>JARPMR010000008.1:25996871-27331038 GCA_029955525.1 Oeneis ivallda | reverse complement strand
GGGCAGTAAATAAGAAAGCCTCAGATCACATGTTTATTGACCTCGGCTTCGCCTCGGACAACAATTACATGTGATCTGAGACATTTCTTATTTTAATGCCCTAGATGTGTAATGTACTATACTCTAAAGTGTTTTTCTCTGTCGCACCTACCGAGTTCGCCTCCAGTCCTTGAGAGTTGACAGAAAATTAGTTTTTCTCACCTCCGGGCGGAAAGCGTCAATTTTCCTCCCGCTGCGCTAAACGAAAATGTCGCTTTCCGCCTCCGTCGAGGAGAAAAATAGTATACACACCACGGGCAGTAAATAAGAAAGCCTCAGATCACATGTTTATTGACCTCGGCTTCGCCTCGGACAACAATTACATGTGATCTGAGACATTTCTTATTTTACTGCCCTAGATGTGTAATATACTATTTTTATGTTGGTGATGTTCGCTAGCGCACGTTCATTTCTTTCTATGGGAGTCCCGACTCTTTTAACGTAGTGATTACATTCTCTTTGCAAAACGGTTCATTCGTTATGGCGTGAAGGAGTAACAAACATACATCCTCAAAAAACAAATCGCATTTATTATTTATATTAATAGTAGGCTTATGGACTGTTTAAATCAGTTTTTAAAATCTTATTATGAGTTCGAGGTTTGATTCAAAGCAGTTTTAATCAAGTATTCGGCAAGTGGCAATAAAATAAACACATCACCCATATATAGAGCAAGAAATGTTTCAATTAAAATATATTAATATTAATAATAAAACAGATCAACCACCTAGCTATTGATGCATCTCTCCATATAGTTACAACATTTATTAGCATTTTATGATAATTCTCAACCTTGACGCATTTAAATCGAAATTTTCATCACATTATTGATACATTTCGCAAATCATTTGTTATTTAGATCATTTTCTTCAAATATAAATTATAATATATATTTTATTTTTATTTTATTATTAAGGTTAGCTACTTTTAAATTAAAATTGATTGAGTGATGGTGATTGATTGAATGGTGAGGCAGCTTCAGAGAGAATCTGATTGTGATAATATTATGACAGTTTACCAAATCCCTAATTACGGTGTTACATTGAAATTTTAAACACGGTTAATGGCCAACAATTTTTAACCTTTGACAGTATAAGAATTGGAAATCTGTCAAAACGTACAGTTTAAAGTAAACACGATTTAACGCATGTTACCATAACCGTTTGTCTTTTAGAGCTTTTCACAAAGATGGTTTATGATACTGTTGCAATGCAATGAACCGTGTTTGTGAACCTGAACACACATATTTACTTAAAGATAAGTATATTATACTTTTATAGAATAAAATAGAATAATTTTTTATTCAAATAAACTTTTACAAAGTGCTTTCGACATACAGTTCCGTACCCAAAGGGTGCCAACGGGACCCTATTACAAAGCCTCCGCCGTCCGTTCGTCCGTCCGTCCGTATATCAGCGGGCTGTATCTATGAACCGTAATAGGTAGATACATGAAATTTTACAGAATGTGTGTTTCTATTACCGATATTTTTTTTAATATATTCATTCATTCATTCATTCATTCATTCATTCATTCATTAGCAACCCATCAACGGCTACTGAGCGCAGGTCTCCTCTCAGGGAAGGGTTATAGGCCATAGTCCACCACGCTGGCCCAATGCGAATTGGTGGACTTCACACACCTTCGAGAACATTATGGAGAACTCTCAGATGTGCAGGTTTCCTCACGATGTTTTCCTTCACCGTTGAAGCAAGTGATATTAAATTTCTTAAACGCACTTAACTCCGAAAAGTCACAGGTGCGTACCCGGACTCGAACCTGCGAACCCCCGAATAGGAGACCACAGTCCTAACCACGAGCTTATCACTGCTTCACTGGTTCGATCACTGTTGTTCAATTTTGAACGATAATACGGAACCCTTCTTGTGTGCTGCGGGTTGTTACGTTCCCTCAAATATGATTGAGAGAAGCAACTGCTGGGTCATGCGTCATGCTCGTGAACGGGTGTCACCGGCGGGAATGGAGCTACTTTATGTCTGCCCATCTTGGGGTAAATTGCATTGTTAGTAGGTATGCATTTTTGGAACTTCCCTCATTGTGGAAACACTGCATTGTATTTATTGTATTGTAAACTTATTTGAAAAGAACAACCGCCGAGTTTCTTGCTGGTTCTTCTCGGCAGGAAGGGCATTCCGAACCAGTGGTAGACTCATCGACGATTCTATTCTATTGTATTCTATGGGTCCGACTCGCACTTGGCTGGTTATATTGTTATTTTCACGGCCATACCTTGGAACCGATTTTGATGGAATTCGGCTCTTATAAGAAGCATTACATACAGAGGCTACTTTTTATTGCAAGACGAGTGGGTATTATATATTTTATTGGTTACGGCAATAGTGCAACGGGTGGGGATCGAACCTGCGACCTTTCAGTTTTCAGTCCGCACCTTCAACCGCTGGGCTACTGAGGCTCTCTCTATACATAATTATGTAATCAAAGCGTGTGCGACATTCAGGTTACCTTAAAAGCCTATAAAATGTGTATGTTTGTTTATCAAGTTATTTATAGGACTGAATCACTAATCGGCGGCCTACTTTACTGCCTTATATGACGAATTCCTTTACGCGACCATTTCTTTTATTACGTAATTGGTTTGTTTTAGATATACTTATAACACAAAAATAATCAAACTAGAGCCCTAAGGGGTTCATTAGCATAATTCAATAACATACATTTATTTATTTTTTATTTGACGCACAAAACAGCTAGCAACCCAACAAAAATAGCATTACAAATAACAAATAGGTCACAAAACCGACTGCTCGCCAAAATATATTGTGTGTTCAATCACATGATTTACTACAGGGATGTTACGGATATGACATTTCGGATCTAGTTATGGGAATAATATTATATCGGTTTTGGTTTCGGATATAAAATTATATCGGATTATCCGTTAGTTTCGGATAATTTCGGTTACGAATATTAGATTTTTGAGGGGTATAAGTAAAATAGGTACAAATAAATCAGAATCAAAAACCTATCAAAACAAGTCTCATATAGACTCCGCCCCTACCGAAATTATCCGAAACTTTTGTATCAGATTTGGTTACCGGTTTCTGATAGTTTCCGTTACGGTAACAGAGCTCCATAACATCCCTAATTTATTAGATAAGAAAATTAAAAATCCAAATAGACTCATGGTTCCCCAATTACACCTCAAGAAAGTCCGAAAGTAGTTTCTGGGAATGGGCGTGTCGCTCTTTATTCGATTTAAATGCGTCAAGGTTGAGAATTATTATCATAAAATGCTAATAGATGTTGTAACTAGGTATATGGACAGATGCATCAATAGCGAGAATGTTGATCTGTTTTATTATTAATATTAAATTCCTCAACCAATTTTAGACTTGTTGTTACACAAGTTTAGAAAATCTATTATAGTATATTGCATGAAAAAATCATAACTATTATACGTACATACAATTGAAGATTAATTAAACGATTAAAAAAGCATGGATTTGACTCGCTGCAGCAATTGTTTTAAACAGTACACGACATATTGTTGGGTATATTTTTTTAAAAGAGCAACTTTTTACAAAGAGCGACAATAGTTAATTCATGCTAGTTCTTCTCGGTTGAAACGGCCGTCATTCCGAACCAGGATCTATCTACCACTGACTTGACGATTCAAAAGTACTGTTTAAAGTTTATTTGAATATTTTTTTGTGTATTTTGTATTAGAAAAGCTTAATAAAAGGTAAAGGTAATAAAACGGTGTCATAAATTAAATTCAAACTCAAAGGTGTGAAGACTATCACCGGGAGAGCAGATTCTGCTGAGAACGTGTGACAGGATGCGTAGCCAAATAACATATTGTTAAATATTGTGCACTGTAATATCTCCACCTTCGGTAAATGCGATCGGAAGGACATTATGTTATTTTCAGTTGGACAGCAACAAAACTTCGAGCCCGTGTACATTTCGTATGTTTGCCTCGTGGTTACGTATAACTCGCGAACTTTCATAATAATTCGGTGCGACATGTTACGAAAGGATGGCCGACCGGGCTTTAGTAATGGCCCCTTATCGACTATCGACAACATCGATATTTTGTTGTTTTATCGATGCATGTTTAACGCCTGACCGCGGCCCTGATCTGAGTAATTTTTAACAGATTTGAAGAAAGTTTGTCGTTAATACTGGATTTTGTTTATTTTCAGATATTTAACACAGGGCTCCTGAGTTCATAGTAGACTTTTAAACTGTCATATTATCTACCACTGCCTGGTTCGGAATGCCATTACCAAAGATAACACCAGAGAGAGAAGTTAATATTAAAAGTAGGTACTAACTTAATTAGGTAGGTACATGTAATCAACTTTTAAAGTGTATACAGTAGAAACTCGATTATCCGGCCCTCAGTTATACGGATTCGCGATTATCCGGACTACCAACCGCAACCAATCCTCTGACTGACTGAATGATCTATCAACGCACAGCCTAAGCCACTGAAGCTGTCTGCCTGAAGCTAGAAAATTGAAATTTTGACAGTAGGTTCCTTTTATGACGTACGCAAGCACTAAAAAGGATTTTTTGAAATCCCACCCCCAAGGGGGTTAAATGGGGGTTCAAAGTTTGTATGAAAGTTTGTCATTTTTCAAGTTATACCCATGAAACTCGGTATTTGGACCTTAAAATAAAAATAAAGAGTCACGTTCACAATTTTTGAAAATTTTAGCCCCAAAGGGGTTAAATAGGGGTTGAATGTTTGTACGATAGTCTTTCATTTTTCAAGTTATACCCATGAAACTCGGTATTTGGGCCTTAAAATAAAAATAAAGAATCACGTGTTTCACAATTTTTGAAAATTCTACCACAAAGGGGTTAAATAGGGGTTGAATGTTTGTACGATAGTCTCTCATTGTTCAAGTTATATCCACGAAACTTGGTATTTTTGGCTCTTGATTAAAAATATAGAATTACGTATTTTATATTTTTTCAAAATTCTACCCCCGAAGCGGTAAAATAGAGGTTGATAGTTTGTATGAAATTCCATCATTTTTTAAGTTTCATCTATGAAACTTTGTGCTTTCAATTAAAAACAAAGAAGTACGTACGACTTTCACAGTTTTTGAAAATTCTACCCCCAAAAGGGATTAAATAGGGGTTGAATGTTTGTATAATAGACCTTAATTTTTCAAGTTATGTTTATGAAACTTGGTATTTTTGCTCTTGATTAAAAATAAAGAAGTACCTACGTACCTATTTTACCTGTTGGAAAATGTAGCTATCTCTTAATAAACATTGATTTTCGTGGATATGTAGTGGTTGCTTTTAAAAACATATAACATTATGTATGTAATACATATGCACGAAACTCGCTTTTCTTCATACATTCGATTATCCGGATTTTCGATTATCCGAATCCCTAATGACAACAATTAGTCCGGTTAATCGAGTTTCCACTGTAATTATTTCGAGCTGAACATTTTCCAAAGGTTGTTTCAAAGTAGGTTCATCGTACATTTTGAACGTCGACAATTTAGTTACGCTAACATGCTTTTGAAAGTCAATGTAAAAATAACAAGATAATCCTTTTAAATCCACTGTATACTTTCCAGCAACACACCACAGTTAAAATCTTTTAAAGTTTTTACAGCACCCAGTAGTAGGTATAATTTGGTAGTGAATTTCGTACAGCGTCGTCTGTATTGTGCCAAGTGACACATTGGTTTAAGTGATAAAGACGACACTTCGATTTCGAAGTTCGATTGTTTCATTTTAGGGCTCGATGTGTAATATTGATTAGTTGATTACTATCGCCGGGTGTGTGTACCTACGCACATGAAAGTAAGTAAATGATAAATCCTTACTAATATTATAAATGCGAAAGTGTGTTTGTTTGATGGTTTGTTGGTTTGTTGGTTTGTCCTTCAATCACGCCACAACAGAGCTACGGATTGACGTGATTTTTTGCATGGATATAGTTGAGGACCTGGAGAGTGACATAAGCTACTTTTTATCCCGGAAAATCAAAGAGTTCCCGAGGGCTTTTATAAACTAAACACACTCGGACGAAGTCGCGGGAATCAGCTAGTAGGTAATATACCTTAGTAGGAGTTTAATTAAATCAAAGATTTTTTCTTGTTTTTTTTTTGTAATTTTTTTATTTTGTTATTTTCTGAAATTCCTTAATTAAAATTAAGCACCCACTAATAAACGTAATCAACGTAGCAACAAAAAGTGCTTAGTGTTAAAAAAAAGCAATAAAATAATAATGAAATATAGTTAGTTACTGGAAAATTGAACTAAGTAGGTAGGTACATGAATGTAAGTACATACGGTCATAAAACGCTTCATAAACACATGTACTCGTACGACCAGATACAGATAGCCAGTTTACGACGTACCATTAATTAGTTATTTATCTCTGCGCTAACAAGGTCAAGATTAAACATTACTATTGTGGCTTCATAGCTCATGAGAAAATCGCGCTTCCTTCTCGACTGGGCGTTTCATATAAACTACATTTTAATGCCACCGTTTTTAGGGCTCCGCATAAAAATTGTAAAAGAACCCTTACAGTGTGACATCTGTCTATCTATCCCATTCTATCTATCCATCTATCACAACTGGTTATTTCTAATGTTATAGATACGAGTGTGTTTGTTTTTGATTTTGTTCTTCAATCATGGAGCAACGGATAGATAAATATGGTCTTTGCATTGGTATACTTGAGGATCTGGAGAGTGAGGCTAAGTATTCCCTTGGTATTACAAAAAAAAACAACATGTGGACGCAAAACGCAAGCAAAAAGCATCTAGTATTTTAAATGATCTTTATTGCAAATGAAATTCCAAATAAATTTTTTTATTGCAAAAGGGGGAATTGGGTGTCGAAATCTTAAAGTAGGTAGAAATTAAATGGTATATAAAATTAAAGAGCTTCATTTAAGACGTTTTTGATTTATCATGAAAAATTATAAAGAATAAAAAATAAATAAAATAAATAATAAATTATATAAGAAAATAATGTTTCCCTTTATGTCCACGGTAATTCGAGTTGATAGATGTTTACGTAAATATCAAAGGAAAAATAAAACAATGTTTCTATAACTCCTTTACAAGCAGTTTCAGTAAAAAAGATTTAATCAAACAACTAATAAGAATTATATCTACTTCGACTTTCAAAGTACAGAACCCTCGGCGCGTGAGTCTGATTCGCATTAGGCCGACTTAATTCGAAAACGATACTATCAAAAATTCTTCTGGGTTTCCTCTCAAATAAAAAGAGTTTATTAAGTAGGCTATAAAAATGTAGTCCAGAGAACATTTTTAATCAGGTTATCTCACGATGTTTCGTTTCACGGTATTCAAGTGAGATTGAAATAAATCCGAAGAGTTAGAGGACTGAGAGTAGGTATAAGATTCATTTATTGGATCTCTCTCTACATTGTTCTCCCGCTTTTCATTATTCACGTAATGGTAGGAGTTTTCTTCGTAAACTGTACTAACAGTACCTAATGCTGTGGGTTCGCAGACTCTTCTAAAAATACTGTGGATTATGGAAATCCCTAATAAGAAACCTTCCTATGTCCGGAGAAGACATGAATTGAATTGTAGATTTTTTTTGGAACTTCCCCTCAATGTGGAAATATTATATTTTATTCTAACAAAGTTGCATCGGTTAAATCGGCTTGGCATCCAGCTGCCCACAGGATAGTATAAAAACTTATTACAATGTAATAGCTTCATAATAATATTGTAAAATGATTATTTTGAAAAGAGCAACTGCTGAGTTTCTTGCCGGCTCTTCTCAGCAGAATCCGCTTTCCAAACCGGTGGTAGAGTCATGACTTGTCATAAGAGCCACAGGTTGGCCTACGTGAAATAAATAAATTTGAATTTAAATTTGACACCTAACGACGGCGACAAACCGTAGAGATATTTTTTGTAAACATGCGTAAAACAGGATCCTGCCATAAGTGTAATTAAAATCGTGTAACGCATGGCTCTTGTTTGGCGTATTTCCCAGAATACGCTTATTTGCATGATTCTTACCGAACTCTGCTGTTAGTATCCGCATGATGTCACGCCGTTTCATAAGGACGGAATGTATGCATAATAAAGCGAGGTTTATAATATTATTACCTATTTTGTTCGTCCTTTTTAATTTAATTACCTGTGAAAGTGTAAAGATAATTTTACTGCGCCCACCTAATTTACATTTTACGAGATTTCTTGCACAAGCGGATCGGCTGCTAAATTCGAATTCATTAATGTCAGATATCACCCATACAGAGTAACCGTGCCGTGTAGTTGCCGTGTGGTGACGGCAGATCAGAATACAGTTGTCACCACCCCTCCTCTTCCCGCGGGTGTCGTACGAGGCGACTAAGGGAGTATAGCGGAGAACGGGCAGCAGCGTCCTCTACTGTGCTACTACTACCATCTACTGCGATCACCAACCCGCCTGCCCCGCGTGGTGATTATGGGCAAACCCTCCCCTTGGGAGAGGCCTTTAGTCCAGCAGTGGACTGTTATAGGCTATTGATGATGATGATAGCAAAAATAAATATGAAACTAAACAAAATTTACTATATATTATATTTCTTGTGTGCGTGTGTATGTCACTGAACTCCTCCTAGACGGCTGGACCGATTTTGATGAAATTTTTTGTGTGAGTTCAAGGGGATTCGAGGATGGTTTAGATTCACAATTTGGTCCACTGGAAAATGATATATATACGGAAAATGATATATAATACGGATTTCTAAGTAGTGACGGTACGAAGTTCTCTGGGTCAGCTAGTAAATATATAAATTAAACTAGTAGGGCGCGTGGGTGCGCGGCCCGCAAGCGGACCGCGGTTTTTCTACTCGGCAAGTAGACATTTAGGTCTTGATCATTTTCTATCAAAAAACCACTCTACCATCTTTTATACTCTCCGAGATAGACACCGTTGAATTTTGTAAGGCCGCCATCTTGAATCCGCCATTTTGGATTTTTTTTCAGCTCACTGCCAATTGGATGAGGTTTCGAGTGACTTTTGTTCGAGCACCCCCACCTATCTTCATTACCATGGCCGTGCTCCTCACCCACCTTCCAAACCCTCGATCATCATATCTCATCATTTGTCAGAATGAGAATTCTTCTATAAAAACAAAATTTGAAAAGGAACCGTATCAAAGTCTTGCATAGTTCTCAGCTTCTAGCCTCTTCAATATTCGCCATATATTTTGTATGGAGAAAAAAAAATCCGCCATCTTGAATTTTTTTCTGTTCATCAAGTAGACCTTCGGGCCCTGATCATCGTTTGCCAAGAAACCACTCTTCCATCTTTTATACTCCCCGAGATAGACACCGACAAAATTTGTATGGCGGCCATCTTTTTTCCGCCATTTTGAATTTTTTTTCAGCTCACTGCGAATTGGATGAGGTTTCGAGTGACATTTGTTCGAGCACCTCCCACCTATCTTCGATACACTGGCCGTGCTCTTCACCCGTCTCCGAAATCCTCAATCATCAGCTCTCTCCATATTTTTCCTCCGAATGAATTTTTTTCCTTTATACGAAACCATCGGTGAAAAAAAAAATTTTCATACAAAATTTTACAGGAGAGGTGATCAATGAGTGAGTCAGTGAATCAGTTAGTGAATCAGCACGAGCAGCTATATATATATTAATATTACATGCTTCAACTGTGAAGGAAAACATCTTGAGGAAATCTGCACGCCTGGGAGTTCACCATAATGTTCTTAAAGGCGTGTAAAGTCTACCAATTCGCATTGGGCCAGCGTTGTAGACTATGGCCTATAACCCTCTCTGAGAGGAGACCTGCGCTCAGTAGTGAGCCGTTGATGGGTTGCTAATGATGATGATGATGAATGTAAAATAGAAGTAAATATAAAATTTGGTTCTTTCGAGTAGTCTAGATTAAAAATTATGTTTTGAAGACCTCCATGGTACGGTGGAAGATTTTGGTCGTGGTGTGGTGTCAAAATTGTGGCTCTTATGGAGCCAGATTTATCTTAGTCGAGTCTCTACAATAAGTCAAGATTCAGCCAAAATTATTAAACCTCAATATCTAAACGTTCAAAGGGTGGACTGTTCATACTGAAAAGTCGACTGTTCAATCCCCATTCCCCACCCCTTATATTATTAACTTAATTAATCTTAACGAAAACTTTACGTTCATTTGGAGGGGAGAGGTGAAATAATGAGTCAATTTCAGCATAGCTAATATCCTTAAAAAAACTTGAGTTGCAATAAATACCTAACTACATTGTATTGCATAGCATTGTTACAAATGGCGGTTTTTAGGGTTCCGTACCCAAAGGGTACCAACGGGACCCTATTACTAAGCCTACGCTGTCCGTCCGTCCGTCCGTCCGTCCGTCCGTCCGTCCGTCTATCAGCGGGCTGTATCTCGTAAACCGTAATAGATAGACAGATGAAATTTTCACATATTATGTATTTCTATTGCCGCTATAACAACAAATAATAAAAATTAAATTAAATTAAAAAAATTAAATTAAAATATTTCAATGGGTATATTTTAATTTAATTTTTTTTAATGGAACCCTAAAAGAGCGAGGCCCGACTCGCACTTGGCCGATTTTTTTTGTCACCGCACGTTACAATCGGCGAATAGTGGAGAATATTTAATTCAAATCTTGCGACGAATATTTTAATAATAAGTACGTCTGTCTATATAAAGAGCTGCACACAGGTGTTTTGTTTCTTCGACAATACAAATTATGTGAGCTTTTGGTTACAGCTCCTCATTATCGATACAACACGAGTAAAAAATAGAGCTTGCTTGCTGGTTATTCTTTGTTGATACGGCATTCTGAACCACTAAAGCTTATTTAGGATAAGGATTCGATTTAATTCTTTTGTATTCTATTCTGTTCTATTCTACTCTCTAACTGCCTCATCGGTCCAGTGGTTAGCAGGTTCGACTGCGGATGAAGAGGTCCCGAGTTCGATTCCTGGGTCGGGCCAAAACATGTATTGGGGTTTTCTCTCAAGACATTCTCAGTTTCAGCCCGGAGTTAGGAGGTAGGCGGTGTGTCACCCCCTTGCTTCGGAGCGCACGTAAAGCTGTCGGTCTTGCGATTGACCTCTCTCCGGTCGTGTCGGATATCCATCCTATCGTACTATGAGAGTGTGGGAATAGAGTGCACCTGTGTTTGCGCACACTATTGTGCACTATAGTATCTCCTTCGCAGATGGCTAATCTCCGTGGAAATTGGCCGCCGTTGCTAGATCCGCCCTAGAGGGTTACGTGTTTATTCTAGTCTAATAGGCGATGAATGAGAATCTGCCGATTGTGAATTATAAGTTAATTCATTCTGATCTACGAGTGACCTCTATTGAAGAATTAATTATACTAAAGTCCGGTCAAGTCCGAACCGTTTCTTGTTTCATATTGTCTCATGTTTTCGAATGATACCTACCGCCTACTTTATCGTCGATCGCGTAATACTAACATACATAAGTTGTTTACTTTACCTATAGACGCTTGTATTGTGACGAGAATCAAGTTTATACTGAAACTACATTGAAATGCCAAATATTTTGACTGCGGTAACTTTTAGGTTGATTTAAAAGGACGGTTCCATTGTAGTTATCGTTTTTTTATTCGATGAAAAAAGATAAATGTAGGACGTAGGCTACCTTTGGCTACAAAAAAAAATTGAAGGGGGTGAAATAGGGGATGATAGTTTTGGCGTTCTTACTCCATAACTTCGTTAAACTTAATCCAATTTTAATAATTCTTTCTTTATTGGAAAGTACATATTGTCAACTTAGTCTTGTTTAATTTTGGTGAAGATCTCATAAATATTTCTGAGCGTGAGATTTAATGATCTTAATACTTTCAAGAATTTTTGTATAACAGCTAATGAACTCGAACAATGTCGCGGGCATCAGCTAGTAAAATATAATTCTCGCTATCTAAACTTAATAAATTGTCATTTGTTTTGCATAGCGCAACCGAAGCGTCAATAGCTCAACGGTCAAGGAGCTATCTAAACCAATAGGTCAACGTTCAAATTCCTTCTGTGGCACTATTGTCGTACCAATTTCTAGCACGAGCTTAGCTCTTTGTGGGAAGGGAAGGGGGACCACTGACCACTATGGTCATGTTTAATAATTTTCCTTAGAAAAACTAGACTGTTAAGTATTGAATTTAATAGATTATCATTTGTGTCATGTGTGTATTACGTAGTACGTACATTACTTTGCGTAAGTTAAATCATATACCTTACTTATTTTTCCTGATTGAATTGATTTGAATGTTGAATAGAATTTTTTTTTACCAAAATACTTATTTCTAAAGAAAGTCATAGAAGATATTTAATAATTATATAATTTGCACTATTATATTTTAGTTGTAAATTTTAATAGAAAAGAACATATAAACTAAGAGTATATAATAACATAAAAACAAATTACCTATAAAGCAATAAAAATATACTTATCAATAAAAAATAAATTTTTATTCAGTCATTTTACATAGTGATTCATCATTATCGAAATTTGCATTAGAAAGACTTCAACGGGCTCCACAAATTTTTTCGTATGTTTTGGGTGTTGGACTTTTCATAATTTAATATTTAGCAAATTGTTGTATTTGCTAAATTTATAAATTAAAATTTAAAAAATTATTGCAACTAAAATTCAATTTATTATAATAAATAATAAATATTCAATAAAAACATTACATAGTTTTGCTTAGTATACTTAAGAAGAAGGAATTTTAATTTCTTTAATAATCGTGCAGCACTTTTACAATTATAAGAACTTCACATTTCACTCATTTTCATTTTATTTAAAAATAGTTATCGATCTTATGTATAACATAAAATACGAGGGTAAACTTAGAAAGCTTCTTTGTCTTATGTAATGTAATCAAAAAATATTTGAAAGCTCAGATTATACTTACAAAATTAAAAACATTGAACTTTCTTTAAAAATTCTTACTGATAACTAATTAGTTGATTGTAATCAATGAATCAATCAATAAAAAACCTGATAAATATTTTTCTCATCAACTTCTATAAATGAATCACTATATAAAAAAAATAAATTTACAAACTTACGCGTGTACATTAAAATATAGTATTGTATAGAACTCACATAAAGCGCTCCGTCTCACACACTACACAGCACTGGTCTAAAAACACAGAATCCTCTTTATTTAATATTTCTGTGACGTCACGAACGTTTTTTTTTTCACCTCCGAGTGATCCGCGGCCAGTTTGGTAACAACCTTATGATGCATCTGTTCCATTCTTATATACTTACGTTTTGAAATACGTGTGACCTTTGGCGCGACATCGCTTCGCTGCGACTTGCATTTTCATCTAAGTAAAATTTACTGAAAATATTAATACATTAAGTAGTACTTAATAGTAAATGTAACTGACGGTGGACCGAAAAGCGAGTCGCAGGGAGTCGCTGAATATAGGCGGCGCAAGAATTAGGCCTGTGGTCCCCGCGAGAGACCTTTATTCAGTGGATGTCACATCATCATGAATAACCCATCAACGGCTCACTACTGAGCGCAGGTCTCCTCTCAGAGAAGGTTTGTAGGCCATAGTCTACCACGCTGGCCCAATGCGAATTGGTAAACTTCACAGACCTTTGAGAACATTATGGAGAACTCTCATGCGTGCATGTTTTCTCACGATATTTTCCTTCACCGTTAAAGCATGTGATATTTAATTGCTTAAACGCACATGACTCCGAAAAGTCAGAGGTGCGTGCCCGGGATCGAACCTGAGATCCTACTTACTGCTCCAGTGGATATCTATTGGTTGTAAAATAATAATCAGAAGGAAATATGAAAATATGCCTTACGTACATATACCTAGCCTATGCCTTACCTAGATATCTATGTCCAGTGTCCACAACACCCCATCCTATGGACCAATCAAGTAGTTTAGTGTCTATCGCCTTTGCAATAATCTTATCGATAGGTGCAACTTATTGATATATTGAAAGATAAAATCCGGTTGTTGTATTCATCGTATTTAGATCAATAAAATTCTCTCACGAAGCCTCTACGCCCCTACATATTGGACCCATGTATTCGCGAAAGCTATCCAGGCTTTGTCCCAGAAGTCTCCTTTTTAGACTTTCCTGGTGTGGGCACGGATTCAGTTCCCGGCGTGGAATATTTGGGTATATCAGCATCTCCACCCATCTCCACTGCATTATTCGATCTCTACTCAGCAGGAAAAGGGTGAAGGGTTTTGGCTATAGTAAACCACGCTGTCCATGTACAAATTGGCAGATCTTTGAGAACATTAGTGGTCCAAGATCCCAGTGCCGCCAGACCTAAGTTATTTTCTCAGCAATTATTTGTGTACGATAGAGTACTGTTCGAATGTCCTTTCAGTATATGCGTACTAGCTAGATTGTGCCGACGGCCAATTTCCAGATACCAGGTGCTAAAGGTAGGTAAAAACTAGAATAACTTATCTTAAATTCTCAGGGCTGATTTTCATATATGTTTTAAAGAATATTGTAAAAATTAATAAATTAATACTGCCAGACGCTTACCGCCGGCGGTTACTTTAGCCAGACGCTTTGAAGCTCCCAAAAATATATATAATTTAAGTTAACTTATATTCTCAGTTCTGATTTTTATACATGATACTCAGGGAACTATTGCGATATTATCTGTAAGCTGCCAGACCTATTGGAAGGGTCAAACATCCCCCAGACACACATTATGCGTCCCCATATGTATGAGCGCTAGAACATGATTCACTTGTTTAAGTGTGTGAGAGATAATATCATCATACTATAATATTATAAATGCGAAAGTGTGTTTGTTGGTTTGTCCTTCAATCACTCTGCAACAGAGCTATGGATCGACGTGATTTTTTGCCTGGGTATAGCTTAGGATCTAGAGAGAGAGAACTATTGCAATATCTTCTGCAAGCAATACCCAGGCAAAAAATCACGTCGATCCATAGCTCTGTTGCAGAGTGATTGAAGGACAAACCAACAAACACACTTTCGCATTTATAATATTATAGTATGATGATATTATCTCTCACACACTTAAACAAGTGAATCATGTTCTAGCGCTCTTACATATGGGGACGCATAATGTGTGTCTGGGGGGATGTTTGACCCTTCCAATAGGTCTGGCAGCTTACAGATAATATCGCAATAGTTCCCTGAGTATCGTGTATAAAAATCAGAACTGAGAATATAAGTTAACTTAAATTATATATATTTTTGGGAGCTTCAAAGCGTCTGGCTAAAGTAACCGCCGGCGGTAAGCGTCTGGCAGTATTAATTTATTAATTTTTACAATATTCTTTAAAACATATATGAAAATCAGCCCTGAGAATTTAAGATAAGTTATTCTAGTTTTTACCTACCTTTAGCACCTGGTATCTGGAAATTGGCCGTCGGCACAATCTAGCTAGTACGCATATACTGAAAGGACATTCGAACAGTACTCTATCGTACACAAATAATTGCTGAGAAAATAACTTAGGTCTGGCGGCACTGGGATCTTGCTCTAGGAGAACTCTTAGGCATGCAAGTTCCTTCAAGATGTTTTCCTTCATCGTCAAAGATTTATTTTAACTCCAAGAGGGTCAGTGCGTGCCGGAATCGACCACCTAACAGGTGGCCCAAGTCATAAACACTGTCACTTGTTGCTAGACTATCTTCTTCTTCTTTATCAACCGATAGACGTCCACTGCTGGATAAAGGTCTCCTCCTCCTTCCATCTCCACAAGTCTCGATTTTACGCCACCTGAATCCAGTGGCTCCCTGCGACTCGTTTGATGTCGTCGGTCCACCATGTGGGGGATCTACCAACACCGCGCTTCCTGGTGCGGGGTCACCACTCCAGCACTTTGGAACCCCAACGACCATCAGCTCTTCGAACTATATGCCCGCCCATTTCCACTGCAGTTTCGCGACTCGCTGAGCTATGTCGGCGACTTTGGTCCTACTAAGGAATTTCCCCATTTTTGATCTCGCAGGGATACTCCGAGCATAGCTCTGTCTATCGCCAGCTGAGTGACCCTGAGCCTTCTTATGTTTATGTTCCATATTTAGCGACTATGTCTTGGATCCGTAAGTCATCACTGACAACATGCACTGACTATCTAGACTCTAGAATCTAGAACTCTAGAGTATCACCGATCTGACCTGATTTGGGAAAAATATAATTTCTAAATTTTCATGGTCAGCTTAAACGGTCACCTTTATTATATCTTCCAAATAACTAAGCACGCTTCCATTCTTCCACGCTTAGATTACACATTTCTTCCCTTTAATCGAAAAAAATATTCTTAAAGTTTAAAACTAATGTAAAGTACCTAACTAATGTATAATTCTTAATAATATATATAAATTACGTGTCACGTTGTTTGTCCGCGATGGACTCCTAAACTACTGAACCAATTTTGATCAAACTTCGTAACTATCTGTAATTTGGTCCAACTTGAAAGATAGGATAGTTTTTTTATTAAGATAATTTATTCGTTTTATTTATATAGGTAAGTTGGCGGTACGAAGTTCGCCGGGTCAGCTAGTAATAAATAAAACTTCCTTTTAATAAACCGAAAGAACGAACCGAAAAAAAATACGCATCGAATTGAGAACCCAGAGAGAATTGATCCTTTTTTGAAGTTGGTTAAAAATTGTAAAGTTATAACTGTGTACATGTATTTCCATTCATGTTGCATTCAACATACTTTATTGAGATCTGACGCAGAGGATGACAGATAGGTTGTATTGAAATTCCGATCAAGTATAGATAGATTATAAGGGATATTAGGTCATCTGATTTTCTAGTATTTTAGCTATATGCTTCTTTTATAAGGGTTAAAACATGTTAAGGGTTGACTGCGACTTTTACTGCCTCTTTGGTGCAACGAAGAAACTGTGTTACTTACGTATTGCAGGGTCTGCATTTTGCTTCATAGCTTATGTTTAAAGTTTATTTGTTTTCGGAGGCTTCGGTTGTCACTAGTTACAACCCTACTGTCAAAGACGTGCCGCCAAGCGATTTAGCGTTCCGGCACGATGGCGTGTAGAAACCGATTAGGGGTATTAGTTTAATTAAAATTGCTATACCCCCTTACAAGTTAGCCCGCTACCATCTTAACATGTATCGTCACTTACCATCAGGTGAGATCTCAGTCAAGGGCTAAAAGGGAAAACCTAAAGTTCAAACATTTCAGTTTCATATGTAGGAAAACGTTCTTGCTATTACAATATATAAACTATAGTTAGTAAAGTATAAACTCTAGGTATTACCTTAAATGTGGTTGCAATTAATTACCTTCTTTGATTAAGTTATCAATTAAATATGATGTAAATTGCAAGAATTGATTGTAATAACTAAGTAATAACCCTTTTTATACAGTTAAAATTAGTCTTATCTATTGTTTATTGGCAGAGCGAACCGAGGTCTCCGGTCTACTTGGATGAATTTGCACCTGTCAACCTGTCAGAGTCTTATGGCATCTGAATTAATCATATAAATCTTACTAACTACTTATCATACTAATATAATAAGTAGTAAAAATGCAAAGTGTATTTGTTTGTTGGTCCTTCAATCACACTGCAACAGAGACACGGACCGACGTGATTTTTGCATGGGTATAGTTGAGGACCTGCAGAGTGACATAGGCTTTTTATCCCGGAAGATCAAAGAGTTCCCACGGGATTTTAAAAGCAAAATCCACGTGGATGAAGTCGCGGGCATCAGCTATTAAGTACCTAGTATAAATGCGAAAGTTGGTTTGTTTTTTGTTGGGTTTTCCTTCAATCACGCCGCGACAGAGGTACAGATCGTAATTTTTTTACATATGGTTGTGGTCAATAGAACCGTGAATATTTTTGTTCGGACGGGCTCTTCTATGACTATTAAGCTATTGCATGGCTTTTATCGCGGGATTTAAACTAGGACAAACAGTTTGAGCGCGGCGACCGAATCAAGAAATTCCGTAACGAAAATAAACCTAACACCGTCATTCAGTTAGCGTTCAACATTTTAGAGGTTCATAAGTAGCTCTGTTTGGCGCAGTGGGCGATCAGCTGCTTTCTTTACCGTATGGTGTATGATGTCGCAGGTTCGAATCTCACTCGCGAAGTAGTGACAGTGCGCTTTTCTTGTTTGTTTGATTTTTAATTATTTTTTTGCATAATTTTTACTATGCAAAAAAAATATTGCATAAATATTATAATTGCATAAGTTGATAAAAAATGCTATGCAATAGCTTTACCGCGGTAGTCCCCGAGTGCCACTTATTTTTTTTTTCAATGATACTTGCCAATTTTCATTGTAACACAGCATTACGAACAAAGCAAGCTAATAAAATGCTTGTAAAACACACCTCACTAATTCAGCATTAAGAGTTGAGACAGCATTCGATAACAGTATCCAAAATTAGTTATCTGACATAACGAAACCGTTTTGGTTATTCTTTAATTCTCACTTTCACTTACATCCTTAAGCGGAAAAACTTCCCAAGGAAAGATGAACGTGGATTGGAGTAATTGATTGATGTTATAGGTATACCCATTACCCAACACCTTTCAAGGCGATTCTTTTGGTGAATTTCATACATCCCTTACTAAGCGTCCTGAACAAGGCAGTTCATCAAAGATGAACTGCCTCGTTGGTCTATTTTTTAGGTAGTTACGGACGACGAAGTCCCGGGTTCGATTCCCGGGTCGGGTCAAAAATTTTGTTGGGTTTTCTGTCAAAAATTCTCATTATTTTTTATTCGATGACAAGCTAGTCCTTGACTGCGATCTCACCTGATGGTGAGTGACGATGCAGTCTAAGATGGTAGCGGGCTAACTTGGAAGGGGTATGGCAGTGAACATTCAACCCATACCCCTAATTGGTTTCAACACGCCATCGTGTCAAAGCCTCTCAGCAGACCAGACCAGACACAATTCAGAAATTATAAAAGCCCAAATTGACCCCGCCGGGAATCGAATCCGGGACCTCCCAGCTATAAGACAACAGGACTCACCACTGAGCCAGGGAGGTCGTCATACTAGGCCGGAGTTAGGAAGTTGACGGTGTGTCACTCCCGTGCCTCGGAGAGCACGTAAAACCGTCGATCCTGCGCTTCTCTCTCCGGTCGTGTCGGATTTCCGCCCCGTCTGACAATGTGTTTGCGCACACACTTGTGCACTATAATACCTCCAGTGCAGATGGCTAATCTCTGAGGAGATTGGCCGCCGTGACGGCAGGACGTCTATTACTAAGCGTCCTGGCATTTAAATATCCTTAGGTTATAAAATTTACGGTTTATTGCGAAGTTGAAATATAGCCTATGGGCGGGGCACATAGTTCGAAGTACTGATTGACAATTGGGTTTGGTATAGCAAACTGGATAACGCAACTCCTGAAGATGGATGGATGGATGGATGGCGCTGGATGCAAGAGGCGCAAGACCGCAAAAGAAAGAAAGTCTACAAAAAACCTATGTGAAAGAGAAAAAGAAAGAGAGAGAAAATCTCTACAAAAGACCTATGTGATCACACGACCATAGGAGCTTACTGAAAACTTAATAAATACTTAGAGAACATTTCAGTCTCTTTGAGAAGATCTTTCTATTAACTTTGGTGTCAAATAAAGGGCATTTAAGAAACTTACGACGAAGACGTAGCTCAGCGAATCACGAAACTGAAGTGGAAATGGGCGGGGCACATAGTTCGAAGAGCTGATGGTCGTTGGGGTCCCAAGGTGCTGGAGTGGCGACCCGCACCCGGAAGCGCAGTGTTGGCAGAGCCTCTACTAGGTAGACTGACGACATCAAACGAGTTGCTGGGAGTGGATTCAAGTGGCGCAAGACCGAAGCCTGTGGAAGTCCATGCAAAAGCAGTGGACGTCTATAGGTTGATAAAAAACAAGAAACTTATATTTATATGAAAAAAACTGCGTTTTTGTAAGGGAGACAGTGATTTTTAACTTAGAAATGCGTTGAACCTGGTGGAAGAGTCCCACCACTTAAAACATATTTTCTAAGTTATTCACTTTTAAGCGGATTCATTTTCTTTTCAATTTAGATAAGCACTAGCTGATGCCCGCGACTTTGTCCGCGTGGATTTAGTTTTTAAAGTCCCTCGGGAACTCCTTGATTTTCCGGGATAAAAAGTAGCCTAGATGTTGACCCGAGTAATAAGCTACCACGGTATAAAATTTTGTAGAAATCTGTGCGGTAGTTTTTACGTGAAAGAAGGACAAACAAACAGACAAACAGACAAAAAAAATTTAGCTTCTGTTTTGATATCTGTATCTTGAACACAATTAGAAGCAAAAACCCTTTTTTGAATCTATTTCATGTACAGAATTGGTTTCGTTTCTGTTTTATTATATGTATATATAGATATAGATTAGGTAGCGTAACCTTTTGACAAAATTATAACAAACTAATTCGTACTCTTACATACCTCTTTCAACGTAAAACTTTCGTTTCTCTCTTCAATTGGCGGCTGGTTTCCAGTCTATCTTTTTTTTCAGTCCGTGTCTGGACCTAGGCTTTTAATCGTAATCTTTGTTTAAAAAAAGCAGAAGCTGTTAACATAGTAAGTGTGTCGGTTAAAGTCCTTGACAAAGTGTGTTCGGCGCCTACGCGAGTTATGCGTCCGGGTCCCATGGAATACTGACTAAGGCGGAGGCTACACTCACCCACAAACTGATTAGGTAACTTAGTCTGAGAATATTTCTGTTTAAATATTTGCTTTCTCATGAAGAGTTATACTTTACTGTTCACTAGGAATACTGACTAAGGCGGAGGCTACACTCATCCAAAAACTGAGTAGGTAACTTAGTCTGAGAATATTTCTGTTTAAATATTTGCTTTCTCATGAAGAGTTATACTTTACTGTTCACTAGGAATACTGACTAAGGCGGAGGCTACACTCATCCAAAAACTGAGTAGGTAACTTAGTCTGAGAATATTTCTGTTTAAATATTTGCTTTCTCATGAAGAGTTATACTTTACTGTTCATTAGGAATACTGACTAAGGCGGAGGCTACACTCACCCAAAAACTGAGTAGGTAACTTATAAAATACTATATATAGAGAATATTTCTGTTTAAATATTTGCTTTCTCATGAAGAGTTATACTTTACTGTTCACTTTATAAGGTATAAAACTATTCTTTGGCAGCTGCCTCTGATATAGAATTAAATTGGCCACCCAAATGGGCTATACTGTCAGCTCAACATTAAAATATTATTTTTGTTTCGTTCAAAAATTACTGAATGAAAAAAAAACATCTAAAAATATATATCTAAATAATATGCATTCAATCTAATTTTATGGAACATTTAAAAATAAGTAAATATTAAATAGATAGAGTAAAATAATAAGCTAACAATATTGTTACCTATACTTACTTTCGACCCCCATATCGAAGGAAAAAAAGAAAGGTACACTTAAAAAAATATAGTCACAAACTTGTAATTTGATTTCAACTTGTTCTTGGCAGCTACCTCGGCCAAAGGATTAGCTTGGCCATCCAAAGGGGTAATGCTGCCAGCATCTTGGGTACCATGCCACACAGCAGTGACTTCGATGGGGTTTTAGATTTTATTTAATTTTTATTTTAGTTTTAATTTTAGAATAAATTTAATTTTAATGTAGTATTAAGTAGATATATATTATGTAAATTACTTTTTTACTCACTACTTAATAATAATAATTATAGGCATACATAACTTACAAATACTTGTTCTTATAGTATTTGTTTTTATTACTGTCCTATAAAATTATACCGGGCAGATTATTGTATAATCGTGCACCCTTACATAATATCCTTTTTATTACATTATGTTTTCATCCATCGAGGATGTGTTAAAAGCAATTAAATATCACTTGCTTTAGTGAATCAAAACATCGCGAGGAAAGGGCATGCCTAAAAGTTCTCCATAATGTTCCCAAAAATGCGTGAATTCTGCCAATTTGCACTTGGCCCAGGGTGGTAAACTATGACCTAATAAACCATTCATCATTCAAGAGAAGACCTGTGCCCAGTAGTGAGCAAGCGATGGGCTAAGACTATTGACGAATGAACAAATAAATGTTTTCGTCCGTGAATGCCAGTTATGGATTTTATTAATATTTTACAGTTAAGCCTGGCAATACCTCCAATACAGATTAAGATGATTTGGTCAACCCGTATTCAATCATACAATGATTTCGACTTATGATTGGTTGGTCGTTGTGCTACACGAGATGTCCAGTCAACCACAGGCCAGAATTATACAGTGTAATTTGTTCTGGGACAAACCACAATTGGTTTGTTGAGTGTAATCTGTGATTTTGATCGCAGATCACGATCCAGATTGACTCAGTACAGGATGAAAATAGTATCTTCTTTGACAGCATGCCTAAAAAGGATTACCTGGGCCCTGATTCTGTAACTTAGTTGCTATCAAAAAATGATAGCCACTGACATATTATTTTTATCCATTGAAGGTTTGCTACGAAAATGATACTTTTATTTTCATAGCAAACCTTCAATGGATAAAAAATATATGTCAGTGGCTATCATTTGTTGATAGCAACTAAGTTACAGAATCAGTGCCCAGGGCAAGAAGGCCATGTCTCGAGGTCCGTAATACCGATTGACTTACGGCATTTTTCGCTTTTTAATCCAATTTTCAAAAAAGGAGGAGGTTCTCAATTCGTCGGAATCTTTTCTTTTTTAGGTTTTTTATGTATGTTAACCGATTACTCAAAGACGCCTGAACCGATTTGGAAAATTCTCTTTTCAAAGGTGGTCCCATTGAAGTTTTATCGGAATCAATGGAGCAGTTTTTAAAATATCAACAATAAATTATATACCTACTTTGTTGTGGCGCGGGCGTTTGTCTGTTTTTTAAAAGAATTTTTTATATTAAATTATTATACCTAATTATGACATTTACTGCATTCTTTTTATTTTGTTAATAGTTTGTAGCACTAATTATTATAAGTACATTTTTATGTAAATGAGTTTAATTAATTTGAAATGTCGTTTGCATATTTAGCAAAGTAATTTGAGATGCGAAAAATTTTATACTAAGTTAAAAAAAGGATTAATATTTGAATTATACGTTTTTACCACACCTAAACTGCTTCAATACCTGTCTATAACAAATCGTTCACATTTTCACACTTTTTATGATTTTATTCTGTTTTCGCTCGAAAATAAAACGTGAGTCAACTTTATTTTTATTTTTAACTAGCTGATGCCCGCAACTTCGTCCGCGTGGATTTAGTTTTTAAAATCCCTCGTGAACACTGATTTTCCGGGATAAAAAGTAGCCTATGTCACTCTACAGGTCTTCAACTATAGTAGCCATGCAAAAAATCACGTCGATCCGTGGTTCTGTTGTGGCGTGATTGAAGGACAAACCAACAAACAAACACACTTTCGCATTTATAATATTATTATGATTAGAATATTAAATTGCATATGAAAACACTGTAACATTACGTCCATACGATGTATTACATCCATACCTACTATGTAGTATGTAGGTATAATGATCGGGCAAAATCTGACACCTTTGGAGTAGTTTGACTTTGACAAAATAAGGCTATCCACGATGGCTATATACGATAAAGTTGCGTACTTTATCGTATATAGCCATCGTGCCAGCTTAAGATGAGCCATACATTCAAAGTATCCTGTAGATTCCGGGGTTCAAGTAATTTGGACCTTATACTGAAGATCGTGATGTCTATAATTTCTGAACTACGAAATTGACGACCTTGAAATAATTACAGGACAATCTCTAAAGAACCTGCTTTCTAATAAAAAAAGAATGGATTAAATCGGAATACGCCTTAATGAATTACAGCGATATGCACATTTGGACTTTCATCCCCTCTCCCAAGGGAACCGTGCTGAATTTCGGGATAAAAAGTATCCTATATTATACCTCGTAGTATTACCTTAAATCGTGCCAAGTTTCATTTAAATCCGTCCATTAGTTTCGGCGTGATGCGCGGCCAAGATACAGACAGACAGACAGACAGACAGACAGACAGACAGACAGACAGACAGACAGACAAAAAATTAAAAAAAAATTGTTTTGGCTTCAGTATCGATTATAGAGTGCCCTCAAACAAAAATTTTCAAAATATCTTCAATGTACAGAATTGGACCTGTTACAGTTTTATTATTAGATTCCGGGGTTCAAGTAATTTGGACCTTATACTGAAGATCGTGATGTCTATAATTTCTGAACTACGAAATTGACGACCTTGAAATAATTACAGGACAATCTCTAAAGAACCTGCTTTCTAATAAAAAAAGAATGGATTAAATCGGAATACGCCTTAATGAATTACAGCGATATGCACATTTGGACTTTCATCCCCTCTCCCAAGGGAACCGTGCTGAATTTCGGGATAAAAAGTATCCTATATTATACCTCGTAGTATTACCTTAAATCGTGCCAAGTTTCATTTAAATCCGTCCATTAGTTTCGGCGTGATGCGCGGCCAAGATACAGACAGACAGACAGACAGACAGACAGACAGACAGACAGACAGACAGACAGACAAAAAATTAAAAAAAAATTGTTTTGGCTTCAGTATCGATTATAGAGTGCCCTCAAACAAAAATTTTCAAAATATCTTCAATGTACAGAATTGGACCTGTTACAGTTTTATTATATTATAGAAGATAGATTATCAAAGAGATAGTAGGTACCCAGTATTTCGATGGCAAGAAATCTTGAAATTAAAATGCTTTGTTTCAATTTAATCTGACAGACTGAAAACGTCGCTGATAGATTTTATCTCTACCTAATGAACATATCGGATGCTTTTTATTTTAATCAAGTAGCCGGATGGGACACCACGAGAGAAGATCGCTTGCTATAAGTCCGCATTTGCGCACTTTCTGTTCATTTGATAACAGCTATGGAACAAGATCGCTTGCGATAAGTCCGCATTTGCGCACTTTCTGTATTGATAACTATGGAACAAGATCGTTCGCGATAAGTCCGCCTTTGCGCACTTTCTGTTCATTTGATAACTAGCTTTTTCCCGCGGCTTCGCTCACGGTAACTTCGATTTGCCAAACCCCTATTTTACCCCCTTAGAGGTTCAACTTTCAAAAATCCTTTCTTAGCGGATGCCTACGTCATCGTCATAATAGCTATCTGTATGCCAAATTTCAGCCTGATACGTTTAGTGGTTTGAGCTGCGCGTTGATAGATCAGTCAGTCAGTTACCTTTTCCTTTTTTATATTTCATCATCATCATCATCATTAACAACCCATCAACGGCTCTTTTTTATTTACCTAGATAGAAAATACATAAAGAATTTTCTATAAATCTTTCTATTATCACGAAAAGCACAAAACCAAGCAAGACATTTTTGGAAGCAGGTAGAGAAGGTTAGTAAAATGCAAGTTTTGACTTACATCCATTGTTCATCAGCTAGTATTACAATATGTCATCAATTGAACTTCTCAAATCAAGTTCGATTCATATTATGAGGTACCTATATGAGCCGCTTCTTTCGAAGATATTATTCTTACCAATATTACAAATTTATTTCTTTTTTATTTATTTATAATATTACAAATGTGAAAGTGTATTTGTTTGTTGGTTTGTCCTTCAATCACGCAGCAACGGAGCAACAGTTCGACAAGATTTTTCCTTTTTTGCCATGCAAAAAAGGAAAAAGCTTGCTTGTAGATATAGTTGAGGACTTGGAAAGTGAGAGTGACATATGCTACCTTTTGTCTCGGTAAAGCAGAGGGTTCCCACAGGATTTTAAAAACTTAATCTAACGCGGACGAGGTCGCCGGCAAAGCTAGAGTAATTTGCACATATAAAACAGGTAGTCCTTTCAACTTACAAATCATCAACGCATCATAAATATAAATTGATCTCTATCTTGTTTAATAATTCTACAGTTATATCAATTTTGTCTTATTGTAGTAATAAATCAGTAAACAATTTACAATATTACTACTTACTAGTCGATATTTTGACCCAGTAAGGAATCGTGATTAGGATGACATCGGTTATTCATATAATTACATACAGTTAAGTTTGAACTCTTAACATTAGCTTGCGTTCGAAATGTATGATTTTGACGATTAAGACTAGAACGAATACATAATTTATATTTCTATTGTTCTCGTTGCCAATAATTTATAATGTTAATTTACTGAGGAAAATTATGCAGATACATAATTATTACTTCTCTTATTATAAACTCGATCCAGCAGTTTTTCAAGAAAATTGTGTCGGAGTGAACAATTAATTCAATTTGCATTGCTCCCTGGGAGCCGTTGTAAAACACAATACATTTAATAACCTGATGCTCAAAAGTGGTTCATAGTTAATGCAAAATAACCTAATATTAAAAAAACAAACACCCAACTTCTTATTCGATTTTATAGCCTTTATATATATAACTTGCTTTAACGGTGAAGGAAAACATTGCGAAAAACCTGCACGCCTGAGAGTTCTCCAAATGTTCTCAAAGGTGTGTGAATTACGCCAATTCGTATTGGGCCAGCGTGGTGGACTATGATCTAAACCCATTCATGATCTCTCTCTGGGTCTCGTAGCCATTGCCCAGTAGAGATGAAAATGAAAAAAATATGAAAAAAAGATAATGGATGATGACGAACGTCTAGGTAAACGCATTTTATGCATCCTTGTCCCGTCGTATGTAAAACTAGCTGATGCCCGCTACTTCATCCATCTGGAATTAGTTATTAAAATTCCGCGGGAACTCTTTGATTTTCCGAAGTAAATAAAAGTAGCCTCTATCACTCTCCAGGTCTTCAACTACATCCATGCAAAAAGTCACGTTATTCCGTAGCTCTTGCTACGTGATTGAAGAACAAAGCACAAACCAACAAACAAACACACTTTCATGTTTATAATAATTATTATCTAGTAAGATAAACATCAAAAATGTGCACTAGCCCTTAAGCCCGTGATACCATTTTGGGTGGTCGATAAAAATGCTAATTCACTGCAATAAAGAAAAGTGGAAACATTTCGATCCGATCGTATAAATTCTTTATTATTTTACTAGCTTAATAGTTTTGCTCGTTATTTATTACGCCAAAGGTCTAGAGGTCCGTGATATTAACGAGTAAGTAGGTATAGAGCAAATACTAACTCTTAAAGATTCAAGGTTGTCGACAAATGTTCTACATAAAAGATATAGCAATTAATTCAATGAAGAGATCAGTAGAACCAGAGTAACAGCAGGGCTTCATATTTTGATGTGAAACATCTATAGCGGCACGTAAAACAGATTTCTCGCGTGGCGACGCCTCGCCACGGCATGCGATGTTATATAATTATAATAATATATATAGCTCGATTACCACTGACTGACATACTCACTCACTCACTCACTCACTCACTGATTGACAGGGTTGTTCTCCTAGAAGGAGACGGAAATCGATATAATGATGTTCGGGAGATGTGTTTGGGGGGGGGATTCGAGTTGGGGAAAATTATGACATTTCGGAAAAACAAGATGGCGGCCGACGTGAATCTTGCAACTCTTTTGTTTTCCGACCGATTTCTTTGAAATTTTGGATTATTGTAGAAATTAGTAAACGATTAACAGAAAAAGTGAAAAAAATTACAAAAACAAGATGGCGGCCGAGCTGTGACGTCTCAAATTTCCGACCCCTCTCCTGTAAAATTTTGTATGAAAAAAATTTTTTTCACCCATGGTGTCGTATAGAGCTCAAAGAATGTGACTCGGAGAAAGGTGGAGAGAGCTGATGAGTGAGGAGTTCGGAGACGGGCGAGGGGCACGGCCAGGGTATAGAAGATAGGTGGAGGGTGCTCGACCAAATGTCATTCGAAACCTCGAGCAGTTGCCAGTGAGTTGAAAAAAAATTCCAAAATGGCGGAAAAAAAATGGCGGCAAATTTTGTCCGTCTCTCTCTCGGAGACTATAAAAGATGGAGGAGTGGTTTCTCGACAAAAGATGATCAAAACACGGAGGTCTACCTGGTGAGTAGGAAAAAAATTCAAGATGGCGGATTTTTTTTTCCATACTAAATGTATGGGGAATATTGAAGGGACTAGAAGTTGGGAACTATGCAAGACATTGATTTTGATAGGTTCATAGGGCTTTTTTTCTTTTTCTTTTTTTTCATTTTACATTTGTTTTTTTTTTTTCATTTTTTTTCTTTTTTTTTCTTTTTCTTTTGTGAATGAGGAGCACGGCCAGGTTATTGCAGATAGGTGGGGTGTGCTCGAACAAATTTTTTGGCAAAAGATGACCAGAATCCGAAGGTCTACTTGATGAGTAAAAAAATCGCGGTCCGCTTTAGCGGGCCGCGCACCCACGCGCCCTACTTGTAGTAATAACACTTTCCGCGAGCTGCTTTAGCAGCTCGCGCACCGAGCGAAATAAATAAAGCCGAACAATCGCGGTCCGCTTTAGCGGGCCGCGCACCCACGCGCCCTACTTGTAGCACTAACACTTCCCGCGAGCTGCTTTAGCAGCTCGCGCACCGAGCGAAATAAATACAGCCGAACAATCGCGGTCCGCTTTAGCGGGCCGCGCACCCACGCGCCTTACTTTTAGTAAAACACTTCCCGCGAGCTGCTTTAGCAGCTCGCGCACCGAGCAAACGCTAGTTATAATATATATAGCTCGATTACCACTCACTGACTGACTGACTGACTGACTGACTGACTCATTGACACGATTGTTCTCCTAGAAAGAGACGGAAAACGATACAATGATGTAGGGGAGATATGTCCGGGTGGGGGATTCGAGTGGGGAAAAATTATGAAATTTCGGAAAAACAAGATGGCGGCCGACGTGATTTTAGCAACTCTTTTGTTTTCCAACCGATTTCTTTGAAATTTTGGATTATTGTAGAAATTAGTAAACGATTAACAGAAAAAGTGAAAAAAATTAAAAAAACAAGATGGCGGCCGAGCTGTGACGTCTCAAATTTCCGACCCCTCTCCTGTAAAATTTTGTATGAAAAAAATTTTTTTCACCCATGGTGTCGTATAGAGCTCAAAGAATGTGACTCGGAGAAAGGTGGAGAGAGCTGATGAGTGAGGAGTTCGGAGACGGGCGAGGGGCACGGCCAGGGTATAGAAGATAGGTGGAGGGTGCTCGACCAAATGTCATTCAAAACCTCGAGCAGTTGCCAGTGAGTTGAAAAAAAATTCCAAAATGGCGGAAAAAAATGGCGGCAAATTTTGTCCGTCTCTCTCTCGGAGACTATAAAAGATGGAGGAGCGGTTTCTCGACAAAAGATGATCAAAACCCGGAGGTCTACCTGGTGAGTAGGAAAAAAATTCAAGATGGCGGATTTTTTTTCTCCATACAAAATGTATGGGGAATATTGAAGGGACTAGAAGTTGGGAACTATGCAAGACATTGATTTTGATAGGTTCATAGGTGTCTTAGATCTCGGAGAATATAAAAATTAGTAATAAATCGGGTAGGGGTAGGGGTCGGGGTAGGGGTCGGGGTAGGGGTTGGGGTAGGGGCAGGGGTAGGGGTAGGGGAAGGGGTAGGGGTAGGGGTAGCGGTAGGGGTAGGGCTAAGGGTCGGGGTAGGGGTAGGGGTAGGGGTAGGAATAGGGGTAGGGGTAGGGGTAGCGGTAGCGGTAGGGGTAGGGGTAGCGGTAGCGGTAGCGGTAGCGGTAGGTAGGGGTCGGGGTAGGGGTAGGGGCGGGGTCGGGGAAGGGGTAGGGGTAGCGGTAGGGGTAGGGGTAGGGTTAGGGGTAGAGGTAGCGGTAGGGGTAAGGGTAGAGGTAGTATTATTTTATGGTGTATGCCGTATGGTATTATATTATATTATATTGTGTTAAATCGTGTTATACTATATTAAATTATGTTATATTTGTAATATAATTTGTATTATATTGTGTTATACTGAGTTATATTATATTATATTATGTTACATTTGTAATATATTGTATTATTTTATGTTATACGGTATTATATTGTGTTATATCGTGTTGTATTATGTTATATTTGTAATATATTGTATCTTATTATATTATATTGTGTTAAATCGTGTTACATGATGTTATATTGCGTTAGATTTGCAATATATTGTATTATTTTATGTTAAATGGTATTATATTATGTTATATTATGTTGTATTTGTTATATATTGTATAATATTATGTTATATCATGTTATATTATGTTGTATTTGTAATATATTGTATTATATTATATTATATTGTGTTATATCTTGTTATACTATATTATATTATGTTATATTTGTAATAAATTGTGTTATATTGTAATATATTGCATTATTTTATGTTCTATGGTGCTATATTATGTTATATTCGTAATATACTGTGCTATATTATATTATATTGTGTTATATCGTGTTGTATTATGTTATATTATGTTATATTTGTAATATATTGTTTCTTATTGTATTATATTGTATTATATTGTTATATCATTTTATATTATGTTGTATTTGTAATATATTGTATTTTATTATGTTATATCATGTTATATTATGTTGTATTTGTTATATATTGTATTATATTATGTTATAACATGTTATATTATGTTGTATTTGTTATATATTGTATTATATTATATTATATTGTGTTATATCGTGTTATACTATATTATATTATGTTATATTGGTAATATATTGTATCTTATTATATTATATTGTGTTAAATCGTGTTACATGATGTTATATTGTGTTTGATTTACAATATATTGTATTGTATTGTATTATATTGTGTTATAGCGTGTTATATTATATTATATTATGTTATGTTCATAATATATTGTAGTATATCGTGTTGTATTGTAATATATTGTATTATTTTATGTTAAATGGTATTATATTATGTTATATTTGTAATATATTGTATTATATTATGTTATATCATGTTATATTATGTTGTATTTGTTATATATTATGTTATATTATTGTTGTATTTGTTATATAATGTATAATATTATGTTATATCATGTTATATTATGTTGTATTTGTAATATATTGTATTATATTATATTATATTGTGTTATATCGTGTTATACTATATTATATTATGTTATATTTGTAATATATTGTGTTATATTGTAATATATTGCATTATTTTATGTTGTATGGTGCTATATTATGTTATATTCGTAATATACTGTGCCATATTATATTATATTGTGTTATATCGTGTTGTATTATGTTATATTATGTTATATTTGTAATATATTGTTTCTTATTGTATTATATTGTATTATATTGTTATATCATTTTATATTACGTTGTATTTGTAATATATTGTATTATATTATATTATATTGTGTTATATCGTGTTATACTATATTATATTATGTTATATTGGTAATATATTGTATCTTATTATATTATATTGTGTTAAATCGTGTTACATGATGTTATAATGTGTTAGATTTACAATATATTGTATTATATTATGTTATATCATGTTATATTATGTTGTATTTGTTATATATTGTATTATATTTTGTTATATTATGTTGTATTTGTTATATAATGTATAATATTATGTTATATCATGTTATATTATGTTGTATTTGTAATATATTGTATTATATTATATTATATTGTGTTATATCGTGTTATACTATATTATATTATGTTATATTTGTAATATATTGTGTTATATTGTAATATATTGCATTATTTTATGTTGTATGGTGCTATGTTATGTTATATTCGTAATATACTGTGCTATATTATATTATATTGTGTTATATCGTGTTGTATTATGTTATATTATGTTATATTTGTAATATATTGTTTCTTATTATATTATATTGTGTTATATCGTGTTATACTATATTATATTATGTTATATTTGTAATATATTGTGTTATATTGTAATATATTGCATTATTTTATGTTGTATGGTGCTATATTATGTTATATTCGTAATATACTGTGCTATATTATATTATATTGTGTTATATCGTGTTATACTATATTATATTATGTTATATTTGTAATATATTGTGTTATATTGTAATATATTGCATTATTTTATGTTGTATGGTGCTATATTATGTTATATTCGTAATATACTGTGCTATATTATATTATATTGTGTTATATCGTGTTGTATTATGTTATATTATGTTATATTTGTAATATATTGTTTCTTATTATATTATATTGTGTTATATTATGTTATATTGCGTTATATTTGCAATATATTGTATTATATTTTTCTATTACCGCTATAACAACAAATAATAAATATTAAATTAAATTCAAATTCAAATTCAATAAAAATATTTCCATGGGTACATGAAAATATTTTAATTTTTTTTTTTTAACGGAACCCTAAAAAAGCGAGGCCCGACTCGCACTTGGCCGATTTTTTCTTTTTCTTTTCCTTTTTTTTCATTTTTCATTTTCTTTTTTTTTCTTTTTTCTTTTCTTTTTTCCTTTTTTTTATTTATTTTTATTTTTTTTCATTTTTCATTTTCTTTTTTTTTCTTTTTTCTTTTTTTCTTTTTTCTTTTTTTCTTTTTTTTTTCTTTTTTTTCATTTTTCATTTATTTGCTTTTTTTTCATTTTTCATTTTCTTTTTTTCTTTTCTTTTTTTTTTCTTTTTCTTTTGTGAATGAGGAGCACGGCCAAGTTATTGCAGATAGGTGGGGTGTGCTCGAACAAATTTTTTGGCAAAAGATGACCAGAATCCGAAGGTCTACTTGATGAGTAAAAAAATCGCGGTCCGCTTTAGCGGGCCGCGCACCCACGCGCCTTACTTTTAGTAAAAACAATTCCCGCGAGCTGCTTTAGCAGCTCGCGCACCGAGCAAACGCTAGTTATTTTTATTATTATAATATATATAGCTCGATTACCACTGACTCATTGACATAATTGTTCTCCTAGAAAGAGACAAAAAACGATAGAATGATGTAGGGGAGATATGTTCGGGTGGGGGATTCGAGTGGGGAAAAATTATGACATTTCGGAAAAACAAGATGGCGGCCGACGTGATTCTTGCAACTCTTTTGTTTTCCAACCGATTTCTTTGAAATTTTGGATTATTGTAGAAATTTGTAAACGATTAACAGAAAAAGTGAAAAAAATTAAAAAAACAAGATGGCGGCCGAGCTGTGACGTCTCAAATTTCCACCCCTCTCCTGTAAAATTTTGTATGAAAAAAATTTTTTTTACCCATGGTGTCCTATAGAGCTCAAAGAATGTGACTCGGAGAAAGGTGGAGAGAGCTGATGAGTGAGGAGTTCGGAGACGGGCGAGGGGCACGGCCAGGGTATAGAAGATAGGTGGAGGGTGCTCGACCAAATGTCATTGGAAACCTCGAGCAGTTGCCAGTGAGTTGAAAAAAAATTCCAAAATGGCGGAAAAAAAATGGCGGCAAATTTTGTCCGTCTCTCTCTCGGAGACTATAAAAGATGGAGGAGCGGTTTCTCGACAAAAGATGATCAAAACCCGGAGGTCTACCTGGTGAGTAGGAAAAAAATTCAAGATGGCGGATTTTTTTTCCCCCCATACAAAATGTATGGGGAATATTGAAGGGACTAGAAGTTGGGAACTATGCAAGACATTGATTTTGATAGGTTCATAGGGCTTTTTTTCTTTTTCTTTTTTTTCATTTTACATTTGCTTTTTTTCTTTTTTTTCTTTTTTTTTTCTTTTTTTTTTCTTTTTCTTTTGTGAATGAGGAGCACGGCCAGGTTATTGCAGATAGGTAGGGTGTGCTCGAACAAATTTTTTGGCAAAAGATGACCAGAATCCGAAGGTCTACTTGACGAGTAAAAAAATCGCGGTCCGCTTTAGCGGGCCGCGCACCCACGCGCCCTACTTGTAGTAATAACACTTCCCGCGAGCTGCTTTAGCAGCTCGCGCACCGAGCGAAATAAATAAAGCCGAACAATCGCGGTCCGCTTTAGCGGGCCGCGTACCCACGCGCCCTACTTGTAGTAATAACACTTCCCGCGAGCTGCTTTAGCAGCTCGCGCACCGAGCGAAATAAACAAAGCCGAACAATCGCGGTCCGCTTTAGCGGGCCGCGCACCCACGCGCCCTACTTTTAGTAAAACACTTCCCGCGAGCTGCTTTAGCAGCTCGCGCACCGAGCAAACGCTAGTTATAATATATATAGCTCGATTACCACTCACTGACTCACTGATTGACATAATTGTTCTCCTAGAAGGAGACGGAAATCGATATAATGATGTTCGGGAGATATGTTCGGGTGGGGGATTCGAGTGGGGAAAAATTATGACATTTCGGAAAAACAAGATGGCGGCCGACGTGAATCTTGCAACTCTTTTGTTTTCCAACCGATTTCTTTGAAATTTTGGATTATTGTAGAAATTAGTAAACGATTAACAGAAAAAGTGAAAAAAATTAAAAAAAACAAGATGGCGGCCGAGCTGTGACGTCTCAAATTTCCACCCCTCTCCTGTAAAATTTTGTATGAAAAAAATTTTTTCACCCATGGTGTCGTATAGAACTCAAAGAATGTGACTCGGAGAAAGGTGGAGAGAGCTGATGAGTGAGGAGTTCGGAGACGGGCGAGGGGCACGGCCAGGGTATAGAAGATAGGTGGAGGGTGCTCGACCAAATGTCATTCGAAACCTCGAGCAGTTGCCAGTGAGTTGAAAAAAAATTCCATAATGGCGGAAAAAAAATGGCGGCAAATTTTGTCCATCTCTCTCTCGGAGACTATAAAAGATGGAGGAGCGGTTTCTCGACAAAAGATGATTACAACCCGGAGGTCTACCTGGTGAGTAGGAAAAAAATTCAAGATGGCGGATTTTTTTTCCCCCCATACAAAATGTATGGGGAATATTGAAGGGACTAGAAGTTGGGAACTATGCAAGACATTGATTTTGATAGGTTCATAGGGCTTTTTTTCTTTTTCTTTTTTTTCATTTTACATTTGCCTTTTTTCTTTTTTTTCCTTTTTTTTCTTTTTCTTTTGTGAATGAGGAGCACGGCCAGGTTATTGCAGATAGGTGGGGTGTGCTCGAACAAATTTTTTGGCAAAAGATGGCCAGAATCCGAAGGTCTACTTGATGAGTAAAAAAATCGCGGTCCGCTTTAGCGGGCCGCGCACCCACGCGCCCTACTTGTAGTAACAACACTTCCCGCGAGCTGCTTTAGCAGCTCGCGCACCGAGCGAAATAAATAAAGCCGAACAATCGCGGTCCGCTTTAGCGGGCCGCGCACCCACGCGCCCTACTTGTAATAATAACACTTCCCGCGAGCTGCTTTAGCAGCTCGCGCACCGAGCGAAATAAATAAAGCCGAACAATCGCGGTCCGCTTTAGCGGGCCGCGCACCCACGCGCCCTACTTGTAGCAATAACACTTCCCGCGAGCTGCTTTAGCAGCTCGCGCACCGAGCAAATACTAGTTAATATATATATAGCTGTTCGTGCTGATTCACTGATTCACTGACTGATTGATCACCTCTCCTGTAAAATTTTGTATGAAAAAAATTTTTTTCACCGATTGTTTCGTACAGAAAACAAAAATTCATTCGGAGGAAAATTATGGAGAGAGCTGATGATTGAGGATTTCGGAGACGGGTGAAGAGCACGGCCAGGGTATCGAAGATGGGTGGGGGGTGCTCGAACAAATATCACTCGAAACCTCATCCAATTCGCAGCGAGCTGAAAAAAAATTCAAAATGGCGGAAAAAAGATGGCCGCCATACAAATTTCTTCGGTGTCTATCTCGGGGAGTATAAAAGATGGAAGAGAGGTTTCTTGGTAAAAGATGATCAGGACCCAAAGGTCTATTTGATGAATAGAAAAAAAATCCAAGATGGCGGAATTTTCTTTTCTTCATACAAAATATATGGCGAATATTGAAGAGACTAGAAGTTGGGAACTATTCAAGACTTTGATACGGTTTCATTTCGAAATTTGTTTTTATAGAAGAATTTTCATTGTGACAAATGATGAGAGAAGATGATTGAGGGTTTGGAAGGTGGGTGAGGAGCACGGCCAGGTTATTGAAGATAGGTGGGGGGTGCTCGAACAAAAGTTACTCGAAACCTCATCCAATTGGCAATGAGCTGAAAAAAAAATCCTAAATGGCGGATTCAAGATGGCGGCCATACAAACTTCGTCGGTGTCTATCTCGGACAGTGTAAAAGATAGAAGAGTGTTTTTTTTGTAGAAATTGATCAGGATCTGAAAATGTAATTTAGGAGTAGAAAAACCGCGGTCCGCTTGCGGGCCGCGCACCCACGCGCCCTACTAGTATTATGTATACTTAGTGACATAACTATTTAGTTCCTATCACAATCTGTTTAGTAGTAGTAGTAGTAGTGGTGGTAGGGGTAGGGGTAGGGGTTTTTTCTTTTTTTTTCTTAATATTTTATATACTGCTACTTTCTATCATGTAGCAACCTTTAGGTCTGACTTTTTTTTTTTACTAGAACTTAAGTAACTTAACTAGAACTTAACTAACTTAACTAGAAACTAGCCTAACCTATATCTAAATGGTGGAACCATTAGCCCTTGCCGCCTTCCTAACTACTTCAACAGCGTAGCCCAGGAAAGCGTCCCGACAATCTTCGTCCTTGACCAGCGCGCATAAATTATTGGATTCAATGTCCCTGTCCATCCTGTGTTTACAATCAAGCCTTTCGTTCGCGAACCTTGGACATGCTACGAGTATGTGTTCTACTGTTTCGACGGTATCATCGCAAACACACAATGGACTGGGGGCAAGCTTAAATCTAAAGAGGTAACTTTTAAATCCACCGTGACCCGTGAACAACTGAGAGATAGTATTATTTAGACTGATCTTTTTCAAAGTCTTGAAAGCTTCTTGGACTTCAGGGAAGAATAATTTCGTGACGGCTCCAGTTGCTGCTGTGCTATATCTTTCTTGCCAGGCTTTGAGAGTTGGGCCCCTGATGAGCCGCTTGGCTGAGGACAAAGGGAGTCGGTCGTAGGTTGGTGCGTACTTGTGGTTTAGAGCCGCACCCTTAGCTAGTTCGTCAGCGCGCTCATTCCCGGGAATACCCACGTGTGCCCGGATCCAATGAAGTTTTGCTTCCCCTCCATTTTTACTTATAGCGCAGATGCGAGCGTGGAGATCAGCCGCAAGCGGGTGTAAGTTGTTTGGGTTTATTATGCTCTCCAAAGCGGACCTGGAGTCTGAGAAGATATGAGCCTTCCGCACTACGTTGTTTCGTTCCATGGCTGGCTTCCAAGGCCCCCTGTATGGTGACTAGCTCAGCCTGGTACACTGAACAATAATCAGCAAGTGAGATGGTGATAAAATGCATTTCTGCGTTATTTTTCCATATAGTTGCAGCTGCTCCAACTCCCCCCTCCCCCCCCCCCCCCAATCTTGCTCCCGTCAGTATATATTCTTGGCCAATCATCCTCAACCGCCTCTAATTCTTCTGCGTTGTTGATGGAGTCAAACGTCAAGCGTTGCCTTGAAGCTGGGTGAGGTAAGCTGAAGGGGCTAATCGGCCTTTCCATCTGGCAACGTGGTAGGTCTGGGAGAGCCTTGCCCCTTTTCATCTCGTATACGTCCCTTTGTTCGGCTGCCCTGAGGTCAAGGGGCAGAATTCCTGCCAGGATGGCGCACGACATAAGTGATACGGTGCGATGTGCTTTGCATATCATCAGGCCAAACATGCGGGTTATTTTGTCCAGCTTTTTGCGCATGTATGCTTTATGGCTTTTTGCCCCCCATACATTTGCTGCATATAGGATAGTGGGTTCAATCACTGCACTGTAAATTGTTGCTATGATATCAGAGTTTAGACCCCACTGAGCTCTTGCTGATCTTGTGATAATTTTGTACAGTTTAGCCACCTTCAGTGTTATCTGATCCAAGTGTTTGGAGTAGTTCAGGTTTCTATCAAGGTTGAGGCCGAGAACTTTCAAGCTTTCACCGAATTTTAGTTCAATGCCATCCATTAGGAGTTTTGGTTGGTCATACTTTCGCTTCCTGGTGAAAAGTACTGTCTGCGTTTTGTGGGGTGCAAATCTCAGTTTATTATGTTTGCCCCATTTTGTTATGGTAACTAATGCCTCATTTATATACTTTCCTACCTCTGGTCCTGTTGTCCCCCATCCGATTAGTAGTATGTCGTCTGCGAAAGCCTGTATGTGTACTTGGTGATGTTCAGTAGCTTCCAACAAAGAATCTAGCAACACATTCCACAAGAGAGGACCGCATGTGGAGCCCTGAATACAGCCTTTATTAGTGGTCCCTCCCCTAGGGGTAGGGGTAGGGGTAGGGGTAGGGGTAGTGGTAGTGGTAGTAGTAGTATTATTATATGTATACTTAGTGACATATTTAGTTCCTATCACAATATGTTCTTTTCTGCATAATATTACTTTTACAAAATAATGTCGATGTTTCACATCTGCCAGGCGTCCCACGACGGCTCACAATTTTTTTTTGAAACAACAAAACTTCAAAAAATCTGTAATTTAAAATGGACAAAGAGCTACGCAGTGCATTGAAAATAGGTATGATGACAGATTTTGAAAAATTGTTGGATTATGTTCGGAGGTACTTATCTACTGTTTCGAAAAAATATCTTGTTTCAGCAAAAAAAAGTTTGGTGGACAAAATTGCCATTTCAATTTTAAGTTTTAAAATTCACGCAAAAACGCTAGCCGGTGTCATGGCGTCGTTCGTGACGTCATCTCTGTGTTTTCATACTAGTTTGTCAAAGTGTGAAGTTAGAAGTGACGTATCGCTCTGATTGGTGTTCTGTCAAATATGGCGGATTCCTGTACTGTTACTCGAAGACGCCTGAACCGATTTGTAAAATTCTTTTCTTATTTGAAAGGGTATACTTTCCATTTAAATTTTATCGAAATCGGTCAAGCGGTCAAGCGGTTTTTAAAAAAAACAACAGTAAATTATATACTTTGTAGTGGCACCGGTGTTTAAAATGTCGGTTTTTTAAAAATAATTTTTTATATTAAATTATATTTTATAAAAATAAATATCAATCTCGCTGAAAATAGAAAAAAGAAATAAAATTTTTATAATTCATGAGTCGTATTTCATTAGATAAATTCATAATTTCATATATTCTTGGTTAGGTACTGTCATCATGCCTGTTCTAATTCAATAGCGCAACGTTCAATGTGTGCTTAATACTCAAAGATGTGGGCACTGAAACCTGATATGTCATTTCAAAGTCAGTTCAAACCCAGTCCGTTGCTCATTTGGAGGGGAGAGGAATATTAGTCAATTTCAGCATGGCTAAGCGAAGGTTGATTTACGAAATTCCGGCCCTTGACGCGATCTCCTCGGGTCTCTCTTTGTGGAAATATTCTATTCTAAGTTGCATGGGATAAATCGGCTTGGCATGCAGCTGCCCACAAGATAGTATTTAAAAAACTTATTACTATGTATCTAATAGCTACATAATAATATTGTAAAATGGATATTTTGAAAATAGCAACTGCTGAGTTTCTTGCCGGATTTTCTCAGCAGAATCCGCTTTCCGAACCGGTGGTAGAGTCATGACGTGTCATAAGAGCCACAGGTTGGCTTACGTGAAATAAATAATTTTGAATTTTTAATTTTGATGTCGTCAGTCCACCTAGGGGAGGCGGATCAACCAGCCAACACTGCGCTTCCCGATGAGAGGTCGCCACTCCAACACTTTGAGCAGCTGAAAGGATTAAGCTATTATTAATCTTAGAGGTATGGCAGTTTTCTTCCAACATCTCAATAGCTGGTATTAGGTATATTGCTGTAAGGCTTGTAGCTAGGTACCTACTCCACATTTAGGCAAAGCTCGCAACGATGGGACCGGCGCCTGGAGGAAGATCTTCCTATTACCTATACGGAAGAACCCATATAAGTATAGGTTCATGCTCCCATACAAGACCCATAAAAAAGAAGCTTTAGGATAGTGATGAAACTAATTCGTTTTTTTCCATCAAGTAGGTATCCGTAACCTTAAGATAGAGAAAAAGTATGCATTATTTGCATAATCACATACACTTTACTAGTTGTCGTATTCATGAGGCCTTTATGACATTACTATCGCGAAACCATTGCAGCAAAATCGCTGAAGCTCTAGTATGATATTTTGTTATGATTTGCGGAAACAAAAGCGTACTGCCTGTTTTAACGCAAATATTTGACAGTGAATCTATCTATCTCTTTCCCGCGCAATTTTGATGCCGACACATCTTCGCACGGTTTAGCCGAATTATATTTTACTAGCTGATGCCCGCGACTTCATCCGCATGGATTTTTAAATCCCTCGGGAACTCTTTGATTTTCTGGGATAAAAAGTAGCCTATGTCACTCTCAGGGTTCTTAACTATACTCATGCAAAAATCACGTTAATCCATAGCTCTGTTGCAGCGTGATTGAAGGACAAACCAACAAACACACTATCGCATTTATAATATTAGTAAGTATGATTTTGCGGAATTATAGTGTTCCTAGCATCGCAAATCGCATGGGAAATAGATAAATCCAAACTGCATCTGCAATTGAGATTGTGATGATAGGCTGAATATGGTATGCTTGCTGCAATAATGACTGTGATAGTTACAATGTGGCAATCAATTATAGAAAATCCTACACCGCAGCTTCAGCGGTTCCGCTATATTTAGTTCGTTGCGGAGGTCTGCTACCGGCCTGAGCCGGGAATCATCGAAGGTCAGTTTTGAATGTATTATGTGTAACACAAACACGCATTCGATGCGGTCGATGAGTCAGCTGATTTTTTGAAAGAATTTGAGTCAGTTTATTTTATTCACGGGTCGATTCATTTGGATTATCAATGTATGACGACTCTGACGGTTTGCATTTCAATGTCAGTCTGACGAAACTCGATTGCCAGAAATTATTGGCTCTACAAAATAACTTACACGATACAAGTAATTGACGTAAACACCCGCTTGGCTTACCTAGTGTCATACTCACTTGTATAACATAAGCTTTCCGCTTATTTGGACAGAAGAGGAGAACATATTACTCAAGTTCTTCAAGACTTTTTTATTTCATGTTTTTTTGTTTCAATGTTTTTTGTTTCTTTTTTTAGGCTTTTACCTAGCAGGCATGTCAGCTTAATCATACCCTAATCACAATAATTAACAAAAACATAATACAATAACTTTCTTATGAATAATCTGAACAGATTCCAAGCTCCGTCAGAAATTGGGTTTACTTAACATACTTAATTTATTAAAAAAATGACTGTCTGCCTGGCTAACGAACAGCGAGAGAGTACGAGCCAATCTGCTATCTGATTCTATCGTGGGATATATCGTGATATAGTAATCTATCACAAAGCAGTAATAGCCTAATGGTTAGGATATGGTCTCCTATTCGGGGGGTTGCAGGTTCGATCCCGAGCCCGCACCTCTGACTTTTCAGAGTTATGTGCATTTAAGCAATTAAAAATAATATCACATGTTTCAACGGTGAAGGAAAACATCGTAAGGAAACCTGCATACCTAAGAGTTCTCCATAGTGTTCTCGAAGGTGCTTAAAGTCTGACAACTCGCATTGGGCCAGCGTGGTGGACTACGGCCTATAACCCTTCTCTGAGAGGAGACCTGAGCTCAGTAGTGAGCCGTTGATGGGTTACTGAAGATGATGATGATGACCAGCCAATTTGAGGTGATTACGATTGTATTACTATAGCAAACTCTAGAAAACAGGAGGAAAGTTGTATGAAATACGCACTGAATCACTAATTGACCGTGACCCTCTGCCCGGTTGTGTCACGTATATATACAGGTAATCTTTGGAGAAATTTATTTGAGGTTATTCCAAAAACGGCCAATGTCCCTTCCGGGTGCGCCAAGGATGGATGTTGCACTTTGGAGAACTGTGACGCAGCGTTGTGCAAGTCTTAAGCTGAGATAGAGCGGGCTTTGACTTGACTCATACTTGAGATAGAGCGGGCTTTGTCTTGACTCATACGTCTTGAGACAGAGTTAAAACGAGACACAGTTAACCTTCCAAAAATATAAAAGAAAAACGTGACTGAGTGACTGACTGACTGTTTGACTGACTGACTGAGCTATCAACTCACAGCTCAAACCGCTGCGCTGGACGGATCGGGCTGATTATACAGTCAGCACTTGGCTATTATGACGTAGGCCTCCGCTAAGAAAGAATTTTTGAAAATTCAACCCCTAAGGGGGTAAAATATTCGTTTGAAAATCGAACTTAACGTCAGCGAAGCTCGGGTAAAAGCTAGTATTGGATAAAAGCAGGCGTTACTTTGTGGAATTCCGTGAAACACAAGGAAAAACAATATTCTTTTGCTAATTCGCTAAACCAGAAAAATCTGTATGGTAGGTACAACGTGCCGGTGCCTAGTGGTAAGGACTGTGGTCTCCTATTCGGGGGTCGTAGGTTCGATCCCGGGTACGCACCTCTGACTTTTCGGAGTCAAGTGCGTTTAAGCAATTAAATATCACTTGCTTCAACGGTGAAGGAAAACATCGTGAGAAAACCTGCACACCTGAGAGTTCTTCATAATGTTCTCGAAGGTGTGTGAAGTCCGCCAATTCGCATTGGGCCAGCGTGGTGGACTATGGCCTATAACCCTTCTCTGAGAGGAGACTTGCGCTCAATAGTGAGCCGTTGATGGGTTGCTGATGATGTACGTTTTATTCCGACACCGGCATCTTCAGGAGATGTTGACTCTACAGTGCATTTGCACGTTGCAAGTCGTTGCAATTGTGCATTCCCGATCAGGTGTTGACTAGAGTCAATACCTGATCGGAGTCAATAAATGACGAATTAATATTATATTACAAAAAATATATCAACCTAGAAGATCGCAACACCAGATATTAAAAAGATCGAGCAAAATCAAGTTTATTCTATGGAGACACTCTTTAATTTTTAATTTTTGTTTTTATATTGTTTGTTGTTAAATTGGTCATAGAAACATTCTGTGAAAATTTCTGTTACGGTTCATGATATACCTACAACCCGCTGACAGATGGACGGACGGACAGCGGAGGCTTAGTAATAGCACGGTATAAGTTGCATGGGTTAAATCGGCTTGGCATCCAGCTGCCCACAAGATAGTATAAACAACTTATTACAATGTAATAGCTTCATAATAATATTGTAAAATGATTTTGAAAAGAGCAACTGCTGAGTTTCTTGCCGGCTCTTCTCAGAATCCGCTTTCGGAACCGGTGGTAGAATCATGACTTGTCATAAGAGCCACAGGTTGGCCTATGTGAAATAAATAATTTTGAATTTAGATTTTTTTTTAATAAGGATGTAACGTTATAGGGTGGGCACCCTTTGGGTACGGAACCTAAAAAGATAAACAACCTTGTCTTTAGACAAGATTTTATAAGCTAAGCAAATGACTACAATAACTATACAGCTTTACACCCCCACATGATTCATTGTTACATGACACACACAGACAGACAGTCGAGGTTAAGGCAAGGCTGAGAGAAATTCCCGATCGCATCATGTTTACATATCACCATTCACCCGGCATCAGTGCAAGGCTGGGTGTATTGGTTTTGGGTTAAGGTGGAAGACAAGGGTCTGCCCGCGAAATTCAAATTTAATTTGGTTTTTCGCAATTTGTAAACTAAAACGACAAAGTAGGCTTATGGCCTTCTAATTGCGCCAGTGGAATTATCATCTTCACAGGTTTACATAAAAATCTTTACTTGAAAGTGAACAGTTAAGAAATTAATCAAAATACTGAGTTGGACGTGAGTTACTCACAAATTAGTCGATATTTTGTTTACTTGAAAGTGTCCAGTTTAAGAAAGATTTTTATATAAACCTGTGAAGATGATACTGCCATTGTCGCAATTAGAATGCCAGCCTACTTTGTCGTATCAGTTTAAAAATTGCGAAAAACCAAATTAAATTTGAATTTCGCGGGCAGAACCGTGTCATCCATCTTAATTTCCACTGTTTGCTGGCACACTTTCAAAATGTTGAGTTATATTTTAAAACCAAATACCTAAATGTGTAAATAAGTTAAGTTCATGCGAGTGTAACGTTTGACTGCGATCTCTCAAGTACTTACGTGACAATGCATCGGCATGCAGGTCTTCTCCAGTTTGCCAGAGGCCGATCGATCGTATCGAATGATCGAACGATCGATCGAAGGTCGTTACCACAAGATAGTATAAAAAACTTATTACAATGTAATAGCTGCATAATAATATTGTAAAATGAATATTTTGAAAAGAGCAACTGCTGAGTTTCTTGCCAGCTCTTCTCAGCAGAATCCTCTTTCCGAACCGGTGGTAAAGTCATGACGTGTCATAAGAGCCAAAGATTGCAGGCCTACGTGAAATAAATAATTTTGATTTTTTTGAATTTTTCATAATTTATTAAAAGGAACTTCGTTCCAACCGAGTGTTCCACAACACACGCATTTTTTGTAATTGTAGAACGATGAAGAGCCGCAAACCCGGTCATAAGAGCCACAGGGTGGCCTACATGAAATAAATAAATTTGAATTTTTTGTATTTTTTTCAGTTTCTCATGGTCAGTGACTCGGTGACTCCAACAATGTTGCTTCATCTTCTATTTAAAATGGCTCGACTAACATACAAGCGAGCATTTTAATTACTTTCTTTGTACTGGTAATTGTCAATTAACAACCAATTTCAATAATTGCCGATCGCAGGATTTGTATAATTGATGGGAAACTCAACAATAGTTGATGTGCGTCTCTGTTTCACAACCATCACGTTTACTGTATTACCTGATACATTGTTATTCTAGTAATTGTACAAAAAATACTAGCAGTTCTTCTACGTATTGTTTCTATAGGAGTTCCGGTATCTTTAGATACTCATCTTTAGCAACCCATCAACGGCTCACTGTGTCACTACTGAGCGCAAGTCTCCTCTCAGAGAAGGGTTATAGGCCATAATCCACCACGCTGGCCAAATGCGAATTGGCGGACTTCACACACCTTCGAGAACATATTATGAAGAACTCTCAGATGTGCAGGTTTCCTCACGGTGTTTTCCTTCACCGTTGAAGCAAGTGATATATAATTGCTTAAACGCTCTTGACTCCGAAAAGTGAGAGGTGCGTACCCGGAATCGAACCTGCGACCCCCCGAATAGGAGACCACAGTCCTAACCACTAGGCTATCACTGCTTACTTAGATACTCATCACATTATAATATATCCGTTTTTTACAATTTAAATAATTACGATGAAATGATTTCATTATAATAGGAAGATCTTTTATTTTTACGGGATAAAAATAAGCATATATCACTCTCCATGGTCTTCAATTACACCCATCAAAAAACCACAAAAATCCGTTGCCCCATTGCAGCGTGATTGGAGGATAAACAAACACACTGTCCCATTTATTTTATAAATAGATGATGCCCGCGACTTCGTCCGCGTGGATTAAGGTTTTTTAATTCCCGCAGGAACTGCGTAATTTTCCGGGATAAAAAGTAGCCTATATTTTAGTCCTCGGTATGAGCTATCTCCATTCTAAATTTCAGCCAAATCGGTCTATCTGTTGCGGATTGAAAGAGTAACAAACATCCATCCATACATCCATCCTCATCAAACTTTCACATTTATAAAGTTATAAGTAGTAGGATATTAGTAGAGATGTTTTATTTGTATTTTTTTAGGTGGTTATACCATGACTCAGTTAACTGACCAACAAATTAATTAAAACTTATTCAGGAAAAATAAAATATTTGAGCTATCGCTGTGCCAAATTTTTTTAAAGATCAAACTAAGCATGTAAAAGCAACAAACAGACAGACATACTTTAGCATTTATAATACTAGTGTAGTCTGTAAAGGTTCCTGATGCATGACCTATTACCAATAAATAATTAAAATCATTTTAGTAAAAAAAAAATCAATCTCAGCGGGTTGACGAGATCAACAGACATTAGATTTTATTAGTTGTTTAATAATAAAAAGAAAACCTTAAGTTAGCACTATAATATTATGTCTCGGCCAAACCAGTATTTTTGGAATTAATGCGATGCCAAATGATAGGTACTTATTATTTAAATATCCGTAGTAACATACAAGCTGACATTTTGGAACTATCAACTATCCCATCAGAGGTTTTGAACATTTTTAAATTTTTTTTAAATCTACATTATTGCACAACATAATCTAGATAAGTAAATATAATCTGCCCTTTTCTTCATGCGATATTAAGAAAAGTATGGTATAATTTTTTACCGTCCGTTCTATGGGAAGGTCCTTAATGGAAAGGGTCACTACCTCAAGTATTGAGGTATACGATGCAAAAAGACGCAGGAAAGAATTCTGGCCCTATCATGCCATATTGATTAAAGTTTTAGAGTCTTCAAATCGTCAAAGTTGAAACTCTATTTTGGCAAAAATATTATGTTAGTTTCAGGAGTTCTTCTTCTTCTCTCTTCTCCTCTCGGGAAATTTTGCTCTTTAATGTAAACTTTATTCAGATATTGTTTATGGTAAGTATTTATATTATGATGATATGGTATTTATATTTGCCTCAGGGCAAATATCGTCAACATCGTAATATCGCTGATACTAGACAGTCAAAAGTTCTGTCAAAATCGGTTCAGCAGCGGTTCCGTAGATTAGTGTGAATTAATTATAACAATTCCAAAATTTTCAATTCGATATGATTTGTAACAAGAACCCAAAGTTGTGAAGCCCTGCTTTTATTACAGAATGATATCACGCTAATATTATCAGCTTAAATTCAAATATAGTAAAGGTCAGATATTCTGAACTTTAGTAGGACTAACCTTCGTGGTACAATAAGCCTGCCAGGATAATTAATCTATGTTACTTTCATGATTTTTGACAAAAGCTTCCTTTAAAACGCAGCTTAATGGACTAGACTACGCTATGCCCGCGGTTTTGTGTCTACTAAACAGAGGTGGGTATTGGTTTGTCACTCAAATTGTAGATATAGTTCTCTCCCTCGATTCTTTCCTAGCGGTAAAAAAAACATGGACGTAAAGTTCTGTTTTTGGACGATTCAGCAAAAATATAATCTATTTATTATAAGCTGCTATTTTTTTTTTCAATAAGTAAGTAACAAGCTTTTTCCCGAGATTTCATCCACGTGGAGTTAATTTTTGAATATCTCACGTAACCCTCTGTTTTTCTGGCATAGAATAGAATAGAATAGAAATATTTTTTATCCAAATAAACTTTTACAAGTGCTTTTGAATAGTCGATGAATCTACCACTGGTTCGGAATGACTTTCCTGCCGAGAAGAACCAGCAAGAAACTCGGCGGTTGCCCTTTTCAAAACTTTACAATACAGTAAATACTATGCTATATAAAAGGTAGGCAGCCTTTGTTACTCTCCATACATGTCCATAACTATGCCCATGCAAAAAATCTCGTCGAATCGTTGCTCTGCTGCTGCGTGATTGACGGGCAAACCAACACACTTTCGCATATATCACAATAATTCGAAGTCTGAGACTCGTAGTGTGATGATATTTTCTTTTATCTATTAAGTACCTTTGCCACTTTTAATCAGAATGTAAACGAATTCGGGTTCGGACAGGTAAAGTTATCTAAGCTTCATAAGGATGCCAATGCGAGTTTCAAAATAATTAAGAACAGTATCTACATCACACGAGTAAAATTAATAATATAATAGAATAGAATAGAAATATTTATTATTCAAATAAACTTTTAAAAGTTCTTTCGAATAGTGAAATCCTGCCGAGAAGAACCAGCAAGAAACTCGGCTAAAAACTAATCGTTAGCGCACTCTCCAAAATTAATAGTTTTGAGAGAGCAGTCGGAGTAAATGACAGGTATAACTGGCTGATAAATTACATGAACTTAATTTTTTTATACCGGAGCAAAAGAACATTTAAAGTGCTAGCAAAATATTATGTATTTAACCATAATTAAATAATTTGGAGTTCTTTATTGTGACAATTAAAAATTCGTTTCGTCCAGTCTTCCTCGTTATCTATTGTTTTAACGCCCTGTTATTAGTAAGATTTCTATGGTTTTAACCCTCAACTGACAGAGTATTATAAAAAGGTTGCTACAATTTTTCAACTTCGATATTTAACAATCGTAGTTGCGCTACGCTCAGGATTCTACTTTAGAATCCCTCGCTGTGCTCGGGATTCTATCAAAGAATCCTTCGCTTCGCTCTGAATTCAAAATAACGCCCTCGGGGAACAAAAAATTCCTTTGGCCCCAACACAAATAACTATTGTGTTATATGGGGCCAAAGAAATTTTTTGTTCCCCGAGGGCATTATTTTGAATTCAGAGCGAAGTGAAGGATTCTATAGTAGACTCCCGAGCGCAGCGAGGGATTCTAAAGTAGAATCCTGAGCGTAGCGAGGAATTCAATATAGGCCGCCCGAGAACAAAAAATTTTGGCCCCGAATGACACACACTATTTTTCATCATTACCTATGAGAAAAGCTAGGAGTATGAAGTATCAACCTACTATGTATAGAGTATAGACATTACCAATACGTATATTGAAAGTTTAAATAAAACACAAATAAATTTTTATGACTTAATTAAACATTAATATTTATGTTGGAAGTATGGGCGTATATATCTAATCGACAAAGATCACGTGACTTATCGAAGACAACAGCTTCTCAAACATTTTTGAATTTCGACACATTTTTGAATTCTCTCTTCTGATTGGTCCGCTTTAGTGCTTTAGTATGCTAAAGCACGAACGCGGACCAATCAGAAGAGAGAAATGAAAAGTCCCATGGGGTTAAAATTAAATTTTGCTCCCGCTATCCTCTGCCTCCGCGTTCGTGCCTTAGTATGTGTTTATTACTACTGCGTTCGTTGCAGAAACCTGTCAATCTCCATTCCGTTCGAAATTCAAGAATGTTTGAGAAGCTGTTGTCTTCGATAAGTCACGTGATCAATTTGTCGATCGGACAAATTGATCACGTTTCCGACAATTTGTCGGATAAATATCAGTTTGGCTTTCGCCAAGCACGGTCTACTTCACTGGCAATTTACACAATCCTGACTAAATTAGGGGAAGAAATTAACAGGAAAAAAGATTGTACTATGCTGTTTCTCGATATGTCAAAGGCATTTGATTGTGTTAGGCACTCTGTTCTATTAGAAAAATTAAATAATCTCGGAGTACGTGGCATAGCCTCAGATCTTCTTCAATCGTATTTGAATAAAAGAATGCAGTCCACAGTAATTACTAAATTTAATCATTCTTCCAAAACTTTGCAACAATTTGAGTCCAAATATGAACAAATTAGGGTAGGAGTCCCACAGGGCAGCATACTTGGTCCCCTTCTATTCCTTGTTTACGTGAACGATTTGCCAGAACTAACAAACCACCTGTGTGTCATGTTTGCTGACGATGCGACTTTACTGTTTATCAGAAATAAAGAATCTGTAGAAGAATATAAAAATGAAATCAATTTCTCGCTAGAAATAGTACAAAATTGGCTTCATAATATAGGTTTGAATGTTAACCCATCCAAAACAATGTACATGCAGGTTAGGAACTATAAGAAGCAGCCACTACCTCTAAATCTAACATTAAATGGATTACCAATCCAGGAAACCAATAGCACATCATTTCTAGGTGTTATATTGGACAATCACTTGAATTGGAAAGAGCATATTGATAAGGTCAACAAAAGATTATCCAGTTGCATATACGCCCTATCAATGCTAAAGGATGTATCCTCCACGTCGGTGGCCACCGCCTTTTACTACAGTAGTGTCTATTCGATTCTGCTTTATGGTGTCATTTTCTGGGGGAACTCTGTCAATGTTCAAAGCACGTTTATTTTGCAAAAGCGATGCTTAAGAATACTATATGATAAGAAAAGAGAGGATTCTGTACGTCCAATATTTATAGAAAAAAAGTTTCTTACTCTTACAGGAATATACTTGTTAGAATTAAGTCTACTTGTAAAAACCAATAATCAGTTCTTCACAAAAAAATCTGAATTGCGCACAAGACCTAGTAGACAAAAAGATAAACTAAATTTGCCTCCTGTAAGTTGTAATATTTACCGTAAAAGTGCATACATCATGGCCATTCGAGTATATAATAACTTACCTGATGATATCAAGGAACTTCCCTTAGCTAAGTTTAAGAAAACTTTGAAAAATTGGCTTATAAATAAGGCCTACTATACACTAGAGGAATTTTTTAATGAAACAGTGAGATGAGGTATACATAAAATTATTTAGAGCAGTTTTCTTTATTTTTTTCAATGCCTTGTGCTTCAGATATTCTATTTTATTTTATTATTATTTTAATTTTTAAAAATAAGTAATTAATTTTATCGATAATAATAATTTCAATGGAGTAACGTGTTATTATTTATTTTAAATTATAATTGACATTACTAGATTTGATAAACAATTGACATATTAATTTATTATTATATTATTTTATTATCGATATAATTAAGTGTGTACTGTGAACTATCCAATTTTTAAATTTAATTGTATAATTTTCTATTGTTATTGCACACCATTAGATTGGTAATACACTACGGCCAACAATCTATTGTACCTACCATCTCTTGTATACTACTAGTGTATAATGCAATAAATAAATTCTGATTCTGATTCTGATTCTGGATATACGCCTATACTGTATCCAACATAAATATTTATGTTTAATTATTTCATAAAAATTTATTTGTGTTTTATTTAAACTTTGAATATACGTAATAGGTAATGTCTATGGGTACATAGTAGGTTGATACTCCTAGCTTTTTCTCATAGGTGATGAAAAATAGTGTGTGTCATTTGGGGCCAAAATATTTTGTTTTCGGGCGGTATATGTATTGAATTCCTCGCTACGCTCAGGATTCTACTATAGAATCCTTCACTTCGCTCTGAATTCAAAATAACGCCCTCGGGGAACAAAAAATTTCTTTGGCCCCGTATAACACAAATAACTATTGTAGAGATGACACTAAAGTAATTAAAAAAAATTAAGTGGCACTCGGGGACTGCCGCGGTAAAGCTATAGCATAGCATTTTTTATCAACTTATGCAATTAAAATATTTATGCAATATTTTTTTTGCAATATTTAATAATTATTTTATTGGCCGCTTGCCCACTGCGCCAAACAGAGCTACTTGTAAACCCCTAAAATGTTGAACGCTTACTGAACGACGGTGTTAGGTTTATTTTCGTTACGGAATTTCTTGATTCGGTCGCCGCGCTCAAACTGTTTGTCCTAGTTCAAAGCACGCGATAAAAGCTATGCAATAGCTTAAAATGTGTAGACATTTTAATTACAGCGTGTCATGTTTGTGTGGAGTGGAAGCGAGTTTGGCCAGTTCGTGGCACGCTGTCCTTCGGAATGCCAAGCGACATCACACTGAAAGTTCCATTTTAATTTATTTGAGGTTTTTATGTTAAAAGTTACAAATCACAAATGTGTTAGGAAATAAATATTTTAATAATATGAATGGTGGTTGCTCAAGTCGAAGAATTGATATGGAGTTTTAACTGGCGGACGGCCGCGACTTCAATCGCGTACAGTTTCTATTTCAAAAGTTGATCTTTAAAAAGATAACAATATTATGTTGTCATCATCATCATCAGCAACCCATTAACGTCTCACTACTGAGCGCAGGTCTCCTCTCAGAGAAGGGTTATAATTTATAAGTATAGGTTATAAAGTGTACCACGCTACATGCTGGTCCAATGCGAATTGGCAGACTTCACACACCTTTGTGAACTCTCAGGTGTGCAAGTTTTCTCACGATTTTTTCCTTCACCGTTGAATTATGTGATATTTAATTGCCTAAACGCACATAACTCCTAAAAGTCAGAGGTGCGTGCCAGGGATCGAACCTGCACCCCCGAATAGGTGGCCGCAGTCCTAACCACTTGGCAATCGTTCATAGTTCATAGTTCTTTATTGCATTTCACATGTAACAGGTAGGTACATATACACATGAGACCCTCTGAGGGTATGGCAAACAAAGAATATTACATTTAAAGATACATGCACAGGAAATAAAATAAAATAAAATAATACAATGTCAGTTAAAAGCTGGTTAAAAGTAGTTAAGTTCAAATTTCAATTAAAATATTAATAAATCCCAAAAAGTCATGTTAATTACAATCATAAAAAGTTTATTACAGTCTATGTCTTTATATAATATTAATTATTATTTTATTAAATTAAAGAAAAGTTAAAAGAAAAAAGAAATAATAATTTACAATGTCAGTAAAAAGGTAGTCGAGTACAAAAATGTCTAATCAATATTTGTATATCCTAAATGTCTTTTGAGTGAAAAAGTTCATTACATATTACATACAATCTATTTTTTTATACAAACCTGTGTTTCTTAACACGTATAACTTGGGTATCTTGGCTGGGTCATGCGTCATGCTCGTGAACGGGTGCCACCAGCGGCAATGGGGCTGCTTTCTGTCTGCCCGTCTTGACATGTGTTGAATTATAATTAGAAATAATTACGTATGCTTTTGTGGACCTTTCCCTCATTGTGGAAACTCTGCATACATAGAATATCTGTTAAGTATATTGTAAAAGTATTTTGAAAAGAGCAACTGCCGAGTTTCTTGCTGGTTCTTCTCGGCAGGAACGGCATTCCGAACCAGTGGTAGACTCATTGACGATTCAAAAGTACTTGTAAAAGTTTATTTGAATAAAAAACATTTCTATTCTATTCTATTGAATTGCAATATAACCGGTCAAGTAGGTCCTCATATGTTTAGGTATAGATACCTAGTTAAATAGCACATTTTCACTAGCTTCGAAATGGTTAAAATTAAAGCGGTTTCCTCGGGTCACGGTCCGCTTCGGAAATGTCAAACGATTGCAGACGCCGATAAACGTAATGGCTTTCCAATTATCTAGTCGACCTCCCTGACTCAGTGGTGAGCGCTGTTGCCTTATAACTGGGAGGTCCCGGGTTCGATTCCCGGCGGGGTCAATTTGGGAATTTATAATTTCTGAATTGTCTCTGGTCTGGTCTGGTGGGAGGCTTTGGCTAGGTACCACCCTACCGTCAAAGACGTGCCGCCAAGCGATTTAGCGTTCCGGCACGATGGCGTGTAGAAACCAATTAGGGGTATGGGCTGAATGTTCGCTGCCATACCCCTTCCAAGTTAGCCCGCTACCATCTTAGACTGCATCGTCACTTAACATCAGATGAGTTCGCAGTCAAGGACTAGCTTGTCATCGAATAAAAAAAAATAGTCGAAAAGATACCATATCTACCCGAACAAAATTTTAAATCCATATCAACCGTGCCTGTGTTACGTTTTATTACTAACTTGCTTGTGCCCGCGCCATTGCTCACGTTAAGTACGACTTTTTAACCCCCATTTTACCTCCTTAGGGGTTGAAGTTTCAAAAATCTTTTCTTAGCGGATGCCTACGTTATAAAAGCTAACTGTGTGCAAAATTTCTGCCTGATCAGTTGAGTGGTTTGAGCTGTGCGTTAATAGATCAGTCAGTCTGCAGTCAGTCATTCAATCAGTCAGTCAGTCACCTTTTCCTTATAAATTATTAAAATTATTTACATCAGATTTAGACAAAGGCTTCGACAATTAAAAGCAGGACGTGCCTTAAAGCAGATTTAGTGCTAAATAAATTCTGCAACTTTCCGCGGGAGGTGAGGTAAAGTAAACACGTACAGCACACATTTACTCACTCACTACGTCTCCATGAGCGCACACTAACTCAAAAGCTGTCACACTTACAGAAAATGAGCACACAAGCAAATAAATACTATAACCTGACACGTACGTCGTTCATGTACCTACTTCATCATCATTAACAACCCATCAACGGCTCACTACTGAGCGCAAGTCTCCTCTCAGAGAAGGGTTATAGGCCATAGTCCACCACGCTGGCCCAATGCGAATTGGCGGACTTCACACACCTTCAAGAACATTATGAAGAACTCTCAGGTGTGCAGGTTTCCTCACGATGTTTCCTTCACCGTTGAAGCAAGTGATATTTAAATGCTTTTAAACGCACTTGACTCCGAAAAGTCAGAGGTGCGTACCCGGAATCGAACCTGCGACCCCCCGAATAGGAGACCACAGTCCTAACCACTAGGCTATCACTGCTTACAATGTGCTCATGTACTTCGGCAGAGGGGAATTCGTGCGCTTGGCAAGTCCTTCTCTTTCTCGTCCCAGAGACAAAGGCAACGCAAGACAAAAATAGCTTCCAAAGGGGTTTACCATTTTGGTAGAGAACTCGAAAAATTGGTATCATGTAGGTACTATGCGCAATTTTTTCTCGTCGTAATGGCAGAAGCCACGACCCTTAAGAATTAATATACTCATCAAAGCCATGACCCTTAAGAATTAATACTCATCTAAGCCACGACCCTTAAAGAATTAATACTCATCTAAGCCACGACCATTGTTTGTCGTTGTGACAACCTGATACGACCCTAGCTATCGGCCGCACATTGCTGGAATACTATTTTTATTTATAATAAACTAGCTGATGCCCACGACTTCACCCGCGTCGACTATGTTATAAACCTGCGGGAACTCATTGATTTTCCGGGATAAAAAGTAGCCTGTCACTCTTTATGACCATACAAAAAATCGCGTCGATCACTTGCTCTGTTGCGGCGTGATTAAAGGACAAACCAACAAACAAACACACTTTCACACTTATATTTATAATAATTACCTATATTAAGGATTGACTGTGGCATTTTATTAGGTACCTATAAAAAGTCACGTCCATTCCCACAAGTGACTTAACATCACCTTGTTAAGTTTTAGACCTAGAACAATGAGTTAGGATTGGTAGTCGCTTCGCACCAACTAGGTAGATAACGTCGGCGTACTAGTAATTTGCGGCAACTCATAGTACGCCTGAATTGGCGTACCCGCTTAGTCTCGTAGCAACAACAACGTTTTTTGACGTTTTCAAACAAACTGATACTACGTTGCCCCATATTGTTTGTAGGAAGGGCGGTAGGTATCTAGTAGCGACTAAGCTAACAATCCTAAATCTATAAGTTAGTTATTAAAATATATTGCAGTGTCCCATTGTTAAGTTTTAAATTTAAATAACTCATCGGAGGTTGCATTGCATATTTAAAGCCGATCTTAGCCGAAGGTCACAGTAAAAGTTTGATCTCAATCTTACATTTTGAATCCGCTAATGGGGCCTTGAACTTTGTAACAAAAACATACAATATTTGTTCTCGTACCCTCCTGCCTTAAGGCCGCTCCAGACTCCTAAAATATCCGAGAACCATACGTTCTTGAATGGTATTCTCGTATGTTCCCGTTTCGCTGGAATATCTATGTTCGTTCGTATGCCTGTTGCAACAATTGGCAACTCGCACCAAGTTGTTTTAGCGATTTTCATATACTTAATTTTGAGAAACTGCGCAACCAAGCAACCAAGTAGCAACTTTTGTTGACAGCGTGTGATGGTTGTGTGCAGTGTGAATGATTGCAACTGTTATGGAAGTTATTGAAAAATAGAAAATATAGAAAATATCTTTATTGTTCACTTAATATACTTAGTTACAGTTTAATGGCGTTTATTAGTGTGTGTACTCGCACGTTCTCGGCACTGGCACTGGAGCGAGTCTGGACCAAGCTTTACTTTCGGTATATTTTATTTTAAAATTAAAAAAAATAACTCTGACAGTCACGTCTACGATAGGTCACAGATTATAAAACGATTAAGACAAATCTTGATTTTTTTAAATGATAAATCGTTCTACTTATAAATACTCTGCCCTTACTTAGATTACTTGGCGTGGGTTTTAAATAAAATAGTAAACCGTGCAAATGATATTTGTTTTGGAAGTTATATACCTACTTCAATCTTCTCTATTTTAGTGAACACTTCGTGCGTAAATAAACTGTAATTATAAACAAATACAATTTTGAAGCACAAATGAGAAAGCTTTAAAATAAATAGTTATGTTTAGATTTTAATTATTTTATTTTTACTACCTAGAAGTATTTTTAAATCATTTTGCAGGTCCTTTTGTAGAAGTTATACTTAGTAGCTACTTTGAACTTTATTCGATTCAAAAGGATAAATTAATGGGTCATAACTCATAAGTAAAATATTTTCAACTTACCTTCTTATTTAGTACCTAATCAAGATAGGTACAATAAAAATATAATCAAATTAAAAAAATTATCAATTAATAATCAATAACCACTTGATGGGTAAATAACCGGAAACGAGATTGAATAGGCTATAAGTCATATAATAATTAATAATTATATCCTGAGGCATTTGAAGATAAATAAAAAGCTTTCAATTATAATAATATTATTAATAATTGTGTTACGGGAAAAACCCGCAGTCAAGGAACTGTAAAGATGACCGGGAAATGTTGACTTTGCACACTATTATCACCATCTGAACACATCGCCGCAGGACAGTAGTGGGCACGGGTGTCCTATCAGAATAGAATAGAATAGAAATGTTTTTTCTTCAAATAAACTATTCAAGTGGTTTTGAATCGTCGATGAGTCTACCACTGGTTCGGAATGCCCTTCCTGCCGAGAAGAACCAGCAAGAAACTCGGCAGTTGCTCTTTTCAAAACAAGTCCACAGTACATTAGATACTATGCTATGTATGCAGTGTTTCAACAATGAGAAGTTCCACAAAATCATACCTAATTATAATTCAACAGACAGACAGGCAGACAGAAAGTAGCCCCATTCCCGCCGGTGCCATGAGAAGTATTAGTCAATAGTCCATCACGCTGCCCATATTGTGTGGATTGATAGACTTCACACATCTTTGAAAACTTTATGAAGAACTCTCAGGGTAAGCAAGTAGGTTTAAAGAATTTATTCTCCAAAGAACAATTTTGCTCACTTAAAGAGAACTTAAAACAATAAAATTACTAGATGATGCCCAATGGCTTCGTCAGCGTGGAGAAAGGTTTTTAATTCTCGTGGGAACTCTAATTTTCCGGGATAAAAATAAATGTAGCCTATGTGTTAATCCCGGGTATGAGCCATCATCTCTATTCAAAATTTCAGCCAAATCGTTTCATTCGTTGTAGCGTGAAAGAGTAATAAACATCCATCCATACATCCATCCTCACAAACTTTTGCACTTGGGAAAAAAAATGTTCTCACGATGTTTTCATTCACCGTTAAATCAAATGATTTTTAATTGCTTAAAACGTACGTATTTTTGTTAAGTTAGAGGTGTATACTTGCGAATCGAGTCCCCCTTTCGCCCACGAGTTAAGGTTTTTAAAAATCCCGCAGGAGTCCTCTTTTTTCGGGATAAAAGGTAGTTATATCACACTCCAAAACCTCAACTACACCCATGCAAAAACATCACGTCGATCGATAGAAGGACAAACCAACAAACAGACATTTTCGTCACACTGTAGCCATCGCTTTTTAACCGACTTCAAAAAAGGAGGAGGTTCTCAATTCATCGGAATCCTTTTTTTATGTATGTTCACCGATTACTCAAGACGCCTGAACTGATTTTGTTTGAAAGGGTATACTTCCCAGTTTTTTTTGTTTGAAAGGGTATACTTCCCAGGTGGTCCCATTTAAATTTTATCGAAAACAGTCCAGCCGATTAAAAAAAATCAACAATAAATTATTATAATATACTTTGTACCTACGAGTATCTATTGTACTGGCGCGGGCGTTTGAAGTCGGTTTTATTAAAAGATTTTTTATATTAAATTATGAATAATCCGACAGCAGAGCTAACTCTTATAATGATTTTGAGCTATTAGAATTTCATTAACCGTCGATGTACGGAAAAGCTCCCACGCAGCAAAATCCAGCATCAAAAAACATTACGCGGACAGCAACGCCCTATATGTACACAGAGCTATTGTCATTTTTGACCTCTGTCGTCGAAAATGAATCAGCTGCCTACATAAACACAAGAAATCGTAGGACATTTATATTATCATGGATCTAGGTACCTACTTTTAACAGCCACCGGAAAATCCAAACGGCTTTCAACGTCCTGTTAGGTAGACGGACGTACGCATCCTAGTATCACCACAATAAAAAATAAAAATTAAGTGGCACTCGGAGACTGCCGCGGTAAAGCTATCAACATTAGCATTTTTGATCAACTTATGCAATTATAATATTTATGCAATTTTATTTTTGCATAATAAAAATTATGCAAAAAAAAATTAAAAGACAAACAAACAAGAAAAGCGAACTGTCACTACTTCGCGAGCGAGATTCGAACCTGCGATATCATACAAAGAAAGCGGCCGCTCGCCCACTGCGCTAAATAGAGCTACTTGAGAACCTCTAAAATATTGAACGCTTACTGAACGACGGTGTTAGGTGTTTTTTCGTTACGGAACTTCTTGATTCGGTCGCCGCGCTCAAACTGTTTGTCCTAGTTCAAAGCCCGCGATAAAAGCTATGCAATAGTTTAAAAACAACGTGTGAGTCGGAGGCCCTTCTCATTCTAGAGGCTGTACCTATAATAGTAGTGGACCGGCGATCGATGGGTCGAGATGAATGAATCAATGAAATTATGCCTTGTTGTTGTTTGTCTTGGAGGGACAAACAGATATCCACTGGTACCAAAATGCGTTTAGTTCGCACGCTCAAGTCAAGATTTTAATTTATTAATAAGATATTGTTTTGATTTTTGTTGATCGAGTGTCATGATTTTCAATTAAATATAATATTATTTGACTTTTAAAAATTAAGGGTGTGTGTTTTGACTTGAATGATTTATTTATTTATTCGTTTGAGTCAAAACACAGTCTTTATTGAAAAACGTGACGTTCCAAGCAGCTGACTAATAGTTTAAATTTAGTTCTCGGTTAAAGATGTGCTGTCGTGGAGTTTCTTTGCCCTTACTTCTCCACGACTATAGCACCTTGCGAAACGGGCAGTAGAGTCATTTTTATAATAAATGGATCTATACTGAACAACCTAAATAAATACTGATAGATATTGATGGAGTTTTCTTTACACTCATATTCCCGATATTCATGAATGCAGCTGAGACATGGACAATAAAAGCTGCTGACCGACACCGCATTGACGCCTTCGAGATGCGGTGCTGGAGGAGGATGCTCCGAATCCCTTGTGTATCCCCATCCCTTCCCTCCTTTGTGTATCCCTATTCCAGTGGTAGAGCCAGACGATTCAAAAGCACTTGTAAAAAGTTTATTTGAATAAAAAATATTTCTATTCTATTCTATTCTTGGACAGCACACATGAACCAACGCATCGATCCTTAAACAATTAAGACAATACGGCTGTCAACCACCTGTCTCCAGAGGATCGTTGATCATTTCGGCCACATTGCCAGAAGTGAGGGACACAACCTTGAAAAGATTGTCGTTACTGGCAAAGTGGACGGAATGAGACCTCGGGGACGCAGCCCGATGCGTTGGTCGAAATCCGAACCACTCTCGACACCAAGGTCCACGAAGCCCTGCATGACGCAGAGAACCGAAGCACATGGCGCGACATCATCCATAGAAAGATTATTGGTGGAAGGGGTCACGACCCTCAGTAATGGGGAACACGACGCAAGGAGGAGGAATTGCTTGTCTATTGCTATAAATAGTTTATTCTGAAGTTCTTCGGCTACATCTCCAGAAATGAAGGTTTAATGAACATGACTACAGTAACCAAGAATCGATGTTTGAATTCATCAGCTAATTATATAGGATTCATGGATTATAAATAGGCTTGATGACCGATTTTGAAAATCTGTTGGATGATGTTCGGAAGTACTACCTATTTTTTCAAAAAAATATCTTATTTGACCACAGTCCTAACCACCAGGCTATCACTGCTACTTCAAACAATTGTAAAGAAGATAAATAATTACTTAGGTAGTTCATGTACGCGCTTCTTATAACTTACTCTAAACAGAGATAGATGTTGCGGCGCAACTCGGTACTTCGCTGGTGGGCCTTGCGCCTAACTCCACAGTCGGTCTAGCGATGTGCTAATTTCATAGAACTATTATTTTAAACTGTGTGACATCACGGAGTAATTTCATGCAAATCGATCGAGCAATTGTATTGCCACCTTCGCCACGCCAAAGTTATGTAATCCTGAACGGCGTTCTTGTGCCGTTGTAATCTCCTACCTACCTCTTATAAAGCCACTAATTAACTTAAAGATAATGACTTAAGCACTAAGCCGAGGATATCGATGGTCTAGAAAACAAACTTTCTGGCTTTAGTATCCTTCCTTATCAACCGAGGTCGTCGAAGATAGTCGTCGTGTTGAAATATCTCCTGCTGCTTCCACAGGGCTCGGTCTTGGGCCACCTGTATCCAGCTGCTCCCTGCGACTCGAGTGATGTCGTCGGTCCACCTATTGGGGGGTCTGCCAACACTGCGCTTCCCGATGCGACCCCGCGAATGCGAATTTGCACCGACCATTTCCACTTAAGGTATTCGTAGGAGCAACCGTCTTAACATGTACTTATTGAATTGTAGTATTTGGAACTTCCCCTCATTGTGGAAATATTCTATTCTGATAAAGTTGCATGGGTTAAATCGGCTTGGCATCCAGCTGCCTACAAGATAGTATAAAAAATTTATTACTGTAGCTACATAATAATATTGTAGTATATCTTAGTTATAATATCTTTTAGTAGTATAGTACCTAGTAATATCTTAGTAACGTACTGTAGCTACATTTTAATATTGTAAAATGATTATTTTGAAAAGAGCAACTGCTGAGTTTCTTGCCGGCTCTTCTCAGCAGAATCTGGTTTTCGAATCGGCGATAAAGTCATGACGTGTCATAAGAGCCACAGGTTGGCCTACGTGAAATAAATAATTTTGTTTTTTTTTTAAAGAGTTACCAGTAGCTCATCGAGTATAGAAGTTGTGAAAACATGCAATCACCGTGTCGAGCATTCGCATTGAAATGAAGGTAAACAATTAAACTTAGCTAATTGTAGGTATGCGGCATCGCCCGCGTGGATTTAAGTTTTTCAAAAATTTCACGGAATTCTGATTTTTCCTGGATAAAAGAAGCCCATATGACTCCTTGTTTAATAATTCTCAACGTGTTTGTGAAAGTCCCGGCCCCGGTCCCTGTTCCGGACGAAAAGACAGACAGACAGACAGACAATTTGCGTTTTGCGATTAGCGTTTAATACTACTACTAGCTACAACTAGCTGATGCCCGCGACTTCGTCCGCGTGGATTTAGTTTTTAAAATCCCTCGGGAACTCTTTAATTTTCCGGGATAAAAAGTAGCCTATGTCACTCTCCAGGTCCTCAACTATACCCATGCAAAAAATCACGTCGATCCGTAGCTCTGTTGCGGCGTGATTGAAGGACAAACCAACAAACCAACAAGCAAACACACCTTCGCATTTGTAATATTAGTAAGGATGTGAATGTGTGTTTGTTTGTCCTTCAATCATGCAGCAACGGAAGAACGGTTTGGCGTGTTTTTTTGTATAGATTTAGTTGAGGACCTGGAGACGTTACCGGATAAACAGAGGCTTTCGCGGCATTTTTAAAAATCTAACTGAAGTTGCTTCTTAACGAGCCTTTTCGCGAAACATGCTCTTTCGTTACAGTAGTTTAACATAGTAAACAGATATATTTTGAGGAAGAAAAAATTGTGTAGGCTATTTTAATAGTTGAACTACATTGAGCAACTTTCAGATTTGTCATAAAAATAATACTTTTTGAGTAAAAAAATTTCAATTACTCACTTTGACATGAAAACCATAGAAAAACTACTTGTGGCGTTACAATAAGCGTGAAGTTTCTACTGGTTTAAATCAGAATAATAATTCCTTTTTGAAAAGTAAAGGAATCAAACTCTATTAAGCAATTTTTATTTATGACATAAATCATTTCAATAATTAATGAAAAATGTAATAAAAAATCTTCGATACAAATTAGTATGAAAGCGAGCTCGGGCCATCATTTTCTCATTCAGCCGCTGGCTTTCGAAGGGGATCCACGTTGCTCGTCGCGCGCTCCGGCAAAAATAATTTTACGAGCGAAATTAGTGTATTATAGAGGAACGTACAGTGGGACCTGAATCGAGGACGAAGATTTCTAATAATATTCTAAAAGTACCTAGTCAGTAATTTATTTAAATTCCTAGCGCAGCAATAGTGCTTAGTCTCAGTAGTGTGGAGTCTCATTACTGGGGGACCTGGGTTTGATTTCTGGAAGGGGCAATTTAAATCAATTAATTTTTTTTTATTCGATGATAAGATAGTCCGTCACTGCGATCTCACATGATGGTAAGTGACCATGCAGTCTAAGATGGTACGTGCTAACTTGGAAGGGGTACGGCAGTGTGCATTCAAGCCATACCCCTAATCTGTTTCTACACGCTATCGTGCCGGAACGCTAAAGCACTTGGCGGCACGTCTTTGACGGTAGGGTGGTACCTAACTGGTAACTAGCCATGGCCAAAGCCTTCCACCAGAGATAATTCAGAAATTATAAATTCCTTAATTGACCCCACCGGGAATCGAACCCGAAACCTCCCAGCTTTAAGACCAGAGCGCTCACCACTGCGCTAGGGAGGTCGTCAAAATTATATTATGTAAGTAGGTATATAATATTTATTTAAATTCCTAGCGCTTAGTGATGAGGGTCTTATTAGAGCTCTGTTGCGGCGTGATTGAAAGACAAACCAACAAACACACTTTCGCATTTATAATGATTCGGATCGAATCACAACCATACAATACGACACAGGGATCGTATTGAATAGTTTCGAATAGAAAGAAAGAGGAAATGGATGCCAAAATTAAAAAAGTCACCGCCATATTGGAATTCTTTGTTATTGGACCGATTTCGTTCAAAATCGATATTTAGGCTTCCCTGGGGTCAAGAAAGAGGAAATGGATGCCAAAATTAAAAAAAGTCACCGCCATATTGGAATTCTTTGTTATTAGACCGATTTCGTTCAAAATCGATATTTAGGCTTCCCTGGGGTCAAGAAAGAGGAAACGGCTGTCAAAATTTTAAAAAGTCCCCGCCATATTGAAATTCTTTGTTATTGGACCGATTTCGTTCAAAATCGATATTTAGGCTTCTCTGGGGTCAAGAAAGAGGAAATGGTTGCCAAAATTTTAAAAAGTCCCCGCCATATTGAAATTCTATGTTATTGGACAGGTTTCGTTCAAAATCGATATCTAAGGTGCCCTAGGGTCAAGAAAGAGGAAACGGCTGTCAAAATTTTAAAAAGACCCCGCCATATTGAAATTCTTTGTTATTAGACCGATTTCATTCAAAATCGATATTTAGGCTTCTCTGGGGTCAAGAAAGAGGAAATGGTTGCCAAAATTTTAAAATTCCCCGCCATATTGAAATTCTTTGAGGCTATTCTGGGGTCAAGAAAGAGGAAACGGCTGTCAAAATTTTAAAAAGTCCCCGCCATATTGAAATTCTTTGTTATTGGACCGATTACGTTCAAAATCAATATTTAGGCTATTCTGGGGTCAAGAAAGAGGAAATGGTTGCCAAAATTTTAAAAAGTCCCCGCCATATTGAAATTCTATGTTATTGGAGAGGTTTCGTTCAAAATCGATATCTAAGGTGCTCTAGGGTCAAGAAAGAGGAAACGGCTGTCAAAATTTTAAAAAGTCCCCGCCATATTGAAATTCTTTGTTATTAGACCGATTTCATTCAAAATCGATATTTAGGCTTCTCTGGGGTCAAGAAAGAGGAAATGGTTGCCAAAATTTTAAAATTCCCCGCCATATTGAAATTCTTTGAGGCTATTCTGGGGTCAAGAAAGAGGAAATGGTTGCCAAAATTATAAAAAGTCCCCGCCATATTGAAATTCTATGTTATTGGACAGGTTTCGTTCAAAATCGATATCTAAGGTGCCCTAGGGTCAAGAAAGAGGAAATGGTTGCCAAAATTTTAAAAGTCCCCGCCATATTGAAATTCTTTGTTATTGGACCGATTACGTTCAAAATCAATATTTAGGCTATTCTGGGGTCAAGAAAGAGGAAATTGTTGCCAAAATTTTAAAAAGTCCCCGCCATATTGAAATTCTATGTTATTGGACAGGTTTCGTTCAAAATCGATATCTAAGGTGCCCTAGGGTCAAGAAAGAGGAAATGGCTGTCAAAATTTTTAAAAGTCCCCGCCATATTTCTAATTCTTTGTTATTAGACCGATTTCGTTCAAAATCGATATTTAGGCTTCTATGGGGTCAAGAAAGAGGAAATGGTTGCCAAAATTTAAAAAAGTCCCCGCCCTTTGGACCGATTTCCTTCAAAATTGATATTTGGGCTTCTCTAGGGTCAAGAAAGAGGAATCTTGGAAAATTTTTGGAATCCATTTCCTCTTTCTTGACCCCAGAGAAGCCTAAATATCGATTTTGAACGAAATTGGTTCAGTAACAAAGAATTTCAATATGGCGGTGAATTTTAAAAATTTTGAAATCCATTTCCTATTTCTTGACCCCAGGGAAGTCTTAATATCGATTTTGAACGAAATCGGTCAAATAACAAAGAATTTCAATATAGTGGTGACTTTTTTAAATTTTGGGATCCAGTTCCTCTTTCTTGAACCCAGGGAAGCCTAAATATCGATTTTGAACGAAATTGGTTCAGTAACAAAGAATTTCCATATGGCGGTGACTTTTTAAAATTTTGGCATTCATTTCCTCTTTCTTGACCCTAGGGAACATAAATATCGATTTTTAACGAAATCGGTCCAATAACATAGAATTTCAATATGGCGGGGGCTTTTTAAAATTCTGGCAACCATTTCCCCTTTCTTGACCCCAGACTCCCCAGAGAAGCCTAAATATCGAATTTTAACGAAATCGGTCCAATAACAAATAATTTCAATGTGGATGGCGGGGACTTTTTAAAATTTTGGCAACCATTTCCTCTTTCTTGACCCCACAGAAGCCTAAAGTCAGAGGTGCATAGCCGGGATCGAAACCACGACCCCCCGAATAGGAGCTATGCTATCACTGCTATTATACTAGCTTGTATGTATACTACATAATAATAATAATGTACCTAGCCCTATAACATACCTAGTAGGTACCAAATTTTTATGACTTCAAATTAATTTTTTTTTATTTTATTTATTTGTTAAAGTGCTAGATTTTGTATTTTTGTATATTTTGTATTTTATTTAATGATGTAACATTTTTGACATTCGTAAGCGCTTTTGTAGCCTCAATCGAAGAAATAAACAATATCTACAAATACAAATACAAAATACGTCCTCCCGACCGAATCCGACCACGGCGGTCAACCTCCTCACAGAGATTAACGCGGCCGGGAGATATTGCGCAAACACAGGTTCACTCTCTATTCCCTCACTCTCATAGTCCGATGGGATGGAAAATCCGACACGACCGGAGAGATCAGGTGCAGGAGCAGGACCGACAGCTTTACGTGCTCTCCGAGGCACGGGGCCCGGGGGGGGGGGGGGGGGGGGGTGACACCGCCAACATCCTAACTACGGGCTAGTACAGAGAATTTCTTGGCAAAAAACCCCAATACTTAATTTATTATCCCGACAGGAATCGAACCCACGAACCTCGTCATCTGCTTTTGAACACGCTAATAACTACTTGACCAACGAGGCAATTGTATGTAGGTACATACTATTTTTTAAACTTGCTTCCTACTATCTTATTACTAGTTGATGCCCGCGACTTCGTCCGCGTGGAGTTAGTTTTTAAATTACCTCGGGAACTGTAATTTTCCGGGATAAAAAGTAGCCTAAATGAGTTTTTTACTTAAATTAATAAATTGTAATTTAACTCATCATTTTATTGATCGGTAGTTAGTTTTGCGAAATCTCGTAAACTGACAATAATTTTAAACATCAATTTGTTTATGCCGCATAGATTGTATCGGTTTCCCACTGTACCTGTATACCGGTGTGCGTGAGCGCGCGCCGATCACTCCGATCAATGTGTGCATGCGCGAAAATGCCTACAATCGACAACGGCCGGCGCCACATAGGACCCTTAAGTTGAGTTATGCTATCGTTATTTAAAGAATATCCTACCTACCCACCTATTTATTAAGAGTTTATAACGGGCGGGCACGGGCTACCTTTTTTTTTGCGGAAATAATCCCAGGAAGAATAAAGAAGAGTTCATTATCATCATCATCATTATCAACCCATCATCGGCTCATTACTGAGCGAGGTCTCCTCTCAGAGAAGGGTTATAGGCCATAGTCCACCACGCTGGTCCAATGCGAATTGGCGGACTTCACACATCTTCGAGAACATTATGGAGAACTCTCACGTGTGCAGGTTTCCTCACGATGTTTTCCTTCACCGTTAAAGCATGTGATATTTTATTTCTTAAACGCACTTGACTTCGAAAAGTCAGAGGTGCGTACCCGGGATCGAACCTGCGACCCCCCGAATAGGAGACCACAGTCGTAACCACTAGGATCTCACTGCTTAAAGAAGAGTTAGTAAGAGGCAATCACCAACAGTTACATTTTATTTATTTTGTATAGTTAAAGACTGTGGAATTTTCGAAGCAGCATCCTGGCTCGTCCGTGAGTCATCACTATTGTATTTAACATCCGTTTTCCTTTGAAAGTTTAAAATAGACGCGCATACTTTGGTTTTCCGTAAATATTTTAAATAATTATGATTGGTGTCGATTTTTTTTTCCGCCTAAGGCTACGTTTGCACTAGATAAACCAGTAGGGTTAGTACAAGATTGAATAGTTAACTATGAATAGTAAATTATAACATTAGTATCAAAGTAAAATAAACCATAACAGTATTGATTTAGAGCTCAACTTCGTGTATGTATTCTTATACCTTTACGTAACGAAAACGCTCAAAATTAAAATCTGTATTGAATTTGTGACTTTAAATCGATACTATTATGGTTCATTTTACTTTGATGCTAATGTCATAGTTAACTATAACAATCCGACGAATTAAAACTCGGACTAACCACACAGATTTGTTAAACTGCGTGTCGTTTAATAATGCTAGGTATCAAAATTATAAGATCGGTTGGCCTGTAGCTTAGGTAGGTATATACCAAGGTACTCTGGTGTAAATGTAATGTACTTACTTTTAAAGCGACTTCAAAAAAAGGAGGAGAATCAATTCGAAGTTTTTTTTTTCGATGTTACTCCATAACTCTGTCCAATCTGAACCGATTTAAATATATTTTTTTTAATTTGAAAGGTCATATCGTAAGGTTGATGCCATTTAAATTTGGTGAAGATCTGATGAATATCTTCGGTGATGGAGTCAAAAGTTGATAAAAAAACTTGTGAGGTGTCAAGGGACACCCGGATGGAACGAAGTTCCTTCCGATTAATTAATGTGGCATTGTGTTCAACATTTTCACACTACAATATTAGATATCTCTACGACAATAGATATTAGTCCGATTATAATGTATTTCAAGTTTAATCTTAGATCTCTTTCGTATATACCTATTATACCTGATCTGTCAGCCTCCCAACCAGTTCATCTGTTGATATTGATGCTTCGAAATACCTATTTCGCAAAGTGCCAATGAATTTATAAAGACGTTGTTATGTTGGCATGTGTCAATAAAAATGCTAATAAACACGCTAAAATGGCCAACATAACTCGTCACAGAATTTATTGCTTTGTAATTATCGATATACAAATTAATAATATGTTGTTTGTATCGATATTCTTATCTATAAGTTATAGACATCGATTCCCCTCTCACTAAGCGCGTAAAGTAATTATAGAAGTAGGTACGACAATCCATAGGTCGCTGGTTCAGATCCGGCTCGAAGGACCATTTATGTGGGAGTAAAACCACATAGAAGTTTTATACTTTGTATTAATTTTATAAAGAGTACAACATATTTAAGGTACTGAAGCACAATAATTGCTATTTAAATGAAAATAGTTGGTTTATAGACCTGACACTTAGCAGTCGACCTCTTTCAATGGCAAGCTGGTCCGAGAGAGTGAGGCAGTGTTGCCATAGCCAACATGTGTCTAACAATTACTGTCAGTGTTTACATATTTATTTATAGTATAGAATTATGAATATGATTTATAATCATGTTTGCAATCGAACAGTGTCAGAGGAAAGACTCATTTTTTTTACACCACTAGCTGATTGCCTGCGATTTCGTCCGCGTGGATTTAGTTTCCAAATCCCGCGGGAATTGTTTGATTTTCCGGTATAAACAGTAGCCTTAGATGTCACCCTCCAAGTCCTCAAATATACCCATGAAAAAAATCGCGTCTAGTAGTTGCTCCGTTGCAGCGTGATTGAAGGAAAAACCAGCAAACATACTTTCATATTTACAAGGATGCTAAACGAGACTAATGATTACGGTAGTAAATATAATTCGTCTATGGACTAATATTACCCCTCTCTCCTCCAAATAAGCGTAAAGCTTGTGTCAGGAGTGGGCACGACAATTGTGTAACGGGTGGGAATAGAACCTTTCGGTGTTTCAGTCCCCGCTTTATTTTTAGGGTTCCGTACCAAAATGGTAAAAATGGAACCCTTATGGTGAGACTTTCTCCGTCCGTCCGTCCGTCCGTCCGTCCGTCCGTCCGTCCGTCCGTCTGTCACAGTCGATTATTTCAGTAACTATTAAAGCTATCGACATGAAATTTGGCATAGTTGTGTATAATAGTGGCCCAACATCATTGCAATAAAGAAAAATCGAAAATTATTTTTAGTTTTATTAAAAAAGGGGGAAAATCGGGGGTTTGAAATTTCAAAGTAAGATAACTATACCGAGTGGGGTATCATATGAAAGGCCTTTACTTGTACATTCTAAAACAGTTTTTTATTTATTTCTATATATAATAGTTTTTGAGTAATCGGCCAAAATGTCGAATAAAATACCGTTCCCCCCCCCCTTATCTCCGAAGTTTACCAATCGAAAAATCTGAAATAATTATGGTCAATAGAGGTTTATGTATATTTTACAGGAAAAATAAAATCAACGCGAAAATTATTTTAGTTTAATTAAAAAAGGGGGAAAATCAGGGGTTTGAAATTTAAAAGTAAGATAATTATACCGAGTGGGATATCATATGAAAGGCCTTTACTTTTGCATTCTAAAACAGTTTTTTATTTATTTCTATATATAATAGTTTTTGAGTAATCGGCCAAAATGTCGAAAATAATACCGCCCCCCCCCCCCCCCCCTGATCTCCGAAGTTTACCAATCGTAAAATCTGAAATAATTATGGTCAATAGAGGTTTATGTATATTTTACAGGAAAAATAAAACCAACGTGCTAACTAGCATAGTTTTTTTTTTATATCTATAATATAATAAAACTGTAACAGGTCCAATTCTGTACATTGAAGATATTTTGAAAATTTTTGTTTGAGGGCACTCTATAATCGATACTGAAGCCAAAACAATTTTTTTTTAATTTTTTGTCTGTCTGTCTGTCTGTCTGTCTGTCTGTCTGTCTGTCTGTCTGTCTGTATCTTGGCCGCGCATCACGCCGAAACTACTGGACGGATTTAAATGAAACTTGGCACGATTTAAGGTAATACTACGAGGTATAATATAGGATACTTTTTATCCCGAAATTCAACACGGTTCCCTTGGGAGAGGGGATGAAAGTCCAAATGTGCATATCGCTGTAATTCATTAAGGCGTATTACGATTTAATCCATTCTTTTTTTGTTAGAAAGCAGGTTCTTTAGAGATTGTCCTGTAATTATTTCAAGGTCGTCAATTTCGTAGTTCAGAAATTATAGACATCACGATCTTCAGTATAAGATCCAAATTACTTGAACCCCGGAAGCTACAGGATACTTTGAATGTACGGCTCATCTTAAGCTGGCATGCGTGCTTTATCGTATATAGCCATCGTGGATAGCCTTATTTTGTCAAAGTCAAACTACTCCAAAGGCGTCAGATTTTGCCAAACGATCTTTATATCTACATACTACATAGTAGGTATGGATGTAATACATCGTATGGACGTAATATTACAGTGTTTTCCTATGTAATTTAATATTCTAATCATACTTATTAATATTATAAATGCAAAAGTGTGTTTGTTTGTTGGTTTGTCCTTCAATCACGCCGCAACAGAGCCACGGATCTACGTGATTTTTTGCATGGGTATAATTGAGGACCTGGAGAGTGACATAGGCTACTTTTATCCCGGAAAATCAAAGTGTTCCTGAGGGATTTTAAAAACTAAATCCACGCGGACGAAGTCGCGGGCATCAGCTAGTTAACAATAAACCTCTACAAACAAATTTAACGCACTTGGCCGGCTTTTTTTTCATTATGGTATGATTTATCCCAAAAATGGATTGACACAGATTTAGGATTGGTAGCATAGTCGCTACTGCGAAGAGACTTCTTCTTCTTTGTCAACCGATAGTCGTCCACTGCTGGACAAAGGTCTCTTGCATGGACTTCCACAGGCCTCGGTATTGCGCCGCCTGAATCCAGCGGCTCCCTACGACTCGTTTGATGTCGTCGGTCCACCTAGCGAGAGGTCGGCCAACACTGCGCTTCCCGGTGCTGGGTCGCCATTCCAACGCCTTGGGACCATCAGTTCTTCGAACTATGTGTCCCGCCCATTTCCACTTCAGTTTCGCGAATCGCTGAGCTATGTCGGTGACTTTGGTTCTCCTACGGATCTCCTCATTTCTGATTCGATCCCGCAGGGACACTCCTAGCATAGCTCTCTCCATCGCCCTTCCATAAGTAGGCCTATAGGCCCTCATAGGGCCTCATAGGCCCTTAGTTAGCGACCAAGTCTCGGATCCGGTCATCACTGGCAACACGCACTGTTCGAAGACTTTAGTCGTCAAGACTATAGTCTTTAGCGAAGCGACTACCAATCCTAAATCTATGGATTGATATATCATCAATCAGGAGATTGGAAAAAATGGATCAAGATCGTTTATCGATTTCGGGCGACCGTTGCGTTATTGAGGCTATTTTTATTTCCATAAAACGTATACAACAACCTGCTCAGCAGCGAGAAAGGCTCTTTGTGCAATGCGAAAAAATATCTGGCTACCTTATAGTACCTTAATTTTAAAACACGATTGTAGTCGTGAAAGTCGAACACACAGACAAGCTAAATTACACGAAATGTACCTACGTGATAATGGTGAAACTATTTTTTTTTTCTCTTTATTTCGGAGCTTGGTCACTCAGTGACTATGTCGCTCCGTTAGTTCACTCCATAATATTATAACATATTTTTATTCCTAATTCTAAAATACTTATTAACTAATGTATAAATTAATTTAGATTGCTCGCATAAAGGGAATGCCAAAAATATAATAAAATCTACAATACTTAAATTATAATCTAATAAACTAAATAGGCTTATCCTGATCGATTCAATCCGGACAGATTCCAACAGCACATGATATACCTATATCCCTACTTAATACAAGTGTATCTAATTGAAAATTTAAAACACCCCCGAAATGAGAATCTATGGCTGAGCTATGTACGATATACCTGACATCCTGTAACCTAGTTTTCTGTTTCCATTATCAGATCCTCCTCCTCCATCATCGATCATCATCATCTATCTAACACCTACTCATTGAGACCATTCTAATGAGCCCAAACACACTATATCTGCTGTAAGTTGTAAGGAGTTGGGTATCCCGCGGACTACTTGATGCTGCAGCTCACGGTTACCATGCCTTGGAAATAATAGTATACCCAATTTCAAATCCATCGCACCAGTAAAAGTTTGTAAGACTCTTTGATCAAGTATGAAATGAGCTGATGATCTTCAAATGCCTGAGCAGATCTTCATAAATTATACCTAACATCCACCTCGATTAGGTTAGCTTTCAGACAGAAAAAATCGCATCGAAATTCATTCATTATGGAGCTTCGAGGGAACAGACAGACACACAGATAAACACGTCAAACTTAAACACCCCTCTTTTTGTTGGAGGTTAAAAATAAAATAACTTAGGCGTGAAGTGTGAAATCCACCAAATCCGCCAGCCATCCAAATTCTCCCCAGAAAGCTTGCCCCGTCCAGATTGCCAAGGGATTCCCGAAGCTGACCTCAGAAGTCCTAAGACTTCGATGAAATTTCGAGGCTTCAGATTGATCCAATGTCAGTATATTAATAAATAATGTTAAAAAGTTGCTGATTTTCAATTAAAATAAGATAAAAAAAGATCATTTTGAAAAAATAATGAAGAAACACAAAATATCTACCTACCAACATAAAATTAGGAAATCCAATCAAATCGATCGAAATATCGAATCTATAAATATTAAAACTATATCATTATTTTTACAGCTCTATTTAATCTGTTGCAGGCCAAATGTGAAAACTGTCTTTTTAACCCCCGACTGAAGAGGGTTGTTATAAGTTTGACGACGTGTGGTGTGTCTGTCTGTTTTCTTGTGGCTCCCTAATGAATGGACCGATTTTGATTCGTTTTTAGGGTTCCGTACCCAAAGGGTACCAACGGGACCCTATTACTAAGCCTACGCTGTCCGTCCGTCCGTCCATCTGTCAGCGGGCTGTGTCTCGTAAACCGTAATAGATAGACAGATGAAATTTTCACATATTATGTATTTCTATTGCCGCTTTAACAACAAATAATAAAAAATTAAATTAAATTAAAAAATTAAATTAAAATATTTCCATGGGTACCTACATGAAAATATTTTTATTTAATATTTTTTAACGGAACCCTAAAAGAGCGAGGCCCGACTCGCACTTGGCCGATTTTTTTTCTGTTTGAAAGCTGACGTGATAGTGATTATTTTTCAAATTCTAACTACCAAACTGGGACTGCTTCTAAAAAATTCTTAATAGATAATACATTTACATTTTTCCAAAAATGAGTTTATTTATTAGGTATTTTATTGAGTTTTCCTGTCAATTTATGCAATTTTACCAAGACACTCGACCCCGCCTAGCATGTACGTCGAAGTGATATCTCGCGCGATGAGAGAGAGAGAGATATTGTCGATGTAGAGTAATTTCTCGTTCGACGAATCTATGTGTGCAACCATGTTAGTGTCGATAGATATAGAGATAAATAATACGAGAAAAGGCGTCGACAAAATCGCGCGTGCATGCTACCTACAATAGGCGTGTGAAGGTTGCTAGGGTTCGAGTCCCGCCGGCCTCGGAATTTTTTATATGTGTTTATAAATTTATTCTGACACTAGACCATTCATAAAATGGCTACATTTTACAAATGACTGCAACGTACGTAATTTTGAAATACATATTATTATGTATTAGTAATTTAGTTTAATCCATTGGGGTATGATAATTCATTAATCATACATAATTAGTGTTGAAAGATTTATTTATAACATACTAGCCTTTGCCCTCGGTTTCGCCTGCTTTTTTAAATTCAGGTCAAACTATTTCCGATTCAAGTGGGCAGAATTTAAACTGCTGATCGATTTTAGGGGAATCATTCATTAGATACTAGTCTGGCTGATTTTATCACGTTCTTGCTGCAATGATGTAGGTAGCGAGAGTGTCAGCCAATCAGAAGTTGCAAATATCACACTATAGCACCAAATATATATGTATTATCTTACTATATCTTCTCGGCAGGATCTCACTATATCAATTCGTTCCAGCGATTCATGAGACAGTAGGTAATGATTAACCTGTAACTTCTCTTTTTCCTCATTGTGGAAACACTGCATACATAGCATAATATCTACTATAGGTATTGTAAACTTATTTTGAAAAGAGCAACTGCCGAGGTTTTTGCATGTTCTTCTCGGCAGGAACGGCATTCCGAACCAGTGGTAGAATCATCGACGATTCAAAAGCACTTGTAAAAAAGTTTATTTGAATAATAGTAGTTTATGCAACTGTCATATAATGAAGACACTCGTTACTATTATGAAACTCGCTGCGCTCGTTTCATAAACTCACACTCGTGTTTTAATACCCGTGTTATATGCAGTTGCATACACTACTTTATCTTCACTAATGCAATTTATCAAACAACAAGAGTAAAAATCGGTCGAATAACAAAGAATTTCAATATGGCGGTGACTATTTATAATATTGCCAATCATTTCCTCTTATTTGACCCCAGGGAAGCCCAAATATCGATTTTGAACGAAATCGGTCCAATAACAAAGAATTTCAATATGGCGGTCACTTTTTATAATTTTGCCAATCATTTCCTCTTATTTGACCCCAGGGAAGCCCAAATATCGATTTTGAACGAAATCGGTCCAATAACAAAGAATTTCAATATGGCGGTCACTTTTTATAATTTTGCCAATCATTTCCTCTTATTTGACCCCAGGGAAGCCCAAATATCGATTTTGAACGAAATCGGTCCAATAACAAAGAATTTCAATATGGCGGTCACTTTTTATAATTTTGCCAATCATTTCCTCTTATTTGACCCCAGGGAAGCCCAAATATCGATTTTGAACGAAATCGGTCCAATATCAAAGAATTTCAATATGGCGGTGACTTTTTATAATATTGCCAAAAGATCTTACCAAAGAGTTTTGTGTATGTAAGTTTAGTAGTTTCGACGAAGTTTTCACGTATAACCCAACTGTTTTCAAAAGCCAGCCTAATATCAAAATTTTATACAACTTGTATGAGGATTTTGACATAAGGCTCGCCAGGTTAATTGGTCGCGTTTTATTGATGTTATAATGAGATTTTACGATATCGATGTGGATATTATACCATCATGTGAAATTGCTTAAATTGAGTGTTTTGTTATCTGCGCTATAACAGTGGTAATTATAAGTCAAGTATTGGAAACATAAGTAGAATGTTATAACATTAGTGTAGATAAAAAACATTTCTATTCTATTCTATTCTATTCTAGAGTGTCAGCCAATCAGAAGTGATTGCGATCACCACACTATAGCACCTAATAATTTTTAGAGTACCCGACTTACAATATCAAGTTGGACAACTAAATCACAGAGTATAGATACTAATGGGCATAGTGACATGGAAGCCCGCACTTCCAAACTCAATCGTCCAACTATATATAACAGGCGAAATTCCTTCCTATTACGCACGCAACATGGTTGATAATTGAAAAAGTACGCAACTTAGTTGTAGAATAGTCGGCCAACTTGAAATGATTGTATGTCTGCGGCTGCTCTTATACAATCCCACAGTATAGGTAAGATAAGATGTGAGATCCGAAAGCCCTTCGCATTTTTATCACGAGAAAACCGCTACCATTATAAAATATATAGAGGTCACGTCCCTCAGCAATGAGCAATACGACACAGAGAGTAATGGCCAAAAGTATAGAAGTTGCTTGTTGGTATTTTAAAAACTCCTGTAAGTATAATTCTTTGAATTTGGTAAGAGGAAGAAATAAAAAACTGTAATAACATCGTATAACTTTTATTTTATAGTGATGTTTGAAGAATTTATATTTACAAAACTTAAATTAAATTGTGTACAGTAGATAATCTAAGTGTAACTTAACAATAATAAAACGTATAAAAACCCAATAGCTATAATGGGATGAGAAAACATAGCATCATTAAAATCGAGCCATTCATCCGGATTGACTTGTCATGCCAGAATAAGGATAAAAACTAGGTATTTAAACGGACCAGGCACGGGTGGTAAATTAATGACCGGCGATCATTAATTAGCATCTCGATTCACCATGTACATCAATACCTTATTGGTGATTAAGCTTAATTTAATTTGGTTTTTAGCAATTTGTAAACTAATACGACAAAGTAGGCTTATGGCCTTCTAATTGCGCCAGTGGAATTATCATCTTCACAGGTTTACATAAAAATCTTTACTTGAAAGTGTCCAGTTTAAGAAATTAATCAAAATATCGACTAATTTGTGTGAGTAACTCACGTCCAACTCAGCATTTTGATTACTTTCTTAAACTGGCCACTTTCAAGTAAAGATTTTTATGTAAACCTGTGAAGATGATAATTCCACTGGCGCAATTAGAAGGCCATAAGCCTACTTTGTCGTATTAGTTTACAAATTGCGAAAAACCAAATTAAATTTGAATTTCGCGGGCAGACCCTTGTCTTCCACCTTAAACAGACCAGGCACGGGCGGTAAATTAATGACCGGCGGTCATTAATTAGCATCTCGATTCACCATGTACATCAATACCTTTGCAGTAACGGAACGTTACATTTGTATAAATGGCATTAGTCTATGGTTGTCAGAGACGGCTGTCAACACAGGTTGTCACAGATCTCACTGTATGTAGTGCGGAGCAGGTTTAAATAATTATTAAATATTAATATTTTTAAGTGAACAAATCATTGAAATAAAGTAACACCGAAGACCGAAACAAATCTTTCATTGAAAAACACTACATGGCGCAGTCGGTTGGATTCGAACCTACGCTCCCACAGGGAATCTGATTTCCAATCGGTCGGTATCGGGCTTCTCCTGTGTCTAGTACAAGTTTTTCCCCTAGTGAATTATTAATGAATAGAAATTTAAGGACTAAGTTAGTCGTTAGCTCACAATATTTGAAACCTAAGTTGAATAAAAATGTATGTCAACAATTCGATCAGGTTAAACAGAGAAATATTAGAAACTATAATAAGAACAGTAGATGCAAAAAACACTTTATTATTGGTCAACAGGTCTGGTTTAAGAAAAATCCAGACAAGAATATATGGATTCGAGGAAAAATTGTCAATATAAAGGGTAATAGGTCTTATGTAGTAATGGATAATGATAATAATGTTAATTATACAAGGACCTCCTTTCATGTTCGACCAGCGTATGTGTTTCGCCAGACAAGGGCTGACTATGGCTGGTTGAATGGGTAGTTGTAAGTGTAGTTTGTATGATTATATAGATTGTATTGAGTAAGTTGTTAAAATTGTAATATTAAAATCAATTTATTGTAATATTAATTTTTAAAAGGGGGGAGAAAATGGAATCATTAGTTTCTTTTTAAAAGGGGATGATGTAGTAACGGAACGTTACATTTGTATAAATGGCATTAGTCTATGGTTGTCAGAGACGGCTGTCAACACAGGCTGTCACAGATCTCACTGTATGTAGTGCGGAGCAGGTTTAAATAATTATTAAATATTAATATTGTTAAGTGAACAAATCATTGAAATAAAGTAACACCGAAGACCGAAACAAATCTTTCATTGAAAAACACTACAACCTTATTGACGATTAAGCTTAAAACTTTCCACTTTATCAGACCACGCATGAGGGGCAAAATGACCGGCGGTCAAATAGTTACCTGAATTCACCCATACATACAGCACTACATTACTATTAGTGAGCATACATTGGCGTATGATAAACGTTCGGAACCTACGTGAATTAGCTTAAAAACTTTCAAACAGACCACGCATGAGCGGAAAAATGACCGGCGTTCGAATAGTGACCTCGATTCACCATACAGTAATATATTAACATTAGTTTAAAAAAATAATTTTTTTTTAATTCAAAATTATTTATTTCACGTAGGCCAACCTTTGGCTCTTATGCCAAGTCATGACTCATGACTCTACCACCGGTTCGGAAAGCGGATTCTGCGCGCGTTTAGTGCGCGCGTAGCAACATTGGTTTGTGATAAAGGGTAAGGGAGAACTCACGTGAGTTAAATGACCGGCGGTCAAATCGACTCGATTTAAGTCGATTCGACTTAAAATCTTCTTAAAATCTTATTAAAATTTGCGCCCATAAGCAGCAATTTTTATGAAAGTTTGTTAAAGGAGAACGCAAGGGCGGTTAAATGAATGGCGTGGGCGGTCAAATATCCGACTTGATTCATCATACGGCAATGTACCAAAAGTAGTCTGTTCAATAAGTCAGTTGAAATGGGTAAATTGAAAAATAGATTGTAGCAACACTGTGAGTCATCGATGAATCATAGGTACAATTTGGTAAAATTTAAATATAAAATCTACTAATGTTGAGAATTTCGTGGGTTCAGCGTGTCAAAAACACGACTGTGCTGCAGAGGCTAGGCAAAGATCTTGAAATTATTAAGACCGTAAAAGTGCGGAAGCTTGAGTATTTTGGCCATATCCTCAGGAATAACAAATATGACCTCCTGCAGCTCATTATACAAGGGAAAATAGCTGGCCGAAGACCACCGGGTCGCAGAAGAACATCGTGGCTTAGAAACCTACGCCAATGGTATAGAAAAAGTACCCGATCCTTGTTCCGAGCAGCAGCGTCCAAGGTGTAGATAGCCGTCATGATTGCAAACCTCCGATAGGAGTTGGCACTCAAAGAAGAAGAAGAAATATAAAATAAATCCGACTTTAATTAAAAATAAACTATACACACAATAATGTGGAAAGGTGTGGAAAGTAAACTGATAACTGGACTTGAACAGGCTTGGACTTGAACAGGAACATCTTGAGTTCGCATTTTCGCATCGCGCCTTGCGTGTTTGCTCCGGTGCTTGCAATGCAGAGTCGGGAACACTAAGGCTGAGATCTAAAGATGGCACTCTCACTACGCTCAGACTCAAGACTGAATTAAAACGAGACAGATCTATGTCAGGATATATTTGTGTCTCTTTTTAACTCTATCTTGAGTCTTGAGCAGAGCCAAAGTACGATCTATAGATATCAGCCTAAATTTAAAAAAGTAAGGCACAAAGATATGCAAATAGAACAAGCTAAAATACTAATTCATTTCGAAATACAATTTGTGCGAAACATTTAACGTAATAATTGTTCTAAAACACTTCATCCAGATGAATTGTACAATATATATAAAACAAAGCAGATCTAAAACAATGATATGTATTTATTTGCAGTTTCTTTATTATAATATTTTAAGAACATAATGCACCTAGTTGATGCACTGGTGTATTGTGGTAAGGCTGCTTTTCCACGAGGCATAGTGAGGCATGTGAGAAAAACGCACCAATGGGATCGCTTCATTTACAAGCTTCAAGATGACAAGATAGTCCTTGACTGCGATCTCACCTGATGGGAAGTGACAATGCAGTCTAAGATGGTAGCGGGCTAACTTGGAAGAGGTATGGCAGCGAACATTCAACCCATACCCCTAATTGGTTTCTACACGCCATCGTGCCGGAACGCTAAATCGCTTGGCGGCACGTTTTAGAAGGTAGGGTGGTAACAAGCCACGGCCAAAGCCTCCCAACAGACCAGACTAGAAACAATTCAGAAATTATTAATTCCCAAATTGCCCCCGCCGGGAATCGAACCCGAGACCTCCCAGTTATAAGACCACAGCGCTCACCACTGCGCCAGGGAGGTCGACAAAAAGTTAGGTTAGTTAGTTAATTGAGGTCACAAGGTGCTGGAGTGCGACCCCGCACCGGGAAGCGCAGTGTTGGCAGACCCCCCGCACTAGGTGGAACGACATCAAACGAGTCGCAGGAAGCCGCTGGATTCAGGCGGCGCAAGACCGAGGCCTGTGGAAGTCCATGCAAGAGAAATTTGTCCAGCAGTGGACGTCTATCGGTTGATAAAGAAGAAAAAGAAGAACTATCGTACCTACTCCTACCACAAGCACTCTGCTTAGTTGGAGGGAAAAATGGTTTTTCATTAAAACAAGAATAGTCACAGCTTGTAACTTAACATATTTTATACATTGCCTAAGCAAACCCGGCATTACATAGAATGTATGGGTATTCTATACAATGACCAAATATGCATTGTCGATGAAGATACTGAATTAGATGAGCTGGTTGCGAAACTGAGGTGGCAATTCATTGGCAGACCCCCATTAGGTGGGCGGATGACATTAAACGAGTCGCAGAGAGCAGTCTGGTTACAAGCGGCGTAAGACCGCGACGTGTGAAGGTCTCTACAACTCTATCGGATGACGATAACTAAAAACAAACAAAAAAAAACTGAAACTATCAAAACAATGCTATTCCATATGAGTGGGTTTATCACACATATTTCATTACAGATGCACGCAGCTCCCTGGTAGAAAAGCAGCCTTGTTCTAATTTGACCTATTTAATAACAAAGCTAATTACATTTTTACCACGTAATAAGGGCATAAGACAAAAAGGAAACACGTTCAGAAAAGAGCAGTCTGGTTCTTAGTATATAAAAGAAGGTAATTGCGTAATACAACGAGAAGTATATAGAGTTTCTTTTTATCATAATAATATGTAACAGACATTATGAGAGTTGAGTTAAATCCAATCGTAGTGGTCATACGAAGTTGTATGGATTTGCCACCCCCGAGCGCAGTAACACGGATATTTAACTTTTTAAAAGAACTACCCCCAGTGTAAAAATAGTTATTTGTTATACAAGAGTGCAAAGTTGCTTTTTAGCCGCGTGCTCAATTTTGATGACCGAGCAAGCGAAGGATTCTAAAATTTTAATAAAAAAAATTAGAATCCTGAGCGTTAGCGAGGGAATCAAAAGAGCACGAGGTGAAAAATCTTTGCACTCGAGTGCAACACGTAACTTTTCATCTCCGCATTTTCAAGTTTCTTGTTTTTAATCAAAGATTTTAACAAATTAAAAAAAGTACACCAAGAAGGTTCAGACTCGGAAAGTTTTAAAAAAATTAAAAATCGGCCAAGTGCGAGTCGGGCTTCGCTCTTTTAGGGTTCCGTTAAAAAAAAATTACATAAAAATATTTACATGTACCCATGGAAATATTTTATTTAATTTTTTTAATTTAATTTAATTTTTATTATTTGTTGTTGTAGCGGCAATAGAAATACACAATCTGTGAAAATTTCAACTGTCTACCTATTACGGTTACCGAGATACAGCCCGCTGACAGACGGACGGACGGACGGACGGACGGACGGACGGACGGACGGACGGACAGCGTAGGCTTAGTAATAGGGTCCCGTTGGTACCCTTTGGGTACGGAACCCTAAAAAAGGTCATATTATGATAACTTCAGCACCAAGGGGGTAGAAATAAATCGGTTTAATGAGTTTTGAATTCACAAACTTAGTGCACACGATGTTCTAAATTCAATTTACTTTATCCTCTAGCGGATAAAAACGGCTTTTGCACTCAGATATCGAAGAGCAAAAATACTCTTTCCAAGATGGGGAGATAAAAAAAATATTTTTGATTTGGAACGGCATTCCCAACCAGTATCAGATTCGAAAGCCCGTTTCAAAAGGGCTTTTTCTTTGAATAAAAAAGAAACTATTCTATTGTCTGAGTCCAGCCAGGTGTTTCTAGTGTGTTACTGGTCATAGAAACTAATGGAACTACGGTATTAAGATTTGATTAGACTCAATCGGCGTGTTAATAGTATGTTCCTACTCTCGTGGACACGTTTCTTCCTTCTTATCCCCTGCACCAGAAAGCTATCGTTATTACTCTTATTACAAATCTAAAACTTATTCTACTAGGCTTTTTTTAATAGCATCTAAATGTTACACATTTGAAATTATACAATAAAAAGGCACTGAAGAGTTCATTATTGTCTGCAATTCTCTTTGCAATAACGTCTACATGTAATCTTCTAAACGATAGCAGGCCGATTCTGTAAAAGCGGCATTAATATAAATAAAGCGGCTAAAGGAGTTGTCTCATCTTGGGCCAGGTACTTGTACGCTATACCAAAAAATAATATAAAATCATAGAAATTGAAATAAAATGTGCTTTTTTGCAGTTTTACAGTGAATAAGGGATAAAGGTATAAAATTGATAATTGTAGAATAGCAACTCTCGGAGTGCATCCTTCTGCTTTTTTTGTCTATGTTAGTACTGACATTACGTCATCTTAAATGTCATTTTAATTGTCAAATATCAATTGCTTTTATGTCAAACGTCATCATGACTAGTGTACTACGCGTTCGTTTCAAGTTGAGCCCTGCCCCCATAGAGTAAATAAATCTTCACCCCTCGCGCTTCCCCGCACCGCACCTGAAGTCAGACCCACAGTAAAGACACAGTATAAGAAGATGCAGTATAATAGTTTATCTATTGTTTTATTTATTAAGTACTAGCTGACCTGTCTTAACTATGAATATTGAATTCGAATTGGTATAAATAATAAAAAAATATATAAAAAAAGTGTTTATTATTCTAATGCTTTACGATATACAACATTCTTAGTTTTTTTAAACCAAACCTACCAAAACTCCTAATATCCAAAGTTCAATTTAATAAATTGAACTTTTAATACGTAAACTTAGAATAAGAATTATTATTAAATATTATTTTTGCATGCCTATCCGGCAGATTGTAAGGACTTTTATTATAATGTAACACCATTGTACTACTCAATCTGTGCAAATAAATAATTTGAATTTGAAATTTATTTTCAATAAGCGGTGCTTCGCGAGCGGTTTACTAAGTGGGTCTGACTTGAGGTGCGGTGCGGGGAAGCGCAAGAGAGCTAGGGGAAATTTGTAACGTGTAGTACCACTAGATCAAAGGTGTCAAACTACTGCATATCCTATACTGTGTCCGTACTGTCTGCATGGAACTAGGAATTACGACTAAGTCGATTACTTTACTCTATGGTGCAGGGCTCAACTTCAAACGAACGCGTAGTAGGTACGTATCATCGCCAAAAAGGTCGCCATGTTGTTGCGCTTTTATTTTGCAAAATAATTTTGCATTGTACCTCGTAAAAAGAACCTTTCCTGAGAAACAAAAAAAAAATCACTATTTCATGTCCCCGAACATTTTGAAAGACCGTACAAATACCTGGCCCAGGCTCCATATTATATATTTGAAACAACCCCTTCATCGTGTTCTTTCTGCAACAATGCATTTTAGCTAATAGCGAGTGAGTATCAGCCAATCAGAGGATTGCTGCAGTGTGACGATCGCATTCAAATCTGATTGGCTGGTGCTCTCACGTCATTGGTTAAAATTCTTTGATGCAGCAAGGACGCCATTAACTCAGCGAATCAGAGGTGATAGCGATAGTCATAATGTTGCATTCGTGTTGAAACAATCGCTTAGTTGGAATAATTGTGACGTCAATTTTGACAGCTCTTCATCTACAGGAACTGTCAACGGTGGCATCATAATTTTCAGTCAATTTGAATGGAATAGAGAAAAATATGATATAGGCAGCGAGATAAAATAATAGAGAAGGATGTGAAACCCACAAATGGAAAAGGATATCTTAGCTCATTGAAGTCTTTGTTATCACAACTAGGAGTTATGGATAAGAAGGAAGAAACGTGATCGTGAGAGTGGAGCATACTAATAACACGCAACGACGCGCGTCGAGTCTATAATCAAACCTTAGTAGTGTAGACCAGTTCTCTATGACCAGAAACACACTAGAAACCCAAAAAATACACATCAATAAAATTGAATAGAAACGTTTTTAGTATAAAAAAAATTGGATTTAGCAAGAAAAGGTTAGAATTATTTTGCTATAATCCGCCAACAGAAAAAATCTGTATGGTCAAACATGCAATTAAAAGCTAAGCACCACTCACCTACCCAGCCAAGCAAAAAAGCCAAGTTCCCAAGCAAGCAATGCCACCACCACTCACATGCACCACCACACAAGACCTTTACACTACTCTCGACGCACGTTTCGCCCCGACACCGGAGCATCCTCAGGAGATGTCGACTTTACAATGCTGTATTGTCTAGTATACTAACTAGGGTTTTTGAAAATTTGTGGGTTTCACACACACATTTCTAGTCACGCATCCTCATCCTGGTGAAAAGGCAGCCTTAGGGCCTAAGCTTAAATAATTAATATACTTCGCATTAAAAAAATACAATTCTGTACAAGTTTACATTTTAAGTCACATAGTTGTAAAATCAGGGAATGTTAAAAATGATATCTCTCAAATAAATTACTCAAAATTAATTTCAAAATCAAAATGTTGTGAATAAAACTCTATAATCGATAGATACATGAGATTTTTATTCTTTATTACCCGTGACAAAATTGGTGTATGAGTATAAAGGCTATTTGCGATCTCAACTATAGTTCATGGTGACCATTAAATCTGAGAAGAAAACCGGTAAATGGGTAATCGATTGTGTAAGGAATATGTTACGTTTACACGTTAAATCGCGATATCCTACCGAAACGTTAAATCGCTTGGAGACTGTAGGGGGGGGGGGGGGGGGGAGCTAAAAACTGCAGCCGAAGTCTCCCAACAAATAAAACATTAATTCTCTCTATACTCCTCCATTCTAATACTAGTATTACTACCGAGAATCGCCTCCAGAACCTCTAAATCTCACTTTTACACAAGAGGTTTCTATTAAGTATTGCACCGAAAAGTTAAAGGCACAGTATAGTTGCAGTTTTCAGCACATTTGCAGCGGCATTATGCGTCTATCAGTAATGAAAATTCCATAAAAGAAGCGCGAGTTTCGATCAGGTCAGCGATGACGTCATTCGCGTTTCTATCTTGCGGCCGACGTCACACGATATTGAAGAATGCGTTTCGTGCGCCTTGAACTTCTAAATATGTTTTTGTGATGACGTCATTCGCATTTTTATCTTGCGGCTGACGTCACATGATATTGAAGAATGCGTTGCGTGCGCCTTGAACTTTTAATTATATTACTTTTAGTTAAGATACCTTCAATATTTCTAATTATTATTTCTTAAGTAACGAGATCGCGCAACTTGTTTTTCAATAACCTAACTTTTTTATTGACAGCGTTCTTGTAATCGATTTTGGTGGCGCTCTTTTCGGATTTGGACCTGCTCCTGACCCTTTGGTGGAACAGCTCGTAGTAGTTGGGTAGCGGGGTGTCGACTAGACCGGGATTGATGTAATCGCTCGGAAGCGGTAGGTCGCGGTAGCAGAGCGCCATGTTCTGTATGAAATGGTTGAACATCGCCGTCTCAGTGAACCATTCGAGGAAATACTGGACCTGTTTTGATGATGCGTTCTTGATGAATGCCTCTTTCTGTAAACATAGAAGTCTGGTTTAGTTATGCCAAGGAAGAAGTAAACAACTTAAAGTAGTAAGTCAATTAAGTCATGTGTTTCTTTCCTAGTTATAAATTTCAGCGTGAACCCTGACTATCCGGGATAAAAGGTAGCTATAGAATTTGTATTCTATAGTACGTAATAACACACACACTTCACTCGCGTACTACTCTGTACGTGGCTTACACACGACTGACTCTCCCCACCTAGTGGTGCTCGTATTTATGCGCCTCTATGTTTTGCTTCTACCCACTATTTGCTGTCTGAGCAATGTAGACACTATGATGTCTACTGTCTATATACTACAAGTAGCCTACGTTAATTTTTAGGTCCTCAACTATATTCATGCAAAAACCACGTCAAGTCGTAGATCTTCTGCGGCATAATTGAAGGACAAACCAGCAAACCAACGAATAAACACTTTCGCATTTATAATATTAGTAAGGACATGTATAAAAATATATGTTGCTAATTCAGATGTACGTAAATTCTAAACGAAACTATATGAACGTCTAAAATGTTATTTTTTTCACGGGGAATATCGTTAAAAAGACAGTCAATTGTTGATAGATTGTAAAAAATGGAACGTTAAAGGAACTTACATCAAAAACAACACCATTCTTCCCCAAATCTTCGTCCTTCATTTCCTTTTCAGAGAAAAACCGCCAAAAGTCCCCCAATATATCGACGAAGAACCGCAAAAACGCTTCCGATATCATCACGTTGCGTGTTTTAGTGTCCTCCAACTTGTCTTTGGTCTTTGACTCCATTTGTAGCGACGTTTTCAACGTTTTGTAGCTAGCGGTCGGCACGATTGTCGATTCGTCGCCTTGGTAGAATAGGACTTTTGATGGATGGGCCAAGTCTATTAACATGCCCTGTGAATGAAAGAATGTTTTTTTTAAAAATGGGTCGTCAGCAATTAGTACGTAGATATTAACTATGATAACATGGCTCGCTTGGATTACTTAGTAGCTATTAAGGTAGACGGGATTGTGAGGGTTAGAGGTTGCTCTCTATTCAATTCAATATCATCCATGTTTTCAGGCAGTGAAAAACCCTTACAATATCATTAGAATACGAAGGTAAATTTCGCCATCATCTATAAAGTTTCAATAGCTCAGTTAGGAAATCGGGCGGTCCTGAAACCATATAAGACCCCGGTTCGAATCCAGACGATTATTTTTTCCCCTATGAATTTTATTATTATTGTTATTTATTATTTTATTATTATTCTTTTCTAAAAGTATAATTTCCAAAAAAAAACGAGCAAAGTTCGGTCACCCAGGTACTGCAATTTAAACTAGTAGTTAGTCAAATTGAGATTATTATACCCTCAAACTGGGTTATTTGGTTGTAAGAATGAGAGGATTAAATTGCCTCATCTCTTCAAATTGGGTTACCAAATATTATCGCATAAGATAAAGGACCCCAATTTGCGTCTAATGAGTTTGTAAACTACGGCCGTTCAGAGAATGCGTTCCTGACACGTCGCGATTGAACTGACGACGTAACTTTGTAATGGCGTTGCAGTTACGATAAAAATATTATTGCTGGTTGTTTACAGTTTTAACAATTGATGAGCATTAAAACAACATTATCGACCGAGCGAAGCGAAGGTCTCTGAGTTTACTAGAGCGATTTGCACTTGTCCGTCCGTCCGTCCGTCTGTCAGAGCCTTATAACTTCTGAATTACTGAACGTAATTACTTCAATTTTAGATATGATATGTAAACCGATGGCCTCCAGCCGAAAATGGCTTAAAAAGTTATAAAAATCTTTATTTCAGGGGGGCTCTCATAGAAGCGAATGCGAAGTAAAATAAAATTTTTTGCATTTCATAGGGTTGCAGTACCTCATTTTAAAGATAATTTGGAACAGAGTACAAAAGTATTTTTTTATTTTTTTTCCTAAAATTGACGAAATGGGGGGCTTTCAAAGTGGAAATTTTATTCGAGGCTAGATCTCTAAAACCACTTTATTTTAAAAATTGAAACTTACACATAATTTGAGTTATATTCTGTACTTGAACAACAAATACTAAGATTAGATAAATATTATAAAGATACGAAATTATTTAAGTTTTAATGGGCATCAATGTTTTTAACAAAACTTCACTATACTGTTAATAGATGGCGCTGTCTTTAATATTGTAAATACGCATCCCATCCACGAAAGCAGATGACGATGGACGTCATCAGATTCGGCGCGTTTTAATTACAATATAATATAGTTAAAACTACCTTATGGGAATTATGGGATACCGCGAGGTCTCAGTTCGGGGCGAACCACTAGTTATATCAATAATCAATTAATGTTATAATTTTGTGCCAAACTGAGTGTCAAATAACTTGGTAAACAATATTTTTCTAAATCTAAACTGCGCTATTACAAGGTTATGTCAACCGGATATTTTTGTTTTGTATGGCAAACTGACAGGTGTCAGGAACGCATTCTCTGAACGGCTGAATTATAATAGTTATTTGAACTAAGTAAATGAATTATTTATTTCATGCAGGCCATCTTGTGGCTCCAAATGGCAGCTCAAGACTACCACCGGTTCGGAGAGCAGATTCAGCTGAGAAGTTCGTAAGGACATTCTCCCGTTACTCACCTCTTCAAATTGTGACGGATGATGATGCGCCAGCATGCCAGCCAGGATCGGCAGCGGCGCGGTGAGCACGTCGCGTTGTATCTGCGACGGGATTGCGGAGATCAGAGGCTGCTGCCAGACGAACGGGTACAGTGCGCTTTGTAGGGCCTCCATGCATGACGAGATTACACTGTGGGGGAAAATATAAAGTTACACACATTTGGACCCTGAATGCTATCGATACGACGCGTGGAATCATATCCTAGTATTTTATAAGGTCAAAAACAGATGTAACAGATGTGTTGTCAGAACAAAATACATACTATACTTAAGTCAGCATTAGCAACCCATCAACGGCTCACTACTGAGCGCAGGTCTCCTCTCAGAGAAGGGTTATAGGCCATAGTCCACCACGCTGGCCCAATGCGAATTGGCGGACTTCACACACCTTCGAGAACATTAGGAAGAACTCTCAGGTGTGCAGGTTTCCTCACGATGTTTTCCTGCACCGTTGAAGCAAGTGATATTTAATTGTTTAAACGCACTTGACTCCGAAAAGTCAGAGGTACCCGGGATCGAACCTGCGACCCCCCGAATAGGAGACCACAGTCCTAACCACTAGGCTATCACTGCTTGTATACTTAAGTAATTTATTATATTGGTATCACATCTGTGCGCATCGATTCACATTTTGTCCATATAAAACTGCCTACCAATTTTGTATGGAGTCATGTACGCATCAAAAAGCCGAATTGATGCGTACACAACTCCATACAAAATGAGTTCTCTATGCACAAAATGCGAATCCATGCGCACAGATGTGCCTCCAGCCTAACTTGTTAATGATTACAGAAATTCTACTCAATGCTGACAGATGAACAGTTAAAATGTTATCCAGTCGCCATTTTGAAGTTTCACAAGTCACCGAATTTATTTGAAAAAAATTTTGTTTGATCAACAACCTTAAATACGTGGTACGTGGTCATGTACCTACGTGGTACGGAATAGGCAAGATGAAAGCAAAAAAAAAAAAGGTTTGGTTTAGTTTGAGCGGAAGGGCTGGTCACCGCCTGAGGTATGTGGGCGGTAAGACGGGGGAGGGCGCGATTGACAAGACGTTGACTAGACGCACATGAGATATTTTAGGGCAGATAAATGAGTACATTTTATTATTTGCGATACAAAACAGTTGCAAATTACCATTTCTCACTAAGCAAATAAAAAAAAAATTTCACTGCCACCGTTACAGTACAAAATTAATCCATATTTTCTTCTTCTTCATTATTGTCCTCAATTTCCATTTTCCATATCCTCCTCAGAATCTGACTCGTTTCCTAGATTTATGATCAGCTCATCTATCACATTGTCAAACCTCATGTCGTGGTTCCAATATTCGTTCTAAATTTTTTGTACATGGTCGTCACACTTGTGCCATTTTTCAGGAGTGAATTCAGAAAACAATCTTGTGATGATTGGAATTTTTTCGTCCAATGAAGAATTTATGTAATTTGAAGCTAAGTTGTTCTTTATATCGGCCCACACAAGCTCAACGGGGTTGAGATCAGGATGATACGGCGGAAGGCGAAGAACGATGTGGCCTGCAGCCTTTAATATTTCATCAATGGTGTAAATTTTTTCGGACCCAACAGTTTTTATCAGAGAAAGGAGTTCGGGTTTAGTATTGTCTGGTGTAAAGTCAACATTATGTTTTCGTAACCAATCTTGCATGACTCTTTAAACTAGACATTGTTGGTATTTTCTCAACCTGTGCACAATGGTAGGACGCATTGTCCATAACGACCACTGACTTAGGAGCTAGTTTATTTTTCAATTTGTGACTAACCCAGTTATGAAAATTTGTGGCATTCATATCGCCATGGTAATCCCCGCATTTCGAATCTGATTTGAAAATTGTTAAGGCACCGTCAACTAATCCGTCTCGGCTACCAGCATGAACAATCACTAAACGACGCCCTTTGCCAATATCAGCATAAATCCCGGGCTCCGATTCAGATTGCCAACACATATTGGAGTTGTGGCAACTGTTAACGTAGGTTTCGTCCAGAAAATATATTTTTCGGTTTTCATTTCTATAGTTCCGTATAGCTCTTAAATACCTTACTCGCCATTCAGCAATACTGGGTCTCTCAATTAAAATGTGTCTCCTAGACTTACATTTCTTAAAAAAATATCCCATCTTGTGTAAAAGCTCCCGTAAATAGGTATAACCGCAGTTCACGATGCCATCTTCTTTTAAAACTGCAAGCAATTTACGAATACTTGGGGGTTTGTTTATCAACTGTATAAAACTGATGAATTTGTCTTCTTATTACTCCCATATCGAAATCATTAATGTGGAGGATTCTCTTTTTTATTTCTTTAGGTTTCCGTGGAAATGAAAATTTTGGGTTTTCCAATGTTTGCCGATTCGAATTCCCTTCAGCTACAATTCTCATTACGCTTCGAGCTGACACTCCTGTAGCCTCTGCCACTAATTTATTAATGTTCATATCATATTTGTGTTCTATACTTTCCTTGTCACCCTTTCGTTTGAGAAAAAAACTGTGCACAGTGTAAATAACATTTTTCACATTACGTGGAATTGGCGGACCCATCTCAGGATATTTTATCTCGTGTGTGTTTGGGACAAAGGGGCGCAAACAACTAAGACGTGTAACCGTCGCCGTGGTCGACGGCAGACTGAGTTAGCTACAAGATTGTTTACCTCTCCCCTCCTGCCGCTCACATACCGCAGGGGGTGACTAGCCCTTCCGCTCAGACTATAGACAGAATGGACATCCTGGAGATGACGCGTGTCTCACCTGAGCTGATCGCCCATGATGATGACCTTCCGCTCCAGCAGCAGCGAGCCGAACACCTTGATGACGAGCCCCGCGCCGAACGAGTCCAGCAGCACCGACATGTTGTCCTCATCCGCCCGGGGGTCCAGGGGGCGCTTTATTATTACTGGCCTGGAGGTGACGCGTGGCTCACCTGAGCTGATCGCCCATGATGATGACCTTCCGCTCCAGCAGCAGCGAGCCGAACACCTTGATGACGAGCCCCGCGCCGAACGAGTCCAGCAGCACCGACATGTTGTCCTCATCCGCCCGGGGGTCCAGGGGGCGCTTTATTATTACTGGCCTGGAGGTGACGCGTGGCTCACCTGAGCTGATCGCCCATGATGATGACCTTCCGCTCCAGCAGCAGCGAGCCGACCACCTTGATGACGAGCCCCGCGCCGAACGAGTCCAGCAGCACCGACATGTTGTCCTCATCCGCCCGGGGGTCCAGGGGGCGCTTTATTATTACTGGCCTGGAGGTGACGCGTGGCTCACCTGAGCTGATCGCCCATGATGATGACCTTCCGCTCCAGCAGCAGCGAGCCGACCACCTTGATGACGAGCCCCGCGCCGAACGAGTCCAGCAGCACCGACATGTTGTCCTCATCCGCCCGGGGGTCCAGGGGGCGCTTTATTATTACTGGCCTGGAGGTGACGCGTGGCTCACCTGAGCTGATCGCCCATGATGATGACCTTCCGCTCCAGCAGCAGCGAGCCGAACACCTTGATGACGAGCCCCGCGCCGAACGAGTCCAGCAGCACCGACATGTTGTCCTCATCCGCCCGGGGGTCCAGGGGGCGCTTTATTATACGCGTTCTGGGGGAGAAAATAGACGTGTACTGATCACGAAATGATACAACTCTCTCAGAAATCCATGCCTAGTAAGTTAAACTTAGTTAAAGAGTCCTTTGCGCACTACGTGCGTTATAAAAAAAGATACAAGTAATATTACTTGGACCTTCCAAGTAATATTACTTGTATCTTTGGACCTTCAACAACGTCGAGTGACGTTTAACCGAGGTATAAATTGGGCGTTCTGACAGTTTTTGTATTGAAAATACTGTCAAAATATCAAAACGCTCGGATAAGACTTATTTTATGTCGGTGAAATCGGCCCTAAGTAATCTTACTGGTACCTTGAGGCCCGCTTGCAGAAACGCCGGGTTATCCTTTCAACCCAGAGTTAGCTGCTGTTTTGACAGATTACCTATAAAGCTACTGTCGAAATTACAATTTTTTTTCCTGGGTTAAACCTAAGCCGGAGTCTCTAATCTTGAACTAAAAACATCTTTTGAGTTTTTAATTCAATACAATAAAATTATTCTAATAAAAAATTGACACGTCGCGTCATTTTAGTTTCAAAAATTTCTCAAACCAAACCTGAGTTTTTAATTCAATACAATAAAATTATTCTTAGACAAAATTGAGGTGTTGCCATCTTTTATACTAAAACTCCTATTTTTTTATTCGTGGCAAATTGTAATTTAACAATGAAGCAAAACATCGTATGAAAACCTGTGATCTCCATAATGTTTTCAAAGGTGTTCTATGGCCTGAACTATATGATATTGATTATATATGATAGGATGAGGTTGGTCGACTCGATAATAAGACACTCTCAATACGCCTACTTGCATATTCTACCTGCTGAAAATAAAGTACAATCATTATCACCGCCACTTAACTTACCTTGGTCCTTCAAAACTCAACACGCCCCTTTTCGGCCGATTATTATTCTCCAAATCGTAATAATCCGGCAACGCGTGACTCTCCGTTTCCAGAAACAATTCAGTCTCCGTTTTCTCCGTCACCTCCGAACTCTCCTTCAAACTCTCCTTCGTGACAGAAACGTTCATAGTGCTCTCGTTCCTTCTCGGATCTGGCATGGTTTTACACTTGTGTATATCGCCCAAACTAATCGAGTTTCGATTGGGCTGTCTCGATAAGTTGTTGTTCGTGTAGATAATTGATATCTGCTCGCCCGAACTCGGGAAATCGGTCTCGAATAACTGCTGCAGTATTTGATTAATTTCCACTTCCGAGTTGCCGTGGTGCGATTCAATCTCTTGCAGAATCTGAAATGATTAATCATACTAATATTATAAATCCGAAAGTGTGTTTGATTGTTGGTTTGTCCTTCAATCACGCCGCAACAGAGCTACGGGTCGACGTGATTTTTCTGCAAGGTTATAGTTGAGGACCCGGAGAGTGACATAGGCTACTTTTTATTCCGGAAAATCAAAAAGTTCCCGAGGGGTTTCAAAAACTAAATCTACGCAGACGAAGTCGCGGGCATCAGCTAGTAATTCAGAATGTCAATGAACATAATAAGCCCATAGCGCCCATAGTGGTAACGTAGCAAAAAAGATTTGAAATTCTTTCAACAATTACGTAAAAAGAGGGTAGTTAGAAAATAAACTTATTTTCTAACTACCCTCTTTTAACGCAGTTGAACAAGTACCTTGTAATAGAAGCCAGGCGCTCTGTATTTGCCAATGAGGCAGTAGCACAGCGGGAGGCAGGTGGTAGCGGCCTCTGGCAGCACGCGGCGGCAATATCTGCAATATAACTATATTGAGAGAAAGATCTCCTGAGATCTAATAGAGCGTGCTCTGACTTGGTGCCCATTGCAGACAGTTAAAACGAGACAAGTGTAAATTGAAAATTTAAAACAATATTTATTTATTTATTGAAAAGGTACACAAAACAGGTTGCAACCAAACATAAACTTAATACAATAACATCAGATTTGGGTTCCAGGTAACAACCTGTGTACACAGTGGTTATAAAATTTATGCATAGAATCTACAGAAATTATAGTTAGAATTACAAAGTTACTCCTGTAAGTATAATATATCACAGACCCGTATAATCATCCTTAAGCAATTAAATATCACTTGCTTCAACGGTGAAAGAAAACGTCGTGAGGAAACCTGCACACCTGAGAGTTCTTCATAATGTTCTTGAAGGTGTGTGAAGTCCGCCAATTCAGTGGGCCAGCGCGGTGGACTACGGCCTATAACCCTTCTCTGAGAGGAGACCTGCGCTCAGTAGTAAGCCGTTGATGGGTTGCTAATGATGATGAAGACACAGTTTACGTGTACCGTAGTAAGCAACACTGTTTCGTACTACTTACAATACATACTACTACATACATAACACGCCAACAGTCGGTCTGACCCGCCGCCATAGAATAACGACGTGGCTTGGCCAAAAGTAGGTTTGAGCCGCCGCCAATAGATTTTTCACGTCAATAATCCGAACAACTGGGCCGCACCCGTGGGCGTGGGATCTCTCATCTCACTCACCCGTAGGCGCGCTCGCCCTTCTCGTCGGTGAGCACGAGCGAGTAGCACTGCGCCGTCTTCTCGGTGGCCCACTCGCCCACGCTGCCCGCGCTTATGGTCTCCGGGAATATGAGGTTCTCGATGTGAGGCGGCACCTGCACCTGAGAGTATGCGTGCATCTTCTATAGTTTCAATTCATTCTTTGCAACATCAAAGTGTGGGGACTGGAATTCACACGTAAGCGAAAACAAGTCGCCTGCGTGCGATACTCGCTAGTCGTGAGGCGCTACACGGCTCAGCATGCCGTGTCCTTAATATGTGTGTATGCGGAAAGTAGTTTCCTAATAAACATATCTGTGTAATGTAACTGGAAAATAAATCCAGACCCTTCTCCCGGGGCTCGAAGGGCAGCTCCAGCGCCACGCAGCCCGCCTTCTCGTCGATGCTCAGTTTGTACGAGGGACTCACCTGAGTAGGGAACACGCTCTTCACATACGCCTCCCCGGTCATGTAGTTGAGGCCGACCAGCAGGCACACGTTGAACAGGCCCCTCTCCCGGGGCTCGAAGGGCAGCTCCAGCGCCACGCAGCCCGCCTTCTCGTCGATGCTCAGTTTGTACGAGGGACTCACCTGAGTAGGGAACACGCTCTTCACATACGCCTCCCCGGTCATGTAGTTGAGGCCGACCAGCAGGCACACGTTGAACAGGCCCCTCTCCCGGGGCTCGAAGGGCAGCTCCAGCGCCACGCAGCCCGCCTTCTCGTCGATGCTCAGTTTGTACGAGGGACTCACCTGAGTAGGGAACACGCTCTTCACATACGCCTCCCCGGTCATGTAGTTGAGGCCGACCAGCAGGCACACGTTGAACAGGCCCCTCTCCCGGGGCTCGAAGGGCAGCTCCAGCGCCACGCAGCCCGCCTTCTCGTCGATGCTCAGTTTGTACGAGGGACTCACCTGAGTAGGGAACACGCTCTTCACATACGCCTCCCCGGTCATGTAGTTGAGGCCGACCAGCAGGCACACGTTGAACAGGCCCCTCTCCCGGGGCTCGAAGGGCAGTTCCAGCGCCACGCAGCCCGCCTTCTCGTCGATGCTCAGTTAGTACGAGGGACTCACCTGAGTAGGGAACACGCTCTTCACATACGCCTCCCCGGTCATGTAGTTGAGGCCGACCAGCAGGCACACGTTGAACAGGCCCCTCTCCCGGGGCTCGAAGGGCAGCTCCAGCGCCACGCAGCTCGCCTTCTCGTCGATGCTCAGTTTGTACGAGGGACTCACCTGAGTAGGGAACACGCTCTTCACATACGCCTCCCCGGTCATGTAGTTGAGGCCGACCAGCAGGCACACGTTGAACAGGCCCCTCTCCCGGGGCTCGAAGGGCAGCTCCAGCGCCACGCAGCCCGCCTTCTCGTCGATGCTCAGTTTGTACGAGGGACTCACCTGAGTAGGGAACACGCTCTTCACATACGCCTCCCCGGTCATGTAGTTGAGGCCGACCAGCAGGCACACGTTGAACAGGCCCCTCTCCCGGGGCTCGAAGGGCAGCTCCAGCGCCACGCAGCCCGCCTTCTCGTCGATGCTCAGTTTGTACGAGGGACTCACCTGAGTAGGGAACACGCTCTTCACATACGCCTCCCCGGTCATGTAGTTGAGGCCGACCAGCAGGCACACGTTGAACAGGCCCCTCTCCCGGGGCTCGAAGGGCAGCTCCAGCGCCACGCAGCCCGCCTTCTCGTCGATGCTCAGTTTGTACGAGGGACTCACCTGAGTAGGGAACACGCTCTTCACATACGCCTCCCCGGTCATGTAGTTGAGGCCGACCAGCAGGCACACGTTGAACAGGCCCCTCTCCCGGGGCTCGAAGGGCAGCTCCAGCGCCACGCAGCCCGCCTTCTCGTCGATGCTCAGTTTGTACGAGGGACTCACCTGAGTAGGGAACACGCTCTTCACATACGCCTCCCCGGTCATGTAGTTGAGGCCGACCAGCAGGCACACGTTGAACAGGCCCCTCTCCCGGGGCTCGAAGGGCAGCTCCAGCGCCACGCAGCCCGCCTTCTCGTCGATGCTCAGTTTGTACGAGGGACTCACCTGAGTAGGGAACACGCTCTTCACATACGCCTCCCCGGTCATGTAGTTGAGGCTGACCAGCAGGCACACGTTGAACAGGCCCCTCTCCCGGGGCTCGAAGGGCAGCTCCAGCGCCACGCAGCCCGCCTTCTCGTCGATGCTCAGGTTGTACGAGGGACTCACCTGAGTAGGGAACACGCTCTTCACATACGCCTCCCCGGTCATGTAGTTGAGGCCGACCAGCAGGCACACGTTGAACAGGCCCCTCTCCCGGGGCTCGAAGGGCAGCTCCAGCGCCACGCAGCTCGCCTTCTCGTCGATGCTCAGTTTGTACGAGGGACTCACCTGAGTAGGGAACACGCTCTTCACATACGCCTCCCCGGTCATGTAGTTGAGGCCGACCAGCAGGCACACGTTGAACAGGCCCCTCTCCCGGGGCTCGAAGGGCAGCTCCAGCGCCACGCAGCCCGCCTTCTCGTCGATGCTCAGTTTGTACGAGGGACTCACCTGAGTAGGGAACACGCTCTTCACATACGCCTCCCCGGTCATGTAGTTGAGGCCGACCAGCAGGCACACGTTGAACAGGCCCCTCTCCCGGGGCTCGAAGGGCAGCTCCAGCGCCACGCAGCCCGCCTTCTCGTCGATGCTCAGTTTGTACGAGGGACTCACCTGAGTAGGGAACACGCTCTTCACATACGCCTCCCCGGTCATGTAGTTGAGGCCGACCAGCAGGCACACGTTGAACAGGCCCCTCTCCCGGGGCTCGAAGGGCAGCTCCAGCGCCACGCAGCCCGCCTTCTCGTCGATGCTCAGTTTGTACGAGGGACTCACCTGAGTAGGGAACACGCTCTTCACATACGCCTCCCCGGTCATGTAGTTGAGGCCGACCAGCAGGCACACGTTGAACAGGCCCCTCTCCCGGGGCTCGAAGGGCAGCTCCAGCGCCACGCAGCCCGCCTTCTCGTCGATGCTCAGTTTGTACGAGGGACTCACCTGAGTAGGGAACACGCTCTTCACATACGCCTCCCCGGTCATGTAGTTGAGGCCGACCAGCAGGCACACGTTGAACAGGCCCCTCTCCCGGGGCTCGAAGGGCAGCTCCAGCGCCACGCAGCCCGCCTTCTCGTCGATGCTCAGTTTGTACGAGGGACTCACCTGAGTAGGGAACACGCTCTTCACATACGCCTCCCCGGTCATGTAGTTGAGGCCGACCAGCAGGCACACGTTGAACAGGCCCCTCTCCCGGGGCTCGAAGGGCAGCTCCAGCGCCACGCAGCCCGCCTTCTCGTCGATGCTCAGGTTGTACGAGGGACTCACCTGAGTAGGGAACACGCTCTTCACATACGCCTCCCCGGTCATGTAGTTGAGGCCGACCAGCAGGCACACGTTGAACAGGCCCCTCTCCCGGGGCTCGAAGGGCAGCTCCAGCGCCACGCAGCCCGCCTTCTCGTCGATGCTCAGGTTGTCCAGGGACTCGTCACTGAGGTCCTGGATGGACAGGATGTTGCCGCTGGAGTCCGTCAGGTTGACTTTGGAGTCGATGGAATCGTGCCTCTCCATTTTGTTGTCTCTTAAATTGCTTTGAGATGTCCTGGAACAAGAAACATATATTATTATGATAAATAAATATCCACAGACTCGCGATTTACCAACTCGCTGCCTTGGAAGAGTACTGTTGCAACTTAAAAATACTATTTTTTCAATGGGAGCTGATTGAAGTTTATTTATATTTTAAACCGTTATAACTTTTGAACTATTGCACTTTTATTGATGAAAATTAAGAACCAGTGCAAATTCACTTAAAGATTCAAAAGCACTGTATAAAAAAGGTTATTGTTTCAAGGTTATTTTTTATGCTCTTTCATATGACATATAAGAAAAAGTGCTACAAGGGTGTGGGACGGGTTTTCCCAATGTCCATTGCAGTCTGGATGCCTCTATAAAGACAAAGTTCGCGTGCTCTACCATAATCGTGCTCTAATAACAGAACGCGCAGTCGGTCGCCAGTTGCGCAACTGACAATCGTTTTACCTGACATCAAGCGAGTTATATTTAAAACCTGCAACATTCCAAGTTCAGGTTGCTACTGAGAATTTCCTGACAGAAAATCCCAATACATTTATGTGGCCCGATCCGCCATTTGTGTCCACATGATCCGCAGTCGAAAAATCACGAAACCAATGAAGCAATCTGCAAACGAGGCTCACCTAAAACTCTTCCAAGAGCGGAACGTGGAGTACGGGTTGTCCAGCACCTCTGACTTGTACGAGCAGATGGACGTCTGGTGCCTGAAGCGAGGGGATCTCGCATTCTTGTCCAGGTAGGCCACCCGCGAGGACACGCGGCGCACGTAGTTCTTGCGCTTCTCGGTTAGACTGCGAGTCAAACGAGGCTCACCTAAAACTCTTCCAAGAGCGGAACGTGGAGTACGGGTTGTCCAGCACCTCTGACTTGTACGAGCAGATGGACGTCTGGTGCCTGAAGCGAGGGGACCTCGCATTCTTGTCCAGGTAGGCCACCCGCGACGACACGCGGCGCACGTAGTTCTTCCGCTTCTCGGTTAGACTGCGAGTCAAACGAGGCTCACCTAAAACTCTTCCAAGAGCGGAACGTGGAGTACGGGTTGTCCAGCACCTCTGACTTGTACGAGCAGATGGACGTCTGGTGCCTGAAGCGAGGGGACCTCGCATTCTTGTCCAGGTAGGCCACCCGCGACGACACGCGGCGCACGTAGTTCTTGCGCTTCTCGGTTAGACTGCGAGTCAGTTTTACCGACTCTGTAAACACAATAATCGGATTTAGAAACAAGTGTAAATTAAAAATTTTATTTTTAAAACACAAGCTTTTAGTAGCGGGCTACATCATCAGACCCTGGATATCATCAAGGCTCAGAGACAAATCAAACTAGCCCAAATTCGATGGAGTTACGTCGTTTAATACAGAGCTTCATAAAATAATATCATGTGAATCGGTTCAGAAATCACGGAGAAATCGGGTGGCATACATAGAAAAAAAAAGATACCGGCCGAATTGAGAACCTCCTCCTTTTTGGAAGACCATTAAAAACAGTAAGCGGTACGGGTTGATCTGTAATTACCCCTTTTAAGTAATAAGATCTCTTCCATTTTCATCGCAGCTAAGGCTAACTTCTTGAAGAATAAAAAAAAACATTTTAAGACAGCTTTAACTTGTTACAATTTTCAACCTTATTTTTTTCTGCTCAAAATTACCACCAACTCTCAAGCTGTTTCAATTGTGGCGTTATCTGCACACCTTTTGAAATCGCTCTTATAGAGTAAATACGTGCTGAAAAAAGCTTAAGTGGCAGTGGGCAGGTCATATCTACCGCAAAACCGATGGCCGATGGGGCAGACGTGTTCTGGAGTGGAGACCGCGTACCGGTAGGCGCAGTGTAGGACGACCTCCAGCTCGTTGGACTGATGACCTTAAGAAGGTGGCGGGAAGCGGGTGGATGAGGTATGCAGAGGACCGTGTTTGGGGGCGTCCATAAATTACGTGAGGTGTTTTTTAAATTTTCTGCCCCCCCCCCCCTGGTGAGATGTCGTGAGATTTTATTCAACCCCCTCCCCCATCCCCCAATCTCACGTGAGATTTTTCAAAATGTGGGTTTCTTACGTAAACGCGTTGGATTGTTATTGTAAAAAAAAAAAATGTTAAATCGTAACTACTGTGAATAAGAAACGAATATCTACTTTTGTTTCAATCAGAAAAAAAATTGCGTGATATTTGCCGAGAACCCCCCTCTCTCCAACGTAAGATTAGATGAGATTTGACTCGACCCCCTCCCCCCTTAAACACCTTACGTAATTTATTGACGCCCCCTTTAGTGGCGCGCTCTCGAAAAGGCTTATGTCCGCAGTGGACGCATGCAGGCTGGTGCATGGAGAGTGAATAGGTGAGAAGCTACTGACCTTCACTGGAAGTGTCGGGCAGTTCAGTGGGAAAGCTTCCCGGTTTGTTCTCGTCCATGTTGCACGCAGCCTTCACCGTCTCGTATATCTCCGTCATCAGACGGTTCAGCTGAAACAGAAGGAAAAATTTAACTCCCTGTTAAAGTGTGTCCCTGTGTCTCCCTGTGTCCCTGTCCCTCCCTCCCTGTGTACATACAGTTTTTGCAATTCACGAGACGAGTGTGCTTTACTAGTGGTTAAGTACTTCGTATACATGCACATATTGCATAAGTGTGCGTGCCTGTCAAAGCCTAGGTGGGAGCGGGCAGGCGCGAGCATTGCGCTCGCTCACACTTATACAGATACGACACACACACAACCATAAGTCAGTCGCCCTCGTAAATGGCAAGAACTATACATGACTAATAGACACACATTAAGGCTTAAAAGTAGTCTAATCGTGGTGGGAGGCTTGCATTGGCCGTGGCTAGTTACCACCCTACCGTCAAAGACGTGGCGCCAAGCGATTTAGCGTTCCGGCACGATGGCGTGTAGAAACCGATTAGGGGTATAGGTTGAATTTTCACTGCCATACCCCTACCAAGTTAGTCCGCTACCATCTTAGACTGCATCGTCACTTACCATCAGGTGAGATCGCAGTCAAGGACTGTCTTGTCATCGAAAAAAAATCATAAGTTTTGCCTGCTATCTGGCGGGACTTGTCTCCTGCCGCTAACTTCAGTCACAAATGTTACGTAGCGAAGTAGTGAGTGAAATTAGCAGCAGGCGCAAAACCGCGCCTGTAATCACTTGAATGTGATAAATACAAGGCAGCTTTATCGACTATGGAGGTGCCATCATGCGCTTGTCACTTTTGAGGTCATTCATATTTTTTATTTCTCTTAAGCTTTTCACGGTTCTGATTTATGACCAAACCTTTCATAAAGCTAAGTTTCAAATAGGTGTAAGCGAAATATTTCAAAAAATCACCTTTAAAAAACATTTTGGATGATATTTAAAAACACAGTAAACCGTTATGTGATCAATTGTCACGATTTTTTTTCTACACTGGCGTGGAAAAACCGCTGGAAAAGCTATAAACTATAGCACGGCACAAAATTTATTTGTTTTATTATTATTTATTATTTAAACCTAGTTTGAACGTGGTGCACTACCGCGCACCTAGAAAAATTGTAATTTTAGACACAGTTGCTTAAAGTCTGCCTTGTCAGCAAGTTCGTTCAACAGGCAGATATTATTGTATATTTTTTTTTCACTTGTTGTTACGTCTTACTCTGAACTCTTTTTTGTAACGTCTTTCTTATCCCTTTGTTTCAAAAAAATTGTTCTTAAACTCAGCACAAAATTATAATTTTTTTAGATATTTTTACAGCATATCATATTTTTTGTCTGCTTATTTACGAAATTCCCTCAAGCACAGAATTTAGATTTTTTTATACTGATTCATATTTAAAAACAACACTACACTTTGAACAATGAGTTTAAAGACCAGGTATCAACACTAAAAAAAAAAAATAGAATTTTCTTATTATCACTTTTTTTAGGTAAGTATTTTTCCATTAATCTTATTTCATTCAGGTAACTATTGTAATTATAACACACAACACATGATTTTTTAACGATTCGCGGAGAACGAACAATATTAGGAATTTTTTTTTTTGTTTTTTTTTATGAGCACGTACAATACGAGCCAACTATCTTTGGGCGTGAACCAATTTGAATATTAAGAAACCGACTTCGCACGCATTGTTGATAGTCGATAATTAGGACGGCTCTATGCTAAACAGAGCAATTAGATAATGACTTCATCTTTCCTAGTATCTTTCGATTATTATTCATTTGTTGTTTTGTACGTTAGGTGGATTTTTTTCTGTTGTTTGCTTACATTTGTTAAACCGCAAAGCGCTGTAGTTTAGTGGACCACGGCAGTATTGATAGGTACTTAAACGAATTCAACTAAAATAGACTAGTTCGCTCCGAACTGCGACCTCGCGGTAACGGTTTCCCATAACTAATTACTTATTCATTCAATCGATACATGACGACCAAAATTGACATTATTATTATGCCCGTTTTCACCAACCATACCTAAATCATCCCCTAAGTAGAAGTATCTTTACGTAGTTAGCCCCTAAATACAATCCTAACATCCCAATGTCATTTTAGTTTCACCATTATTATCCCGTAGAGGTTCGTAGTTAATAACTAATAACAAAGTTGACAGAAAGCGTCACCTAACTTAACATAGGTAGCCCGTAAAGGTTAGGGAACGGTAGTGAAATCAGGCATCAATAGGTATCTACTTAGGTATAGTTTTTTGGAAAATTAAATTATTATTTGTTCACAGGGTCATCTATCGACACGATCAGAAAACATGCAAAAACAACAGCGACGTGTTTGATATTTAACTAAATAATAATTTTAATTGAATAATATGTTATTATATGTATTAAGCAGTGATAGCCCAGTGGTTAGGACTGCGGTCTCCTATTCGGGGGGTCGCAGGTTCGATCCCGGGGCGCGCTCCCCTCTGACTTTTCGGAGTTAAGCGCATTTAAGCAATTAAATATCACATGCTTCAACGGTGAAGGAAAATATCGTGAGGAAACTTGCACGCCTGAGAGTTCTCCATAATGTTCTCGAAGGTGTGTGAAGTTCACCAATTCGCATTGGGCCAGCGTGCCACCACGCTGGCCCAATGCGAATTGGTGAAATTCAAACTATAACATTCAAAAGTCAAATAAATAAAGTTCAAAAACTAAAACCATGTACTCAAAAAGTACCAATACTTAATGCAAGGAGAACATTTATGAGCGTTCTTTAGAGTTTTTTTTGGCACTTACTTAACCAGACTTTACGTTTGATACCAAATTAGATAGATTAATGTCAACTTTATAATTTTTCATGACGTATTTTTGTATGTCATATGCGCCATATTGGATTTGTCATGATGTCATATAACCTAACGAGAGGCAAACTAAAACTACAGATGTCCTAGCTTAGTCTTGCATAATTTAGTGTTCGAAGCAATCGAGGCTAGGTCACCAAACATTGTACAACAACAATCATTATGATAACGCATAGTGCTGTCAAACATTTTGTAAACATAAACATATCGATAAATTAATTTGACACGGCCGCGTCTGTCACTGTGATACAAACTAATTAACCCGGAAGTGAATAAAGTGACTACTCGTAATTATTTCTTCTAATTATAAAATTAATTAATTATTCGAACCATATGACATTTTGACAAATGCTGCCTGGCAAAAATGATTCCAGTCTCTGATTTGGTTAGTAAGATTGTTATTTATTTTGAAATAAATAAATTGTATGTATTTTCTTAAGCTTAAAAATTTGATGCTTAATACCCTCGTAATACTCGTATAATAGTCCATCTATATTTTATGTATGTTATGCTTAGCTATTGGCCTAGCCAAAAGCATAATGTCGATGTAGAAGTGGCATTTGCTTGTGAGGTTTGCGAGATCATTTTCATACAATTCTATCGTGACGTTTAATTTTAGTGCAAAATCGATTTTATCAGCGTCTACTAGTCTGCTACACTTTGCTAATTGTCATTTTAGCATTAGTGGTGTTGAGTAAAAACCGCTTACAGTACCCGGCGATATATATTGCACATCGGCCTTTGGAATAAAACGCTATTCTATTCTATTCACAGTTCGACTGCATTTTTTTTATATATGTTAAGTACGTGATGTGCTCGCCGATTGTGAAGAGGTTTCAGTAATTACTACGTGAATTTTTGGCTAGGTTTCCTTGCAATAGAATAGAAATAGCGTTTTATTCCAAAGGCCGATGTGCAATATATATCGCCGGGTACTGTACAATATTAGCTTTCTTTGAACATATATCGATGTAAAGTTTTCGCCTCACTATTAAGATATCGCAAATTATAACCGACGCCCAAAACATTGAACCGACAGACAGACAGACGCCCCGTGACACAAAAAGACAAATTATTCCTTTTAACGTTTGCCGTCATACTATCTTAATGGCTGCCATATTAAAGATAGTAGTAACGAAAGAATAAGAGCTAAACATAATATTTACACGTATTTAAAGAGATTCTTAGAGACAAAAGAGAGTTGACATTGACCCATTTTTTCCGATTTGTCGACCCATTTTTTTTTCGATTTGCCTCCTAATTCTCTTAAGTTGCGACCAATTCTGACTTATATTCTTATAATTACCAATTTCCCACCTAATTCTCATAAGCAAGTCGCGACCAATTCTGACTTATATTCTTATCAGTGACAATTTGTCTTCTAATTCTCATAAGCAAGTTGCGACCAATTCTGACTTATATTCTTGTCAGTGCCAATTTGCCTCCTAATGCTCATAAGCAAGTTGCGACCAATTCTGACTTATATTCTTGTTAGTGCCAATTTGCCACCTAATTCCCATAAGCAAGTCGCGACCAATTTTGACTTATATTCTTGTCAGTGACAATTTGTCTTCTAATTCTCATAAGCAAGTTGCGACCAATTCTGACTTATATTCTTGTCAGTGCCAATTTGCCTCCTAATTCTCATAAGCAAGTCACGACCAATTCTGACTTATATTCTTGTCAGTGCCAATTTGTCGTCTAATTCTCATAAGCAAGTTGCGACCAATTCTGACTTACTACTACTAACACCGCATTTTACAATTTTAAAATCAAGGAATAAATTGGACATTCTAGCAGTTTTTGTATTTACTTGTAAAATCTGAAAAAAACACCATAAGGTATGTGAAATTCGCACTTAAAATCAGCAACCACTTGAGCGGAACCGCGGACAAAGCTAAGCAAGTTTTAAGCTATTGCTAATAAAAATCATTTGACTGTACCTTTTGATTGTTTAGACATAACGAGATAACCCATGTCAATTAAAATAAAATAAAAACGTTATCAAACCAAAATTGATCAACACTTAAATCGTCACAGGTCGAAAGTCAGATTTTTGCCAATGCCTAATTGTAAAAATGTTAAACAAGTACCCATTTAGTTACATATATTTTTATTATAAAGTGGCCCAATGTAATTCGGTTTAATTGAGGTTAGCAAGAACTAGCTGATTGCAGTGACTTCGTTCGCGTGGATTCAGTTACCTATTTCGGATTTCTCGTGGAAACTTTCCGGGTCTTTGTGGAAATTTTCCGGGATAATCAGTAACCCAGGTCTGTGCGAAACTTTATCGTGATTGGTTCAGGGCGTTTGAACTTTGCATTGCTATGGAACACTGAAGTATACCCATTATAAATAATAATCACTTCGTGGCGTGGAAGATCGGATAATGTAATTTGTCATACTCGTACGTCATATCTAGAGGCGTCAAATAACGACTTACCTAATGACGTTTACAGCGTCATACTATATCTACTCTACAGTTTTTGCAATTCACGAAGGCGAGTGAGCTTTACTCGTGGTTACTTCGTGTACATGCATATTGCATAAGTGTGCGTGCCTGTCAAAGCCTAGGTGGGGGCGGGCAGGCGCGAGCATTGCGCTCGCTCACACTTATACAGATACGACACACACACAACCATAAGTCAGTTGCCCTCGTGATTTGCAAGAACTATACCTTATTAGCCTGTAGACTACGTTATCTATACGTAGTTGTACCTAAGTACACACCTAGATTCTCCTATAAAAAATCTAATCGGCATATGATTAAAAATACATTATTATGAGTCATCAGCATCACTGCTGATGCACATCTGCTGATTGGAAAACAATCTTTATACTCCAAAAAAGGGCTGTTCGTGCTATATACAAAATGAAACCCAGAGAGTCACTGAGAGACTTTTTTAAAGAAACCTCTATATTGACTATGCCTTCACTTTATATCTTTGAAAATATTATGTATGCTAGAAAAAATCTTCCATCTCTCAAAAAGAATCTCGTGTGTCAAAATTATAACTTACGACATAAACATGTCCAGTTGGCAGTGAAAAAATGCAGGTTATCTAAAACAAGAAAGACGTTTATAGGAAACTCTATAAGCTTCTACAATAAAATTCCAAAGGACATTACAGATCTTTCTGATACACAATTTAAAGTTAAAATTAAAGATATCTTAATAAAAAAGGCATATTATAGAATAATAGATTATGTAGACGATAATAAAGCCTGGAAATTCTAATATTGCACATGCCATTAATGGTTAAGATTAAATTTTGTTTACGTTATGATATAAAAACTAAGTACGTGAGTACCTACCTATTACTTTTTAATTATTTGTTTATGACATTTTACATGACGATTTATGTTTGACACAATTTTTATTATTTTTTTAATTTTATTCTTTAACATACCTAGTAGGTACCTAATTTTTGTGACTTCTTATTTTATTTATTTGTGCTAGACTGAATATTTTTGTAGATATTGTAATTTAAATATTTAAATGATGTAACATTTTTGACATTCGTAAGCGCTTTTGTAAGCCTAAATCGAAGAAAAATAAACAATACAATACAATACAATACTAGCAATACAAAAGCAATTTGTAAAAGTAAATTTAAATAAAAAAAAAAGATTCTATTCTATTGCTCTAAGAATTAATGTTATTAATGATATATCATTTGTATACCATACAAAATAAACCAACAAAGACGAAGACATTGATATGTCTATGCAAGCACTTAGGGATTTTCGTTGGTTAGATTGTTACCTGCTGAATACAAATCATTTACTACTACACTGTTTAATTTCGAAAAACTAAAAAGTAATGTAGAAAATATTCGCTTTTTCATGCTCTACGAAAACATGATTAGTTGAAAAGTAAACGCACAGAAGACTGTCATAAATTGAAAAAAAAAGGTTTTCAAAATTTAGATACCTTTAGAATGTTTTTAAATCGGGATTTTTGAGATAAATAATTTAATATATAAAATGATTTTTAAAAAACCGACTTCAAGCACCCGCGCCACTACAAAGTATATTATTTATTGTTGATTTTTTAAAAACCGCTCGACCGATTTCGCTAAAATTTAAATGGGACCACCTGGGAAGTATACCCTTAGAAACAAATAAAGAATTTTCCAAATCGGTTCAGGCGTCTTCGACTAATCGGTGAACATACAAAAAAAAAAAAATGTTGCAGGAAACGAGATTAATGTTTCTTTAGATCATACCTATACCTGAGAATGGTTATGGAACCTACACTTGCCCTAAAGAGCACCCCATAGCCTTGGTCGGAAATATACCATGAGTCACCACCGTCGCAGTTTATTGCAGCCATCAAATAGCCATCAATCTAGTTCATTTGATACCATAGCAGCAACTTATATGATTGGTTAAGGTATCTTTATCTTTAATTCAGTACAAATCCTTACTAAATAAATCTGAAAGTGTACTTGTTTGTTGATTTGCCCCACAATCACGCAGCAAATTAACGGATCGACGTGATTTTATGCATGGATATGGTTAAGGACTAAAGAGAGTGACAAAAGCTACCGTTTATATTTTTACCGTTTATTTTTTTGGTATAAACTGACACAAAAAAATGATTAAATATATTATAAACTCGCCGGCATATTTAGCGGAAGATAAAAAAAAGGTTTGATATCAGTATCATATAAGGTTGCTGGCTGGTTTATACGTCATTTAATTTAAAAAGAAATATTTTCAAACTAAGAAAACAACTGAACATCACATTTTATGCAATTGTTTTAATTTTATTCAAATACACCTTATCTGGAGCGAACTTCGAGTATGTCTTCCTTCTGCGTTTGATTTAAAATTTCATTGAAATACTGTTTTTTGTTAGTTTTTTTTAATCGCGTATCTTTCTGGAGTTAATGACTGAATTATGCCTGACTTAGCCCCAACGGAGATTGCCATTGCACTCGAAATGCGAAGAAATGGTCAAACCTACAGAGTGATATCCAGAGATCTTCGTCGACTAGTTTCAACGATCCATCGCAGTATCCAACGGTTCAGGGAGACCGGTACTTACGTGAGAAGAGCAGGACAAGGCAGAAAAAGACTCACTTCGAGTAGGGATGATCGTTTCATTCGGCTTCGTGTACGTAGGAACCCCCGTTTGACGGCCGTCCAAGCCCGATATGAGTTAGAAGCAGTGCGGGGTGTAACCGTAAGTGAGCGTACGGTACAAAGAAGGCTCGAAGAAGCTGGTTTGGGTTCATTTGTGCCCGCCAAGGCTCCAAGGCTCGAGGTAAATCATCGTAGAAACAGGTTCACTTTTGCTCAGGAACATCGACTTTGGAACGCGGACCAATGGAGTAAGGTATTGTTTAGTGATGAGTGCAGAATTCTCTTAAATCAAATTGACGGCAGGCAAAGAATATATAGACGCAAAGGAGAACGATACATTCAGACAAATTTTGAAACTACAGTTGCATACGGTGGTGGATCAATAATGGTTTGGGCGGGCATTTGTTTGGGAGCTCGCACAGACTTGGTAGTGATTGACAGAGGGAGTCTGACTGCAGACCGCTATATCAGAGAAGTTTTAGAAGAAAATGTCGTACCGTTTGCCCCATATATCGGTGACGATTTTGTTTTATGCAGGATAATGCTCGGCCGCATACCGCTCGGGTAACTCAAGCTTATCTTAATGATATGAATATCACTGTTATGGAGTGGCCGGCGAGATCACCGGATATGAACCCAATAGAGCACGTTTGGGACTTGCTGAAAAGAAAAGTTAAGTCCAGAATTCCAGCTCCTGCCAACGTGGGAGAACTGCGAATCGCCGTAGTTGAGGAATGGCGGAGACTATCCCAGGAGACCATCGATAACATCATTCTCAGTATGCCTAGACGGGTAGAAACTTTAATAAGAGCACGTGGAGGAAATACGCGATATTAATCACCATTTTTCTAATTTAATTAATTGTTATTTTAATATTAAATTTCACTTTTCCCGGTTATATGAAAAGTTCAAAAATGTACAATTTTTCACAAATAGCCTTTACTCGCAAAATCTGTTCTTAATGTGATCTCATTTTAAGTAAAACAAATGAAACTTTAAATAACAAAAGAAGTGTAGTAAGTAGATTTTAAAATAAAACCATATTTTTTTAATTATGGACCTTTTTTTATGTTCCGCTAAATATGCCGGCGAGTTTATATTATGCTGAAAACACAAAAAATGGTTATTTTGAAAAGAGCAAGTGCTGAGTTTCTTGCCGGCTCTTCTCAGCAGAATCCGCTTTCCGAACCGGTGGTAGAGTCATGACTTGTCATAAGAGCCACAGGTTGGCCTACGTGAAATAAATAATTTTGAATTTTGAATTTTTTGAATTTTGAAAATTCCTCCACGCGGACGAAGTCGCGGGCAAAACTAGTTTTAATATATTAAATGTCATAGTTTTGATGAACTTGGGGTTACCAGATATTCAATTATTTAAATATAAGTAATCACTTATCATATATTCTGATCTTTTTTTTCTTACGCACATATTACTTTTTATGTGGTTTGAAGCAGTTTCTAAGTAATAACAACTTCGGTTACTTAACAAAATTTCAATCAGTGTTAAACTTAATACGACATAAACTACTCGTAGTGATGTCACTTCTCTTATCGGAATTCTTATCGAAAATTAAACATTTAGTTTAAAATTACCAAAGTGGAAAAATTACTGCTGCCACCGTTGTTTTAGTGCCATTTTATAGAGATAAAGCAGATCTGACGCAATGCCAACCTAAAATTACCAAAACAGATTAAGATGTAGCTTAATTAATATTGGAACGCTAGTTCCTTATCGCGCGGTGCGGAACTCGGAAGGGGGCTAGACGGATCGACACTTTTTTGAAACCGACACTTAAGGCATAGTGTTCGTTATTTTCGCGGTACAATAACGCGGCATAACTTATAAGTTATAAAAAATAGGGAAAAATTCCACATGTAGAAATAAAATAGAAAATTCAGTCCGTCTGAAACTGTTAACTGTTAGGCGACTGCAGAAGCCACTAGGCTACGGAGACCCAGTATTGTACCGCGAAAATAACGAACACTATGCCAAATTAATTAATCGAAAGGAACTGTTCCATCCGGGTGTCCCTTGACACCTCTCAAGTTTTTTTATTCTATTCTATAACACAACAAAGATACATCGAAATATTATATAGGTATTAGCAATAAACTGTCGATATATTGCAATGATTTTTCCGAATTCCCATCATAATATACTCAGAACTTGAAGTATGGTAATCAATTCTGAGTTCGCTGACACGGAACACGCGTACAACGAAGTTATAATTACTGCATTGCGATAATCGTCATCATTAATCGTCATAACTGAACATTGCCAATAGCGAGGCAGTGTCAAACGAAATTACCCTGGTCGATTGCGTAAAAACTGTTTTACTCATTGCTACAATCTCAAATGTGGTGATTAGCTGAAATTATCGCTTTCCATCTGCAACTATGCATTTTAGCCAATAGCGAGTGAGTATCGGCCAATCAGAGGCGATTTTTAGGGTTCCGTACCCAAAGGGTACCAACGGGACCCTATTACTAAGCCTACGCTGTCCGTCCGTCCGTCCGTCCGTCCGCCTGTCAGCGGGCTGTATCTCGTAAACCGTAATAGTTAGACAGATGAAATTTTCACATATTATGTATTTCTATTGCCGCTATAACAACAAATAATAAAAATTAAATTAAATTAAAAAAATTAAATTAAAATATTTCCATGGGTACATGGAAATGTTTTAATTTAATTTTTTTTAACGGATCCCTAAAAGAGCGAGGCCCGACTCGCACTTGGCCGATTTTTAAAGAATAAAGAATCTTTCTAAAGAATCGCACGACAGCATCATGATCGTAATCCCCTCAGATTGGCTAACCTCTCTTTCTGTTGGCTTAAATGTACCTAGAATATAATAAAAAATAAAACAGAATAATAATTTTTGGAACGAAGTTCCTTATCGGACGGTATGGACTTGGCGGATGGGGGCTAAGCGAAAAAAAGTGTAAGATGTTTTCCGTCACGACCTTTGTGTACTGTTTGGTAGACTCATCGACGGTTCAAAAGCACTTTATTCTATTCTACGAGTATTCTGTGTGTTACCTACGTTTCACATGTTCTGTCATAGCTTTGGTGGCATAGCGGCTAAACGAAGGAGTGAAACTATCGGTTCGGGGGTTCGAATTCTAACTTCAGATTATAACTTTTTATTTTATTTATTTTTATTATCAATGATTGATACAGCTCTTCCGCAATCGACGAGCAAGATAACATATAAGTTCTATGTCTAATGTAGGTACACCACGATAATGATCATTGATCACGTTTCACTGCACATCGCTGGGAAATCTTCATTCCGTTCATCAAATCCTTTGTTACAAAGACTAGTTCATTATAATCGGTGAGATCTTATTTATAGTAATTAACTAATTACATAATTTGTTTTCAAGAATGGTTGAGGTCAGGAAAATCTGCCATTTAATATGGACGTAAACTACTTAAACTTTTTAGATAATACCATGATCTGATATATCCACAAATCGTCATGATCGTAGAAAAATGACATATCTGCATTTTACTAACGTTACAGAGCAGCTATTTTAAATAATTTCCGACGATTTTTTGTCATAACTTCCTAAATAAAACATATTGTGTAACAGGTTTTTTATTATTTTTTAAATTTTAATTTATTTAAGTTATTTCAAACGGCTACTCTAAAGTTAGTAAAATGCAGATACATCGCTGTTCTACGATCATGACGATTTGTGGATATATCAGATCATGGTATTATGTAAATAGTTTAAATAGTTTACGTCCACATTAAATCATGACGAAATGTCAAAACGCAGAAACTTGGATAATAATCTATAGTCCTGTAAATAAAGCATTTAACCTCGCACTAAATTTCCGATCCAATTTTAATTTTTTTTTTAGGTTTCTAATTATTTATGTCAATCATAACATCACTACATAGTTGTGTAAGCTATTTCTTGCACGTGGGCTCAAGTTGCAGATATGTCATCATCACCATCATTAGCAACCCATCAACGGCTCACTACTGAGCGCAGGTCTCCTCTCAGAGAAGGGTTATACGCCGTAGTCCAACACACTGCTGGCCCAATGCGAATTGGCGGACTTCACACACCTTCGAGAACATTATGAAGAACTCTCAGGTGTGCAGGTTTCCTCACGATGTTTTCCTTCACCATTGAAGCAAGTGATATTTAATTGCGTAAACGCACTTGTCTCCGAAAAGTCAGGGGTTCCCGGGATCGAACCTGCAACCCCCCTAATAGGAGACAACAGTCCTAACCACTAGGCTATCACTGCTTCAATATGCTTAAATGCAGGAAGAACAAAATACTGACAAAAAATGACAACAGTTAAGTGACACAATTACAGTTTACCCCATTGTTATCAATACAAGCTGTGACTCAAGAACCTGAACTCAACAATTGAATGGTTAAATAGCTCTCTGGAGTCTTGATTCGTTTGACAAAGTAATTTGAATACAATAACATTACAGTGGTTATAACTGCTGCCTTAGAAGTGGTAGGTCACGTGATCGATTCCTGGCAGAGGCAATTTCGGAACCAGGAATGATACGGGAGGCTTCAGTCATGGCTAGTGGGGTACTGCACCCCGATTCAGAACCTTACGATAGCATAATTATCGATCGATTCGGTTTGTTTTCGTACGATAAGATGAATTTTCAATTCAGAATACTCGTATCGACAGAGAAGTTGTCGAAATCGAAACCGAATCGAACCGACGTAGATATCGTTCGATATCTTCTATCAAACGCTATTCACAACAACCTTATCGAATAAGATTTTCCGAACGTCAGATAATTTTAGTTGGTTACTTATCGAAAGCTACAGGGCATCCGGTATCCTTTTGTTTACGTACTGTGTTCACTGGTTTTTCGTTTAAAATGATTATGATGAATGATTTTGGTATGTAAATGTTCACTTACCATATTGTACGTATTTTAACATTAAAATAACATATTATGTACACCACAACAAAATAAAATAAGAACCCAGAGGGATGAAACATGAACTTAGCGCCATCTATCGACGAGGCTGAAAATTGGCCGTCAATAATTTAACAAGTTATCATTTTAAATAATTACTTCAATGACTTTCGAAAATGATTAAAATCTATTTATTTAGTGCTAACATGAATTTAATAACAAGTGAAATTTTGGTAAAACAACAAACTTCGTAAATCCACTTGTAATTTAATGTATCTTGTCGATACCGATAACGAAGCCGATTCCGTAGTCGACATCGAATCGAATTCTCTAACCGAACGTTCTGAATCGCACGACAAAAAATTTTCGATACGAGATCGATATCTAATCGTATCGAAACGGGAAGTTATCGAAATGTTCTGAATCGGGGTGCAGATGTAATTAAAACTGTCCTACTCCTTTCAAGCCCGCTAACGTATTTTGCTACATCGTCGCTTGAAAATCAATCTAATTGAACCTGCAGGTATTTCTATTTCCTTCAGGGCTCAGGCATTTTAGGTCTCAGTTGTTAAAACTTACAGTACCTATCATTTTAAAGCAAAAATTTTTTTATTACATACCTACAGAAAATATCGATAGTTGTTACTATAGTCGAACATCACTATTCACTTTTTGTTTCCAAAATATCACTGGTGTATATCACTTTATTTTTTAGGCGGATAAATGAAAATTGTTCAAAATATCTATAATATAATAAAACTGTAACAGGTCCAATTCTGTACATTGAAGATATTTTGAAAATTTTTGTTTGAGGGCACTCTATAATCGATACTGAAGCCAAAACAATTTTTTTTTAATTTTTTGTCTGTCTGTCTGTCTGTCTGTCTGTCTGTATCTTGGCCGCGCATCACGCCGAAACTACTGGACGGATTTAAATGAAACTTGGCACGATTTAAGTTAATACTACGAGGTATAACATAGGATACTTTTTATTCCGAAATTCAGCATGGTTCCCTTGGGAGAGGGGATGAAAGTCAAAATGTGTATTTCGCTGTAATTCATTAAGGTGTATTCCGATTTAATCCATTCTTTTTTTGTTAGAAAGCAGGTTCTTTAGAGATTATCCTGTAATTATTTCAAGATCGTCAATTTCGTAGTTCAGAAATTATAGACATCACGATCTTCAGCATAAGGTCCAAATAACTTGAACCCCGGAATCTACAAGATACTTTGAATGAACGGGTCATCTTAAGCTGGCAGGCGTACTTTATCGTATATAGCCATCGTGGATAGCCCTATTTTGTCAAAGTCAAACTACTCCAAGTCCAAAGGCGTCAGATTTTGCCAAACGATCATTATACCTACATAGTACATACTACATAGTAGGTATGGATGTAATACATCGTATGGACTTAATGCTACAGTGTTTTCCTATGCAACTTAATATTCTAATCATACTAATATTATAAATGCGAAAGTGTGTTTGTTTGTTGGTTTGTCCTTTAATCACGCCACAACAGAGCCACGGATCGACGTGATTTTTTGCATGGGTAATATAGTTGAGGACATAGGCTACTTTTTATCCCGGAAAATCAAAGTGTTCACGAGGGATTTTAGAAACTAAATCCACGCGGACGAAGTCGCGGGCATCAGCTAGTCATTAATAAAAATATGAAACACTGTACTACCTACAATCTACAAACATAACGGTAACATCCCAAATCACTTAACTAGGTCATTATAATTTTGGTCACAATTTCTCGAACACACAAATTAAGCTCACTAAACACTAAGTTTCTATTTTTTTTATGATTTAAGTACCTACTTAGATTACACTTAATTTCAGTCAACCAAATGACATTTAATTTATCACCTGTCTTCCTTCGTCGGAAAACCTTTAATAATAAAAATCCAAGATGGCGTCATTGACATTTAGGTGGAAAACCGCGTTTTTTTTCCAAAATGGCGTTGGAGTAAACCAGAGCGCATCGCCGGTCAATTTTCAACTAACACGCTAGCTCGCGAAATCCTTGGGCATGGGTTTACGGCTGGCTTACATGGATAAAGTTACTGTTATGACGTGGTTTACGATAAAAGTGTGTACAAATTATATTCGTTCATTCATTCCTAACATCCTTGTACATTTCGAAGTAGGTACCTACTGAAGATCTCGTAGGTAGAAAATCCCTACTAATACTTATTATAATTAATGTGAAAGAGTGTTTGTTTGTAGGTTAGTACTTCAATCACGCAACAACGGACAGAAGTGTTTTTTGTATGGGTACCTGAGTAGTACCTGGGCAGTTGAGGACCTGTAGAGTGACATAGGCTTCTTTTCAACCGACTTCAAAAAAGGAGGAGGTTATCAATTCGTCGGAATCTTTTTTTTATGTATGTCCACCGATTACTCGAAGACGCCTTTAACCGATTTGTGAAATTCTTTTTTGTTTGAAAGGGTATACTCCCCAGGTGGTGATATAAATTTTATCGAAATCGGTCAAGCGGTTTTTAAAATATCAACAATAAATTATATACTTTGTATAGTGTGTGTGTAATGTATTAAAGCGGAAGTTTGAAATCGGTTGTTTAAAAATATTTTTTATATTGAATTATTATCCCGGAAGAACAAAGAATTCAAATAACATAAAAACAGTTTAGCATAGCATAAAGGTAGGTAGTAAGGATTATTTGTAGCACAGTACTCTATTAAGTAAGTAAGTAGTATATTGAGCTTCAATGTTAGATAGTACATTAATTTATACTTTACTCATAAATACAAGTAGGGAATAGTGCTGTTTTCTTCTTCTTGTCTTATTTTATGGCTTTTCTTAGTGCCAAGTCAGTACAATACACTTCGCTAGTGTCAAGTAGCGAACACTATCCCACAACCTGATCATTTTTGTGGTACACTTTACTGAAAAATTATCACGCCTATAGATTTTTGCTTTAACATAGTAATTTAACTTCATATCCAGATGTGTTATCTGTCAAAAAAAATATAATTTTATAACCATTAAAAAAATGAACATTAACAATTATGTATTCATTGGATAGAATGTTATTGTATTACTAACGCCATCTGTTAGAAAACCAACGAGTTAAAATCGCTGCAACAGAACTTATTACCCGTTAGAAAAACTACGCGAGCCCTCACAAAGCTTAGCTTTTTGCTAGTATAAATTTCGCCAGGTATTTTTTTTACTATTTTTACTGATTTTTTTCTTTCAGAACTAGGACAACACCATATAAACCTTCTCTTATGAGTTATGACGTTTCGTGTCTTTTTTCCGTCGCCCCTGACTCACAGATAATGGTGAGTTGGTGACTATTGTGATGGTTTGTATTTGTACACTCAGGAAGACAAGCAATGATTATATTATTATAATTGTAAAGATAATACTTTTTCCTATTACTGACACTGTACTTCCTTATACAGTGGTAACTGTACTGTATGATACAATCTGGCCAAATTAAGGAATAAGTAACTTCACTTTAACCTAAACTTAATAAATAGGATCGCTTGCAGAGACGCCGGGTTAGGTTTAACCCAGGAATAAATTTGTAATTTTGACAGAAGCTTTATACGAAATCTGTCAAAGCAGCAGCTAACTCTGAGTTAAAAGGATAACCCAGCGTTTCTGCAAGCGGGCCTTATACATATATCATAGACTTATTATATTTACTACCGTAAGTTATATATTAAGAAATTGTCCACTGATGTATAGTCTTGACAATAATTTGAGACGCCTTTTTCATGAGTTCTTTCAGGCAGCACGCCACTTACTACGCCACTATTCACTATAACTAACTCAAAAGGTTTTGACCTTTTTAGTCTTCTCACTAACTCAGTTAAATTGAACAGCTGGGTTGCCTCAACATTTTTCGAATATTAAGAATAAGTAGCTCTGTCTTATGCATAATCAATCATCATCATCATCTAATATATAAAATTCTCGTGTCACAATGTTCGTTCCCGTACTCCTCCGAAACGGCTGGACCGATTATTATGAAATTTTGTGTGCATATCGGGTAGATATGAGAATCGACCAACCACTAAATATTTTTGCTGGCGGTACGAAGTTCGCGGGGTCAGCTAGTCTAATATATAAAATTCTCATGTTGCGGTGTTTGTTACCAAACTCCTCTGAAACGGCTGGACCGATTTTTATGAAAATATGTGTGCATATCGGGTAGGTCTGAGAATCGGCCAACATCTATTTTTCATACCCCTAAATGACTAAATGATAAGGGTGACCCACCCCTATATATTTTTTTTGCAGTACGAAGTTCGCTGGGTCAGCTAGTCATAACATAAGCCTGTTGGCATCCACTGTTGGACATAGAACTTCCCCAATGAGCGTCACCAAATCTGCTCATCAGGCTTCCTCATTCAGCCAGCATCTTTATATCATCAGTAAGACAGGAATAATTACAAAATCATTAAACAATTAAAGATTAAGGTAAAAAGTCTGAAATTATTAATATGTAATTAATTCGATGAAGGTCAACAAAACAATAATTCGGCCATGGTCAAGTCGAACGAGTTTACATTGTTTTAACTTTTAAGGTTATAAGTAGTGCACGTATTTTTATTTTCGAAAAGTTTATACACTGAAGTAAATGTTAATTTTATAAAGTGTAATAAATTGGATTGGTTCTCTATTTAGGCCCGCCCAACTTCAACATACGTGTACAAACTGAAATTATTTTATACTTTTTAGTGGCGTTTGAAGTCGGTTTTTTTAAAAGAATTTTTATATATTATTACAGCTATGTTTAAGTTAGTTTTGAAATAAATAATGCATTTTACTATGCAACTGTACACAAAACAATTGGTCCAAGTAACAGCGCATCCATCTCTATTCAGCGCAAACAAAACTTTCTATCGGCTTCCTTTTCACTCGCAAAGGTATGTAGCAATCACGTGACGTATTTAATTTTCGACCTTAGGCAGTGTAATAATAAGATACACATTAAAATATGTATAATATATTCCTATGGTAGTGGTGAAATGTTTAGTAAATTCTCACAATTAAGGCTATTAACACATCTTAGCCATGAACCCATAGCAGCGGAAGTAAGGAGCATAACAGGGTACACCTAATAAGCTCAATTAGGTGATAAGTTGTTAATTGATAATCCCAAGGTGTTGGAGTGGCGACCCCGCGCCGGGAAACGCAGTGTTGGCAGACCCCCCCCCCCCCCCCCCCCCCCCCCACCAGGTGGACCGACGACATCAAACGAGTCGCAGGGAGCCGCTGGATTCAAGCGGCGCAAGACCGAAGCCTGTGGAAGTCCATGCAGGAGACCTTTGTCCAGCAGTGGACGTCTATATGTTGATAAAGAAGAAGAAAGAAGAAGAAGAAGAAGGTGATAAGTACTTGGTAACGGTTTTCACCAACGTTATTTTTGACGTGATAAATAAATCCATGAACACCGGCTGCACGCATGAAAAAGTGTCACGGTCCGCCTGGCCTGAGCGTGCAAGCGAGAGCGCGGAACAAGCGATAGAGAGGCACGATCGGCCCAAGCGTTGGAGCGAGCGCCTGCCGCCGGGCCCGCCGCCCGCCAGTCATCGCGTGCGCGCTGTGGTTAGCGGTCATCATCAATGTTTCTTTATGACGTTATCACGTAAAACTATCGTCCGTAAACCGACTTTACAGACAACCAATTTTTTTGTTGTAGAACTACTCTCAGGCTGACAGCTGTCAAATGCGAACAAGCTCACCAATAATATCTCCTGGCTGTGTACTCTCCTTCAACGTGACATTGGAGAAATATTTGTGCCCTGTGCACTTTTAAAGCCATTTCGCCTAAAAAGTGAAGTGAAGGGATTCGTGGGGGTCTGCCAACACTGCGCTTCCAGGTGCGGGGTCGCCCCTCCAGCCTCCATATCACATAATGGCAGAATGTATACGGAACCAATAATTAATCTAACAGCTGTTATACCTGCATTCTAATGAATAAAGTGTAAATAAAAAAAAAAAAAAAAAAAAAGTAACTTGGGACCCCAATGACCATCAGCTCTTTGAACTATGTGTCCATTGACTTATATCAATGTATGTGTCCCGTCCATTGCCGCTTCAGTTTCGTTCTCCTACGGATCTCCTCATTTCTGATTTGATCTCGCAGGCATATTACAAGCATAGCTCTCTCCATCGCTCGCTGAGCGACCCTGAGTCTTCTTATTAGACCCATAGTTAGCGACCATGTCTCGGATCCGTAAGTCAACTAATTAATTAGTATTCAAATTAATTAATTTTTTTAACGATAAAACTGCATGTGAAACTATTTTCGTAAAATATTAGAAACGAAGGCTTTTTAAGCTATTGCATAGCTTTTATCGCGGGCTTTTAACTAGGACAAACAGTTTGAGCGCAGCGACCGAATCAAGAAATTCCGTAACGAAAAAAAACCTAACACCGTCGTTCAGTAAGCGTTCAACATTTTAGAGGTTCACATTTAGCTCTGTTTGGCGCAGTGGGCGAGTGGCCGCTTTCTTTAGATGTCGCAGGTTCGAATCTCACTCGCGAAGTAGTGACAGTGCGCTTTTCTTGTTTGTTTGTTTTTTAATTATTTTTTTGCATAATTTTTACTATGCAAAAAAAATATTGCATAAATATTATAATTGCATAAGTTGATAAAAAATGCTATGCAATAGCTTTACCGCGGCAGTCCCCGAGTGCCACTTAATTATTTTATTTATTTATTGTTGATGCCAATTACCCCCACTAGGTGGACCGATGACATCGGACCAGTCACAGGGAGCCGCTGGATACAGGTGGCGCAAGACCGTGATCTGTCGAATGGAGTCCATGCAAGACAGCCCTTATCCTTAGTCCAGCAGAGGACTTCTATCGATTGATAAAGAAGATGCTTTTTAAACCAAGTTCCGTTATTCAGTGTCAATAACATTCATCATCATCATTATCAGCAACCCATCAACGGCTCACTACTGAGCGCAGGTCTCTCAGAGAAGGGTTATAGGCCATATTCCAACGCTGGCCCAATGCGAATTGGCGGACTTCACACACCTTCAAGAACATTATGAAGAACTCTCAGGTGTGCAGGTTTCATCACGATGTTTTCCTTCACCGTTGAAGCAAGTGATATTTAATTGCTTAAACGCACTTGACTCCGAAAAGTCAGAGGTGCGTACCCGGGATCGAACCTGCGACCCTCCCTCCGAATAGGAGACCACAGTCCTAACCACTAGGCTATCACTGGTTACAATAACATTAACATTAATGTATTACATTGTATTGATTCATCGACTAAGAGCTAATGAATGTATCTAAGTGCAGCTCACAGCGCGTGATGAACAAAGAACTATTGTAATTTAAGTACTCTAACATCTGGAAGCAATTAAATGCATACGAGGGGTTCTTAGGACAACCGGTTCTTATTTTAACCGACTTCAAAATCTATACTAATGTTATAATCTTATATATATAAAAGAAAGTGGTGTTAGTTACACTATTTATAACTCAAGAACGGATGAACCGATTTGGCTGAAAATTGGTGGAGAGGTAGCTTAGAACCAGGAGACGGACATAGGATACTTTTTATCCCGTTCGACCGCGTTTCCGTCAAGTCAATATAAAACCTTTTATAACAAAAATGCATCTGACATGGAATAAAAAAACGAAAATGACAGTGGAAGAACAAAACATAATGACAGCTAAACGTAATTTTGTATTTGGTTAATTATGGTAAAAAATTATGGTAAAAACAATTATAAAAATTATAGTTTAACGTAATTGATAATATCATCAGTAATATATTGTTTTCTCTTTGAATCATCATTAACAATGCCGCGAGCAAGACGATCAAATGTTTCCTGCTACAAAGCTACGGATTGACGTGATTTATTGGATAGGTATTGTTGAGAACCTGGAGGGTGACAAAGATTTCCCGCGGGATGTTATGAACTAAATCCACGCAGACGAAGTCGCGGGCATCAGCTAGTTTAATATAAAAAAATATTTTTAAAAAACCGACTTCAAACTCCCGCGCCACTATACAAAATAGATAATTTATTGTTGATATTTTAAAAACCGCTCGACCGATTTCGATGAAATGTATATGAGACCACCTGGGAAGTATACCCTTTCAAACAAAAAAAGAATTCTCCAGATCGGTCACCGATTACTCGAAGACCTCCTCGACCACCACCACCACAGACCACCTCTTCGAGCAATCGGTGGACAATTGACTAACATAAAAAAAAAGATTCCGACGAATTGATAACCTTTTTTTGATGAAATTGATGACTATACCACCGGTTCGGAAAGCGGATTCTGCTGAGAAGAGCCCTATGTCACTTTCCCGTTTTTTTCCGAGATAAAAGGTAGCCCTATGTCACTTTCCCGTTTTATTCCGAGATAAAAGGTAGCCCTATGTCACTTTCCCGTTTTATTCCGAGATAAAAGGTAGCCCTATGTCACTTTCCCGTTTTTGTCCGAGATAAAAGGTTTCCAAGGGCTCAACTATACCCATGCAAAATATCACATCGATTCGTTGCTCCGTTGGTGCGTGATTGAAGGACAAACCAACAAACAATTTCGCATATTGGCAAGGCAGTAAGGATAATCACTCACATTTTCTCGATCCACATCCAACTGGGTCTCCTTCTTCGGCAAGCTGAACATCATCTTCGCTTCACTCCTCTTGTACCTCTTCGTTTCAGTTGCAAACTTTTTCTCCACAACGTTCTTCGCTTTCCTGAAATTCTCGGATACATTTTCCGTGGACTTCCACACCTTTTTACCCGAAATCGGTTTAGTCGGTACAGTCACTGATTTCACTTGCAAATTTTTCACGTTTTGGGAGGCGTTTTCGAAATTTTGCCTCAGCTTTTGGAATTCTGTTCTGGGTATTTCTGGGGTTGGTGGACGGGACACTTCGCATGGCTCATCGTAGATCTTCTGCTCCTGCGGAATGGAAACAATTGCTTAATTTTTGTCGATGGAGAATCGTGTCGAGTTGGGATGAAGTTAAATTACGCGCGCGCTCCGCAATATCCCATTTTTATAATAGAATATAGCCAAACTGTACTTGACTGATATTCTCCTTTCCTATAAACGGAAAGCTTATGTTAGGAGTGGGTACAATATAGTGCAACGGGGAAGATCGAACCTTTCAGTTTGTTTTTCACCTTAACCATTGGGCTATTGAGGTTATGAAGTTTGATTCGGAGAGGTTCTCGAGCGCCTATAGATAATTATAATTTCTTGGGAGTGAGTGAGTCAGATTTAAGTACGTTATTTAAGTAGGGTGGGCCTAAAAGAAACGATGAAATCGATGCGCGACGCTAGCCCGACTTCAATATACGTGTGTAAACTAAAATGATTTTATACTTTGTAGTGGTGTTTGAAGTCAAAAGAATTTTTATATAGGTAGGTACATCATATTACTTTAAATTTTTTAGTGTAGCTTCATAGGACCAATCTACACATACTCTGATCGCGAGCGATTTGCTCTTATTCATTGAGGAGTTCCGTCTTCCATCAACGAAAATATTCATCAGATATTCACCAAATTGAAATGGTTCCAACCTGACGGTGTGTCCTTTTCCATAAAAAAAAATATTGAAATCGGTTCAGATGAGTTATGGAGTAACATCACAAAAAAATATGCGTCGAATTGAGAACCTCCTTTTTGAAGTCGGTTAAAAATGATGTTGAAATACATCAGGCCACAGATTCCTAAGTAGAATGCCCTAACTTACTTAAATAATGCGAAATGGGTCCACCGCACCGAGGCGCCAGCTCGAAGTCGTTCAATAATGGCAGTTTCAGATTAGCATTTTTTCGGCGCGTATTAAGCTCGTATTAAGCTTTTGGTAGCGCGTATAGGCTCGCCCTTTGCCACACACGCAACTCGTACGGGCGTCGTCGCTCATACAGAGCGATTTCAGACTAGCGTATTTTTCGGGCGTTTAAGCTCCTATATCGGCATAAGCGCTTACACGCGCGTCATATTTTGAACTTCTAAAAAACGAACGCGCATACTTACATTTTTTTTTAAAGATTATCACCCAAGTTGACTCATATCCTCCTCTCCCCTCCAAATAAGCGGAAAGCTTGTGTTAGGAGTGGGCACGACAATAGTGCAACGGGTGGGATTCGAACCTGCGACCTTTCAGTTTTTAGTCCGCACCTTTAACCGTTGGGCTATTGAGGCTACATGCGCTTATACCACAGTAGAATTATGTAAACAGTACGGAAACTACCTACAAACGTTCGAAACGGCTCACTCACACAAACATGCGCATCGACGAGAAAAAAATGCGGCACTTACTACTGACAGTCCCGCGAGGACCGCTTTTTGGTCTCGTCGATGCGCATGTTTGTGTGAGTGAGCCGTTTCGAACGTTTGTAGGTAGTTTCCATACTGTTTACATAATTCTACTGTGCTTATACCGGCGTATTCGCTCGAACCGGTGGTTTGGACAAACTTGGCTCGCTCTTATACGAGTTTATAAGCGCATCTACGTTGATAAGTTGCGCGTGTGGTAAAGGATGCGCGTGTGGTAAAGGATGCGCGTGTGGTAAAGGATGCGCGTATACGCGCTTCCAAAACCAAGCTTATACGCGCCGAAAAAACGCATTTTGAAACCGCCCATAAGCTCGTACAAGAGCGAGCGGAGTTCGTCGGAATCATCGGTTCGAGCAAATACACCGGAATAAGCGCATGTAGGCGCGTTCGTATTTTAAAAGCTCAAAATGTGACGCGCGTGTAAGCACGTATGCCGATAGGAGCTTATACGCCCGAAAAATACGGTAGTCTGAAATCGCTCTGTATGAGCGACTACGCTCGTACGTATGTACTCTCGTTCGGTTTTTGAAACGCAAAATGTTGCACGCGTGTCCGCGCGTAAGCCCATACGAGCTTAAACGCGCGAAAAAGTACGCTCGTCTGGAATCGCTCTAGAGGAGAACTTTCCAAACCCATTAGCATGTCGCTCACGTGACGGAATGGCTCTATTGTAAACAACGGACAGACGGACGGCCCGCCCGTTCGCGTGATGGGTTAGATGACATTATAATAACATACGCGACTCTCCTTTTCACGTAACATGTAATATTGTGCATTAAATAGTTCTGGGAACTTGGTATTACGAAGAAGAAATGCTAAACACCAATCAATCACCTTGTTAATAATATTAATAAATGTGATTCATCATCATCATTATTCATTAGCAACCCATCAACGGCTCACTACTGAGCGCAGGTCTCCTCTCAGAGAAGGGTTATAGGCCATAGTCCACCACGCTGGCCCAATGCGAATTGGCGGACTTCACACACCTTCAAGAACATTATAAAGAACTCTCAGATGTGCAGGTTTCCTCACGATGTTTTCCTTCACCGTTGAAGCTAGTGATATTTAATTGCTTAAACGCACTTGACTCCGAAAAGTCAGAGGTGCGTAACCGGGATCGAACCTGGACCGAACCGACCCTCCGAATAGGAGACCATAGTCCTAACCACTTAGGCTATCACTGCTTAATATTATAATTTTTACATAATATTATGCATGCAAAAATTTATAGCCGTGAGCCGGTTCAGCATGGCTACTATTCTTCAAGATTATTATGTGTTAATGCACACACTTGTGAATTAACACATAGTCATTATGAAATACTAGTTCAATTTGTGCTATGCGCTATGTAACGTGATACGTAAACCGCAAATATAGCTCGTTGACCACTGGGGTCGATGACCTGTGCGCTATTGAGGTAGGTTATGCTGTATTTATTGAACTCTCATCACGAACAGAAGAATTATGATGTCATCGGTCCACCTAGTGGGGGGTCTGCCAGCACTGCGCTTACCGGTGCGGGGTCGCCAGTCGCCACTCCAACACCTTGGGACCACAACGCTCTTCGAGCTATGTGCCCCACCCATTTCCACTTCAGTTTCGCGACTCGCTGAGCTATGTCGGTGTCTTTGATTCTCCTACGGATCTGCTCATTTCTGATTTGATCTCGCAGGGATACTCCGAGCTAGCTCTCTCCATCATGAGTGAGTCTCTCCCACTGAGTGACCCTTAGCTTTCTTATGAGGCCCATAGTTAGCAACATAAAACCAATTAAACAACAATAAGCAGCATAAAACGAGACACAAATTAACATAAATCTGCCTCAATTTAACCCTGTTTTGAGCCTGAGCGAAGGAGTTCGGATAGTGTTAAGGCTTGGCACCGGAGGCTAAGCGGAGAAAACAGGTTTGCTAGATCAAATGGTTTAGGTATTTACTATTAAATAACGGACTTATTCGATACACGATACGATGTACTTCACTCGATCAAATAAAATCTTGAAAAAGGCTAAAATAAAATTCTAAAATGAATTGTTTAAATATAAAATTTCTGAATTTGCACATAATTTTTATATGGAGATATTTCCCTTTAAGTACTACAGAGAACCTGCTAAATTTTGGTTTTCAACTAAAGTTCTATATTTATTAAATTCAAATTTAACCCAGAACTTGAACGTTGCCCAACGTTTTCAGAACACGCCACGCTGCCCGCTACCCCGCCAGTCTCAATCGAGCGCTTGCCGAGGTTGGGTCTGTGTCAATTTCTCCGTCCAATCTTACGTTTGCGCATCGCTAAAATGGCTTATAGAAAAACAAAATTATAAAGAAATCAGTGGTTAGATCTAAAAGGATAGGAAAAGAGAACTACATGAAAAGATATGGAAATTACTCTCTTTTTATGCCTTGTAAAATTATGTACATTCAATTGAGGCGCGCGCGGGCGGCACCCCCACACCTCACCTCCTAAAATCTTGCCTCGTGTTGAAATGTATCGCCTTAAAAGTAAAACCATACCTAGTATCACATACTTACAGCTGTATTTTTTTATACATTATAGGCACACGCTTGAACACTATCACACCTAATGGAAAGTGATGATGTGGTTTTAGGTGGAACGCGTTTGCCTAGAAAATGCCTTTTCACTTTCTAAACTTGCTTGTTTTTTGTATGGTCAAAACGAGCTCCAAATCGACTTAAATCTACCTCATTTCAATTCCACTCGAGCCTGAGCGAAGGACCAGAGACAATGTTAAAACGAGACAGATTTATATCAGAACATACGTGTGTCTCGTTTTAACTCTGTCCGACTTCAAGCCACGTCAGAGCACTTCTTAAACCTGCAGTGGACTGCATCAGGCTGTTATTTTGAGTGCTTTTAACGATCGCCTGATCCCAGCTCTGTAGTCTTTTTGATTTTGGAAAGACGGTCAGTCTTAACAGGAAATCAAACCTCGGACTTGTTGCTTGCGAGCGAGTGTAGTGTCAAGTGTGCACCGCTTTACGGTCCACTAGTTGTAGCCTGTATGTGTCCTAGTTACATATGTATTTGTAGCTTGGTACCAGAGTTGGGCAAAATTTATTCGAATGACGAATAACGAATGAATAAATTGATTTTATTTATTATTCGAATAATAAATAACTTTTGTTCAAAGAAAAATTATTCAAATGACGAATAAATTATTTAATTTAATATTGAATAAAAATAAAGGTATTAAAATTGAATATGTATTTGCCTTCAATTATCAAGTATTTCCAGTTATGAATATTTTCTAATATTATATTAGTTTTCATCACTGCTCTTTCTTAAGACAACTTATCAAACAATCTGCTTGACTTTAGCAGGTTTATTTATTTACGAAATATGATTTGTACCTATTCCTCTTATCGCTTTTTCTTCTTTTCTTCTATATTATACGTCTCGGCAACGCACGTGCGTACCATATAGTCCAAAAAATGTTTCTAACCCAACTAGCAAAAATAAGTCATATAAGAGTTTTGCAAACGTTTTGGATATAACTGAATGGTATGCAATTAAGTCATACAATGGTCATACAAACGTTTATACAACGCGATTTTGGCGCAGTTACTATGGCTATAAAGTCGTACAGCTGTCATTCAAACGTCATAAGCAAAAACGTTTAGTCAATTAGGTGTTATAAAACTAATATTTTAAGTATATTTCGTCATAGTAGTGTTGTAATTTATTATTTGTATGAGTATTTAGTCGTATAGTTATCATAGCGCAGACGTTTGTCTGACCAATGAGTCGTTTTGATGCAGTATTGAAGCGCTTTCAATCATAAGTAATAATAATAAATTATATTGTCTGAGCAGCTCGGCGTCTTCAAAAAATTAAAAAACAAAAAGTAATATGTATTTAATATTTTATACTTCAGTGTAATCAATATTCACAAGTTTGAAATGGGATGTGTTTATTTTTAAGTTAGGAAAACTTAATGCGAATGTCACTTTTGCGACCAACTTTTTAGGTTTATTAATAAATTTTAAATGCCCCCTTGATTTCTTTTAAATTTAATTATATTTTTCTTTAATAAAAATAAATTATTATTTGTCATAATGCCATTATTATTTACAAAATACTTATATACGATAAATACTGCTGTGTTAAGAGTAAAAACTCTTTCATAATGCCATTATGAGTTACAAAATACTTATATACGATAAATACTGCGGTTTTAAGAGTTAAAACTTAAAGAACGCCATCATTACAAACCTATCAGAGTTCCTTAAAACATTTTAGTAATCCGTCATTTTGTCATTCCAAAACATAGTTCTTTTACATTATCAGAACATTTTAGAGCACATAACTTTTTTGGGAATATAACTATTGCATAGATAGGTATATTATAGACCTCGCCTAACGTTTTAGTCGCAATTGTATTTTAAGAAAGTAATAATAATTGCAAACAATTTCTATGGTATAGTATAGTACAGTTGGCATACTTACCTAAATGTAAATTTTTGTGCATGTACCTATAACTAGTACCTACCTACAATTTTTTTTTAGATTTCAAATATAGACGTGGCCTTTAGAAAAGCGATTTTGAATTATTGAGAGAATTAAAATGGCCGTGGCAAAAAACACATGTTGTCAAAGACGAAAAATGTCATAATTGTCGGTTTCCAACTTTATCCACAATGCTTAAACATTTTGTCATGCCAAATAACATAATAATAATGTTGCTTCACTATAATTTTTTTTGCTGCCAGCAGTTTTATGATAAGTTTTGGTGCAAAGATTTCTCTATTTATGATAATTATCCATACGATGAATGTATCTGTAATGAGTAGATAATCAAGAAGCAAATTAAAGTTTATTTTGTACTGCCATGGTAGGTTTGTTTTATTATACTAGTAACTAGAGGATGCCCTCGTCCTCGTGGATTAAGGGTTTTTAATTCCCGCGGGAACTCTTTAATTTTTCGGGTTAAAATGTAACCTATGTGCTTTAATCCTGGGTATCAGCTATCTCTATTCCAAATTTCAGCCAAATCGGTTCATTCTTTGTCGCGTTAAAGAGTAACAAACATCCATCCATCCATACATACCTACATCATCACAAACTTTCACATTTATAATATTAGTATGATGTGATTAACTTTAAAGAAATTTTTTCTTCTTCATATTTTTAATCAATTTCATAATTTTTTCTTTTTCTTCTTTCATTATTTTACGATTTATGTACGGAACCATCACTCTCTGTCGCGTTTATTTAAAATGTCAGAATTCTGACGTTTTAACCAAACAAATCATAAGCACTAGCTTTTAGTCATACAGTGGTTTCGGATATGACATTTATATGACTTTATTGACATGTAACATTCATAAGAAACCGAAATTATGACTAGTCTTACAGTTGCGGATATAAAAGCTTTTATATAACCAAATTGCTATAAGGTGTCATATATAAGTTGTAATACCAGCCAAAATGTCCTGGCTAAAACGTTTGTATGACTGTTTATTTTCTGCGATTAAATTGCTTTATAGCTATGTCATACAAACGTTTGTACGAGGACATTTTATTACCAAATTGCATTAAAACATAAACGCAATATACATGACGCCTGTACAACCTCACGTTTTAAAACTTGCTAATATACGATACTTATAGGACGAATTAGTCATAAAAGGTTAAAATGTTATGACCATTTTGTTAGTTGGGAAGTGATATAAATGAGTTTTCAAAAATAATTTATTATTGCCTACAAATAAATTATTCGTTATAAAATAACGAATAAAATCATGAATAGTTATTGGTAGGCAATTTATTTACAAATAATTTATTCACGAATGAATTATTCACGAATAATTATATTGGGAATAATACATTTTTATTCGAATAATTATCTTGATAAAAATGTATTCGAATAATGCCCAACTCTGCTTGGTACACATCTGAATGGACCATTTTCCCAAGCGTGTTACACCGGCTGTCATAATACCACTGCGAGGCTGGTCCCTCTCACAATCGCAGATCGGCAGAGTTATTTCAAACACGTCACAACCTACTTAGATATTCATCTATTGACACAGTTACTGAACAATGGACCAGACGTGACCGACTCACACTGTTGTTGCACTCTATTAATATCATCTTATTTCTTAGTTCCATATGTGTATTATTTTTACTTAATCAATAGTCATATTAGCAAGAAAAGGTTAGAATTATTTTGCTATAATCCGCCAACAGAAAAAATCTGTATAATTTTTACACTACTCTCGACGCACGTTTCGCCCCGACACCGGAGCATCCTCAGGAGATGTTGACTCTACAACGATGCATTGTCTAGTGACGCTCGTGTCAATTGCGCGGTATTATATACCGTATTCCTACCCCCACTACTGTTGCCCCGCCCACTACCCCCCCCCCCCCCCTTCAAACAAACGAAGCAGTGGTGAACTTGAGACGTTCACTTGTTCATTAAGTAATTTAAACTGAGTATTATTGTTATGTTTTATTATTTCTAATTGTTCCAACATGCTCAGTCGAAGCCCTTTATCACAGGTGTGTAAGATTTTGTATGAATGATCGGATGATAATTTGTGTCCACTATCAAGGAGATGTTTCGCAAAGTGAGACTTTTGGGGTTGGTTGTTCCGAACCGCGGCCATATGTTCTTTGTAAAGAACATATGGCCGCGGCATATGTCATTTGTTCTGTGATAAAGGGCTTCGACTGAGCATGTTGGAACAATTAGAAATAATAAAACATAACAATAATACTCAGTTTAAATTACTTAATGAACAAGTGAACGTCTCAAGTTCACCACTGCTTCGTTTGTTTGAAGGGGGGGGGTAGTGGGCGGGGCAACAGTAGTGGGGGTAGGAATACGGTATATAATACCGCGCAATTGACACGAGCGTCACTAGACAATGCATCGTTGTAGAGTCAACATCTCCTGAGGATGCTCCGGTGTCGGGGCGAAACGTGCGTCGAGAGTAGTGTAAAAATTATACAGATTTTTTCTGATGGCGGATTATAGCAAAATAATTCTAACCTTTTCTTGCTAATCATGGACTTCCGCAAAGTAACGCCTGCTTCTATCCAATAATAGTCATATTATATGCATGTCATATAGTATGCATTTTTAGAACTACCCCTCATTTTGGAAACACTGGACATATAGCATAATATCTATTGTATTTTATTGTAAACTTGTTTTAAAAGGAGCAACCGAGAAGGAAGGGCATTGCGAACCAGTGGTAGACTCATTGACGATTCAAAAGCACTTGTAAAAAAGTTTATTTGAATAAAAAATATTTCTATTCTATTCTATAGTTTAATCAATTGTAATCAACAGCAGTGATAACCTAGTGGACTGCGGTCTAGCTATTTGGGGAGTCGCAGGTTCGATCCCGGGTGACCTCTGACTTTTCGGAGTTATGTGCGTTTAAGCAATGCTGCGTCGGTGAAGGAAAACATCGTGCGGAAACCTGCACACCTGAGAGTTCTCCATAAATTCGCATTGGGCCAGCGCAGCGTGGTGGACTACGGCCTATAACCCTTCTCTGAGAGGAGGCCTGCGCTCAGTAGTGAGGTTGCTCATGATGATGAATCACTTCGGCCCATTTGCCCTAAATTATTTCTGTGTGCGGTTTTTTTCATTTGAAAGCCATTTTCCTTGCGGTGGTTCTTAGTTATGTTTGGTTAATATCGGTCCAGCAGTGTAAGAGTGTCAGCTCTTTTCCAAAATTATGTAAGGCATTTTTGGCGTATGATTACTCGATTAAGTGCTTCACGCGTGCCAGTGTAATCGTTAAATGACAATTAATTGATAACTTCGACCTGATGCTGCAACCAGAATGGTCTCCAGAGAACCCGACTCTTTGAAAACTCACAGCAGACATATCGTATTTGGGTTCAATAGATTAGTTTCAATTAGTAGGTACCTTGCCCTACCCGAGTACGAACCGTACGTACGTAACGGTACGGCTACGGTAGTGAGCCGTTGATGGGTTGCTAATGAGTAGGTACCTTGCAGGTTATGATCTTGCAATACGGTCACGTTGACCTGGTGCTGGTATCTAGTTTGCGGGATACCCAATTCTTCATCAACTTACAGCAGATATAGTGTGCTTGGGTTCATTGGAATGGTCTCAATGAGTAGGTGCTAGATAGATGATAGAGGATCGAGGAGAAGTATCTGATGATGGAGCAGAAAAGTGGGTAATAGTTTAGTACAGTAGTCCGGCCGTAGATTCACATGTCGGGGGTGATTTAAAGAAGAATGGCGAAGTTTGACCCAGAACTTTTAAAAACCGTTCAGATTCAGGATTCATTTCATTTTAATTGATAATTTTCAAAGTATTTTTCTGTGTAAACCCCATATTTTTAGAAGTTGGGGATCAAAAATACAATTATTCACGACACATTATAAATAACCATTCTATTGGCAATACTTATCGAAGCATTTTACCATAAATACGTAGTCGTTATTCCTAGTTCTATGGTAAAGATAAACTTGTATTATTTATGTCATTGTCAACTTGGCTGGAACCACACCTGTGATGTCTGTGCGCATCGAGTCGCATTTTGTCCTCATACTTACCTAAAACTGTCATTTTGTATGGAATCGAGTAAGCATCGCAAAGACAAATTGATACATATATACGACTCGATACAAAATGACAGTTTTATATGGACAAAACACAACGATGTGACTTCAGCCTAAGAGAACGAGGCCTTAGGTTACGTTCACACTTCACACGGCGGCAATTCTAGTCGATTTTTCACGTATAAGGTTTTACCGAATACGAGAGAGACGTGAGTCGTTCACATAACGAGTATTTATCGACCATTTTATTCGATCTAGCGATGTGCGAGTCGAGTTATTACTCGCAACAAACTATAACTCGAATCAAATCTTAAACGAGTCAACTTGAGTTCAGTTTTTAACAACTCTAATCAACTCGGTTCGTGATCTACAGCGTATAACCTATTCACGTCCGTCGCAACTCGGATCGACACCGAGTCAACTCAAGGTGTAACGAGTCTCAACTCGCACCTAGAGTTGACGTTGAAGTTGTTGTTGCGCCGCGCTACGCTACTACACTAGCGGCACGCTATGATGGCCGGTTTGACGTTTGTCCGCTCATGAAGTTCCGTATTAATTGATAACGACTTTGAAGGAAATAATTGTATTACTTTATTGACGATAGTGATGTGCAGAGATTCATAAATTTTATCGAATGTAGTTTTAGGTTTAGGACTCAAAATTTATTTATTAAATTGATTTCTAAAATGTATACAAGTGTAGAAAAATCAGTTTGCACCATTTAAGGGGTGAATGTACTTGTGAATATGAACAATTTTCACTATGTGGACAAACCTCTGAAATCGCAAAAAAATATCAGCTGTTTCATACAAAAGGTAAAATTTTTATTTTTATATGATATATACCACAACTCGGCATTTGGTTTTCTAAATTGAAAATTTTTAAAAATGGAATCTAATACGATCGTCACATAGGATCGCTGGCTAGCACAACTACTACCTCCGGCAAACTCGCGTCAATGCTCAATGCAAAACAAAGCAGTTTCGAATTGACGTTGCTTCGAAAAGTATAAACTGTCAGTGCAATGCGATTGTGATATAGTTTTGACCTGGCTTTGGATTTCAAATATTGATACTGCATTACTGTTGACCCTTGCTCGTTAATTTGGACTCTGTTCAAGCCCTTTGTTGTGGATTTCGTCGATATGACCGAACGTACGCAGAGAACTGTTCTAAATAGTCAGACACGTGAGTTCGTAATACGCCTTCGTAACTATTTCGATCGTGAAGCTCAAAATGGAGGGCCAATTTTACCTATAACGTCAGTGGTTGAACGCGTAGCTGATGCGCTTAATATTGGACAACGAACTGTTAGACGGATAACTAAAAAAAAATATGGCGATACTGGCACAGAAGAAAATAAACTTCACACACCAAAAAAGAGAAAACGAGCAAAACCAGTCGTAGGCATCGATAGCTTTGATGCCGATGCTATCTGAAGACATGTTTGTTTGTTTGTTTTTTTTTTCTTGTGTGCATATAAAGTATGTATATTCATTTTCATTCAAATATTCAGTTCGTTCAAATAAATTAAATAAACATATACATTTTTGTTTTATTAAACCTATTTAATCAGGTACAAAAACAAAACTTAATTGTTTTTTGTTCGAGAATAAATTGACATTCCACATCACTATTGTAATGTGTCAAACCGGCCATCATAGCGTGCCGCTAGTTTAAGAACCGACTCGAGTCAACTCGAGTCAACTCGGTTGCGATTCGAACTTACCTCATCACTATGTAGGTATTCAGTGATCACTGATCAGTCAGTAGTCACCATCATCATTAAATCTCGTGCATGAATACCTACTGAGATTCTTAAATACCTACTTAGTTTTTACTATTTTCGGTAGTAATATTTTTCCAAAAAATAGAACAGCATGACAACCACCATCACTTAGTCGTTTTCCTAGTTCCATGCACCATCATAATACCTTATACGTAGTCGTAATTCCTAGTTCCATGATAATACCATTGGCCGCATTACCTATCAGAACTATTCGAATTACACATTTTAAGTAAGTAAAGTAAGGTAATAATAATCTGTGCCTATTAGATTATTCAAAGCACAGATTAATGATTGATTCAAAGCTAAAGTGGTAATATGTCTTAAATATATTAAATGGAAACATAACCTCATTTTTAATCATTTACTACTGAATATCTTTTTTCTCCCAACTTTATTTGATTGACTTTGATTAACTTTTTTGTTAGTCTGGTTTACTAGAACAAGTATCAGAAGTTTGATACGTGCACGTGGGCTGCAAGTCTGGGTCAGAAACACTATGGGCGTTCGCCAAACTCCTTTTCAATTTACTCTAATTGTTTTCCAATCTGCGACGCGACAATCTGTTTGAATGAAACAATAAGCCGCTCTGGTGGTTTGATACTTGATATTAGTTTCCGAGTTGGACTTGAGCTTGAGCAAATTGTCCATTGACGCTTCACTCGCATCGCATCGTCGGAGTAAGCAGTAGATGTACAATGTACATGTAGTAGTGAAACACTTTTTCTTTTCAATCTGGCGAACTGTAGGCTACAAAGTCCCTTCAGTTGTGAAGGTAGTTTATTTGAATGGCCTGAGAGTCTGAATTGATACCACATGCAGCTGTTGATGCACATGATTTCCTGTTTTACTATCTTCATCTTGATGGATGTATTGGTTACTAATGTACTTACCATGGTATATTAAACATGTTGCTTTAAAATTTTGACGTGATAACGTCTTATAAATCGATGAACACCGGCTGCACGCACCAAAAAGTCGCGTTCCGCCTAGCCTAAGCGATAGAGAGGCACGATCGGCCCAAGCGTTGGCTTAGAGAGCGCCCGCCGCCGCCGGGCCCGCCAGTCATCACGTGCGCGCTGTGATTAGCGGTCATCAATGTTTCTTTATGACGTTATCACGTAAAACGATCGTCCGTAAACCGACTTTACAGACAACAAATTTTTTTTAAATGGTGTCAAATGACAATAAGGTAAAGCTAAAACCGCAGTGGTACGATGCCACAAACAAACATATTATGGGTCAAACTTATTAGTTATAACCCTTTTTATACGTCAGGGGATAACCTATCGAATACTCGAGAATTCTTTAGGTATTAAAATGGAGAAATCTGCAACATTGAACTGTTGTGAAACCAATAAAACGCAATGTCGCTGTGATAATGAGAGGCCATGGTCTTAGATACAAAACACATAAAACTTATAATTGATTACTAATTAATGTGACTCTTATCACGAGCCTGGTAAACGCCCGCGAGATTGTCTGCGAAAGATTTTAATTTATTGGTAAGTTTGAGCTGTGATAAGTTAGTTTTTGGTTACACACTTCAACCTACGCATTCTCGCATATAACTTACTTACAGCTGTAGGGCTGTCTAAAGAAGACTAATGCTATGCTATAAATGCTACATTATGACGATCGCCTCTGACTGGCACTCTCTCCCTATTGTTTAAATTGCATTGATGCAATGCATGATGATGGTGAATGCAATCTTCACACTGCAGCAGGTTAAATTGCATTGATGCAATGCATGATGATGGTGAATGCAACCTTCACACTGCAGCAGGTTAAATTGCATTGATGCAATGCAGGATGATGGTGAATGCAATCTTCACACTGCAGCAGGTTAAATTGCATTGATGCAATGCAGGATGATGGTGAATGCAATCTTCACACTGCAGCAGGTTAAATTGCATTGATGCAATGCAGGATGATGGTGAATGCAATCTTCACACTGCAGCAGGTTAAATTGCATTGATGCAATGCAGGATGATGGTGAATGCAATCTTCACACTGCAGCAGGTTAAATTGCATTGATGCAATGCAGGATGATGGTGGATGCAATCTTCACACTGTAGCAGGTTAAATTGCATTGATGCAATGCAGGATGATGGTGAATGCAATCTTCACACTGCAGCAGGTTAAATTGCATTGATGCAATGCAGGATGATGGTGAATGCAATCTTCACACTGCAGCAGGTTAAATTGCATTGATGCAATGCAGGATGATGGTGGATGCAATCTTCACACTGTAGCAGGTTAAATTGCATTGATGCAATGCAGGATGATGGTGAATGCAATCTTCACACTGCAGCAGGTTAAATTGCATTGATGCAATGCAGGATGATGGTGAATGCAATCTTCACACTGCAGCAGGTTAAATTGCATTGATGCAATGCATGATGATGGTGAATGCAATCTTCACACTGTAGCAATCATTTTTTGACAACCTGCACCTGCACCTGCACCTGCCCTGCCGTGCACCTGCACTTGTAGGGCAGAGATTATACATGATCATTAATCTGTGGATCTTATGCCATAATCTAAATGATCTAATGCATCTAATGGTACTCAGTTGACATTGACAGGACGTGAGTGTGCTAATCATGGAAGAAGTAAAGCAGCTAATCATGGATTTAAATCATGGAAGTAGGAACCATAGACGTAATATTTACTACCGTAAGGCTCGCTTGCAGAATCGCCGAGTTATCCTTGTTACTTTGACAGATATCGGATAAAGCTTCAATCAAACTTACAAATTTATTCCTGGGTTAAGCCTAAACCGGCGTCTCTGCAAGCGGGCCTTAGAAAGTTAGAATATAAATATACCTACGTCTATAGAAGGAACAAAACATTGTTCAGAACAGCAAATAGGACGTCCTATAGTGATGTTTCTAATTGCGACTTTCGCAACGTATGAAAACATTGTGAAAAGTGGGATCCAATGTCAGATCGGCAAAAATGAATTCAAAATGTCGTCGGCAACTTTTAGCTTTCTCGACTTAAAATATTCATAAGGATTGAGCTTGTGGAAAGAATGTGTTTGGACGTAGTGTTGGCAGACTCCACTAGGTGGTACCGTAGACATCAGACGAATGGCAGGGTGCTGTTGGATACAAATGCTACAAACCCATATAGTTACTGTGATACATGGTCCATACAAGAAACCTCTGTCTAGAAGAGAACAACTGGACGTGTAACGATCGATGAAGAAGAGTAGATGATGCGTTCATGTTTTCGAAATCATACTAATATTATAAAAGCGAAAGTGTGTTTGTTGGTTTGTCCTTCAATCAAGCAGCAACAGAGCCACGGATCGACGTGATTTTTTGCATGGGTATAGTTGAGGACCTGGAGAGTGACATAGGCTACTTTTTATCCCGGAAAATCAAAGAGATCCCGAGGGATTTAAAAACTAAATCCACCCGGACGAAGTCGCGGGCATCAGCTAGTGTTTTAAATGCGAAAGTGTGTTTCTTGCTTTGTTGGGTTGTCCTTCAATCACGCCACAACAGAGCCACGGATCGACGTGATTTTTTGCATGGGTATAGTTTTGAGGACCTGGCGAGTGATATAGGCTACTTTTTATTCCGGAAAATCAAAGAGTTAAAATTAAATTCACGCGGACGAAGTCGCGGGCATCAGCTAGTATTATAAATGCGAAAGTGTGTTTGTTGGTTTGTCTTTCAATCACGCCGCAACAGAGCTACGGATCGACGTGATTTTTTGCATGGGTATAGTTGTGGACCTGGAGAGTGACATAGGCTACTTTTTATCGCGGAAAATCAAAGAGTTCCCGAGGGATTTTAAAAACTAAATGCACCCGGACGAAGTCGCGGGCAACAGCTAGTAAACAAATAAATGGGGGGGCCTTATTCAAAGGAAAGAACTGACGCAGCGATGAAACGTGCTTACCTCATTGGCTGGGCAGCCCGAATTGTTGTCCATATTTATTATGAGTGAGCGAGATGTGTTGGTTTTGCTTCTTACTATCCAACGACACCAAAATATAAGCTTTAAGATATACTAAGGCCTATTTCATAAGTTTAAAATTTCAACACTTGAATTTTCCACTTTTTACCCAAGAGTTCGCGCGAAATCGATTACATGCTTGTAATCAGTGTCGCACAGTATAAGTAGGATTTGAGTTTTGACTGATAAGGATTGACAGATAACAGGTGCTAACTATACTGATAAGATTAGTTATTGTAAGTAAATCGAATCAAAGGTGCGATTGTCTAAAAATTGCCGATCAAAATCTTATTCATTTCATGGCATTAGCGTCAAAGTAAAATATTCCTTGACTGTATTGATTTATAGTCACAAATTCAGTACAACCAATTCTAACATGGAGCGTATCGTACATACTTAAACGTATGAGAATGCATACACGAAATTGAGCTCTAATTTAATACTATTATGGCTTATTTTAATTTGACCATGAATTGAATAAGATTTTGATCGGCAACTTTTAGTCAATCGGGGAGCAAATCGGTTTGTTATGAATTTACGAGAGACAGAAATTACATGCTCACTGGAATATAGTTTTTTTATCACAATGATTGTAAAGTAGGATTGTGGGAGAACTCTGAATCAATTAAAAATACTGTGAAATATGAACGAAAGTATGACTGTACTAGCTGATGCCCGCTACTTCGTCCGCGTGGATTTACTTTTTAAAATCCCTCGGGAAATCTTTGATTTTCCGGGATAAAAAGTAGCCTATGTCACTCTCCAGGTCCTCAACTATACCCATGCAAAAAATCACGTCGATCCGTAGCTTTGTTGCGGCGTTATTGAAGGACAAACCAACAAACACACTTTCGCATTTATAATATTAGTATGATGTTACATTTTCACAGTCGAATTTTTTTTTGTTGCCCTGAACTGTGCTCATGCGTTTCACTACAATGCCTCATTATTGAAGCACAAACAAACAAACACACAAGAGGGAACACCTGCCGCGTCGCCAGGCGTGAGGCGGGTGATAATAATAAATGATAAGTCCTATAATACTAGCTGATCCGGCAAACTTACCGTACGTTACGTTACGTACCGCCAACTTATCTATATAAATAAAACAAATACTACTACTATTACTACTACTACTACTACTAATCATGGAAAACAGTATATTATGAGTATGATTTATGACGTATGTACGTCAAACAATAATAGGTACCTAATGGCTGATTTTGTGGTACGAAGTTCGCCGGGGCAGCTAGTTATTGCAGTTAATATAGCTGTTAAAAAATGGGGGTTGGTGGTAGAAGGGTGAACATCAAATATGTATTTTTTAATGCCCAATCATAAAAAAATAAAAATAAAAAATTTTGTCAAAAAAATTGTGGTTGGCCATCCTCATCACTTAGGGGTTTAAAAATAATCTTTTTGGAGTTTACTCCTTAAGAATCGATTTTAGGCGCCCGGTATGAGAAAAATTCGAGGTGTAAAATCTACTTATGAAGGACCTTGTTACGTTTTTATGACAGCGTTACTACGCACATGTAGATCAGCGCCATCTTTCGGCTTATGTGTAAACTATTTCGAATATAATAATTAGTTCTAAAGTTAGTTCTAGACGTTTCGTCGCTAGTTAATACGGTAGGTATACTAATTTAAGTATAGCACGCAACAAACAAAGGAATGACGCATCCTAAACCTAATGACCTAGGGTCTAATTAATGCTGATAAGGTCTAGGATTAAAGTTTAGGAATTGTGATAACGACCAAATGAATATAATATGTGCATTGTAGACACATAGATAAATATTTAACTTACCCCGCACCGGCGAACGCAGTGTTGAAGTTCAATCCCTCTAAGCTGGGCTTAAGTCTAAAGTGCTAGAATGGTGACCTTGCACCGGAAAACGCAGGGTTGGAAGACCACTCCAAGTCGGGCTTAAGTCTACGACTTGCAACTCAACGTCCAACGAAATCTTCTAAGCGTAACTAAGGTTGTCTGGAGGAGATCACTTAAAGTGATAAAGACACCTTTGCGCACTTTCTGTTTATTACTTATACATAATACATAATTATTCGTCACATCATCATTAGCAACCCATCAACGGCTCACTACTGAGCGCAGGTCTCCTCTCAGAGAAGGGTTATAGGCTATAGTCCACCACGCTGGCCCAATGCGAATTGGCCGACTTCACACACCTTCGAGAACATTATGAAGAACTCTCAGATGTGCGGATTTCCTCACGATGTTTTACTTCACCGTTGAAGCAAGTGATATTTAATTGCTTAAACGCACTTTACACCGAAAAGTCAGAGGTGCGTACCCGGGATCGAACCTGCGACCCCCCGAATAGGAGACCACAGTCCTAACCACTAGGCTATCACTGCTTCGTCTATTCCAATTGTTTTAAGCTAGTTGTGTAGCAATAAATAATTTTCCATCTATCTAGACACAAGCAATGGTCGACCACCCATATTCGTTAGATAAGAGCAGAAATCGTCCCGACGGGTGACGTCATTAGACTAGAAATTGCTAATTAGTGACGCATTTTGATTTGAGCGGCACCCCCGATCGAGGAAATGCGTAATTAAATATACTACTTCTAAATATAAGCATTTACTTCAAAGATACGTTAAAATTACGACTTACGAGTAATTAGTTGGTTATGTATGCTGTAAATAGTGTAGTCTCCATTTTGAGTTTGATAAACCAGAGACTTTTGGTAAACAAAGTCGCATACCTTCTAGATTTAGTTTAAAGCTTGGGACTTATCTAGCGGAAATAAGATAGCCGCCAATCTGCTGCAATGTGACATGCCTATTGAAATGTTAGGGGAGCGTCGACCGTAGAGTGTCATTTCTGCAAAGAACAAAGTCACGCAATTTGATGATGTCCCGGCCGCGCGAAATTGAGAGTAGTGGCGCAGGTAGAAGCGAGGATATGGATGTCCGAAATCTTATAGCACACAAATGCTGTCGAGCAGAGACGAGTGGCAATGACAGTGGCAAGAGAAGAGAGGAAAAAGAAGAAAGCAGAGAATTAGATGATCAGAAGGAAGTCTTTATGAAGTTCCGTTCTTATCCACGAAAATGGGATGGTTATTTTCCGCAGAGTCTCCGGAGAAGTCTGTAGGATTTTTTTCCTCCCCTGAAGAAAAAAAGGGAATCGCCTAACAACAACAAAAGGCCCAAAAAATACATAATTTCAGCACGCTTTATTCCGCTATATTTGGCCATTGCCTATCAAGCTAGGCCTCTATCATGCAACAAAAGATTTGACAGATCACGGCGACTATCTTCGCTCTAAGCCTGATAATGTTGTTGATGAGAGAGCAAATTGTATCATATTTTATTTGTACATATTTTGTAACTGTTCAGCGTATCATTATCCAATTAATTATTTGCGCCAGTAATAGCATGTAGCCTGATGTTACCTTCCTACGCAATGTTTCCGTTAGAAAAAACTATTAGCTCCATCTAATTCTAACACTTCAAACGGGCCAGGGCTGTCACTAACGTATTAAATCAATTATCAACCGTTATGTGACGTCATCAATTTCTTTTGACTTAACCACACGTTTCCATACATGACATTATGACAGTGCCATCTCAGGCAGGCTTACTGCGATTTAGCTCCGATGTCACGGACACTAAGGCTGAGATCTATAGATCGCACTCTGGCTCTGGTCAAGACTAAAGATAGAGTTAAAATGAGACACAAATATGTCCTGACATAAATCTGTCTCGTTTTAACTCAGTGTTTAGTCTGAGCTGAGTTAGAGTGCCATCTATAGATCTCACCTTAAGCCTGCCGCGGATGATTGTTGCGTCGTCGGTCATCAACCAACAACAACTTCTTTACTAACCAATAGACGTCCACTGTACTAAATGTGTACCTACCTACACATTTAGTACATTACAGTTAAGTGAGTACATTTAACATGTACATTTACCGAGACTAATAATAATTTTGTTTAAAAAATGTTTTTTTTAAGCTATTGCATAGCTTTTATCGCGGGCTTTGAACTAGGACAAACAGTTTGAGCGCGGCGACCGAATCAAGAAATTCCGTAACGAAAATAAACCTAATACCGTCGTTCAGTAAGCGTTCAACATTTTAGAGGTTCCTGTTTGGCCCAGTGGGCGAGCAGCCGCTTTCTTTGCCGTATGGTGTATGATGTCGCAGGTTCGTATCTCACTCGCGAAGTAGTGACAGTGCGCTTTTCTTGTTTGTTTGTTTTTTAATTTTTTATTGCATAATTTTTATTATGCAAAAAAAAATATTGCATAAATATTATAATTGCATAGGTAAGTTGATAAAAAATACCGCGGCAGTCCCCGAGTGCGACTTAATTTTTTTTTAATATTTTTTTGAAATTATAATTCAAAATTATAATATATTTCATGTAGGTCAACCTTTGGCTTTTATGACGCGTCTAGACTACTACCAGTTCGGAATGCAGATTCTGCCGAGCTGAGAAGAGCCGGCAAGAAAGTCAGCACTTGCTCCGTTTAAAACAAAATTGTATTATAATGTCAATGTACCTATAGCTACATATCAAGCTATATATGTTTCGAATAGACAGACGCAGCGGACTGCCACTACGAATAGGTATAATATAAGGAAAATATGTATATAATTAGAAAGGAAATTTGGAACGGATGTAATAAGTAATGATATACATCGATGTGAGTGACCCATAAGCAAAATATACGTAACTACTTAATTAGAGAAATGTAGTTAATATTTACTTATCAAATGTTTTGCCTGAAACACTAGTTTTCCTGTTTATTGTTATGTACCGTACCATTAAACGTTACTTAACTTTTCCTCGAGGAAAATTGTAAAAAGGAAGAGAATACTTTACGAATTTTCAATTTAGTTTACACTATATAATGCTCGCAATTTCGTCCACGTGGATTAAGGGTTTTTAATTCCAGCGGGAACTCCTTAATTTTCCGGGATAAAATGTAGCCTATGCGTCAATCCTGGATATGAGCTATCACTATTCCTCCATCCATACATCCATCCTCACAAACTTTCGCATATTTTATAATATTAAGTAGCAATTAGTAGGATAGTAGGCTTAGTAGGATTATTTAGTACAACTGAATTAGCACCAATATCTACCTACACAGTTCGAAATATTTCTCAAAACGCAGATGCGTTACATTTCTTGTAGTATGTGTCACCCCCATGCTTCAGACATAGACTAATGATATTTACTAAGAGCTCGTACAGCCGTCGGTCCTGCGCCTGATCTCTCTCCGGTCGTGTCGGATTTTCGTCCCATCAGACTATGAGAGTGAGAGAATAGAGAGTGCACCTGTGTTTGCGTACACACTTTTGCACTATAAGATCTCCCGCGCAGATGTCCAATCTTGATTATTATTTACTCCTTCACGCTCGACTACCGATAAGGCTGTTTGGAATTTGGAACGAAAATAGGTTATACTCTGAATTAACACATCAGGCTAATTTTATCCCTAATCCACGCGGATGAAGTCGCGGGCGTTATCTAGTTTTATAAATCGATGAACCTGAATGACGACACGGGCTGCACGCACGAAAACGTGTCACGTTCCGCCTGAGCCTGTACGTGCAAGCGAGAGCGCGGAACAAGCGATACAGAGGCACGATCGGACAAAACCACAGATAACAGAAAAGCGTTGGCTTGTGACAAATTTATTCATCAATGTTTCGTTATCACGTAAAACTATTGTCCGTAAACCGACTTTACAGACAACTAATTTTTTTTTAATTCTTGTGGCAACCCTAGGGCTCACTTTCAATAGCGCCTACACGCGAGGCCCGTACAATTGACTTTCGCCCGTCAATAGTAGTCAATACCGTTTAGACTTTAGATACACCGTTGCTCAATGGAATACATTTTTGCACGTTTGTTTGCTTTAATCCATGAAACTATCGAGCATTCGCTCCAGTGGTCGTGGAAACTATAGAGTACATCTTAAAAAAATTGGTTGTCTGTAAATTCGGTTTATGGACGATAGTTTTACGTGATAACGTCACAAAGAATCATTGACGATGACTGACGGGCGGCACAATCCAACGCCGATCGTGCCACTCTATCGCTTGTTCCGCGCTCTCGCTTGCACGCTCAGGCTCAGGCGGAACGTGACACTTTTTCGTGCGTGCAGCCGGTGTTCATCGATTTATAAGACGTTATCACGTCAAAAGAGCCGCCATTAGACATACTATGGATATGCGAGAAATATTTTCTGCCCCGTTTTGAGGTCTTCTCGCCGCCAATATGCGCAATTAATATAATACTAGTTGATAACCGCTACTTCGTCCGCCTGGATTTAGTTTTTAGAATCCCGCGGGAACTCTTTGATTATCCGGGATAAAAAGTAGCCTATGTCACTCTCCAGGTTCTCAACTATACCCATGCAAAAAATTTCGTCGATCCGTAGCTCTGTTGCAAAGTGATTTAAGGACAATTCAACAAACAAACACACGATGAAAATATTAACAAGGTTGGTAAGGATGTACTTACACTGACAAAAAAAAATTAGTTTCACTGGGATGAAAATTTCAATAAAATTAAATAAATGAAATAAATTTCAATAAATGAAACGAATATTATTTTTTCATCATGAAGTACCTACATGAACAACTAACTTTTGCGCCTTCGTCTGCGTATGAGTTGAGTAGGTTTCTAAAAATCCCTCGGGATTCGGGACCTGCCTCACTCTCCAAGTCCTCAACTATACCCATGCAAAAAATCACGTCGATCCGTAGCCCTGTTGCGGCGTGATTGAAGGACAAACTAAAAAACAAACGCACTTTCGCATTTAAAATATTAATTTGGAACTGTGACGATTAATTTATTAATACATATTAAGAAATAGAATGTAGAGAAAAGTTGTTGCTTTGCAATAATCACTTCGTAAATTCGGTACCCATACGTACGTACTAGGTGGTGACATTCTAAGCTGGGCCCAGGTGGCACAACAACTAATTATACAGCTTTTATATTATATACAGTGTATAAGGATTGTAAGGGACCTCGCCCACTATGCGGCGACGACAACGCCAGTGGATGCAGCGCGGCGTCCAAGTATCGTAAACTAACACGCATCGCGCACTTGACCGCGGCATCTGGCCGCACGACGCGACGTGCCACAGTAAAATAAAAAAAGCTGCGACAATGACCATAGAATAGAACTAGTAGGGCGCGTGGGTGCGCGGCCCGCAAGCGGACCGCGGTTTTTCTATCGTCAAGTGGACTTTCAGGTCCTGATCATTTTCTATCAAATAACCACTCTTCCATCTTTTATACTCTCCGAGATAGATGCCTATGAAATTGGTATCCGCCATCTTGAATCCGCCATTTTGAAATTTTTTTCAGCTCACTGCCAATTGGATGAGGTTTCGAGTATTTTTTGTTTGAGCACCTCCCACCTATCTTCAATACCCTGGCCGTGCCCCTCACCCACCTTCCAAGCCCTCGATCATCATATCTCACCATTTCTCAGAATGAGATTTCTTTTATAAAAACAAATTTTCAAAAGGAACCGTATCAAAGTCTTGTATAGTTCCCAACTTCTAGTCTCTTCAATATTCGCCATATATTTTGTATGAAGAAAAAAAAATCCGCCATATTGGATTTTTTTTCTATTCATCAAATAGACCTTTGGGTCCTGATCATCATTTGTCAAGAAACCACTCTTCCATCTTTTATACTCCCCGAGATAGACACCGACGAAATTTGTATGGCGGCCATCTTTTTTCCGCCATTTTGAATTTATTTTCAGCTCACTGCGAATTGGATGAGGTTTCGAGTGACATTTGTTCGAGCACACCCCACCTATCTTCAATACCCTGGCCGTGCTCTTCACCCGTCTCCAAAATCCTCAATCATCAGCTCTCTCCATAATTTTCCTCCGAATGAATTTTTGTCTTCTATACGAAACCATTAGTGAAAAAAAAATTTTTCATACAAAATTTTACAGGAGAGGTGATCAATCAGTCAGTGAATCAGTGAATCAGCACGAGCAGCTATATATATATTAACTAGTAGGGCGCGTGGGTGCGCGGCCCGCAAGCGGACCGCGGTTTTTCTATCGCCAAGTGGACTTTCAGGTCCTGATCATTTTCTATCAAACAACCACTCTTCCATCTTTTATACTCTCCGAGACAGATGCCTATGAAATTGGTATGGCCGCCATCTTGAATCCGCCATTTTGAATTTTTTTTCAGCTCATAGCCAATTGGATGAAGTTTCGAGTATTTTTTGTTTGAGCACCTCCCACCTATCTTCAATACCCTGCCCGTGCTCCTCACCCACCTTCCAAACCCTCGATCATCATATCTCATCATGTGAATGTGTGTCAGAATGAGAATTATTTTATGAAAACAAATTTTGAAAAGGAACCTTATCAGTCTTGCGTAGTTCTCAGCTTCTAGTCTATTCAATATTCGCCATATATTTTGTATGGAGAAAAAATATTCCGCCATCTTGGATTTTTTTCTATTCATCAAATAGACCTTTGGGTCCTGATCATCTTTTGCCAAGAAACCACTCTTCCATCTTTTATACTCCCCGAGATAGACACCGACGAAATTTGTATGGCGGCCATCTTTTTTCCGCCATTTTGAATTTTTTTTCAGCTCACTGCGAATTGGATGAGGTTTCGAGTGAGATTTGTTCGAGCACCCGCCACCTATCTTCGATACCCTGGCCATGCTCTTCACCCGTCTCCGAAATCCTCAATCATCAGCTCTCTCCATATTTTTCCTCCGAATGAATTTTTTTCCTCTATACGAAACCATCAGTTATATATATATATAACTGTATAGTATATATATATATATATATATATATATATATAGCTAGTAGGGCGCGTGGGTGCGCGGCCCGCAAGCGGACCGCGGTTTTTCTATCGTCAAGTGGACTTTCAGGTCTTGATCATTTTCTATCAAAAAACCACTCTTCTATCTTTTATACTCTCCGAGATAGACACCGTTGAAGTTTGTATGGCCGCCATCTTGAATCCGCCATTTAGGATTTTTTTCAGCTCACTGCCAATTGGATGAGGTTTCGAGTGACTTTTGTTCGAGCACCCCCACCTATCGTCATTACCATGGCCGTGCTCCTCACCCACCTTCCAAACCCTCGATCATCATATCTCATCATTTGTCAGAATGAGAATTCTTTTATAAAAACAAATTTTGAAAAGAAACCGTATCAAAGTCTTGCATAGTTCTCAGCTTCAAGTCTATTCAATATTCGCCATATATTTTGTATGGAGAAAAAAAAATTCCGCCATGTTGGATTTTTTACTATTCATCAAATAGATCTTTGGGTCCTGATCATCTTTTGCCAAGAAACCACTCTTCCATCTTTTATACTCGCCGAGATAGATACTGACGAAATTTGTATGGCGGCCATCTTTTTTCCGCCATTTTGAATTTTTTTTCAGCTCATTGCGAATTGGATGAGGTTTCGAGTGACATTTGTTCGAGCACCCTCCACCTATCTTCGATACCCTGACCGTGCTCTTCACCCGTCTCCGAAATCCTCAATCATCAGCTCTCTCCATAATTTTCCTCCGAATGAATTTTTGTCTTCTATACGAAACCATAAGTGAAAAAAAAATTTTTCATACAAAATTTTACAGGAGAGGTGATCAATCAGTCAGTGAATCAGTGAATCAGCACGAACAGCTATATACTAGTAGGGCGCGTGGGTGCGCGGCCCGCAAGCGGACCGCGGTTTTTCTATCGTCAAGTGGACTTTCAGGTCCTGATCATTTTCTATCAAATAACCACTCTTCCATCTTTTATACTCTCCGAGATAGATGCCTATGAAATTGGTATCCGCCATCTTGAATCCGCCATTTTGAAATTTTTTTCAGCTCACTGCCAATTGGATGAGGTTTCGAGTATTTTTTGTTTGAGCACCTCCCACCTATCTTCAATACCCTGGCCGTGCCCCTCACCCACCTTCCAAGCCCTCGATCATCATATCTCACCATTTCTCAGAATGAGATTTCTTTTATAAAAACAAATTTTCAAAAGGAACCGTATCAAAGTCTTGTATAGTTCCCAACTTCTAGTCTCTTCAATATTCGCCATATATTTTGTATGGAGAAAAAAAATCCGCCATCTTGATTTTTTTTCTATTCGTCAAATAGACCTTCAGGTCCTGATCATCTTTGGTCAAGAAACCACTCTTCCATCTTTTATACTCTTCGAGATAGACACCGACGAAATTTGTATGGCGGCCATCTTTTTTCCGCCATTTTGAATTTATTTTCAGCTCACTGCGAATTGGATGAGGTTTCGAGTGACATTTGTTCGAGCACACCCCACCTATCTTCAATACCCTGGCCGTGCTCTTCACCCGTCTCCAAAATCCTCAATCATCAGCTCTCTCCATAATTTTCCTCCGAATGAATTTTTGTCTTCTATACGAAACCATTAGTGAAAAAAAAATTTTTCATACAAAATTTTACAGGAGAGGTGATCAATCAGTCAGTGAATCAGTGAATCAGCACGAGCAGCTATATATATATTAATATATTAACTAGTATTTCGCTCGGTGCGCGAGCTGCTAAAGCAGCTCGCGGGAAGTGTTTTACTAAAAGTAAGGCGCGTGGGTGCGCGGCCCGCTAAAGCGGACCGCGATTGTTCGGCTTTATTTACTTCGCTCGGTGCGCGAGCTGCTAAAGCAGCTCGCGGGAAGTGTTATTACTACAAATAGGGCGCGTGGGTGCGCGGCCCGCTAAAGCGGACCGCGATTTTTTTACTCATCAAGTAGCCCTTCGGATTCTGGTCATCTTTTGCCAAAAAATTTGTTCGAGCACACCCCACCTATCTGTAATAACCTGGCCGTGCTCCTCATTCACAAAAGAAAAAGAAAAAAAAAGAAAAAAAATGAAAAAAAAGAAAAAAAAACAAATGTAAAATGAAAAAAAAAAAAGAAAAAAAGCCCTATGAACCTATCAAAACCAATGTCTTGCATAGTTCCCAACTTCTAGTCCCTTCAATATTCCCCATACATTTAGTATGGAAAAAAAAAGTCCGCCATCTTGAATTTTTTTCCTACTCACCAGGTAGACCTCCGGGTTTCGATCATCTTTTGTCGAGAAACCGCTCCTCCATCTTTTATAGTCTCCGAGAGAGAGACGGACAAAATTTGCCGCCATTTTTTTTCCGCCATTTTGGAATTTTTTTTCAACTCACTGGCAACTGCTCGAGATTTCGAATGACATTTGGTCGAGCACCCTCCACCTATCTACTATACCCTGGCCGTGCCCCTCGCCCGTCTCCGAACTCCTCACTCATCAGCTCTCGCCACCTTTCTCCGAGTCACATTCTTTGAGCTCTATACGACACCATGGGTGAAAAAAATTTTTTTCATACAAAATTTTACAGGAGAGGGGTCTGAAATTTGAGACGTCACAGCTCGGCCGCCATCTTGTTTTTTTAATTTTTTTCACTTTTTCTGTTAATCGTTTACTAATTTCTACAATAATCCAAAATTTCAAAGAAATCGGTTGGAAAACAAAAGAGTTGCAAGATTCACGTCGGCCGCCATCTTGTTTTTCCGAAATGTCATAATTTTCCCCAACTCGAATCCCCCACCTGGACATATCTCCCCTACATCATTATATCGATTTCCGTCTCCTTCTAGGAGAACAACCCTGTCAATGAGTGAGTGAGTGAGTGAGTGAGTGTGTCAGTCAGTGGTAATCGAGCTATATATATTATAACTAGCGTCTGCTCGGTGCGCGAGCTGCTAAAGCAGCTCGCGGGAAGTGTTATTACTACAAGTAGGGCGCGTGGGTGCGCGGCCCGCTAAAGCGGACCGCGATTGTTCGGCTTTATTTATTTCGCTCGGTGCGCGAGCTGCTAAAGCAGCTCGCGGGAAGTGTTATTACTACAAGTAGGGCGCGTGGGTGCGCGGCCCGCTAAAGCGGACCGCGATTGTTCGGCTTTATTTATTTCGCTCGGTGCGCGAGCTGCTAAAGCAGCTCGCGGGAAGTGTTATTGCTACAAGTAGGGCGCGTGGGTGCGCGGCCCGCTAAAGCGGACCGCGATTGTTCGGCTTTCTTTATTTCGCTCGGTGCGCGAGCTGCTAAAGCAGCTCGCGGGGAGTGTTATTGCTACAAGTAGGGCGCGTGGGTGCGCGGCCCGCTAAAGCGGACCGCGATTGTTCGGCTTTATTTATTTCGCTCGGTGCGCGAGCTGCTAAAGCAGCTCGCGGGAAGTGTTATTACTACAAGTAGGGCGCGTGGGTGCACGGCCCGCTAAAGCGGACCGCGATTTTTTTACTCATCAAGTAGACCTTCGGATTCTGGTCATCTTTTGCCAAAAAATTTGTTCGAGCACACCCCACCTATCTGCAATAACCTGGCCGTGCTCCTCATTCACAAAAGAAAAAGAAAAAAAAAAAAGAAAAAAAAAAGCAAATGTAAAATGAAAAAAAAGAAAAAGAAAAAAAGCTCTATGAACCTATCAAAATCAATGTCTTGCATAGTTCCCAACTTCTAGTCCCTTCAATATTCCCCATACATAATGTATGAAAAAAAAAAACCGCCATCTTGAATTTTTTTCCTACTCACCAGGTAGACCTCCGGGTTTTGATCATCTTTTGTCGAGAAACCGCTCCTCCATCTCTTATAGTCTCCAAGAGAGAGACGGACAAAATTTGCCGCCATTTTTTTTCCGCCATTTTGGAATTTTTTTTCGACTCACTGGCAACTGCTCGAGGTTTCGAATGACATTTGGTCGAGCACCCTGCACTTATCTTCTATACCCTGGCCGTGCCCCTCGCCCGTCTCCGAACTCCTCTCTCATCAGCTCTCTCCACCTTTCTCCAAGTCACATTCTTTGAGCTCTATACGACACCATGGGTGAAAAAAATTTTTTTCATACAAAATTTTACAGGAGAGGGGTCGGAAATTTGAGACGTCACAGCTCGGCCGCCATCTTGTTTTTTTAATTTTTTTCACTTTTTCTGTTAATCGTTTACTAATTTCTAAAATAATCCAAAATTTCAAAGAAATCGGTTGGAAAACAAAAGAGTTGCAAGATTCTCTTCGGCCGCCATCTTGTTTTTCTGAAATGTCATAATTTTTCCCCACTCGAATCCCCCACCCGGACATATCTCCCCTACATCATTGTATCGTTTTTTGACTCTTTCTAGGAGAACAATTATGTCAATCAGTGAGTCAGTCAGTCAGTGGTAATCGAGCTATATATATTATAATAGAATAGAAATGTTTTTTATTCAAATAAACTTTTAACAAGTGCTTTTGAATCGTCGATGAGTCTACCACTCGTTCGGAATGCCCTTCCTGCCGAGAAGAACCAGCAAGAAACTCGGCAGCTGCTCTTTTCAAAATAAGTTTACAATTCAATAAAATAGTTATACAGTTTAATTACCACCTGCTGTCTCATGAATCGCTGGAACGAATTATGTCCACGCTTAATTATAGATTTTGGATTAGTAGTCGCTTCGAAAAGATATTCAATAATTTAATATAAAAAAATATTTTTAAAAAACAAACTTCAATCACCCGCGCCACTACAAAGTAAGTATATAATTTATTGTTGATTTTTTTAAAACCGCTTGACCGATTTCGATAAAATTTAAATGGGACTTTCAAACAAAAAATAATTTTCCAAATCGGTTCAGGCGTCTTCAATTAATCGGAGAACATACATAAAAAAAAAGATTCCGACGAATTGAGAACCTCCTCCTTTTTTGAAGTCAGTTAAAAAAGAGAATTGACATTGTGTTTATTTAAAAACGTTATCATACTAGTGGTTCGCCCCGAACTAAGACCTCGCGGTATCCCATAATTCCCATAAGGTAGTTTTAACTACCTTATGGGAATACAATATAATAATATTGTAATTAAAACGCGCCGAATCTGATGACGTCAATCGTCATCTGCTTTCGTGGATGGGATGCATATTTACAATATTAAAGACAGCGCCATCTAGTAACAGTATAGTGAAGTTTTGTTAAAAACATTGATGCCCATTAAAACTCAAATAATTTCGTTTCTTTATAATATTTATCTAATCTTAGTATTTGTTGTTCAAGTACAGAATATAACTCAAATTATGTGTAAGTTTCAAGTTTTAAAACAAAGTGGTTTTAGAAATCTAGCCTCGAATACAATCTCCACTTTGAAAGCCCCCCATTTCGTATGGGAGCCCCCCTGAAATAAAGATTTTTATAACTTTTTAAGCCATTTTCGGCTGGAGGCCATCGGTTTACATATCATATCTAAAATTGAAGTAATTACGTTCAGTAATTCAGAAGTTATAAGGCTGTGACAGACGGACGGACGGACAAGTGCAAATCGCTCTAGTAAACTCAGAGACCTTCGCTTCGCTCGGTCGACTAATATTATAAAACGAAAGTGTGTTTGTTGGTTTGTCCTTCAATCACGCCGCAACAGAGCTACGGATCGACGTGATTTTTTGCATGGGTATAGTTAAGGACCTAGAGTTACATACAGGCTACTTTTTATCCCGGAAAATCAAAGAGTTCCCGAGGGACTTTAAAACTAAATCCACGCGGACGAAGTCGCGGGCATCACCTAGTTTTAAATAAATAAACAAATATCAGTCAAACACCCAATTACTAACATTGTGTTTACAGTGATTTTACTACTAACACATTTTGTTTTGTTTTTCTTTTTGTTTTTGCATATGGACCAAAAGTCTGAAATAGAAATTTATTTTCATTATCATAGTGGGCGAGGACCCTTAAAATCCGGTTAGCAAGCCTTTCGAGTTATGCTGTTGGTACTGCGAGTAACTAATGCAAACAGAAAGCCAGTTTTCCATTTTAGTGCTCCAATATCTTTCTCTAATACGATTTCACACGTTCACTATTATGATTATCGATTTAAACAACACTCAATGAATAACAATAGGTATAGAAGAAAAATATAAAAATACTAGCTTTTGCCCGCGGTTTGCTCCGCGTGGAGTTTGGTTTATAAAACCCGTGGGAACCCTCTGTTTTTCCGGGATAAAAGGAAGCTAAGTATAATTTTCCATGACCTCAACTATAAGTCTATAACCATGCAAAAAATCACGTCGATATTTTGCTCCGTTGTTGGTGCGTGATCTTGTATTTATAAGATTTTTAACCGACTTGAAAAAAAAAACAAAAAGGAGGTTCTCAATTTTTTTTTTGGTCGATGTCCATCAAATCCATATCTCCATCAAATCATACCTGATTTCAATAAGTAGGGGGTAGGTCCCATTTAAATTTGGTGAAGATTTGATAAATATCTTCGGTGATAGAGGACGGAACTCTTCAATGAATAGAAACGAATCGCTCGCGATCAGAGAATGTGTAGATTTAGCCTATGAAGCTACACTAAAAAGCTTAAAATGATAATATATAAAAATTCTTCTAAAAAACAGACTTCAAACGCTAAAAATAAATAATTTCAGTTTGTACACGTATGTTGAAGTCGGGCGGGCCTCAATAGAACTATGAAACTGCAACGCTAGCCAGACTTCAACATACCTGTACCAAGTAGTACTATATTCTGTGCCTGGACCTACAACCTACAAACTAAAATTTTGGCTAGCGTGGTGCATTCGTTTCATCGATTCCATTTAGGCCCGCCCGAAGGCGTTTAAAGTCGCCTTTTTAAAAGAATTTTTATATTTTATTAAAAATCTGGGAGGCTTTGGCCGTGGCTACTTAATAACCTACCTAGAAAGACGTGCCGTCAAGCCATTTGGCGTTCCGGTACGAGAAGGTGTAGAGACCGATTAGGGTATGGGTTTGATTTACATTCCCATACCCCTTCCAAGTTAGCCCGTTATCCTAGACTTTGACTGATCTCACCTAATGGTAAGTGACGATCACTTACCATTAGGTGAGATCACAGTCAAAGTCAAACGCTATCTTGTCAATGAATAAAAAACCGGTCAAATGCGAGTCGAACTCGTGCGCCGAGGGTTCCGTACCTACCCATTATACCGCCATCGCCACTTTTCTATTTTTTGGAATTTTTCCTTTATTTGTATATTTAAATACAACTAGAGTCGATGTACTTGTACTGAACGCGATACTTTATTTCCAATTCGACGTCACACATTGCATAGTCAATGTTGACACAACTGTGAGCACTGAGCAGGCAGCAGGTTTACATAATGCCGAGCGCACACCGGTGGACGGCAGGGGACAGTATCAAGGATGTTCCTCCAAGGCACACTGATTATAATAATATAGCAAAATCCCCTGTGATACCGCGAGCGTCCGCCATGGTACAGCAACGGCTCATATCGACGCAGCCCGGCGGACTCTTGCGCACACCGCATACCGACGCCTTCCGCCGCAGTATCTTATGGCATGCTCTTTGATACCAGAGAGAAAAATCCACTGTGATACCGCGAGCGTCCGCCATTGTACAGCAATGGCTCATATCGGCGCAGCCTGGGACGCTGGCGCACACTGCGCATACCGACGCCTCCCGCCGCGGTATCTTATGGCGTGCTCTTTGATACCAGAGAGAAAATTCCTCTGTGATACCACGAGCGTCCGCCATTGTACAGCAATGGCCTGCTCATATCGGCGCAGCATGGGACTCTGGCGCACACTGCGCATACCGACGCCTCCCGCCGCGGTATCTTATGGCGTGCTCTTTGATACCAGAGAGAAAATTCCTCTGTGATACCACGAGCGTCCGCCATTGTACAGCAATGGCCTGCTCATATCGGCGCAGCATGGGACTCTGGCGCACACTGCGCATACCGACGCCTCCCGCCGCGGTATCTTATGGCGTGCTCTTTCATACTAGAGAAAAATCCCCGGTGATACCGCGAGCACAGACCTTATAATACTGGCGAGCGTCCGCCATTATACAGCAACGGCTCATATCGGCGCAGCCTGGGACACTGGCGCACACTGCGCATACCGACGCCTCCCGCCGCGGTATCTTATGGCATGCTCTTTCATACCACAGAGAAAAATCCCCTGCGTTGCTCCTGAGATGAGCTGTGCTGTGCTACAAGTCATTTATAATACGTTTATGTTGAAGCTTTTTCGAAAAATAAATAAAATATTAAATTAATGTTAAAATCCTCTGCCGTCCCGTCCACCGGTTTGCGCTAGGCCTTATACAGTGTAGAGTGCACACGTTATACGTACTTCCCACGTGTATTAAGTATACCAGCTTTAAGCCGTGGCTTCACGGTTTGAGTCATCCTGACGCGGAGCGAGTAATACTCCTCTAATAGATTGGCACATAGAAAAATCGTACGAGCAGAACGTTACGTTCTGCTCTTACGATTTTTCGATTGTTCGCGTGTAGTTTTCTACGATAAGTAAAAAATGGAAAGTTTTGCATAGCGCAGTCTATTTATTACTTGAATTAATTACTTTCTTAGAAGAGTAGAAAAAAAATCACGCCCTACGACATTCAAGACGTCATTGCCATGAAAAGTATTGCTAGAAAAGAAAACTTCGTGATACGTCACAGTCATGTTTACTGTAAAAAATATATTTTTTTTGTCAACGGTACAGTTTGACTGTCATTTTGTAACGGTAGTCGACGGCCAACTTGAAGCGAACGGGTTAGTAAAATTACTCAACTAAGGGCTACGGCAAAGCCAAAAGAAAGGATTATGATTTTTGCAGTCTCAATAGTTAGGTACATCTAACAGATAAAAATTTCTGCTGGATAAATCTTGGTGATACCTTTTTGAGTTTAACTGCCAGATTTACTAATCAGACACTTATGAAACAGAAATTCAAACGCAATCCGTCAGACAAGTTGAGGATAGGCTATTAGACCTTTACCAACATGTGGTGAAACAGGCACTGAGACTTCTATTTGCGTGACTCTATAAGGGCTTTAAGAAAATTACTATCTACCAAGTTACGTTCAAAAAGCGCTCGTTACAGCAACACAGGATGTGAAACCTGCTTCCCAAGGCAGCTGCCGATAGTATAATAGCTACCTATAGGTAGGTATGTAGCTCAATTATTGTATGAATACCTGCAGAAATCATTCACTTGATTTCGATATTTATTATGGCGATATGCCGACTTGAGGCCTAACGAGCGAGGCTGGTAAAAAACAGGCAAGTTTAACTTTCAAGGAGTGAATAACCAGTCGTATATGTTTTATTTAAAACGAAATGGTGTCCGCTCCTTCGTCCGAGGTTATGGGAACTCTGAGTTCCCGAGATAAAAATTAGCCTGTGTCTTAAGATCAGACCTGTAGATCCTATGAATACTTATATAAATCTATGCTATGTCAGTCTCTAGAATAGTGACTAGTTAGCTGTGTCAAAAAGATCAAATGGACCTGGTCAATTTCGGCAAACTGCATCAGTTACGTCACAATTTAGATAATTGGATTAATTTATGATACTGATATTTGCTGCGCGCCGCGATAGCTTCAAATTGATCCACAATTTAGCTGTCATTTGTATCATCATCATCAGCAACCCATCAACGGCTCACTACTGAGCGCAGGTCTCCCTCTCAGAGAAGGGTTATAGGCCGTAGTCCACCATGCAGGCCCAATACAAATTGGCAGACTTCACACACCTTTTGAGAACATTATGAAGAACTCTCAGGTGAGCAGGTTTCCCACGATATTTTCCTTCACCGTTAAAGCATGTGATATTTAATTTCTTAAACGCACTTAACTTCGAAAAGTCAGAGGTACCGGGATCGAACCTGCGACCCCCCGAATAGGAGACCGGTCGTAACCGCTAGGCTATCACTGCTTCAGATCAGACCTGTAGATCCTATAAATACTTATAAATCTCCTATCCTTTCAGAAGGGAGGTGTGATAAAAAAAACTTTTGGAACCCCTGCTTTAAAGCGTTAACGATCATAGAAAGAAAATAGATACAATAAAGTGTAATTTGGCTAGGGGGGGGCTGAACCATTTCGGAAAAGCTGCATTCAATCTTTACTACAGTCTCAATTTAGATGATTGGATTAATATTTAACCGATTTTGATGGATAAGGCGTCAATCGATCAAATGTGGCGCTTCAAATTGATCCATAATTAAGCTGTCATTGGTATCATCATCGTCAGCAACCCATCAACGGCTCACTACTGAGCGCAGGTCTCCTCTCAGAGAAGGGTTATAGGCCATAGTTCACCACGCTGGCCCAATGCGAATTGGCAGACTTCATACACCTTCGAGAACATTATGAAGAACTCTCAGGTGTGCAGGTTTCCTCACGATGTTTTCCTTCACCGTTGAAGCAAGTGATATTTAATTTCTTTTAGGGTGAGATCTATAGATGGCACTCTCACTCAGCTCAGACTCAAGACGGAGTTAAAACGAGACAGATTTATATCGGGACATATTTGTGTCTCATTTTAACACTATCTTGAGTCTTGAGCAGAGCCAGAGTACGATCTATAGATCTCGGCCTTAAAGTCAGAGGCCTGGGATTCGTACCTGGGATCGAACCCTGCGACCCCCCGAATAGGAGACCGCAGTTCTAACCACTAGGCTATCACTGCTTCATTTGTATAGGGCAGAGTTGGGCATTATTCGAATAAATTTTTATCTAGATAATTATTCGAATAAACTCCCAATGTATCGTGAATAATTCATTCGTGAATAAATTATTCGTAAATAAATTGCTTACGAATAACTATTCTTGATTTTATTCGTTATAAAATAACGAAGGAATTCACGAATAATTTATTTGTAGGCAATAATAAATTATTTTTGAAAACTCTTTTATATCACTTAGAACATTTTTTTGGACTATTAGTCCAGGCACATTGAATATGGAGAACAAAAAAAATGTTATCTAGAAACCTACGTTTTTAAATGGTTAAAAGGGTTAAAGTCAACATAAGGAAAATGAGTTATGTGCCCAAGAAGGTTAGGGGATGATTTTAGGGGTTGAAAAGGGGTGAAAATGGATACATCTCGTGTTTTTTGCAATTTCACGCGAAATTTGATGTCCTACTGAAAAATGTTAAATACAAAAGTTGTAGATCTTGGAAAAATCTACAACTTTTGTATGGGTCATTTTTTAATATAACCTCAAAATTTCAGAAAAAAATGCAAAGAATAAAAAATTTTTTTTTTTGTTTTTTACTTGTCAATTTCTCAAAAATAAATATTTTTTAACCAAACTTGCTGAAAGTACTCCTTTTTGTGTCCCAAATAACAAAAAAAAAATTTTAGATTGAAATATTAAAAACTGTTTGAAAGATTCGTTTTTTTCGGTCCGAAACACGTTGTTTTCAAAGTTACATTTTACTACTTACAATCATCGTAGAGAGGTCATCATACAGGGCTCATTTTTTTCGTTTTGACATCTACTTTTCAATGAAATAATAAAACAATACAGCTTCCATTTAAAAACATGTCTAAAAATTGAAAAATATAAAAAATTTTACTTTGCAAAAACAAATTTTTTGGTTATTGTTAATAATTTGTTATGAATAAAAAAAATTTCAAAAACTAATAAGACCATTGAATTGTACGGGAAAAAACACGAAGAAACATATGTTTTACTATTTAAATACATTTTTTATTTTTGTACAATACTACTATAAACATTGTAACAGCATATTCCGTGTAGTTGAAAGATGTCAGGTAAGTACATACAATGCGATCGACTTTTACTTTAATAAGAAAAGTTCCTCATTTCTCGCGATGAAATTAATTAATTCAATTATTTTCTACATATTTTGATAAATAAATCGTCTTATAATTATTTTTTGTACAAAATTATTTAAAACATGCTTTTAAATAATTGAATGATTTTTTAAAATGAATTCTGAATCTAATTTAACTTGCACCGAATTTATAATTGAAATTTATATCAACAAAATAGATTGTTAACAATACCACTACTACTAATAATAATAATAAAAAAATAATAATGAGGTAAATGACAATAATGAAAAACTCAATTTTAATCAAGTTGATTTTTTTATGAAATATGCTCAAGTACTGATAGATATCATACATTTACACTTTATATACATAAATGTTATACATTTATTATGCGATTTATTACATATTTAATAATGAATACATTATGCACACTAAACCAATTTTTGTCTTTTCGCTAATTGAAAGTTTGGCTGATCATCATCGATTAATTGTTCGTCGAAATATGTGACTTCCTCATTATCTTCAATCGTTTCTTCATCAAATTCCTCTGGAAACTTTTCCATAGCAAGATTTTCTGAGTTGAAGATAATACTTGGTTGTTCAATTTCATCAGGATTATCAGAAATTTCATCAAAATCACTTAAATCTTTTGAAACTTTTTCAACGTTTGAACAACTTTCAGAACCATGGCGTTTTGTGCATAACTCTGTGCATCGCAACCCATGCTTTCTGCAACCGCATCTATTGCCCTCACATCCAGTCTCACAACTGCAACAAATTATCTTAAGTAACTCATCTGGAATAAGTGAGTCATCTGTATAATGTGGCATAAGTATTTTTGTATTATTTACAATCACTTGTTTCCAGCCCCATTTCGTTGCATTTAATGTATGTCCGAGCTACATTTGTAGTTGGAAGTAGATATACTCTGTACGAGTGTTGAATTGCTGCTCCAACAGAAGGGGGTAATTTTTCGAATTTAAAAGTCGACTTTGCAGTTAATAATTTAAACTGTGTAAATCTTAAATCATCCAGTGGTATTAAATAATTTTGTACAAAAATTAATTATAAGACGATTTATTTATCAAAATATGTAGAAAATAATTGAATTAATTAATTTCATCGCGAGAAATGAGGAACTTTTCTTATTAAAGTAAAAGTCGATCGCATTGTATGTACTTACCTGACATCTTTCAACTACACGGAATATGCTATTACAATGTTTATAGCAGTATTGTACAAAAATAAAAAATGTATTTAAATAGTAAAACATATGTTTCTTCGTGTTTTTTCCCGTACAATTCAATGGTCTTATTAGTTTTTGAAATTTTTTTTTATTCATAACAAATTATTAACAATTACCAAAAAATTTGTTTTTGCAAAATTATTTTTTTTATATTTTTCAATTTTTAGACATGTTTTTAAATGGAAGCTGTATTGTTTTATTATTTCATTGAAAAGTAGATGTCAAAACGAAAAAAATGAGCCCTGTATGACCTCTCTACGATGATTGTAAGTAGTAAAATGTAACTTTGAAAACAACGTGTTTCGGACCGAAAAAAATGAATCTTTCAAACAGTTTTTAATATTTCAATCTAAAATTTTTTTTTGTTGTTTGGGACACAAAAAGGAGTACTTTCAGCAAGTTTGGTTAAAAAATATTTATTTTTGAGAAATTGACAAGTAAAAAACAAAAAAAAATTTTTTTTTGATTCTTTGCATTTTTTTCTGAAAATTTGAGGTGATGTTAAAAGATGACCCATACAAAAGTTGTAGATTTTTCCAAGGTCTACAACTTTTGTATTTAACATTTTTCAGTAGGACATCAAATTTCGCGTGAAATTGCAAAAAACACGAGATGTATCCATTTTCACCCCTTTTCAACCCCTAAAATCATCCCCTAACCTTCTTGGGCACATAACTCATTTTCCTTATGTTGACTTTAACCCTTTTAACCATTTGAAAACGTATGTATCTGGATAACATTTTTCTTTTTTATCTCTGTAAATGACTTAATTTGCCTGGACTATATTATATGGTACGCACTTGCGTTACCGAGACAAGCCGAGTACAAATCATATTTCGTAAATAAATAAACCTTCTAAATTCAAGCAGATTGTTTGATATCATGTTTGAAGAAAGAGTAGTGGTGAAAACTAATATTAGAAAATAGTCATAACTGGAAACACTTGATAATTGAAGGCAAATACATATTCGATTTTAATACCGTTATTTTTATTCATTATTCGAATAACGAATAAAATAATTTATTCGTCATTCGAATAATTTTTCTTTGAATAAATTAAGTTATTTATTATTCGAATAATAAATAAAATCTATTTATTCGTTATTTGTCATTCGGATTTTTGCCCAACTCAGCAGCCTTAGCATGGGAAGGGGACTATTTATCCACGGGGAAAGGATAAAATGATTCTCCCCTCGCTCAGTTTTATCCACCCATAGAGCATGGGCACAGCGGTGGATATAATATCCACGGTGGATAAAATGGGAGAAAAATTTATCCCCGCAATTATTGCCATTATAAGAAAATCATGGTAGTACTTTGGTAGCATTTGGTAGTAAGAGGTAGAAATGCATAGAATAAGTAAAAATGCCCATGGAACTAGGAGATAGGACTTGGAAATGCCACAAATAGTACTTCACAATGTATGTTCAAGTGTCAACTAAATGTCGAAAAGTCATTACAATTGATTTTGACAATTCCTATTTTTCGTAATTTTGTTTGAACTAAACAAACGTTGTCGGGTTAATTATTTTCAATTTCACCAGTTTTTAGAGTTTACGTCAACGTGGTTCTGATTTATTGTACTTACTTACCTAAAGCTTACGAGGAGCGAAAGCTAACATGAGTGCCAAAACGTAAGTAGATACTAGGTATATCCTCACATCACTTCACATCACAAAATGTTGTAGCAAAATCGAAATGTAAACGTATCTAATTTTCTCGACAAATATTTAACTAAGTACACATTCTATTTCATTCAGGTCAAGAAGCAACAAAATAAAGATTAACATGTAGGTCGACCATGACCATAGCAAGACCCTTAAAAGTAAAAAGGGCAGACTCCCAGTGTCAAAAACTAAAAGACATAATAAGAGCATGGGTTAAACAGGACTGTTGAACAGTGGAAGCAGGTAAGTCCACAACATAATATTACAATTTCATGGTAAAGTCAGTAGGTACACAAAATAAAATATTACAAAAGGTAATCATACAAATATTATATTTTAGCTGAAATAAGAATGGATTAATCTCTGTCTTGTTTGTCTGATACAATTGTCAGCAGCCTGGTTTGATCCACAGTAGATTTGAAGGAGGATTGCTCTTTTCACTTTTTACATCCGAGTTGTCCATTGGAATTCTGCAATACATAAAAATTAAATATATTAGCCTGATTCCCCTGTAAAATATTTGTTTCTATTAATGCTGTACTGTAATATAGATGTCAATTAATGCCTGCTTATTGTCTTTTCAGATTTCCACAAAGATTGCTGAAACTTAAAAGTACTGACTGAAAAGCAGCTCTTGAAATTAGAATTTAGCCTGCATAGTGTTTGCAATGTGTTTATACAAATAAACAATTTTATGATCATGTGTTTTTTTTGTATTCCTTAAATTATTTAAATTAACCTGTTAGATATTAACTAGGCTTGCTTTATACTAAGTTTGATAGAAATTAAATTTAAACATTATAGCTAAAAGATAGTATTGACTAATTCTGAAACTCTGATCTATTTACCTACACAAGAGGCTAAAGTGTTTTGCAAATCACATTCTAACAATAGCTTCAGTGACTTGTGTAAGTTATTTGCTGATTATTATTGTTTGAACAACAACCATTCCATGGTCTTGACCCATGCCTCTGGTAACTACCGGCTGCCAACAGTCTGATAGATATGAGTACCTAGCAAAAAATTTAAAGTTATGCTAGCTAGCTACAATATTATGTAAACATACAAATAAGTAAGAATTGAAGTTTGTTTGTAATGACAAAATAATAGCATTTTTACAACATGCATGCATATGTTATAATTTGGTACTTAGAATATCCATATTTTAAATTTTTGTCTGTGTTCGTTTTTGTTTGGGCTAATTTTGGGAACAGCTGGACCGTTATTGACGGGACTTTCACTGGCAGATAGCTGATGTTATAAGGAGTAACTAAGGCTACTTTTTTAACCTACTTTGAAAAGAAGAGTTGTGTTTTTCTACCTATGTATATCGATATCTCCATGATTTTTAAACCAATTTGCATGAATTTTTTTTAATGGATACAGAAACTTTGCGAGATGGTCCCATAAAAAACTTCGAGTTCTAACTCCTCAATCCTGATGCTGCAGGGTTGTCCACCTAAATTGTGGTTAATAACTGTTGATTATTATGAATGTTGTAGATACCTACCAAGCAGACTACATAGTTAAATTCGACCCAATTTTGGGTTCTGTCCAACCCAAGGGGTTCTGTCCAAGCGGACGAAGTCGCGGGCATTAGCTTGTTGTAAATATACCTAGGTACTATTATTATAGTTGCTTATATATAGTATGTTTGCTTAAGATGGTTGTAATTGATGCTTACTTTATACGTGCACTGGATGTCCAACCACAGCATTGATTTAAAGTCCATCCACGGCTTTAAAGTCTCACGGAACTCTTCACATAAATATAAAACAGAATTTCTTCATCCGAAACTGGCGTTGAAATTCGGTGTCGGAAAACTTAAATAGATTAAATACTCTGATCACGTCATGATCGAGGATGTAATTTTCTTTCTTGTTTTTCCGTTTCTGATGCAAAAATGAGGGTCTAGGAGGCTCTAGACATATTTTTTGTTATGAAATGGTATGAAGATAAACTTATACCCACGTCCTATGCACGAGGATAAAATTATCCTTTCAAATGTCAAAAAGGGAGAATTTTATCTCTTTCATTTGAGTCCATGCTCTAGCTGGGGGGAAGTTTATCCACCGTAATGTCAAACAGGGATATACTTCTCCTTTCCCCTGTCGCCATGCTCTAGCAAAGGGAAAAGATAATTTTATCACTTTTGAGTGGATAAAATCGGGGGATAAATTTTTTATCCCCTGCCCATGCTAAGGCTGCTGGTATAGGGACATTCAATCCAGTGTTAATCACAGATTTATTATAGGGATCAGTGTACCAACGACACAAAAGTACTTGCACCACAGAGTAAGGAAGGTCTCCTTATTGTGCTTGCAGCGTGCACATCATCAATTCTGCCAATCACTACTTGATTGAAGCTGTATCAATAGATAATGAAAACTTTCGTGCTAAGGTGGCTGTACAAATACAAATTAACTACCGTTTTGAATACCGTTCATTTAAAATTGACACGCTATTACACTTAAACTCCACAGAACCGTACCAGCTTATCGATTCGATATTTTATTTCGATAGCAATAAAGTTCGATTTGGTTTGGCAATAATGAATCAACAAGTCATGGTGATTTGTTGAAGAGAAATCACTCAATCATTGTCTTGGCGCCCATCTTTGCATCAATTTCGTTGATAATGACATTCGCGATTTCGACACATTGCGAAGTGCGACGGCAACTGGACGGTAAGGGCACGTTTATGCACACACGGCGCGTATTGCGGCGCCCGCCGCGGTGCCCGCCGCGTTCAACGCAAACGCTTCTGCATGAACGCTCTCATATGGCCATATGTTTGAGTTTACTGCGCGACACGACGCACCGCGCGACGCGCAACGCCTCGCGTGTGCATAAACGTACCCTAAGATGTCACACCGAAGGCGAGCGTACGCGTGTACAGAGCCTGTTATCAAAAATTACATACATTAAGTTTTGGAATTAATTTACACTGAGCCAATAGACCCCTTTCCAATTTTGGATCGTTATTCCCTCGGTGGACATAGTTCGAAGATCTGATGGTCATTGGGGTCCCAAGGTGCTGGAGTGGCGACCCCGAACCGGGAAACGCAGTGTTGGCAGACCCCCCACTAGGTGGACCGACGACATCAAACGAGTCGCAGGGAGCCGCTGGATTCAATGGCGCAAGACCAAAGCCTGGTGGAAGTCCATGCAGGATACCTTTGTGCATCAGTGGACGTCTATAAGTCGATAAAGAAGAAGTATGTTCGACTGCAGATGGCAACTGACAAGGTCCTGGGTTCGAACTTCGGATTCCGGGTCGAGCCAGGAAAAATATACTTATTGGATTTTTCCTTTGATTTTTCCGACAAGAAATTCTCGGTAGGTAGATACTAGCCCGGAGTTAGGAAATTAGTAGGTTATGTCACCCCCTTGCCTCGGAGAACACGTAAAGCCGTCGGTCCTTCGCCTGATCTCTCTCCGCTCGTGTCGGATTTCCGTCCCATTAGACTATGAGTAAGGTAATAGAGAGTGTAACTGTGTTTGCTTACACACTTGTGCACAATAATATCCCATCTCAGTGGAGATTGGCCACCTATTTACTTGTTATTTTAGGCGGCATTGTCAGTTACCCTAAGGTGAGATCGCAGACAAGGTCTATCATGTCATGAATAAAAAAAAAACTTGATTGAAATGGATAGTTACTCGATAACTTCGTTCGTGCGTCCGGCGCATCCGTCGATGCGTGAAGGTTAACGTTGGACATCGAGACGTTAAGCTTCGACGCGTGAGAAACCACCCTAAGCTCCTAAAACTAAATAATATAACGACGAAAGACTCGCGAGAGTCACAAAGAGTTCACACTTCACACTGCCCGAAATTTTTAAGCTATTGCATAGCTTTTATCGCGGGCTTTGAACTAGGACAAACAGTTTGAGCGCGGCGACCGAATCAAGAAAATCCGTAACGAAAATAAACCTAACACCGTCGTTCAGTAAGCGTTTGAACGCTTACTGAACGACGGTTCTTACTGAACGACGGACTTCATTTTAGAGGTTCTCAAGTAAATCTATTTGGCGCAGTGGGCGAGCGGCCGTATGATGTATGATGTCGCAGGTTCTAATCTCACTCGCGAAGTAGTGACAGTTCGCTTTTCTTGTTTGTTTGTTTTTTAATTATTTTTTTTGCATAATTTTTATTATGCAAAAAAATATTGCATAAATATTATAATGCATAAGTTGATAAAAATGCTATGCAATAGCTTTACCGCGGCAGTCCCCGAGTGCCACTTAATTTTTAATACAATATCAACAATTGTAAATTGAAAATTAAATCACCCCCCTATGAATCTATGACCGAACTATGTACGATACTCTGTTAGCAGTTTTCTGCTCCATCATCAGATCCTCCTCCTCGATCCTCGATCATCATCTATCTATCACCTACTCATTAAGACCATTCTAATGAACCCAAACACACTATATCTGCTATAAGTTGCTGAGGAGTTGGGTAATCCCGCAGACTACTTGATGCTGCAGCATCAGCTCAAGACTACCATGCCTTGGAAGTTGGAAATAATTCGAAGTAACAGTAGGTACAAAAAATTTCAAATCAATCACACCAGTGAAAGTTTGCAAAACTCTTAAAACTCTTTAATCAAGTGGGAAATGAGCTAATGACCTTCAAACGCCTGAGCTGGGTACCAATTGTCTAAAAGTTATTCCATTGATCGTATTCGTATTCGATGACATTAGCGACAAAGTAAAATAGTTTGATATTTCCATAAGTGTAGGTTTATCACTTTAATAAAAAACCGGCCAAGTGCGAGTCATACTCGCGCACCGAGGGTTCCGTACTACAAAAGTAAAAGTAAAACGATAATATTATATTAATTTGCTTATTTATCGTTCACTTTGTTTGTAGAGGTTTATTGTTAATATAAAAAAAACTATGCTAGTTAGAGCGTTGGTTTTATTTTTCCTGTAAAATATACATAAACCTCTATTGACCATAATTATTTCAGATTTTTCGATTGGTAAACTTCGGGGGTAAGGGGGGGGGGGGCGGTTAGTTATCTTACTTTGAAATTTCAAACCCCCGATTTTCCCCCTTTTTTAATCAAACTAAAATAATTTTCGCGTTGCTTTTATTTTTCCTGTAAAATATACATAAACCTCTATTGACCATAATTATTTCAGATTTTTCGATTGGTAAACTTCGGAGATAAGGGGGGGGAACGGTATTTTTTTCGACATTTTGGCCGATTACTCAAAAACTATTATACATAGAAATAAATAAAAAACTGTTTTAGAATGCAATAGTAAAGGCCTTTCATATGATACCCCACTCGGTATAGTTATCTTACTTTGAAATTTCAAACCCCCGATTTTCCCCCTTTTTTAATCAAACTAAAATAATTTTCGCGTTGCTTTTATTTTTCCTGTAAAATATACATAAACCTCTATTGACCATAATTATTTCAGATTTTTCGATTGGTAAACTTCGGAGATAAGGGGGGGAGGGGGAACTGTATTTTCTTCGACATTTTGGCCGATTACTCAAAAACTATTATATATAGAAATAAATAAAAAACTGTTTTAGAATGCACTAGTAAAGTCCTTTCATATGATACCCCACTCGGTATAGTTATTTTACTTTGAAATTTCAAACCCCCGATTTTCCCCCTTTTTTAATAAAACTAAAAATAATTTTCGATTTTTCTTTATTCCAATGATGTTGGGATGTTGGTTCCAATGATATTATACACAACTATGCCAAATTTCATGTCGATAGCTTAAATAGTTACTGAAATAATCGACTGTGACAGACGGACGGACGGACGGACGGACGGAGAAAGTCTTACCATAAGGGTTCCATTTTTACCATTTTGGTACGGAACCCTAAAAAATAATAATAAAAAAGCAATGTGGCATCTCTAGTTTCTAAAGAGCTCCATTGTAATATGGAGTCTTAGAAAACGTAGTTCAACAACTGTAATGTGTTGCTACTAGATGTTGCTAACAGTTGCTTAAACTGAAAAAAGTAGACACATATCACTAATTTCGATGCTGACGTGTGTGTGGCTATGGTGTAATGCTAACACACTCGGGCGCGATTCCCAAGAGATGTGGGTTCGAATCCCGCTGGCCTCGGAATTTTTGATATGTATTTATAAATTTATTTTAAAGTAAAATAATCCTTGATTGTATTGATTTAAGGTCACAAATTCAAAAAGTAAGCCTCAAGCCTAAGTTTCAATTCCGTCCACCTGAGCAGATAAATTGGTGGCACTCTACACTCGAAAACGCGCACTTCGTAGGTAAAGATAACGCACGCAAAAGAAGTTACTTAACTTAGACAAAGGAGTCAAACCCACAACAGAGTGATTACAAGTGTAAATTAAAAATTTTATTTTTACATGCAAACTTTTAGTAGCTACATCATTAGACTCTGGATTCATCTAGGATCAGAGTACTTGTTATGACGAATCAAACGAGCCCAAACTCGATGGGGTTACGTCGTTTTATTACAGAGTTCGGATACTCATCTTCCGTCTCCATCATCAGATCAGCTCCATGTCACAATATGCATTGTCATCCGATTTACACATACATGCAAAATTTCAGCTCGATCAGAAACCGGGAAGTGGGTCTAATTCATCTTGCAAGATTTGACCCAAACAAACATTGCAAGTTAAATAAAAGCTTGTAAAAATTCAAAGGCAATTCAGGCACTGACCTAGTCTTTGAAGTTACTATCTCAGTTACTTAAATATGAAATAACTTCTTTGATCTGCATACTCAAATTGTTAATTACTCATCACATGATTCATTCACACTATGAAATTACGCTTAGTTACCAACATTACATTGGCTTAACTGTTAAGGCGTATGTAAATTACACAGTAAGTAGGTAGGCATGTGCATAATTTTAGCTTATTTCAATGGTGAAGGAAAACATCGGGAGGAAACCTGCACACCTGAGAGCTCTCCATAATGTTCTCAAAGGTGTGTGAAGTATGCTAATTTTCATTAGGCCAGTGTGGTGGACTATGGGCCTATAACCCTTCTGTCAAAGGGAAACCTGTGCTCAGTAGTAAGCTGTTAATGGGTTGCTGATGATAAAAATACTGATAGTTGTTTTTCTTTTACTTGTGATAAATCTCCCATGCAGATGGCTATCTCTATACAGGAATTATTATTGTTATTACTAGCTGATGCCCGCGACTTCGTCTGCATGGATTTAGTTTTTAATATCCCTCCGGAACTGATTTTCCAGGATAAAAAGTAGCCTATGTCACTCTCCAGGTACTTAACTATATCCATGCACAAAATCAAGTCAATTTGTTGCTCTGTTGCAGCGTGATTGTAGGACAAACCAACAAACAAACACTTTCGCATTTATAATATTAGTAAGGATAGTAAGGATTACTTACATCTGAACAGGTCAGGTCCTCCATACTCCGACTATGAGTCCCATTCAATTTCCACGAGTTCAGAGTCCCATAATGTCCTTCGCGGTCACCACCGCACGGTTTAAATGGCACATCGTAAATGTGCTCCTTAACAAAGAACTCAGACTTCTTTTCCTTACACTTACAACTCAAATGACACTTGAAACCGTCCGCCTTATCATTACTTTGACATTTCAAACACTTCTCCTTCAAAAAAGTACTCAAATTGTTTGTGTCAACATTTTCTGCACTACAGTCACAAATACAGTCATGCGTACTAAGTCGTGTGTATGGCAAGCTTAACGTAGAATTGTTAGTTATTATGGCACAGTTTAACGAATTGAAACATTTGGTAAAGGGATCTTTAACGTGTTCACTGATAGGCGCTAGCGTTCTATGTTTAATATCTAGTAGTTCTGTACATAAATAGTGCATTTCTTTCGGTTTATTCGTTGTGTCATCACTCTCGGCGATGTCATAAATGTTTTTACTTGTATTTTGAGCTTCGCGCTTATGCAACGCCTGTTCCAGCTTTTTGAGCATTTTCTTAGCGTCCTTTTTACTTTTTTCCGGAGATTCTTGTAGGGTTGGCGAGTTGAAAGCCCTCGGAGGCTTCTTGGGAGGTGGACCGGCCGGTAGCGGTTGTTTGAGAGCCTTTTTCAAAGTGTCTGTCAAAACTAAATGCGGGTTCTTACGTTCTAATTTCATAGTTTCACTGGAGGCACACAAAACGTTCATAGATTCTAAATTAGGTTTTGATTTTTCAGTATCAGTCTTATTAAGCTGTGGTTTCTCATATTGTGATACAAGTTTTTTGATCTTACTCGTTTTTTCTTCCTCCACATTCTCAGTTTCTGAGCTGACACCGCTGTCTGTCATGGAGTCCTGTCTACTTTCGTGCGGTTTGTTTTTCACAACCTTGGCGTACTGATCTAAAATGTGCTTAGGCACTTTGCAGTCCGGTATTGAATCTGGCACCACATCAGGAGTCTCTATAACACTTGAATCGCTACTCTGAACCTCACATACCTCACCAACTATATCACTGCTAGTTTTCGTTGGCTGGAAGTTTTCTTTCCTCATTTGATCTTCTAGGAAGTTACCGAGCTGTTTAAGACGTTCCTTACTCAGTTTACTCTCCATTTTTAATGAAAAATCACTGGTTTCCGACCTGCCCTTGCAACTTCCATGTCTTTGGGGGCTTTGGTTGATTATCTGACTGCGATCGCATCGGAATGCGTGGCTTCTGTGCAGCTTTTTCCCCGGGTCGCTGGATTGACGTGTTAGAGAGGTTTTACCGTCACTCAAACTGCGTTTTACCTCATTTTTACTATACAGATAACTTGTGTTCGGTTTAGGTGTAAAATCGTCAGTTTTGGCACAATTTTCCTGTTTAACCTCATTCCGAACGATCTTGTCGAGAATTTCGACCTGTTTCTCGTGCACTGAAACTTTTTTAGGCAAAACTACTTCGTTTTCCGTCTGCAGGCTCTCGAATTTACTTTTTATTGCTTGAACTCTGTTTTTTGGATGAGCAAGCATTATTTTAAGGTGTACAACATTTTTGACTAACGAAATTGGAACACTTCGATTTTTTAATTTACGACGAAAATATTAAATTAACTGCAACACTTCTTAAATTCCTATTAACATTAAAACAACACAAAACAATACAATTTTAATACGAAAACAGATGGTGTTGTGTTATCAACCTGTTTTTTTTTTTTATTTGAACCACCCTGGCACAGGATACTGGACTAGTTTTCACTCTCAATACTTCACAAGTCACTAGAAAGTTTCAGTATTTGATTGCAAAACCTTGTTTCCACATTTTTAAGCACGATAAAAGTATTTTAAAACACCATTGTACTGTATTCACTTGACAGAAAGTTTACATAAACAGTTGTTCGTTGATCGTTCATATCGCGAGGCGACTCGAGGGCATGGCACTCTGATCTAAGATTGCCATGTAAAAATTTACTTTCCCATTGCACTGTTGCTTGTCAAGAATAATTATTTTGTTTTTGTTTTTATTTTGATAAAAATATTCATAGATTCGCTGTAATTAGAATAATAAACTTAAGATACATCATAATTCTAAGCATGAAAATTCAAAATTCAAAATTGTTTATTTCACGTAGGCCAACGTGTGGGCTGTGACTCTTAAGACAAGTCATGACTCTACCACCGGTTCGGAAAGCGGATTCTGCTGAGAAGAGCCGGCAAGAAACTCAGCAGTTGCTCTTTTCAAAATAATCATTTTACAATATTATTATGAAGGATGGATTCTCTCAATACCTAACAAGATTTTCTTTCTATGTACAGTCTACAAAATTAAAATCTTAAGTAATTTGATGTAGGTTTATCAGCTGAATAATAGAACATTTAGGTATCACAAGTCACAACCACTCACATCCCTGAACAATAAAATTTAAAATATTATATTTATTCTAGTCAGCCATCCATTTCCCCTAATTTAGGGAAAATAATATAGACATGGGTACTGAAATTCAAGAAATAAAAAGAAACGAATAAGCGCCATCTATTAGGTTGCCTTAGCATTTCGTTAATATTAGCAACGAACTTCATTTAATATGGTAGCAATCAGTATTCGTAAAAGCTCATGATGATTTGCTACAATCCACGAGATGTCTCTAGCAATCATAGTTAACTTTAATTTCATCGTTTTATGCAGACTGTAATAAATAAAAATAAAAGATTATGTTGAAGGAAAATAATGGTTTTGATGAAATTTTTTTGTTCAAGACGTACTTAGTACTTACTACTTATAGTTTTTCGCCTGTGTGAATTATAGTAGCAATACTAAGGTGCACCTAAACGAAGGGGAGTCCTAGCAAAATTAAGTTGTTGTTTCTTTTTCTCTACCTTTATTAAACGCTTATCTGGTTCGTCTGCGTTCGCAACTATATTATACCTGCCTGATTGTTGTGTCATCAGCAAAATCAAGATTAGATACCAACGTAGGTTTTTCTTATTTGATGGCAAGATAGTCCTTGACTGCCATCTCACCTGATGGTAAGTGACGATGCAGTATAAGATGGTAGCGGGCTAACTTGGAAGGGGTATGCCGTATGCATGCACATTAAACCTGATACCCCTAAACTGTTTCTACAAGCCATCGTGGCGGAACGCTAAATTGCTCCGGCACGTACCCTAGGACTCTTCGAAGTTAAATTTCACATTATTTAACGGTCAAGGAAAAGGAGGAGGAAACCTGCATGCCTGAGAGTTCTCCATAATGTTATCAAAAGTGTGTGATGTCCGCCAATTCGCATTGGCCCAACTATCTATCTTTTTGAGGAGACCTGCGCTCAGTAGTGAGCCGTTAATGGGTTGCTGATGATGATGGTAATGATAACACGCAACCATCGTTGCTTTAATAGGTAATACGACCTCAACTCATCAACGGCTCACTATTGAGCGCGGGGCCTCCTCTCGGAGAAGGCTTATAGCCTATAGGCCATAGTCTACAACACTGGCCCAATGCGAATTGGAGGACTTCACACCCTCGAGAACATTACGGAGAACTCTCAGGTGTGCAGGTCTCCTCACGGTTTTTTCCTTCACAGTTAAAGCATGTGATATTTAATTTCTTTAACGCACATAACTTCGAAAAGCCAGAGGCGTACAACCTGCGACCCCCCGAATAGGAAACCGCAGTCCTAACCACTAGGCTAACACTGCTTTTTGTGCTGCTTTTTTAAAAATTGATTGCATCAGTGCTCTTGTCGCAATGACCTCTGATTGGCTGGTACTCTCCCGCTATTGGTTAGAATAGAATAGAATAGAATAGAAATGTTTTTTATTCAAATAAACTTTTACAAGTACTTTTGAATCGTCAATGAGTCTACCACTGGTTCGGAATGCCGTTACTGCCGAGAAGAACCAGCAAGAAACTCGGCAGTTGCTCTTTTCAAAATATTTTTACAATAATATACTTAATAGATATTATGCTATGTATGCAGAGTTTCCACAATGAGGGGAAGTTCCACAAAAGCATACGTAATTATATAGCATAAGACAGAAAGTAGCCCCATTGCCGCTGGTGGCACCCGTTCACGAGCATGACGCATGACCCAGCCATTGCTTCGCTCAACCATATTTGAGGGAACGTAACAACCCGCATCACACGACGTTAAAATGCATTGATGCAGCAAGACTACTACTACTACTATTACTACGTATTAGTTATTTTCCGCTCATCAGGAACATGCGAGATTCCACGTACCTAAGTATATCTAAGTAACACCATAAACAAGCTCGTGCCCCATAATCCGCAGGTTAATTACACTTAATAATAGGAACATGGCTGCACTATGACTTTTAGCATTAATGTTGACGCACTGAAAAGTGCCATCGTTACATTGTTTGCGTACAAGATAGCTAGTTTAGCCTACGTAATATTATTGTAAAATTTTTGCTTTGAAAAGAGTAACTGCTGAGTTTCTTGCCGGTTTTCTCAACCGAATCTGGCTTACCGAACGAGTGTTGGAGTCTCGACTTCTCGCACAAGTGTTGGCCTGCATGAGTTGGGTAGGTATTTGATGTTGATATTCATTATTAATTATAATTGAAAACGTAACATGTAAGAATAACATCTGAAGTAACATCATCTCAAACTGAAAATAAATCGGTCCAAAAACAAAATAAGTTATAGAGCTTTAAAGTTTCCTGTTAGACAGAGAGAGCGCTACTGAACTGTGATGTCACAATTCAGCAGCTCCATACACGCTCTATAGAAAATTTCGTATGAGAAAGAGACAGATACAGTCACAGTAAAACAGAGACTACAAAAGATATTAAAAAAAAATGGCATCGTGTTATAATATTTTAAAACGTTATTTTAAATAAATAAAAAAACATCAGTCAAATAGGTACCCAATTTTGGTTCCGGTTCCGGTATTTGCGGGTCCAGTATAAAAATATGCTCAGGGTGCCGTTGAGGCAACCGCGATTTTGTATTGCTTCAGCTGTAATTGCCAAGGCGCGGAGAGATTGCTTCGATGCCATTTGGCGCATAAAGACGGCGTCACTACTGATGAGGGACCGGGGAAGCCGCAAAAGCATACTGCCCATGATAGCAGGGGATATGCACAGTTCTCTGCTGTTTAAACTCACGCAGAGGACAGAGAGGATTAATCCCTTTTATTTATTAAGTATAAAATAAATAATAAATAAAAATCCTTTATTTTCCTTATTTTAACTATACAGTTTATGCTTTTAATTAATTTATTAAGTACTAACATAATTTTAAGTGACTATTATTACTAACTATTGAAGCAGTGATAGCCTAGTGGTTAGGACTGTGATCTCCTATTCGGGGGGTCGCAGGTTCGATCCCGGGTACACACCTCTGACTTTTCGGAGTCAAGTGCGTTTAAGCAAGGAAAACATCGTGAGGAAACCTGCATACCTGAGAGTTCTTCATAATGTTCTCGAAGGTGTGTGAAGTCCGCCAATTCGCATTGGGCCAGCGTGGTGGATTATGGCCTATAACCCTTCTCTGCAGAGCACTCACTGACCTGCGCTCAGTAGTGAGCCGTTGATGGGTTGCTAATGAAGATGATGATGATTATTATTATTTTATTAACATAATAATATTTAAGTACTAACATAATTTTAAGTTTTCATCGTTACTAACACCTTTGGATCTTAGTTGTCTGATATAAATAATTAAATAAAATTTAAAAAAATGTATTGATTAAAGTTTTTATATTATTATTATTTTTAGACAATTCTACAGCTGGTGTAAACATCACTTTGCCCTAAAGACAATGTTAGGGAGAGGGCAGACCGGCTACTTTTAGCGGCAGAGATCGCGCGTTTTTATGGCCATCGCGTTTCGCGGGCGCGAAAATCGCGACTCAAACGCGTTCGCGCTTATGGCTTTCGATCGCAGAATCGCGAAATCACGCGAAACGCTATGCACGCAAAGGGCCATAAAATCCCTAAAGGCCATAAAAACGCCGCGATCGTTGCCACTAAAAGTTAGACGGTCTACCCTCTCCCTAACATTGTCTTTAGGGCAAAGTGATGTTTACACCTGCTGTAGAATTGTCTAAAAATAATAATAATAATAAAAAACTTTGAACAATACTTTTTTTTAATTTTATTGGAACGTAGTTCCTTATCGCGCGGTACGGAAGGGGGCTAGACGCAAAAAATTAAGGAACCGACACTCGACACATTTTTGAAACCGACACTTTTTTGTTGAATGTGAATTTTGCATTGTGTTCGGTATTTTCGCGATACAACATTGCGTCTCCGTTTGAAAATGGAAAATTCGGTCTGTCGAGCTGGGATTGGAACCATCTACTGTGAACTATTAGGCGACTGCCGGAGCCACTAGGCTACGGAGACGCAAATCGCAATGTTGTATCTCGAAAATACCGAACACAATGTACTTAATCGAAAGGAACTACGTTCCATCCGGGTGTCCCTTGACACCTCTCAAGTTTTTTTATTCATTTATATCAGACAACTAAGATCCAAGACAATAATAATAATTAATAAATATTATTTTATTGTTCCTTTGCAACAACGCGCAACTGGTTGCAGGAAATACAATTCTTGTTAAAAAGGCAGTAAAACACTCATGGAATATGCAAATACACGATCATCGCTGTAAACACGGACTGTGAGGACAGAGACACACTCAATACTACAAACGCCAATAGCAGCCCCGAGTGTACTTATGAGGCCCATAACATAATAGGCATGATGACCAATTTTGAAAATCTGTTGGATGATGTTCGGAAATATCTCCTAAGTATTTCGAAAAAAATCTCTTACTTCACCAAAAAAATCTGGTTGTCTGTAAAATCGGTTTACGGACGATAGTTTTACGTGATAACGTCATAAAGAAACATTGACGATGACTGGCGGGCGGCACAAGCCAACGCTTGGGCCGATCGTGCCACTCTATCGCTTGTTCCGCGCTCTGGCTTGCACGCTCAGGCGGAACGTGACACTTTTTCGTACGTGCAGCCGGTGTTCATCGATTTAGAAGATTTCAAAGACGTTATCACGTCAAAAATGTTTGGTAGATAATATTGACATTTCAATTTTAAGTTCTTGAAAGTACCTACTTCGTTTTTTTTAAAGTACTGGGTCAAAATTCGCCATCCTCCTTTCACGCAAAAACGCTCGGCTAAAATCTAATATTATGACTAATTGCTGTATTTTATAGTTTTATTTTATCAAAATTAATATAAATCTGACTCGAAATAAAAAATAAATACGTTTTCATCATTAGATAAATTCATAATTTCATTGATTGATTCATTCATTCATAATACTTGGTTACTGTCATCATGCCTATTTTAGCGACCATGTTTCGGATCCATAAGTCATCACAGGCATATTTGAAGACTTTAGTCTTTATGCACTGAAGAATTTTGGTCGAGAAGATATCTCGAAGCTTCCAGACAGATTTCCTATACAAAAACTATCAAACGTCTTTATTCGTCGTTTAAGTTTACTTGGCGATGATGAAATAGGCTCGAGCGTTCATGCAAGAGCGTTTGCGTTGAAAACTTACAAATAAAATAAATAAAAAAGCCTTTATTTCTACTACCAATTTCCTACAACTTATTACAAGCTATTTACTTACAAGACTATTATTATTACACAAGTGCTAATAGTAGATTATTAACCAAGGGGATAAAGCAGCGTCTTCTGTCGCGGGTGACGATTTAAATCGCGAGCGTAACGAAGGACTCGAGGTTTACTCCCGAGCGTAGCGAGGGTGTTAAAAACTTAAATCACGAGCGAAGCGAGGGATTTAAGACGAGTCCTGAGTGTAGCGAGGGATTTAAGTTCACCCAAGACTAAGACAGCTTTATCACCGAGGAAAATACTCTACTTTTCGTACCATTTGCGAAAAAATTAACACAATAATAATATGAGATAAGCATTTATTCATTTATTCATGTCCTATGCTCATGCACCGCTCCACCCAGTAATTGTTGAGAACTCTGCACTCGAAATTGTCGACGAGTATATTTACCTGGGACACACAGTCCAGCTAGGTAGGTCCAATTTCGAGAAAGAGATCAACCGCCGAATCCAACTCGGCTGGGCAGCGTTCGGGAAGCTCCGAGATGTCTTTTCGTCCAAAATTCCTCAGTGCCTGAAGACTAAAGTCTTCGAACTGTGCGTGTTGCCAGTGATGACTTACGGATCCGAGACATGGTCGCTAACTAAGGGCCTCATAAGTAGGCTCAGGACCGCTCAGCGTGCGATGGAAAGAGCTATGCTCGGAGTATCCCTGCGGGATCGAATCAGAAATGAGGAGATCCGTAGGAGAACCAGAGTCACCGACATATCTCAACGAGTCGCGACACTGAAGTGGAAATGGGCGGGGCACATAGTTCGAAGAGCTGATGGTCGTTGGGGTCCCAAGGTGCTGGAGTGGCGACCCCGCACCGGGAAGCGCAGTGTTGGCAGACCCCCCACCAGGTGGACCGACGACATCAAGCGAGTCGCAGGGAGCCGCTGGATTCAGGCGGCGCAAGACCGAGGCCTGTGGAAGTCCATGCAAGAGACCTTTGTCCAGCAGTGGACGTCTATCGGTTGATAAAGAAGAAGAAGAAGAAGCATTTATTAAAAATAATGACAATTAAAAGTAAAAGTTAACATTCGAAACATTGATCCAATTATTATTGATAGAGAGAGTTACATTTTTGTTTGGTACATTTATTGTTGAAATCAACTCATGATTTGAGTATTTCTCTGTTCTTACGTCTGAGCATTTGCACTGATGGAATCCGACAATTCACTGTCACTGTCGCTTTGATTTAACATCGTAACGTATTTTTAGAACATTTACTTATTTATAAAAATAAATTAAAATAAACTTAACGTTTATGTATTTGAAGAAAACAAAAACGCGGCAAATTCCTAGACTAATATTTTTTGTCGGAATAGCAAAGGCATCAAGCTCACACGGCCTCGTCGGTTTTCGTAATTTTATTTAATAATCATAACTGCATAATAAATTCGTATTCCTTTTTCAAAAAGATGTATAATGCTTTATATACAAACTCAATGGTGTAAACACAGATGTAGTTCAGTATAAATTTCGGTAAGTATTCCAAATTTAAATCACATTCTCCCCCTAGAGGATGAATGAAATTCAGTACAATTTTCTTTCCCTGTTTTTAACTGATTAAAAATGACTATTGTTATGTTCGCTTTTTGTGGCACAGAATGTCACTTTTTTGAGCAAGTGGTACGAAAATTATATTTATACATTTAGGTAGAAGTTAGGTAGGCCTACACCAAGTGTCTCCACGCGTCCTTATCCCTTGCTTTTGTCATCCAGTTTTTGAAGATATCTCTCCATATCTGCCTTTGAGACAACAAAAGTGTCCCACAAATAACTGTCGAACTCCTAATCTTAGGTGTTTCATCCAATCCATCTGTCTATCCGTTTGTGGTAACTGTTAAGAATTAATTACTACTTAAACTATTACCTACTTAAAACTACTTAAACTATTGCCTACATAAAATGATTAAAACTTAACTACATAAACTGTTACTTATATAAAATGACTTAACGTTAAGTCATTTTATGTATCTATCTAGCTATCTTTTATTTCTCATAATTCTTTATGAAGATTTGTCAATAATTTTAGAGGCCTAGCCTTACTAATAATAATAATATTATAAATATGAAAGTGTTTGTTTGTTGGTTTGTCCTTCAATCGCGCAGCAACGAAACAACGGATCAACGTGATTTTTTGACGTTGACCTGGAGAGTAACATAGGCTACTTTTTATCTCGAAAAATCAAAGAGTTCCCGCGGGATTTAAAAAAAAATAAATCCACGCGTTCGAAGTCACAGGCATCAGGTAGTTTATAAGAATAGAATAGAATAGAAATGTTTTTTATTCAAATAAACTTTTACAAGTACTTTTAAATCGTCAATAAATAATAATTTTATACTACTTATTACTACATAGTTTTATAATTCTTATTATAAATTTAATTTCTTATTATAATCCCATAACATAAGAAAAATCTTATGTAATGGGATTATAATAAGGCAAATAGGATGAGCCATGGTTTACCTACAATACGTTATAACTTTTAAGTATGTTTCTGTACTTATTCTCAGGTAACATAGGTACCTTAGATTATTAATTTTATTAGGTTTTATATGGTAGGTCTTAACTAAGGCTGGTTTATAGCATGGTTTCATTCAATAGGTAGGTGCACAGGTCACAAGCTGCGTCAATTAAACAGGCTAGCCTAGGCATTGTGAAAATTGCATAAAGCTATATTAACAGTTTTTATTTTTAACCCAGGGTGCCTTTGATATCTCTGGGAAAGCTAACCTTTAACCTGAAGCAGTGATAACTTAGTGGTTAGTACTGCGGTCTCCTATTCGGGGGGTCGCAGGTTCGGACCCGGGCACTCAAATCTGGCTTAAGTTATGTGCGTTTAAGAAATTATAAATATCACATGCTGAAGCATCTTTCTGGGGTCTGGGATTCAAACCCCTGAAACCCCATCTTATTTATTGACATATGACATAGCTATCACCATCGAATAAGGCTGTCACCCCCTTGAATAGCGTGGATTTAGGTTTTTTTAAATTCTCGTAGGAAATCTTTGAATATCCGAGATAAGTGTAAGCAAGATCACTCCTTTGAATCCTCCGACTGCTTTAAATAAATAAATGATTATAATGAGTAAAATGATTATTTTGAAAAGAGCAACTGCTGAGTTTCTTGCCGGCTCTTCTCAGCAGAATCCGCTTTCCGAACCGGTGTGGTAGAGTCATGACATGTCATAAGAGCCACAGGTTGGTTACGTGAAATAAATAATTTTGATTTTTTTTTGAATAGGCGCTTCAATTTGAAAAAAATTAATCATACTTTATCAACCATAAAACTAGTGGTTCGCCCCGAACTGAGACCTCGCGGTAACGGTATCCCATGATTAGGTATTCATTCAATCGATACATGACGACCAAAACTGACATTATTATTATTATGCCCGTTTTCACCAAACATACCTAAATCATCCCCTATGTAGGAGTCTCTTTACGTAGGTAGCTCCAAAACACAATCCTAAGTCTTAACATCCGTCCCAATGTCCTTTTAGGTGTCCCGTACAGGATCGTGATAAAGAAGTTGACAGTAATCATCACATAACTTATCATAGGTAGCCCGTAAAGGTTAGGGAACGTCAGTGAAAACATTGAATTACTATGTAGGTACTAACGAGTGAAAACGGGTTAGGGGCATCTGTACAAATCGTCATCTATCGACGCGAATAGAAAATATACAAAATGATATTTAACTAAAGAATAATTTTAATTGAATAATATGTTATTATATTATGTACCTAAATAATAATGGTCGACGCAAAACTGTTTTTGGGATAAATCGTAGTCGTAACTCCTAGTTCAATGGAATAGTTAATGACTGCGCCATCTATTAGCATTATTGTGAAGCTATGTGAAATTTACTGATGCTCATTAAAAATTAAATAATCTCGTTTCTTTATAATATTCATATAATTTTAGTATTTGTTGTTCAAGTACAGGATACAAGTGAAGTAAGAAAATAAGTACAACTTGAAAATATATAGAAAATTTTCCCAGAGAGCGTCTTCAAGCGAGCGTATTAAATCGCCACTTTGGAAGCCCCCCATTTCGTCAATTTTAGGAAAAAAATTAAAAAAAAAATACGGTTGTACTCTGTTCCAAATTGTCTTTAAAATGATATACAGAAAACCTATGAATCGCAAATAAAAAAAAAATTCTTCGCATTCGCTTCTATGAGAGCCCCCCTGAAATAAAGATTTTTATAAATTTTTAAGCAATTTTCGGCTGGAGGCCATCGGTTTACATATTATATCCAAATTTGAAGTAATTACGTTCAGTAATTCAAAAGTTATAAGGCTCTGACAGACGGACGGACGGACGGACGGACGGACGGACAAGTGCAAATCGCTCTAGTAAACTCAGAGACCTCGCTTCGCTCGGTCAATTATTTTAAGTTTATACCTTTACTATACAAGAAAAACTCCTTCCTTTTATTGTTTTATTTAATTTAATTAATCAACGATGCATTAATAAGGATAAAACCTATTCGCGAAACTAAACACGTAATTCATGTTATTTTTCTTAATTAGATCTTCCACGTTCAATATTTTGATAGAAAATAAACTAGTGGTTCGCCCCGAACTGAGACCTCGCGGTAACGGTTTCCCATAATTGACGATCAAAATTGACATTATTATTATGCCCGTTTTCACCAACCATACCTAAATCATCCCATTTGTAGAAGTCTCTTTACATAGGTAGCCCCTAAATACAATTCTAACATCCCAATGTCATTTTCACCTTTAGTTGTCCCGTAGAGGTTCGTAATAACAAAGTTGACAGAAAGTGTCAACTAACTTAACATAGGTAGCCCGTAAAGGTTAGGGAACTGTTATAGTGAAATCCTCAAGGCCTCAATCAAACTTAGGTATAGTTTTTTGGAACATTCAAATTAAATTACTTGTACACAGCGTCAACTATTGACACGATCAGAAATATGTAAAAACAAACTGCAACGTGAAGTGCAACGTGAAGTTTTATTGATGTTTGCTAAATGACTAAATAATAATCTTAATTGAATAATAGGTAGGGTGGAAGTACCGAAATATGAAACGCGCCAATGAATGAACACTTCCAGGTTTTTTGAATAAAATAAGAATAGTGGCATAGATACTACCATGCGAATAGCATATTTTTACAGTGGCAACACTAATTCATAAGTCAGGTGAAGCTTCTTCTGATTGGTCCGTTCAAATTTATACAGCGAAGTGTGTTTTGGAAGCAGGTAACTTGCTAGTCCATAATTTGGCAAAAATAATAAGAATAGCAAAAAAAGGGGTGTCTTCAACGGCTGATTACTCATTAATGTAAGTAGATAGATGATATTTTCAATTCGTATACTATGAAGTGATATGTTTTCTACGGAATTTTCACAATATATCGTTATAAATTTCATTTATTGTATTTATTTTACAAGTGTTCACATTTTGGTTCGTCATTTACATCGTGTGCGTATGAATGAACTAGGGTGTTCACGTTTCGGGCACCTGTCACTTTTTTTTTAATTCGATTTTATACCTTAAAATTATAGTACTACGTTTGTGGATTCAAGTTATATCTTTACTTTTTTAATATACATGCCGGGCCTTAATATGAACGGGGGTCGAAGTTCCTCGTTCATATCTAGGCTAGTGTACCATAAAATGAACAACATTATAATGTACGATGTTCATTCATAGGCACGAAAGTTCTTAAAAGTGAACGACGGACAAAATTGTTGTTTTTATTGTTTATGGACTTCAGAATTGTTTATAAGTAAAAAATTAAATAATTTAAATTAAAATTACATTGTGTATACGTTATGTTATACGTTGTCTCTATTGTTTCAGATATAAATGAATGATAAAAAAAATATGTTAGATTCAAATATACTGAAAAAGATCTTGAGAATGCTTGCCAAGCCGTTGTTTCGGGATCGCTTTCTCTTAATAAAGCACACAAAGAGTTTAAAATACCGAAATCTACGTTGCATAATAAAATTACTCAAAAAGTACCTATGCAACGAAAGCTAGGTGCTTTTACACAACTTACTGAAATTGAAGAACAAAAGTTGGCTGAATGGATCATTAAAAAAGCCAAAAGTGGCTTTCCTATGCATCCCAACGAACTGCAATCAACTGTAAAAAAATATTTAGACGTCAATAACAGGACAAGCCTTTTTATAGACAATAAGCCGGGCCGAAAATGGCTTAAGCTATTTTTAAGTAGGCATCCTGAAATAAGCAAAAGAAATGCTGAAGTTATTTCACGAGCCCGTGCATCTGTAACGGAAAATTCAATAAGGAAATGGTTTGAGGAGCTAAATTATTTTTTAAAAGAAAATGGCGCTGAGGATATATTCGAACATCCAGAACGTATCTTCAATGCCGACGAGACGGGGGTCCAAATGTGTCCTAAATCCGGAGCTTTACTTACACCAAAAAATTTTAAAACTCATACCAGATTGCATCAGGAAAAGAAAAAGAGCAGCTTACTGTTCTTTGCAATATATCTGCCAATGGGGAAGCAGCACCACCTTTGCTTGTGTACCCTTATAAAAGGATCCCACGAGATATTGTCGATTCTGTACCAGAAGAATGGGGCATAGGTCGCTCGGATTCTGTGTGGATGATCTCAGAAACATTTCTGGATTACATACAAAACGTTTTTCATCCCTGGCTGATTAAAAAAAAATATAGAGTTTCCAGTTATAATGTTTCTAGATGGACACAAATCTCATATTAATAAAGAGTTGTTTGAGTATTGCAATGAGAACAAAATATTATTATTTTGTTTATATCCCAACGCCACGCATATACTGCAGCCGTGTGATGTTTCCTTTTTTAAATCCCTGAAAAATGCATGGAGAGAAGCAGTGATCGAATTTAAAGCGGCTAATCCAACGAAAGTTCTCACTCGATGTAATTTTGCTAAAGTTTTTGAGGAAGCTTATAACAAAACCGTTTCAAAAACGAACGTAGTTTCAAATGGCTTCCGTAATTGTGGATTGTATCCATTAAATCCAAATTCTGTAGACTACACAAAATGTGTCACAAGTACAATCTCTCAAGTTGATCCGAGACACACTGCAGTTAGTATCTCGAGTTCGATATCTGATTTAGATGTTCAAGGAACTATAAAAGTACTCAAACATTTAACAAGCGAAAGTGAAAGAAATCATTTTGATGATTGTATCGCTGGAAATAAAACTCATGAACATCCATATTTCCCTTTATGGAGTTTTTGCAAATCGTTTCTTTCTGCGAATGATGTCCCTTTGTCACAACAGCAGCAGGATATTAATATTGTTTTATCTGAAACCGGTACCCTTAGAGAAAGAGAATGCATTTCACCAAAGTTGACTCAAGTAACAGAATTTAAAGTTGTTAATGGAGAATGTGTGCATGAAAATGAGTATATTTTATCAGACTTAACTCACGTGACAGAATTTGATGAAATTATCGATGGTACAAGTACCCCATTTGATAAAAATATTACAGGATTGGAGATTGAGGTGCTACTAAGGGACGAGAACTTGGTGTTAGATGGTCGTGATAACATTTCTTCCTTAACTATTACCGAGCACGATACGTCAAAACAGAACACAGATACTAACAACACCGTTATTCCCTTACCTTGGTATGAGGACAAAATATTAAATGCAGAAAAACCAACAGTCATAAAAACAACTCCAGATATTGATAATTTTTTAACCGTACCTAGTCTAAATATTCCAACTAGAAAACGAAAAACTACAATAATGCCTTATAGAATAACTTGTAAAAAAATGAAAGACTATTTTAACGATCAGGATAAAAAGAAAACAGAAAAGGAGGAGAGCATGAAAGTAAAGAAAGCACTTAGAATTGAGAAAACTAAAGCTCTTGAAGCAAAAAAGGAAACTATTAGAAAGAAGCGGGAATTGAAAGAAAATAATGATAAAGATATAAAAAATATACCAGAAAAGAACCGTTATATGAATAAGACTTTTCCAATCAAAAAAACTAAAGCACTTGAAGAAAGTAAGAAAGTAAAAAGAAAAATTGATACTGAAAATATATTGACGATACAAATACCTTAAATGGACCAGGTGACACAGAAAACATTAATAGAAGAGATTTGACTAATATTACATATGGTGACTATATCTTAGTTAAATTTGAAGAATCAAAGTCATCGAAATTATTTGTTGGGAAAATATTAATGATAAATGATATGGAACAAAAAATAAAAGTAGATTTTTTAAGAAAAAAAAGGCAAAATAAATTAGCGTCTGAACTTTTCGTTTACCCGCAAGTTAAGGATATATATGAAGTACACACACAGTCAATTGTTGATATCCTCGAAGTACGACAAACCACTCGACGAGGAGAAATAATTTTCACAAAAGATTTGAAAGATGCACAATAAACTGGTGTTGCTAATCTCGTAGTACGTAGGAAACATAATTATGAATAAGTATTTAACAAGCTGATAATTAATTAAGTAGTTAATAGTTAACATAGTTCCTATGTTTTTGTTCTTTTTGCTCCAGAATGTTTAAAAGTTACCAAACTAAGTATTTAATTACTAAGTTAATAAGTTCCTACAGGCAATTATTGTTTTGCTTTTTAGAAACTTTTAGACATCAGTTTACCAAATGTTTATCAGATTGATTGGTCTTAGAAGATTTATTTTGGTTACTTAATTCGTTATATTTTTGTTTTAAAATTAAAATATTAATTTAAAGATTCGTAATATTAAATGGAAAAATAAATACTAAAAAAACATAAAGAAATTCGAATAAATAAATACCTAAGATTATAATATTAAACATACAAATAGGGTACTACTATGTTAGTTCATTCATGGGTGATTTCTCTGTTCGCCTTAAGGCCAAATGTGTTCATTTATAGGTGATTTTAGGTATTTGATATTTTTTTATTTTTTACAATTAATACAAAAGATTTAAAAGCAAGCTGTTTATTTTATTCTATACGTCCCTTTAATAGGTATAGTTATAGATATCACGCTATAAATATATCTCATCCCTACTCTAACAATTAAACGTATAAGATGTACGTGACCCTTAAGTGTTCATTCACTGGTACATCCAGAGATGAGAGCGCCATCTATTGACATCATTGTGAAGTTCTGTTGTTGCTGCTCATTAAAAGTTAAATAATTTAGTTTCCTTATTACATTTATCTAATTTTAGTATTTGTTGTTCAAGTACATGATATTACGCTAAAATTGTAAAACTTTCAAGCCCCAGCTTTCAATGGTTATTCCGTTCTGAGGTCAAATATAATCTCCACTTTGAAAGCCCCCCATTTCGTCAATTTTAGGAAAAAAATTAAAAAAAAAATACTTTTGTACTCTGTTCCAAATTATCTTTAAAATGAGGTACTGTAAACCTATGAAACGCAAAATTTTTTTTTTTCTTCGCATTCGCTTCTATGAGAGCCCCCCTGAAATAAAGATTTTTATAACTTTTTAAGCCATTTTCGGCTGGAGGCCATCGGTTTACATATTATATCTAAAATTGAAGTAATTTCGTTCAGTAATTCAGAAGTTATAAGGCTCTGACAGACGGACGGACGGACGGACGGACGGACGGACGGACAAGTGCAAATTCACTCAAGTAGACTCAAAGACCTTCGCTTCGCTCGGTCGATAACTTATCAGAATTTAGCTAGTAGTAACACGCACATTTTTTTGCCTGTTTTACTACCATCTGCCTCAGTTGTACCACGGGGGAAAATAATTATCCGTGCTACTACTAGTAGTAAGACTGGTAGTAACGAACGGGATTAATAGGTATCAACAGCCCGATCTTAATAGGGTGCTTTGATCTCAAACTTCTTGGAGTACCAATGTTATTTAAATTAGTAGTTCGCTGTAAAACTAATCTGTTATCGAAGAATAAAATGCGTGTGTCCTGGAACCTTCCTTTCCTTTTAATAAATTAATTATAATTATGGTACCTATTTAAACAATATTATGAAAATATTTTAAATAAATAAATAAATAAATAAGTAAATAAGTAAGTAAGTAAGTAAGTAAGTAAGTAAGTAAGTAAGTAAGTAAGTAAGTAAGTAAGTAAGTAAGTAAGTAAGTAAGTAAGTAAGTAAGTAAGTAAGTAAGTAAGTAAGTAAGTAAGTAAGTAAGTAAGTAAGTAAGTAAGTAAGTAAGTAAGTAAGTAAGTAAGTAAGTAAGTAAGTAAGTAAGTAAGTAAGTAAGTAAGTAAGTAAGTAAGTAAGTAAGTAAGTAAGTAAGTAAGTAAGTAAGTAAGTAAGTAAGTAAGTAAGTAAGTAAGTAAGTAAGTAAGTAAGTAAGTAAGTAAGTAAGTAAGTAAGTAAGTAAGTAAGTAAGTAAGTAAGTAAGTAAGTAAGTAAGTAAGTAAGTAAGTAAGTAAGTAAGTAAGTAAGTAAGTAAGTAAGTAAGTAAGTAAGTAAGTAAGTAAGTAAGTAAGTAAGTAAGTAAGTAAGTAAGTAAGTAAGTAAGTAAGTAAGTAAGTAAGTAAGTAAGTAAGTAAGTAAGTAAGTAAGTAAGTAAGTAAGTAAGTAAGTAAGTAAGTAAGTAAGTAAGTAAGTAAGTAAGTAAATAAGTAAATAAATAAATAAATAAATAAATAAATAAATAAATAAATAAATAAATAAATAAATAAATAAATAAATAAATAAATAAATAAATAAATAAATAAATAAATAAAACTTTATTGACCAACCAACACGACAAATTAGTTATCACTAAGAGTCTACTATATACCTTCTTTATCAACCTATAGACGTCCACTGCTGGACAAAGGTCTCCTGCATGGACTTCCACAGGCTTCGGTCTTGCGCCGCTTGAATCCAGCGGCTCCCTGCGACTCGTTTGATGTCGTCGGTCCACCTGGTGGGGGGTCTGCCAACACTGCGTTTCCCGGTGCGGGGTCGCCACTCCAACACCTTGGGACCCCAACGACCATCAGTTCTTCGAAATATGTGTATACTATATACCTATTTAAAAGTAATTGGTGTGGAATGGTCAATGGGCCACCCCCTCAGCTTGTGCCGCAGCATGAAAGGCAGGTATGTACCTACCGGACACACCGCAACGCTGATTTTCAGGAAGGGCCCAAGGGCCGAAACGTCACGGAACACCACTGTGGTCACACAATAAAAAAAAAGAAAATGAATTAAAAATAAAATAAACATAATAGACAATTAAGGCTTGGATACGACTTAATATTACTTATTAAAATTACGAATGGGTAAGTGCTAAATTACTACTAAATTTAATTTACTAATTTAATAATATCTATATACCTAATAATCTACTAATATTTTATAATTAAATAATTTTCTTCTAATAATGAAAACAATTTTTGAATCAACGCCATCTCCCGCCACATGTTAGAACCATCTCGTAATAAATAAGCGCGGACCTATGACTGAGCACAGCCAATAGCATACGGACTCTAGATAACCGTCTACATCACTCGGGAAAATTCTTATTAGAATCAACGCCATCTCTCGCCACATGTTAGAACCATCTCGTAATATAGCAACGCGCTATGGATAACTGCGTACACTACTACTACGTGACGGAAAATTCTTACAGTTTTTTTCGCCTAGCCCCCATCTGCGAAGTCCGTACCGTCCGATAAGGAACTTAGTTTCAATAAAATATGATATTAATATGTGGAAACGCAGTTCCACTTTAATGAACCGGCAGTGTACCTTCACGGTAATTAATATACCGCGACAATAAAATAACAAACAGTTTACAGTTATTAATAATAATTGCCTCTATTAACGCCCATTCTGGGGTTAGGGGTTTTACTATTCAGAGAGACCTCCTATCACAGTGGTTATTACGGTGGCCTTATACGCGGGGGGTCCCATGTTTGATTCCTCAATTGGTAGGTAGGACTTGAGCTTCTCGGCTCAAGTTCGGAGGCTTCAGCCGCTGCTATTTACCTATTCATCATCATCATCATTATCAACCCATCATCGGCTCACTACTGAGCGAGGTCTCCTCTCAGAGAAGGGTTATAGGCCATAGTCCACCACGCTGGCTCGATGCGAATTGCCGGACTTCACACACCTTCGAGAACATTATGGAGAACTCTCAGGTGTGCAGGTTTCCTCACGATGTTTTCCTTCACCGTTAAAGCTTGTGATTTTAAGAGTGGGTGTGCGCTCGTTAACAGTAAACAGATTTGATTTTTACAGTAGTAGATCAAGTTTCAATTATCCGAAAAAAAAAACACGCAAAAATTACATCATACTGCCAAGGGACGTGTTTGGGCAAAAACATAAAATGATGAAATTTGTTCGATAATAAAAAATCGCGAAGTTAGGTCTAATTTTTAACCAATATTCATTTATTTTCAATGTGTTGCATATTACAGAGCCAAAATTTTAACATTAAATTCCGATTGATATTATCAAGAGAGTAGCCTAGTAAATTGAAAAGAAAATGAATATTTTACGAGTTACAAAGTATTTGGCGCTTACTACACTCCTATTCCTCGCAAAACGCTTTCTTTTGTCGCGCCTCACATGAGGTTGTGGCTATGTTTTATCTCATCGCGAAATCTGATTTTTTTTGGGGTTACACGCGCTCTTAATTTCATAAAATAAAAATAGATTTCTTAAACTTAAAAATAAATTTAAGTTTACCTATTAGGGAGGGGCTTCTACTGGCTATTTTTAGTGGCAGTGATCGCGGCGTTTTTATGCATCGCGATTCAAACGCGTTCGCGTTTGAATGGCTTTCGATCGCAGAATCACGAAATCGCGCGAAACGCGATGCACGCAAAAGGCCATAAAACGCCTCAATCGCTGCCACTAAAAGTGGCTAGTCTGCCCTCTCCCTTAGTCCTATTACCTGCCGGAAGTAGCCGGAGTAAGATCTGATTTCAGTTATCAAGGTCTCATGATGTAGCCAGCTACAAAAAGCTAGTTTTTTAGCAAGAAAGCCAGCTACTAAAAGCTTGCTTTTTGTTATCACGGAAAGTCAAAGCTCTAATGTAGAAATGATAATTTAACATAAAATATTATTTTTAAAAAACCGACTTCAAACGCCCGCGACGCTAGAAAGTATGTAATTTATTGTTGATATTTTAAAATCCGCTCGACCGATTTCAATAAAACTTAAATGAAACAACCTGGGAAGTATACTCTTTCAAACAAAAGAGACTTTTTCAAATCGGTTCAGGCATCTTCGAGTAATCGGTGAACATACACAAAAAAAAGATTCCGACGAATTGAGAATTTCCTCGTTTTTTGAAGTCGGTTAAAAATTCAAGCAAAACTTCTTACATATTTAGCATACAAAAGTTAAAATAATGAATATGCGAATACTATAATAATTATATGACTTGTCTGTTTGTCTGTTACGCTTTCACGCCTAAACCGCCTCACTGCACTAATTTTGATGATTTTTGGTAGAGATAGATTGGACCCTGGACCTTATTCCATTTTATTTTTCATAATTAGGTACATCTTCCACGTTTAATATTTTGAAAGAATAGAAAGAACTTTTTATCAGAAATTAGGCAGTAGTAACATGGGCAAAAAAAAATAGAAAGAAAAAGCATTTATTTGGATTGGATCCGTGTTACTACTGGTGGTAAGATTGCTAGTAGCATAGGCAACGAACACTATTTAAAACCCGCGACTTATGGAAGTAGTGCTAAAGACTTACCTAGATAAATTTTCCTTTTTAACTCCTTTTTTAACCACCTTCAAAAAACGAGTAAGTTATCAATTCTTCGGAATCTTTTTTTTTTATGTATGTTCACCGATTACTCGAAGACGCCTGAACCAATTTGAACAATTCTTTTTTGTTTCAAAGGGTATACTTCCCAGATGGTCCCATTGAAATTTAATCGAAATCGGTCGAACAGTTTATAAAATACTAGCTGATGCCCGCGACTTCGTGGATTCTGCGTGGATTTAGTTCATAACATCCCGCGGGAAATCTTTTGTCACTTTATCCAATAAATCACGTCAATCTGTAGCTTTGTAGCAGGAAACATTTGATCGTCTTGCTCGCGGCATTGTTAATGATGATTCAAAGAGAAAACATATTACTCATGATATTATCAATTACGTTTAGCTATCATTTTTATAATTGTCAAATTTTTTACCATACTTAACCAAAGACAAAATTACGTTTAGCTGTCATTTACGTTTTATTATTCCACTGTCATTTTCGTTTTGTTATTCCATGTCAGATGGGTTTTTCTTATACCACGTTTTATAGTGACATGACGGAAACGTGGTCGAACGGGATAAAAAGTATCCTATGTCCTTCTCCTGGTTCTAAGCTACCTCTCCACCAATTTTCAGCCAAATCGGTTCATCCGTTCTTGAGTTATAAATAGTGTAACTAACACCACTTTCTTTTATATATATAGATATATTTATAATACAATTAATTATATACTTTGTAGTGGCGAGTGCGTTTGAAGACGATTTTTTAAAAAGAATTTTTTATATTAAACTAAAGCAGTACAACCTCTTTGAAGGGATTTTATGAAAAATCATAGAATGTCTACGCCATTGACGTAGAATCAATGGGCGTAGACATTGATGACGTCAATGTCTACGCCTAATCAATTTTTGACGCCCGACGCAAAAAGAGGGGTGTTATAAGTTTGACCGCTATGTGTTTGCGTCTGTCTGTGTATGTCGGTGGAACCGTGGCTCTTAAACGGGTGAACCGATTTGGGGGCGGTTTTTAATCTAAAAGCAGTTTTTCTAACCTTGGTTCTTAGGCAATATGTTTTATCAAAATCGGTTCAGCCGTTTCAAAGTTATCACATGTTTGTGATACATATTATCTATGCTAAATCTCTCTAACAAAACTACGTTTGCATGGAGACTTAAACTCACTCAGAAATACCTATTGTGAAATTGATCCTTTGAAACTACACTAAACTTAAAAAAATCTTTTCAAAAAACCGACTTCAAAATCCACTACAGTATAAAAAAAAATTTGGTATGTACACGAATGTTGAAGTAAGGCTGAAGTGGGGTGAGCGTCGCGCATCGGTTTCTAATGTCTAATTTCAGCCTTAGCGCAACTACTATTATAATATATTCTGTGGCGCAACGCCTTTTCCACGAAAAAACACATGTTTATTTTTTGACAGTTGAGGAAAAATAAATTATAAATTCAAATTCAAAACTATATTTATCTCACGTTTAGGTCAACCTGTGGCTCTGAGTTAAGACCAACTAAAGGTTATGACACGTCAAGACTCTCATAGAGCAAGATCCCAGTGCCGCCAGACCTAAGTTATTTTCTCAGCAATTATTTGTGTACGATAGAGTTCGAATGTTCTTTCAGTATATGCGTACCAGCTAGATTGTGCCGACGGCCAATTTCCAGATACCAGGTGCTAAAGGTAGGTAAAAACTAGAATAACTTATCTTAAATTCTCAGGGCTGATTTTCATTTATGTTTTAAAGAATATTGTAAAAATTAATAAATTAATACTGCCAGACGCTTACCGCGGGCGGTTACTTTAGCCAGACGCTTTGAAGGTCCCAAAAATATATAATTTAAGTTAACTTATATTCTCAGTTCTGATTTTTATACATGATACTCAGGGAACTATTGCGATATTATCTGTAAGCTGCCAGACCTATTGGAAGGGTCAAACATCCCCCCAGACACACATTATGCGTCCCCATATGTATGAGCGCTAGAACATGATTCACTTGTTTAAGTGTGTGAGAGATAATATCATCATACTATAATATTATAAATGCGAAAGTGTGAAAAATACCCAGGCAAAAAATGACGTCGATCCGTATCTCTGTTGCAGAGTAATTGAAGGACAAACCAACAAACACACTTTCGCATTTATAATATTATAGTATGATGATATTATCTCTCACACACTTAAACAAGTGAATCATGTTCTAGCGCTCATACATATGGGGACGCATAATGTGTGTCTGGGGGGATGATTGACCCTTCCAATAGGTCTGGCAGCTTACAGATAATATCACAATAGTTCCCTGAGTATCATGTATAAAAATCAGAACTGAGAATATAAGTTAACTTAAATTATATATTTTTTAGGAGCTTCAAAGCGTCTGGCTAAAGTAACCGCCGGCGGTAAGCGTCAGGCAGTATTAATTTATTAATTTTTGCAATATTCTTTAAAACATATATGAAAATCAGCCCTGAGAATTTAAGATAAGTTATTCTAGTTTTTACCTACCTTTAGCACCTGGTATCTGGAATATGGCCGTCGGCACAATCTAGCTGGTACATTTACTGAAAGGGCATTAGAACAGTACTCTATCGTACACAAATAATTGCTGAGAAAATAACTTAGGTCTGGCGGCACTGGGATCTTGGACCATCATTGCAACTGTTCGAAAAGCAAATTGACAATAATTGGGTATTTGACTTTTGTCAAAATGTTGATATTGATTATTAGTAATTATTTGCTTATCATAATACTAGCTGATGCCAGCGACTTCGTCCGCGTGGATTAATCCCGCGGGAACTCTTTGATTTTCCGGGATGCCTATGTCACCCTCCAGGTTCTCAACTATACCTATCCAAAAAATCACGTCAATCCGTAACTTTGTTGCAGCGTGATTGACGGACAAACCAACAAGCAAACACACTTTCGCATTTATAATGTGTATATGTAAGGAAGAATTAATACTGCGATAATAAAGGCGATCTAATTAAATTTTAGAATACAAAAGCTACTCCTATGACTTAGTAGATAGTTAGATATATTTCCTTGGGGACTTTTTTATAGAAAATAATAATTACTTTAATCATGTAGTACATAATATTTATGTATCATCAATAGTTTTCTCAGCATACGCCAAATAATGCATTTTATAGGCAAAATTTTGCTACTTTGGGTTACATTATTGCAATTTCCTTAAGGATCTCTAATTTTTTTTTAAATAAATTATAGTCTATGTTACTTCCTGATAACTTAGCTTTCTATTGGTGAAAAAAATGGTTCAAATCGGTCCAGTAGTTACAGAGCCTATTCGGTACAAACAAACAAACAAACAAAAAATCTTTCCTCTTTATAATATTAGTATAGATTATTATCTTTTTCTTGTCCTCGTTAGCGTAACTAATTATGATGGAGAGAACGAAAATAACAGTTGCAGGAAATATAGAAAACTAGCTGATGCCCCCGTTTTCGTGCGTTAAGCTAAAAAATATTTCTTCTACTTTACCACTGCTTTGTTCATTTCTAATCAAGAACCAAATACCAGTTTTCAATAATATTACTTGAAAAATGGTTTTCATTCAAGGTTTCACCCCCTATTACCCCGTTTGGGGTTGAATTTCCAAAAATCATTAAACAATTGTTTCTTCGTTTTCAATAGGAAGCTCATTAAATTAATGCAAATATCTCCTGGACATCACTTGAAAAATGACAGGGTTGATATAAAATTTAATCCCTTTTTTTTTAGAGAACTATTAGGGAACACCTAAAGGTGAAAATTACATAGGGTAAGGGAGCGTATTTAAGGAATACCTACGAATAGAGACTCTTACTAACAGGATGATTTAGGTATAGTTGGTGAAAACGAGCATAAGTCTAATGCCCGTTGAAAAATCGATAGCCGCGGGCAACAGCTACTTATAAATATAAAATCCCACCAAAAACATTTTCATGTAAAATGTTGCTACGACGAGACCAATGGCTCGCACTGTCAAAAAGTTATCAGCATGCACGTCGAAGTGATATCTCGCGAAGAGAGAGAGAGAGACATTGTCCATGTAGACTGATTTCTCGTTTACTCTTTTAAGCTTCAAAATTCGAGAAAATGACGTCTCCACTCGCCATGTTAGAGTTCGTAGAGAAAAATAGAGAAAATAATTTTGTCTCTAATTTTGACGTAACGAGACGAATAATGGTGTGCAGCCATGTTAGTTTCGATAAAAATATAGAGATAATACGAGAAGGGGGGTAAATCTCATGTAGAGCCAAGCTTTTAACTCTACACGTCCTAACTCTACAAGCCCTAACTTCACAAACTCTCACCTAGTCAAAAGATGGGACTTGGCCATTTCGCTACATTCACATGGGCGTAAGGTTATTATTTATTCACTGTTAATTACTTTTCTGATAAAAAATAGTAGTTCTGTATATAGTTCTTGTAGTAACGAAACGGGCAAGCCTAAGCCATGAAAAATGTCAAATCTTTACAATCAACTATTTTCCTCATGAACTGTTGAACTTTAGAGAAGGTGGGTGAGGGGTGAATCCAAATATGGACTGTGTTAGGGAAGCCATTTTCTCTACAGATTTAGGTTACGAGAGAATATTTATGCGCAAGCGAAGCAAGCGCGAAATTTCTTCTTTATTTTAAGGAAACCACAACTATCATTAAGTACTCGTTTGGAAAATAAACAGAGCCAGGGTGTCGTCACCTAGATAATAAATAATGATGGTGATATCTTATGGTGAACACTTTAAAAGCTAATCCACACTAGGCAGAAACTAATAGGTAGGGACTCGAATTCAGGATGCAGGCCATTGGACGAATTATCTAATTTACAACAATTTTATGTATGGGACAATGTGTATGTGTACTCTCTTTTTATGGCTAACCGTTGAATCGATTTTGACGAAATCACTGAGAGAGTTTCCATCCTGAAAACTATGTCCGTCTTCAGGATGCAAACTCTTTCAGTGCAATTTTTCACTCACACACACTCTGTTGAATAAAGATCTCTTGGATGTACTTCCACAGGTCTCGGTCTGGCGCCGCCTGCATACATTTAATGTCGTCCATCCACTTGTGAGAGGTCAAAGCTGCGCTTCCCGGTGCGGGGTCGCCACTCCAATACCTTAAGAAATAGAATAGAATAGAATAGAAATATTTTTTATTCAAATAAACTTTTTACATGTGCTTTTGAATCTTCTGGCTCTACCACTAGTTCGGAATGGCCTGCCTGCCGAGAAGAACCAGCAAGAAACTCGGCGGTTGCTATTTTCAAAAAATAATTACAATACAGTACAGATCAATCATTACTGACTCATGACTCGCTGGAGCGAATTACATCCAAGCTTTTTTGTCATTTATATAGTCTTCAATTTTATAATATGCTTTTCTATGAGAGAAGTTGTGATTGCTTTCTTAAACTTGTGTAAAGGCAAGTCTAAGATCGACTGTGGAATTTTATTATAGACCGTCACGTTAGAATAAAATATAATAGAATAGAATAGAAATGTTTTTTACTCAAATAAACTTTTACAAGTACTTTTGAATCGTCAATGAGTCTACCACTGGTTCGGAATGCCGTTCCTGCCGAGAAGAACCAGCAAGAAACTCAGCAGTTGCTCTTTTCAAAATACTTTTACAATATACTCAAGTAGTAGAAAGTAGCCCCATTGCCGCTGGTGGCACCCGTTCACGAGCATGACGCTAATAAGTAAGACGTAGTAGCGCGTCAACTGTCAATGTAATTTTGAAATAAAAAAAAAGCAAACAAATCACAGAAATAAGCTATTATTGACTGAAAATGAGTGAGTGCTGCAGTCGGGCTTTGCTGCCCGCGTGAATGAAACGTGCGCGCGCGCAGTTAGTGAAAGCGACGTGCCGATAGTGCGGTTAGTGAGTTTTTTTTTCTGAAATGTGACAGTGATTTAGTGCGTTTATTTTTTCTTTTACACTAACTTTGCTGAATTCTATTTTGAGGTAGGTCTGCATGCATTTTTTTTTCATGTTTACTTGTCATACGTGGAGACGGAAAATTGGAAAATTCTCTTTGGTGATTTTTTTATAATGTTAAAGTTTCTAGAGATTGCAAAGAAAATACTTTCAGAAGAAAATAAAGATTTGCGAATATTTCAAATTAAAAATTATTTATCGTGTATTTACTAGTACTTGTGACAAGTAATGATGCTACCACCAGTTCGGAAAGCTGATTTTGCTAAGAAGAACCGGCAAGAGACTCTGCAGTTGGTCTTTTCTAAAAGAAATAAAATAATGAACTCGATTGTTGTTACGATAACAATACATAGAGTATTGTATTTGTTTTTAAGTAGGTATTTATCCGAAAGAGAAGAGAAATATACTTTTATAATACAGTTTTACTTGGTCTTAAAATAATTATATTATATCTATGTAAAGACTGCATTAAGTTTTCTCTTGCATATATACTTACCTTATTTTTCTAGTTTTTTTTTTGAACATGTCTTATCATCGACTGTTCTTTTTCGACATCGTTATTTTTTTATCATAATATCTTATCTTAAAGATCTTAAGAGTCAAAAATGATTTTATTTATTTTACATGAAACAAATGCGATAGGTAGTTAAAATATATACTAATATTATAATAATATAATATACTTAGCATACATAAATTAGGCATTTTATAGTCATTGCATAATTTTAAAGTAGTACATAACACGATGTGCAATGAAAAATAATAGTAAGTATATAATATACGAGACAATTATTTACATAATTATATTTGCATATAACTTATATTATATTATGTGCCCATCACAGCCAGATGATTGCAGCGTATTATGTCATTATTGGTTTTTGCTAAATCTGCTTTCACTACTCTAGGGGGGGAGGGGGGGTATTTAGGGCAGTGGGACACATGAAAGTGATCTCAAGAGATACAGAGACTGCGTCGGTGCATTTTTTAAAGTTCACGATACGTTTTTGCACTGAAAGTTTATAACTTTTGAATGATGTTGGACCGGAAAGGTCATTTTTTAATTTTTCTTTACTTCCTGTTTATCATTAATTGGCGTATTATGAAGGCTTATTTTACAGAATTATAATTTATACTTAAACGATGTGTTTTAATATTTAAAGGCTTACTTATTTAATATTAAGATATTGATATCTTTTTTGCAAGTACAATTTATCAGTGTACTTTAAAAATGCATTAAGTTGCTAATATGATGTAAGAATTATATTACTTTTGAATGATTTGTTTCCGAAAGCTTATTAGGTTTTTTTAGTAAGTATTTGATTCCCGTTATTCGTTGATTTTTAGGGTTCCGTACCCAAAGGGTACCAACGGGACCCTATTACTAAGCCTACGCTGTCCGTCCGTCCGTCCGTCCGTCCGTCTGTCAGCGGGCTGTATCTCGTAAACCGTAATAGATAGACAGATGAAATTTTCACATATTATGTATTTCTATTGCCGCTATAACAACAAATAATAAAAATTAAATGAAATTAAAAAAATGAAATAAAAATATTTCCATGGGTACATAGAAATATTTTTATTTAATTTTTTTTAACGGAACCCTAAAAGAGCGAGGCCCGACTCGCACTGGGCCGATTTTTTAAATTGTTAAAAAACCCGTGGGATTGTTTGGATTTTCTGAAATGAAAAAATCTAGATAACAAGCTACCTCTGTGTTATTATTCATCAAAATCGATTCAGGATTCAGCCGTGTTTAATGGATTGACAAAGACACGCATGTCGCATACGCATGCGGATATGAATTTCCACATTTAGGCCACACCACACATGTTTAATATCACTTGCTTCAACGGTGAAGGAAAACATCGTGAGGAAACCTGCACACCTGAGAGTTCTTTATAATGTTCTTGAAAAGTTGAAGGTGTGTGAAGTCCGCCAATTCGCATTGGGCCAGCGTGGTGGACTATGGCCTAAACCCTTCTCTGAGAGGAGACCTGCGCTCAGTAGTGAGCCGTTGATGGGTTGCTAATGATGAATGATGACACATGTTTAACCTACCACGTATTTTACTTGTTATGAAATTTTATTATGATATTATGCTATGTCTATCTACCTAATACCTTTAAACGAGCAATTCTTGTATAAATATATATAATCTGAATCTCGGAAACGGCTCCAACGATTTTCATGAAATTAATCATGCAGGGGGTTTCGGGAGCGATAAATCACTCAAGCTAGGTTACATTTTTAGAAAACGTCGTTTTATCCATGTTTTCAGGCAATGAAAAACCCTTATCCTATCATTAGAATACGAAGGTAAATTTCGCCATTATCTATAAAGTTCCGATAGCTCAGTTAGGAAATCAGGCGGTCCCGAAACCAGAAGACCCCGGTTACGACGGTCCAGACGATTATTTTTCCCCTATGAATGTTATCATTATTAATTTTTATTACTTTAGTATTTTTTTTTCTAAATATACCCAAAAAAAAGACGAGCAAAGCTCGGTCACCCAGGTACTTTCAATTATATACCAACTACATCCATAAATTATAAATTTACTCATCCTTACTTGTCCTTAATAGCACTTATGTTTATTATACCTATGCGAGTGTGTTTGTTTGTTGGTTTGTCCTTCAATCAAGCCGCAGCAGAGCTACAGATCGACGTGATTTTTTGAATGGGTATAGTTGCGGACCGGGAGAGTGACATTGGCTACTTTTTAACCGACTTCCAAAAAGGAGGAGGTTCTCAATTCGGCCGGTATCTTTTTTTTTTTTTTTTTTTTTTTCTATGTATGTCCACCGATTTCTCCGGGATTACTGGACCGATTCGCGTGATTTTTTTTTAATCGACAGAGGATGTTTGCGAAATGGTCCCATAAAAATTTTAACCTTCAACTCCTCAAGCCTGATGCTGCAGGCTAAAACTATGGCGATTTAGGAAATTTCGATTACGAATTGATATTGTAGGTAACAAGTATGGACTACATCATGGAGCTCCAGGTCCTAGCTCCTCAATCATAGGATACTACACTTAAAAGCTTAAAATAAAAATTCTTTTCAAAAAACCGACTTCTAACGCCACTACAAAGTATAAAAATAATTTTAGTTTGTCCACGTTTGTTGAAGTCGGGCGGGCCTAAAATACAAACTATGAAACCGACTCGCGATGCTCGCTCGACTTCTACAAACGAGTCTATCATATTCTGTAGCGTCGCGCATCGGTTTCATAGTTTGTATATAGGCCCGCCCGACTTCAACAAACGTGGACAAACTAAAATTATTTTTATACTTTGTAGTGGCGTTAGAAGTCGGTTTTTAGAAAAGAATTTTTTTAACCCAGAAATAAAGGGTTCTCGGGGGATTTTTAAAATCTAGCTTCACGCGGATGAAGTCGCGGGAATTAATTATAATGTTTATAAATATTAAATATTAATATTTAATATTTTTAAAACTTTCCGAATCGTTTTGTTTTACCTCTAAATAGCTACTTATGTGCACGACCCTAACCTTGTTTTTTGCGGATTGTTTAAGCTCTTGAATGAAATTGCGGAAGAAGGTCACTTTGATATTTTTAGCGGTTCAGGTTTTTACACAAAATAAAATATAATATATTATATAAGTTAAGCAGGTACAAACTATTTTTTGAATACGGAAGCTATCTTCTATCTTAGGCTGCATCTTCACTTACCATCAGGTGAGATTGCAGTTAAGCGCTTATCTATATTTATTTAAAAAAAAGCGAAATTAAAAGCATCAAACTATAATGCTTAGATCAGAAGATTCTAACAAAAAAAAATCTCTTTCGTTGGCTGTGTAACAAATCTTTTTATTCCGTACCAGAATACCTATCTTATTAACAGTGAAATTAATAAAAATTATTGACATTATATACTGACTTAATTGACATTTTAACTAACGTAATTGACACTTTAGATTCATTTTAACTAGTGGTTCGCCCCGAACTGAGACCTCGCGGTAACGGTATCCCGTGATTATTCATTCAATCAATACATGACGACCAAAACTGACATTATTATTATGCCCGTTTTCACCAAACATACCTAAATCATCCCCTAAATAGGAGTCTCTTTACGTAGGTAGCTCCAAAACACAATCCTAAGTCCTAACATCCGTCCCAATGTCCTTTTAGGTGTCCCGTACAGGATCGTGATAAAGAAGTTGACAGTAATCATCACCTAACTTATCATAGGTAGCCCGTAAAGGTTAGGGAACGTCAGTGAAAACATTGAATTATTATGCAGGTACTAACGAGTGAAAACGGGTCAGGGGCATCTGTACAAATCGTCATCTATCGACGCGAATAGAAAATATACAAAATGCAGCAATTAATAGTTTATTGAAGTTTGATATTTAACTAAAGAATAATTTTAATTGAATAATCGAAAATGTAACATGTAAGTATAACATTTGTAAAAACAGAAAATAAATCAGTCAATAAAAATTTAGGTACATAATTGAATAATATGTTATTATATTATGTACCTAAATAATAATGCTCGACGCAAAACTGTTTTTGGGATAGATCGTAGTCGTAACTCATAGTTCCATGGAATAGTTAATGACTGCGCCATCTATTAGCATTATTGTGAAGCTATGTGAAATTTACTGATGCTCATTAAAAATTAAATAATCTCGTTTCTTTATAATATTCATATAATTTTAGTATTTGTTGTTCAAGTACAGGATACAAGTGAAGTAAGAAAATAAGTAGAACTTGAAAATATATAGCCAATTTTCCCAGAGAGCGTCTTCAAGCGAGCGTATTAAATCGCCACTTTGAAAGCCCCTCATTTCCTCAATTTTAGGAAAAAAATAAAATATATTTGCATGCTATTTAGCAGAATATGGAGGAAATTTTATGACATTGTTGATAACATCTCACTGTACTGTACTCATATTCAGCAATGATCGATGTGTCAGTGCCATGTAACTAGTGGTTCGCCCCGAACTGAGACCTCGCGGTAACGGTTTCCCATTATTACTTATTCATTCAATAGATACATGACGATCAAAATTGACATTATTATTATGCCCGTTTTCACCAACCATACCTAAATCATCCCCTTTGTAGAAGTCTCTTTACGTAGGTAGCCCCTAAATACAATCCTAACATCCCAATGTCATTTTCACCTAAGTTGTCCCGTAGAGGTTCGTAAAAACAAAGTTGACAGAAAGTGTCAACTAACTTAACATAGGTAGCCCGTAAAGGTTAGGGAACTGTTATAGTAAAATCCTCAAGGCCTCAATCAAACTTAGGTATAGTTTTTTGGAACATTCAAATTAAATTACTTGTACACAGCGTCAACTATCGACACAATCAGAAAACATGTAAAAACAAACTGCAACGTGAAGTTTTATTGATGTTTGCTAAATGACTAAATAATAATTTTAATTGAATAATATGTTACATATAGCTGCATTTGCTATATGAGATGAGAGCGCCATCTATTGACATCATTGTGAAGTTCTGTTGTTGCTGCTCATTAAAAGTTAAATAAGTTAGTTTCCTTATTACATTTATCTAATTTTAGTATTTGTTGTTCAAGTACATGATATTACGCTAAAATTATAAAACTTTCAAGGAACAGCTCTCAATGGTTATTACGTTGTGAGGTCAAATATAATCTCCACTTTGAAAGCCCCCCATTTCGTCAATTTTAGGAAAAAAATTAAAAAAAAAATACTTTTGTACTCTGTTCCAAATTATCTTTAAAATGAGGTACTGTAACCCTATGAAATGCAAAAATTATTTTTTTTCTTCGCATTCGCTTCTATGAGAGCCCCCCTGAAATAAAGATTTTTATAACTTTTTAAGCCATTTTCGGCTGGAGGCCATCGGTTTACATATTATATCTAAAATTGAAGTAATTACGTTCAGTAATTCAGAAGTTATAAGGCTCTGACAGACGGACGGACGGACGGACGGACGGACGGATGGACAAGTGCAAATTCACTCAAGTAGACTCAAAGACCTTCGCTTCGCTCGGTCGATTATTTCCTGGTACTTACAGGTACTGTTTACGTTTTTGATGTTTATTGTGATCTTGCAACCTTTTAAGTACTTAATTGAAACTATTATTACTTAGCATTATTCTTTTGAATCTCTGTGTTTGACTTGATTTGAATTATTGGATTTATTTGGACATTGTAATAATTATATAGGTATTAGTAACATAGTTTGTAATTATTTAAATTAAATGTGACAATTGTATAGTTTTATAGCAAGTATAGCTTTAAAAAAATTGCATGCTACTTGGAGCACAGAACATTGTAAAAGATCTTAAAACTACTCAATCCCTACTACTCAACGTTAATTTAAATTGTGATACTTTCACAGCACAGTACGTCATTTTTTGATAAATTTGCGAATTCTCGCTATGCTAGTCGGCCTTTACAGGCTTACTGAAAATGGCTTATCACCGCGTCGACTATTGCGGTTCTAAGCATTAATATAGTTCGATGATTAAGAGCTTTTTCCCCTAACTGATCCGTATAACCACAGGTTTAACAGTTTTATTTTATACTTAATCTGTGTTTTTAACCGACTTCAAAAAAGGACGAGGTTCTCAATTTGTCGGTTTTTTAAATGTATTTTCACCGAATACTTGAAGACCCTTGAACTGATTTTTAATTCTTTTTTGTTTCAAAGGGTATACTTTCCGGTTGGTCCCATTGAAATTTTATCGAAATCAGTCGAGCGGTTTTTAAAATATCATCAATAAATAATATACTTTGTACCAACAAACCAACAAACCAACAAACAAACACTTTAGCTTATAATGTTAAGTATGATATTAGTAAGATAGGGGAATTGTAGAACAAACAGTACTATACGAGGCTCGTATTACATAATCTCGTAGTAGGTTAATAATATGGTTGTTAAGACCGTTCAATTAATTTTCTAATGCTTTGAACTCAAGGTAACAGAGCTAGTGGTGATTTTCATAATTGACCAATTAATGCGATGCAAGCCGAGAGTTAATTATTTAAATTTTATTTATTTAGGATAATATCGTACTAAGTTAAGGGCCTATACGAGTATTTAATCAGATGAATAAATATAGATTGGTTTAATTGGATTTGACTTACCTACTAACTCATGGGTCAATCCTAGTTACAGTACCCAGCGATATATATTGCACATCGGCCTTTGGAATAAAACGCTATTCTATTCTATTCACAGTTCGACTGCATTTTTTTTATATATGTTACGTGATGTGCTTTCAGTGAAGAGATTTCAGTAATTACTACGTGAATTTCTGGCTAGCTTTAATTGCAATAGAATAGAAATAGCGTTTTATTCCAAAGGCCGATGTGCAATATATATCGCCGGGTATTGTATACAAGTGTAAATTCAAAATTAAGAACACCCTCAACATGTGACTCTATGGCCGGAATATGTAAGATATACCTGATATCCTGGTATCCAGTTTTCTGTTCCATCATCAGATCCTCCTCCTCGATCCTCGATCATCATCTGTCTATCACCTACTCATTGAGACCATTCTAATGAGCCCAAACACACTACATCTACTGTAAGTTGCTGAGGAGTTGGGAATCTCGTAGACTACTTTCTCAAGGTTATGCCTTGGAAATAATCCGAAGTAACAGTAGGTCTACCAAATTTTAAGTCAATTGCACCAGTGAAAGCTTGTAGGTGTACCCTTTAATCAAATAGAAATGAGCTCTTGATTGTTGATCTTCAAACGCCTGAGCAGATCTTCATGAATTATATCTAAAATCTATTTAAAATAACAAACTACAAACAAAAAATTAAGAGGCACTCGGGGACTGCCGCGGTAAAGCTATTGCATAGCATTTTTTATCAACTTATGCAATTATAATATTTATGCAATATTTTTTTTTGCATAATAAAAATTATGCAGAAAATAATTAAAAAACAAACAAACAAGAAAAGTGCACTGTCACTATATCGCGAGTGAGATTCGAACCTGCGACATCATACAAGAAAGCGGTCGCTCGCCCACTGCACCAAAGGGAGCTACTAGTAAACCTCTAAAATGTTGAACGCTTACTGTTGAACGCTTACTGAACGACGGTGTTAGGTTTATTTTCGTTACGGAATTTCTTGATTCGGTCACCGCGCTCAAACTGTTTGTCCTAGTTCAAAGCCCGCGATAAAAGCTATGCAATAGCTTAAAAACTTAGTTAGCTTTCAAACAAAAAAAACCGCATCAAAATCGTTTCCTTGGGTAGGCTGCTACGAGGGAACAGACAGATACACAGATACACACGTCAAACTTATAAAACCCCTCTTTTTTTTGTTGGGGGCTAAAAATTGAAACCTTGGAAGATAGACTACAGAACCCCACATTATATTGTGTTCTTTTCTGACGTGCATTTAACAAGTTTTTAACTTCGTAGAACTTGACTTATTTTTAATAATTATATAATATCAGTTTCAATTAACCTTCGTGAAGGCTTATAAGCGACACAGTGTTTTTCCTTAATTTAAGATCAAATTAAATATAAACAAATATGTCACATATTTCATACAAAAACTTTTATAAATATTTGGTCCTTGTAGCGTAGTGTTCGTACCATAACTTATGGCATAGATACCATCATCAAAAGATACTAAGGCCCGATTTTATTATGACCGAATTTTACGTAGGATTAAGACTTCTGCCTCCTTTCTGGAGGGTCAGGGGTTGAATTCCAAACACGCATCTCTGACTTTTCGGAACGAAGTGCGTTTGTTGTCAATCTGCCTGAGTTCACCATAAAATTCAAAATTCAAAATTATTTATTTCACGTAGGCCAAACTGTGGCTCTTATGACGCGTCATGACTCTACCACCGGTTCGGAAAGCAGATTCTGCTGAGAAGAGCCGGTAAGAAACCGGCAAAAATTTAAATAGGGGATGGAATGTTTGTATGAAAGTCCGTCATTTTTTTAAGTTATATCCATGGTATTTTGGCTCTTAATTAGAAACAAAGAAGTACGTATTTCACAGTTTTTGAAAACTCTACCTCCAAAGGGGTTAAATAGGGGGTTGAATAAACGTATGAAAGTCCATAATTTTTCAAGTAACGGATCTAAGTGATTCTTTGATGGGTATGGTTGCAGAAAGTGTTACTGGTTACTTTTATCCCGATAAAAGCAGCAGTTCCCACAGGATTTTTAAAGAACCTAATTCCACGCGGACGAAGTCGCGAACGCAACAGCTAGTAAAGAAAAAAAACTTGAAAGGTAGGTATAATAAGTTATAAAAAATTAGGGAAAAATTCCACATGTAGAAATTATTTAAAATAACGTTGAAAATAGAAAATTCAGTCTGTCGAGCTGGGATTCGAACCATCGACTTTTAACTGTTAAGCGACTGCAGAAACCACAAGGCTACGGAAACCCAATATTGTACCGCGAAAATACCGAACACAATGCCAAATTCACATTCAAAAGCGTCGGTTTCAAAAAAGTGTCGATCAGTATCGAGAGTCGGTTCAATTTTGTCTTAATTTTTTCCGCCTAGCCCCCTTCCGCACCGCGCGATAAGGAACTACGTTCCAATAAAAAAATTAGTTGTTCTTCCCTTGAGCACCGCAAGCGAAGCCGCTGGTAACAGCTAGTAAAATAAAATATTTACTGCACGTATTGCAAAGTTACTTTATATCATAGCAATGTTTCCCTTGACCCAGTGGTTAATCTTTCGCGAGATATCCTTAGGTCAAAAATCAACAATAATTATAGAACCGAGCCAAGTTCAGCGCGCTCGATCTAAAAACTCCGCCATTCGGTCCAAAATAATGTCAGTGCCGATTATTTTGCAAGAATGTACCTATTATTATGACAATTCATTTTGCGCAGCGTATTTATAAAATAATCGATCACTTGAAATGATATAATCTAAAAAGAAAGTGGTGTTAGTTACACTATTTATAACTCAAGAACGGATGAACCGATTTGGCTGAAAATTGGTGGAGAGGTAGCTTAGAACCAGGAGACGGACATAGGATACTTTTTATCCCGTTTGACCGCGTTTCCATCATGTCACTATAAAACGTGGTATAAGAAAAACGCATCTGACATGGAATAACAAAACGCAAATGACAGTGGAATAACAAAACGTAAATGACAGCTAAACGTAATTTTGTCTTTGGTTAAGTATGGTAAAAAATTTGACAATTATAAAAAGTGTTATATTAAAGCATTACTGATATTATAAATGCGAAAGTGTGTTTGTTTGTTGGTTTGTCCTTCAATCACGTCGCAACAGAACAGCGGATTGATGCGATTTTTTGCACGGGTATAGTAAATGGATGTAGTAGTGGTTCCTCAGACCGGGAGAGCTACTTTTTATCTCGGATAATGAAAGAGTTACCGCGGGATTTTTAAAAACTAAATCCATGCGGACGAAGTCGCGGGCATCAGCTAGTTTAATATAAAAAATTCTTTTTAAACAACTGACTTCAAACTCCCGTTTTACCGTATTACACACACACTATACAAAGTATTTAAGGGCAGGATCTCCGGGCGCAGTAGGCATTTAGAGCAACTTCAGTCCCCGCGCGGTGAGGTGCGCGTAGGCGCTTTTCAAATGAACTCGCTCACCCCAAATTTTACATCATAGATTAAATAACTTTATTGTACCTAACAGTACAGGGACACTTGTAAGTTTTAGAAACATTTAAGTATTTTATTTTTTATTCATACATTTATATTATGTAAGTTTGAATGTTATTTTACATATTAGGTATAGGTACATTTACCTACTTATTTTTTTTTGTTTTTTTTTTGTTATTTCTTTCAAACTCGATATCTGGGGTTCCCTGTACTTATAAAATACGTAACCGTTGCCAAAATGTCGGCCATTTTCTCTTTTTTTGTTATAGGGCCCATTTCTTTCAAAATCCATATCTGGGGATCCTTGTACTAATGAAAGCGGTAACCATCGTCAAAATTAGAAAAAGTCGTGGCCATATTCTTTTTTCTTGTTATGGGACCGATTTCTTTCAAAATCGATATCTGAGGATCCCCGTGCTCATAGCAGTGGTAACCAATGTCAAAATTAGAAAAATGGAAAAGTTTTCCCCTAACCTATTTGGGACGAAGTTCCTTAGACATTTTTTGTTATTGGACCGATTTCTTTCAAACTCGATATCTGGGGTTCCCTGTACTTATAAAATAGGTAACCGTTGACAAAATGTCGGCCATGTTTTTTTTGTCATTGGACCGATTTCTTTCAAAATTGATATCTGGGCTTCCCAGTGCTAATAAAAAGGTAACCATCATCAAAATAAGAAAAAGTGGTGGCCATTTTTTTCTTGTTATTGGACCGATTTCTTTCAAAATTGATATCTGAGGATCCCCGTGCTCATAGTAATGGTAACCGATGTCAAAATAAGAAAAATGGAAATTTTTTCCCCAGTCTATTTTGGACAAAGTTCCTTAGCCATTTTTTTTGTTATTGGACCGATTTTTTCAAACTCGATATCTGGGGTTCCCTGTACTCATAAAATAGTTAACCGTTGCCAAAATGTCGGCCATTTTCTCCTTTTTAGGGTTCCGTACCCAAAGGGTGCCAACGGGACCCTATTACTAAGCCTCCGCTGTCCGTCCGTCTGTCAGCGGGCTATATCTCGTAAACCGTAATAGATAGACAGTTGAAATTTTCACATATTGTGTATTTCTATTGCCGCTATAACAACAAATAATAAAAATAAAATTAAAGTGAAAAATAAAGGGGGCTCCCATACATGGAAAAGTAAAATTTTATTTTTTTACCCGGCATGTGGGATGTCATTGTCTAGAGCTCATTAAGTGGAGTTCAAATATATATTTTTTTATTTTTTAGCTACAAAAATGAAGAAATGGGGGGCTGTCAAAGTTTTCGGTTTTAGACTAATTTTGTTTGGGGGTCTATCTCAAAAACTAAACTAGTTAGGAATTTGAAATTTTAGTGTATTTTATACTATATAGTGTATTTAAAGAACAAATACTGAAAACACCGATTTATAATGCGGTTGGTAAGTTGTGACCAAAACAAACGAGCATTTTTCCCCATATACTAATTTAGTACTTTTAAGGACTAAAATATCTAAATATGTATGTACGGAACCCTAAAAGAGCGAGGCCCGACTCGCACTTAGCCGATTTTTTGTTATTGGACCGATTTCTTTGTACTCATAAAAGCAGTAACCATCGTCAAAATTAGAAAAAGTGCTGGCCATATTCTTTTTCTTCTTATGGGACCGATTTCATTCAAAATCGATATCTGAGGATTCCTGTGCTCATAGCAGTGGTAACCGATGTCAAAATTAGAAAAATGGAAAAGTTTTTCCCCAACCTATTTGAGACGAAGTTCCTTAGACATTTTTTTTGTTATTGGACCGATTACTTTCAAACTCGATATCTGGGGTTCCCTGTACTTATAAAATAGATAACCGTTGCCAAAATGTCGGCCATTTTCTTTTTTTTTTTTCAGTGGACCGATTTCTTTCAAAATTGATATCTGGGATTCCCAGTGCTAATAAAAAAGGTAACCATCATCAAAATAAGAAAAAGTGGTGGCCATTTTTTTCTTGTAATTGGACCGATTTCTTTCAAAATTGATATCTGAGGATCCCCGTGCTCATAGTTATGGTAACCGATGTCAAAATAAGAAAAATGGAAATTTTTTCCCCAGACTATTTTGGACAAAGTTCCTTAGCCATTTTTTTGTTATTGGACCGATTTCTTTCAAACTCGATATCTGGGGTTCCCTGTACTCATAAAATAGTTAACCGTTGGCAAAATGTCGGCCATTTTCTCTTTTTTTTTGTTATTGGACCGATTTCTTTCAAAATCCATATCTGGGGATCTTTGTACTCATAAAAGCGGAAACCATCGTCAAAATTAGAAAAAGTGGTGGCGATATTCTTTTTCTTGTTATGGGACCGATTTCATTCAAAATCGATATCTGAGGATCCCTGTGCTCATAGCAGTGGTAACCGATGTCAATTTATATATAAAATATCAATTTTGAAAGAAATTGGTCCAATAACAAAAAAATGGCCGCCACCTTTTCTTATTTTGACGATGGATACCTCTTTTATTAGCACTGGGAACCCCAGATATCAATTTTGAAAGAAATCGATCCAATAACAAAAAAAAAAATTGCCGCCACTTTTTCTTATTTTGACGATGGATACCTCTTTTATTAGCACTGGGAACCCCAGATATCAATTTTGAAAGAAATCGGCTCATTAACAAAAAAAAAAAGAAAATGGCCGCCTTTTTTTCTTATTTTGACGATGGTTACCTCTTTTATTAGCACTGGAACCCCAGATAGCAATTTCGAAAGTTTTCGTAATTTAAATCAAGATATTTTGTTCTTTCTTCCGTTTTTATTCCCCATATTTACCTTATTATATTATTCTTATATTACTATAGTTTAACACTATCTATACAATAAGAACTATACAATAAGACTCTAAACCTAAAACCTATCATACTAATATTTACAGATTTATTAATAAATACTAAAAATTACAACAATATTAACCCTCTGATTTGATTTAATCTATGATAAATGAATACGGAATGAAAATAATAGGTATCTATGCAATAGATCGCTTGATCAGCGGGGGATCGCAGCGAGCCAGCGAAAGCGATACGTCCTACCTCGATGATACTTTGCGGGCTACTGAAGTGAAGCGCACGAGCCACTTTGATATATAAAAAGTAAAAACGTCGTGATTAAAAAAATACAAATTTGTTAGAGAAAAAGTAATCACAAAAGAATCTTCTAAAAGTGTTTGCCTATTTTATGAAATTTGTTTTTTTAGTCTAACTTTAATATTCTATGAACACGACCTGAAAAACGATAAAAATTACACTGTTTTCGAAATTATTTTTGATCGGGTGAAGTTGTAAATATAGAGTTTTGAACCACAAAAGAATTAAGAACATATATTAAACTACAACATATATTTTTAACAGATCAAAACAAAGAATAGGTATTTCATTGTTTACGATTCAATCAAAAATAGCTCGATGTCGAAGATCCCGCTGTTAATTTATTGTTGATATTTTAAAAACCGCTCGACCGATTTCGATAAAAATTATGTAGAACCACCTGGGGAGTATACCCTTTCAAACAATAAAGAATTTACCAAATCGGTTCAGGAATATTCTAGTAATCGGTGGACATACATAAAAAAAAGATTACGACGAATTAATAACCTCTTACTTTTTTGAAGTCGGTTAAAAATATCATTAAACTAGATCATTCCCGCGATTTCGTCCGCATGGACTAAGAGTTTTTTAGGCCCACCGAAACAGTTTAATTTTCCGGGATGAAATGTAGCCTCGTGTGTTAATCCAGGGTACAATCTACCTCCATCCCAAATTTCAGCCAAATCCATCCAGTAGTTTTTGCGTGAAAGAGTAACAAACATACACACACACTCACACACACACAAACTTTCACCTTTATAATATTAGTGTGTCATTAGTCAATTGTGGTTATTTTGAACGCCATGTTGTTGCACTTTTATTTTGCAAAATAATTTCTTATTGTACCTCGTAAAAAGGACTTTTTAATGAGAAATAAAGAAAAAATCACTATTTCATGACCCCAAACATTTTGAAAGACTGTACAAAGACCTGACCTCCATATATTTTTGAAACAACCCCTTTTAGTATTTGTTGTTCAACTACAAGATATAACTGAATTTATACACAAGTTACAGCTTTTAATGTATAGCCGTTTTTGAGAAAGACCTTCGGTATCAATCTCCACTTTAGAAACCCCCATTTCGTCAATTTTTGAGGGAAAAATTATAAAAAAAATTGTACCTCCTCTGTTCTGAATATCTTTGAAAAGATAACATACAAGCCTATAGGCTAGTATCTTATCTTTTCAAAGATATTCGGAACAATTTTTGGATAGGATACAATTTTTTTTTGACCCCATAAAAATATTTTACTTCACATTGGCTGCTATGAGAGACTTCATGAGAGCCCCCTGAAATAAAGATTTTTATAACTTTTTGTGCAATATTTGGCTGAAGGCTATCGGTTTACATAATATTTTAGTTAAATTTGAAGTAATTCAGAAGATAAAAGACTCCGACAGACGGACGGACAGATGGACAAGTGCAAATTCACTCAAGTAGACTTAATTGTCCGACAATGGCTCTTTAGATTTTGATAAGAAGATCTAAGTTGCTTTTTACCTGAGGAATCAGGAAGTGATGTTTTTTACTTAAGTATTCTTTCTTATCTGTTGATTCCTTGTACTTTTATAGGTTCATAGATTACAAAAGACCTAAACTTAATAATAATTATGATGGAAAATCACCCAGAATTTGGTGCGAGTGACGCCGGGGTCATAAGCTAGGCGACTACAGAACTTGACCTACTTAGCAGATAATAAACAAGGATGATTAAAAGTCTCGCGCGCGGAAGGAAATTAATTGTACATATAATAATGTACCTACTTACCTGTATATAGACTAAAATTGATAATTATATGAGTAATTTAAACGAGCAATTCTTGTATATATATATATATATAATCTGAATCTCGGAAACGGCTCCAACGATTTTCATGAAATTTGGTATGCAGGGGGTTTCGGGGGCGATAAATCGATCTAGCTAGGTTTCATTTTTAGAAAAAGTCGAAAAGACATGTATGGGAGCTCCTTTATTTTTTAATTTAATTTTACTTTTATTATTTGTTGTTATAGCAGCAATAGAAGTAAACCATATGTGAAAATTTCAACTGTCTAACTGTTCAACGGTTTACGAGATACAGCCCTCTGACAGACGGACGGACGGACAGACCGACAGCGGAGGCTTAGTAATAGGGTTCCGTTGGCACCCTTTGGGTACGGAATCCTAAAAACTAAATCTACGCGGACGATGTCGCCGGCATCTGCTAGTTTTTTATAAATAAGTGGTTCTATAGTTTTATACTATCTGCTAGCTTGTGAGAGGCTTCGGTCGTGCCTAATCATAACCCGCAATGGCGTATTGCTAAGGGATTGAGTATGTGCTATTTTGTATGGGAATTATGCTAATGGAAGCTTTTGTAATGCAACGCGTATAATTTCTACGAGTCTTCAAACGCTGCGGCTTTGCGTTGGTACGCGTTGGCCAGTAAAAGTATGAAGTTATCGGATTAAACGCGTTTCGCCACAGTTTGGGCGAGCCACGGGCAGCGGGCGAACGCAACGCAACTTGTAACTGGTTTGTGGGCTTGGGAATTTAGATGTTAAACTAGGTAACAGACCCATAAGTTACGTCTGCATAAGAGTTGGCCATGAGCTAACACCTCGCGTCCTAGAAATTCGTACCTAGTTCAGCTGTTATTGTGGTAGGCGATAACATTTCCTTTGGTACACTTAAATTTTTGTAAGAAAAAAGTGCATTAGTTTTATTGCCATTAATAAATAAAATATGTCATAAATTGTCAATTATCAGAATTTTCTTGTTTAACTAGGTACAAGAAATTACTGAAGTTATCTATACATATAATAAAACTGTAACTCGAAGATTTCTGTACATTTAATATATTTTGAAAATTCTAATTGGGGAATGCTTTACTATCGATACTGAGCCCAAAACAGATTTTTATTTAATTTTTGTCTGTTTGTTTGTCCTTCTTTCACGTAAAAACTACCGCACAGATTTCTACAAAATTTTATACCATGGTAGCTTATTACTCGGGTCAACATCTAGGCTACTTTTTATCCCGGAAAATCAAGGAGCTCCCGAGGGACTTTAAAAACTAAATCCACGCGGGCAAAGTCGCGGGCATCAGCTAGTAATGAATACAAATATTACTTCCATTTTTGAAAAAATTCACCCACAAAAGAAATGAAATAAATATTCAATCAATCAATCAATCAATCAATTCTTTATTTGTAAAATGTGTGTCGATAAGATAGTAAATACAATTATTGGTTCAGCACATCAGCCGTATCGGTGTACAAATATTTTGGGAGTTTAATGTAGTAATAAGGAACATTTTATATCTTTATCTACTCCAGCATCGAAAAGATCCAATTTCGAATTTGACAGCTGAATCGAAATGAACCCTCTTTCGGTTTTGCTTCTCATTTCGATGCAGCTCGGTGTATGGGAGCTGAATCGAAATGGTTATCTTCTTAAAATAGGATACCTAAAGCTAAGGCTCTGAGTTCTGGCACTTTTGTACCGTTCATACGACAGAGGCGCCACAGGCGGCTGGTGGCGGCTTACGGAGTTACTTTTTGTTACTTTATTGAGCAGGCGTATTTTGTTAATGATTTTATTTTCCTTGCCGTAGATAAAATCTTGTATGCAACTGAACGTAATTAGTCATTTTAATTCTCGTACTATCCTATTTTGATACTCGGCAAGCCTCGTATCAAAAAACAGCACTCGAATTAAAATGACCCTCATTACGATGCAGTTGCATAAGTAGCTATATCAATATCTTACAATATACAATATAATAATAACAATGCTAATCTTATTAATTAAAATTTAAAATCAAAATGTCAAAAGGCTTTTCAAGAACAACTTCCGATAATCGGAAGTTGTTCTTGAAAATATTTTTTTATCATTTATTATATACTAGCTGATGCCCGCGACTTTGTCCGCGTGGATTTAGTTTTTAAATTCCCTCGGAACTCCTTGATTTTCCGGGATAAAAAGTAGCCTAGATGTTGACCCGAATAATAAGCTACCACGGTATAAAATTTTGTAGAAATCTGTGCGGTAGTTTTTACGTGAAAGAAGGACAAACAAACAGACAGACAAACAGACAAAAAAAAATTTAGCTTCTGTTTTGATATCTGTATCTTGAACACAATTAGAAGCGAAAACCTATTTCATGTACAGAATTGGTTTCGTTTCTGTTTTATTATAATATGTATAGATTAGTATTACAGTCAGGTGATGTGATTCATGTTAAAGATAAAGATAGGTATTAGGTAGTTTTTATTTTCTAATGGGTATGAAATACATATTATAATGTTTCTTTTCTTTAGCTTTTGCCCGCGGCTTCGCTCACGTTAAGTTCGAATTTTCAATCCCCTATTTTACCCTCTTAGGGGTTGAATTTTCAAAAGTACAGTACATTTTTAGTGGATGCCTACGTCATAATAGCTAATAGCCAAACAGCCCGATCCGTCCAGTGGTTCGAGCTTTGCGTTGATAGAGCATCAGTCAGTCAGTCACTTTTTCCTTTTATATAATATCTAGATTATGATGTCAGTGCTAACGTATTCTGTCGTTTTGGCATGCAAATATTATAATTTAAAATCTATAACGTTTAATAGCTTTAACAAGGCTTTAACACACTGTCGTGTGTCTAGTGGTCTAGACTCTAGACATATACCATATCTGGCAACTACCACAATGTGACCACGTTATTTTTAAGCAGAAGTTATTTTAAATAAGGTTTAAATGGCCGTTTCCTTAATCATTATACCTTTCCGAGGCAGAGTTATGTCGGATTTTGCAAGAACTCGCTGATTGCAGAAAGGTTGTATCGATTGATGCAGCTTTTCTGTAATCGAGTCTAATTATTTAGTTTTCAACTTTTATATATACTTTTAAATAGTTTTTTAAGCTATTGCATAGCTTTTATCGCGGGCTTTGAACTAAGTCAAAAAGTTTGAGCGCGGCGACCGAATCAAGAAATTCCGTAACGAAAAAAAACCTAACACCGTCGTTCAGTAAGCGTTCAACATTTTAGAGGTTCACATTTAGCTCTGTGTGGCGCAGTGGGCGAGTGGCCGCTTTCTTTAGATGTCGCAGATTCGAATCTCACTCGCGAAGTAGTGACAGTGCGCTTTTCTTGTCTGTTTGTTTTTTAATTATTTTTATGCATAATTTTTATTATGCAAAAAAAATATAGCATAAATATTATAATTGCATAAGTTGATAAAAAATCCTAATAGCTTTACCGCGGCAGTCCCCGAGTACCACTTAATTTTTTTTTAGATAATCTTCTTCCAAGGCCTTGGAGTCTCGTTCGCACTTGGCCGATTTTATTTATTTTTCTTGTTCTTGTACTACATTAAGAGCAACCCACTATGTGGACTAAACGGTTTATATAAAAATCTTTACTTGAAAGTGTCAAGTTTAAGAAATTAGCCTGAGTATCGACTAATTTGTGAGTAACTCACTGCAAACTCGATACTCGGACTAATTTCTTAAACTGGACACTTTCAACTAAAGATTTTTATATAAACCTGTAAAGATGATACTGCCATTGGTGCAATTAGGATGCCATAAGCCTACTTTGTCGTATTAGTGTACAAATTGCGAAAAGCCAAATTAAATTTGAATTTCGCGGACAGACGTCTCATTTCAGAGAAGGGTTCTTATGCTGCGGGATTGTTAAAAGAGATCAGTCTATTTTGGCGTCAATGAAGATTTACATTGATGTTTTCACGTTGTTTTGAATCCTAATTATAAATCTGAATATCTAATGACGATCCCACGTAAATCTTAAGCCTAGATACGTCAACCACCTACAGGTGACCTACGGTAATATCAAATCACATTACTTCTTAATCACTAAACAGGAATGCCTATAAAACATTGACTATATAAAAGCTTTTGAAATTCGTAAAACCATCACACTCCAACACCAAGCTTGAATAAGCAAGCAACAGCAAATAATAAAACCCAGGATGAAAACTTCATGTGTAATGATGTTCTTCGCATTCTATGGCATCCTAGTACTTGTTAACTCTCAAATGTACACGTCATATCAAAGGCCAGCTGGTCAATACTACTGTGGACGAAGATTGGCCACAGCATTGGCGTTGCTGTGCAATGGGAACTTGATCAAAAGATCCGATATGTCCAGCGTTGGCTCCAATTGGCCAATAATATCTCACTACACAGCTCATTCTTTGAGCAGGAGTAGAAGGCTGGTAGTGTCTGAGTGTTGCGAAAAACCGTGTACCGAAGATGAACTGTTGTCGTACTGTGCCTAAGGCCCGCTTGCAGAGACGCCGAGATAGTTAACAATACAGGAATAAATTTGTAATTTTGACAGAAGCTTTATACGAAATCTGTCAAATCTGTCCTTTTAACTCAGAGTTAGCTACTAACTCTGGGTTAAAGCGTTTCTACAAGCGCGCCTAATTGTGATTAATAATAAATTGTGTTATGTTTGCGCTAGTTTTAAATGGATCTAAATAGATTATAATATTTACTTATTTCCAACAGCTTTTAATTGACCGATTTCACCAACTACGTTAGACGTTGGTATAAGTTAGGCGTTCTGACAATTTTTGAGTGGAGAAAATCTGCCAAAATATCAAAACGCTCGCATAGGACTTATTTCACGTTGGTGAAATCAGCCCTTACTACCTACTAATGTTTCAGCTGGTGTACCTAGATTTGCTCCTAAATCGATACTAGGGTTGCTTTTTTTATGAATTTAGATTTAGAGATTAATTTAGATGCTAGGGTTTCACAAGTATGTAATAACATCCTCGATATACGGTAGTTGTTTAAGTTCATTCAAGTCGATTTTAAAGTGAAAATGCAACGAGCATTTATTTTCCCTTATTAAATTAAGCGTGAATAATACAGCCTATTTCTCTTAAGATGCTAAACCGCACTGATCCTTGCTATTCTTAATAAATGTTACTAATATTTTAAATGTTTGTTTTTTGGTTTGTCCTTCAATCACGCAGTAAAGGAGCAACGAATCGACGCAATTCGTTTCAGGGGTATAGTTGAGGGTCAGAAGAATGGCATAGGCTAAGTTTAATCCCGGAAAAACAGTTGTGAATGAGTTTCTTGCTGGCGCTTCTCAGCAGAAGCTGCTTTACCAACCAAACTTAACTTGTGATAAGTCCTGAAAATGCACCTGTGTTTGCGGACACACTTGTGCACTATAGTATCTCCCGCACAGATGGCTAATATTTGTGGAGTTTGGCTGCGATGGCCTTATTCGGTCGAGAGGACCATTATTGGAACGAAGTTCCTTATCGCGCGATGCGAAAGGGGGCTAGACGGAAAAAATTAAGTCTAAATAGAACCGACACTTTTTTGAATGTGAATTTGGCATTGTGTTCAATATTTTCACACTACGATGTTAGATCTCCGTAGCCTTGTGGTTTCTACAGTACAGTCGCATAAAGGTCGATGGTTTGAATCCCAGCTCGACAGACTGAATTTTGTATTTTCAATTTTATTTTAAATAATTTCTACATGTGGAATTTTTCCCTAATTTTTTTATTTTTATTATTAATTTATTATTAAAAGCAACTTCGTTCCAACCGAGTGTTCCACGACACTCACGCATTTTTATTATGACATGGTGGTTGATGTGGTTTTCACTGACATTGACGTTGTTTTGGTAGCCAACGCCGACATTGAGGCGATCGGTCGGGCTGACCAATGTCAGCTGTCTGGTCAATGTCGGCAATACCTGCCGGACATATATATCAACCAAGTTCGTACAGCTCATAGACAACGGAATTTCCCGTTTATCTATGGTACCCACTGGTAGGTACCATAAGACGATGTTAGTAGACAACCACAGGGGGTGCATAATTAAAAGAAGTCCAATCCAAACGTAATTTGATTGTCAACTAACAAAATTAAAACTAAAATAAAAATTAAATAAAATCTAAAACCCCATCGAAGTCACTGCAGTGTGGCATAGTACCCAAGATGGTGGCAGCATTACCTCTTTGGATGGCCAAGCTAATCCTAGTTGTATATAATTTAGGCATATTTTAATTTTAATGATATGGTATTATAGAAATTTGATTGTTATTTCATTTTTAATCAAACAATAAAGTTTTAAGATTTCCCACTAGGTATCTACTTATACCAATTTACAATGTATCCTTGTAAATTGGTATAGGCACAGTTTAATGTAAGTATACTGTAATAATTTACCTAATTCAAATTCAAATTCAAAATTATTTATTTCACGTAGGCCAACCTGTGGCTCTTATGACAAGTCATGACTCTACCACCGGTTCGGAAAGCGGATTCTGCCGAGAAGAGCCGGCAAGAAACTCAGCAGTTGCTCTTTTCAAAATAATCATTTTACAATATTATTATGAAGCTATTACATTGTAATAAGTTTTTTATACTATCTTGTGGGCAGCTGGATGAATTCCTTATGAAAAACTTGCACGAGAACAATCGGCTTTTGCATATTTTAACATTTTGTTTTGAAAAGAGTAATATTGCTGTATTGTAATATTGTGTGTGAGTAAATTGCTGAATTTCTTGCCGGCTCTTCTCAGCAGAATTTGCTTTTCAAACCAGCCGTTAGAGTCTCGACACAAAAAATTCTAATTTCAGAATAAAAATTGGTCTACATGACACAAATAATATTATTGAATATATTTTTTTAAATTAGAATTAATTAATTTTGTAAGCCCGCTCTTGAGAGTAATATTTTTGATTTTCAGACAGTTCTTTAAGCTCGAATTTTTTACAGTAGTAGATCAAGTTTAAGTATCCGAAAAAAAACACGCAAAAATTACATCATACTGCCAAGGGACGTGCTTGGGCAAAAACATAAAATGATGAAATTTGTTCGATAATAAAAAATCGCGAAGTTAGTGTCTAATTTTTAACCAATATTCATTTATTTTCAATTTGTTGCATATTACAGAGCCAAAATTTTTACATTAAATTCCGATTGATATTATCAAGAGAGTAGCCTAGTGAATTGAAAAGAAAATGAATATTTTACGAGTTACAAAGTATTTGGCGCTTACTACACTCCTATTCCGCGCAAAACGCTTTCTTTTGTCGCGCCTCACATGAGGTTGCGGCTATGTTTTATCTCATCGAGAAATCTGATTTTTTTTGGTGTTATACGCGTTCTTAATGTATTTACAGATCAGCTGTGATAGCCTTGTGATTAGGGCTGTGGTTACGATTATTCTGGGGTCGCAAGTTCGATTTCTAGAACCCACCTCTAACTTTTCGGAGCTATGTGCGTTTTCAACGGCAAAGGAAAAGATCGAGTTCTCCATAATTTTATCAACATTATGTGAAATTTTCCTAATTGCATTGGGCCGGGCGTAGTAGACCTACGATAACCTATACTTTTTCTCTAGGATGAGACCTGCGCTCACTAGTGAGCCGTTTATGGGTTGATGATGATGAATTTATAGAATAGAATAGAAATATTTTTTATTCAAATAAACTTTTTACAAGTGCTTTTGAATCGTCTGACTCTACCACTGGTTCGGAATGCCCTTCCTGCCGAGAAGAACCAGCAAGAAACTCGGCGGCTGCTCTTTTCAAAACGAGTTTACAATACAATAAATACTATGCTATGTAGTAATTATATATTCTGTGGCTATGTATGCAGTGTTTCCACAATGAGGGAAGTTCCAAAAATGCACACCTACTAACAATGCAATATATCTTAAGATGGGCAGACATAAAGTAGCCCCATTCCTGTCGGTGGCACCCGTTCACGAGCATGACGCATGACCCAGCCGTTGCCTCGCTGAACCATAATATTTGATTATATTAATTATGTGTATTTATATTGCACCAAGTTTAATTGGTAAATATTCAAATTAAAATTAAACTTCGTTAATATGGCGCACACAACATATAGGTCAAAAACAGTTTTCCAATTTATTTTATAAAAGGCCGTTATATAGAAATCGCTCGTCATACTTCACGCATCCAATATTAATTCGGACGACGGTATGTGAACTCATTTTTATTATTGATTGGCGCAATTGGTATACCGTCAGCAAAAACAAGCAAAACTGCAAAACTATACACGTGGAATTTAATTAGGGTGTAGGTAAGTTGGTATCTATTATATAGTAATTTAACAACTACTTGTAATTTCTCGCTATGAGATTCATATAATTATTTAAACGATAGCAACAACAAATCCTCGCTAACTAAGGGCCTCATAAGTAGACTCAGGACCGCTCAGCGTGCGATGGAGAGAGCTATGCTCGGAGTGGCCCTGCGGGATCGAATCAGTAATGAGGAGATCCGTAGGAGAACCAGAGTCACCGACATAGCTCAGTGAGTCACGATACTGAAGTGGAAATGGGCGGGGCACATAGTTCGAACAGCTGATGGTCGTTGGGGTCCCAAGGTACTGAAGTGGCGACCCCGCACCGGGAAGCGCAGTGTTGGCAGACCCCCCCACCAGGTGGACCGACGACATCAAGCGAGTCGCAGGGAGCCGCTGGATTCAGGCGACGCAAGACCGAGGCCTGTGGAAGTCCATGCAAGAGACCTTTGTCCAGCAGTGGACGTCTATCGGTTGATAAAGAAGAAGAAGAAGAACAACAAATCCTTCGATCAAATGTTTTTTGTCTGTCGGTCTGTCCGCACTCCGCATGGGCAAATCTCCGGAACGGCTGAACCGATTATGACGAAATCTCACAGGCAGGTAGTAGGTTGGCCGAAGAAGTTTGTTGTTTTGCGGAATCACAATCAAATTAGATCACTGACCTCTACAATTAATTAATCTTGATTAACACTGAAATGACTGTCCCTATACATAATTAATGACAGCTTGAATTGGGTATTTGACTGATATTTTTTTATTTATTTAAAATAACGTTTTTAAATATTCAATGTCATTTCTCTATAAATATCTTTACTTGTCTCGGAATTAAAATAGAATCGAAATGACTCTACCACCGGGAAAGCGGATTCTGCTGAGAAGAGCCGGCAACAAACTCAGCTCTTTTCAAAATAATCATTTTACATTATTATTATTTAGCTATTTACATAGTAATAAGTTTTTTATACTATCTTGTGGATAGCTGGACGCCAAGCCGATTTATCCTATGTAACTTAGAATAGAATAGAAGAGAATAGAATATTTCCGCAATGAGAGGAAATTAACAAATTACTACAATTCAATAGTCAATAAATTTTATCTGCGAGAAGTATTCCTTCGCTTTTGGGCCACAAAACTTTGACAGAGCCTGGATATCCATAAATTTAGCTTTCGAAGTTGGAAGGCTTTCATTATAGGATTGTTCTGGGAGTAAAAACTCTGAGTCACCAACACTATGAGAGTCATTGTGGGATTTCGAATCTTTTTTTAGGTGCCGTGAGAACAGCTGACGTCCAAGAGGAATTATAACGTCCTCTGTGAAAAATTAATCCTGAATGATCCTTTTGCACCCTAATTTCTCTTATGGGTCGAGATAAAAAAGGACATACTTTCCTATACGATTAATAAAGCAAACGTCAAGCTGACAACCATGGACATTGCTTATTTTTCTCCTGTACGACTTGGACTTTGCTTGTTAATGGACTGTATAAATATTTTTCAATAAAGATTACATCGGGATGCTGCATGTTACTGCAGTGTGTTTTGGTATTTCGTTCTACCACTTACGTACTAAACAATGGGATTGCCAGTTCAAAAAACATAAAAATGTGACATCGCATGTTTTTCCCCTGTGCCCTTCAAAATTTTATTCTTACGTGTTACACTTTCGATTATAAATAATGAATATCAACATTTTCACTACAGTCAAATACCCAATTATGGACAGATACCTAGCTGATCAAAATTTGCAACATCCTACGCCTCTATCTCCTTCATGTCTTCTCCATCAACTTGACACTGGAGAAAAATCTGTACCCAGTCAGCACGACTAACAGTCGAGTATAGCCATTATTACTTGGGAATTGAATTGAAGCGCTACATTTGACATACGAGTGTCTCTGGAACTAATCACACTATCACACTTCACACTAATTCACACTTTCACACTATTCACACTTTCACACTTAACATTAATATTATAAAGGCGAAAGTTTGTATGTTTGTTACTCTTTCACGCAAAAAATTCTCAACGAATTTGGCTGAAATTTGGAATGGAGATAGATTATACGCTGGATTAACACATAGGCTACATTTTATCTAAATAGTTAGTAATATAATGGTAGAATCATGACGTGTCATAAGAGCCACAGGTTGGCCTACATGAAATAAATAATTTTGAATTTTGAATTTTTTTCAATATAGGGATAGAGAAATCCTTATTTAACTTTGACTAGGTAAAAAGGCAAGTACCTAGTTAGAAGTACGATATAATATTTTGTACTTCCCTTCTGTACGAGTAAATAGTACCTACGGACTATTTACTCGTGCAGTACAGCCCACGCCTAGCACTAGCAGTGGTCAATGAACTACAGTACCTACGTTACAAAATATGCTAAAAAGAAAAGTAGGTAATAGGTATGCAGATAAATAGTTAGACAAGTTGTTTAGCAACTTTAGTGTACCAAGGTTCTATGTTCTCATTGATGGCATTTAAGATAGAACTATGTAACAGTGACCCGGAGTTCTCAAACAAACAGACAAACTTTCACTCTTTGACAGTGACTGTATCGTGTACGAAGCTTTTATACGGATCTTCATTTATAAAGGCAGAGGCACACGATAGACTGTCAAATGTAAAGACATGGATAGGAAAAATAAATCAAAATTATATGCTACTAGCTGATACCCGCGACTTCGTCCGCGTGGATTTAGTTTTTAAAATCCCGCGGGAACTCTTTGATTTTGCGGGATGCCTATGTCACCCTACACTCTACACTCTACAGGTTCTCAACTATACCTATCCAAAAATTACGTCAATCCGTAGCTTTGTTGCAGCGTGATTGACGGACAAACCAACAAACACACACTTTCGCATTTATAATAATATGTATTAGTAAGGATGAATTACGATAAAAAGCCGATCTAATTAAATTTTAGAACACAAAAGCTACTATTGTGACTTAAATATGGTAGTTAGATATATTCCCTCGCAGACTTTTTATAGAGAATAATAAGTACTTTAATCATGTATGTTGTTTTTAATTTTTATGTATTATCAATAGTTTTCTGAGCACACGCCAAATAATCCATTTTTAACCCAAATTTTGCTACTTTGGGTTATATTATTGCAATTTTCTTAAGGATCTCTAATTTTTTGAAAATAAATTAGCCCATGTTACTTCCTGATAACTTAGCTTTCTATTGGTGAAAAAATGGTTAAAATCGGTCTAGTAGTTACAGAGCCTATTCGGTACAAACATACAAACAAACAAAAAATCTTTTTTCTTTATAATATTATAGTATAGATTAGGGAGCGGGCAGACTGGCTACTTTTAGCGGCAATAACAAGGTAGGTGCACAGTTTGTATTGAATGAAATAAAGTTTTAATAAATTATTGGCTTCTACCCGCGACATGCATAATCCACGTGTAGTTAGATCACTTATAAAGAACTATCTCCACTAGGACTAACATAATAATATTATGCGCCAAGAGAAAACTTTGTTTACATTATTATATTATTACACGTCATTTACTCGTGGTCGTGAACCTAAGGGATATCACGAGAAAACGGGTAGACAAAATTATCTCGTATTATGCAAAAAATTACGTCGATCCGTAGCACCACTAGGCTATCACTGCTTTTTTGCAGCAAAGAGTGGTGAGGAAATCTAAAGTATCAAAAATTCATATTTTATTAATATTTCAACTTTAATAAGGTTCTTGCGGATTTCTAAAAATATCAACACTCAAGCAATTCTTTGTGGGTCGCAACTTCTACGTTAATTGTAGAGACAGCAGAAAAATTGCAGAAATGCGAATAAATTATTCATTATTCAACACGTACAGAATAACAATAAACTTGGTACCTAGAAAGATTCTGCTAAATAATGATTTAATCTATATGCACTAATCTTACTTCTTACTAATATTATAAATGTGAAAGTGTGTTTGCTTGTTGGTTTGTCCTTCAATCACGCTGCAACAGAGCAACTGATCGACGTGATTTATAGCATGGGTTTATGTAGTTGAGCACCTGGAGAGTGACATTGATTACATTTTATGCTGGAAAATTAAAGAGTTCCCGCGGGAAAAACCATAATCCACACTAAAGGTGGATTACACGGGTCTGCCCGCGAAATTCAAATTTAATTTGGTTTTTCGCAATTTGTAAACTAATACGACAAAGTAGGCTTATGGCATTCTAATTGCGACGATGGCAACATCATCTTCACATGTTTATGTAAAAATATTTGCTTGAAAGTGTCCAGTTTAAGAAAATAGTCAAAATATCGACTAATTTGTGAGTAACTCACGTCCAACTCGATATTCTGACTAATTTAACTCTTAAGCTGGACACTTTCAAGTAAAACTTTTAATTAAATATCCAAGAATTTTGGCAATTCACACCTCTTTAGCATAACTTGTGATAGGCTCGTCAGTCTTGTGTACGTGTGAGTTAACAAGAAAGGTTTATTGCATCAAAGTTTCACAACGCAGGAGCCGTTAGCTTCAAAACAAGAGAAACCAGGGCATAAGTTAGTGTTTTAGAGATCCATATCAGCGATTGTTGTGTTTAACGCGCGGTTCTTGCGAAATTTTATGACGTAAATTCACACCGAACTAAAAATGTTTGTAAAATGATGTAATAATTTTTAAAACTCCAAGAAAAACTATAAAAAAATTTAGATTTTTTTCAATACGTTTTCTGTCGATAGGTATAATTTAATTACTAATATAAAAAAATTCTTTTTAAAAAACCGACTTCAAACTCCTACCCCACAAAGTATTTAATTTATTGTTTTTCGATTAAAAATCGATTTCGATAAAATTTATATGGGACCACCTGGGGAGTATACCCTTTGAAACAAAAAACACCGCCGAGAATCGAACTCGAGACCTCCCAGTTATAAGACGACAGCGCTCACCACTGAGCCAGGGAGGTCGTCAAAAGCTTGGATTATTAGTAGCCATAGCAGATTGTAAGTATGCTAAAGTTAGACTAAGCTTAGTTCATGGCGCGGCTTGCGTTTTAGCCTGTATTCTCGTCACTGCAAAAGGGAGCCATACTTAATATCCCTACAGGGATAGGTTTGCAACAAACTGCTGCTTATATGCTAGTGTCGTGTGATGCGGATTGTTACGTTCCCTCAAATATGGTTGAGCGAGACGCAAGTGGTTGGACGATATAAGGGGGTGGACTGGGCTGACTTATCCTAAATTAAAAGATGCGGCTTTAAATAGAGAAGCTTTTCGCATGATGACCGCCAAACTTCAATACGAGGAAGGCACACGATGATGATGATGGTTGAGCGAAGCAATGGCTGAATCATGCGTCATGCTCGTGAACGGGTTCCACCGGCGGGAATGGGGCTGCTTTTTGTCTGCCCGTCTTAACGTGTTGAATTATAATTAGGTATGCTTTTGTGGAGCTCATTGTGGAAACACTGCATACATAGCATAATATTTATTATATTGTAAACTTGTTTTGAAAAGAGCAACTGCCGAGTTTCTTGCTGGTTCTTCTCGGCAGGAAGGCATTCCGAAACAGTGGTAGACTCACCGACGATTCAAAAGCATTTGTAAAAAAGTTTATTTGAATAAAAAACATTTCTATTCTATTCTATTCTATTCTATTCTATTCTATAGTTTGGAAAAAAGGAAATACCTAATATTAAGAGCTGATGTGTGACCTAGGCTGACCCCACGAACTTAGAGCATACACGAATAACTATAAATAACTGAAAATAACAATATGGTAAGGGTCATGACCACGTAATATTAGCGATTCATTTGTTATTAATTGTGTACTCTTCAGAGGTCTGCGTTTCCTGGCACTTACAACATGTCAAACTGACACTAAAATAGTTATTTTTTTTTACTTGAATTTTCAAAATACCTATTGAATACCCTTACCTTGAACTCTACGCAAATGCCTGTGTTCTAAGGTTAATTAGATTCTCACTATTATGAGTATTATGTATGACACTTCACTTTGCAAAAGTAATAAATCTATACTAATATTATAAAGAGGAAAGATTTTTTGTTTGTTTGTTTGTTTGTACCGCATAGGCTCTGTAACTACTGGACCGATTTTAACCATTTTTTCACCAATAGAAAGCTAAGCTATCAGGAAGTAGCATAGGCTATAATTTACTGTCAAAAAATTAGAGATCTTTAAGAAAATTGCAATAATGTAACCCAATGTAGCAAAATTTTGCCTATAAAATGCTTTATTTGGCGTGTGTTGAGAATGCACATAAAAATGATGTACTACATGATTAAAGTACTCATTATTCTAATTATCATATTTAAGTCACAATTGTAGCTTTTGTGTTCTAAAATTTAATTAGATCGCCTTTATTATCGTGGTATTAATTCTTCCTTACTAATACGTCATACTAATATTAAAAATGCGAAAGTTTGTTTGTTTGTTGCTCCAACGCCGCAACAGAGCTACGGATCAACGTGATTTTTTGCATGGGTATAGTTGAGCTGGAGAGTGACATAGGATCCTTTTTATCCTGGAAAATCAAAGAGTTATCGAGGGATTTTAAAAACTACATCCACGCGGACGAAGTCGCGGGCATCAGCTAGTAATAATATAAAATTGAACATTTTATTTTATCAATAAGGTGTTAATACCGATATTATCAGTTAATCTGACATATCCTCCTTCGTCAAGGGTTTTTATAAAAAAAATATGGTCTCGCTACAATAAATTTAAAGAAGTCACCGTTTAACACTGTTTTTTCTTAGCAAGAGCAATAAATCTTACCATAGAAATATGTTTAATTAACACATTAAATGAACATTTTATCACAAAAAAACAAACACAAAAATTGTAATATTTTAATTGTCATCAATTTGACAGATTGCCAATTTAATAACTGTCCAGAACGTCTAATAGTCATCCATTCAACATATTAGACGTGATAACGTCTTGTAAATCGATGAACATCGGCTGCACTCACGAAAAAGTGTCACGTTCCGCCTGAGCCTGGGCGTGCAAGAGAGAGCGCGGAACAAGTGATAGAGAGGCACGATCGAGCATCGGCCCAAGCGTTGGCTTGTGCCGCCCGCCCAGTCATCGTCAATGTTTCTTTATGATGTTATCACGTAAAACTATTGTCCGTAAACCAACTTCCTGACAACCAATTTTTTATTTAATTTTTTGTTATGGGTCACTCGCGTCCGTAGGGGTTATGTGTTACCCCCACCACCGTTAGGTACTCGACTCGTAGATATCATCTGGGTGGCGCTAAAGCGCAGTGACCCCACCGAACTCAGGCAATTGCTAATACCTACCCATAATTTAATATTATATCTATCTAAAGATTATAAATGTGAATGTGTGTTTGTCTGTTGGTTTGTTGGTTTGTCACACCACAACAAAGCTACGTACGGATCGACGTGTATGTCCTACTGATTACTCGAAGACGCTTGAACCGATTTGGAAAATTCTTTTTTTGTTTGAATGGGTATAGTAGTCCCCAAGTAGTCCCTTAAAATTTTTATCGAAATCGGTCGAGGGTTTTTAAAATATCAACAATAAATTAAATATTTTGTATAGTGTGTGTGTAATGTATTAAAGCGGGAGTTTGAAGTCGGTTGTTTAAAAATAATTTTTCATATTAAATTATTCAATCTAAAATGCCATATTAATTATTAAACTGTGGGTTTTTGAGAGGCTTCAGCAAATATCGCTGAACGCCGATCTCTCAACGGAACTCCTGACCGCCGGCTATGTGATCGACGCTTCACCTTGTTAATATCTGGGCTCATTGCCTGAAAACACGGATAAAACGACCTTTTCTAAAAAGATTGATCGATTTATCGCCCCCGAAACCCCCTGCATACAAAATTTCATGAAAATCGTTGGAGCCGTTTCCAAGATTCAGATTATATATACATATATATACAAGAATTGCTCGTTTAAAGGTACTAGATAGATAGATTAGATAGATAGATAGATTTATTTGTAGAGATCTAACTTATATCACGTAAACAACTAATTTTCCGCGCATCTGGTATGTTGTTAACAATGCGCTAATAACGCAAGACCTCAGGGATTTCCTTAAAAGCAGGACATAATTATTAATCACGACTTCTTGTTTTACTTTGTATGCCATCTATGCGGCTGTCGTTCATTATTATTACCTACTTTGTATATTATGTTATTAAAGATTAACTTGAGGACCGTAAAAATTAAGTCAATGGAATAGAATAGAAAAGTTTTATTTATTAAAATAAACTTTTACATGAAATAATTTTGAATTTTTTCATCAGGATCTTTATTTATTTATTTGCTCTGATATTGGCGGGTTACAAACATGAGACCCAGCATTGCAAATGTTTCAATAATTGTAAATATTACATTATAATGTTCTAATATTAAATAGTTCAATAAAAATAAAAAAGTTTAATTAGTCAACATTAAATTGAATCAAAATTAACGTCAAAATTAAAATTAAAATTTGAAATTATTACAATAATAATTATTATAATTGAAATTGAAATGATGGGACAGATCTTCACCAAATATACGTGGGACCAACTTGACAGTTCTTTCAAATAAAAAAATTTCAGATTTGACGGAGTTATCGAGTAACATCGACAAAAAAAATAAAAAAAATACGCGTCGAATTTTGTTTGTTTAGGTACATAAAGTAAATTGTCAGAAGACGAAAATTGCGCTGTCTATTGTTCATATCACAGTAATGGCAAAGGTAAACTTATTGACACTCGAAATTATATTCAATTCAATTCACTTTATTTGCATGAACATGAAAATATTCATTATCACGTACATGTGTTTGAAGGTTTCTAAGGAAGACATGAGGTCACGTAAACGCCACGCAAATAATATTATTTTCTTAAAATTAAGAAAAAATTATATTTCTACTCCGGTATTTTCAGACTAGTCTCCCCGTTATTTATTAAAAAAAAATCAAAATTATTTATTTCACGTAGGCCAACCTGTGGCTCTTATGACACGTCATGACTCTACCACCGGTTCGGAAAGCGGATTCTGCTGAGAAGAGCCGACAAGAAACTCAGCAATTGCTCTTTTCAAAATAATCATTTTACAATATTATTATGAAGCTATATTACATTGTAATAATTTTTTTATACTATCTTGGGGGCAGCTGGATGCCAAGCCGATTTAACCTTTACAACTTTGTTAGATTAAAATATAATATTTCCACAATGAGGGGAAGTTCCAAAAAAAAGTACTTACTACAATTCAATTCATGTTAAGACGGGCAGACAGAAAGTAGCCCCCGGCGGCACCCGCTCACGAGCATGACGTTCCAGCCGTTGCTTCGCTCAACCATATTTGAAAATGAAATGAATATATGCAAAGAGAGCTTACATCTGTGCAGTGCTCCACGCTTTCAAATGAGCTTGTTATTTGGGTTTGTCCACAAGTTAGGTTAAAAAATAACAACTTTTCGGGTAAAAACAAAGTAAACTAATAAGTGACACCACTGAGCTGTTTAATTAATCTAAGAAGACTAGAGGCTGTTGTCATATTTTTTTATGAACTCACTTAATTGACGCCATTTACGCCCTGTAAGCTTCCAGAGAGAAGCTTCCAGAGACTTTCGTATTTCCATACGAAAGTCTCTGGAACATCGATGTATATCGATGCTCTGGAACTAATAATAATGCAAATGGCGCACTCAATAACACAATGGCCGTTTGCAATATTAGGTAGTTTTAGAGACACTCTTATTTGCTTAGAGTTACAGTAGGTCCAAAAAAAGCGTTAATCATAGATAGAAAGAAGATAGAAGTAGGGATAGCTACTAATATTATAAATGCGAAAGTGTGTTTGTTGGTTTGTCCTTGAATCACGCAGCAACAGAGCAGCGGATTTACATGACTTTTTGCATACAGATAGTTTATGGAACGGAGAGTGACATAGGCTACTTTTTATCTGAAAAAATGCACAGTTCCTATGGGAAGATACGCTTACGCTTACGTTTGTCCTCCAATCACGCAGCAACAGAGCGGCGGATTGACATGCTTTTTTGCATAGAGATACTTTATGGGCCGGAGAGTGACATAGAATACTTTTTATCTTGCTTGCATGTTTCTTACAGGATTAAAAAAAACCGAAACAAACGTGAAACGTAAACAAATTATAGAGTTCAGTAAGTGACACAAATACAAAAAGTCGTGTGGTGTCGTGGGACACCAGATAGGAACGAAGTTATTATCATAAAAATATTAATTTCAAGTTCTATTCGAGGTATAAAGAAAATAATTATTCGGGTATACATTTTTTATCATGATTTTTTTTCGATAAAATCATAATGACCCCAGGGAAGCCTAAATATCGATTTTATAAAATATTAAAATTAAAAAAATAATTTTATAAAATAAAAAATTAAAATAGGATTGCGCGCCCCCGGGTGGGCTCGTTCCACCAGTCTTTCGGTTGGCGGCCGCGCGCGGGCCAATTACGCCGCGGGAGCGATGCACAACTTGTTGAAATTATTATATATAAGATATTTTTTAGGCCATCAAAAAGTGTCGAAAGTGTCGGTACAACTTTGGTCTTAATGTCCGTCTAGCCCCCTTTCGTAACGCGCGATAAGGAACTTCGTTCCAAAACTTCGTTCCAATAAAACCTATCAGCTTTATACAAGTGTTACCTAATACCTGCGCGTATTAGATTTTTGAGCGTTATGGTAAAACACCGCAAGCCGACATCTCTGATCGCGGTCAAGAGCGCAGGCAACCTGTCCCAGCTCTTATAAGTTGAGACTTGAATCTAGACCGACGCCAGCTAATACTTATAATGCGTAGGACTAATTCCTCGCTGACAACTTGCGATAGTAACAACCTGTGCAATTAGGCTTTATCCTATAAGGTGTTGTATCCGCTCGCTGTCTATACAAATATAGTGGCTGTTTATGAAGCTCTGAGGTTTGCTGACTATCCTATGCTATACTGTGGTTTTTTTAAATATCTTAACTAGTCTCGGAATTCTAGAGCTTTAAAGTTTCCTGTTTCAGCGCTACTGAAGTGTGATGTCACAAGTAACTCCCTACACTCTTCATAGAAAATTTCGTTTTAGAAAGAGAGAAAAGTTGCTTAAACTGAAAAAGTAGATGCATATCACTAATTTCGATTCGCATTTTGTCCGTACAAAACTGTCATTTTTCATACACGGTACACGACTCTTCGTGTACCTAAGCATCAAATCGGCTTTTCGATGCGTATACGTCTCAATGAAAAATGACAGTTTTGTATGGACAAAATGCGAATCGATGCGCACAGATGTGGTTTCAGCCTTATAGGCCACCACCCTGGCCCAATGCAAATTGGCAGACTTCACACGCCTTTCAGAACAATAGGGAGAACTCTCAGGTGTGCAGGTTTCCTCACGACGTTTTCCTTCACCGTTGAAGCTGTGACATTTAATTTATTAAACGCACTTAAATTATATAATGCACTAAAACAATTAGAAAAAATCGTGTAATTGAACACACCTGATACCTAGATAAATTGAAAAACGCTAACAAACAACGGTCGTAATGTATCTAAGTGAATCATTTGCGTGACTAAAACTAACGACATTTGTCATCTGCAGCCAAGGCCTGGGGCGATTACTCGGAAACCTCGGGGTTTTCTCGTTTCCACCATCATAATCATAATATTAGATGAGTACTTGAGATAATTTCGAAGTATCGCTTTCAGTTAGTCATGTCATACTTACATTGAACATTGACTAGAGGTCATTTTATTATACGCTTTTTAAATTTACTAAGTATATAATCTTTACGTTAAAAATTTCACAAAATATGATTCGAAAATTTCTTGAACGTTCATGATATTTTGTGAAAACTATACGTAGGTAGGTTGCAGCAGTGATAGCCTAGTGGTTAGGACTGTGGTCTCCTATTCGGGGGATCGTTTAAGCAATTAAATATCACTTGCTTCAACGGTGAAGGAAAACATCGTGAGGAAACCTGCACATCTGAGAGTTCATCATAATGTTCTCGAAGGTGTGTGAAGTCCACCAATTCGCATTGGGTCAGCGTGGTGGACTATGGCCTATAACCCTTCTCTGAGAGGAGACCTGCACTTGAACCGTTGATGCTAATGATGATGATGATGATGATACGTAGGTAGGTGTAAAAAATTAGGAATGACAAAAATGTGCACTTTTGACCCTTCGTTGGTGATTATTTGATATAATTATGTAATTCAGAAAGAAATATCTTCCAAATCATGTTATTCATCATAATGACTACTCTAACTTTCGGAGTTGTGTGTTAAATCAATTAAATATTTGCTTTAACGATTTAGGAAAACATTGTGATCAAACCTGCAAGCCTGAATATTCTCCATAATATTCTCGAAGGTGTGTAATCTGTCATCCGGACTTGACCAGCGTACTTGGTAGCGAGTAGCGACTATGGCGTACTTAATCCCTTCTCATTCTGACAGGAAACGCGTGTCCAGTAGTAGGGCCAGCGCTGGATTGATACTATAATTTATTTTTAACCGACTTCAAAAAAGTAGGAGAACCTCCTACTTTTTTGAAGTCAATTCGTTACATTTTTTTTAAATATGTTTTGCGATTACTCGAAGACGCCTAAGCTGATTTTAAAAATTCTTTTTTTCTCTTGAAAAAAAAAAAAGAAAATCGGTTTCAGAGCGAATTATATACTTTGTAGTGGCGCGGGCGTATAAATGCAGTTTTTTTAAAATAATTTTTTAACTCATACATCATAAGTACAGTGCCACAATATTGTATAATTTATGTATAAGTCTTTGAGTATTAAAAAGGTATAAGTTGGCGGTGGCGTTTTGACTAACTAATTCGATCATCAAATTTTTATATTCCATGGGCATCTTGAAAATTCACTATTGGATTTCGTTGTGTGTTGTTGCGTTTATTGTGTAAATTAAAAATGTTTTTTTCCCAAATTTAGTATCATGTTATTTTTAGCCCGCTTCCACCTTAGACTGCATCGTCATCATTAAGTGAGAACGCAGTCAAGCGAGTCAAGTCAAATAAAATTATTATCATTGACTCAAAATGAATGACGCGATACAAATAGTGCGCTAACTGAGGGCCTAGACAAGTGACATTCTATTAGCGATATCGCTAGTAGAAAACAGTAGTTTATAACAAACAAAAGCACTTTGTTACTTACCTGATACCTCTGAATATTACGAGCAAGTAGCTATAAATTGATTTACATAAACTTTACGTTCACACTGAAAAATCCTGAAAAACAACTCAAATTAAAAATCACGCGCATTACGTTTCATAACGAAATACCATAGACAAAAGTTATTTTTTATCGAAAAGACGAATGGAATTATAGGCGATCGCTAATCGCAGGTAACTTTGTCTAGCAGTCGAACTTCGCTTTCGTTAAAGCGAGCGAGTGAACAAATAGAATCGCTTCGAATCGAACGCCATTTATCTAGGCTTTCTGGTTAGTTAGCGCACTATAACAGACTCTATGGCGCACTAAAACGGACTAGAACATGTCGGAAGGTTTTCCGGGCCTTTCGCGTAGATGTCTGTTCAATAAGTCAGTGGCAATGGGTAAACTGAAAAATAGGCTGTAGCAATTGTGAAAGAGTCATCGATGAATCAAACAGTTTGATAATATTTACATAAAAAAATATTATCTGATTTTAATAAAAAATATCTGGGTGATATCTGGGTTTTTTTTTGGTAAATCGTGTTTTTTTGAAATTATATATTAAAAAAAATAATAAATAAAAAAATAATAGTAAAATTCAAACGGGAAAATATAATCGTCTTGGACTCGAACCGGGGTCTTCTGGTTTCGGGACCGCCCGACTTACCGTCGAGCTATCGGAGATATTAGATAAACTATGCACACAGACACACAGGCACACAATTAAGCAGTGTTCTTTTTGGCAGCAGTGCCTTTCCGCCTTTGTAAAGTGAATTCGATGATAGTCGATCTACCTATCTACCTACGTATGTTTAACGTTAGGGGTCAATAAAATAGAACCTTGCACTTTTTTTAGACTAAGCTTTTATCGAAGACTCGTCGCTTATACATATTTCCACACATTCCATATCAAACGAGACCTCATAGACAGTATATCTACACCACAGAATTCAGAATTGGTATAGAAGTGGTAAAGTAAAGCTTCAAACCTTGAGACGTCTGACCCCATTAATATAATTGCAGAGTTTGATGTCATTGATGTGACATGTTTCTTCTAAATAAAAATAAAATAAAATTACCACTGTTGGATACTTGAGCCTACGGGGTATCTTTAAAAAGTAAATAATTCTCAGAAAACACTTTTCCAAGAAACGTGCAAGTTACGCGCTTTGTCTGGCGCTTTAGCTGTTCCTAAGTTTAGTTTTTGTTTTAATAATTAAAGTATTTTTTATTTCGAAATAGATATAAGACACAAAAATAACTTAGCAACAAATAAGTACAATAAGGCGGTCTTAAAGCTAAAAAGCGATCTCTCCCATTTGACAAAGGTAGATAATATAGGAGAACTAAGAAACTTATATCACTTACCTATTGCATGGTTTAATTTCTAGAAATTCCAGAATCTTCTTGCAAAAATAAATAGACCATCACACTGCAGTAATCATTTTTAGATAAATACCAATGCTGTATAGGTTGCTACAAATCGTTGTCTAGTACTGTGCTGAAGTATCAGCAGAAAATGTCGCCGATGTTTATTGATATGAAGAAATAACATTTGTTTTTGGAACGAAGTTCCTTATCGCGCGATGCGAAAGGGGGCTAGACGGAAAAAATTAAGACTACATTGAACCTACACTTTTTTGAATGTGAATTTGGCATTGTGTTCAATATTTTCACACTACAATATGAGATCTCCGTAGCCTTGTGGTTTCTACAGTCGCATAAAGGTCGATGGTTCGAATCCCAGCTCGACAGACTGAATTTTCTATTTTCAATTTTATTTTAAATAATTTCTACATGTGGAATTCTTCGTTCCATCCGGGTGTCCCTTGACACCTCTCTAGTTTTTTATATCTATAAATGCGCCGCTTTGCTGGCCCGCTGCCTGTCGCTGGGTGGATATGGTTCAGTGGTACCTCCGTAATATTATATACTAAATAAATACTTTATCCTAAACTCACCCCCAATCTGGACTCTTCTGGTCTCGGCGGCATGCACCGCGATCAGTATCAATCAACGCCAGCACTTTTTTCCAGCACTTTCTTCTATTTAGCTATACCCCGCACCGCAAATACGAGTATGATACATAATATAATTCTTTTTTATTTTATACTGTCATGTCAAAAGTGTTTGTTTTTGAATTCTGTATGTAGTGTGCCAGTATTATTGACGCAGCAAAAAGTTTCCAAAAACACCATTTCTATTACCCGATTCTGTTCTGTGATGCGTACAGAAACTGGTTGCGCTCGGTTATGTAACGTCACCTAGTGACACACAGGCGGAGATACATTTCCTACTGTTGGTGGCAGCGCACGTTGCGTCAGGTTGAAGAAAGGCGCTATTTAGAGGTTCTTGTACTAACTAGCAGTGATAGCCTAGGGGTTAGGACTACGGTCTTCTTTTTAACCCCCGACGCAAAAAGAGAGGGGTGTTATAAGTTTAACGTGTCTGTCTGTGTATCTGTGTATCTGTGTATCTGTCTGTGGTAGCGTAGCTGCCAAACGGATGAACCGATTTTCGTTTAGTTTTTTTGTGTCATAGATAATTTTATCCCGAGTGTTCTTAGCTATGTTTCATGAAAATCTGTTCAGCCGTTTGAAGATTATCAGCTCTTTTCTAGTTGATGAGGGGATCTGACTAACTTCCATATGTCCGATCGATTCGAAAGTTGGTACCGTGTTACTTCAATTATATTGAAAGTATATGGTAAAGTAACCATGACCTGATCAGCCGTTTGAAGATCATCAACTCTTTAATATTTGATGAGGGGATCTGACTACCTTCCATATGTCCTATCGATTCGAAATTTGGTACCTTATTACTTCAATGATATTGAAAGTATATGGTAAGGTAACCATGACCTGATCAGCCGTTTGAAGATCATCAGCTCTTTAATAGTTGATGAGGGGATCTGACTACCTTCCATATTATGTCCTATCGATTCGAAATTTGGTACCGTGTTACTTCAATGATATTGAAAGTATATGGTAAGGTAACCATGACTTTAAATATTACATGTTAGAGTAAGGTTTAGATTTCGAAGGTGGGTAATTAAATGGGATCAATTCATTCATTCATCAATTCGGGGGGTCGCAGGTTCGATCCCGTGTACGTACAAATAATATTTTAAACCTATATATAATTTTATATCTATATATAATTATTATCTTCACATATATTATGTAAGTTCAAATATTTTTATTTGCCAAGCGTCGTCGTCACGTCGGGGGACCGCTGGTAGTGCATGGAAAAAAAGATCTGGCACAGCGGACGGTCGAAGTGCTCCAGGCACCCAGGTGGTGAGGGTAAAATTGGTTTTGGTGGCGTGCGGTAAATTGTAGAAAAGAGAGGGTGGGATAGGGTCAAATAGCTCTTCAGAACACTCCCCGTTATATAGCCGATAGAATACGCACAGAGCCTACGTCTCTGCGGTGCTCCAGGCTTTCCAGTGAGCTAGTTAGTTTGGGATTGTCCACAAGCCGAACTGTCCTCTTTTGAGTCTTTCCGGTCAAATGGAAGGAGTTAATAGTGGGGTGCTCCAGCCCAAAGGTGAGAGCAATACTCCATGTATGGACGGACTTGCGCTTTATAAAGTAGGAGCCTGTGCTCCGGCGCAAAGTACCGCTTTGCTCTGTTTAGCACCCCAAGTTTTTGCGTTAGCATTTATTCTCCTGTTCGGGGTGTCGCACGTTCGATCCCGGGCACGCACCTCTGACATTTCGGAGTTATGTGCGTTTAATTAAATATGACTTGCTTCAACGGTGAAGGAAAACATCGCGAGGAAACCAGCTGCACACTTGAGAGGTCTCTATAATGTTCTCAAAGGTGTGCGAAGTCTGCCAAAGTACATTTGGTCGTCTAGTCTTCATTGAAATATTTCGCCATCGAAGCTTAAGGCAAAAAAAGTGTGTGTGTCAGCTCCGACGCACGACTGGAGTTTACTCCTTAAATAAGATGGTCTAAACATCGGTCGTAATTCATTCGCGGCGCTCGCTGCGTCTCGGCGCCGCTCGGACCCGATCGGTACGCGCTCGGCTTTCCGAAGCGATCTTTCGCATTCGGAACATATACACAACTCAAGCGAAAACCAACCTTATTTACTCAACGTTAGGGTAGAAATTTGCATCGTTGTGAAAAACGTAACGAGGTCATTCATAAGTAGATTTTAATCCTCGAATTTTTCTCATACCGGGCGCCTTATATATGAAAATCGATTCTTAAGGAGTAAACTCCAAAAAGTTTTTGACGTGATAACGTCTTATAAATCGATAACACCGGCTGCTCGCACGAAAAAGTGTTTCGTTCCGACTGAGCCTGGGTGTGCAAGCGAGAGCGCGGAACAAGCGATAGAGAGGCACGATCGGCCCAAGCGTTGGCTTGTGCCGCCCGCCAGTCATCGTCAATGTTTCTTTATGACGTTATCACGTAAAACTATCGTCCGTAAACAGACTTTACAGACAACTTTTTTTTATTATTAAACATACTCCTATTGATTCCATATTTGATGTGCCATCCATTTTTAATTTGGTTCAGCAAAATTGGAAATTTCTAAGTCAACAAAGTTAAAGGATTAACGATTATCACCGGATATAAGTTACGAGTTGCAAGCACTAGAGTCAGTAGACACTGGTGTCGGCATCCGAGGTACTGAAGGAATTTAAATTGCCAATCAAGTATTGTACCAACATTGTGCACCTGTACCTATGTAGAAATGTGTTATAGTCAATACTGAAAACTCCGCCATTTGTAAGTTTGGCTATACGTATCTCGATCCAAATGGACGTTGATAAATTACTAACTTCATGTATGATCCAAAACTACGTCGGTTATAGATTGTGAAAGCAGCGCAACAGCAGACTGGAGATAACTTTGCAATACAAAGTTTTTTTACCGCCACATATCTTGCCACAATGTAGGCACAATTTGTTATGGATTTTATGATATATTATACAAAAATATTTTATCTATACACTTAGTTTTTAAAATCCCGCGGAAACTTTATAGTTTTCCGAGATAAAAGCCTACCTAGCCTATGTCACTCTCCAGTTTCTTTGGCTTTGAGTATTTATATACTCAAAGCCAAAGAAACTGGAGAGTGACATAGGCTAGGTCAACACTTGGTCACAGCGATATCAGGCGAATCTGATATCGGCCACATTGGTCACGCTAAATAAATGCTATGGGCTTTATTATAAGTACTTTATTTCTTTATACATCACTAGAAGTAATTGGACACGAGCTTTAAAAGTACTGTATCTATTTGAAGTTTGATAAATCAAAAACGTTTACACGTTTTGCCGCTGTCAGGTGGTCTGTAAATATTGCGTCTATGGGAGAAACACAAAAACAAATAATATAATTATGTCACGTATTTACTAAAAATTTAGGCACACCCATAGTGGCACAGTTTCAGTTTTTTACTATAACATAATATTATTATCTTTATAGTGCAATCTATATAATTTATAGTAAGTATGTTGTAAGTTTTAAGCTACGCCGCGCCGCTACGTAGTTAAGTCTGAATTAAGCTAAGTTTTGAATTACTATAGTTTCAGTTCCGATGCAATCTAAGCAATGCAATTTTGTTTAATTGCTCTTTAAAGTGTTAGAATTATTATTTAGACTAGCTAATGCCCGCGACTTCGTCCGCGTGGATGTAGTATCTAAAATCCCTCGGGAACTCTTTGATTTTCCGGGATAAAAAGGAGCCTATGTCACTCTCCAGGTCCTCAACTATACCCATGCTAAAAATCAAGTCAATCCGTAGCTCTGTTGTGGCGTGATTGAAGGACAAACCAACAAACAAACACATTTGCGCATTTATAATATTAGTATGATTTTTACATAAACCAAGTAACCCTTTGTGTTTCAAAATAATTGTCCGAGCGTAAATTTCATATTTTTACAGTCTTTTCAATACAAAAACTGTCAGAACGCCCAATTTATTCGTTGGTAAAACGTCATTCGACGTGCGTTGGTGAAATCAGCACTTAAAGTAATTAGAACAGTCAAGTCAGCAATACCCTTGCAAAAATTAAGTCAATCCTTAGCTCTATGTATACAACGAGATTGAAGAACAACACATACAAACTTTTTATGTACATATAATACTAGTAAGGAATATTAAATAGGGTAGGTACTTGCTAACAATAAGCTACATAGGTGAAAAATTCGATACATTAATTAAATATTCTACCCACCATTCTCGACGATTCTTTTATTCTTGACGACAGTTTTGAAAGATTATTTTATCTACTCCAGCATCGAAAAGTTCCAATTTCGAGTTTGACAGCTGAATCGAAATGAACCCTCTTTCGGTTTTGCTTCTCATTTCGATGCAGCTCGTTGTATGGGAGCTGAATCGAAATGGTTATCTTCTTAAAATAGGATAACTAAAGCTAAGGCTCTGAGTTCTGGCACTTTTGAACCGTTCATATAACAGAGGCGCCACAGGCGGCTGGTGGCGGCTTACGGAGTTACTTTTTGTTGACAGAGGCGCCACAGGCGGCTGGTGGCGGCTTACGGAGTTACTTTTTGTTACTTTATTGAGCCTACGGCGTATTTTGTTAATGATTTTACTTTCTTGTCGTAGATAAAATCTTGTATGCAACTGAACGTAATTAGTCATTTTAATTCTCGTACTATCCTATTTTGATACTCGGCAAGCCTCGTATCAAAAAACAGCACTCGAATTAAAATGACCCTCATTACGATGCAGTTGCATAAGTAGCTATTTTGTGGATTGTCTAGAATACGCCATAATGTATTTTTAAAGACATCATATAGCACAAAACGATAGTAATCTTACCACTTAAAATGCAAAACCAAAAAGACTGCCTTCCCGTATTCGAGTGGAAAAAACAATATCTTCAATACTGTTTGCGTGATGTGCACAAATGAACGGAAAAATAAGAAAAAAAAACAACCATTGTTTTTGGTAGTTATGTCTCCGAAAAATAAGACAATTTCATCCGAATTTTGATTGTCATCTGACCTCGGCATGTCATTTGTCAAGGCTGTGCAAATCATTATTATAATCTCTCCCATCAACCCGAAGATCACGATCACCGACTGATTAATGATAACGATGCAGAGTAGAGATACTCTGAAGGAAAATAATATAGCACGTTTCTTAATCATACCAAATAAGCTTTACGCCCATTGGCCTCTAAAGTTAATCTATATAATTAACACTGGACATGGCTGCTGTCATCATTTTTTGGACTTAGTTCATTAACGCCTTTTTAGCGCTGTAAACAGTTATCCAAGGCAGTAAGGAGTGTCCAAGGAGCTTAAATTAGTCATGGAACTAATTGACAAGTACCTTTTGGTACTTCCTGCGTCTCTATAATATTTAGTTCCAGAGACAACGTATGTCAAATGTGGCGCTTCAAATTGATCCATAATTCAAGCTGTATTTGCACAGGGGCAGCAAGTCCAGTGTTAATCGTAGATTAAGGTCAGTGTTCACGGCAGTTTTTGTGTTGTGTTTTTACTACAAAAGTTTTTGACCTTAAAGAATTCTTCAGATTTAAATTAATTAATTAAATAAATCACATCTACCTATTACATCTATTGACAATTGACATCAAAAATAATAATTTAATATTTATTGTAAAAAAAATAATTAAGATTAATAGTACAATATCTGGGTGACTTCTAATGATTAATAGTACAATATCTGGGTGACTTGAATTCTGGGTGACTGATTCTAAAAAAAAATAATAATAAATAAATAATAATAAAATTCATAGGGGAAAATATAATCGTCTGGACTCGAAAAATGAAACCTAGCTAGATCGATTTATCGTCCCCGAAACCCCCTACATACTAAATTTCATGAAAATCGTTGGAGCCGTTTCCGAGATTCAGATTATATCTTCTATAAAAAATTCTCGTGTCACAATGTTAGTTACCTTACTCCTCCGAAACGGGTGGACCGATTTTTATGAAATTTTGTGTGCATTTCGGGTAGGTCTGAGAATCGGCCAACATCTATATTTCATACCCTTAAATGATAAGGGTGACCAACCGCTAAATATTTTTGTTGGCGGTATGTAGTTCGCTGAGTCAGCTAGTATATTAATAATATTGTACACCGGCAACGGTAGCACATGCAGATCCTATTATGTTAATGTAACATCAATTATATGTTTGATATTATAATGTGCCATGTTCTGGACAATAAATGAATTATGAATTACGTTTCTTGTGACCGGAGGGAGGGTAGGGAGGAAGAGGAAGGAAGGAAAGGAAAGGTGCACAAAGCAACCTGTAATCTGTTTCTTCATTGATAAACAAATCGCAGAAAACGTTTCAGAGATACGCGTGACCGACGAACATAGCCGGGCCCTTACGACGTCCTTAATTTTGGTTTTTCACTTGTAATTAGCACGGTTTCATTGCCAGTGCGGCAAAAACGTCCTATATTATGCGCTGTGACTAACGTATCGCAGCGGAACCACTTGTTTACAATTTAAGAGGACATATATCGCATCCCTCATCTAGTTTTTGATAGAGCAATAAAAGTTAATAGAGTTTTCACCCTTTTTCTCACCAAATTTAGGTAATTATATAATAATAAATAGTAGATTATTAACCAAGGGGATAAAGCAGTGTCTTCTGTCGCGGGTGACGATTTAAATCGCGAGCGTAACGAAGGACTCGAGGTTTACTCCCGAGCGTAGCGAGGGTGTTAAAAACTTAAATCACGAGCGAAGCGAGGGATTTAAGACGAGTCCTGAGTGTAGTGAGGGATTTAAGTTCACCCAAGACTAAGACAGCTTTATCGCCGAGGGAAATACTCTACTTTTCGTACCATTTGCGAAAAAATTAACACAATAATAATATGAGATAAGCATTTATTAAAAATAATGACAATTAAAAGTAAAAGTTAACATTCGAAACATTGGTCCAATTATTGATAGAGAGAGTTACATTTTTGTTTGGTACATTTATTGTTGATGAGTTGATTTGAGTATTTCTCTGTTCTTGCGTCTGACCATTTGCACTGATGGAATCCGACAATTCACTGTCACTGTCGCTTTGATTTAACATCGTAACGTATTTTTAGAACATTAACTTATTTATAAAAATAAATTAAAATAAACTTAACGTTTAGGCCTAGCGCAAACATACAACTTTTAGTTGAACAACTATTTAGTTGTGTTTCATAAGTTTATGGAAATGTACTGCGATCATAGAATGTGCGCAAACTATCAACACGATAGTTGCTCGACAAAAAAATCAAAAAGTCTTACAATTTGCTTTTGACTGTATGGAATTCACGAAAAGTACACAACTCGACTAAACAGTTTAGTCGATGTAAAAGTTGTATGTATGCGCCTTACCTTATGTATTTGAAGAAAACAAAAACGCGGCAAATTCCTAGACTAATATTTTTTTGTCGGAAAAGCAAAGGCATCAAGCTCATACGGCCTCGTCGGTTTTCGTAATTTTATTTAATAATCATAACTGCATAATAAATGCGTATTCCTTTTTCAAAAAGATGTATAATGCTTTATATACAAACTCAATGGTGTAAACACAGATGTAGTTCAGTATAAATTTCGGTAAGTATTCCAAATTTAAATCACATTCTCCCCCTAGAGGATGAATGAAATTCAGTACAATTTTCTTTCCCTGTTTTTAACAGATTAAAAATGACTATTGTTATGTTCGCTTTTTGTGGCACAGAATGTCACTTTTTTGAGCAAGTGGTACGAAAACTATATTTATATCCTTAATTCAATTGTCAAAGATAATAATTGACCACATTTTTTACAGACTTCAAAAAAGGAGGAGGTTCTCAATTCGTCGGAATCTTTTTATTTTATGTATGTTGTTCACCGATTAAGAAAGATTAGGAAACTCGGCGGTTGTTCTTTTCAAAACAAGTTTGCAATAGGTACTATACTATGCACTTATGCAGTGATAGCCTAGTGGTTACGACTGTGGTCTCGGGTCCTATTCGGGGTCGCAGGTTCGATCCCGGGTACGCACCTCTGACTTTTCGAAGTTAAGTGCGTTTAAGAAATTAAATATCACATGCTTTAACGGTGAAGGAAAATATCGCGAGGAAACCTGCCCACATGAGAGTTCTCCATAAAGTTCTCGAAGGTGTGCGAAATCTGCCAATTCGCATTGATTGGGTCAACGTGGTGGATTATGGCCTATAACCCTTCTCTGAGAGGAGACCTCGCTCAGTAGTGAGCGATGATGATGATGATGATGACTATACTATGTATGCAGAGTTTCCACAATGAGAAGTTCCAAAAAATGCAAATTTACAATTCAAAATTCAGGCAGACAGTAGCCCCATTCCCGTCGGTGGAACCCGTTCACGAGCAATAAATAAGATTATATACCTACCTAACAAACAGGAAATCTTGATAGGTACGTAGGTGCAGAGTGTAGATCTAGACTCCAGTCGAAAGGGAAAGTTGGCGGCCCGCTGAGCTGTCGTAACTCACAGCCTGTTATTCTATTGTGCGCTTTTCTCATCGATTATTATGAGTTAAATGCATCGGAGACATCACAAAGATGCCAGGCACATTTGGCATATATGTTCATTGTTCAGACAAAGCGTGCATTTGAGGCAATTGCAATTTACAATAGTTTCAAGTTTTGTTAAGTTTAAGTTTATTTTAGTTGACACTCTACTAGTATTTGCTGCTTATGTAGACATGGTGTAGACACATTTTGTATTTTAGAGTGGCTTCATATGGCTGTATAATTTTTGATTTTAAATTTATATAATCTGTTGTATGTCTAATAAATAAATCAAAATTTTTATCTCGAAAAAGTAGCGATTTTAACTAGTAATATAGAAAAAATTGCCATTTCATGCTATATTAAAACTTTATTCAGTAAATCAAAAACTAAAGTTTTGGAAATTTAGAAACTTTCTAACATATGTTTTGAAAAATACTTTTATTATTATTTTTATTTTTTTTAATATACTTACTTACATAGCGCAAGCGAACAAGTGAAATGAAATATGTTTTTCGTACCACTTGCTCAAAAAAGTGACATTCTGTGCCACAAAAAGCGAACATAACAATAGTCATTTTTAATCTGTTAAAAACAGAGAAAGAAAATTGTACTGAATTTCATTCATCCTCTAGGGGGAGAATGTGATTTAAATTTGGAATACTTACCGAAATTTATACTGAACTACATCTGTGTTTACACCATTGAGTTTGTATATAAAGCATTATACATCTTTTTGAAAAAGGAATACGCATTTATTATGCAGTTATGATTATTAAATAAAATTACGAAAACCGACGAGGCCGTATGAGCTTGATGCCTTTGCTTTTCTGACAAAAAAATATTAGTCTAGGAATTTGCCGCGTTTTGTTTTCTTCAAATACATAAGGTAAGGCGCATACATACAACTTTTACATCGACTAAACTGTTTAGTCGAGTTGTGTACTTTTCGTGAATTCCATACAATCAAAAGCAAATCGTAAGGCTTTTTGATTTTTTTGTCGAGCAACTATCGTGTTGATAGTTTGCGCACATTCTATGATCGCAGTACATTTCCATAAACTTATGAAACACAACTAAATAGTTGTTCAACTAAAAGTTGTATGTTTGCGCTAGGCCTAAACGTTAAGTTTATTTTAATTTATTTTTATAAATAAGTTAATGTTCTAAAAATACGTTACGATGTTAAATCAAAGCGACAGTGACAGTGAATTGTCGGATTCCATCAGTGCAAATGGTCAGACGCAAGAACAGAGAAATACTCAAATCAACTCATCAACAATAAATGTACCAAACAAAAATGTAACTCTCTCTATCAATAATTGGACCAATGTTTCGAATGTTAACTTTTACTTTTAATTGTCATTATTTTTAATAAATGCTTATCTCATATTATTATTGTGTTAATTTTTTCGCAAATGGTACGAAAAGTAGAGTATTTTCCTCGGCGATAAAGCTGTCTTAGTCTTGGGTGAACTTAAATCCCTCACTACACTCAGGACTCGTCTTAAATCCCTCGCTTCGCTCGTCATTTAAGTTTTTAACACCCTCGCTACGCTCGGGAGTAAACCTCGAGTCCTTCGTTACGCTCGCGATTTAAATCGTCACCCGCGACAGAAGACACTGCTTTATCCCCTTGGTTAATAATCTACTATTGTCTTAATAACTAATATTCCCGTTTCCGAAAAAGAGAATGACGAGCAGGTGTATCCATGAAAATGTGTAGCTTTTCAAATTTTTGCTACGGGGTCTACCTTTGGTAAGACGATAGAAATATTGGACCTACCATTAAGAGGTCTTTGCCCTACGTGAAAAGTTTTTGTGGCCTAAAATCTCATGCTGCATGCATAGGGTAGCCACAAAATGTACTTCGACAAATCCATTCACCGTTTTAAACTTTTTTACTTCGTGGCTTTATCCGCGTGGGATAAGTACCTAAGGCATTTCATTTCCTTTCATTTTTCATATACAATATTAAAATTAGCCTAAATCACTCAGCCTAATGGTTAACAATACTAATGGTCTGAACTATTATATTTCGCATTGCTCCCCTTCGCACATTCTAATATTTTCAATGATTGTAAAAATCTCAGATACTTTTGACAAAATGTGGTCAATTGTTATCTTAGACAATTAAATTACGGATATTTTGGATATAGTTTTAAGATATACCTATAGGTCGACCGTTTAACTCGCGTATCGCCTGCGCGGTAAGAAGGGAGCGGAGGGAGATGTTAGAGATGTTAAAACTTAAAAATAAATACTTAATTCTTTACCAACAATGTCTATCTCGAGACAAATCTTTGGATTATTGACTCCGTGTGTAGCGTTACCCGCCCCCGCTCCCTTCTTACCGCGCAGGCGATACGCGAGTTAAACGGTCGACCTATAGATTTTGATGAAGAAAAAGGGCGAAAACTACTATTAGCTTTTATCGCGTTTCTTTGTTCATTTCTTGGTTTGTCCTTCAATCACGCCGCACGCAACAGAGCTACGGATCGACGTGATTTTTTGCATGGGTATAGTTCAGGACCTGAAGAGTGACATAGGCTTTTATCCTTCCTTAATCTAACTTAATCAAAGAGTTAAGAGGGAATTTAAAAACTAAATACACGCGGACAAAGTCGCGAACATCAGCCAGTATATTAAATAACGAAGATAGGCAACTACAGAATCCCACACTACGCGTGGCACGACACACAATTGGCCGTTTGTTAGACAACTAGATGATACCCGCGACTTTGTCCGCGTGGATTTAGTTTTTAAAATCTCTCGGGAACTCTTTGATTTTCCGGGATAAAAAGTAGCCTATGTCACTCTCTAGCTCCTCAACTATAACCCATGCAAAATTCACGTCGATCAGTAGCTATTTGCGGCGTGATTGAAGGACAAACCATCAAACAGAAACACTTTCGCATTTATAATATTAGTATGAAGTATGATTAGTATGGCCCCATTGCTGATAGAATAGAATAGAATAGAAATGTTTTTTATTCAAATAAACTTTTACAAGTACTTTTGAATCGTCAATGAGTCTACCATTGGTTCGGAATGCCGTTCCTGCCGAGAAGAACCAGCAAGAAACTCGGCAGTTGCTCTTTTCAATATAAAGGTGCCTGGATATACTTGTAACACTAATACTGTAATTCGCGTGCGCAACACCGGGCCTATTTGGTAACACACCTGTAACTGACTCATAAAGCATCTAATGTGAAATCAGTGAGCAGGTAAGTCAGTCGGTCAGTTTCACCGACCTTAGTGGTTATTCAGCCTCAAGTTCAACCTTCAAATGCCGCTACCACCTCCTACCGTTTACCTTAACGGTTCGCATCATTGCCTTCAGCTGATTCGGTTTGGTTTATTTTTCTACCAATGTATCAACAACATACCGGTAGTTTTAATATAGCATTGGCATGTCTAATCAGGCTATTAATAGGATAATATATTGTTTTTTTAACCGACTTCAAAAAAGGAGGAGGTAATCTTTTTTAATATAAGTTCACCGATTACTCGAACACGCCGGAACCGATGTGGAAAATTCTTTTTTGTTTGAAAGGGTATACTTCCCAGGTGGTCCCATTTAAATTTTATGGAAATCGGTTGAGCGGTTTTTATAAAATCTACAATATATTCTATATTTTGTAGTGGTGCGGGCTTTTGAAGTCGGTTTTTTTATATTAAATTTATAAGTAATCTTTAGTGTAGTATCACATACTTAGCCCCGATTTCAAGAAGGTAAAATAAGTCTTTTCCGAGCGTAAATTCAATATTTTGATAGTATTTTCAATACGAAAACTATCAGAGCGCCCAATTTATTCCTCGGTAAAACGTGAATCCACGTTGGTGAATCGGCCATTAATGTAGTACATCCCTTTTATCTATTGAGTGAAATGAGTGATAGAATAGAATTGAATAGAAATGTTTTTATTCAAATAAACTTATACAAGTACTTTTGAATCGTCAATGAGTCTACCACTGGTTCGGAATGCCGTTCCTGCCGAGAAAAAGCGGCCGCTCGCCCACGGCGCCAAAGAGAGCTACTTGAGAACCTATAAAATGTTGAACGCTTACTGAACGACGGTGTTAGGTTTATTTTCGTTACGGAATTTCTTGATTCGGTCGCCGCGCTCAAACTGTTTGTCCTAGTTCAAAGCCCGCGATAAAAGCTATGCAATAGCTTAAAAATACAAAAGCTAGATAGAGAATGGTAGCCCTACACAATACCATTTCCGACTTTTTACCGCTTATCCAACAATAAAAAGTGCACCGTTAGCCTGGCCTTGATCGTTCACTGCCAATTTAGAATAATGGTGGATAGTCACGACAAAAATCTTGTTGTTAGGCTGGATCATTTGAAACTGCGGGTTTGATTTACCAACTTTTGTACTTTTTCTGCGATTAATCGCCTAACACCAGCCCACTGGACCATTACCTTTATTAAAAAAAACAAAACCAGACTGCGTTAAAGAATATCAAATGAAAAGTGGACGTCAGTCTCTTATACTAGCTGTATGAATGAAACCAACTAGAAAATCAGTAACTAAGTAACATTTATTACTTTGTATACATTAAACGATTCGTAATTATGTGAAAAATGTTGATTTTGGGCCTTTATTAAAATGTCATCCAACAAGACTCGTTCTTGTAAGTCTTTACGACCCATACGTTGATATGACGCGAAGTTAACGACTTTGAAAAGGTAACTTGTCCAATTTGATCACATAGGGTCACGGCAGAAAATATTTTCACGACCTCTAAGCTCCTTCGCTGCGTGATTGAAGGACAAGGCAACAAATAAATACGCTTTCATAAATATAAATAAATATTAGCAAGAATGTGTGAGTTGCAAAAGAATCAGCAAAACCCTGTTCCGGCATCTATTTATTTTTATTTAGGTATTTGGTTTACCAATAGTTTACGCATTGAAAGAAATCGATAGTAAAATTAAATTAAATAATACAATAGGTACCTAAATAAAATTATAAAAAAGGCATCGATAAACGATAAAAATTTTAGACAGCAAATGTGCCTTCAAAAAAAGGAGAAGGTTTTTAAAAAAAGCGCATAGGTTTCATCGTTTCTATTGAGGCCCGCCCAACTTCAACATAATTTAAAAAAAAAATCAAAATTATTTATTTCACGTAGGCCAACCTGTGGTTATTATGACACGTCATGACTCTACCACCGGTTCGGAAAGCGGATTCTGCTAAGAAGAGCCGGCAAGAAACTCAGCAGTTGCTCTTTTCAAAATAATCATTTTACAATAAGCTATTACATTGTAATAAGTTTTTATACTATCCTGTGGGCAGCTGGATGCCAAGCTGATTTAACCCATGCATCTTTGTTAGAATATAATATAATGTTCCTGTACAAACTAAAATTATTATTTTATACTTTGTCGTTGCGTTGCGTTTGAAGTCGGTTTTTTAAAAGATTTTTTTTACATATGTTAGCAATTTAAAAATATTATTGGTGTTTTTCAGTATACCTCATGAAACAATAAGTGTAACAGTGTCAACATACCTTTGTCAATATACATTTCATGACGTATATTGACGACATTTGACTTTGACAGCGCGGGCGCGCCATCTTGCGCGCCATCTTGAAATATTAGTATAAAACGGCTGTTTTGACAATACGAATTCAGTCTCTGCCCAGAGACTCATCCGACTAGTAGATGCTTTCGTGTCTAGGTCGTTTAGTATTTGATTGAGGGATTCCGATAGCAATCGCACCCTTATCGAATAAATATTGCCTGTACGCTTAGTTTAGTGTAATTGATTAATTAATACTTTGATGTTAATTGTCCATTGGTTGATTTGTGCATTTTGATAATTACCCTCACGTTCAGACGGTGGTTTGTCTGTCGTGCTGTGGTTTAGCTGAGTGGAAAGGGGCCGTTATTGGGGATGGTGGAGACGGCTATAGGTAGGGTTTTAGCGTTTTAAGAGATGTATTCTCTTAAGGCGTGATTAGTTTTGAGCGATAAGTTCCGCTTCTGAGTCTATGTCTAACACATATTTTTATTATTTAGAATACTGTGTACAAATTCAATCTAGAGACATGAATATATTCAGGTAGGTATATTCTATTTTATCTTAGGTGTCAGAAACGCGTAAGCGACGCACTTAAGCACAGCGCTTAAGACGTTCTTACCGCACGCTGTTAAGGTGGTAAAAGCATGCGACAGGCGATTTTAGGTGAGCTCTGTGAGGTTTACAAATTGAAAACTATAATTCCAATTTGAATAATTTCAATGCATTATGTCATTTGGGTATCTTAACTAAATTCGCTTAGAGATAGAAACACGATTGGAAAAAAAATTCTCGACAGAAAGTTTTCCCAAACTTTAATCCAATAATCTCCTTTTTTAATTCAATTCCCGAATCCATAATTTCCGTCTTTTTCCTAGCACTGCAAAATATATACTTATTTTACGCTGGTGAAATCGGCCCTAAAACAGCTAAGGAAAAATCTTGTAAAATAGTGTCTGTCAGTTGTGAAGTATAGGTAATCAAGGTTGAATCTAATAAAATAATAAATACATCTACAAAGTAAGGTGTAAATATTTGCCAGAATTTGTAAAAAAAAGTGTTGATATTGAATCGATACGAATAATAATATAATAAACTCTTTGTGGTATTTGTTGATATGCGGTACTCAGCAAAGAATTTCCGCGTAAGTGTCTAGTATTTATTAGTAAGTATAGAAGTAGTATCGAAGCAGTGATAGCGTGTGTGGCGTGATGTGATGCGGGTTGTTACGTTCCCTCAAATATGGTTGAGCGAAGCAATGGCTGGGTCATGCGTCATGCTCGTGAACGGGTGCCACCAGCGGAATTGGGGCTACTTTCTGTCTGCCCGTCTTGACATGTGTTGAACTATAATTAGAAATAATTACGTATGCTTTTGTGGAACTTCCCCTCATTGTGGAAACTCTGGATACATAGAATAATATCCATTAAGTATACTATTGTAAAAGTATTTTGAAAAGAGCAGCTGCCGAGTTTCTTGCTGGTTCTTCTCGGCAGGAACGGCATTCCGAACCAGTGGTACTGGTAGACTCATTGACGATTCAAAAGTACTTGTAAAAGTTTATTTGAATAAAAAACATTTCTATTCTATTCTATTCTATAGCCTAGTGGTTAGGACTGTGGTCTCCTATTCGGGGGGTCGCAGGTTCGATCCCGGGTACTCACCTCTGACTTTTCGGAGTCAAGTGCATTTTAAGCAATTAAATATCACTTGCTTCAACGGTAAAGGAAAACATCGTGAGGAAACCTGCACATTTGAGAGTTCTTCATAATGTTCTCGAAGGTGTGTGAAGTCCGCCAATTCGCTTTGGGCCAGCGTGGTGGACTATGGCCTATAACCCTTCTCTGAGAAGAGACCTGCGCTCAGTAGTGAGCCGTTGATGGGTTGCTAATGATGATCTAGTATTTTAGTACTTACATAATACTAGACGTTGCCCGCGACTTAGTCCGCGTGGATTAAGGTTTTTGACTCCCCTGGGGACTCTACTTTTCCGGGATAAATTGTAGCCTATATAATTATTACCTGGGTATGAGCTATCTCAAGCATTCCAACATCCAAATCCGTCCAGTAGTGTTTGCGTGAGAGTAACAAAGATACACAGACACGCGTGTGTGTCTGTGTATCTTTGTTACTCTCACACACACAAACACACAAACACACACACACACACACACGCACACACACTTTCGCCTTTATAATATTAGTGTGATTTTATTAATATCGTCACCACAATAGCCTTTGACAGCGGAAAATTCCGGCGCGTATTCATGCATGATGATCACGAATGCTTTGAATAGAATAGAATAGAAATGTTTTTATAGAAATGTTTTTTATTCAAATAAACTTTTTTACAAGTGCTTTGAATCGTCGATGAGTCGTCTTTGAAGAGTCGTCACAATCGAACTACAACGCTTAGAAATGCAATAATCGAAGCGGTGTTAAGCTATTTTTAGTATGCCTTTAAAGGCCGACTACGCAATAATATCTTCGTAGCACGCAGAAAATTATTAAAAAATTACTCTGCTGTGAAAGAGTGTCTTAACTCATCACTCTCTCTCTGCAGTCGTTCCTTCATTTCTGAAGATCGTGATCCTGGTGTTGTTGCAACCTCATGCGGATTAATTGCTTCCATCGGCTTATATCAGAGGCCAGTCTTGCAACTGTGTAAAAGGGGTTGTTTCATCTTGGACCAGGTACTGGTACGCTATACCAAAAAATAGTATTATAAACCATAGAAATTTAAATAAAAAATGCTTTTTTGTAGTATTACAGTGAATAAGAGGTAAAGATATAAAATTGATAATTGGGTATATCTGTAGTATGGCAACTCCCGGAGTGCATCCATCTGCTTCAATCCATCATCAAAAACGTAATAATCAGAAGAGGTACAGAAAATAATCACATTGCACTCACACATTCTTTGGTTGCTTTGAGCCTACGTATGGAGCGGAACTTTGTTGGAAACTTCTGTTCTAAGCATTATAGTTCGACGGTGTATTTTTTCAATATTGCATCGTTGTGACACATAATAATCCTTATTATTTGTAGTCTCAAGTCTCAACTCGTAGAGCCTCGATAGCCCAACGAAAAATTGAAAGGTACAATCCCAATCCGTTGCATTGCAGTTGTCCACTCCTAAGTCCTAACACAAGATTTAGGCTTATTTGGAGGGCAGCGGAGAATATTAGTCAAATTGAGTATGGGTTATATTATTTAAATCATCATCAAGCAACCCATCAACGGCTCACTACTGAGCACAGGTCTCCTCTCAGGGTACGTTTATGGACACGTGGCGCGTTGCGCGGCGCGTGGTGCGTCGTGTCGCGCGGTAAACTCAAACATATGGCCAAGTATGAGAGCGTTCATGCAGAAGCGTTTGCGTTGAACTCAGCGACGACACGGCGGGCGCCGCACAACGCGCCGCTTGTGCATGAACGTACCCTCAGTCCACCACGCTGGCCCGATGCGAATTGGCGGATTTCACACACCTTAGAGAACATATGTGGCGTACGACCTCTTTCAATGAGGTTTGTACTAGCCAGCCATATGTCAGGGAGAACTCTAAGACATGCATGATATTTAATTGCTAAAACGCACATGACTCCGAAAAGTCAGGATTAGAACCTGCAACCCCCCGAATAGGAGACCGCAGTCATAACCACTAGGCTATCACTGCTTCTAGATTAATAAATAGACTATTATTTAAATAAAATATTATTACATAACATACATACCTATTTTTTACCCGGCTACGGCAAAACCAAAAGGTAGGGTTGACTTATAAGTATTCTATGTATGTATGTGACTATTTACGAATGTTCCACCGGAGCAAGTAAACTACTGAGCCGATTTTGATAAATGAGGTGTCAATCGATTCGTTATGGGTGACATAGACTACGTTGCATACGAACAACACTATTATGACGGATTTTATATCCAATTTTCCGTAATAGGGTTACAGTAATGAACTAATTTAAGGTCCTTGTTATATAAATAAATATTTAAGTACACTATTGATTGCGCGTATGACATAGTCGGAAAATAAAACTTTAGAGGTTCTATTTTCCAACTATACCCACAATTTTGTTTTACTTTTAAAAAAATTCTCACGGAACCGTACGTCTTATTACTGGTACTCCTTCAAGATATAATTCTTATCTATCTATATAATATAATAAAACTGTAACAGGTCCAATTCTGTACATTGAAGACATTTTGAAAATTTTTGTTTGAGGGCACTCCATAATCGATACTGAAGCCAAAACAATTTTTTTTTAATTTTTTGTCTGTCTGTCTGTCTGTCTGTCTGTCTGTCTGTCTATCTGTCTGTATCTTGGCCGCGCATCACGCCGAAACTACTGGACGGATTTAAATGAAACTTGGCACCATTTAAGTTAATACTACGAGGTATAATATAGGATACTTTTTATCCCGAAATTCAGCACGGTTCCCTTGGGAGAGGGGATGAAAGTCAAAATGTGTATTTCGCTGTAATTCATTAGGGCGTATTCCGATTTAATCCATTCTTTTTTTGTTAGAAAGCAGGTTCTTTAGAGATTGTCCTGTAATTATTTCAAGGTCGTCAATTTCGTAGTTCAGAAGTTATAGACATCACAATCTTCAGTATAGGTCCAAATAACTTGAACCCCGGAATCTACAGGATACTTTGAATGAACGGCTCATCTTAAGCTGGCAGATGTAATTTATCGTATTTAGCCATCGTGGATACTATTTTGTCAAAGTCAAACTACTCCAAAGGCGTCAGATTTTGCCAAACGATCATTATACCTACATACTACATAGTAGGTATGGATGTAATACATCGTATGGACGTAATATTACAGTGTTTTCCTATGTAATTTAATATCCTAATCATACTTACTAATATTATAAATGCGAAAGTGTGTTTGTTTGTTGGTTTGTCCTTCAATCACGCCGCAACAGAGCCACGGATCTACGTGATTTTTTTACATGGGTATAATTGAGGACCTGGAGAGTGACATAGGCTACATTTATCCGGGAAAATCAAAGTGTTCCCGAGGGATTTTAAAAACTAAATCCACGCGGACGAAGTCGCGGGCATCAGCTAGTCTATCTATATAATATAATAAAACTGTAACAGGTCCAATTCTGTACATTGAAGACATTTTGAAAATTTTTGTTTGAGGGCACTCCATAATCGATACTGAAGCCAAAACAATTTTTTTTTAATTTTTTGTCTGTCTGTCTGTCTGTCTGTCTGTCTGTCTATCTGTCTGTATCTTGGCCGCGCATCACGCCGAAACTACTGGACGGATTTAAATGAAACTTGGCACCATTTAAGTTAATACTACGAGGTATAATATAGGATACTTTTTATCCCGAAATTCAGCACGGTTCCCTTGGGAGAGGGGATGAAAGTCAAAATGTGTATTTCGCTGTAATTCATTAGGGCGTATTCCGATTTAATCCATTCTTTTTTTGTTAGAAAGCAGGTTCTTTAGAAATTGTCCTGTAATTATTTCAAGGTCGTCAATTTCGTAGTTCAGAAGTTATAGACATCACAATCTTCAGTATAGGTCCAAATAACTTGAACCCCGGAATCTACAGGATACTTTGAATGAACGGCTCATCTTAAGCTGGCAGATGTAATTTATCGTATTTAGCCATCGTGGATACTATTTTGTCAAAGTCAAACTACTCCAAAGGCGTCAGATTTTGCCAAACGATCATTATACCTACATACTACATAGTAGGTATGGATGTAATACATCGTATGGACGTAATATTACAGTGTTTTCCTATGTAATTTAATATCCTAATCATACTTACTAATATTATAAATGCGAAAGTGTGTTTGTTTGTTGGTTTGTCCTTCAATCACGCCGCAACAGAGCCACGGATCTACGTGATTTTTTTACATGGGTATAATTGAGGACCTGGAGAGTGACATAGGCTACATTTATCCGGGAAAATCAAAGTGTTCCCGAGGGATTTTAAAAACTAAATCCACGCGGACGAAGTCGCGGGCATCAGCTAGTCTATAATATGTGTACAATGTCACATACATAATATTAAATGTGCGATCACATTGTTATATAATAATAGGTACTCGGAAACAACGTGATTTTTGTTATTTTATTGTACATTGATGATTTCCTACGTCTATGTATCCGTATTTCTTTGTTATATACAGTCAATCCAGATCACGAGCCGCGAAGATCGTCATCCATCTTAGATTGACTTTCTCATGCACAGCGAAAGGTCGAGCGATCCATCCACAACACGAAGCCTTTTTGCTTGAACCCTGATTGATCATCATCATCAGCAACCCATTAACGGCTCATTACTGAGCGCAGGTCTCCTCTCAAAGATGGGTTATTAGGTCTACCACTCATAATTAGAATTTATTTATTTATTGCAAAAATACACGTGTAATGGTGTTACAAATTACAATATAATTTTATTATGTTACCATAAATATGGCGTGCAATAGTAATATTTAAATAAAAACAAAATGAGAGAAAATCAATTCAATAACCATAGTACATAATATTTATTTGAATTATACCAACTACCGTCGATACCTAACTGTAATAAAAAACACAAAATATCAATAAAAGAAAAACTATTAGATATTATTTCCAAGAAGCTCATATCTATAGGGTATATTTCTATAGGGTTATTTAGGCGTTTAGATTTACAAGATAAACTGTCAATAGCCCTTCCAACTTAGCTCGCTAACTGCACCTGTAGCCAAGTTACACTTAGTTGTATCTATTCTCTTTCTACGATCGCGATCGTTGTCACCTGAAGTTTTGTGAAATGTCGAAATGTCGGGTTTTGTGAAAATTTATTCCTGGGTTAACTAACTCGACGTCTCTGCAAGCGGACCTTAAGGGTTTACAAACTTTCACACGTACGATAGATTTTGAAACTTAGTATACTGTTACTTCGGATTATTTACAAGACATGGTAATCTTGAGTTGATGTTGCTGCAGCGTCAAATGCTCTGCAGCATCCCAAATCCTCAGCAAGTTACAACTTACAGCAGATACAGTGTGTTTGAGATCATTAGAATGGTCTCCATGAGTAGGTGCTAGATAGATGATGATCAAGGATCGAGGAGGAGGATCTGATGATGGAGCAGCAAACTGGGTGACAGGATGTTGGGTATACACATATAGACCTGGATATTGTCGATGTAGACTGATTTCTCGTTTATTCTTTTAAACTAAATAGCCCAACGGTTAAAGGTGCGGACTAAAAACTGAAAGGTCGCAGGTTCGAATCCCACCCGTTGCACTATTGTCGTACCCACTCCTGACACAAGCTTTCCGCTTATTTGGAGGGGAGAGGAGGATATTAGCCAACTTCAACTTGGCTGATATTCATTAAAAATAAACTTTAAAATTCGAGAAAATGACGTCGCCAGTCGCCACTCTCTTGTTCTTTTCGAAGAGAAATTTGATTTCAACTTTTGACGTAGGTAACGAGACGAATCATGGTGTGCAATTACGTTCGATAGAGATAAATAGAGATAATACGAGAAAAGGGGTAGACAAAATTTTCTCGCGCGTGCATGCTAGGCCTGCTGGGGAATATGTCCCACATAGACCGACCATAGATTCACATATTGTTGGGGAAATTTTTAATTTACACCACGGTGATCGAAAGCTCAGAAGAGACCGATAAAATTCTGTTACCAATTTAAACGGAACGTATAACAATAAACAGGCTGTAAAGTGGCTGTAAATAATAAAATTAATACCGTAAAATTACCACCATTCATGTGTTGTAGTAAAAAATGTTTTCTAACTCAACAGCATAAGGTATATTTTTGTAAAATTCGTCTTATCACCTCTAAACTTGACGGTCATCTCATCACTTTCTAACCGTTAAGCTATGTATCTACTTATGTTGTGAATGCATTTCTATAGCTTTCTTTTTGTGCCTTGTTATATCCATCGGTCAAGTGCAAGTTCAAGCGCTAGTAGATAGATATAGATAGATACTGATTTACTAGTTACAGTACCCAGCGATATATATTGCACATCGGCCTTTGGAATAAAACGCTATTTCTATTCTATTCCAAGGAAAGCTAGCCAGAAATTCACGTAGTAATTACTGAAATCTCTTCACAATCGGCGAGCACATCACGTAACATATATAAAAAAAATGCAGTCGAACTGTGAATAGAATAGAATAGCGTTTTATTCCAAAGGCCGATGTGCAATATATATCGCCGGGTACTGTACCTTATTAGCAAGAAGTATTTGGGTTCATTTCCGGATTGCATCAATTAAAGGGCTCTTAGTGTCGATTTCAATTTTTATCAACATCTAATGACGCTTATCCGAGGAATAAACAGGGCGTTCTAACAGTTATTATTGTATTGAAGATCTGTCATAATGTCTTTACTCTCGGATAAGACTTATTGACTTGATAACGTCCTATAAATCGATGAACACCGGCTGCACGCACGAAAAAGTGCCACGTTCCGCCTGAGCCTGCGCGTGCAAGCGAGAGCGCGGAGCAAGCGATAGAGAGGCACGATCGGGCCAAGCGTTGGCTTGTGACTAGAAATAATTGTAACTTTCAATTAACTGCTTCTTTGTATTATACAAAATAATGATAATTCAGTGATAAAAATTCAATTCAATTCATAAAAGTATGTAATTTTTCATCAATGTTTCTTTATGACTTTATCACGTAAAACTATCGTCCGTAAACCGACTTTACACACAACCAATTTTTTTTTCACTTCGCTGAAATCAGCCCTTAGAAATGAAGAAAAATACTAGATGATGCCCGCAACTTTTTCCTCTCGGATTGAGTTTTCTTAAGATCTCGTGGAAACTCTTAGATTTCCCGAAATGATATAAGTCCGTAGTAAATCTGTCTCCAAGATGTCGTCAGTCTTTGTGCTAAACATCAAGTTCGGTATTTCAACAGTTTTTTTACAAAGGAACCCTAAATATTGCCCTATTCACTCTAAGGTTTCATCATCATCGTGAGCAACCCATTAACGTCACCTCTTAAGAAGGGTTTACTCTAAGGTTTACATAATATTATTCACGTGATGACGTCTTATAAATCGATGAACACCGGCTGCACGCGCGAAAAAGTGTCACGTTCCGCCTGAGCCTGCGCGTGCAAGCGAGAGCGCGGAGCAAGCGATAGAGAGGCACGATCGGGCCAAGCGTTGGCTTGTGACTAGAAATAATTGTAACTTTCAATTAACTGCTTCTTTATATTATACAAAATAATGATAATTCAGTGATAAAAATTAAATTCAATGCATAAGAGTATGCAATTTTTCATCAATGTTTCTTTACGACGTTATCACGTAAAACTATCGTCCGTAAACCGACTTTACAGACAACCAATTTTTTTTTCACTTCGCTGATTACAAATCTTCTGAGAAGAGAAGTAAGTACTTATTTTTTTTTTATTCGATGACAAGATAGTCCTTGACTGCGATCTCACCTGATGGTAAGTGACGATGCAGTCTAAGATTGTAGCGGACTAACTTGGAAGGGTATAGCAGTGAAAATTCAATCCATACCCCTAATCGGTTTCTACACATCGTGCCGGAACGCTAAATCGTTTGGCGACACATCTTTGGCGGTAGGGTGGTAACTAGCCACGGCCAACGAAAGCCTTCCACCAGACCAGACCGGAGACTATTCAGAAATTATAAATTCCCAAATTGACCTCGCCGAGAATCGAACCAGAGACCTCCCAGTTATAAGACCACAGCGCTCACCGCTGCGCCAGGGAGGTCGTCGAAAGTAAAGTAAAGTTATACATCTAAATCACTCAGTTAAGTCAGACTTTGCGAGTCGTTTGTTCCTAATAAATTTGTAGGTGGTATCCATTACGTCATCAACGTGGTAGTAACTCGCGCCCGCAAGGGCGCGGGTGAAGCATGATTCGGAGCGTAGCCCCCTGCATGCGGGATCTTCCGCCTGACGTCAATACGGCAGGGACTTTGGGTCGGTCGGAGTGGACCTATTCTGGAAGTTAGGCTATCGCTCACTCGCGGTCAAGCCCTACCGGGTGAGACCCATAGGGAAGCCCAGCAGAAGCGACCAGCGGACGAGGTGAGCAGATAGCCTCGGAAGTTATCTAGGTCCCGCGGCGGTTCGCGCACTCACGAGGAAGCGAGCTTCGCAATACCGCCGAGGATGTTGGGGTCAAAGTCCCTGCCGTCCCGCACGGCCTGCATGATCTGCAGCAGGACTTCTATGACGGCTCTCACGACCTTGTTGTCGCCGGGAGCTACGCGGGTGCTGGTAGTTGGGGCTGTTGGTTGAGTCGGCTGGGGGGCTGGAGCAGGTTCAGGCCCCTTTTTGCCCGACTTCCTCTTCTTCATGCCCCTGGGGCGCCTCCTCCTCTTGGGTCCAGAGGTGCGGGTTCCTGGGTCGTTCGCAGGGGTCCTTATATTGGAGCCCTGCGAGGATGTTGCTTGCGGTTCGGCGGTCCTGGTCTCCTGCGTCGACCTTCGTGCGGCCGGGGCCGTCGAGGCAATCGTTCCTGCCCTTTTGTTCCGGGCCTCGCTCCGGAATGCCTGGCAGGACGTGTAGTTGGCCGGGTGCGGTCCTCCACAGTTGGCGCAAGTGGCGGGTTCAGTGCGGGGCCTGGGGCACTCGTACGCGCTGTGCTCCTCTCCACAGCGCACACAAGCAAGTTTTCGGTGGCAATTGTGGGAGGAGTGTCTAAACTTCTGACAGCGGTGGCACTGGGAGGGGCCCTTTTTACCTCTCCAGGACTCCACTGTCACGCCTGGCATACATAGGATTTCATTAACATCGTAAATCGCTGGCGTCAAGTCGGGTGTTCTTTTCAGGATCGCTAAGAAGATGCAGCCCGGTCTGCCCCTCCTTGCCCTGATCTGCCGAGCGTACTCTGGCGCGAAGCCCTGGTCGCGCAGGTCCTGCATCAGCTCATCAGGATCGGTGTCGGCCGGAAGACCGCGGATGGCAACTTTCAGGCTGCGCTCAGCTGGCAGCGAATAAGAGAACCACGAAATATTCTCTGTTTTCTCTAAGTCAACGAGATAGCGTTGAATAACGCGGTATTCGTGGTCCTCTTGTGGTGAGAATTTTACCCCTTTCCCGAAGGGGCGGGCGTTCGGCGCTCGGCCGAGGGCGGTCTTCAGGGCTCTAAAGTGATGAGCCCAGTTCGGTAAGCGCTCGACGATGAGGGGAGGATACCTCATCTTACCTCTTTTCGTGCCGGCGGTTGTAGGCGCTGGTCCGTCGGGAGGGGCTGCAGCATTGGCTCTTGGCGTCGGACTTGAGCGGGCTGAGTCAGCGTACGTGCGCGTCTCAGCCTGGGGCATGTCGTAATCGGGAGTGTCATAGTACTCTTCCTGGTACTCCGGGTCAGGCTGCTGCTCGAGTTCGGGTTCCATCTGTGGAGGCGAGGGGTAGGCGCACAGTCGCTTCGACTCCGCATCGGCTTCCTCCGCTTCTGAGTCGGTGCGGGGCCTGCGGACTGGTGCAGCGTACCTGGCTTTGAAGTGAGCCAGGATCTTCTCCTCTTCCTCGGACAAAGGCCCCGTCGCTGGGGCCTCGGCGATCTTCGCAGCCATCTCAGGGCTGGAGATGACTCTTCTGACGTAGCCGGGTGTTAGCTGCGCTAACAGCTGCTCTTCGTCAGGCGAAAGTTCGGGGAGTTGGAACTCCTCGTCTTCCAAAAGTGGCATGGAGCGTGGCACTGGCGCGGCGGCGATCGCGCGCGCACCGGCGGACGGTGCGACATGCGCGGATGACGCATGCGCGGCGCCATACGGGGCGCTGGCTGCACATGCAGCTAGCGCAGCAGCGGGCTGCGTGCGGGTTGCAGGCTGGGCGGCAGCATACGAAGTTGCTGCGCGCGTGGGGCCGTAAACAACGGCGGACGCGTACGCGGCGGGCGCAGCGGCAGGCGCGGCGACGAGCGCGGCGGCGGGTGCGGCGACAGGCACGCGGGCGGCAGACGCGGGCGCGCGGGGGGCGCGGTGCGCGGGCGCGAGCGGCGGTTCGGTACGCGCTGGGTCTTCCGCGGGGCGCGCAGCGGGGCGCGGGCGGGAGGACGCGGCGCGAGAGGAGCGGGCGGCGGAGTCTAGCACGGCTGTGCTGACGTCACGCGTTACGGCACGGGGCGCGGGGGCACCGGTGTACCCCTGGTGACTCGGTCCAGCTTCTGCGGTCCTGGGTCTTCGGGGGTCGCGCGGTGGTTGCGATTGGCCCTGGGAGGGGCCTCTCGGCTTCATGTTGATGGTGCACGAAGATGCGGATTGCTCACGGAGCAGTCGACGCGCTGCCACTCGGTCTACCACGGGCTCGTGGGACCGGGCATGCTGGGGAATGGGCGATCAACTCCGCGAACGCGGGCGCAACTGTTCTATTTTCACAAGAAAATGGTGGCAGTTGCGAGTATCAGGCTGGGCACGTGCGCGAATGACGACTGCGGCAGTCCATCCATTACGTTTTGCGGTTGATTATGACGCGTCTATGTATGACCTCCTTGACCCATAGATAAATGGAAACAATAATAAGGCACAAAGCATAATTCGACTAGAGTCTGGAGTCTTGTCTCTAGTTGATAGTCTACAGTACATAGGCTAGCGCTTGACTATGATTATACCTGATGATTTATCTATTTATTTATTTCAGTAACAGATTTTTTACAAATACCCCGTTAGGGTGTAGCAACTTGGTCTGGAATCAGCCTATCCTTACTAATATTATAAATGCGAAAGTGTGTTTGTTTCTTGGTTTGTTGGTTTGTCCTTTAATCACGGAGTAACAGGGCTACGGATCGACGAGATTTTTGCATGGGTATAGTTGAGGACCTGGAGAGTGACAATGGGCTACTTTTTATCCCGAAATATCAAAGAGTTCCCGAGGGATTTTACAAACTAAATCCGACGAAGTCGCAGGCATCAGCTAATAAGTAATAAGAATAAGTAAATAAAAGTAGAAAAGAATAAGTAAAATAGTGTAGTAAGATAAGTGGAAATGTAGCCTCAGATGTAGGTAGCGCTAAGTGCATGATGGTGGATTTGTGGGGTTTCAAGTACATGGCAGTGCGGATCCATGCAAATGCCTTGCGATTCGATGTTAGCAACACAAGCTTATAATGATATCAAATGAAACTTTGCTTTAGTGGCTTTAACATACGGTTGAAATTGGTATACTTCAGGGCAAGGTTTGTTTATAAGAAATGTTTCGAAATATCTACCGGAAAAGTCATTAGTATTTAATCGCACTCGTACGAAGCCGGGACGATTCGATTTAGTAACTGTTTTAGTTTAAAAAAATTCAAAATTCAAAATTATTTATTTCACGTAGGCCAACCTGTGGCTCTTATGACACGTCGTGAATCTACCACCGGTTCGGAAAGCGGATTCTGCTGAGAAGAGCCAGCCTGAGCCTTTTTAAAATAATCATTTTACAATATTATTATACAGTTATTATATTGTAATAAGTTTTTTATACTATCTTGTGGGCAGCCGGATGCCAAGCCGATGTAACCCCTTGCAACTTTGTTAGAATAGAATAGAATATACTATTTCCACAATGAGTTGAAGTTCCAAAAAAGCGTAGGTACTACAATTCAATTCATGTTAAGGCGGGCAGACAGTTAATAACAATATATTTATTGTTATATTTAGTTATATACTACTGTATATAACTAAATATAACAATAAATATATATTAATTAATAATAATATTAATAATTTTATTAATGAAATTTTTGCGGTAATTAACTAATAATGCTATTGCAATTATTTCGTAATTAGTATATAAAATTTTTAGACTCCTAGTAGCAATTTGCGTTGGCTGTTAGTTGGGCCTTTGTCCCTAGTTCGGTTAGCCAACAGTAAGACTTGTCATCCCTAAAACTCGTGGTGCCAACCGTAGAAAATCAGGATGTAGTTGGTCTTACGAAGGGAGTTAGTCAGCATCACCACTACCACTACCATCTCCCAACCGTTGGCTACCCTTGGCTACAAAACCCCAACGGAAATTGCTACTAGGGATAACTAATTATTATTCTTTAATCCGTGTAATAAACCAAAAATAATGAAATATTTTACTGCGCTCAACTAATTATGTGTTCACAGTAATTGCCTAAATTGAGTTTTGAGGTAATTCTCTGTGTATACAGGTACACTGGCCACTGAGCATCGAGGGCGTAGCACCAAAACGTGTTACACAATACAATATTTCTATTAACCTGGCCGACTGACACATGGGTATACTTGGCCTTCCGTGATCCGAGTTTTTAACCGATTTCAAAAGAGGAGGACATTCCTAATTCGAAGAGTATTATGTTAATTAATATATATAATAAATTAATAACATTTTCATTAATTATTATATTTTTAACAAAAAAAAAATTACAATGATTAATTCACTTTGATGCGAAAATAAATTCCTTTGAATTTTTCCATAGGTATGTATGTACAGCAATCCATTAGATTATGGTAGACACGAGAAAATTATTTTAAATGATCTATGAGTAGTTAACAGGTAGGTACATCGTAAATTAAGCAAATACACTGGGTATGTATAGTTTAAATAGGAGTATATTATAAAGATAAACTAACACGGTTGTATTACAATTTAACCATTCAACAATTACTCTTACTTTTGGTTTAAACCTACTCGATTTGATGAAGATGGATGAGGATAAAGGACAGAACTCCCTCAACAGACAAAACTTAAATAAATAGGTTCAATACAAACAATCTCTTTTTAATGTGGTGTGCAATAAAGTGTATTCATTTAATTTTACATAATGATAAAATCTTTGCAAAGATTTACTAAGCTCATTTAGTAATTAAAGTCTCATTTAAGTTCTGTATTTTAGTATCAAAATAATTTATTAACCATAAAGATTTTAAATAAAAAAAAGGTGCCCTTAGAAACTGTGAATCGCGTAAAAATGCAAATTAATATAACTCGAACAAGTAAAATGATCTATCGTTTCATTATGCTAATTGTTATTTATTACAAACATCTAAACTTAATTTGTGTTATGAATTACTTTTGCCTTTTAATACAATTTATTATGTATATTTTGTAAACGATATTGAGTAAACACAACCTGCAATATTTTTTTTAAGAAAATTATATACCTTTTTATAGAAATAAAATGGATTATGCCAAAGGTTCTTTACCTTTTGCCGTTTGCCGCTGGTGGTTGTTGCCATTGTTCATGATGAAATCATCAGATGTTGATTGATTAATTAATCATTACCAAATAAGGGTCAAAGCCATGACTAATATTATGATCATTTCCCTCAAACTAAGATTAAAGTTTGTTCTAGAAGTAGATACAAGGTCGCGTTATCGTAGTTCACTATTTGAATTTACAGCAATGTCATAAATCTTCCATCTTCATTTCCTGAAGATCATAATAATGTGTATTACATTTTTATTAAGCCCTGCTACTGACCATGAATATGAATATGCAGGATAATTAATATGATAATAATTGTGATGTTAACAAACATTCGTTTTCGTACGGCATCGCACCTAGGCGATACTTTGCCATTTATCTGATAATATTCCTAATATTGAACACCTAAGGTTAGAGAAAATCCGGTGCTTATTATTTCAATTCTTTATTGTGAGATTGAAATACTACTAAAGGTAGTATACTATTTTTTTTAGATTAATATGTGTTTTCAAATACAATCTAAAAGATCAAACTTGAGCTGAACTCAAGCCGCGAAAGACTTAAACGTCGCATGTATTCACATAATATTATGATTTAATGATTAATCGTTTTGTTAATTATTATGAACAAATAGATGTCTTTTAAAAATTAAAATTAACCAGGAGCTCGTTTTTATCACAATTTGCCATAATATAGGCTTGACTTGGCTTACATTGAATATGATTCATCGTTCATTAATTATAATTACCTTTTATGTCGTCAATCCAGAGCTATAATTGTAGCCATGGATTGACGTCATAAAACGCGTATCACGACTCACGATTCACGCGTACTATGCGACCATAACTATGAAATAGAGAGAGATAGAGACCGAGACGAGTCCATAGAGGGAGTCCCATAAATTTTTATGATTATTTATATCATAATACAACAGAACCTCGGTAAGTCGAACTTCAAGGGAGACGCCAATAAAATCGAGTTATAGAGTTTTCAACTTATAAAGAATTTCGAGGCTGATTTTATTCGACTTGTAGAGGTTAATATTATTTATAAACTACGGCGATATAACTCCGTCATATTGACTTTATTCGTATTAATTAATGTAACCTATGTCTCTGGGCCATAATAACAAATTGATTGACACCTCATTCATCAAAATAGGCGGTACACTGGAACATTATGTAAATAGACACATACCATACATACATTAGACTTCATAAAATCATATGCCTTCCTTTTGGCTTTCCCGTATTCGGCAAGCCGATTCAGGCTCAATTGTGATTGGCTGAACTTATCGCGTTCTTTCTGCAACAATGCATTATTAACCAACTTCAAAAAAGAAAAAAAGGGAAAAGTCTTTGTTTTTTATGTATGTTCACCGATTACTCGAAGACGCCTGAACCAATTTGAAAAATTCTTTTTTTGTTTGGAAGGGTATACTGGTGATCCCATTTGAATTTTATTAAAATCAGTCAAGCAGTTTTTAAAAAATCAACAATAAATTATATACTCTGTAGTGCCGCGGGCGTTTGAAAAAAAAAATGAAATAAAGTTTGAAGTGGGTTTTTAAAAATATTTTATGTTAAATTATATCTAATAGCGAGTGAGTATCGAACAATCAGAGGCGATTGCAATCGTAGCACTGTACAATCGTAGCACAGGGGGTAAAAAATCCCGATAGTCAAGAACCGGTCCACACAAAAGGCAAACGCACCGCCAGTGCCGCTATCGTGGATGGCCCGATAGCATCCTTGGCCCACTTGCGGCAGCCAAAGTAAACATTGCGCGTCCGACCGCGGAGATGGATTTTTCATCAATTCGCATTATCTGCTTTAACTTCCTTTAGATAAATTTAAGAAAACTTCGAAAAATTGGCTTATTAAATAAGGCCTACTACACACTGGAGGAATTTTTTAATGAAACAGGGAAATGAGTAGGTATACATAAAATTATTTATAGCATATTTTTTTGCTTAACGCCTTGTGCTTCAGATATGTTATTTTTATTTTTTTAAATATGTAAGTAATTAATTTTATCGATAACTAGCTGATGCCCGCGACTTCGTCGGCGTGGATTTAGTTTTTAAAATATATCGGGAACTCTTTGATTTTTCGGGATAAAAAGTAGCCTATGACTCTGCAGGTCCTCAACTATACCCATGCAAAAAAAATCACGTCGATCCGTAGCCATGTTGCGGCGTGATTGAAGGACAAACCAACAAACCAACAAACAAACACACTTTCGCATTTATAATATTAGTAAGGATAATAATTTCAATAAAGTGACTGGTTATTATCTATTTTAAATTATTGACATTACTAGATTTGCTAAACAATTTTGACATATTAATGAATATAATTTTGACATAATATAATATACCTACTAATTTATTACCGATAGTATATACTGTGAAATATCCAATTTTTAAATTTAATTGTATAATTTTCTATTGTTATTGCACACCATTAGATTGGTAACACACTATGCCCTACAATCTATTGTACCTACCATCTCATGCTACTAGTGTATAATGCAATGAATAAATTCTGATTCTGATTCTGTTTCTGTCTTATTTTGATTACGATAAGATTTCGTCTCGCTTTCTAATTTTAGACTGTGAGTTTTCAAGAAATGATTATTTAGGGTTCCATAGTCATCATCAGCAACCCATAAGCGGCTTACTACTGAGCGCAGGTCTCCTTTCAGAGAAGGGTTAGGGGCCACTAGCTGATGCCCGCGACTTCGTCCGCGTGCATGTAGTTTTTAAAATCCCTCGGGAACTTTTTGATTTTTCCGGGATATAAGTAGACTGTTACTCTCCAGGCCCTCAAATATACCCATGCAAAAAATCACGTCGATCCATAGCCCCGTTTTGGGGCGTGATTGAAGGACAAACAAATCAACAAACAAACACACTTTCGCTTTTATAATATTGAAGCATGACTTATTAGTAAGGAAGAATTAATACCACTATAATAAAGGCGATCTAATTAAATTTTAGAAGACAGAAGCTACTATTGTGACTTAAATATGATAGTTAGATGTATTCCTTTGGGAATTTTTTTGTAGAGAATAATGAGTGCTTTAATCATGTAGTACATCATTTTTATATATCATTCAATAGTTTTCTCAGCACACGCCAAATAATGCATTTTATAGGCAACATTTTCCTACTTTGGGTTATATTATTGCATTTTTCTTAAGGATCTCTTATTTTTTTGACAATAAATTAAAGCCTATGTTACTTCCTGATAACTTAGCTTTCTATGGGTGAAAAAATTGTTAAAATCGGTCCAGTATTTACAGAGCCTATTCGGTACAAAGAAACAAACAAACAAACAAAAAATCTTTCCTCTTTATAATATTATTATAGATATTTATTATTATAACCGTAAAGCCTTTACGGCTCATTAAATCTGAGCTGATAAATCAATAATATTATACAATTGATAAACTCACGAAAGGTTTTCAAGGATCTATCTTTTTACCTAATTTCATTCGAATTCGTCGATGCGCTTCGGCGTTGTTGAGTAATAAATATAAGAACACAGAATTTTGAATAAGGTAAATAATAGAAACGGTATGCGTTCTATAATACCGGTTACATTTTAATTTTGCGGTAAAATGACAGCTATCATAAAATTTCAAAATTCAAAATTATTTATTTCACGTAGGCCAACCTGTGGCTCTTATGACAGTCATGACTCTACCACCGGTTCGGAAAGCGGATTCTGCTGAGAAGAGCCGGCAAGAAACTCAGCAGTTGCTCTTTTCAAAATAATCATTTTACAATATTATTATGATGATGAAGCATTGTTATAAGTTTTTTATACTATCTTGTGGGCAGCTGGATGCCAAGCCGATTTAACCCATGCAGCTTTGTTAGAATAACATATAATACACACATCAAAAGTGTCTAGGGATCAACATATATTTTTGCAATAACTTTTCTCCTGATTGATATTAATTAAAATTTTCTTTAAGGATTCATCAAATAAAGTGTTTTCGTTTGTCACAGTAACGATAAACCAAGTCACCTTTGCATTAATAAAGAAATTTGCCATTTTCCTAATAAAGGGATTTTTGACATTTGAACCACTAACATTAAAGTTCGAAAAAAAGACTGAAATAACAGTTTTCTTTAAAATTTTATTGGGTAACTTAAACAATTAATAATCCGTGTTTCTACCGCGAACACTAACAACACAAGAACATCGGTTTGGCATACTCAAAATGAGTTCATCCAAATCACGCTGTGGAATGGCCGCCCATGTTCGTTGCAACAACAAAAAAAGGTCTTCTTGCCACTGGATACCCTCCATATTCGGCAGAGCTCTTCTCTGTAGCATATCCCATGCATGCTCAATCGGGTTCAAGTCTGGCGACTGAGCAGGCCAGGGCAGGACATTGATGTTAGCTGCGGCGAGAGTCTGTCTTACAACTCTTGCGGTGTGCGGTCGTGCATTATCATGCATTAACTGAAATAAGGGACCGATTTGCACTTGTAGAGGAACGATGACGTCTGATACAATCGTCTCAGCATAAATTTGAGCGTTGAGGTTGCCTCTGATCCAAATCAACTCAGTTCTTCCGCCGATCCAAATACCCGCCAAATACCATGATGGTTCCACCACTATAAGGATGGACTTCCTGGCAGGATTTTAATCGCTGTTGGCGTCCAGGGGTTCTCCAGTGTCGTATACGTCTTGTATCCGGTCTCATACCAAAACGAGACTCATCAGAAAAGCACACGAAACGCCATTGTTCTTCTGCCCAATTTCTGTGTTCAAGAGCCCATTGATATCGAATCCTACGATTGTGCATTGCTATAGGTGGTACCCGTAGCGGTCTTCGGGAATGAAGGTTCACTTCATGCAAGCGGTTTCTGACTGTTTGGTCGCTAATTAAGTTCCCTGAAGAGTGATGAAGCCTCACGGCTAACATCATGGCGGTTATTGTTGGAGCTCTTCGAGTTAAGATTTGAATGTATCGGTCTTGTCTCCGTGTGGTGCAGCGGTACCGTCCTCCATGGCGCTCAGCCACGGTACCAGTGCTTCGGTAACGTGTCCAAAGTCGACTGATAACACTCTGACTTGTATTCAGAGCTAAAGCCACAGTACGTTGCCGGGAACCAGCTTCTATCATTCCCACGGCTCTGAGCATTTCTTCCCTGCTTAAATGACGTCGCCGCTCCATAATAACGTTGGTTTTAATCAGTAGTAGGGAAACAGTAGCACTAATAATGTCTTCAATGCGTTGTATGTTTTTATAGGGAAAATATTGACAGCTGATTTTCATCTTTTACTCGAATTTGATTGACAGTTCCTGATTCAAATTATGAAATGCACCAAAAAGGATCCATATAAATTTATAAAATCATAAATTTATTACAAAGCCACATCTCAATCTCAAGAAATCCGCATAAAAATGCTTGATCCCTAGACACTTTTGATGTGTGTATTTCCACAATAAGGGGAAGTTCCAAAAGCCCGCATATATGCAAATAAAGAATTGATTGATTGATTGACTGATTGATTGATTGAAAAAAAAGTACTACAATTCAATTCATAATTATTATGACGATCGCCTTTACCTCAGATTGGCTAAGATTCCAACGCTATTGGCTAAAATGTATTGTAGCAGTAAGAGTACCATACATTCAGCCAGTCACCACAATTGATGCAGCTAGAGGCAGCGTCTCGACGACTTTTAGCAACTCATACATGAAGAAATAATTCGAAAACAGACATATCTAGCATCCGAGGCAACTTAAATTAAATCTTAATACTATGCGAATACTTTTGTTTTTTATAATATCACGCCCCGATGTTCACTAAACATATTCGTACTCCAAAACGAGAGCGACAAATTCACACTTTTGACGTGATAACGTCTTATAAATCGATGAACACCGGCTGCACGCACGAAAAAGTGTCACGTTCCGCCTGAGCCTGAGCGTGCAAGCGAGAGTGCGGAACAAGCGATGGAGAGGCACGATCGGCCCAAGCGTTGGCTTGTGACTACAGAAAATTGTAATTTTCAATTAATTCCTATTTTGTATTTGTATTGATAATCATTCAATTCAATTCATAAAAGTATGCAATTTTTCATCAATGATTCTTTATGACGTTATCTGACTTTACAGACAATCAATTTTTTACCACTTCTATTCTTAGGCTTAATTCAGAAACCTTTCGCATTTATTTTTTTTAGGCTGTTTTGTTGCGACAGTGTGAAATATTTCACGATATCGATAATTAAGCAACGCAAATCCGAATTAGTAACCGGATAGACGATGTGAATATGATTTATATTATAGGCATTTTATTACACCATCATTAAACGGCTTGAATTTTTACAATGCGTGAAAATTGGGTAGATAGGTATAGGCTTTTTTTTGCCTGTTAGCCTGTTTTTTTTTTAATTCACTTTATTGCACAAAAATAGTACAAAAGGCGGACTTAATGCTAAAGCATTGTCTACCAGTCAACCTCGAGATGTGAGACAACACTTGTAGGTGTGCAAAAGAGTAGGGTAAAAAGAGTATGATATATAAATATTTTGAATATAATAATATACATATAATATACATAATTATATACAAATATTTACCTAAATATATTACATGATACATAATACATTACGTAACATGATACCGTACATATGAAACGTAAAATTAGTATTAAATATAATAAATATAGAAAAAAGTTACAGACAGAGGTTATGGTTTATGGTTATGGTTTCACTTGCCGTTTAAATGAAAATTTTGAGTTTGCACTCCTTATGGAATCGGGCAGTGCATCCCATAGTTCACCACCTTCTGATAAGTGTCGGATAGCTTATTCGCATATTCTGTCTTTGTCACTTGACATAAACTATAAAGAAAGTGACAAAATTTACGGTTAGGCTATCCGACACTTATCAGAAGGTGGTGAAAAAGGCCCTTAATCTACGATGTGAAATTAATAGAACCTACATTATTCATATCCTAGCTGATTGTTAAGTATCCCGCTTGTGCGGCATTTTTCTGGTTTAAAGTTCTTATTTACAATTACGATATTGAATTTTGGCACCAAAGAAACTAAACAGTAAAACCAAAACATTTTGTTAGTTTTAAGCTCTCGTGTAAGCAAACAACTTGATGTTCATTGTTGGAAAATTTTGATAAGATTGGTTTAGCGATTGAAGTGTTATTTATTTTTTTATTGTCATTCACTAGCAATAATATTTTTCCTATTTCTTATATTCAAAAACACATTATACAAAAAATATAATTTAGTGAAATGTCAATTGCTAGGTTGTAATAACGGACAGCCGCAATTTTTATTTACTTAAAATTTGATGTTGATTAAACTTGAATAGTATCCCGTTGGTGCGGGATTTTTCGGGTTCTTATTTACAATCACAATATTGAATTATAACATCAAATAAACTAAACAATAAAAATAAAACATCTTACGAGTTTTAAGTTCTCATAATATGTAAGAAAAACATTTGATCTTGGAAAATTTTGTCAAGAATGGTTTAGCGGTTGAAGTAGTATTTTTTTTTTTCAATTATTGTCATTCCTAGCAATAATATTTTTCCTATTTCTTAAAGCAAAAAAAAACCAAGGTACACTAGCGGCACGCTATGATGGCCGGTTTGACGTTTGTCCGCTCATGAAGTTCCGTATTAATTGATAACGACTTTGAAGGAAATAATTGTATTACTTTATTGACGATAGTGATGTGCAGAGATTCATAAATTTTATCGAATGTAGTTTTAGGTTTAGGACTCAAAATTTATTTATTAAATTGATTTCTAAAATGTATACAAGTGTAGAAAAATCAGTTTGCACCATTTAAGGGGTGAATGTACTTGTGAATATGAACAATTTTCACTATGTGGACAAACCTCTGAAATCGCAAAAAAATATCAGCTGTTTCATACAAAAGGTAAATTTTTTATTTTTATATGATATATACCACAACTCGGCATTTGGTTTTCTAAATTGAAAATTTTTAAAAATTGAATCTAATACGATCGTCACATAGGATCGCTGGCTAGCACAACTACTACCTCCGGCAAACTCGCGTCAATGCTCAATGCAAAACAAAGCAGTTTCGAATTGACGTTGCTTCGAAAAGTATAAACTGTCAGTGCAATGCGATTGTGATATAGTTTTGACCTGGCTTTGGATTTCAAATATTGATACTGCATTACTGTTGACCCTTGCTCGTTAATTTGGACTCTGTTCAAGCCCTTTGTTGTGGATTTCGTCGATATGACCGAACGTACGCAGAGAACTGTTCTAAATAGTCAGACACGTGAGTTCGTAATACGCCTTCGTAACTATTTCGATCGTGAAGCTCAAAATGGAGGGCCAATTTTACCTATAACGTCAGTGGTTGAACGCGTAGCTGATGCGCTTAATATTGGACAACGAACTGTTAGACGGATAACTAAAAAAAAATATGGCGAGACTGGCACAGAAGAAAATAAACTTCACACACCAAAAAAGAGAAAACGAGCAAAACCAGTCGTAGGCATCGATAGCTTTGATGCCGATGCTATCCGAAGACATGTTTACGGCTACTATTTACAGAAGGAGTATCCAACAAGAAAAAAGTTGGTGCATTCACTGAAGGAAGCTGGATTATTCTTCGGTGGGGAAAGTTCTTTAACGAAGATTTTGAAGACCATTGGATTTCGATACAAAAAATGTAACAAACGCAAAATATTGATGGAAAGATTTGATATAGCGATGGCAAGGTATACTTTTTTACGGCAAGTGAAAGAAATCAAAAATTGGCAAAATGTTGTGTTCTTGGATGAAACATGGCTTAATGCTAACCATACTGTAGGCCGTTCTTGGAACGATGACACAGCAGCATCTACTTCCAAAGTTCCTGTAGGAAAAGGATCGCGACTTATAATTTGTCACGCCGGAACCATCAACGGGTTTGTCGAAGGTTCTCTCATGGCTTTTGCGTCAAAAACCACTGGAGACTATCATGAAGACATGAATGGAGAAAAGTTTACTGAATGGTTTACCTCAATGTTGTGTAGCCTCCCTGAACCATCTATTATAATTATGGACAACGCCCCATACCACTCGATGCAAATTGACAAGCCACCTGCCCAATCCCAAAAGAAAGCTGATATCGTCGCATGGCTTCGTAAAAATGGCGTAGATGCAAACATGAATATGTTAAAAGCGGAATTAGTACGTCTTTTAAAAGAAAACAAACCAACCAAGATCCGATACGTCATTGACGAAATAGCATTAGAACATGGGCACAGAGTTATACGGTTACCGCCTTACCATTGTGAGTATAATGCGATTGAGTTGGTGTGGGCTCAAATTAAGGGATATGCTGCAAGACACAATACAGAACCCCCATTTACCACAAAAAAAATGCTAAAATTATTAGAAGAAGCTTGTGAACATGTGACTAAAGGAGACTGGGAAAAGGTTGTGAATAGAACTGTTAAATTAATAAGGGAAGATTATGAAAGAGATGTGAAAATAGATAATATTATAGAAAACGAACATATAATTATTAATGTAGGTGATGATAGCAGTGACGACAGTGAAAATAGTAGTATGGACGAATCTGATTAATTATGGCCTTTTGTGGCACCTTTTTTGGTATCTTTTGTATTCATATGTTTCTTGTGTGCATATAAAGTATGTATATTCATTTTCATTCAAATATTCAGTTCGTTCAAATAAATTAAATAAACATATACATTTTTGTTTTATTAAACCTATTTAATCAGGTACAAAAACAAAACTTAATTATTGTTTTTTGTTCGAGAATAAATTGACATTCCACATCACTATTGTAATGTGTCAAACCGGCCATCATAGCGTGCCGCTAGTGTAGTGAAATATCAATTGCTAGGTTTTGAAATCGGACAACGGCAATATTTATTTACTTACTGTTTGATGTTGAGTATGTTTTTGACTAGGTATTATGCTTTTCAAGTGTTTTAATTTCCTGTACAAAACTTTAAAAGTCACGTCTGAATTATTATGCTGTGATTTTGGAACGAAGTTCCTTATGGGGCGTTGCGGAGGGGTACCCTAGCCGGCAAAAAATGTCCGTAACGTTAAAAAATAAGCGTAAGATTTTTTCGTCACAGTCCTTGTTGTCTTCGTTTATTTTACACAATCCATCAATGCTTCGATGGCGCAGGGGTAAAAGGAGTGATACTATCGGTTCAGAGGTTCGAATCCTGACTTCGTTGACTGACTGATTTTTATTATTAATTTATTATTATTTATAATTTTATAACTTATAATATTTGGTAAAAAATTAAAAACAAATTACACTTGTTATTATATATATAATGTTTCTAACGATATATTTGTGATTTAGATGACACCGTCAATCAAACACAATTGAGTTTCTCTGTAAGAAAAGATTTATTTTGTTTATTTTACTTGTACACTAAGATTCATCATTCACATTAAATAAAAGTTTTAAGTAACAAAACCTCTCATACCTGTAAGAAAAGAAACGACATTTAATGTTATTAAACACGGTGTCAGTTTCTTAATCACAATTAGAATATCCTTGTAACAATGCTACTTATTTTACAAATTTACAAATTGTTTTCACACTATAATCACGAGACGCTTTTTAGGTTAAGTCTGACGTCTGTCTTTTTCATAGACCTCTGATGCGGCTCGGTGACATTTGATGCGCGGGAGAATTTGAATAAAAGAAAATTATAGTTTTCTTTACATCTCCCCTCCGAGAGAAGATGCAATAACGGGTTTGCCCATGCATACCAGTATTCAAGCGTAGGCAGGAGCTGGCGTCAGCTTCGAGATGTGAAAAAAGTTAGATTCTGATTTCTTATGATCAGTGTTTATCTTGTAAATTGAGTTTGATATTTTTTCTATGATTGTGTAGGGACCGGTTTTCAATTCATCCAGCTTTCTCCTATTTAGTTTGTTACCGTTCTCCACAAAAACAGTATCACCAACTTTGTAGTCTATATATTTTCTATTTTTATCGTAGATTGTCTTGTTGTAATTATGTGATCTGATTGTATTTTCCAGAGCTCTCTTCCTGTCCTGGATTAAATCATACTCAGTTTTCTTTTGTTTCAGCTCATTTGGCAAAATAGTAACATCTGTGCCATAAAGTAGGTACTTTGGGGCATATCCAGTAACAGTGTGCTCTGTTTCATTGTATTTTTTTACACAGTTGTGTGCTATAGTTGACCAGGCTATTTTCGTGTCATGTTCGTTTATCTTGCATCTGATTTTGTTGACCAATGTTTGGTTCAGTCTCTCGTTTAAGCCATTTGAGAAAGGTGAGTTCACTGCTGTAAAAATTATTGGAATATTCTTGTCGTCCAAGAATTTCTTGAATTCCTTTGAATTGATACCCGGGTATTGATCTGAGAGTATCAATTCAATGTCATCAGTTTCTGCACAGTTTCTTAAAAGTTTAATGAAATCATTTGCATTTTGAGTACTAGATGTCAAAATATATGCATATCTAGTGAAATGATCTGATAGCAGGTGTAAGTATTTCTTCGTTGATCTGGACCCTCCGAAACCTCCAATGGTGTTAATGGAGCATATTTGAAAAGGTTTTGTGGCGGGACCTAAGTGGGACATCAATCCATATTTAGTTTTCCCTCTTGATTTATTCTTTAAACATACTATACAGCTCTCACAGATTCTTTTTATGTTTTTCGTCATGTTTTCGGCTGTATACACAGAGCTAATCATTCTTTGCATCTGTTTAATTCCAATGTGGCCTAGATCTGTATGTACATTGTTCATGAGTTCTATGCTGAATTTCTCTGATATTATTATTTTTTCTTTTTTTTTTACTTGCTTGTAGTACACATTGTTTTTTGTTTTTAACTTGTCTTTTCTGCACTGTATATATTCATTTTGAACTTGATCTTGTAAGATATCATTTAATGTTATTGTGTTAACTACTTTTAACTGTTCCTCTACGTTTTCCTCTGGTTCAAGGACTGGGTTCCTGCTCAGGCAGTCTGCTTCAATGTTATATCTTCCTGGAGAATATTTAATCTGGAAATCATATTGTGATAAGTAATATGTTAAATCACCTAATTCTTCATCTGTTCTAGATTTTATGTTCATATTCTCCAGTGGCTTGTGGTCTGAAAAGACAGTAAATTTTCTACCTATTAACAGATGTTGCCAATACTGTACACATTCTTTGATTGCCAGGCATTCCAGATATATAGCTTTTTTCTTTTTTGTGCTTCGTTCAATTTTTTTGAAAAGTATGCTACCGGTTTTTCTTTATTGTTTTGTTGTGGCTGTTTCAGGACTGCTCCTACTCCTAGTATACTAGCATCTGTGTATATGTGGATAGGTAGGTTTGGATCAAAGATTGTTAATATTGGTTGAGAACATAATATTTGTTTCATTTCATCAAATGACTCTTGGCATGCTTGAGTCCAGTTAAAAGATTGTCCTTTTCTCAGAAGGTTATGCAATGGTTCCAATTTTATTGCTATATTTGGCACATATTTGTGATAAAAGTTTATTTTCCCCAAGAACTGTCTCACATTTTTTTGAGATTTTGGAGTCGGGAAATTTTTTATTGATATCAGGTTGTCTTTCAGCGGTCTGACTGAATTATTCTGTATTACATGACCCAAGTATTTTACTGAGTCTGCTGCAAATGTGCATTTTGAGAATTTTAGTTTCATACCTTCGCTTTTAATTGCTTGAAATAATTGTTTCAGATGTCCGACATGATCTGAGAATGATTTTGAGAATAACAAAATATCATCAATGAAACATACTGTAAACTTTCCGAGCTGGTGCTTCCGTATAATATTGCACATTATCCTCTGGAATATGGCTGGAGAGGTTTTTAAGCCAAATGGTAAACAGGTCCATTGGTAATGTCCTTCTTGTGTCACAAATGCAGTTTTGTGTCTATCTGTGACACGCAAAGGTATTGACCAGAACGCTGAATTTAGGTCCAGTGTTGAAAAAAACTTACAATCTCTTGTTTTTACTATTAGGTCCTCAATAAGAGGGAAAGGTTGTGACTGAGGTATAACTATTTTATTTAAGTCTCTAAAATCTATGCACAATCTTGATCTTTTATTTTCATCGCTTTTATAGGCCAATGTAACTGGTGCTGCGAATGGGCTATATGATTCTTCTATTATATTTTTTTTTTAGTAATATTGCAACCTGGTTTTCGATCTCTTTTTTGTCTTCCATTGTGCAACGATATGGTCTTTTACTGCAATATTTTTCTATTTGAAGATCAATGTGTGCTTCATAATCCGTTACCTTCCCTATGTCGTATTTGTCCTTTGCAAACACAGATTTATTTTTAGATATTAAGGCATCTATCACTGCCTGTTTCTGATTGTCTAGATGGTTAATACAGATTTTGAAGTTTTCTTCTCTAAAATCTTCATTGTAGTTTACAACATTATTAGATTTTATTTCCTTCGAACCCATATCTGTTTTATTTGTTTCCTTAGAAACTATTTCACTTTTTTGAATAGGTATTTTCTGATTAATTTTTAAGTTTTCATCTTGAACTAGGTAGAATTCTTTTATACAATCTAGTCCCACTAAAAAATCGTAATCGAAACTTTCTTTGTCTATTACAAAAACCTTCATTTTTTTTTCCACATCAAAAATTGCTACATCAAGTGTAATCATTCCATTTGCTTTTTTAACGCCATTAATCGTTTTTAAATTAGTATTGTTAGAAAGAGGGGCTTCCTTTTTATTTATCTTTAACAATTTCGAATTTATCAGTGAGACATTTGACCCTGAGTCGTAGATCCCACATACTTCGACATTTTTATTGAGTATTAATTTTACTTTGATCAATGGCGGCACTATTAGTTTTTTTGGTCTTCACACTGCAGTTCACATTCTAACTCTGAATTGTTGATAAGTTTTATTTGCTTTTTATCCTTTTCAGTATTTATTCTTGGTTTAAACCAACAGGAATCTTCTGAATGATAGCGTACACCTTTATTTGATTTTTCACAAATGGTACATTTTTCCTTAATCGGTTTAGTGTCTTCTTTTCTTTTGATGACTTTTTTTCTTTGCACCAAATGTTCTAATTTTCCAAGTTCATTAAATAAGTCTTTAGCGTGAACAATTTCTTCTTTGTCAATTCTATCTGTTATAAAATCTGGTAAACCTGCTGCAATTATATCGATTAGGGTCCCTTCATCCATTGTTTTTCTTACTTCTAGTAAAAGTCTTTCTTTTTTTACTGCATATTCTAATAAAGACCCTGATTGATACTTGAAAGATAGAGCATACTTGCTGGAAGTCCAACCTTTATTGGTATAGGTTTGCAGAAAACTTGATTTCCATTCCGACCACTCGGAATGTAAACCAAACTTGATCATCATGGAAGAATACCAATCAATACATGATTTTTCTAGAAATAGTCTGAAAATTTCTATTTTTTCTTCCTCGTCTACGATATCAAACCTTGTACATTATTTTTCAAATACTTCCATCCACTGCAATGCACTTGAATTTTTTCCATTAAATTTTTCAATTACAAATCTCTCAGCTAACTTTTTCATACTTTTTTTTCTTTCTTCTGTTTATCTTCAACTAATTTTTCCAAAATTTTCACTATAGGATCTTCTAAAGAATTTTTACTCGCAACAGCCAATTGTTCTTGGGTAGTTTCCTCTAGGAATTGGTCCAGAAATATCATGTTGTTATCCTCATCAATGTATGTTTGTAATATATCCTGTGTAGTTTTTATCCAAACATTTCGAGTTTGATACCTTTTTTTTAATGTACTTTTCACTGTAGCGTATGTTTTTGTGGTTAGAATATGTTTGTGAAGTGATACTGCTTGATGCTCTTCAGGAGTAAGGAAAACTTTGTTATCTTGTGTGGCAATTGAGGTTATAGCGATAAAGTTTGACTTTCCGTCCTCTGTTGGTTTCACTTGAAAAGTAAATTTCAACTTCTCCATTATGTGACAGTAAATGTCGTTTTATAATGTTTCTAATGATATATTTGTGATTTAGATGACACCGTCAATCAAACACAATTGAGTTTCTCTGTAAGAAAAGATTTATTTTGTTTATTTTACTTGTACACTAAGATTCATCATTCACATTAAATAAAAGTTTTAAGTAACAAAACCTCTCATACCTGTAAGAAAAGAAACGACATTTAATGTTATTAAACACGGTGTCAGTTTCTTAATCACAATTAGAATATCCTTGTAACAATGCTACTTATTTTACAAATTTACAAATTGTTTTCACACTATAATCACGAGACGCTTTTTAGGTTAAGTCTGACGTCTGTCTTTTTCATAGACCTCTGATGCGGCTCGGTGACATTTGATGCGCGGGAGAATTTGAATAAAAGAAAATTATAGTTTTCTTTACATATATAATAACAAGTGTAATTTGTTTTTAATTTTTACAAAATTATCTTAACACCTTTATTTTGTTTACAAATTTATAAAAATATATATATTTTTATAAATCACTAGCTGATGCCCGCGACTTCGTCCGCGTGGATTTAATTTTCCCGGATAAAACTTAGCCTTTGTCACCCTCCAGGTTCTCAACTATACCCATGAAAAAAATCACGTCGATCCGTAGCTTTTTTGCTACTTGATTGAAAAACAAACCAACACACAAACACACTTTCGCATTTATAATATTAAAAAGTATCCTATGTCCGTCTCCTGGTTCTAAGCTACCTCCCCACCAAATTTCAGCCAAATCGGTTCAGCCGTTCTTGAGTTATAAATAGTGTAACTAACACGACTTTCTTTTATATATATAGATTGTAAACAAAATAAAGGTGTTAAGATAATTTTGTAAAGTAGTTTTTTTTATTTTTATCGATAAAAAATCATGATAAAAAATGTATACCCGAATAATTATTTTCTTTATACCTCGAATAGAACTTGAAATTAATATTTTTATAATAAGGAACTTCGTTCCTATCTGGTGTCCCACGACACCACACAACTTTTTTATGACACCCTTAGGCGTGCTACACACTTAAAAGGTTGGTAAAATTGAATTTAAATGTAGATGCTTCGGTCGGTTTTGTTGTTCAAGAAATACTCAGAATCGTATGTGCCGACCCAAATAAATGTTTAACACGCCTTACAAACGAGTAAAACTAGTACGTAACTTTATACAACCTAGGAGAAAATTACAAAAATTCTTTAATCTACTATATAAAAATAAGTCGGGTTTTCCTTCCTGACGCTATAACTCCAGAACGCACGAACCGATTTCCACGGTTTTGCATTCGTTGGAAAGGTCTCGGGCTCCGTGAGGTTTATAGCAAAGAAAATTCTATCCACACGGACGAAGTCGCGGGCATCAGCTAGTCTACTATATAAAAATAAGGGTTTTCCTTCCTGACGCTATAACTCCAGAACGCACGAACCGATTTCCACGGTTTTGCATTCGTTGGAAAGGTCTCGGGCTCCGTGAGGTTTATAGCAAAGAAAATTCAGGAAAACTAGGAACAAACTAAATCCACGCGGACGAAGTCGCGGGCATCAGCTAGTAGATATTAAAGTTTAATAAATAATAATAGTACACATAAGGTGACCCCAGTGACCCGTAAGGATAGTTTATTGGACCATCATAACGAATCGATTGAAACCTCATTCATCAAAATCGGCCCAGTACTTTATTCGCTATCACTACATCGTATCCTACTTAATATTATAAATGCGAAAGTTTGTGAGGATGGATGGATGGATGTTTGTTACTCCTTCACACCACAACGAATGAACCGATTTGGTGGTTTGTAATGGCGATAGCTTATATCCAGGATTAACACTTAAGTTACATTTTATCTCGGAAAATTCAGGAGTTCCCGCGGGAATCAAAAATCCTTAATCCAGGCGTACGAAGTTGCGAGCATCAGCTTTTACATACATACATAGACTGCCAAAATGATGACCCTATCTTTTAGCTTTGCTGTATCTATCTAATACCTTTAAACTTTAAACGAGCAAGTCTTGTATATATTATATATATTGTATGTAATATTATAACATAACATCATATATATATATATATATAATCTAAATCTCGGAAACGGCTCCAACGATTTTCATGAAATTTAGTATGCAGGGGGCTTCGGGGGCGATAAATCGATCTAGCTAGGTTTCATTTTTAGAAAACGTCGTTTTATCCATGTTTTCAGGCAATGAAAAACCCCTACAAAATCATTAGAACACGAAGGTAAATTTCGCCATCATCTATAAAGTTCCAATAACTCAGTTAGGAAATCGGACGGTCCCGAAACCAGAAATCCCCGGGTTGAGCCCAGGCGATTATTTTTTTCCCTACGAATTTTATTATTATTATTATTTAGTTTTAAATATTTAATTTTTTTTTTCTAAATAATTATATAATTTCCAAAAAAAACGAGCAGAGTAATTTAGGTAAAAATTGAGACACTAAAATCTAAACAGTCATAAATACTTAATTAATATCATCGTCAAAATTGTGTTTGCCGAAAGGCGAGCGCGCCTTGACCGCGATGTCACAGAGTAGAGCAAACATTTCATCGCATTCGCACACTCGCATTAGTATAATTAAATATCGACGTTACGTTACTGTACAAATATCAAGTGGGTACGCCGACTAGCCCAGTCGACAGGTTCTTGCAATTCACGAGGGCGACTGACTTATGGTTGTGTGTATGTCGTATCTGTATAAGTGTGAGCGAGCGCAATGCTCGCGCCTGCCCGCTCCCACCTAGGCTTTGACAGGCACGCACACTTATGCAATGTGCATGTCGAAGTAACCACGAGTAAAGCTCACTCGCCTTCGTGAATTGCAAAAACTATAAGAAAAAGTGGTCTTTAGTGGAAAAAGGTCGGAAGTTAATGAAACTTTAGGATGTTGTTCAGGGGTGGTTAATAAACATTTTCTCAAGTTTTGGACCTCGAGGACCCTGTGTTGAAGGAGAGGAGCGGGGGGGGGCTGGGGGGGGGGACTGCAAAATTTTCGACCTTCCTCCGGGTTTTCCTCAATAACTATGAAATGCCTTTGCTGTAGGACGAAAGGAAAAAAGTTATTGAGGAAAAACCGGCAGAAGGTCGAAAATTTTGCAGTTTTCCCCCCTCTCCTCTTTTAGCACAGGGTCCTCGAGGTCCAAAACTTGAGAAAATGTTAATATGCCATCCCTAAACAACATCCCAACACCTTCTTCCATCTGAAACTACCTGTCTACTGGGCTAGATTACACGCGTGGCTCCAAGAAGCGATGGGCGTTGGGGTCCCAACTTTTTGACGTGATAACGTCTTATAAATCGATGAACACCGGCTGCACGCACGAAAAAGTTTCACGTTTTATGACGTTATCACGTAAAACTATCGTCTGTAAACCGACTTTACAGACAACCAATTTTTTTTATTCAATGACAAACTAATTCAAGGACTGCGATCTCACGTGACGATGCAGTCTAAGATGGTAGGTAGCAATTTGCGTTGGCTGTTAGTTGGGCCTTTGTTCCTAGGTTGGTTGGCCAACAGTAAGACTTGTCATCCCTAAAAATCGTGGTGCCAACCGTAGAAAAGCGGGATGTGGTTGGCCTTACGAAGGGACTTAGTCGGCATCACCACTAGGTACCATCTTCCAACCGTTGGTTAACGTTGGCTACCGTTGGCTACCGTTGGCTACCGTAGGCTACAAAACTCCAACGGAAATTGCTACAAGGGGGGCTAAAATAGAAGAGAGAGGTATGGCACTAACTATAATCTTAATATATATAAATTACGTGTCACGTTGTTTGTCCGCGATGGACTCCTAAACTACTGAACCGATTTAGATCAAACTTCGTAACTATCTGTAATTTGGTCCAACTTGAAAGATAGGATAGTTTTTTTTGATTATGATAGTTTATTTGTTTTATTTATATAGATAAGTTGGGGGTACGAAGTTCGCCGGGTCAGCTAGTGTATTATACAAGTACGTACCACGATAATTGTTTTTATTATGTCGATATTTTTCTTTACTCGTATAATAACCACGAAATATGTCTAAAATCTTTAGGTATGGCAGTGTACATTCAACCCATGCCCCTTTTCTGTTTCTACACGCCATCGTGCCGGAAGGCTAAATCGCTGAGCGGCACGACTTGGTAGGGTGGTAACCAGCCACGGCCAAAGCCTCCCGCCAGACCAGACCAGAGAAAATTCGGAAATTATAAATTCCCAAATAGGCATGATTATACCGATTTGAAAAGATGTTGGATGATGTGTCAGCAAAAAAATATCCTATTCGGGGGGGTCGCATATTCGATCCCTGGCACATACTTCTGGCTTTTACCTCTGGCTTTTCTAAATTATGTGCGTTTAAGAAATTATCATAAGCTTCAACGGTGAAGGAAAACATCGTGAGGAAACCTGTACACTTGAGAGTTCTTTATAATGTTCTCAAAGGTGTGTGAAGTCTGCCAATTCGCTTCAGGCCAGCGTGATGGAATATGGCCTATAACCCTTCTCTGAGAGGAGACCGGCGCTCCACTACTGAGCTCTTGATGGGTTGCTGATGATGAAGAAACTTAAGTGCCTTTAAAGCTTAATATTTAATTAGGCATCAAGTACCTACCTAATTATTGAGCCTCAGTTAAGAAAAGGTAATCACACGACTTTGTCGTCAGCAAACACAAAAAAATCAAAGATTTTAATCTTTGATTTTTTTTTGTTCCCAAAAATAATAAGGTTTGAAAATCTTCCACCTACCCGCAGGTTAATGACTGAAACGTGACTACAACAATAGGGTTTTTTGCAACAATCAGTCAGTGACGCTGACAGTGCACACTAATGTAGCTTTAGTAACAATAAATGTACCCTTTTCAACCGACTTCCAGAAAAAGAGGAGGACTTAAAATCGGCTGTATCAGTAAAAAAATCGGCCAAGTTCGAGTCATGCTCTTTTAGAGATTCGTGCATATGAACAAAATATCACTTTTCTTAAAACTAGATATTTAGATATCTTAGTTCTTAGATAGTAGTGCTAAATTGGCGTACCTATGAGGAAAAAATTTTCGTTTGTTTTGGTCACAACTAAACCGCATTATAAATCGGTGTTTTCAGTATTTTTTGTTTAAATACACTATATAGTAAGTACATAATATAGAGAAATTTCAAATTCCTAACTAGTTTCGTTTTTCATATAGACCCGACAACTTTGACAGTCCCCTGTTTCGTCATTTTTGTAGCTAAAAAAAATATTTTAACTCTACTTAATGAGAGTCTAGACAATGATATCCCACATGCAAGGGTAAAAAAAATAAAATCTTATTTCGACTCCTTTTGGGAGTATGGGCGCCCCCTTTCTTTTTAGGGTTCCGTACCCAAAGGGTACCAACGGGACCCTATTACTAAGCCTACGCTGTCCGTCCGTCCGTCCGTCCGTCCGTCCGTCCGTCTGTCAGCGGGCTGTATCTCGTAAACCGTAATAGATAGACAGATGAAATTTTCACATATTATGTATTTCTATTGCCGCTATAACAACAAATAATAAAAATTAAATTAAATTAAAAAAATTAAATTAAAATACATCCATGGGTACATGAAAATATTTTAATTTAATTTTTTTTAACGGAACCCTAAAAGAGCGAGTCCCGACTCGCACTTGGCCGATTTTTTAATTTAATTTTTATTATTTGCTATTATAGTGTGAAAATTTCACTGTCGTATTACGGTTTACGAGATACAGCCCGCTGAGAGACGGACGGACAGACGGACGGATAGCGGAGGCTTAGTAATATGGTCCCGTTGCGTTGGCACCCTTGGGGTAGGGAACCCTAAAAAGAAAAAGTATTCAGTTTACTATTAACAGTTACAACATACAAGAGTAGAAATAAGAGGCCTTTATTATTATTATCACTAAAACGGGACCCGTTTTAATAAGCCTCCGTTGTCCGTCTGTCTGTCCGTCAGTCAACGGGCTGTATCTCATAAACTGCAATAGTTAGATACTTGAAATGTTCGTTTCAAGTATCTACCTATTACGTTTAAGTTATGGAACGAATAACGCAAATATGTATAAACATATAATAATAATATTTATTAATGAACAACATAATATAGTTATTACTCGTATGTTGTTCATAATTCAATATTCATTTAAATGCTAATAAGAGTAGAGCTACAACATTGTATCGTAAATATAAGCCGTGTTCTAGTAAAGATTAGCACTATTATGCAGAATAGGTTATTCTATTGTAATAATGCACTTGACGCTTTATTTATAAGCAAGAGCAACATGCAATTCAATTCAATTCAATTCAAAATTATTTATTTCACGTAGGCCAACCTGTGGCTCTTATGACAAGTCATGACTCTATCACCGGTTCGGAAAGCGGATTCTGCTGAAAAGACCCGGCAAGAAACTCAGCAGTTGCTCTTTTCAAAATAACCATTATAAATATTATTATGAAGCTATTACATTGTAATAAGTTTTTGGAACGTAGTTCCTTATCGCGCGGTACGGAAGGGGGCTAGACGGAAAAAATTAAGGAACCGACACTCGACCTCGACACATTTTTGAAACCGACACTTTTTTGTTGAATGTGAATTTTGCATTGTATTCGGTATTTTCGCCTTAGAACACGGCGTCTGCATGGCCTAGTTGTTAGGGCAGTCGCCTATAAATTCAACGTCGATGGTTCGAATCCCAGCTCGACAGACTGAATTTTCTATTTTCTATTTTATTTTAAATAATTTCTAAATGTGGAATTTTTCCCTAATTTTTTATTGTATAAATTGGATAAAATGCTAACGCCATCTGTGAAAAAACAGTAACTCCACCAGAGTAACTCTTTGGTTTTGTAACAGTGCAATAGAAATAAACAAAATAATATAATTCATCGTAGTTAATCAATTTAATACTAGATGACAGCACTAGTTTATTACAATTCCTTCACTAAAATTAATCGGAAGGAGCTACGTTCCATCCGGGTGTCCCTTGACACCTCTCAAGTTTTTTAAACTATCTTGTGGGCAGCTGGATGGCAAGCCGATTTAACCCATGCAACTTTGTTAGAAATAAATATACTAATATTTCCACAGTGAGGGGAAGTTGATGCTTCATCGTCACAAAGGTCCATGCATCTTACTGAATTCATCATTAGCAACCCATCAACGGCTCACTACTGAGTGCAGGTCTCCTCTCAGAGAAGGGTTATAGGCCACAGTCCACCACGCTGGCCCAATGCGAATTGGCAGACTTCACACACCTTCAAGAACATTATGAAGAACTCTCAGGTGTGCAGGTTTCCTCACGATGTTTTCCTTCACCGTTGAAGCAAGTGATATTTAATTGCTTAAACGCACTTGACTCCGAAAAGTCAGAGATGCGTACCCGGGATCGAACCTGCGACCCCCGAATAGGAGACCACAGTCCTAATCACGAGGCTATCACTGCTTCTTACTGAAGTATTAACTGGTAAATCTGATCCCACCAAAAACATTTTCATGTATTTTACCTAAAATGTTCTACGACGAAACCAATGGCACGCACTGTCAAAAAGTTATCCGTGTGGTTAGTTCGAGTTTTAATTCGTTTGATCGTAATAGTTAACTGTGACATTAGCATCAAAGTAAAATGAACCATAGTGGTATCGATTTAAAGTCACAAATTCAATTCAGACGATTTTAATTTGGAGCGTTTTCGTTACGTAGCGTTAAAGAATACATGCACAAAATTGAGCTCTAACTCAATACCGTTATGGTTTATTTTACTTTGATAGTAATGTCATAGTTTACTATTCATAGTTAACTATCCAATCTTGTACTAAGACTACATCTCATGTAAAACCAAGCTTCTAACTCTACACGCCCTAACTTCACTAACTCTACAACTTAGTCAAAATAAAATATGGCTATTTATTTACTTTTCATTACTTTTCTGTTATACAATAGTTTCCTAAATGAGTTCTTGTAGTAACGAAACGGCTAAGACACATATTTTGACTAAAGTCACAGAATATATTATAATAGTACTTAAGGTGCAGAGTTTGTGAAGTTAGGCCTTGTAAATTTAGGGGTAAGTTGCATAAGATAAAACGGCTTGGCATCCAGCTGCCCACAAGTTTGTATAAAAAAACTTATTACAATGCTGCAATTTTTTTTAAAAACAATATCAACCAAGTTGAACTTGACTAAATAGTCTCCTCTCCCCTCCAAATAAGCAGAAAGCTTGTGTCAGGAGTGAGTACGACAATAGTGCAATGGGTGGTATTCGAACCTGCGACCTTTCAATTTTCAGTCCGCACCTTTAACCGTTGGGCTATTGAGGCTTCAATTATTAAACTGCTAAGTTTCTTGCCGGCTCTTCTCAGTAGAATCCGCTTTCCGAACTGGTGGACCAGTCATGACGTGTCATAAGAGCCAAATGTTGGCCTACGTGAAATAACTAATTTTGAATTTGAATTAGAGTTATAGCTTATAGGAGTGGGCACGGCAATTATAGTGCAACTACAGAGTGAGGACTGTAGTGCAAAACTGGGCACTGAACCCTCGTCCGTTCAGTTTTCAGTTCGCACCTATAACCGTTGGGTAATTGGGGCGCTCACTTTGAAATCGGTATATTTTTAAGAGTGGGTGTGCGCTCGTTAACAGTAATCAGATTTGATTTTTACAGTAGTAGATCAAGTTTTAATTATCCGAAAAAAAACACTCAAGAATTACATCATACTGCCAAGGGACGTGTTTGGGCAAAAACATAAAATGATGAAATTTGTTCGATAATAAAAAATCGTGAAGTTAGGTCTAATTTTTAACCAATATTCATTAATTTTCAATGTGTTGCATATTACAGAGCCAAAATTTTTACATTTAATTCCGATTGATATTATCAAGAGAGTAGCCTAGTGAATTGAAAAGAAAATGAATATTTTACGAGTTACAAAGTATTTGGCGCTTACTACACTCCTATTCCGCGCAAAACGCTTTCTTTTGTCGCGCCTCACATGAGGTTGCGTCTATGCTTTATCTCATCGCGAAATCAGATTTTTTTTGGTGTTATACGCGTTGTTAAATAAGAAAGAAAAGCTTTCTCATATAGTACCTACATTTTTTGCTTGTTATAATACTAATAATATTATAAATGCGAAAGTATGTTTGTTGGTTTGTCCTTCAATCACGCCGCAACAGAGCTACGGATCGACGTGATTTTTTGCGTGGGTATAGTTGAGGACCTGGAGAGTGACATAGGTTACTTTTTATCCCGGAAAATCAAAGAGTTCCCGAGGGACTTTAAGAACTAAATCCACGCGGGCATGAACTAGTTAAATAATAAGCATATATCATCAACCCGTCTGTCCGTTTGTAATTCGAGTAATTATACGCCCAAAACTCCGTCACGCTCTAATATACCAACAACCTACCTACCTACTTACCAACAACGGGCAAACCTCAAATCTCAATTAAAGTGCATTAAATGCATAACATTACGCATATCCTACCATTTTTGTTCTCAAAGTAAGTAGATACGAATACATAAGCAAATCTATGTTACAAGCTTTTAGCTTTTAGTTTCAACTAGCTTTTGCCCTCAGCTTCGCTTATGTTAAGTTACATTCTTCAAACCCCTATTTTACCCTCTTAGGGGTTGGAATTTTCAAAAATCCTTTCTAAGCGGATGTCTACGTCATAATACCTTTAAACGAGCAATTCTTTTATAAATAATCTGAATCTCGGAAACGGCTTCAACGATTTTCATGAAATTTAGTATGCAGGTGGTTTCGGGGGCGATAAATCGATCTAGCTAGGTTTAAATTTTAGAAAACTTCGTTTTATCAGTGTTTTCAGGCAGTAAAAAACTGCTACAATATCATTAGAATACGAAGGTAAATTTCGCCACCATCTACAAGGTTATAATACCTCATTTGAGAAATTGGGCGCTCCCGAAACCAGAAGATCCCGGTTCGAGTCCAGATGTTTTTTTTTCAAGCTCCTTGTTTTGTGAGAAAAACTATTATTGGGAGCCCTTTATCAACGCATCTAATTCGTATCTGGGTATGACCGAGCTATAAAAAAAAGAATACGGTTGTAATTACATTAGTAAAGAAACCGACATTGTGCAAATATTTTTATCCTGTTGGCAATGTTTCGGTACAAAGATAAAAGTCAAATCAATAACTCTCTATCGATAAATAATAAACTTAAACATAAGCTGAAAAGTATGACTCTTCCTGACATCTGACATCATCATTGGCGAGTAGTAATAATATTATTATTTTTTTGTTTCTAAAAACACGAATTATCAAAAACATACCGAGCGAAGCTCGATCATCCAGGTACTAGCTATCTATATGCCAAACAGCTCGATCCGTCCAGTGGTATTTTCGTGGTACAACATTGAGTCTCCGTAGCCTAGTGGCTCCGGCAGTCGCTTAACAGTTCAAAGTCGATGGTTCGAATCCCAGCTCGACAGACCGAATTTTCCATTTTCAATTTTATTTTAAACAATTTCTACATGTGGAACCTTTCCCCAATTTTGTATAACTTATAAGTTATAAAAAATTAGGGAAAAATTCTCTCTTCTGATTGGTCCGCGTTCGTGCTTTAGTATGTGTCGAAATTCAAATAAAATAATATGTTTGAGAAGCTGTTGTCTTCGATAAGTCACGTGATCAATTTCTCGATTGAATATACGTCCATACTGTATCCAACATAAATATTAATGTTTAATTATTTAATAATAATTTATTTGTGTTTTATTTAAACTTTCAATATACGAAGACTATACATAGTAGGTTGATACTGCTAGCTTTGTCTCATAGGTGAAAATAGGTGAAAAATAGTGTGTGTGTCATTCGGGGCCAAAATATTTTGTTCTCGGGCAGCGTATATTGAATTCCTCGCTACGCTCAAGGATTCTACTATAGAATCCTTCACTTCACTCTGAATTCAAAATAACGCCCTCGTGGAACAAAAAATTTCTTTGCCCCATATAACACAAAAAACTATTTTTGTTTGAAAGATTACACTTCCCAAGTGGTGCCTTCCCATTTAAATTTCATCGAAATCGTTCGAGCGGTTTTAAAAAAAATCAACAATCAATTAAAATTTTGTAGTGGCACGGGTGTTTGAAGTCGGTTTTTAAAAAGAATTTTTTATAGTAAATTATGTATCTATTTAGTATTTATTGTTGTCTCCGTTGTCCCCAGTGTCCCCACATGTATCGCTGAGCCGCGATGGGGCACAAGCAGTACCTGGCCGTGGGGCAGTCGGCGCGAACCACTAGTATTGAACGTTGTCTCTGTTGTCCCCAGTGTCCCCACATGTATCGCTGACGCCGCGATGGGGCACAAGCAGTACCTGGCCGTGGGGCAGTCGGCGCGAACCACTAGTATTGAACGTTGTCTCTGTTGTCCCCAGTGTCCCCACATGTATCGCTGACGCCGCGATGGGGCACAAGCAGTACCTGGCCGTGGGGCAGTCGGCGCGAACCACTAGTATTGAACGTTGTCTCTGTTGTCCCCAGTGTCCCCACATGTATCGCTGACGCCGCGATGGGGCACAAGCAGTACCTGGCCGTGGGGCAGTCGGCGCGAACCACTAGTATTGAACGTTGTCTCTGTTGTCCCCAGTGTCCCCACATGTATCGCTGAGCCGCGATGGGGCACAAGCAGTACCTGGCCGTGGGGCAGTCGGCGCGCAACCGCCTGTTCGGGCTGGCCCCGCGCCTGCCCGGCGACAAGAAGCCGCTGCCGCTCAGCATGCTCATCTCGCAGCAGGGCAAGATCAGCCACGGTAATTGTACATTACTTATATTAGCCATAGACTCAGTAGCGGAACTTATCACTCATAAACTAATCACGCACGCCTAGCGCAAACATACAACTTTTAGTTGAACAGCTATTTACCTAGTTGTGTTTCATAAGTTTATAGGAATGTACTGCGATCATAGAATGTGCGCAAACTATCAACACGATAGTTGCTCGACAAAAAAATCAAAAAGCCGTATCGATTTGCTTTTGATTATAGTTTATTTGTGTCATCATCAGCCAGAGTGCATCCACTGTTGGACATAGGCCTCTTTTAAGTAGCGCCAACGTTGCCTATCCTCGGCCTTTCGCATCCAATCGATGCCGGCCACTTTCCGGATGTCATCGCTCCAACTAGCCGGGGGGCGCCCTACACTCCGTTTGCCGAGACGTGGTCTCCACTCGAGGACCTTACGACCCCAGCGGCCATCGGTCCTCCGACAAATGTGACCAGCCCACTGCCACTTCAGCGTGCTCGCCCTAAGAGCTACGTCGGTCACTTTTGTTCTTTGGCGAATTACTTCGTTTCGGATTTTATCCCTCAAAGAAATTCCGAGCATGGCTCTCTCCATAGCACGCTGAGCAACTTGAAGTTTGTGGACTAGCCTCACTGTCAGTGTCCACGTTTCAGCACCGTAAGTCATCACTGGTAGGACGCACTGATTAAAGACTTTTGTCTTTAGGCATTGTGGTATTTGCGACGAAAAGACTCGACGAAGTTTCCCAAATGCTGCCCAACCTAACTGTATCCTCCTGTCAATCTCCTTCTCAAAGCTGTTTCTACCCAACTGCAGAATTTGCCCAAGGTATGTATATTCTTGAACAGCTTCAAGAATAGATCCATCGACAATAATCGATCCCGGAGCGACCAGGTCGCTAAACATTATCTTGGTCTTGTCTAGGTTCATCCGGAGACCAACATGTCGGGAGGCAGCGTGGAGGGTATCAAGCATTTCTTGGAGCTCCTGCAGCGAACTCGCGACGATGACAATATCATCAGCAAAACGAAGGTGTGAAATGTACTCTCCGTTTATGTTGATGCCATGGCCTTTCCAATCAAGCGTCTTAAAGACATCTTCCAAAGCATTAGAAAACAGTTTCGGGGACAAAACATCCCCCTGTCTCACACCACGATGCAGTTGGATAGGTCTTGTCGACGCACCTTGTACTTGGACAGACATAGATGCTGAGCTGTATAAGCATCTCAACACTTCGATATACCGCCAATCTACTTGAGATCGCTGCAAGGATTCCAGAACAGCCCAGGTCTCGATGGAGTCAAAAGCTTTCTCATAGTCCACAAATGCGAGACACAGAGGCTGATTATACTCATAGGACTTCTGTATGACCTGCCTCAATGTGTGTATGTGGTCTATGGTGCCGTAACCACTGCGAAACCCGGCCTACTCCGGTGGCTGGAAATCGTCGAGTCTTTTTGATAAACGGTTCGTGATGACCCTTGAAAACAGCTTATAAATGTGACTCAGGAGCGAGATAGGTCGGTAGTTTTTCAGTAGTGTTTTATCACCCTTTTTAAAGAATAAAACTACTATGCTCCTATTCCACGCCTTCGGAGTTCTCCCGTTCTGAATTACAAGATCAAAAAAAATCCTCCGTAACTCCCTAAGTAAGGGCGCGCCCCCTGCCTTTAGGAGTTCGGAGGTGATTCCGTCTTCTCCAGGGGCTTTCCCATTTTTCTGTTGTTCAAGGGCCAACACGATCTCATCTATGCTAACATCCGGAAGATCATCGGTAAAGTGGCGTGTTAGCTGGGCTCTGGGATCCTGATCACAGGTCTTAGGCTGTGGGACATGAGTCTTATATAAGTTACCATAGAAGTCCTCAATCTCAGAGAGTATGTCTGGCTTGGCACTAACGGTACAACCACTTGAGGTCTTAAGTTTCGTCATTTGGCATCGGCCAAGCCTCTGAGTAAATACCTTTGACCCCCGGTTTTCTTCTATAGCTTTTTTTATATTTTCGGCATTTAGACGCCGGAGGTCTCGGCGAATTGATCTTTTGACCTTTCTATTGAGAGCTTGATGATCCGCTGGAGTGAATTGTACATTCTCGCGCCTTTCCTTCATGAGCTGTATAGTCTCATCTGAGAATTTGGACTTCCGGTCCGAACGCTTTGTTCCACAGAACCTATGGCCTTCTTCCCGGATGATATTTGCCACAGTTTCGAAATCCTCGTCAATATCGATGGTTTGTTCTAGAGCACCAAATCTGTTTTTGAGTTCCAACTGGAATCGTTCTGAGCCAGCTTGAGTCTGAAGCATTGTAGGCCGGAGCGTAGACTTCATCATACGAATTCTTTCCAGCTTACAGTTGATACTCAGAGTGCCTCTAACAAGTCTGTGATCGCTACCTGTGTTAAACCTGCTGATCACCGAGACATCTCTAAATATATAGCGTTTGTCTGTTATGATGAAGTCTATCTCATTTTTCGTCACATTGTCGGGGCTTTGCCAGGTCCACTTTCTGTGGGGACGTTTCTTGAAGAACGAGTTCATCAAGAAAAATCCCTTCATTTCGAGAAAGTTGACCAGCATTTGGCCCCTGTGGTTCCTGCTCCCATACCCATGCTGTCCCAGTACAGACTCGGAACCGCTCTACGTCCCTACCTTCGCATTGAAGTCCCCCATGATAACGTTGTAGTGGGCCTTAGAGGTGTCATTTAAGGCTTTATTAATGTCATCATACATAATTTCAACGTCAGAATCTGAGTATGTTGAAGTTGGTGCGTATACTTGGATGACCTTCAGAGAGTACCTCTTAGTCAATTTAATTATAAGATACGCTACTCGTGATGATACGCTGGATATCTCCACAACGTTATCAGTGAGGACCTTATTGACGAGGAATCCGACGCCACCTTGCGATAGGCTGTCTCCTTGCCGATGGTAGAGAAGGTGGCCTGATTCTAGGATTGTAGTGTCCTCCCCCTCTCTTCGGACTTCACTCAAGCCCAGAATATGCCACCTTATGTTTTCCAACTCTACCTCGAGTTCTGTAATACTTTCATTGAGCCTTAATGTCCGTCCGTTATACGTCGCCAGAGTCAGTTGTTTTTGGTAGCCCACCGTCACCCGGAGATTCTTGGCACCCCCTGCCCCACTATCCCTTTGACCGCTACCAGAGTCAGGAGAAGTGGAGCCGCCGGGAACTAGGGGCCGTTTAGTTGTTGCACTACTCATAATGTTTATTTGTGTGGAATTCACGAAAAGTACACAACTCGACTAAGCAGTTTAGTCGATGTAATAGTTGTATGTATGCGCCTTACCTTAAGGTGTAAGATAAGGGTGTGCCCGCGAAATTCAAATTTAATTTGGGTTTTCGCAATTTGTAAACTAATACGACAAAGTAGGCTTATGGCATTCTAACTGCGACAATGGCAGTATCATCTTCACAGGTTTATATAAAAAAATTTAATTGAAAGTGTCCAGTTTAAGAAATTAAACAAAATATCGACTAATTTATGAGTAACTCACGTCCAACTCAGTATTTTGATTAATTTCTTAAACTGGACACTTTCAAGTATAGATTTTTATATAAACCTGTGAAGATGATAGTGCCATTGTCGCAATTAGAATGCTTTATGCCTACTTTGTCGTATTAGTTTACAAATTGCGAAAAACCAAATTAAATTTGAATTTCGCGGGCAGAACCGTGCCTTCCACCTTAAGAGAATACATTTCTTAAAACGCTACAACCCTACCTATAAAACACGACAGACAAACACCATCTGAACGTGAGGGTAATCTATCGCCGATACCTACACGAAGTACCTACTGCGCGTGGAAAGCGAAGGTTTATAGATAGATACTTATGCCGAGTGCTTTGAACTTTTGATAAACAGCTGATCGGTTGATCACGCTCGTATCTTAAATTACTGTTTTGTGTTAAACGGACAGCTACCGGAATCGGAAATAGCTATAACTTTTTCAGTTTCATATTTCCTTTTTGCAAAAAATTACACAGATTCTCGGAATGGAAATATTTTACATAATTATTATTGTGTTTGAGCTTGTACATATTATATAGACTAGCAAAAAGCTGAGCTTTGTGAGGGCTCGCGTAGTTTTTCTAACGGGTAATAAGTTCTGTTGCAGCGGTGTTAACTCTTTGGTTTTCTAACAGATGGTGTTGGTAGTACAATAACATTCTATGCAATGAATACAAAATTGTTAATATTCATTTTTTTTAATGGTTACAAAATTATATTTTTTGACAGATAACACATCTGGATATAAAGTTAAATTACTATGTTTAAGCACAAATCTGTAGGCGTGATAGTTTTTCAGTAAAGTGTACCACAATAATGCTCAGGTTGTGGGATAGTGTTAGGACTTGCTTCGCTCGCCCTAATTACAAAATTATTGTCTCTACTCGAAAGGCTAGCGGGCGAGTTTTCAAACGGATATAAACAATCTGCTAGTTTCAAAGAAAAACAAATTCGTGACCCACTGACACTGTATTATGCGAAATATTAGCAAGTATGCAATTCTTTTGCATTGCCTCACGAATAGCGTTATTTTCGTAATTTATTATTTATCGTTTCGAGTTACTGGATTCAGCGTTTTAATCTTTTAATTAATAATAACTTGAAATAGCCGGTAATATGCTTTTTAAAATCTTTTTTTTTTCTACTTTTTCAGGGTTTGAAACTATTTGTAAAATTATATTATTTATGTTATAAAAGTAAACAACACGATAAAAGTTATTATTTAGTTGAGGATTAGATAAATACTTCGAGCACAGAAAAATATCTACTCGATAAAATGTTCACTTTAAGGCTGTATCAACTATTATTTCAAAATGATGCAAAGACTCACTCTATTTATAAATCTTGAATAAGTAGGTATTATTTTTCGGTGAAGTACAAGTTACCTGAACACAATAATATATTGTGTGTTAATAATTTAAAACATTGACTTTACGACCAAAATTTCAAAATTATTTACGTCATGTATGCCAACTTTTAGCTCTTACGACAAGTTGACACTACCACCGGTTCGGAAACAACTTAAAATAGCAATTATGACTATAAACTAAGCCACTACCGCTTATGATTTGAGCGCCTATGTATAATAACACGCGATGTTAAAATATGCGTTTTGCAGCGGCGCGCAGTAGTTAGTTATTGCTTGGTATTTCGTAATGCGGTGTCAAAGTCAGCTCATTTATAAATGACCAACTTCAACTAAACTATGACGTGCACAATATACTAACCCAGATAACTAGATAGATACATACCTCAACAGCTATTTTTCGCGATTTTATCCTCGTGTATTTTTATGGCTAGATGAAAATGAGGAAATTCATAGGAGAACTAGTCTATTGCTTGGTATTTATTGGTATTAACACAATATACCTAATACCTACTACTTATCCCAGATAACTAGATAGGAAACTAGACAGATAACTAGATAGACCAAAACATTCGCGATTTTATCTTCGTGTATAAATTATGGCTTACTGAAAATGAGGAAATTCGTAGAACCAAAGTAACCGCGACATTCTTTACTATACCTAACCCTTCTCTGATGATGAGGAGATGATTATGATGAGGAGGGAAAGGAAAGAAAAGGAAGAAAAGAGGAAGAGAGAAGAATGAAACATTGTTCGGTTGGCATGAAGAAATGTTATGTGGTTCTGTGCCAATCTGGGAGACATGGGGAGGTTGTTTTAGTCCGTGCAAGTTGGACACGCCCTGCCCGCAGGCAGAAGTCCGAAGGGATTTTTTCCTCCCCCGAAGAAAAAAACCCTTCTCTGAAAGGAGACTTGCGCTCAATAACGAGCCGTTGATTTGATGGGTTGCTGATGATAATGATGCACTGAGATTATAAAAGAATTATAAAGATAAAGATTCATAGGTTCCAACTAGTCAAGTTCCAGTAGTATACTTATACTGGTACTTATCTTATCCACTATAAATAAATTATTATGTAACTCAAGGTAGTCTTGATAATCTCGATTTTAGCTTCATACTACGCATTCCACGATGTACGAATAGGTAGTTTTTTGAAACTTTCACTTTTTTTTTTCAAATTTTGTGTAATACGCGCCTCTGTAGCTGTAAAAACTTTCTATTTAATCTGACAAACTACTGTGCAGATTTTAATTTTAAACTGTGTGGTAGTTTCTGAATAAAATTGTTTAACAGACAGACTGACATACAGACGGACTGGACGAAAAAATGAAGAGTGTAACCTGTTAACTACAAAACCCTGAAGAATGTGAAGTAAAAGATAATTACTTAAATAATAATCATTTCTAAAGTCAACAGGCGGCGCAGCGTTACGAGAATTAAGTAAAATTCAAATTCAAAATTCAAAATTATTTATTTCACGTAGGCCAACCCGTGGCTCTTATGACACGTCAAGATTCTACCACCGGTTCAGAAAGCGGATTCTGCTGAGAAGAGCCGGCAAGAAACTCAGCAGTTGCTCTTTTCAAAATAATCATTTTACAATATTAATAAGTAGCTATTACATTGTAATAAGTTTTTATACTATCTTGTGTAGTAGTAAGCTTTAGTAAGATAGTATCTAATTTAAACCATTGCATCGCCTACTGATATGGTGTAACACCCTTAATCTATGAATTGCATGCAAGGGCAAACACCTTTAGGTACAATTAAGACAATTTTATCATCCCAGGGTTGCGCGATTGTAACAAAAATAAATAGATAACAATTGAAAATCTAGAAATGTATTATTAACTTCTTGCTTGTAATCTTTCCAAAAGCTTTTCCTATATAAGCGCAGTTTCCACATCTAAAGGCTAATCATGAGCGAGAAATAGCTAAGATGGACGACTCTGTAAATTAACTTTTTTTGAAGTCGGTTTAAAATCAATACGACGGTATATCCACTTGGAAAAGTAGATTAAACTATTTATTTATTTTTACTATGGAATCCTATAATAGCATTAGAGTCGTTATCAAAACATTACATTGGTATTTCAATTGGTTAAGTATAAAAACCAATAATTTAAATACTTAAGCATGGAACGCAGTAGCATATTAATTTTATCTTGGAACTTTGCTAAAAATAACTTCCTGCATCGAGTATTATTAGATCCGTGGAAGAATAAGAGTAATCGACAAGGCTCATCGAAGCTGAAGTGGTAATGGGCGGGACCAGGACATAAGGTCAAAGAACCGAGTAATATCCATTCCTAGGTGCTGGATTGGCGTTTTTTTCACAGAGAAATGCAGCGTAGAAAGATTCCCTGGGAGCAGCGGGGAACAAGTGGCACAAGATTGTGCTCTGTGGCATTCCTATATCTACATGAAACGTTCCTTCCGATAAGTGACCTATAATTCATAATTCATAATTCCTACCTACCTCTCTATCTCTTTGCATCGTATTCCTCATGGCTAAAGATCGGAACCCCTTTCCAGAATTCTTAATGTAATGGTAGGAGTATTCATGGAATGAACCGATTTGGCTGTTTGGAATAGTGATAACTCATACCCAGGATTAACACATAGGCTACATTTTATCCCGGAAAATTGAGGAGTTCCCGCGGGAATAAAAAAACCTTAATCCACACGGACGAAGTCGCGGGCACATCTGATATTTGATATGATTTTGAGATACGCTCAAAAATAAATTGAATAAAAAAGTAGAATAAGAAACTGGGTTTTTGAAAGTCCATACTGTCACATCGTACTCGTATGTTGCTCGTTACTGCACCACTAGGTTGCACAGGTTGTTAACAAACTTTCACTCTCTTATTACTTATCTCGGAGTGAAAAAATGAGGTGAAAACGTTTTTTGCAAAAAATTCTCGCATCTTTGGATGCTGGCGTAGAATGTAGCACGACAGTTAAATTAATCTGTTTTAGTCTGTAATTAATTAAATAAATACTAATCTGAATGCTAAACCAGTGATAGCCTAGTGGTTAGGACTGTGGTCTCCTATTCGGGGGGTCGTAGGTTCGATCCCGGGTACGCACCTCTGACTTTTCGGAGTCCAGTGCGTTTAAGCAATTGAATATCACTTGCTTCAACGGTGAAGGAAAACATCGTGAGGAAACCTGCACACCTGAGAGTTCTTCATAGTTCTTGAAGGTGTGTGAAGTCCGCCAATTCGCATTGGGCCAGCGTGGTTGACTATGGCCTATAACCCTTCTCTGAGAGGAGACCTGTGCTCAGTGGTGAGCCGTTGATGGGTTGCTAATGATGAATCTGAATGCTAAAACTTTATGGGTAAAACGTGCAGCATAAGTAGGATATACTTATTAATGTTATAAATGCGAAAGTTTGTGAGGATGGATTTTGTTACTATTTCACGCAAAAACTAGGTAGGTACTTGACTGATTTTGATGAAACTCACCATGTCATAGCTTATACATCAGAATAGCACATATATGCTACTTACTATAGGATATTAAAGTAATTTAATCTCCATTTTCACCAACGCCGCGCTGAAGAAGGCTCTCCTTCAGCCTTTAGAAACGAAAACTGTTGATATTAAGGACAAATAAACTAAATAAACTTCACTACATAATATAAAACAAAGTCCCCCGCCGCGTCTGTCTGTCTGTCTGTTCGCGATAAACTCAAAAACGGATTTTCATGCGGTTTTCAACAATAGATAGGGTGATTCATGAGGAAGGTTTTAGTGTATAAATTGTTAAGGTTTTGTGTAAATTGGTTGAAATATGACGGTAATTGTTGACAATGTCGGAAAAATTCAAGCCGCTTGGGAGCTTTCATCGAAAACGCTGCCTAATGCCTTTGAGATATATCTCAAAGGCATTAGGCAGCGTTATGTATACCTAACAAAGCAATTTATGGTGGTGGTATGGTGGGATAAGTATTAACAGAAAAGTTTGATATGGCATATTAACTATCTTTTAAGGATAGCTTACTATACCCATTTTAACTTCTAAAACAATGGTCACAGACCACGCGGTAATTGGAAATCTATTTAGACGGATACAGTATTAATCCTTATTAACTTAAATCCTTACTAATATTATAAATGCGAAAGTGTGTTTGTTTGTTGATTTGTTGGTTTGTCCTTCAATCACGCCGCAACAGGGCTACGGATCGACGTGATTTTTTGCATGGGTATAGTTGAGGACCTGGAGAGTGACATAGGCTACTTTTTATTCCGGAAAATCAAAGTTCCCGAGGGATTTTACAAACTAAATCTACGCGGACGAAGTCGCGGGCATCAGCTAGTATTATTATAAGCCGAGCGATACTTCTTTTATAAGCCTACGTACCTACTGTTCAATATACCTTAGGAAACATTTCAAGGAGTTTGCTAAGAATACTTAGGCGTAATATACTCTACTAGCCGCGCGAAGCCGGGGCGGGCCGCTAGTAAATTATATACTTTGTACTGGCTCGGGCGTTTGAAGTCGTTTTTTAAAAATATTTTTCGACCGAGCGAAGCGAAGGTCTTTGAGTCTACTTGAGTGAATTTGCACTTGTCCGTCCGTCCGTCCGTCCGTCCGTCCGTCTGTCAGAGCCTTATAACTTCTGAATTACTGAACGAAATTACTTCAATTTTAGATATAATATGTAAACCGATGGCCTCCAGCCGAAAATGGCTTAAAAAGTTATAAAAATCTTTATTTCAGGGGGGCTCTCATAGAAGCGAATGCGAAGAAAAAAAAAAAATTTTGCGTTTCATAGGTTTACAGTACCTCATTTTAAAGATAATTTGGAACAGAGTACAAAAGTATTTTTTTTTAAATTTTTTTCCTAAAATTGACGAAATGGGGGGCTTTCAAAGTGGAGATTATATTTGACCTCAGAACGGAATAACCATTGAAAGCTGGGGCTTGAAAGTTTTACAATTTTAGCGTAATATCATGTACTTGAACAACAAATACTAAAATTAGATAAATGTAATAAGGAAACTAAATTATTTAACTTTTAATGAGCAGCAACAACAGAACTTCACAATGATGTCAATAGATGGCGCTCTCATCTCATATAGCAAATGCAGCTTTATGTAACATACCTATTATTCAATTAAGATTATTATTTAGTCATTTAGCAAACATCAATAAAACTTCACGTTGCAGTTTGTTTTTACATATTTCTGATCGTGTCAATAGTTGACGCTGTGTACAAGTAATTTAATTTGAATGTTCCAAAAAACTATACCTAAGTTTGATTGAGGCCTTGAGGATTTCACTATAACAGTTCCCTAACCTTTACGGGCTACCTATGTTAAGTTAGTTAACACTTTCTGTCAACTTTGTTATTACGAACCTCTACGGGACAACTAAAGGTGAAAATGACATTGGGATGTTAGAATTGTATTTAGGGGCTACCTATGTAAAGAGACTTCTACAAATGGGATGATTTAGGTATGGTTGGTGAAAACGGGCATAATAATAATGTCAATTTTGATCGTCAATTATGGGAAACCGTTACCGCGAGGTCTCAGTTCGGGGCGAACCACTAGTTTATATTAAGTACATGTATTTTTTTGGTGGCCGTTATATTTACAGTCCAGAATGTAGTAGAGAGCGCTCCTTTTAGTGGCCGAGCAAGATCAAGCCCAGTGGAACAGAAGCTCCTGATGTCGTACTTATAATGAGCTATTGTATAATCAGGCTGTGTAAAGTGGGTCAAGTTACCGGAAGGCTGCAGCCGCCCTTGGTCAGTCCGATGTTCACCGAAAGTGGACGGACTGCATTCTTGCGATGGGCTGATAGTGATGCGAGCTATCGATGCTTTTACTTTCGGTAAATTGTCATCTTTGGAATGGAGCGACGTAAAATTATTTTTAAAAAAACGACTTCAAACTCCTGCGCCACTATACAAAGTATATAATTTTTTGTTGATATTTTAAAAGCCACTCGATCGTTGATAAAATTTATATGGGACCACCCTTTCAAACAAAAAAAGAATTTTCTAAATCGGTTCAGGCGTCTTCGAGTAATCGGTGGACATAAAAGAAAAGATTCCGACGAATTGATAACCTCCTTTTTTGAGTCGGTTAAAAAGAGGTTGTCTTTGAAAACTTATTTATGGTCGTTGTTGAGCGATCTTTAGGTAGAGGAAAATCGTATTGCTTCGTGTCATCGACTAATAGTATAAACAGTAGGTACGGTACATCTGTGGATTATAAGTAGGTACGGTACATCTGTGGATTATAAGTAGGTACGGTACATCTGTGGATTATAAGTAGGTACGGTACATCTGTGGATTATAAGTAGGTACGGTACATCTGTGGATTATAAGTAGGTACGGTACATCTGTGGATTATAAGATTATCATTAGTATTTTCACTTTAAATGTCGGCAGTCCCAATTAGGGCTTCCAATACCGGGATCCCGGTATTGGCTAATACCGGAATCCCGGACTTTTTCAATACCGGTATTGAGGGCTTCCAATACCGGGATACCGGTATTGGCTAATACCAGGATCCTAGGCCTTTTTCACATTTTTATCAATATCTACAGACATGCCTGCAGCCCAATATTGAGTTGATTTGAACTGAAAAACAACTGGAAGCAGAAATGGAGGCTAAAACAAAAAAAAAGTATCTAAGCCCCAAGCTTCCTCTAGCATTGATAATGAATCTATTGTGAGAGTTGAGAAGATAATTAATTATAAGCGTTTTAAGGCATAGAGTAAATTTCCAAAATCATGTCAAAAGTTAATAGATTGTTACGGCAATTAATATGTCAAAATCTTTTTTTGTCGTATTGAAAGAATTCTTCTAAGGAGTAAAAATTTTTCCCTTGCAACCATCTCTTTAATTTATGTGCCAAGTATTGTTTTGGTAGAGTTTTGATATCGGTTGGCAATTTATTGAATATTTTAATTGCCATAGCATAACAATTTTTATTAAAATGTGATGTTTGTGGTGCTATGGTAAAATAAGTTTATCGCGATCTCTCAGAGATCGCATATTTAAATTTGTGTCACGCTTGGCCGTTTAGTTATGCATACTCATTTTCACAAATTTCGATATTTCCAAAATGTACATGGATGGAAGTGACAAGACCATGAGCTTTGTGAAAGCCATATGGCACCATATTTGTGTAGGCACACAAATATGGTGCCATGCGAAGGATAGCCCTAAGGCATTTTTGAACCAAATTACAAGGCCATAACGGAGTACTGCAGAGACATAATCATGGTACGCAGTAAGAGCCGTGCGAATACTTCTTGTAAGTCTGCGCAGAACAAAGACAAATCTATTAAGTCATCACAGACATTGTGTGTTAAAAAAAATCACTCTCGGAAAAACTAACGGTTTATTACGACTTCGTCCGCGTGTAGTAAGTTTTCTAAAAATCCTGCGGCACCCATTTTTTTCGGAATAAAAATAGCCTATATAACTGTTCAGGTCCTCAACTATCAGATGTTTAGTATTCATAATACTTTCATCCAACATTCCAACCCTCACTTTACCCCTTTTGAGGGGGATTTTCGTAAATCTTTTCTGAGCTGATCCCTTGAAATAACCTAGACCACCCAAACAAGTAAATAATATCTATAAAATCAAAATATTCCCATACAAATTTTCACCCCCTATTGTACTACAGCTCTGAAAGGGTGATTTTCTGAAATAGCTTATACAGGTTTTTAATACCTAAAATTAGTAACTAAAATGCCGATTTTTCATGTCTCTTACTTCAAAAGATACGACTTCCATAATGATTTCAATACCGGGATCCCGGGATCCCGGTATTGAAAAAAATATTTCCGGTATTAATACCGGTATTGAAAAACTCCGGTATTCGAAAGCCCTAGTCCCAATGACTGTCCATATTTTTTGTCTTTTTTGGCCCTAAATTGAAATCTAAGTTATGTTAATTACTTAATTTCTCTTATAAAACATAACCATTATCTTTCTGCATCTAGCAATTAACAGTTTTAGACTGGGTTTCCACCCACACACGCTGGGTTCGCACCCGCGCCCGCAGCGGTTGCGGTACCGCTAGTACTGCGCCTGCCGCGGGCGCAAACCGCGCGGTGGTAATTGAAACTGCATTTTCCATACAAATCTGCATTCTACAGAGGCCGCGGGCCACAACCGCTGCGGGCGCGGGCCGCGAACTGCACCGTGGAAACCCAGTCTAAGATTATAGTAATATTTTTTAAATTGCTTAAGTTCATTATGACAAATCGAATAAGTAATATTAATATAAAAAAAAAAGAGTCCAATCGCTCAATTTGCAAAATGTATTTAATATAAGCATCTATGCATATCGATATCGATTATCTCCTAATTGTTACATCACTAACTTACTCATCTTTTTGAATATTTCATACGGCATTGGTTCCAAAACAGGTAGGACACTGTAACTACGTAGTAATTACAGTGTCCTACCTGTTGATAAGTGATATATTAATTTTTTCGTACATTATCTTTAACCAACCCAAAATAATTATTATTGATCTTATTTTTTAAATCCGTTTATTTTTAACCGACTTTAAAAAAAGGAGGAGGTTCTCAATTCGTCGGAATCTTTTTTTTATGTACGAGTATGTTCACCGATTACTCGAAGACGCCTGAACCGATTTGGAAAATTCTTTTTTAGGGTTCCGTAGGGATTGCGTTGTATTTTAGGGGTTTTTTGGTTGAAAAGGTATACTTCCCAGGTGGTCCCATTTAAACTTTATCGAAATCGGTCGAGCGGATTTTAAAAAATCAACAATAAATTATATACTTTGTTTTGGCGCGGGTGTTGTTTGTGTAATTAATTGTTCTAAGATAAAATTATCTTCAGCTGTTTTTAGGTAGGTACTACACCAAAAACCAGTTTTGGAATTATGAGCTATCAAAGACTAAAAAAATACTAACCATAGACTATAGAAACGTACTGTTTTCGGTTAAAAATACAGTATAAAAATTGTAAAAAAAAATCGGCCAAGTGCCAGTCGGGCCTCGCTCTTTTAGGGTTTCCTACATATGACCAAATCACTTTTCTAGTCTAACTAGATATTTAAATATCTTAGTTCTTAGATAGTACTTAATTAGCATATGGGGAAAAATGCTCGTTGGTTTTGGCCACAATTACTTATAAAACGGCATCATAAATCGGTGTTTTCAGTATTTGTTGTTTAAATAAACTATATAATACATAATATAAAGAAATTTCAAATTCCTAAGTAGTTTAGTTTTTGAGATAGACCCCGTAACAAAAGTGGTCTAAAACCGAAAACTTTGACGGCCTCCCATTTCTTCATTTTTGTTACCAAAAAGTAAAAACATATATATATATTTGAACTCTACTTAATGAGTTCTAGACAATGACACCCCACATGCCAGGGTAAAAAAATAAAATTTTATATCGACTCCTTTACCATGTATGGAAGCCTCCTTTATTTTTAATTTAATTTTATTTTTATTATTTGTCGTTATAGCGGCAATAGAAATACACACTCTGTGAAAATTTCAACTGTCTACCTATTACGGTTTACGAGATACAGCCCGCTGACAGACGGACGGACGGACGGACGGCAGAGGCTTAGTAATAGGGTCCCGTTGGCATCCTTTGGGTACGGAACCCTAAAAACAGTTTTAGTATTCTGTGGTCTACAACACCTTACAAAGTACAAACTTACAATGAACCCCTACGAATCTAAATTTTAAAATAAAAATATAAAAACTTGAAAAAAATACCTCATCATGTAACTTTTCTGTGCAAAGTAAGATAAAACTTATTTTTACGGCTATAAAGTTCATAATATATTGCGTTGTTATTACATATTGTTGTAGGTTTTTGTGTAGATTTTTATATACGACTGCCTGAAAAAAGGAGTAGGTAAGTATATTGTTAAATTTATTTTTCAAAATAAAATTTTCACCCGACTAAGGCAAAACCCAAAGGAGGGGTTATGTTTTTAGCAGTCCATGTGTGTGACTACTTAAGAATGTTCCACTGCACCGTAGCGAACATACTGCTGAGCCGATTTTGATGAGTGACGTGCCAATCGATTCGTTATGATAGTCCGGGTGTCATAGGGTACATTTTGTATTAACAAACCATGTAACTAGGAATTACGACTTCTTCTTCCTAGCGTTTGTCCCGGCATACGCCAGGGTCCGCTTTCCTGCTAAGTTTCTTCCACTTTGCACGATCTAAAGCATCCTCTTTACGAAGACCGTTGGCACGTGCATCTGCCTGTACTATGTCAATCCACAGTTTCTTTGGCCGGCCTCGGGACCGCTGTCCAGGGACGGGCATATTTAGGCACCTGTGACCCACATTACGACTAGTCTTCCCATTTCTATATGTAACAAATTCAATTATGTTACGTATACAATTTTCCGTTTTCGAGTTACAGTTTTTGAACTTTTGTCCTTGTTCATTGTAAGTTATTAGGTATTTTTACAAGAAATACTCTTACTTTTAGCGGTAGCGACCGGCGTTTATGCGACTGCATCGCGTTTTCGCGACTCATATGCGTTCGATATAAATTAGCCTGAGACTTTCCACGGCGCGGTTCTCACCCGCGCCCGCAGCGGTTGCGGTACCGCTGTTTTATTTCAATACTCACGAAACCGCGGGTTTATGCGGTCCCGCAGCCGCCGTGGTTGCGGGAAAGGACCGCTAAACCGGCATCGGAAGGAGAGAACTACTGCCGCCTGCGTCCGTGCGACCGATCGCGACCCGCGCGGTTCTACTGTGGGCGCCGCGAGCAACCGCGCCGCGAGCGCTTCATTTTCCATCATCATCATCATTACCAACCCATGAACGTCTCACCACTGAGCGCAGGTCTCCTCTCAGAGAAGGGTTATAGGCCATAGTCCACCACGCTGGCCCAATGCGAGTTGGCGGACTACGCACACCTTCAAGAACATTATGCAGAACTCTCAGGTGTGCAGGTTTCCTCACGAAGTTTTCCTTCACCGTTGAAGCAAGTGATATTTGCTTAAACACACTTGACTCCGAAAAGTCAGAGGTGCGCGGGATCGAACCTGAGACCCGCCGAATAGGAGACCACAGTCCTTTAACCACTACGCTGTCACTGCTGAGGAAATACCGGAGGAAGGTCGATAATTTTGCAGTTTTCCCTGCACCTTCCTCTTTTAGCACAGGGTCCTCGAGGTCCAAAACTTGAAAATATGTTAAGTAACAATCCCTGAACAACATCCCAAAATTTCATTATCTTTCGACCTTTTTCCACCTAACCCCATTTTTTCCTACATTCCTTTTTTTTGTTTGAAAGGGTATACTTTCCAGGTCCCATTCAAAGTCGAAATTTAAATTTAAAAAAAATCAATAATAAATTATATACTTTGTAGTGGCGCGGGCGTTTGAAGTCGTTTTTTAAAAAAAAAAAATTATTTTAAATTATACTTTATGAGGAAGGTACATTTAAAAGCATAATTATTATGTTACTTCCTCAAAGAAAATTCATTGCGGGTCGTGCTCTTGAGACACCATTTATCGATAGTTCTGTAGATTTTCAATTTGTTTTCAATAGACAAAAGCTACATGGAAGAAATTATTGGCTTCCCATTCAACTGTCCCTAGGAATTAAGACAGTTTAATATTATTAGGGCGAGCGGAGCGAGACCTATCACTATCCCACAACCTGAGCTTTTTGTGGTACATTTTACTGAAAAACTATCACGCCTATAGATTTGTGATTTAACATAGTAATTTAACTTCATATTCAGATGTGTTATCTGTCAAAAAAAATATAATTTTATAAATATTAACTTAAAAATTATTGCCCGTTAGAAAAACTACGCGAGCCCTCACAAAGCTCAGCTTTTTGCTAGTAATATTGTGATTATTGACCTAGGCAGTTATTACAAAATGATGCATGCTGTTTCCCCATGCTCAATATTTTTATAATCATCTTTCCTAATTAGTTACTTAAGTAGGTATAGCTTTACATTTCTAAACAAAAATTTTCTTTTTGTGTTTAAGAAATCAATACGGTTGTCGAAATCCTACTCGATATACTTAACATTATAAATGCGAAAGTTTATGAGGATGGATGTTTGTTACTCTTTTTGGCAAAACTACTAGACGAATTTTGATGAAACTTAACAATGGAATGGTTTATACCTCAGAATAGCACATACATGCTATATATATTTTATCCCGGAAAATTAAAGAATTCCCGCAGGAACAAAACTCTTAATCCGTGGGGACGAAGTTGAGGACAACAATTATTTTTCAAATATGAAAATATGGCCAATGTGTTTATCCTGATTTTTATTGACTTGTCATCTTACTATTACTATACCTATTAATGCGCAAGCGTGTATTTTTCATTTCATTACGCAGTAATGGAGCATGCAATGGAGCAAATAGTTTAAGACGAGAGCGGTATTCGATATAATTTATCCGTGAAAAGCAAAGTGTGCCCGCGTTATTTTTAAAAAAATACGTGTGGCACTCGGGGACTGCCGCGTTAAAGCTATTGCATAGCTTTTTCTAGTCGCACGCACACAAACATCGTGCCGAAGTCTGCCGAACTGAAACGACGGGGTGTTAGGTTTATTTTCGTTACGGTATTTCTTGATTCGGTCGCCGCGCTCAAAGCCCGCGATAAAAGCTATCCAATAGCTTAAAAATCAATCTCCACGCGGACGAAGTCGAGGACAAAGGCTAGTGATTACACAAATAGAAGAAGTTTTTGGGACGTTACCGCGTCATGTCGACATTACTGACTGTGCGACTCGATATTGCAATTCATATCTGACAGCCACATCACTAGCTAGCTCATCTTTTTAATTTAATACGGCATTGCTTCCAAACAGGTACGACAGAGTAATAACTAAGTAATTACGAGTATGAATGATGTATTAATTTTTTTTTGTTGTACATTATCCTGTACCGACATAATGTCGCGTGACCTAGATGTCTCGAGTCAGGGACGGTTTTAACATTAATTATAGGGTGATAAGTACACGGGTTGCTTCTTCGGTTTATTAACCGACTTCAAAAAAGGAGGAGGTCCTCAATTCGTCGGAATCTTTTTTTTTATTTTTTTTATTTGTATGTTCACCGATTACTCGAAGACGCCTGAACTGATTTGGAAATTTCTTTTTTGCTTCAAAGGGTATACTTTCCAGGTGGTCCCATTGAAATTTTATCGAAATCCGTCGAGCGGTTTTTAAAATATCAACAATAAATTATATACATTGCAGTGGCGCGGGCGTTTGAAGTCGGTTTTTTAAAAAGTTTTTTTTTTTAATAAATTATATAGGTACTTATATTACTAGCTTTTGCCGCCGACTTCGTTAGTGTAAGGTTTTTTAATCCGGCGAAAATCCATTGTTTTAAGGTAGTAAAAGCAGTGATAGCCTAGTGGTTAGGTCTGGTCTCCTATTCGGGGGGTCGCAAGTTCGATCCCGGGCACGCACCTCTAACTTTTCAGTTATGTCCGCCTGAGCAGTTAAATATCGCATGCTTCGACGGTGAAGGAAAACATCGTGAGGAAACCTGCACGCCTGAGAGTTCTCCTTAATGTTCTCAAAGGTGTGTGAAGTCTACCAATTCGCATTGGGCCAGCTTGGTGGACTATGGCCTATATCCCTTCTCTGAGAGGAGTCCTGCGCTCAGTAGTGAGACGTTAATGGGTTGCTGATGATGATGATGATTAAAAGTAGGCATTCAAATTAACGTCGATCTGTTGCTTAACGTTACTACGTATGTACGTTACGACTGTATGCGCTCCTCTCACCGACGAAGGTAGAGCTATAAGGCCGCCTTTGTGTTTGTAGTTTTAATTTGTGTATATTTTTGTTTTCTCTTTCTTTTGTGCGATAAAATCTTTATCGGAAACTAGTTAACGCCCGCGACTTTGTCCGCGTGAATTTAGTTTATTAAAAATCCCGCGGGAACTTTCTGATTTTCCGGGATAAAAGTATAGCCTATGTCACTTTCCAGGTGCTCAACTATATCCGTAGCTCTTCAGCAGCGCGACTGGAATTGGAAGGACAAAGCAACAAACAAACACGCTTTTGCATCTATTTTTTTTTATTAAAGTGTTAACAACCTCTTCTAACCTACACTTAAAGGAAATATCCGATAAATTTCTTAAATAAATATCAAAAAATCTGAGGCCACCGGGATTCGAACCCACATCACTCAGGAATAATAAGTCCTAAATGTGTTGACCAGTTTACACTACGGCCAAGACGAACTAGACGTGAGCAACGAAATTAGTGATCGTATCTACTTTTTCAAGCCGTTCAAGCAACTGTTAGCGACATCTAGTAAATTCAAATTCAAAATTATTTATTTCACGTAGGCCAGCCTGTGGCTCTTATAAGACACGTCATGACTACCATCGGTTCGGAAAGCAGATTCTGCTGAGAAGAGCCGGCAAGAAACTCAACAGTTGCTCTTTTCAAAATATTCATTTAACAAATATTATTATGTAGCTTTTACATTGTAATAAGTTTTATAAACTATCTTTTTATTCTATTTTAACCGGGAGGTCTCGGGTTCGATTCCCGGCGGGGTCAATTTGGGAATTCATAATTTCTGAATTGTCTCTGGTCTGGTCTGGTGGGAGGCTTTCGTTGGCCGTGGCTAGTTACCACCCTATCGTCAAAGACGTGCCACCAAGCGATTTAGCGTTCCGGCACGATGGCGTGTAGAAACCGATTGGGGGTATGGGTTGAATTTTCACTGCCGTACCCCTTCCAAGTTAGTCCGCTACCATCTTAGACTGCATCGTCACTTACCATCAGGTGAGATCGCAGTCAAGGACTATCTTGTGATCGAATAAAAAAAAAACTTGAGAGGTGTCAAGGGACACCCGGGTGGAACGTAGTTCCTTTCGATTAATTTTAGTGAAGGAATTGTAATAAACTAGTGGTGTCATCTAGTATTAAATTTATTAACTACGATGAATTATATTTAGTTTATTTCTATTGCACTGTTACAAAACCAAAGAGTTACTCTGGTTTTTTAACAGATGGCGTTAGTAGTACAATAACATTTTATCCAATTTATACAATAGAAAATTAGGGAAAAATTCCACATGTAGAAATTATTTAAAATAAAATTGAAAATAGAAAATTCAGTCTGTCGAGCTGGGATTCGAACCATCGACGTTGAACTTTTATGCCCGGTTCCTATAAGTAAGAAACGATTCGTTTTTCTTACGGATAGTACTATTTACTACGAGGCGTAAGTCAAAACCGTTCCCATAAAAAACGTTTCGTAAGCTAAGTTACCGATAGCTTGTTACCTACGGATGGGAGGGTTACGAATAACGAATAGTAAGACAAATGTATGTAGAAGACGGCTTGTGGCGTTCCTATATAAAAAAAGAAATGTTAACGAGCTGTCAAAGTTACGAGTCGTTTTAAATTTGCTTACTGCCCGATATCGGCCGGTTGTGTTCTATCGTTTTGCGTGTTTTGAGTTATTAACTGCAATTAATTGTAAAATGTCTCGTTCAGACAGTGAATTGACTGATTTGGAAATTTTGTCCGACTGGAATAGCTCCGTTTCAGATGGTGAAGGTCCAGGAATCATTTGGACTTGTTTGTATTGGCATTAGTCCCCTTGCTCGTTAATATTGGGTTACTTTGTATAAGATCAACTAGCAAAGCAACCTCGTCTTTCATCATTGGCTACTTCATTTTCTACAAATAAAACAAATAAAAAACAATTTTATCCTATTGTTTCGAATCTATTCGAAGAATAGGTCTGTAATACCTACTACAGTTATTAACAAAATAATATTATAATTTTTAACAAAATTACTTTACTTTACCTGTGTAAGATGCATTGCAATAGCAGTAATTACCTATATATTTAATCTTTCGGGAACACATTGGGAACACTGCACGATATGTGATAAGAGGAATATTTAAAAATTTTAGTTGAACAGAAATTCAAAACACGACGTGCGAACTGCGACGTTCCAACGAACCACATACAGATATTTTGTTGTGATTGCGCTACTTTCACGCGGCCCGAAAAACTTATTTTTTCAATAAAATAAAATGATTTCTGCAACACCGAAATCATAAAATAAACTAAAAAAGCATTTTTTCACACTATAACGTCCACATGCTTAAAATAATAATAAAGAAATTAGTTTTCACTGGTTTTCACTGTCATTCTGAATATGCTTCACTGGCAAAACGAAACGCTATGAGTGTCTGACGGAGGGCTTCGGTAACGCGGATAACCAACATCTGGCCGTCCCAGGTAGCGGACCCGAAGAAATTTAGGAACGCTATTTATGGTTCGTTACTCGTAACTCAAAAACGAATAGTAGCTTTAGTACAATGACGATTAGTTAATAATAGGAACCGGGCATTAGGCGACTGCCGGAACCACTAGGCCATGCAGACGCCGTGCTATATAGCGAAAATACCGAACACAATGCAAAATTCACATTCAACAAAAAAGTGTCGGTTTCAAAAATGTGTCGAGTGTCGGTTCCTTAAATTTTTCCGTCTAGCCCCCTTCCGTACCGCGCGATAAGGAACTACGTTCCAAAAAATATTCTTGTGGGCAGCTGGATGCCAAGCCGATTTATCCCATGCAATTTTGTTAGAATAGATGTGATTGAACTGTCGACCTTTCAATTTTCAGACCTCGGGCTATTTACGCTTATAGCTTTAAGTGTTTACGTACCGGGTTTTCCACGTACGCATTACCTAAAAAAAGTTCCATTTTGTAAACAACTTTGAAGCAGACTTGACCCGATGTCACGATTATTCTATCTGAGAACAATACATAATGAGTAATAACAAAACTACATAATAAGGTACAATAGTTCCCCTACGCCAGGACATTATTTTAAATGACGCAAAAACAGCAGACCTTTTGTTGTTTTTGCTTTTTTTCTGTAACTGATGACTGAACGATAGACAGACAGCTGTCACGTTTATCTAATTGAAGACGCACGCCTAATAGTTATTTGTTATATGGGGCCAAAAAATTTTTTTTTTCATCACACCTATTCGAAAAACGAATATTGGCTTCAGAGAATAGCGGGAGCAAAATTTAATTTTAACCCCATGGGACTTTTCATTTCTCTCCTCTGATTGGTCCGCGTTCGTGCTTTAGTATGTGTCGAAATTCAAAAATGTTTGACAAGCTGTTGTCTTCGATAAGTCACGTGATCAAATTTGTCAATCAGATATACGCCCATACTGTATCCAACATAAATATTAATGTTTAATTATTTAATAATAATTTATTTGTGTTTTAAACTAACTAATAACTAATTTATTTTTGTTTTATATAACTTTCAATATACAATGTCTATACATAGTAGGTCGATACTCCTAGCTTTTTCTCATAGGTAATGATGAAAAATACTGTGTGTCATTCGGGGCCAAAATATTTTGCTCTCGGGCGGCGTATATTGAATTCCTCGCTACGCTCAGGATTCTACTTTAGAATCCTTCGCTTCGCTCCGAATTCAAAATAACGCCCTCGGGGAACAAAAAATTTCTTTGGCCCCATATAACACAATAGTTATTTGTGTTATATGGGGCCAAAGGAATTTTTTGTTCCCCGAGGGCGTTATTTTGAATTCAGAGCGAAGTGAAGGATTCTATAGTAGACTCCCGAGCGCAGCGAGGGATTCTAAAGTAGAATCCTGAGCGTAGCGAGGAATTCAATATACGCCGCCCGAGAGCAAAAAATGTTGGCCCCGAATGACACACACTATTTTTCATCATTACTTATGAGAAAAAGCTAGGAGTATCAACCTACTATGTATAGAGTTACCAATTACTTACTATGTATACATTACCAATACGTATATTGAAAGTTTAAATAAAACACAAATATTTTTTATGAAATAATTAAACATTAATATTTATGCTGGTATGTATGTATGTAGTATGGGCGTATATATATATATTCGACAAAGATCAACAGCTTCTCAAACATTTTTGAATTTCGACACATTTTTGAATTCTCTCTTCTGATTGGTCCGCGTTAGTGCTTTAGTATGCTAAAGTACGAACGCGGACCAATCAGAAGAGAGAAATGAAAAGTCCCATGGGGTTAAAATTAAATTTTGCTCCCGCTATCCTCTGAAGCCAATATTTGTTTTTCGAATAGGTATGATGAAAAAGCCATTGCTTAGGAGTTGTATTGAGAAGTCCTTAAACTTTGACACTTAATTACATTAATTTATAGTATGTTTAATGGACATTATTATAATTTATATTCATTGTGTTTACCCTTCTGCAGCGTTCTATAACAATAATATCTATTTTAATTTTGAAATATTCTTAAGATTTAAAACTAAATAATTACTAAAACTTTACAAAATAAACTAAAATCTATTCTTAAATGAAAACTTAATTAAATCTAAAATCTATGTGAGCGGTTTTAGAAATATAACACGCAAAAGTAAAGTACAGAAAGTTAATGTTACTGACCCAAATAGTGACCGAAGGAGAAAAAAGCACAACTTCTTATTGCAGTCGGCGCGGTCGGGTCATTGCCAAGTCCGAAGTTCATGGATGTTGGGGCGATAAATTTTTCCGTTATCGATTAAACATAACGTGTCGGAACTCGGAAACAAGGAGAGATAAGGCTTTTATTTACGAGATATGATATATCAAATAATATAAACTTAAAAAAGTTCAGAAAACCTCGATGGCGCAGTGGTGAGCACTGTGGTCGTGCAATTAAGAGGTGCCGTGTTCGATTTGCGGAAGGGACAATTTGAAATTTTATAATCTCTGGTCTGGTCTTGCGAGAGTAGTTACCACCCTACGGACGAAGACGAGACGGGCCGCCGAGTGTTGTAGCGTTCCGGTACGATGGCTTGAAAAAACCGATTAGGAGTACCTATGGGTTAAAACACTGGCATACCCTTTCCTCGTTAGCCTTCTGCCATCTTAGACTGCATCATCACTTACCATCAGGTGAGATTACAGTCAACAAGGGATATCTTGTCTTCGAATTAAGAAGTCCCATAAAAAATTTTTTGCTTCAAAAAAAAATTGAAAGACATTCCTTTCATTTTTATATTTCCTAACCGGGTGGTAGAATTGACCTGACTTGATATAACAGCCACAAGTTGGCCTACCTAAAATAGAATAGGTACTTAAGGATACGAGTCTGCCCGCGAAATTCAAATTAAATTTGGTTTTTCGCAATTTGTAAACTGATATGACAAACTAGGCTAATGGCATTCTAATTGCGCCAGTAGAATTATCATCTTCACAGGTTTACATAAAAATCTTTACTTGAAAGTGACCAGTTTAAGAAATTAATCAAAATACTGAGTTGGACGTGAGTTACTCACAAATTAGTCGATATTTTGATTAATTTCTTAAACTGGACACTTTCAAGTAAAGATTTTTATATAAACCTGTGAAGATGATACTGCCATTAGAATGCCATAAGCCTACTTTGTCGTATTAGTTTACAAATTGCGAAAAACCAAAATTAAATTTGAATTTCGCGGGCAGAACTGTGTCTTCCACCTTAAATAAATTTGTATTTGAATAAATAAATATTTTGGAATTTATTATAATACGCCACATCTCCATAAGTCCATAATCACGAGTAGTTTTAGAGCTATTAGGGAGAGGACAGACCGGCTACTTTTAGCGGCAGCGTTCGGCGTTTTTATGGTTTTGAGTCGCTGTTCTGAAGCTCGATTCCGCGCCCGAACACAACAAACTCCAGTCGTAGCGATGCAGTTGCCTATTTCACCATCGATTCTTAAGCACTGAGCTTCGATTGAGGCCTGATTTCACTGCAGTTCCCTAACCTTTACGGGCTAGCTACCTATGTTAAGTTAGTTGACGCTTTCTGTCAACTTTGTTATTACGAACCTCTACGGGATAACTAAAGGTTAAAATGACATTGGGATGTTAGGATTGTATTTAGGGGCTACCTACGTAAAGAGAATTCTACTTAGGGGATGATTTAGGTATGGTTGGTGAAAACGGGCATAATAAATTTTAAAATTTTCAGTAATTTAAATTAATAATATTACTTAGTTATAAGGACAACTATTAACTATGTAACTAATTACATATTATTTGCATGCTACTGTGTGGCGGATTGAAGCGAATGATCTTAAATGTACTCAATCTGGCAAATAAATAAATAATTTGAATTTGAATAATAATGTCACTTTTGTTCGTCATGTATCTATTGAATGAATAAGTAATTATGGGAAACCGTTACCGCGAGGTCTCAGTTCGGAGCGAACCACTAGTATTATAAATGCAAAAGTGTTTGTTGGTTTGTCTTTCAATCACGCAGCAACGGAGCTATGGATCGCAATGTTTTTTTGCATAGTTGAGAACCTGGAGAGTGACCTAAGGATTTTTATAAGCCCTTCCGGCTTCCGTTTTTCCAACTAACTATAACTTGGGTACCTTTAAATCAAGAGTGAATAGGCATCTTCTAGGCAAGCGCGCTCCATCTTAGGCTGCATCTTCACATACCATCAGGTGAGATTGCAGTCAAGCGCTAGTCTAGATATATTTCAAAAAAAAAAGCTATAACCACGCGGAAGAAGTCGCGGGCATCAGCTACTAAACAATAATATTTTAATAACAGACATTGCCTACAATCACATTTATGACTACCGCAAAAAAGGAAAATCCTGTTTGCGAATTTTTTTTTGTTGACAACGCTTTAACGCTGGCCGCACATTGGATTATGGCTACTTACTATAACTTCATCATCATCATTATCAACCTTTATGTCCACTGCTGGACATAGGTCTCCTGCATAGACCTCCACAGGCTTCGGTCTTGCGCCGCCTGAATCCAGCGGCTCCCTGCGACTCGTTTGATGTCGTCGGTCCACCTAGTGGGGGGTCTGCCAACACTGCGCTTACCGGTGCGGGGTCGCCACTCCAAAACCTTGGGACTCCAACGACCATCAGCTCTTCGAACTATGTGCCCCGCCCATTTCCACTTCAGTTTCGCGACTCGCTGAGCTATGTCGGTGACTTTAGTTCTCCTGCGGATCTCTTCATTTCTATAACTTCATAATCAATGAAAAAGACGCCCTAATGGTGTAAAGACACTGGTTCAAGGCGTTGACTGAAATTCGAAAGGATGATTGGCTAAAACATCGATCTTGCTTTAACAAATAATTCAAGCCCATAAAATTCAAAATTCAAAATTATTTATTTCACGTAGGCCAACCTGTGGCTCTTATGACAAGTATTGACTCTACCACCGGTTCGGAAAGCGGATTCTGCTGAGAAGAGCCGGCAAGAAACTCAGCAGTTGCTCTTTTTAAAATAATCATTTTACAATATTATTATGAAGCTTTTACATTGTAATAAATTTTTGTTACTATCTTGTGGGCAGCTGGATGCCAAGCCGATTTAACCTATGCATCTTTGTTAGAATAACATATAATATTTCCACAATGAGGGGAAGTTCCAAAAAAAAAAAGAAAAGTACTACAATTCAATTCATGTTAAGACGGGAAGACACAAAGTAGCCCCATTCCCGTAGGCGGCACCCGTTCACGAACATGAAGCATGATCCAGCCGTTGCTTCGATTGACCATATTTGAGGGTATATGCCATAGTGACAGAGGATCTGCCAATCAAACGTGATTGCAGTCACATTGTATAGCAATTAATTTAAGATAATCTCGCCGCTGTTTACAATCAATTTATCTGTTATCGATGAGTTAGTTCGTTTTCGAAAAACTATTGTTTTCCAAAAAGAGATAACAAGTTCTACCAAAACTAACAAAAAATTAATCAAAATCTATCAAATAAAGTTGGGAGAAAAAAGATATACATTTGTATTACGGTTATTAATTATAATGTTTACTTGTGAATAATCATATTTTTGATCCCCATCTTCTAAAAATATGGGCTTCTAAATTACACAGAAAAATACTCTGAAAAATATTAGTTAAAATTAAATGTTTTCTGAATCTGAACGGTTTTTAAAAATGCTGGGTCAAAATTCGCCAACCTCCTTTGTAGGTCTGTACGGACATTTTTAAAGATATTTATTGTCTCAAAAAGAATATTATACATATTCACATAATCGAGAATTAAGCTAACAGGTTTTACAAAAATAATTGCGTTACGGACATTTTTGTTAAATAATTGTTTGAACATAACAACATTGCTAAAGAATAAATCTATAGATACATGGATTACTGGAAGATGGACTGAATGATAGAAGGAAGCGGGATGTGCGTTTACTCGTGGTCCGGATAACCTAGAAAAAGATCCTAGAAAGAGACCTAGCAGTTCAATTAAAATGTCTAATGTGCGACCACTCTTATAGCTTCACAAAACGTTTTACCCGCAAAAAACTTTTTCACACCTTACGGTAGCAATTAAAAAATTATTTTGACGACAATTTCTGAAAACTTTTCGATAGGTGGTGTTAATTTTGTGACGAAGTTGGTATTTGCGTCAGCAAATGAGTAAGCACCTACGTAGTACCCACTACCTACTAATCAAATAAACAGAGAGAGCTTTGACTTTGCTTAGACGTTTCTTATATATTCATCCTAGTAGTATCGTATCCCTCATTGCTGAGGGTCGTGGCTGCCCCCCCCCCACCTTCTTAGCTTTTGCATCCCTTTTGTTCGTGGTCCGTGCCTACATTGATCTTCCGAAATAAAAATAGCCTCCTGAACTTTACCATACAAGAAATCCCTGCCCTATTGCTGTGTGATTGAAGAACAAACAAACATACCTACGCATTCTATTCTATTCTATTCAAAATAATAATTTATCTCAGGAAAACAAAGGGTCTCCGTGGGATTTTTAAAAACCTATCTCTATTAATATTAAGGACTAACTAAAACTAAATGAAATCTAAATTAATCTGTCGGCAGCATTGCGTCTTTGGGTCACCAAACTAATTCCTTGGTGATGTAAAAATTTAAATAATCTAACTTTTAAAAAACCTCAATTTGTACATACAACATATTGTATGGTAGAACATGTACAGGAAATACTATTTATTATAAGACCTATATTATGTATCCATGTTCCAGCAAATAAATATTGTTGAAGTGAAAACTTCTTTAGGCACGTTGAGCACTTTTTTGGGTGAGCAAAAAACATGGATTTTGCGAAATCCTCACCGTCACCATCGTCACCTGACAGTGCGCTTTTTAGGGTTCCGTACCAAAATGGTAAAAATGGAACCCTTATGGTGAGAATTATTTCAGTAACTGTTAAAGCTATCGACATGAAATTTGGAATAGTTGTGTATAATAGTGGCCCAACATCATTGGAATAAAAAAAATCAAAAACTATTTTTAGTTTTATTAAAAAAGGGTTAAAATCGGGGGTTTGAAATTTCAAAGTAAGATAATTATACTGAGTGGGGTATCATATGAAAGGCCTTTACCTGTGCATTCTAAAACACTTTTTATTTATTTCTATATATAATAGTTTTTGATTAATGGGCCAAAATGTCGAAAAAAATACCGTTCCCTCCCCCCTTATCTCCGAAGTTTAACAATTGAAAAATCAGAAATAGTTATGGTCAATAGAGGTTTATGTATATTTTGCAGGAAAAATAAAACCAACGCTCTTACTAGCATAGTTTTTTTTATATTAACAATAAACCTCTACAAACAAAGTGAACGATAAATAAGCAAATTAATATAATATTATCGTTTTACTTTTACTTTTGGAGTACGAAGCCCTCGGTGCGCGAGTCCGACTCGCACTTAGCCGTTTTTTTTTCAATTATTTTTATTTATTTTTATATTTTTTTATTTTTTTTTTTTGTTTTTAATTATTAGCAAATCTAGTTTTCACTTCTATTGGCAGTCCCTATGACTGCTTTATTATTATCTCTTTTCAAAAAGAGTTCGAAGTTTCGAGTTCAGCTAGTAGTGTATATAAACAACAAATACTGAAAACACCAATTTATAATGCGGTTTGTCCTATTTCACTAGTAAAATTCGCAACACCATCGATTCTTGGTTACTGTCACCATGTCTATTATACACTAGCTGATGCCCGCGACTTTGTCCGCGTGGATTTAGTTTTTAAAGTCCCTCGGGAACTCCTGATTTTCCGGGATAAAAAGTAGCCTAGATGTTGACCCGAGTAATAAGCTACCACGGTATAAAATTTTGTAGAAATCTGTGCGGTAGTTTTTACGTGAATGAAGGATAAACAAACAGACAAACAGACAAAAAAAAATTTAGCTTCTGTTTTGATATCTGTATCTTGAACACAATTAGAAGCAAAAACCCTTTTTTGAATCTATTTCATGTGCAGAATTGGTCTCGTTTCTGTTTTATTATATGTATAGATTCACAAGTTTTCTTGTAGCCTTGGAACTAACAAAAGATAAAAGATTTTCAAGTTAGCTCAATACATCTCTCCAAACTTTGACAAAATCTCAACAAACGCAGGGCATTGACCTCTCAACAGCTGGTTACAAGTTCGATTCCCACCGCAGCGTAAATACTCGTAACCGATTTGCGAAAGCGCAAAAGCACCTCCCCAAACTATCTTTACAATCGGCTAACGCTTAGATATACACTAATTAAACAGTTACGTGCCAGAGAGCTGCGGTTATGTAAGAGTTTCATCATTTGTAGGCTATCCCAATGTGTGTCACCCCGTTATGCTTGACGAGTAGGTATACGAGTTTTTTATATCTAATGTCTGCAATACAATAATTATTAAAGATCACAGCTAGATCTTATCTGCGAGGGAATTTAGTTTGGCAGTTGTATTATTTTGTATTTATTTATTTGTATCCTCTTAAAATTATTACTAACCACATCATCATCATCATCATCATCAGCAACCCATTAACGACTCACTACTGAGCGCATGTCTCCTCTCAGAGAAGGGTTATAGGCCATAGTCCACCGCTCTAGCCTCATGCGAATTGGTAGATTTCACACATCTTTGAAAACATTATGGAGAACTCTCAGGTGTGCAGGTTTCCGCACTATGTTTTCCTTCACCGTTGAAGCAAGTGATGCTAAACGCACATTAACTCCGAAAAGTCAGAGGTATCGCCCGGAATCGAACCTGCGACTAGGAGACCGCAGTCCTAACTATCACTGCTTGCCACTCACCGCTCAAAATACTGAAACATAAAAAATGTTAGCCGTGATAGCCTAGTGGTTAGAAGACTTGTCAAACTTGTGATTAAAAAGGTTAAACATTCTAAATATGCCAGTGCTGACCACTGATTGCGAGTGATGACTTAAGGATCCGAAACATGGTCGCTAACTGTGGGTCTGTGGGCCACATAAGAAGGCTCAGGGTCACTCAGCGGGCGATGGAGAGAGCTATGTTCGGAGTGTCTCTGCGAGATTCAATCAGATGGTCTTTGGGGTCCCAAGGTGCTGGAGTGGCGACACACACCAGGAAACGCAGTGTCGGCATCCCCCATTACGTGGACCGAAGACATCAAACGAGTCGCAGGGAACCGCTGGATTCAGGTGGCGCAAGATCGAGGCCTGTAGATGTCCATACAAGATTTCTCTGTGCATTATTGGACGTCTATCTTTTGATAAAGAAGAATATAAGAAGAATAGGATTCGTGGATTATAAAAAACGTATTTATTCTTTTATCCTGAGCGAGTATGATAAATATATAAACACAAACCATCACCAAATTGAACACCAATCAGAGCGATACGTCACATCTATCTACTTTGACTGATGAGGAAACATAGAGATGACGTCACGAACGACACCGTCGAGCGTTTTTGCGTGAATTTTAAAACTTATAAACAAAGTTATAAGCCCTGGTTGAAAAAAATTATTTTTAAAAAATCGACTTCAAACGGCCCGCGGCACTACAAAGTATAGTATACTTTATTGTTGATTAAAGATACATATTTTAAAAACCGCTCGAACAATTTCGATAAAATTTCAATGGGACCGCCTGGGAACTATATATACCCTTTGAAATAAAAATTAATTTTCCAAATCGGTTGAGGCGTCTTCGAGTAATCGGTGAACATACATAAAAAAAGAACCTCGTCCTTTTTTGAAGTCAGTTAAAAATTTTAATGGCAATTTTATCTACCAAACCTTTTTTTTGCTGCAATAAAATATTTTTTCGAAACAGTAGATGCTTCCGAACACCATCCAACAGTTTTTCAAAATCAGTCATGATGCCTATTCGGCGAAGCAACGCCTGCTTCTCTCCAACATCCAACACTCTCTATATGGTAAACAAAGATAACAAACGGTCAGAAGGTTAGTCAGCTGTGACTGTCACTTGGCGCACTACCAAGTGACCAAATGACGGAAGGACGCATAGACAATGCGAAGTGTGGTTTATTGTCACCGCATCGACTATAGACCCAAACCAGCCATCACGCAGCCATCGGAATTCTTCACTGCTGACTTTAAGTATGCGGTTTTTTTATCTAATTAATAATTATAACTTATTGGATTTTACCCCTGACTTCCACCGCGTGAAGATAGGTTTTTTTAAAAAAATTTCTTTTTAAAAACCGACTTCAAACACCACTACAGAGTCATAATAATATTATAAATGCGAAAGTCTGTTTGTTTGTTGGTTTGTCCTTCAATTACGCCGCAACAGAGCTACGGATTGACGTTTTTGCGTGGGTATAGTTTTAAGAACATGGAGAGTGACATAAGCTACTTTTTATCCCGGATAATCGAAGAGTTCCCGAGGGAATTTTAAAAATTAAATCCACGCAGACTATGCATTGAAATCGGCAGATTTAAAATCGGGAGTTATGGAGTAACATCGACAAAAATTAAAATGGGTCATTCAACTGATTAGTTCGACCCGTTGAACTATACGCGTTGAATTGAGAACCTCCTTCTTTTTGAAGTCGGTTTAAAGGTCTTATAGACACATCATCATCATCATTATCAACCCATCATCGGCTCACTACTGAGCGCAGGTCTCCTCTCAGAGAAGGGTTCTTATAGGCCATAGTCCACCACGCTGGCCCAATGCGAATTGGCGGACTTCACACACCATCGAGAACATTATGGATAACTCTCAGGTGGAGACCTCTCAGTACTCTTTTACACACATTTATGAAAAACTATTTACTTCCCACACTTGGTAAGTTCACTCTTCACAGTGTCCGTACTCCGTAGTGAGTGTAACTGTAAACGTGTGTAACCTTGAGTGTAATTGCAAAACAATAGCTTGTTATCAAACGTCATCGAATTCAATTATGATGATATTTTATTGTGTTACAGTCATAGACGTAGGTATTTTTACTACCGTAAGAAGACATGATGTACAAAGGAGTGAGGAGTGAAAAAATCTCTTACGGCAATACATATAGATAGAAAAGGAAAGTGAATCTGATATCGCTGTGACCAGATTTCAAAGAAAAATTGGTCACATTCGTCACGCCAATATACTTAAATGCTTTGTGCTTTACTATAAGTACTATAATATTTCCTTATACATCGCTAGAAATAATTAGTGACAATGGTCACGCACAAATAAACGCTATAGACTTTATTATAAGTACTATATTTCTTTGAACTCTTTGAAGTTTCATAAATCAAAATCGAATTACGCGTAATGCGGCTGTCTAGTTTGCGATTTTGAAACTCGAACAAGTTATGTACCTTTTTCGAGTTTTAAACTAGATGGCGCTTAAATTATCTAATTTACTATAGTCTGCATTTTAACGGACACTACAGTGAATAATTTATGTATTTTAAATGCTAAAAAAACATCATCATCGTCATTAGCAACCCATCAACGGCTCACTACTGAGCGAGGTCTCCTCTCAGAGAAGGGTTATAGGCCATAGTCCCCCACGCTGGCCCAATGCGAATTGGCGAACTTCACACATATTCAAGAACTATGAAGAACTCTCAGGTGTGCATGTTTCCTCACGATGTTTTCCTTCACCGTTGTAGCAAGTGATATTTAATTGCTTAAACGCACTTGACCCCGAAAAGACAGAGGTGCGTCCTAGATCGAACCTGCGACCCCCCGAATAGGAGACCACAGTCGTAACCACTGCTAAAAAAACATATATAATACAAAATGCCGCGAAATATTATCAATAAACTTCTGTCTTTGATCAACTGTAGCGCCATCTATAGTCTAGCCCTAGCCAAACTTCAAGCGTCAACGATCGTAGAAAGAGAATACATACAACGAAGTGTAACTTGGCTAGAGGGTCTGATTAGTCTCAATGGTAATATTATAACAATTAAATTATCGTTTAGGATCAAATTGATACTCGTAAGGTAAATAACCCTGTCTTAATTAAATCAAAATTGCGTATTTTTATCTTTTTTAATATAATATAGACAAAGGCTTGATTCACACCTGATAGTAAGCGAAGATGGAGCGCGCTTGCCTAGAAGATACCTATTTACTCTTGATTTTTTAACCTCAAACCTAAAGTGGCCTGACCACCCTTAGTCCAAAACCTATCGATTATAAAATTTACGCCTTGCGTTGCGCAGTCTAATCGTGATAATAAGCTAAAATAATATTACGAGCTTGTGATTATAATCTCTAATACCTATTACTTAGGTTAGTATAGTATTTTATCTACTCCAGCATCGAAAAGTTCCAATTTCGAATTTGACAGCTGAATCGAAATGAACCCTCTTTCGGTTTTGCTTCTCATTTCGATGCAGCTCGTTGTATGGGAGCTGAATCGAAATGGTTATCTTCTTAAAACAGGATACCTAAAGCTAAGGCTCTGAGTTCTGGCACTTTTGTACCGTTCATATGACAGAGGCGCCACAGGCGGCTGGTGGCGGCTTACGGAGTTACTTTTTGTTGACAGAGGCGCCACAGGCATCTGGTGGCGGCTTACGGAGTTACTTTTTGTTACTTTATTGAGCCTACGGCGTTTTTTGTTAATGATTTTATTTTCCTTGTCGTAGATAAAATCTTGTATGCAACTGAACGTAATTAGTCATTTTAATTCTCGTACTATCCTATTTTGATACTCGGCCAAGCCTCGTATCAAAAAACAGCACTCGAATTAAAATGACCCTCATTACGATGCAGTTGCATAAATAGCTATTACTTAGGTTAGGTTAGTATTGCCACAGAGTAGGTTATAATAAAGTAATTGAAATACAGCGTTTGTTATAGGTAAATGACCTCCTAAGAAATAGTTTCGAAGGCATGATAGGTTTTATCAGGATATTAAACAATCGCTTTACTCAATAGGAAATCAATGAGTAATAATTGTTTCTGAACTCCTTTGTAATCTATTGTCCTGCAGTGTGACCTCAGATATCAGAATGAAATAGGTAAAAAAGAAAAACTTAGTATTTGCCGCTGGAACATCTTCAAGACGTCATTTAAATAGAATAGATAGATAGAAATGTTTTTTATTCAAATAAACTTTTTACAAGTGCTTTTGAATCGTCGATGAGTCTACCACTGGTTCGGAATGCCCTTCCTGCCGAGAAGAAATAGCAAGAAACTCGGCAGGTGCTCTTTTCAAAACAAGTTTGCAATATACATAATAGATACTATGCAATGTATACAGTGTTTCCACAATGAGGGGAAGTTCCACAAAAGCATACCTAATTATAATTCAACAAATGTTAAGACGGGCAGACAGAAAGTAGCCCCATTCCCGCCGGTGGCACCGGTTCACGAGCATGACGCATGACCCAGCCATTGCTTAGCTCAACCATATTAGTTATTTAGTTTTATAAAGTCTTAAAATCTGACATAAAATGACCCGAGTTCGATTCTCAGTTAAGGCGAGTGTTACTGAAGCCTCAACATCAGTCTCGATAAAAAAAATTGTTCTTGCACTTTTTATTATAGTCTAGTAGATTATGCCCGCGACTTTGTCAGAGTGGATTGAGGTTTTTTTTAATCCAGCGGATACTCTCTAATTTTCTAGGATAAAAGTAGCCTATATGCGTTTATCTATCTCTATTCCAAAGAAGGTCGGTCAGCTTCATACAAGCTATGACCTGACCCTAAAGTATCGCGTCCATAAACGAAATATAGTTCGATCGGTTGTTTAAAATACAAATTACTATAATAATCAATTAAACTTTTTTTTTCAAGCCGGAGAATGCCGTTATATCTCATTTTTGTTTTGAGGCGTAATTCCTAGTTCCATGTTTACAACACTGGCGCAATTTTTCAAAAAAACAAAATTATGGGTATTTATTCCATTCTTTAGGATACTTTAGAAGCACAGATCGGTTGTATTAAATACACCATACCTACCATATGATTCATTTTTTTTTTAAAGCCGCATAATGCCGATAATATCATGGTTTGTTGAGTTATATAAATATTACTCTGTGGTTGAGTGATCTGTGAGCATGGAACTAGTAATTACGACTACGATGTCTGTGAGTGTGACAGGGATCTATGTTAGGGACCCCGTTTCCACAGAATTGACAAGATTTTACTTGCTTGAAGTTAGTTTCATGTAGTCGTATCTCCTAGTTCCATGGTTTCATTTAAGTTTCATTTCATTTTAACTTTATTTATTTGCCAGAAAACGACCATACTGGCAAAAACTTATTAATAAACAAATTACACTTATCAATTAATGTAAAATATATAACGAAAGGTAATACGAATTTAATAATAATAATTAAAAAGTTAAAATAAATGTAACTATGTTATTGCTTGTGGTGAAACGAAACGTATTTGTGAAATAAGATACGTTCCATATTACGATGAGATACTATAAAGCATTTTGCAATATAATCAATTTATTATTTATTCCGGCTCTACTAAAAAAAAGTAATAGTTGTAATTAATTACATAAATAATCAACTATATTTTGGCATAATATTTAGCCATGGACATTTTTATTTTTTTTCAGGTCGAATTTGACCATCCTTCTTTCAGCCAAATCCGTCCAGTAGTTTTTGCGTGAAAGACTAACAAACATACACTCACACAAACATTCAAAATTCAAAATTATTTATTTCACGTAGGCCAACCTGTGGCTCTTATGACAAGTCATGACTCTACCACCGGTTCGGAAAGCGGATTCTGCTGAGAAGAGCCGGCAAGAAACTCAGCAGTTGCTCTTTTCAAAATAATCATTTTCCAATATTATTATACAGCTATTACATTGTAAGTAAAAAGTTTTTTATACTATCTTTTGGGCAGCTGGATGCCAAGCCGATTTAACCGATGCAACTTTGTTAGAATAGAATATAGAATATAATTCGAATTAATTATATTCGCCTTTATAATATTAGTGTGATGTGATGTGATCACTCATTCGTTCATCTCAACTAAGCACAGATCTCCTCTCTTAGGCTCTTAGGCTTAGGCCATAGTCCACCACGGTTCACACACCTTTGAGAACATTATGGAGAACTCTCAGGCGTGCAGGTTTCCTCACGATGTTTTCCTTCACCTTTAAAGCAACTGATCATCAACGGCTCACTACTGAGCGCAGATCTTCTCTCAGAAAAGGGTTAGATATAGGCCATAATCCACCATGCTTACACAAAGTCACAGTCTTACCACTGAACCGATCTCGTTGTTATTTGGCACAGAAATAGCTTGCATCCTTGAGAAGAATATTTAGCTTATTAATTAATTATACATATCCCTAAAAATATCTTGGCCCTATGTTCGTTATATCGTCTTTTGGGTGCGTATTCAGTAGAAAACATCAGAATATTGTTTACAAAGTAGACAATTTTTAAAAGGCCAAAGTATAAAATAGTCACGTTTATGCGTTTACCTAAGCTATGACGTAAATAATGATTTGACAGTTTAGTTTTAGTTGACAATTAGACAATTAGGCACTCTAAGTAGGCAATTAGGAATGCTGTCCCTCCTTCGGATGGGAGAAGTTACACGTCGAAACAACGATACTGTATTGTCCACTGTCCATGTATCAAGAGCGCTAACGTAGGTACATACAATTTATTTTTCTTAAGGCGCTGTGTGCAGTCACGATCATCATTCGTGAGCCGAATCACAAGCCGAATGAAGATCGTCTTATTTAAAATCTATGGGTCATAATATTATGAAAAAAAAAGTAGTTATAATTGATCGTATTTCTGGCCTGATGGCTGTTTCCTAAAAACGATGACGCAAACTTTACTCGATAGAAAAAAATTGCAAAGTTGATTCTGCAAATACATAAACTCCCATCGTTCTCTGTTATGCATACATTTATTTTGGTAAAATTAAGTACAATTGTTTATCATATCTTACTACAACAAATGACTGTTTTAGATTTTATTTATTGTGACTGTTATAATTTTAATATTTTCCATTATAATTTAACAGTCGCAATAAATAAAATCTAAAACAGCCATTTGTTGTAGTAAGATATGATAAACAATTGTACTTAATTTTACCAAAATAAATGTATGCATAACAGAGAACGATGGGAGTTTATATATTTGCAGAATCAACTTAGCAATTTTTTTCTATCGAGTAAAGTTTGCGTCATCGTTTTTAGGAAACAACCATCAGGCCAGAAATACGATCAATTATAACTACTTTTTTTTTCATAATATTATGACCCATAGATTTTAAATAAGACGATCTTCATTCGGCTTGTGATTCGGCTCACGATTGATGATCGTGACTGCACACAGCGCCTTAAGCCTAGTCAAAAACTCAAAACATAAACAGCTCGGTTCTGGGAGAAAAGCGTAAGTAATGAAGTATGAATGGCGTATAAGACGAACTTTATCCAGAAAAAACCAAACTTTAACGTCTAACGGCCGGTTTCAAGTACTTACTTATTATAATGAATTTAAAATCTAAAATTGAAGGTTGAAAGTTTGACAAAAATTTGAATTAAATTTTGGACTTTAATACCTATCTAGATTTTAAATTAGAGGTTACTGAAACCAGCCGTAAAACATACCTGGTCAAGGTCGTAGCTTACGCGTTTTTCAGAATCGTTTTCTGCGATTTTTAGCGTATATATTTATTTATTTTACAATTTATTCTTTCTTCTAAAAAAAAGTCCTAAAAAATTGAGAAAACTAAATTTAGAAAAGCTGAGTAGCTAGATACAAAAAAAACTAAAAATGTATAGGTTATAAATAAATCTCTTTAAAATGTAAATAGCTTTAAAATAACTAAAAATATAAAATGTCAATAAGCACGTACATAGCCGAAAAGAAACAACAAACTAACTACAAACTAACTTTAAATATTAAACAATTTTTGCTGAGGCCAAAATAAAATGTCTCCTCTCGCGCGTGTTACCCGATGGATGTGGACAGACTATGTGATTTTCCATCTAAGCTGGGTTTCTAGACCGCAGAGTCTTATAATTTGCTCGAGACACGCTATTTTATAAAATAACTAGCTGTTGCCCACGCGACTTCGTCCGCGCGGAATTAAGTTTTGGAATGGAATTTTCAAAAAATGTGGAAAATGTACTTACTTCTTTATTTTTAAAGGCAAAATACCAAGTTTCATGAATAGGCATAACTTGAAAAACGACTGACATTCATACATTCATCCTCTGTTTATCCCCTCTGGCCTCTGCCGCGGCCCTTGAATGCTGTTTGCCGATAAGTGTTACAGAGGAAATTGATTAATTAATTATGTACTCAAAGTCAAAAAAAGTCAAAAAAAAAGTCAAAAGAAGTCAAAAAAAATTGAAATCATTTTCAAGAGGGTTATCATCTATTTAGCATTTAGTTTTTTTTTCAAATAGGTAAATAAATTCATACGGTATGGATTTAATTAAAAAACTGCCATAATACCCTCTTTAAAGCTAGCCCGACTAACCATCTTGGCCAGTATCATCACCAGTCAGCCATCAGGCGAGAGCACAGGCCTTTCTTTTCATACTACTGTTGTCAAACAACATACAAGAGTAGCATTTGTAAAACCAGAAAATAAATCGGTAAAAAAAAATAAGTCATTAAGCTGGCGACTGTATCTGTCTAAAACGAAGTTTTCTATGAAGAGTGTATGGAGCTACTATCTTGTGACATCACACTTCAGTAGCGCTCTCTTTGCCTAACAGAAAACTTTAAAGCTCTATATTTCCGAGACAAATTAAGATATTTAAAAAAGAAAAATAGCATTGTTTTATAAAATTTAAAAACTTTATTTTAAATAGATAAAAGAAATTCAGTCAAATACCCTATTAAAAAGATAAAAAACATGGGCACTCATGGGCACTCTGTGTTGGAATTTTAAAAAAAACTATGAAACACGTATTTCATCATTTTTAATTGAAAGTACAAATATTCATGGATATAACTTGAAAAATGACGGACTTTCATACAAACTTTCACCCTCCATTTCCCATTCCCTTGGGGGTAGAATTTCAAAAAATCCTTTCTTAGTTGGAGTTTAAGTTATAAAAGGAAATTATTGTCAAAATTTTAAGCTTAGAATATTTATTCAGTAAGTTGCACCGGGTGCGAAGTCGGGGCGGGTCGCTAGGCTCTAGTCCACACGTTCCTTCCTAGTATAGAAGTGATTTATATGAAAATCAAGTTGTAGAATTCTACAGGCGGAAAAAACTTGTTATTCAATTCAAATCCAATATTCATAAAACCGTAAAATTATCTTGCAACACGGGAGGCGCAAAAAATTAAACTTACATTAATTAATAAAGTAATGTCGTATCCATGAACATGTTTATGTGGCGGTTTATTATGTACAATAATTGTAATTATATATATTACAAATATTTTAATAATTAAACGTCGCTCGTGTACTTACTTGCAATACCTACTCGCGATCAAAGTTGGCCGACCAGAAGTTAGTCACAAGTCACAAATCATGAGCGGCTCATCATACTAATATTATAAATGCGAAAGTGTGTTTGTTTGTTGGTTTGTCCTTCAATCATGCCGCAACAGAGCTAAAGGAGCGACGTGATTTTTTGCATGGGTAGGTATAGTTGAAGACCTGGAGAGTGACATAGGCTTTTTATCCCTTTTATATTATACTAGCTTTTGCCCGCGGCTTCGCTCACGTTAAGTTCGATTTTTCAAACCCTTATTTTACCCCCTTAGAGGTTGAATTTTCAAAAATGGTTTCTTAGTGGTTGGTTAGCTCACGTTAAGTTAGACTTTTATTGGTAAAAGCTTTTGCCCGCGGCTTCGCTCACATGAAGTTCGATTTTTCAAACCCCTATTTTACCTCCTTAGAGGTTAAATTTTCAAAAATGGTTTCTTAGCGGTTGGTTAGCTCAGGTTAAGTTACGTTAAGTAAAATTTCAGCCCGATCCGTCCAGTGGTTAGAGCTGTGCGTTGATAGACCAGTCAGTCAGTCAGTCAGTCAGTCAGTCAGTCAGTCAGTCAGTCAGTCACCTTTGCCTTTTATATATTTAGATGAAAGCTAAAGTACCAAGTTTGATGGATATTACTTGAAAATTAACTTAAAAATCTGGACTTTTATACAAATTTTCATCCCCTATTTGAAATCTTTGGGGGTGGAATTTTCCAAATTTGCGAAACACGTATTTCTTATTTTTTATCGAAAGCCCAAAAATTCAAGTTTCATGGATATTACATGAAAAATAATTTGATAAATGACGGACTTTTATACAAACTTTCAACCCCCATTTAACCCTCTTGGGGTTGGAATTTTCAAAAATCCTTTCTTAGCGGACGTCTACGTCATACCTAATAACTATCTGTGTGCAAAATTTCAGCCCGATCCGTCCAGTGGTTAGAGCTGTGCGTTGATAGACCAGTCAGTCAGTCAGTCAGTCAGTCAGTCACCTTTGCCTTTTATATATTTAGATGAAAGCTAAAGTACCAAGTTTGATGGATATTACTTGAAAATTAACTTAAAAATCTGGACTTTTATACAAATTTTCATCCCCTATTTGAAATCTTTGGGGGTGGAATTTTCAAAATTTGCGAAACACGTATTTCTTATTTTTTTATCGAAAGCCCAAAAATTAAAGTTTCATGGATATTACATGAAAAATAATTTGATAAATGACGGACTTTTATACAAACTTTCAACCCCCATTTAACCCTCTTGGGGTTGGAATTTTCAAAAATCCTTTCTTAGCGGACGTCTACGTCATAATAACTATCTGTGTGCAAAATTTCAGCCCGATCCGTCCAGTGGTTAGAGCTGTGCGTTGATAGACCAGTCAGTCAGTCAATCAGTCAGTCAGTCAGTCAGTCAGTCACCTTTGCCTTTTATATATTTAGATGAAAGCTAAAGTACCAAGTTTGATGGATATTACTTGAAATTAACTTAAAAATCTGGACTTTTATACAAATTTTCATCCCCTATTTGAAATCTTTGGGGGTGGAATTTTCAAAATTTGCGAAACACGTATTTCTTATTTTTTTATCGAAAGCCCAAAAATTCAAGTTTCATGGATATTACATGAAAAATAATTTGATAAATGACGAACTTTTATACAAACTTTCAACCCCCATTTAACCCTCTTGGGGTTGAAATTTTCAAAAATCCTTAGCGGACGTCTACGTCATAATAACTATCTGTGTGCAAAATTTCAGCCCGATCCGTCCAGTGGTTAGAGCTGTGCGTTGATAGACCAGTCAGTCAGTCAGTCAGTCACCTTTGCCTTTTATGTATTAAGATGAAAGCTAAAGTACCAAGTTTGATGGATATTACTTGAAAATTAACTTAAAAATCTGGACTTTTATACAAATTTTCATCCCCTATTTGAAATCTTTGGGAGTGGAATTTTCAAAATTGGCGAAACACGTATTTCTTATTTTTTTATCGAAAGCCCAAAAATTCAAGTTTCATGGATATTACATGAAAAATAATTTGATAAATGACGGACTTTTATACAAACTTTCAACCCCCATTTAACCCTCTTGGGGTTGGAATTTTCAAAAATCCTTTCTTAGCGGACGTCTACGTCATAATAACTATCTGTGTGCAAAATTTCAGCCCGATCCGTCCAGTGGTTAGATCTGTGCGTTGATAGACCAGTCAGTCAGTCAGTCAGTCAGTCAGTCAGTCAGTCAGTCACCTTTGCCTTTTATATATTTAGATGAAAGCTAACGTACCAAGTTTGATGGATATTACTTGAAATTAACTTAAAAATCTGGACTTTTATACAAATTTTCATCCCCTATTTTGAAATCTTTGGGGGTGGAATTTTCAAAATTTGCGAAACACGTATTTCTTATTTTTTTATCGAAAGCCCAAAAATTCAAGTTTCATGGATATTACATGAAAAATAATTTGATAAATGACGGACTTTTATACAAACTTTCAACCCCCATTTAACCCTCTTGGGGTTGGAATTTTCAAAAATCCTTTCTTAGCGGACGTCTACGTCATAATAACTATCTGTGTGCAAAATTTCAGCCCGATCCGTCCAGTGGTTAGATCTGTGCGTTGATAGACCAGTCAGTCAGTCAGTCAGTCAGTCAGTCAGTCAGTCAGTCACCTTTGCCTTTTATATATTTAGATGAAAGCTAACGTACCAAGTTTGATGGATATTACTTGAAATTAACTTAAAAATCTGGACTTTTATACAAATTTTCATCCCCTATTTTGAAATCTTTGGGGGTGGAATTTTCAAAATTTGCGAAACACGTATTTCTTATTTTTTTATCGAAAGCCCAAAAATTCAAGTTTCATGGATATTACATGAAAAATAATTTGATAAATGACGGACTTTTATACAAACTTTCAACCCCCATTTAACCCTCTTGGGGTTGGAATTTTCAAAAATCCTTTCTTAACGGACGTCTACGTCATAATAACTATCTGTGTGCAAAATTTCAGCCCGATCCGTCCAGTGGTTAGATCTGTGCGTTGATAGACCAGTCAGTCAGTCAGTCAGTCAGTCAGTCACCTTTGCCTTTTATATATTTAGATGAAAGCTAAAGTACCAAGTTTGATGGATATTACTTGAAATTAACTTAAAATCTGGACTTTTATACAAATTTTCATCCCCTATTTGAAATCTTTGGGGGTGGAATTTTCAAAATTTGCGAAACACGTATTTCTTATTTTTTTATCGAAAGCCCAAAAATTCAAGTTTCATGGATATTACATGAAAAATAATTTGATAAATGACGGACTTTTATACAAACTTTCAACCCCCATTTAACCCTCTTGGGGTTGGAATTTTCAAAAATCCTTTCTTAGCGGACGTCTACGTCATAATAACTATCTGTGTGCAAATTTTCAGCCCGATCCGTCAAGTGGTTAGAGCTGTGCGTTGATAGACCAGTCAGTCAGTCAGTCAGTCAGTCAGTCACCTTTGCCTTTTATATATTTAGATGAAAGCTAAAGTACCAAGTTTGATGGATATTATTTGAAATTAACTTAAAATCTGGACTTTTATACAAATTTTCATCCCCTATTTGAAATCTTTGGGGGTGGAATTTTCAAAATTTGCGAAACACATATTTCTTATTTTTTTATCGAAAGCCCAAAAATTGAAGTTTCATGGTTATTACATGAAAAATAATTTGATAAATGACGGACTTTTATACAAACTTTCAACCCCCATTTAACCCTCTTGGGGTTGGAATTTTCAAAAATCCTTTCTTAGCGGACGTCTACGTCATAATAACTATCTGTGTGCAAATTTTCAGCCCGATCCGTCCAGTGGTTAGAGCTGTGCGTTGATAGACCAGTCAGTCAGTCAGTCAGTCAGTCAGTCACCTTTGCCTTTTATATATTTAGATGAAAGCTAACGTACCAAGTTTGATGGATATTACTTGAAATTAACTTAAAAATCTGGACTTTTATACAAATTTTCATCCCCTATTTTGAAATCTTTGGGGGTGGAATTTTCAAAATTTGCGAAACACGTATTTCTTATTTTTTTATCGAAAGCCCAAAAATTCAAGTTTCATGGATATTACATGAAAAATAATTTGATAAATGACGGACTTTTATACAAACTTTCAACCCCCATTTAACCCTCTTGGGGTTGGAATTTTCAAAAATCCTTTCTTAGCGGACGTCTACGTCATAATAACTATCTGTGTGCAAAATTTCAGCCCGATCCGTCCAGTGGTTAGATCTGTGCGTTGATAGACCAGTCAGTCAGTCAGTCAGTCAGTCAGTCACCTTTGCCTTTTATATATTTAGATACTAGCTGATGCCCGCGACTTCGTCCGCGTGAATTTAGTTTTTGTTTTTTTTTGTATTAAAACCCTCCGTGGAACTTAAGGAACATACAAAAAATAAATTAACCGAATTGGTCCATCCATTCTTGAGTTATGCGCTTACCAACATTCATTTTTATTTATATAGATTATTTTATAGGGATAAAAAGCCTATGTCACTCTGCAGGTCGTTCCCGTTCGTTCGTTTGAAGAGTTCCCGAGGGATTTTAAAAACGAAATCCATGCGGACGAAGTCGCGGACATCATCTAATAAATCATAATTTTCTTAAATGTTTCGCATGATTTTGACTGACTTCTAATAAAAAACTATCAAATCGTCAACGTTTTGAGTTTTTTGTACTCCAGGTAGTCTGCGTATTACCCTATCTTACGAGTAAAATATCTATTATTATAGTTTACGCACTTTAGCTAGGTACTGCTAGTCAAAATGCAAAGTAATTACTTGGCACTAAGCAATAATAACAGCATGCAGTGGTAGCCGAGTGGTTAGTACTACGGTCTCCTATTCGAGGGGTCGCAGGTTCAATCCCGGGCACGCACCTTTGGCTTTTCTAAGTTAATTACGTTTAAGAAATTAAATATCACAACCTTCAACAGTGAAGGAAAACATCGTGAGGAAACCTGCACACCTGAGAGTTCTTCATAATGTTCTTAAAGGTGTGTGAAAAGTTCGCCAATTCGCATTGAGCCAGCATGGCGGACTATGGCCTATAACCCTTCTCTGAGAGGAGACCTGCGCTCAGTAGTGAGCCGTTCACAAGCCAACGCTTGGGCTAATTGTGCCTCTCTATCGCTTGTTCCGCGCTCTCGCTTGCACGCTCAGACCCATGCGGAACGTGACACTTTTTCGTGCGTGCAGCCGGTGTTTATCGATTTATAAGACGTTATCAGTTATGACGTCAAAATTGAAATCGGTTCAGATTTGACGGAGTTATGGAGAAACATCGAAAAAAAAATACGTATCGAATTGATAACCTCCTCCTGTTTTGAAGTCGGTTAAAAATGGAATCGACGCTAACTGCGTGACCGGTCACGATAAAGATGCAGTTACATTACACCTCGCGGTCAGATGCCACGGTAAAGTACCAGCTACGCGGAATACCTAATTGGCGTGTTGTTTGAGCGTCACAACTCACACGGTCATGAATATATTATGGACGTACATCTGGCTTAAGGTAGATTATACGGGTCTGCCCGCGAAATATTTTTGGAGTTTACTCCTTAAGAATCGATTTTAGCAGCCCGGTATGAGAAAAATCCGAGCAGTAAAATCAATTTATCAATGACCTCGTTACGTTTTTCACAACGTTGAAATTTCTACCCTAACGTTGAGTAAATAAGGTTGGTTTTCGTGCGAAAGAGCTTTCGCTTCGGGTAGCCGAGCGCGTAGCGATCGGGTCCCCGAAGCGAAAGTCGGTCGGGGCGCGCTCGGACCCGAGTCGCGCGCATAGAGAAGCATATAGCGTCGCGCGTAAACTCCAGTCGTGCGTCGGAGCTGACACACACTTTTTTTTTTTTATTGAATAAGTATAATAAAAATTTACAAACTAATTACAAACAATGTAGCCATCCTCATATGAAACAGTGTTTATGTGAGGATGGCGAGTACGCTTAAAATAGTTATATCTATCGTTGCAACCCACGCGTAAGAAGCACTTCCTAGAGAACACCGCCATGAACATCAGCATCGATGTCCAGGAAGTGCCTCATACACCTTCCTATGAACGCTTTATTGATGCCACTGGCATCTCCAATCGAAGGCAGCAAGTCGTTTAGCAATTTGGGCAATATATATTTCCAGTGCCTCAATTCAAATTTAAATTCAAATTTAATTTGGTTTTTCGCAATTTGTAAACTAAAACGACAAAGTAGGCTTAGGTATGGCATGCTAATTGCGACAGTGTCCAGTTTAAGAAATTCGTCAGAATATCGAGTTGGACGTGAGTTAGTCACAAATTAGTCAAATTCTGACTAATTTCTTAAACTGGACACTTTCAAGTAAAGATTTTTATATAAACCTGTTTTTTTTTTAATCGTATGGCGTGTTACGCCGTATAGTTCGTCGCTCGTTTAGCACCACCCGGGGGACACGTGCAGGGAAGTGAAAGGTAGTTCCTGCGGACGTGAGCGACGGGGCATCCCCCTGTAATATAAACCTGTGAAGATACTGCCATTGCCATAAGCCTACTTTGTCGTATAAGTTTACAAATTTCGAAAAACCAAATTACTTAAATTTTAATTTCGCGGGTGACCCATCAACCTTAATGTAAACGGTAAATAGTCGTGCATTTCACAGATATATGTTTTTCACGGGAATCCTTTAATTTTCCGCGATAAAATAAAGCATCTGTGCTGTCCTGATGTTTATGTACCTTGTGAAGTTTCATCAACATCCGTCCAGTAGTTTTTGCATGAAAGAGTAAATAACAAACATCCATTCTTCCACAAAACTTTCGCATTTGTAATATTAGTAGGATAATATATAATAGGTACAATATTAGGCCTATGTATTACGCAATAAAAAAGTGGGGTAACTCGGAAGGGGTAATACCACTAATCGATTTCTAGGCCATACTAGACGGAACTAGACAATTATAAAACGAACATACATTAACCAACTAAGTATAAAAAAGCTATTGTAAGACGCAGAGAAAAAACCGCGCCGCGCGCTGCCCGCGCTCCCTCTGACCGCCTCCCGCCCTTGCGTCGCCTGTGCATGCGCGCGCGTACTTCAGCGTGCGTACATTCTTTAATTTTTTGTATTAAAATAACAGCCAATGGAACGTCACAATAATATTTAAAATAGAGTCATGTCTGTTGAGGGGTCAGGTTACAGTAGGCGAAGCCAGGGCGAGTCAACTAAGTACTTAATAATATGATCCAATTAATCTTCCTGTTATCGCGAAGCAATAAATCTGACGTTAATGGTCTAAGAAAAACTTAGAAGCCCTAGCTTTATTGCTGTACGTATATAGTCGTTATCTAGATTATCTCGATGCAGTCGTGATTAATATAATTGAAGCATTATACTAATTGTTTGTTTATTTACTTTATCTAACTACTTATCATTACTATTTGTACACAGTTAGTCGTTGTCTGCCATCACACCTAGTGATGAGTGACGATGCAGTGTAAGATGGGATTCTCAAAGCAAGAGTGAATAGGCATCTTCTAGGCAAGCGCGCTCCAATCTCGTCCTCATCAGCGCTTTACATCATTGATTGTCGTCAAGCGCAAATCTATTTCGCAATAAAATTTGGCTAACTTGGAAGGGGTATGACAGTTCAATTAAACCAATACCCCTAATCAATTTTCAGGCCACACTTTACAGGCAGACGCAGGTCCCAATTTACTTTATTTAATCGTCATTGTACTTCTAGAATAGATTAAAATAGAAAAACTTACAAGATAATATTATTGTACCAATAATCGATTTCTAGGCCATAACAGACGACAATTTACTCAACTTAATTGTACTGCACCTACTAGCATAATTATATATTTTTAGCCGACTTCAAAAAGAAGGAAGTTCTCAAGTCAACTTCCGCCGATTATTATTAATTGATTTTGATGATTCTTTTTTGTTAGGGTTCCGTACCCAAAGGGTACCAACGGGACCCTATTACTAAGCCTACGCTGTCCGTCCGTCCGTCCGTCCGTCCGTCCGTCTGTCAGCAGGCTGTATCTCGTAATAGATAGACAGATGAAATTTTCACTTATTATGTATTTCTATTGCCGCTATAACAACAAATAATAAAAATTAAATTAAATTAAAAAAATTAAATTAAAATATTTCCATGGGTACATGGAAATATTTTTATTTAATTTTTTTTTAACGGAACCCTGAAAGAGCGAGGCCCGACTCGCACTTGGCCGATTTTTTGGTAGGTCATGCTTCAGAGGTGGTCCCATATTTTTTATCGAAATAGTTTCAGCGGTTTTTGAAAAAATCATTATACCTACTTTGTAGTGGCGTTTGAAATCGATTTTTTGAAAAGAATTTTATACTATTATAATATCCAAAATGCAGGTACAATAATGATGGTACAGAAAATCGAGCCTAATACATTCACTAGTGTGTGAATATCTGCTAAATACAATACAAGCTCAATAAAATATCAATATTATAAGCGAATAATTACAACGTGTGTGTGTCTGTGTGTCGCAGGTCGCCTGGCAGTAATAACGTTCAGCATTTGCACAGTGGTACTCGGCGTCGTGCTCTCCTTCGTGCCTTGGTTGGATTATATTATTTTTAAGGTAAATAACTATATTACATTATTGTTAAGGTAACTAACTATCTTCCATCACGTATGAACAGTTTTACTATTTAAGCATTATTAAACGCTTGACTGTGTGTGTTGCGGTCTTTAGATTAATGTAGTTTGGATGACGTTTAAATGTTTGCATTGTTTGTTAAACCAAATGTTTTAAGAACCGCGCCACGATGTAATTTAAAAAGCTAGCAACTTATAAAATAAGCGCGTCAACGTACGTACGAGTTGCAATTGTGGCAAAGCGAGCCTATACATACGCGCCTAAAACGCGCTTCCAAATCGAGCTTATACAGTGCAACCTCGATCTAACAAATCGGAAGGGAACAAGTAAATCTATATATATAAAAGAAAGTGGTGTTAGTTACACTATTTATAACTCAAGAACGGATGAACCGATTTGGCTGAAAATTGGTGGAGAGGTAGCTTAGAACCAGGAGACGGACATAGGATACTTTTTATCCCGTTCGACCGCGTTTCCGTCAAGTCACTATAAAACGTGGTATAACAAAAACGCATCTGACATGGAATAACAAAACGCAAATGACAGTGGAATAACAAAACGTAAATGACAGCTAAACGTAATTTTGTCTTTGGTAAAAAATTTGACTATTATAAAAATGATAGCTAAACGTAATTGATAATATCATCAGTAATATGTTTTCTCTTTGAATCATCATTAACAATGCCGCGAGGAATATTATAAATGCGAAAGTGTGTTGTTTGTTGGTTTGTCCGTCAATCACGCTGCAACAAAGCTACGGATTGACGTGATTTTTTGGATAGGTATAGTTGAGAACCTGGAGGGTGACAGGCATCCCGGAAAATTTAAGAGTTCCCGCGGGATTTTAAAAACTAAATCCACGCGCACGAAGTCGCGGGCATCAGCTAGTATTTGATAAATCAAGTCGTTAAACTGAGGTTTGTTATGTTGAGGTTAGGTTGGTCTAAAATTTGTTGTAAAGAGGTACTAAATAGGGAACACCTTTTACGTTTCTGAGCTATTGCAACTTGCAATTTTTAGGGTTCCGTAGTAAACAAGGAACCCTTATAGTTTCGCCATGTCCGTCCGTCTGTCTGTCTGTCTGTCTGTCTGTCCGCGGTTAAGCTCAGAGACTATTGGTACTAGAAATGTGTAATTTGACAAGGGTATAAATATCAATAACGCCGACAAAGTGGTGAAATAAAATTTTGAAAACTCATTTTTTTAGGGTACCTCTCCTACATGTAAAGTGGGGATGAATTTTTTTTTTCTCGACTATCCCATAGTGTGGAGTGTCGTTGAATAGGTCTTTCAAAAATATTGTGGGTTTGTGAACACCATTTTTCAATTCAGGGATCCGTTTGTGAAATATGTATTTTAAAGTGCTAAATTTTATTAGAGTCAAGTGTCCCACCCCCCTCTGCCAACTAAATGCTTGTATATAGGATACAAGAAAAAAATTCACAGCAGTAGTATATATAACGAATTTTAAAGGAAAACTATCACAGCTAAATAGGGTTCATTAGTTAAGGAGTTATATCTGCTTTTTCTAAGTTAGGTATTACACGTAGTGTAAATTGCATAATTTGTAGTATACTAAAGTATTCAAACCAAACTCAAAATGTATTCAATATTCATAAATAAAATCACCTAGGTCAGCAATAATATTTGAGACTTTCAACTACGGAACCCTACACTGCGCGTGGCCCGACACGCACTTGGCCGTTTTTTTTAACAATAGTGACGAGCAGCAGTGTTTACATTACTTCCCATCAAAAACAATGATTGTTTAACGAAAAAACCGTGTCGAAACCTGTCGCGACATGAATCACATACTATGGGATTAAGGGTCATACATTGGTGGGAACGTTAAAGGTTTTGGGTTGACAAACTTCGTTAATTAAAGGTAATTTTACACTTTTTCTTGATATTTGAAAATTCATTATAAAGAGGTTGATCGCAAAGTAAAGGATATTTTACAATGACTTATGGACAATTCAAGGGGATTACGAAGAATTTGTTAAATCGAGGAAGTCGTTATATTGAGGTGCGCTATATTATGGTTGCACTGTAGAAAACGCTAATCTTAATTTTAAATAGGTATATAGTAGGTACATAGCTGTACCTACTCTTAATAGCTTAGAATCTTAGTGATACCTAATTTGTTGTGTTGGTTAAGCTGTTGGTCAATAAAGTTTTATTTATTTATTTAATCTGCAACCGCCCTCAGTAACGAAGTCGATGTTCGCAGGAGCTGAAGCTCTGGAACGGGTCCCTGAGCTACAGCTACTGGCAGCGGCCCGGCGTCATCAGGCTGACCAAGGTGTACATCTTCAACGTCACCAACCCGCACGGCTTCCTCGAGAACGGGGAGAAACCCAAGCTGAACGAAGTCGGACCTTTCGTCTATAGGTAAGATAAGCAATTCAGCAGTGATAGTCTAGTGGTTATATGGCTCTACTACCGCCACATATTTGTATGCTGGATAGACTTACAAAAGTCTGGTATCACACTTGCATGACTTGCATAAATTACTCAATAAAACTTCGTAGGTTTGATAAATTTAAGTATAATGAATTGTAACTAAAATAGATTTATTTGTTTTCCAATGTTCTGAACTCAAAATAGTTCTCGCTGACATGACATGTGGCTATTTTTAATCCTGTCGAAGAGGTTGTATACGCCACCGTTAGGACTGTGGTCTCCTATTCAGGTCACCTCTGACTTTTCGGAGTTAAGTGCGCTTAAGCAATTAAGTATCACATGTTTCAATGGTGAAGGAAAACATCGTGAGGAAACCTGCTCACCTGAGAGTTCTCCATTATGTTCTCAAATGTGTGTGAAGTCGGGCAATTCGCATTGGACCAGCATGGTGGATGGCCTATAACCCTACTCTGAGAGGAGACCTGCGCTCAGTAGTGAGCCGTTGATGGGTTGCTGATGATGATGAAGTTAAGCAATTTGGTGGAATAACAGGAGAAGAGCCAGTGCCACATAGCTCGACCGTGAAGCTTAACAAGCTAAAGTGGTATACCTACCTACTTTGCGCTAAGTCGGTAACTTTGGTACTCGAATTTCGTTCTTCAGAGATACACCAAAACTTTTTATTCAACGTCGAATTAGTCGGCGAGGTCACTTCCATGTTTTCACGCATAGTTACCCTACATCGTCGCAGACAGGTTAGTGACACAAAAACGTTATAATTTTCGGGGATTGGGGACCTATTATAATAAATTACCTATATTAATTGAGCTATTGTGTTCGTCACGCTAGGTGATCTGTATGATACTTTTATCAACCTTGGATCTTCAATCTTCAAATATTAAGTTTTTGTGATATGCCTAATGATATCATTATAAAGTCGTCAAGTAAAACAAATCGTTCTGACTTAATAATGTCTAGTGTGCCAAACATAGTCGCTACCAATCCTAAACCTAGAGTATGTCTGATAGATACCGCCGTTTCTACAAACATTCCTACTAATATTATAAATTCGAAAGTTTGTGAGGATGGATGGATGGATGGATGTTAGTGTTACTCTTTAACGCCACAACGATGAGTCGCGGGCATCATCTTGTATTATAATTGCGAAGGTTTATGAGTATAGATGGATGTTTGTTACACCTTCACCTTTCCTTTTCCTTCCCACCTTCTGTTTTGGCTCTTATGATAAGTCAGGAATCCAATTCCAAACAGCCAAACCAGTTAATTCTTTGTTCAACGAATTAACTGATCAATGACAAGGACTGAGTAATGACAAGGACCCTTATAATTTGTTCAGTAAATTATCTAATACGCTGGAAAAATTGAAGGAATGTAAATATATACTTATACCTAATATAGAACAAAATCCATATCTTAATCTAAATCTTCTTAATCAAAACATCAAACTGCTAACGAGAAATTATTCAAATTGCAAATTTATTGACTTACAAAAAAATTACCATACATATTATAAAAGTACACTAAACAATAAAATGAATTTTTGCGACTATCTTTGTTTTAAACTAAATATAGAAATTGACTACTTGGAATATAATAGCAAATACATAGTCCAACCAAAAAGTTTTACCAAAAATCCCGTCAATAACATCGTAGAACCAGTCACACAGTCGTTCACATGTTACAGCACAAATATACACACATACGAACAATATAAAAAAACTTTAGAGACACAAATATTAATCAGAAACACGAAAAAAGGCACAATCCCCTACTATTTCAAAAAAGTCGAAACTAAAACCTCCAATGTAGATTATAAAAATAAAATTCCGTCTCCATCTAATTTTTTTCGTGAATAAGGATAATTTTACATTACTCCACCAAAATATTGCAGGTGCTCTGAGCAAACGTGACCTCCTTGAGTCAGCTATATCTGAGTTATCAGAAGACGGAGTTTTTATTGATGCGATTTGCCTTTCAGAAACTTTTCTAAAACGTGGGTCGGAATCAAACCTACGATTAAAAAACTATAATCTAGCTTCCTTCTTCTCCAGAGAAATGGAACGCAGAGGCGGGACCTGTATCTTATTAAAAAAGGATTAAGCTACAAAACACTTGAAATCAAACATGCCAAACCCTATGGATTTGAATGCTGTGGTGTTGAAATATTAGATTATAAGCTAACAATTATTTGTATTTATAGAACACCCTCCTCTAAAGCGAGTGATTTCCTAAATGAATTATTCACGCTTCTTGAAACACTAATGCGAAGATGTAACAAAAAGATTGTACTCTGCGGCGACTGGAACATTGATATTTTAAAACAAAATACCATATCTAAAGACCTAGTGGCACTTTTAAATAATAACAATCTACATAATCATATACTTAAGCCGACGAGACATAACGCCTGCTTAGATCTAATAGTTAGTAATATCGCTAATGTTAAACCGAACTTACACTATTTAGCCTTGTCAGATCACGAAACGGGACAAACCATAACGCTGGAACTCGAAAAAAACTCAAAAATCAAGCCAAAGCCTAAATTTTGGTTCGAAACTAGAAGGGATTATTCCGCAGAAAACTTAAAAAAGTTTAAGGATTGCCTGTCAGCCCTATCATTTAGTGATATATTATCAGAACAAGACCTAGACGTTGCATTTAACACTTTCCACGATTTGCTAACTCTTTTCTTTGATTTATGTTTCCCAAAAATTCGAGTGAAAATTCAAAGAAAACAGCTAAAAAGCAATTGCATAAGTAAGGGACTAAAAAAATCATGTATAAGAAAACGACAACTGTATATTAAATACTTATATTCGTCAAGCAATAAAATCCAAAATAAAAAAAATTATCATAAATACACAAAAATTCTAAAAACATGTCTGCTTAATGTACAAAAACTTGGAGCGACCAAATTCATACAAAAATCCAAAAACGTATGTGCAGCATCGTGGAAAGTTGTCAGAAATTCTCTTCACAATGAGACCAATAAAAGTGAAATTGACGAAATCTCGGTAGATGGAATAGCTTATACAGATCCTGACATTATATGTGAACATTTTAATAATTATTTTATAAATTTGACTAATAAAAACGTAAATAATAAACTGAGTTATGAAGTTAGAATCCCAAATCATTACACTAGTTTATATTTGACACGAATAAATGAAATGGATATATTAAAAACACTGAAAACACTAAAAAACACCAAATCAGCAGGTTATGACAGGATAAACACTGCAGTAATAAAAGAATGCGCATTAGTTCTAGCTACACCATTGACCTACTTAGTAAATCTATCATTTGAGCAAGGAAAGTTTCCAACTAAATTAAAAAAATCGATTGTTAAACCTGTTCATAAAAAAGGTGACACACGGGTACTTGGAAACTATAGACCGATCACACTGATACCTATCATGTCTAAAGTATTTGAGAAAGTGATGAATGATAAAATCTATCAATTCCTTACCACGTATAATTTATTAAAAAGTACTCAATATGGATTTAGAAAGGGCAGCTCCACTACTTTAGCATGTTTTTCTCTTATAAAAACGGTAACTGAGTGCTTTGAGAAAAAGGTTTATCCTCTTGCAGTATTCCTGGACATGAGTAAGGCTTTTGACTTTGTCTGTCACAGGTTACTATTAGATAAATTATATAGATATGGTATAAGAGGAAAACCACTAGATTGGATACAAAGCTACCTAATAGACCGCATGCAATGTGTGGAAGTAACCAAAACAGTTGGCAGTCAAAGGAGACAATTTCAGTCTAGTTTTAGGCATAATGCGTATGGAGTACCCCAAGGTAGCGTTTTGGGACCCTTACTTTTTTTGATTTACATTAACGACATGTCAGATATAACCAAACATGAATGCATCCTATTTGCCGATGATACTACTATGATAATTAAATGTGCAAATAAACGTGATATTGAAAACGAAACGAACACTGCTCTGACTAATATAATAAACTGGTTAAATGATAATAATTTGCAAATTAATTTAGATAAAACTAATTACATACAATTCCTAACGCACAACAGTAGTGGTTTTGACTATAATATTAAATATAAACAGAATGTTATAAATAATGTAGAATCAATTAAATTTTTAGGTGTAACTATTGACAAGTTTTGTGACTGGAAGGCTCATATCCAAGGAGTGTGTAATAAGTTAGATAAATTTGTATATGTGCTTAAACGTCTTAAGCAAACAACAACCCACGAAGCCGCACTTATGGCGTACCATGGATATGTGTCTTCCATCTTAAGATATGGCATAATACTATGGGGTAATTCAGTAGAATGGGAAAGAGCATTTAAAGTACAAAAGAAATGTATCAGGGCACTGTCTGGCGTAAATATGCTTCATAGCTGTAGGCCACTGTTTAAATCTTTGAAAGTGCTACCGTTGCCTAGCTTGTATATCTATGAAATATGTATATTTGTAAAAAAAACCCACACCTATTCAAAACCGATTGTACAATAAGAAGGGCTAGAAACCAACATAAGAAACACAGGCTATGCGTCCCTATGCAGAAGCTAGCGGTAGCCAAAAAAAATGCATACGGTATGGCTATTCGCATTTTTAATCACTTGCCGGATAATATGAAAAGTTTTCCATTAAGTCGATTTAGAAAAGCACTTTTTGACATGCTTATAGATAAAACGTATTATAAGATTAATGACTACCTAATTGAAGAGTTAAATTGATTTTCCGTATTTTACTGACATGGTTTCAATTATTAAGGATTGTTTTTTGCACGCCAAGCTTGGCAGGATATGTTGAAGCTGTATAATTGTTAACTTAACATCTATGTAAATATGTCTATATTTCATGTACCATATTCTTGCAAAATAAAATGATTGATTGATTGATTCATTGATTTTGCTGAAATTTGGAATAGGTAATCCACGCGGACGAAGTTGCGAGCATAATCTAGTCAACTATACCTATGCACCAACCAGGATGGTGTGATGGTGTAATAGGTAGGTATTAGACATGGTCTATACACGAAACGTATTAATCAAAGACGAAACGAAAACAACAGACAGCATATTATTATAGCGTACAAAAAAATAAACATTAGCCGTCCTTTATTAAATTGTTGGTAAAACCGTATGAGTTATTTTTTACGTCCTACAAAAGTAAGTGAAGACAATGTTTCAATTTTAAACTTTATCTTTGACTTTCATCATCAACTTCATCAACCCATAAACCGCTCTCTACTGAGTACAGGTCTCCTCTCAGACTGAGATCTATATAGATCGTATCCTGGCTCTGCTCAAGAGCAAGACTCAAAAGTTAAAATAGAGTCAAAATGAAACACAAATATTGTCCTTGCAGTCGTTTTCCTAGTCTCATGATTGTCCTCTCAACTCAGTCTTGAGTCTGAGTCATCTATAGACCTCACCTTTAGAGACGTTTATAATATGTCAAAGTCCACCACGCTGGTCCAATCCATAAAGGAAGCTCCTGTGAATTTTTGGAGAACTCTTAGGCGTACAGGTTCCTCACGATGTTTTCCTTCACGATGTTTTCTTTATTGTGGAGTTGAATGATATTTATTGCGCACTTAGATGAACGTAAATTACAAAGTTAATTTAAGACTCGAAAATTATAAAAGGAAAGCTCGCACGATACGCCTTTCTGTTTCTCTGTTCTCGTGATTCGACGTCAGTAGCACCATACCTACCGATAATTAGCGTAATCACAAATACTTAACCATCATTTTTTACACGAGAAAGTTAAGAGAGCGAAAAAAGAAAACGAATTGAAGCTCTGTCGACACCATTTTTGTTTGTGATCATATCTACTTTTTGAACGAATCACAAAATCTAATGTCGCATTGCGTAGAGTCATTAATCTTTAATCTTAATATATAAATTATGCTGAATCTATTAATACGGGTACTGTACGAATAATTTATAATTATTAATTCGGTTACCGTACGAACAATTTATAATTATTCGTACAGAAGTCGGACGAATAATTTTGGTCAAATATTTGAATCGTGCTACCCGAATTTGGGGGAGGGGAGGGGGAGGGAGGGAGGGACCCCCCCTTTAGGCTTGCCAAAATTCGCTTAGTGAAGGAGTGAAGGTAAAAAAATAGTGGGAGAGGGGAAAAGGAGTAGAGGAATCTTAGAAACCCCTCCAAATTAATTTTTCATTTCAAACCAATAGGGCCGGGCACCGGGATCTTTTATGTTCTAACCTAACCTAACCTAACTTTAGTTTTTCCACAGTCTGGTGGTTCTCCCAACGTGTTACAGTGTAACTAATTTAAAAAAAAATTGACAGTTAAAAAACAAGCTAATCATCCAATTCATTCTTAATTAAAAAAAATTCTACATGTGGAATTTAAAAAATAAGAATGAAAATAGAAAAAAGAATAAAAAATAAAAATGAAAATAGAAAATTCAGTCCGTCGAGCTGGGATTCGAACCATTAATTAAAAATGACTATTAACTATAAGGCGACTGCATAAGCCACTAGGCTACAGAGTCCTAATATAGTACCGCGAAAATAACGAACACAATGCCTTCAAAAATAATTGAAGAACTGTACGAATAAATATAATTTATTCGTCCAATACCCGTACAACTAGTCACTCCGTATAAATTACGTGTCACGTTGTTTGTCCGCGATGGACTCCTAAACTACTGAACCGATTTTTATCAAACTTCGTAACTATCTGTAATTTGGTCCAACTTAAAAGATAGGATAGTTTTTTGATTGGGATAGTTTATTTGTTTTATTTATATAGATAAGTTGGCGGTACGAAGTTCGCTGGGTCAGCTAGTTTAAAATAAAAAAATCTTTTTAAAAACCGACTTCAAACGCCCGCGCCACTACAAAGTATATACTAACTAGCTTATGCCCGCGACTTCGTCCGCGTGGATTTATATTTTAAAATCCTTCGGGAACTCTTTAATTTTCCGGTATAAAAGGTAGCCTATGTCACTCCCAGGTCCTCAACTATACCCATGAAAAAAAAATCACGTCGATCCGTAGCTCTGTTGCAGCGTGATTGAAGGACAAACCAACAAACCAACAGACACACTTTCGCATTTATAATATTAGTATGATTTATTGTTAATTATTTAAAAACTGTTGGATCGGTTTCGATAAAATTTAAATGGGACCACCTAGGATATATTCCCTTCCAAACAAAAAATAATTTACCAAATCGGTTCAGGCGTCTTCGAGTAAACGGTGAACATACATAAAAAAAAAAGATTCCGACGAATTGAGAACCTCACCTTTTTTGAAGTCGATTAAAAAGAGAACTGTTGTGGTCAAACAGTGAACTAACGCGAAACAGGCGCGCTATTGTCACGGTAATATTATGTATACAGTATTCCAACTTCATACAAACGGACGAAGCGCGAGCTATGCCTACGCGCCTCGATCTCGGTAAGCGCTCGGTACGCAGACAGTCGCGACTGTGCCGCAGTGACGCATATTAGAATGCGGATTTTTTATACTTTAAAATTTAATAATAAAGCATTTCGTACGTCTCAGTCGAGGCGCAAATATTTTTCGGTCGCAAATTTATAAGACCGATTTGTTATTCATTCATAAACATGGTTTTAGGGTTCCATACCAAAATGGTAAAAATGGAACCCTTATAGTGAGACTTTCTCCGTCCGTCCGTCCGTCTGTCACAGTCGATTATTTAAGTAACTATTAAAGCTATCGACATGAAATTTGGAATAGTTATGTATAATAGTGGCCCAACTACATTGGAATAAGAAAAAATTCTTTTTAGTTTAATTAAAAAAGGGGAAAAATCGGGAGTTTGAAATTTCAAAGTAAGATAACTATACCGAGTGGGGTATCATATGAAAGGGCTTTACCTGTACATTCTAAAACAAATTTTTATTTATTTTTAAATATAATAGTTTTTGAATAATCGGGCAAAATGTTGAAAAATATACCGTTCCCCCCCCCTTATCTCCGAAGTTTACCAATCTAAAAATCTGAAATAATTATGTTCAATAGAAGTTTACGTATATTTTACAGGAAAAATAAAACCAACGCGAAAATTATTTTAGTTTAATTAAAAAAGGGGGAAAATCGGGAGTTTGAAATTTCAAAGTAAGATAACTATACCGAGTGGGGTATCATATGAAAGGTCTTTTCATGTACATTCTAAAACAGGTTTTTATTTATTTCTAAATATAATAGTTTTTGAATAATCGGGCAAAATGTCGAAAAAAATACCGTTCCCCCCCCCCCCCCCTTATCTCCGAAGTTTACCAATCGAAAAATCAGAAATAATTATGGTCAATAGAGGTTTATGTATATTTTAAAGGAAAAATAAAACCAACGCTCTAACTAGCATAGTTTTTTTTATATTAACAATAAACCTCCACAAACAAAGTTAACGATTAATAAGCAAATTTATATAATATTATCGTTTTACTTTTACTTCTAGAGTACGGAACCCTCGGTGTGCGAGTCCGACTCGCACTTGGCCGGTTTTTTTTAGTTAAATCACGCATTTTTATTGAACACTTCCTATTTAATTCACAAAGTATTTTATTTGTTTATATAAAAAAAGTATATTTACAATCACAAAACTAAATGGAAACACAAAGTAGGCAAATGTAATTAAAATGCTGGAGGCGGGCAGCCCTATCGCATGTTTACGTACCGCGCGGCTGTAGGCATTTATGTGAAAGATACGGCCGAGTTACAATACTGTATACATAATATTACCGTGCTATTGTATTGCCCACTAAACAAAAAGGTAAAATTAAGTACTTACAGCTGTGCCCTCCAAAACACGACCGTTCCTTACTGAACACACTCTAGCATAGTCTGCGTTTCTAGGGTTCCAAGCCCAAAAGATGCCAACGGGATCCTATATTACATTACTAAGCCTCCGCTGTCCATCCGTCCATCTGTCTGTCTGTTTTAATAATAATTTGCTTGTACTCTTGTAATGTTCTCTCTGTTTTATTTAATAACTAGCTGATGCCCGCGACTTCGTCTGCGTGAACTTAGCCTTTAAAATGCCTTGGGAACTCTGAAAATGTAGCCTGTCACTCTCCAGGTCCTCAAGTATAGGTACCCCTACAAAAAATCACGTCGATCTGTAGCTCTGTTAGGGCGTGATTGAAGGACAAACCAACGCACTTTCGCAGTTATAATATTTCACCATATAAAGTGTAAGTGCATATAGTCAACGTGGTTTTTAGGGTTCCGTACCCAAAGGGTGCCAACGGGACCCTATTACTAAGCCTCCGCTGTCAGCGGCCTGTATCTCGTAAACCGTAATAGATTGACAGTTGAAATTTTCACATATTTTGTATTTCTATTGCTGCTATAACAACAAATAATAAAAATTAATTTAATTTTTTTGTAACGAAACCCTAAAAGAGTGAGGACCGACTCGCACTTGGCCGATTTTTTTATACAGGTAAAGTTAAGGACCTGGAAAATAACACAGGCTACTTTTTGTCCCGGGAGCATACATTTAAACGCCCGCACCACTACAAAGTATATAATTTATTGTAGATTTTTTTAAAAACGCTCGACTGATTTCTTTAAAATTTAAATGGGGCCACCTGGGAAGTATACCCTTTGAAACAAAAAAAGAATTTTCCAAATCGGTTCAGGCGTCTTCGAGTAATCGGTGAACATACATAAAAAAGATTCGTTGAATTGAGATCCTCCTCCTTTTTTGAAGTCGGTTAAAGTAATAATAAACAGTAGTTCAAATTTAACGAAGTTATGGAGTATAACAGTCAAAATAGTTCAACCCCTATCTCAGAGAACATACATCCATCCATCCGTTACGACATCTATACAAACATAGTTAGTAGGAGGAGATACATATATATATACAGACATGCATGCATGCAGCAAGCATACTTACATACATATATATATACATACATACATACATACATACATACATACATACATACATACATACATACATACATACATACATACATACATACATACATACATACATACATACATACATACATACATACATACATACATACATACATACATACATACATACATGCATGCATATTGGCGCATGATTGAAGGATAAATATGTGAAAAGAAGCATACTAATATCCCGCAGGAACCGTTTGTTTTCCAGGGATAAAAAGTAGCCTTTGTCACTCTTCAGGCCCTTAACTTTACCTGTGCTAAAAATAATCTAAAACTTCAATCTAAAACTCCGTTGGCGCATAATTGATGGATAAGTATGTGAAAAGTAACATACGAATATCCCGCGGGAACTGTTTGTTTTCCCTGGATAAAAAGTAGCCTTTTCACTTTTCAGGTCCTCAACTATGCCTATTAAAAAAACCACTTCAATCTGTAACTTCGTTGGCGCATAATTGAAGGATTAATATGTGAAAAGTAGCATATGAATATCCCGCGGGAACTGTTTGTTTTCCTGGGCTTTTTAAGTCCTCAACTATGCCTATCCAATAAACCACGTCAATCTGTAACTCCGTTGGCGCCTTATTTAAGGATAAATATGTGAAAAGTAGAACACTAATAACCCGCGGGAACTGTTTGCTTTCCCAGGATAAAAAGTAGCCTTTGTCACTTTTCAAGTCATCAACTATGCCTCTCCAAAAAACCACGTCAATCTGTAACTCCGCTGGCGCATAATCGAAAGATAAATGTGTGAAAAGTAGTATACTAATATCCCGCAGGAACCGTTTGTTTTCCTGAAATAAAAAGTAGCCTTTGTCATTTTTCAGGCTCTTAACTTTACCTGTGCAAAAAAATCACGTTAATCTAAATCTCCATTGCGCGTATTTTGAAGGACAAATGCGTAAAAATAGCGATGCTATCCCGCAGGAACTGTTTGCTTTTCCGGGATGAAAAGTAGCCTATGTGCTATTCCAGACTATAATCTATGTCTGTGCCAAATTTATGCAAAATCGGTTCATTCGTTGTCGCGTTAAAGAGTAACAAAACATCCATCCATCCATCCATCCATCCATCCAAACATCCTCACAAACTTTCGCATTTATAATATTAATAGGATAATTTGCTTGTACTATTGTAATGTTCCCTCTGTTTTATTTCATAATAATTTGCTTGTACTCTTGTAATGTTCTCTCTGTTTTAACAATAATTTGCTTGTACTCTTGTAATGTTCTCTTTGTTTTAATAATAATTTGCTTGTACTCTTGTAATTTTCTCGAAGATATGTCCTCCAGTTCGCATTAAGCCAGCGTGGTGGACTATGACCTATAACCCTTCTCTGAGAGGATGCGCTCAGTAGTGAGCCGTTGATGGGTTGCTGCTGCTGCTGCTGCTGATGATGATGATGATGATGATGATGATGATGATGTACTCTTGTTGCAGAGAAGACATGGAGAAGGTGAACATAAAGTTCCACGACAACGACACGGTGTCGTACCAGCACAACAAGATCCTGCGTTTCGTGCCCGAACTGTCGGTGGACAAGTCACAGAAGTTCGTCGTGCCCAACATCCCGCTATTGGTTAGTAGGTACACGCTCTTAACTCTGAGCAGTTATATGCTGTAAGATTTAGACTTAACTCTAGTAACTATTGGTCTAGAACCGGCCGTACTAAGTGTCATAGGGGTATCCAAGCTATGGGCACAGTATAAGGAGGAGATCTATCTATACTATCCTTACTCTGTGCTATGGGCAAGCTCAACCAAACTAGTCCGCGATGCGGTAGCGAAATGAATCTTTAAATCCTACCTAATATAAATAATCTGGTATCCCGATTATTTCTGTAAAATAATTTACTTGTAGCAGTACGGTTAATTCCACAAAGTTATAATTTAGTAGTAGCAGTACGTGTGTTGGTTATTTCCACAAAGTTATAATTTAGTTGTAGCAGTACGTGTGTTGGTTATTTCCACAAAGTTATAATTTAGTTGTAGCAGTACGTCTGTAAAAGGTTATTTCCACAAAGTTATAATTTAGTTGTAGCAGTACGTCTGTAATCGGTTATTTCCACAAAGTTATAATTTAGTTGTAGCAGTACGTGTGCAATAGGTTATTTCCACAAAGTTGTAATTTAGTTGTATCAGTACGGTTATTTCCACAAAGTTATAATTTAGCTGTAGCAGTTTGTGTGAAGGTTATTTTCACAAAGTTATAATTTATTTGTAGCAGTGAGTGTGATTTATTTCCACAAAGTTATAATTTCCCCAGCGGTTTCTTGCAGACGGTGACGTCGTTCTCGCCCAACCTGGCGGGCTGGCTGTTCAACCTGCTGGTGTCGGGGCTGGCCTTCACCTACCGCGACCGCGCCAAGCCCTTCGTGCAGGTCACGGCCGAGGAGCTGGTCTTTGGGTGAGCTTCATGGCTTCTTACCCAACCTAACCCAACCTGGCGGGCTGGCTGTTCAACCTGCTGGTGTCGGGGCTGGCCTTCACCTACCGCGACCGCGCCAAGCCCTTCGTGCAGGTCACGGCCGAGGAGCTGGCCTTTGGGTGAGCTTCATGGCTTCTTACCCAACCTAACCCAACCTGGCGGGCTGGCTGTTCAACCTGCTGGTGTCGGGGCTGGCCTTCACCTACCGCGACCGCGCCAAGCCCTCCGTGCAGGTCACGGCCGAGGAGCTGGTCTTTGGGTGAGCTTCATGGCTTCTTACCCAACCTAACCCAACCTGGCGGGCTGGCTGTTCAACCTGCTGGTGTCGGGACTGGCCTTCACCTACCGGGACCGTGCCAAGCCCTTCGTGCAGGTCACGGCCGAGGAGCTGGTCTTTGTGTGAGCTTCATGGCTTCTTACCCAACCTAACCCAACCTGGCCGGCATAAGGCTAACAAAAGCGCTACGTCAGTGATTCCCAAAGTGGTCCAGGGGGTCCCCCAGGTGTCCAAGGGAGAGTCGACGGGAGTCTAGGTTGACTTGACCATAACGGGGACCATTTTTGTCTGCGAGAAAAAAGTTTGGGAATCTCTGCTTTACACTTATTTGGAAGGAAAAAAGTCTTAGAGGTCATGTTAAGCATGGCTAATTTTCTTATCGTTAATTAACGTTTTTTAATTTCAGCTACGACGACCCGCTGGTCACCCTCGCTCACTACTTCTACCCCAAGGGGAAGCGGCCGAACAGCCAAATGGGCCTATTGCTTGCCGTAAGTTACACATCTCGTTGTACGACCATTGGTGACTCAGAAGTCAGGCCAAGTAACACTTCGTTGTGTCTATTCTCTTTCTACGATCGTTGTCACCTGAAATTTTGGCTAGGGCTAGACTAGATGGCGCTGCAGCTGATCAAAGACAGAAATTATGTGATAATATTTCGCCTCATATCCTACTAATATTATAAAAGCGAAAGTTTGTGTGTATGTTTGTTCCTCTTTAACGCAAAAACTACTGGATGGATTTGGCTGAAATTTGGAATGGAGATAGATTATACCCTGGAATAACACATAGGCTACAAATTATCCCGGAAAAATCCAAGGTTCACGCGGGATTTTGAAAAACAACTGATAGATGGCGCTGATTGTGCTTAAATCACGCTTACATTATCCGCAGTATCGAGAATAAGTAAAAAATTCCAATTCAACAATCAAGTAGGATAAATACAATTATTGAAGTTTTTCATTAGCAATAGAAAATTTCTTAGGGATTAGGGATGGATTACGAAATAAATAATACAATTAGTACAAGGTATCGATTTGTCCAGTCATAGTGAGTACATTGCTAGATATTATAATGACTGGTCATGTGTAGATCCTATCCTATTATTATATAATATTATAAATGCGAAAGTTTGTGAGGATGGATGGATGGATGGATGGATGGATGGATGGATGGATGGATGTTTGTTACACTTTAACGCGACAACGAATGAACCGATTTTGCTGAAATTTGGCACAGACATAGAATATAGTCTGGAATAGCACATAGGCTACTTTTTATCCCGGAAAAGCAAACAGTTCCTGCGGGATAGCATCGCTATTTTTTACGCATTTGTCCTTGAAAATACGCGCAATGGAGTTTTAGATTAACGTGATTTTTTGCACACGTAAAGTTAAGAGCCTGAAAAATGACAAAGGCTACTTTTTATCTCGGGAAAACAAACGGTTCCTGCGGGATATTACTTAGTATACTACTTTTCACACATTTATCTTTCAATTATGCGCCAACGGAGTTACAGATTGACGTGGTTTTTTGGATAGGCATAGTTGATCACTTGAAAAGTGACAAAGGCTACTTTTTATCCTGGGAAAGCAAACAGTTCCCGCGGGATATTAGTGTTCTACTCTTCACATATTTATCCCTAAATTAGGCGCCAACGGAGTTACAGATTGACGTGGTTTATTGGGTAGGCATAGTTGAGGACCTGAAAAGTGAAAAGGCTACTTTTTATCCCGGGAAAACAAACAGTTCCCGCGGGATATTCGTATGTTACTTTTCACATGCTTATCCTTCAATTATGCGCCAACGGAGTTTTAGATTGAAGTTTTAGATTATTTATTAGCACAGGTAAAGTTAAGGGCCTGAAAAGTGACAAAGACTACTTTTTATCCCTGGAAAACAAACGGTTCTTGCGGGATATTAATATTAGTATGCTTCTTTTCACATAATATTTATCCTTCTATTATGCACCAATATGCATGCATGCATGCATAATGTATGTATGTATGTATGTATGTATGTATGTATGTATGTATGTATGTATGTATGTATGTATGTATGTATGTATGTATGTATGTATGTATGTATGTATGTATGTATGTTTGTATGTATGTATGTATGTATGTATGTATGTATGTATGTATGTATGTATGTATGTATGTATGTATGTACCTATGTATGTATGTATGTATGCATGTATGTATGTATGTATGTATGCATGTATGCATGTATGTTTGTATCCTCCTCCTACTAACAATAAATACATTAACTATATCCTATCCTACTAATTATTACTCATTATCCCACTAATATTAATGTGAAAGTTTGTGAGGATGGATGTATACGGATGTATGTTTGTATAGATGTCGTATACGGATGGATGGATGTATGTTCTCTGAGATAGGGGTTGAACTATTTTGACTGTTATACTCAATAACTTCGTTAAATTTGAACTAATTTTTATTATTACTTTAACCGACAAAAAAGGAGGAGGATCTCAATTCAACGGAATCTTTTTTTATGTATGTTCACCGATTACTCGAAGACGCCTGAACCGATTTGGAAAATTCCTTTTTGTTTCAAAGGGTATACTTCCCAGGTGGTCCCATTTAAATTTTATAGAAATCAGTCGAGCATTTTTTTAAAAATCTACAATAAATTATATACTTTGTAGTGGCGCGGGCGTTTAATTATATGCTCCCGGGACAAAAAGTAGCCTGTGTTATTTTCCAGGTCCTCAACTTTACCTGTGTAAAAAAAATCAGCCAAGTGCGAGTCGGTCCTCGCTCTTTTAGGTTTCCGTTAAAAAAAAATTAAAATATTTCCATGGGTACATGGAAATATTTTAATTTTTTTTTATTTTTTATTTTTAATTTAATTTAATTTTTATTATTTGTTGTTATAGCGGCAATAGAAATACAAAATACGTGAAAATTTCAACAGTCTATCTATTATGGTTTACGAGATACAGGCCGCTGACAGACGGACGGACGGACAGCGGAGGCTTAGTAATAGGGTCCCGTTGGCACCCTTTGGGTACGGAACCCTAAAAATCACGTTGACTATATGCACTTACATTTTATATGGTGAAATATTATAACTGTGAAAGTGCATTGGTTTGTCCTTCAATCACGCCCCAACAGAGCTACGGATCGACGTGATTTTTGGCAGTGTACCTGTAGTTGAGGACCTGGAGAGTGACAGGCTACTTTTTATCCCGCAAAGTCAGAGTTCCCAAGGCATTTTAAAGGCTAAGTTCACGCAGACGAAGTCGCGGGCATCAGCTAGTTGTACTATAAATATTTTAAATGCTAAAAAAATGCCGCAAAATATTATCAATACACTTCTGTCTTTGATCAGCTGCAGCGCCATCTAGTCTAGCTCTAGCCAAAACTTCAAGTGACAACTATCGTAGAAAGAGAATAGACACAACGAAGTGTTACTTGGCTACAGGGGAGCAGACTTGAAAACGTATAAAATAACTATTTCGTTACAGTTTTCATTACCAATGTCAAGTAATTACTTACTACTTCATCATCAATTCATCATACTTAATATTATAAATGCGAAAGTGTGTTTGTTTATTCGTTTGTCCTTCAATCACGCTGGAACGGATCAACGTGATTTTTTGCATGGGTATAGTTGAGGACCTGGAGAGTGACATAGGCTACTTTTTATCCCGGAAAATCAAAGAGTTCCTGAGGGATTTTAAAAACTAAATCCACGCAGACGAAGTCGCGGGCATCAGCTAGTATAATATAAATGCGAAAGTGTATTTGTTGGTTTGTTCCTCAATCACCCTGAAACAGAGCTACGGATCGGTGTGATATTTTGCATGGATATAGTTGAGGACTGAAGAGTGACATAGGCTACATTTAATTCCGTAAAATGAGAGAATTCCCGCGGGAATTTAAAAACTAAATCCACGCGGACGAAGTCGCGGACATCAGCTAGTTACTTATAAAACAACACATTACACAATAATATCGTGAGGAAACCAGCCTGTCGATGCCGATTCTCCATAATGTTCTCAATGGTGTTACGAAGTCATGAACGTTTTGAGCAATTAAACATCGGAAAACATCGTAAGGCAACTTGCACGCCTGAGAGTTTTCCATAATGTTCTCAGTTGTGTGAAGTCTGCCAATTTGCATAGGGCCAACATGGTGGACTATGGCCTAAACCCTTCCATCCAGAAGTGGGCCGGCAATGTGTCGAGGTGATAAGATAACTTATTGTAAGCATACGTAAGTTTTAACGTGACGACGTTAGTATTTAGGGATGTGTTATGGATTTCAATGAAACCGTTGCTCAGATAAGTGGATAATACGAGTAATTAGATAACAGGAGATAAGATAAAGACCGGATAAGATTAAAATTATTCAAACAATCATTAAAATTAACTAAGTTATAATTCAATTTGTTATGTTAAGAAGATATTTTTTTTATTTGACAACCAATATTTATATTATACAAATAATAAAGAAAGAAGATTTCTTATAGAATTAGACATTAAATTTAAAAATGCAGTGAATAATTAATTAATACAACGCTAATAATTGTATCTTTAGTAGTTTATAACATATTTAATATATATATACTTATTTACATTAAAACTAAATTTATTCTACAATTAACACTAAAATAAAAACTAAATAAAATCTAAAACCCCATCGAAGTCACTGCAGTGTGGCACAGTACCCAAGATGCTGACAGCATGGCCAAGCTAATCCTTTGGTCAAGGTAGCTGCCAGCTCTTGAATCTTCGGTTGACGGTAGGGGAAAAAAAATTTTTTTAGAAAGATTTTTAGTCAGCTGAACTTGGCTAATATCCTCCTATCCCCTCCAAATAAGCATAAAGCTTGTGCTAGGTACGACAATAGCGCAACGGGTGGGGATCGAACCTGCGACCTTTCAATTTTCAAGATAGTCGTACCTATTTTAGGAGGAGAAAGGTGTGATGGGGTTAATTAAAAATGTTATCGCCCTTCTAGGTTAGGCAACATCTATCTTGAACTACATCGTCACTTACAAACTGAGATCACAGCCAAGGACAAACTTGTTAATGAAAAAATAAATATATCCCGTTGAAGCCTCTACGCCGTAGTACCTGTGTAGAGGCGTAGACCGCATTCGAACATAAATTATATTATAATTATTATATTATAATATTGCTGTGGGGTTAGGAAAAATAAGTGCTATTGGGTATTTGACTATTGTCAAAATGTTTATATTCATTATTTATAATCGAAAACGTAACATGTAAGAATAACATATTTTGTAAAAACATAAAATAAATCGGTCAACAAACAAATAAGTTATAACCTGTTTTACTGTGACTGTCTCTTTCTAAAACGAAGTTTTCTACGGAGCGTGTATGGAGCTGCTGACTTGTGACATCACATTTCAGTAGCTCTTTCTCTGTCTAACAGGAAACTTTAAAGCTCTATATTTCCGAGGCTAGTTAAGATATTTAAAAAAGAAAAATAGCACCGTGATATTTAAAAACGTTATTTTAAAGAAATAACAATAATATTAGTCAAATACCCAATTGCCATCGCCTCTGATTAGCTGGTTGTGGACCTTTCCAAGCTCTGAGCATTTAGGCATATTAATATCATTTGGTATATTATTATTATATATATATTATTATATGTATAATATAAATATTGGTTGTCAAATAAAAAAGAATATTGCTTCAGCGGTGAAGGAAAACATCGTGTTCGTGAAGAAACCTTGCACGCCTGAGAGTTCTCCCTAACGTTCTCAAAGGCGTGTGAAGTCGTCCAATTCGCATTGGGCCAGCGTGGTAGACTATGGCCTATAACCCTTCTCTGAGAGGAGACCTGCGCTCAGTAGTGAGCCGTTGATGGGTTGCTGATAATGATGATGATGTTACAACGGAAGTAGCACCAATAAGAACGTGTTTTGTAACACCTTTTTTTGCGTCCGGGGTTAAAAAAAATACCATTACGTGCTCACAAAATTTCCGTCTTTTTCGGTTATTTTCAGGACATATTTTATTGTAATATCATATGCTTCAACAAAAGGAAAACATCGTGAGGAAACCTACACGCCTGAGAGTTCTCTGTTATGTTCTCAAAGGTGTCTGAAGTATGCCAATTTGCATTGGGCCTGTTCGGTGGACTGTGGCCTATAACCCTTCTCTGAGAGGAGACCTGCGCTCAGTAGTGAGCCGTTGATGGGTTGCTAATGATGATGATGATGATTTATATTTCTATTTTGAGCGAGATTGATATTTATATTGACAAAATAAAACTATTTAATTTAATATGAATAATTATTTTTAAAAACCGCCTTCAAACGCCCGCGCTACTACAAAGTATACAATTTATTGTTGATACTAGCTGATGCACGCAACTTAGTCCGCGTGGATTTAGTTTTTAGAACTCTTTGATTTTCCGGGATAAAAAGTAGCATATGTCACTCTCTGTTGCTGATGCTGATGATGATGTTACAACGGAAGTAGCACCAATAACAACGTGTTTCGTATTGTTTCAAGAGAAACGGTACCCTGGACGAGGTGCACACCATCAACACGGGCCAGCGTCTGGACAAGTTCGGCTACCTGGACAAACTGAACGGCCTGGACCACCTGCCCTACTGGAGCGACAGCCCTTGCAATAATATCAAGTAAGGTTTTTATTATTGGCTATTATTTGATAAGACCGGTCAAGTGCGAGTCGGACCTCGCTCTTTTAGGGTTCCGTACAAAATTATGACCGAATTACTTCTTTAAAACTAGATACATATTTAGATATCTTAGTTCTTAGATAGTACTAAATTAGCATAATGGGAAAAAAATGTTCGTTTGTTTTAGTCACAACTTTGAAGGTCCCCCATTTATTTTTGAAGCTAAAAATAATAAAAAATATATTTGGACTCCACTTAATGAGCTCTAGACGATGACGCCCCACATGCCGGGGTATAAAATATTATTTTATTTCGACTCCTTTTTCATGTATTTATTTTTAATTTAATTTAATTTTTATTATTTGTTAGGTATTATAGCTGCAATAGAAATACACACTCAGTGAAAATTTCAACTATCTACCTAATACGGTTTACGAGATACAGCCCACTGACAGACGGACGGACGGACAGACGGACAGCGGAGGCTTAGTAATAGGGTCCCGTTGGCACCCTTTGGGTACGGAACCCTAAAAAACCGGCCAAGTGCGAGTCTGACGCAAAGGTACGATCGTACAGGATTTAAAACCAGCTATTATTAAGATCGAGCCAAACAAAGGGTTATTGTATGGAGACCCTCTTTAATTTTTAACTTTTTTTTTGTTATAGCAATAGTAGAAATGCATTTTCTGTGAAAATTTCAAGTAGGTCTGTCTATTTTTCTTATTTATCTTTCAATTTAGTAGAGTAGGTATGGTTCATGAGATACATCCCGCTGACAGACGGACCGACAGACGGCCGGACAGCCGGTTTAGTACCTTATAGGTACTAAACCTCCTACAAAAATTGAGAAAAATTAAAAACCGAATAGGGTATACAATGGTGGCGGTGTCTCACATGCATTGAAGCACTACTTAGAACTTAGATTTTATTAACAATAATTTGAAAATGGTTTTGAAATATTGAGCCTGAGGGGTTCGGAGATGTGCCTACCAATAATCTATAATATAATAAAACTGTAACAGGTCCAATTCTGTACATTGAAGATATTTTGAAAATTTTTGTTTGAGGGCACTCTATAATCGATACTGAAGCCAAAACAATTTTTTTTTAATTTTTTGTCTGTCTGTCTGTCTGTCTGTCTGTCTGTCTGTCTGTATCTTGGCCGCGCATCACGCCGAAACTACTGGACGGATTTAAATGAAACTTGGCACGATTTAAGTTTATACTACGAGGTATAATATAGGATACTTTTTATCCCGAAATTCAGCACAGTTCCCTTGGGAGAGGGGATGAAAGTCAAAATGTGTATTTCGCTGTAATTCATTAAGGTGTATTCCGATTTAATCCATTCTTTTTTTGTTAGAAAGCAGGTTCTTTAGAGATTATCCTGTAATTATTTCAAGATCGTCAATTTCGTAGTTCAGAAATTATAGACATCACGATCTTCAGCATAAGGTCCAAATAACTTGAACCCCGGAATCTACAAGATACTTTGAATGAACGGGTCATCTTAAGCTGGCATGCGTACTTTATCGTATATAGCCATCGTGGATAGCCCTATTTTGTCAAAGTCAAACTACTCCAAAGGCGTCAGATTTTGCCAAACGATCATTATACCTACATAGTACATACTACATAGTAGGTATGGATGTAATACATCGTATGGACTTAATGCTACAGTGTTTTCCTATGCAATTTAATATTCTAATCATACTAATATTATAAATGCGAAAGTGTGTTTGTTTGTTGGTTTGTCCTTCAATCACGCCACAACAGAGTTACTGATCGACGTGATTTTTTTGCATGGATACTGTAGTTGAGGACATAGGCTACTTTTTATACCAACTAAATCCACGCGGACGAAGTCGCGGGCATCAGCTAGTGATTGATAAGTATTATAAGTTGTAAAAACTCTGTTACCTATCCAGTGAGCAACTTGGTTGGACGTATCTCATAACCAACGCGATTGGTCGTTTCGTCGAAAACTAACTTAACCTAAGCATAAATATAAAATAACAGTCATATAATTCTTACTAAATTGCCTATTTAATTAACATTTATACAATTATGTATTTTACGTGTCCACATTTTGTGAAGTTCTAGGTAAAGGAATTATTTAGATAAACGATAATGTAACAGACAACAGTGTTTGTTGTTACATAAAAGTGGAAATAACATTTTACAAAGAAGCAGTATGAGTAACTTTTAAACCAACAGACACATGCCAAAGTCTGTTTACACAGAAGGTACAAATACTAGTTTTCCTCAGTGAAATAAATTCTTATAGCTAGCATGCCTATATGAATTTATTTTACTGGGAAACACGGTTTTCAAGAATAAAGAATGGGATAAGCTTAAATTGCTCATTTTGCAATCTCTAAAGTTGTCACACATCAGTTATTGAATTGAGTCAACGTTGATTCCAAATTGAAATTCAAAATTATAATTTATTTAGGTACTTATTTAATGTAGGCCAACGTTAGCTGTGGCTCTTATGACACGTCAAGACTCTACCACCGGTTAATTACCACTCAATATGCTACTAGCTTAATGGATACTTAACTCTGTCCGTTAAAAGCCTAAACCTGCCGCTCGACAGTCGGGAAAATATTATACTCGTGACATCACATGCCTTTTCAACTTTTCAAACTTACGTTAACTGTGCGTAAATACGTTAATTAGTATGGAGTAATTAGTAGGGATGGAAAAATATTCCGTCCCTTACCCGTCCATACTAAATGACAGATTTAAGCAAAGCGTAAACTTTTAAAGTGACACTACACCAAGCTGATATATCCGTCATTTCTTGGCGGATTTCGGGACTTTTTGTATCGATGTACCTATTTGTTTTTCAAGAGCAGTGATAGCCTAGTGGTTTGCACTGACTAGTATTCGGAGGATCGCGAGTTCGGTTCCGAGCACGCACTTCTGATTTTTTTATTTGCGTTGCGAATTGCGATTAAATATCAAATGCTTCAACGGTGAAGGAAAACATCGTGAGAAAACCTGCACACCTGAGAGTTCTCCATAATGTCCTCGACGGTGATTTAAGTATACCAATTTGCAATTTGCCAATGCCAACGCGGTGTGGTGGACTATGGCCCTTGCCTATACACCTTCTCTGAGAGGAGACCTGCGCTCAGTAGTGAGCCATTGATGGATTGCTGATGATGATGATATTCTCTATTCCCATTTCAGGGCCTCAGAAGGGTCGTTCTTCCCGCCCCCAGACACGACAAAGGAGACGACCGTCTACGTTTACGACAAGGACCTCTGTCGAATCATGCCCTTCACTTACAGGAAGGATGTATACAAAGATGGTAAGGTGTAGCCTCATACCTGATCATCATCAATAGCCTATAACAGTCCACTGCTGGACTAAAGGCCTCTCCCAAGGGGAGGGTTTGCCCATAATCACCACGCGGGGCAGACGGGTTGGTGATCGCAGTAGATGGTAGTAGTAGCACAGTAGAGGACGCTGCTGCCCGTTCTCCGCTATACTCCCTTAGTCGCCTCGTACACACCCGCGGGAAGAGGAGGGGTGGTGACAACTGTATTCTGATCTGCCGTCACCACACGGCACATACCTAGCACTAAATCAGCTATGTAGTCCAAAGTACTGATGGACTACGCTGCCCTGTACAAATCACATTTTGCTGCCAATGTCGCTTGTTCAAAACAAAACCCTTCTTCGTAAGTTCGTGGCCTTGATCACGGTCTTTATGAAACAATTGCTTAAGGTTGAAGACAAGGGTCTGCGCGCGAAATTAAAATTTAATTTGGTTTTTCGCAATTTGTAAACTAATACGACAAAGTAGGCTTATGGCATTCTAATTGCGACAATGGCAGTATCATCTTCACAGGTTTACATAAAAATCTTAACTTGAAAGTGACCAGTTTAAGAAATTAATCAACATATCTACTGAGTTGGACGTGAGTTACTCACAAATTAGTCGATATTTTGATTAATTTCTTAAACTGGACACTTTCAAGTAAATTTTTATACAACCCTGAGAAGATGATACTGCCATTGTCACAATTAGAATGCCATAAGCCTACTTTGTCGTATTAGTTTACAAATTGCGAAAAACCAAATTAAATTTGAATTTCGTGGGCAGACCCTTGTCTTCAACCTTAATTATAATATTTATTACAAGCTTAACTTGCAATGTATGTATGTATGTAGGTACGTATGTAATATGTATATTGTATGTATGTTTACATCAAATCTTGCAATTAGATTTAGTACCACTTCCCGGTTTCCGATTGAGCTGAAATTTTGCATATGACAATGCAATATTATTGTGACATGGAGCTGATCTGTGATGTAGCTGAAAGATGGCTATCAGAGCTCTAATAAAATGAAGTAACCCTATCAAGTTTGGGCTCGTTTGATTTGTCTTGACAAGTACTCTGGCCCTAATTGATATCCAGGGTCTGATGATGCAGCCAGCTACTAAAAGCTTGTTTTAATTAATTTTTTTTTTATTTACACTTATTTTTATCATCCAATGTTAAGATCGACTGAATTGTGGAGATCATCGCTTGTTGATGGTGAAACCATTAGGGCACCTTCAAAATCAAGAGTGAATAGACAATTTTTAGGCAAGCGCGCTCCATCTTATTAGGCTGCATCTATATTTCTAATCGCAGTCAAACGCTATAGTCTATACCTACATATTAAAAAAGTGTACCTATAAACTAATATATATAATATAACTACCCCGTTGGTCCTGTGTTGTAGTAGTAGTAGTGGTTAGTATGCTCGACTGCGGATGACGAGGTCCCAGGTTTGATTCCCGGGTCGGGCTAAACGAATGTATTGGGTTTTCTGTCAAGAAATTCTCAGTAGGTATATACTAGCCCGGAGTTAAGAAGTTGGCGGTGTGTCACCCCCGTGCCTCGCAGAGCACGAAAAGCCGTCGGTCCTGCGCCGGATCGGAAAACCGACACGACCGGAGCGAGCTCCGGTGTCAGATTTCCGTCCCATCGGACTATGGGGGTGAGGGAATAAAAAGAGTGCGCCTGTGTTTACGCACTATAATATCTCCCGCGCAGATGGCTCATTTCTGAGGAGAATGGCCGCCGTGACCGGATTCGGTCGGGAGGACGTTATTTATTAATTATGTTAACCGACCTACAATAAGTGGAATCTCTAGTTTTTCGGTTAGTTGGGTTTTTTGGTTTGTCAGACCAGTTATTTGGTTTTTAATGTTTGTGTGTTTGCAGTTGTCAGACTGGTTGTTTGGTGTTTAATGTTTGTGTGTTTGCAGTTGTAAGACTGGTTGTTTGGTGTTTAATGTTTGTGTGTTTGCAGTTATCAGACTGTTTGTTTGGGTTTTAATGTTTGTGTGTTTGCAGTTGTCAGACTGGTTGTTTGGTGTTTAATGTTTGTGTGTTTGCAGTTGTCGGACTGGTTGTTTGGTTTTTAATGTTTGTGTGTTTGCAGTTGTCAGACTGGTTGTTTGGTGTTTAATGTGTGTGTGTTTGCAGTTGTCAGACTGGTTGTTTGGTGTTTAATGTGTGTGTGTTTGCAGTTGTCAGACTGGTTGTTTGGTTTTTAATGTTTGTGTGTTTGCAGTTGTCAGACAGGTTGTTTGGTTTTTAATATTTGTGTGTTTACAGTAGTCAGACTGGTTGTTTGGGTTTTAATGTTTGTGTGTTTGCAGTAGTCAGACTGATTGTTTGGTATTTAATGTTTGTGTGTTTGCAGCAGTCAGACTGGCTGTTTGGTATTTAATGTTTGTTTGTTTGCAGTTGTCAGACTGTTTGTTTGGTGTTTAATGTTTGTGTGTTTGCAATTGTCAGACTGGTTGTTTGGTGTTTAATGTGTGTGTGTTTGCAGGCATCCTCACAGGGCTGTACACGCCGCCCAGCTCCATGCTCGAGAGCGCGGACCTCAACCCGGACAACAGGTGCTACTGCCAGGGCGAGAAGTGTCCGCCGCGGGGCCTGCAGAACATCAGCCCGTGCCAGTATAGTGAGTTCCGTCACATTGTGTGTGAATATAATAATAAACAATGGTCAATGCAATAGAGAATTAGATTTTGCCTCCAATTAGTTTTTATATATTTAAAATAAAGCTTTAAATAAAAACTTAGCACGATTCCATTTTTCTTTTTTAAATATCTTGACTACTCGGAAATATAGAGCTGTTGTTTCATGTTAGAAAAACTGCTACTGATGTAACAAGTTGACAGGTCAGTAGCTCCCGTTTTTCCACTAGCCGGCACGGCGACGGCGACTGAAATTGTTTGGCACGTTTTTTCAATTACATTCACCACATTCACCTCCAACGAGAACGTTTTACCAAAAATAGAATTGGGCGTTCTGAGAGTTTCTCATTTAAAAACTATTGCATTAGAAATTAAAACGTCTTTGTTTCGGCATGAATTCAGTTTAAATGTTACTCGGCGATGGTGAAATTAGCCCTTAGAATAGACGATTATTGGCCGATTTCACCAACGTAAAATAAGTCTTATCCGAGCATTAATTTTATATTTTGACAATCTGCCAAAATATCAAATCTACGCTCGGAAAGACTTATTTTACGTTGGTGAAAACGACTCTTAAAAGCACGTCTTTCTAAAAAATAATTTGTTGTTAAAGCGTTTTTGAAACGTCAAAAGGATCTAGGTACACTGTATCACTGCTTCGGAATGCCGTTCCAGAAGAACCAGAAAGAAACTAGGCAGTTGCCCTCTTATAAAAAATAACAATAGGTACTATTTTGTATACAGTTTCAGGCATTGCCGTCTCATGAAATACTGGAGCGAGTCATATCCACGCTTTTATCATTTATAATCTCTTATTGTACTTAGTAGGTATATAACATGCTTTTAATGAGCATACTTATAATATTTCTTAAACTTCTGTAAAGACAAGTCCAAAACTGACCGTGAAGTTGTATTATAGAACGTCACGCCCATTGCCACAAAACTTCCGGACTTTCTTGAGGCGTAGTTGAGGAATCACGAGCCTGATTGAATTTCCTATTTACGTATATACCTCTGAGAGCAGTGATAGCCTAGTGGTTATAACTGTGGTCTCCTAAGCAGGTTCGAGCCCGGGTACGCACCTCTGACTTTTCGGAGTCAAGTGTGTTTAAGCAATTAACTATCAATTGCTTCAACGATGAAGGAAAACATCGTAAGGAAACCTGCACATCTGAGAGTTCTTCGTAATGTTCTCAAAGTTGTGTGAAGTCCACCAATTCGCATTGGGCCAGCGTGGTGGACTATGGCCTATAACCCTTCTCTGAGAGGAGACCTGCGCTCAGTAGTGAGCCGTTGATGGGTTGCTAATGATGAAAAAATGATGATGTATGTACCTCTATACTAACTATATGCCCCCATTTACCTTATACTTTTATATTTGTATTCAGACGCGCCAGTGTACCTGTCCTATCCTCACTTCTATGATGCTGAACCGTCTCTTCTCGATGCCTTCGAAGGTCTTCACCCGGATGAACAGAAACATGGCAGCTTCATTCTGCTACAACCAGTAAGTATAGTGAGAGCTTGTTTGGAATATGATCTCTTGACCAAGACCTTCTACTACGTAGTACTATTATATATTCTGTGCTTCTACGAATAGATAACTTGCTCTAACACATTTTAAGAAAGAAATAATTGGCCTACACCGTAAAAAATAGACAAATACACAAGCGCGCACACACGTGTGTGTGTGTTAAACACACACACACACACACACACACACACATCTCCGCGTGCATGCGATGTGTAATAAAAATAACAGATTAGTTATCATTTATTTTTACTTGCACTTCTGAAAACTAATTTTATACTTAACTGTTTTTTAAAATTATTAATTATTATTTACCTATTATTAATTCACTGTTAAACTTTATTTTTTTGAAATTTGGGTAATGCAATCATTTTTGGCTTTATTTAAGAACTAAAATATCTTGTAATATTAATTGTATGAACGCTGTTGATTACCTACTATTAAATAAATAAATAAACTAACCTACCACTAATTTAATGAAATGGCTGACTAACGGAAAGGAAAACTTATTTTCAATTGTAAGGAGGAAATTCTTTTCGAATTGTATTTTAGCCGACTACGACTAAGTCAAAAGGATATGATTTTTGTAGCAGTCTATGTTTGTAGGTATGTGACTATTTACCTACTGATGTTCCACCGTAGCAAGTAAACTACCGTATTTCACGTACCTAGGCCAACCTGTGGCTCTTATGACACGTCATGCTTCTACCACCGGTTCGGAAAGCGGATTCTCCTGAGAAGAGCCGGCAAGAAACTCAGCAGTTGCTCTTTTCAAAATAATCATTATACAATATTATTATGCAGCTATTAAGTAAGTACATTGTACAAAAAAAAAATTTAATAAGTTTTTTATACTATCCTGTGGGCAGCTGGATGCCAAACCGATTTAACCCTGGATGCAACTTTTATTAGAATAGAATAGAATATAATATTTCCACAATGAGAGGAAGTTCCAAAAAAGCGTAGGTAGGCACTACAATTCAATTCATGTTAAGACGGGCAGACAGAAAGTAGCCCCATTCCCGCCGGTGGCACCCGGTAGCATTTATCCTTGTATAGCTACGTTACCTTTATTTCATGTGTGGTTTCAGAAAATAGGCGTCCCCTTGGAAGCTAAGGTGCGCGTGCAACTGAACATCAGGGTGGACCGCGCCCCTAACATCAGAGTCAACAACATACACAAGTTCCCTGACATCATGTTCCCCGTTATGTGGGCACAAGAGGTAGGTGTAATCCTTCTCCTTTGATCATCATTAACAACCCATCAACGGCTCACTACTGAGCGCAGGTCTCCTTTCAGAGAAGGGTTATAGGCCATAGTCCACCACGCTGGCCCAATGCGAATTGGCGGACTTCACACACCTTCGAGAACATTATGAAGAACTCTCATATGTGCAGGTTTCCTCACGATGTTTTCCTTCACCGTTGAAGCAAGTGATATTTAATTGCTTAAACGCACTTGACTCCGAAAAGTCAGAAATGGGTACCCGGGATCGAACCTGCGACCCCCCAAATTGGAGACCACAGTCCTAACCACTAGGCTATCACTCCTTCTCCTTTATATGAACGAAATATAGGAAGACAGGGCTATTTCTTAGGGCGAAATTAGACGGTGCCCCGTTCATTGTTTATTTTTGCGAACATGTTTTGCCCTAAGGCCCTTTGCCCTAAGGAAAAATTTAGACAGTTCATTTTCGATGACTCTCGATGAAGCCTCGAAAATGAAAGCGAACATCTCGAAAGCTAAATTCGCCCTTAGGGCGAATTAAGACGGTTCATTTTCGCAAAAATTTACGCAACGATGAACGATGAACGGGGCACCGTTTAATTTCAGCCTTACGCTATCGTTCAGCTTGAATTTCAATATATTTTTTTATTTGAAAGGTCATACCGTCAGGTTGGTACCATTTAAATTTGGTGAAGATCTGATGAATATCTTCGGTGATGGAGGACGGAACTCCTCAATGAATAAGAGCAAATCGCTCGCGATCAGAGAATATGAAGATTGATCCTATGAAACTAAATTAAAAAGTTTAAAATAATACCTAAGTAAAAAATATTTTTAAAAACCCGACTAAAAACGCCACTACAAAGTATAAAATAATTTAAGTTTGTACACGTATGTTGAAGTCGGGCCAGCCTTGGCTATTTCTTTGTTTATTCAATTCAATTCAAAACCATTTATTTAATGTAGGCCAACTGGCCAACTTATGGCTCTTACGACAAGTCAGGAATCTACCACCGGTTCGGAAAGCTGATTCTGCTGAGAAGATCCGGCAAGAAACTCGGCAGTTGCTCTTTTCGAAACAAAAATGTTACAAAGTGTAGCTTATCTATCTTGTGGACAGCTGAAGCAAAGCCGATTAGAATACTTAGAACAGAAATATTTTTAGAGTAACTATATGAATCGGTAGGTACATCTAATATATAAAATTCTCGTGTCACAATGTTAGTTACCTTACTCCTCCGAAGCGGGTGGACCGATTTTTATGAAATTTTGTGTGCATATCGGGTAGGTCTGAGAATCGGCCAACATCTATTTTTCATACCCTTAAATGATAAGGGTGACCAACCACTAAACATTTTTGTTGGCGGTACGTAGTTCGCTGGGTCAGCTAGTAATGTATAAAAGTAACCGTTCTTTTTCAGGGCATCGACGAGGTGTCCCCGTCTATTTGGCGATGGATCTTCCTGGCCACCAGATTCGGTCCAATCGCCGCCCCGATCATCTCCTATTCCCTAATCGTTATAGGCCTTGCCATACTGATAAATGTATTTATCAAAGCGTACAAAAGTTTCGTGGTCGGCCAAGACTCGCTTGAAATAATCGAGTTAGGGAGAGAAACCATAAGGCGGGGGTCGACTCTAATAATAAACAGTTCGAAGATCATTCATAATAGAGAAGCCGCTTACCAACCTTTGATCAAATCCAATAAATCGAGCGAATCGACCACCACAAACAGTTCAAATACATCCACGCCACGTGGCAGTAAAGAAAAACTCCATAACTTTAGTGATAAAACAGATAAACTTCAAGAGCTAAACTTTTCTAATAAAAAAGAAAAGCTTCAAGAGCTAAATTTTATTAATAAAACAGAAAATTTAGGTTCCAGTATGGACGAACTTAAATTTTTACGACGAGATTTCGTTAAATCTCGTTTTAACGAAGCAGAACCTCGAATCTTTAACGAAGCTGAAAGAGAGTCGTTAATTCATTCTGACAACACGTTTATAATGTCGGAACATAGGAGGAGTAGAGTGTTTCAGGACTATAAAATACCGGAGGACTATTATTGATGTGCAATAAAATGTTGTTGTAATGTGGTTGACTGTTTGTTTGTAATGGTTTAAATGTGTGATAGTGAATTTGTTTTTTTGAATGTTTGAATTTACGATGGAAGGGGTTAGTTCTTTTAAACGTTTTATAATATTCTGTTGTCAGTTTAAAAATCAATTTTCTACTCTGAATTTTCTCCGATGTCGCGCTACACTTTTGTCCGGTGGGAGGCTTTGGCCGTGGCTAGTTACCACCCTACAGTCAAAGACGTGCCGCCAAGCGATTTAGCGTTCCGGCACGATGGCGTGTAGAAACCAATTAGGGGTATGGGTTGAATGTTCACTGCCATACCCCTTCCAAGTTAGCCCGCTACCATCTTAGACTGCATCGTCACTTAACATCAGGTGAGATCGCAGTCAAGGACTAGCTTGTCATCGAATAAAAAAAAAACACTGTGCGGTGTAGCATAGTGTGGCATAGACAATGATGGTATGAGACGACCATTCCTTTTCGCTCTTGTCCGTTGCCGTGTTTTACAAGTTTTAGAGTTGATAAGTATAATTTACAGTTGCGGGTTATCACAGTCGTAAAATACGGAATGAGTAATAAAATTACCACCACCATGATTGTCTATGCCGCACCACGCTACACCGGACTGAGTGTAAACTGTAGAGCCAAAGTGATTAGGGCGCACTAAACGGGTCTGCCCGCGAAATTCAAATTTAACTTGGTTTTTTACAATTTGTAAACTAATACGACAAAGTAGGCTTATGGCATTCTAATTGCGACAATGGCAGTATCATCTTCGCAGGTTTATATAAAAATCTTTACTTGAAAGTGTCCAGTTTAAGAAATTAGTCAAAATATCGACTAATTTGTGAGTAACTCACGTCCAACTCGGTACTCGTATTAATTTCTTAAACTGGACACTTTCAAGTAAAGATTTTTATAAAAGCCTGTGAAGATGATACTGCCATTGGCGCAATTAGAATGCCATAAGCCTACTTTGTCGTATTAGTTTACAAATTGCGATAAACCAAATTAAATTTGAATTTCGCGGGCAGACCCGTTTAGTTCGCCTCAAGTAAAATAAATAATCTACTTGTGATATGCAACTATACGTGATTTCGCTTGGTTTGTTGGGAAAAGCTGATCAATATCACTGTATCAACCGTGGATATTTTCTGAAATATTCATGGGATCTGTTATTGAAAAATGAATATGTAATTAAGCAATTATTAATAACCGTGACATTTTGTAATATTGAAATCTGTTCACTTAGAAATTTCCAACTATGTATATAAACAAATAATTCTGGTGATGGTTGATTTTCCGAAATTCTCAGTATAGATTGGATTTAGGAATTTTCTAATTTCCTGATGAAGTATTTTCTATGTACTTATATTTTGGTGGTTATGAGTTATCTACTGATTAAGTTAGTTGCGCCAAACTTGTTCGTCCAAATACCTTTCCGAACATGTTGAATGGAACCTAAAAATTATTCCATTATTTCGCTAATCGAATGACAATATTCCTGGATTTCAGAATCTGCAAAATCAAAAAATATAATCACCTTACATAAAGAACGTTCGTATAGGAATTTCCATATACGGTACAAATTAAAATAGGCAAATGTCTTGTAAAACTACTTATTTCTAATCATCCACAATTCACTTGCACATTCTTGTATAAACTAAGTATATAAAACTTCGCAAAGATAGGTAAGTATAAACGCACTTTAACAACCGATCTGCAATAAACTTCTAGCTTGAATGTAACTAATCACTAAAAAATAAAAATACTCTGAAATGATTTTATTTTTGTAAACACATTGGAAATTTCTATGTGAACAGACTTTTTTGAAGGTACTTACCTACTTAAATAGGTTTTAATTACCTACATACATACCTACTGCATGGTTTTTGTAACATTTTTGATATCTAGCTATTATAATTTATTGAACAAAGTTACCCCTCTACCAATGTCATAATAATAATAATGTACAATATGATATTACCTACTTCATAGACATCTTGAGTGTAAAGATTTACAGATATAGGTTAAGTCCGAAAACATGATGCAGTGGTAAATTAAAATATTTAACAATCTAACAGTCTCTTCCAAAGTATTAATTAATTTTTACAGGGGAAAAACTTATGAGGTAAATTAGATAAGTAAGACCTACAAATTATTATTTACGATCTTGAAAAATATGCTACTATTTTGTTCCAAGAACATTTTTAAGTTGAACGTAAGTTTTAACTTGCGTTTCGTTAAGTAGGTACTGGACACATATTAGACAAAATACCTACCTATATCAGAATATGAGTGTAACGTAAACTGAGCCAACGAGAATGCTCTATTGCCTACAGCCAGACTCAGATCTATAGATCGAACTCTGGCTCTGCTCAAGACTCTGGGTAGAGTTAAAATGAGACACAAATATGTCCTGATATAAGTAAATCTGTCCCGTTTTAACTCTATCTTGAGTCTGAGCTGAGTGCGATACCCATCTATAAATCTCATCCTCAGACCCCGGGCTTTTCATTTTATTATTGTTTGTATGATGGTAATGCAGATTTTTTGAATGAAATAATGAAATATAGGTACGAGTATACCTATGGACTCAAATTAAATGCTCAAAACGCTTTGATGAAATAGAACTTTTCAAATTATTGTTAGTTTTTGTATGAATAGTCTAATTATGAATAAATTAGCTCATTGTGAACATTTTTGCTCAATCTTTGTATGGAGGTGACCAATGGTTGAATTTGCACGTAGGTAAGTTCTGTTACATATCGTATGTACAAATCCGATGTGTTTAAACTGTCCCTTAAAGATATTAATGTGTGACGAAAGGAACTGGTATTAACTATCATTTTACTTTGTTATATTGTTTGTGGCTCGTGGCTTTAAATTCTTCTATACTTTTATCTGGCTTGTAATGACTGAAAGATTCTGAAAACTAACTAACGAAAACACCAAAGCTTCCTATCTGACTATACCTAGTTCAAAATGGACGTGGAAAAAATTACAAGCTTTTATATTTGTGGTCCAAAAACAAATCGTGCCTAAGTACTTTATGAACTTGGTGTGGCGGAAACTTACTTATAAAACTTACCAAATTACTTGTGGGAGATTCTTGTGTCACCAGTTTAGGGAATCTCCTTACTACTCCGTATGCAGCGCCGTGTTCTCTATCAAGGTTATAGGGCTTGTTAAAAGAAGTTACTCCGTGACTTTAAATATTTAATCAATTGCACGTTAATATTAAATTACAAAATACCTAAACCCTACAGTGGAACAGTGTGATGTGTGCGGCCGGTAAGGGACAACTCACTCGAAGCCAGTTCAAAACGTTTAATAAAACTCGATCGACAAAATGCTCGCTCAGCACATCAATCAAATGTCCGCTACATTACTTACTTAATATAACTTAACGAGTTTTTTAGCTGCTACGTTGGCCTCGCAATCTATGGAGGGCGAAGTTTTGGGCCACAAAATATAAAGTTGGTAATTTTTATACTACGTACATTTTGAACAAGGTATAATAAAGTAGGTGGTCAAAAAACGTGACGTGAAAAACCTGCATAGTTACAGTTTTTGCAATTCACGAAGGCGAGTGAGCTTTACTCGTGGTTACTTCGTGTACATGCACATTGCATAAGTGTGCGTGCCTGTCAAAGCCTAGGTGGGAGCGGGCAGGCGCGAGCATTGCGCTCGCTCACACTTATACAGATACGACACACACACAACCATAAGTCAGTCGCCCTCGTGAATTGCAAGAACTATAAGAGGACTATTACATTTCGCATCCCTCTCTCTCGCACATTCTAATATTTTCAATGATTGTAAAAGTCTCAAGACACTTTTACAAAATGTGGTCAATTATCTTCGTCAGTTAAATTACAGATAGTTAGATAGTTTTAGATATATCTAGATTTGGATAGAGAAAAGGGCGAAAAGTACCTACTATTAACTTTTATCGCTCTTATTCTATCAAAAACTAGGTATAAGATGTTAAAAATATGTCTATAATTTGATTGTCAAAAATAATAATTGACCACATTTTGTCATATGTGTGACACGAACGAAAAATTTGTCATATGTATGTCATTTTGTCACGAAATGTAATAAGTCCTCTTAAGCAAAACCCGCCAAAGAATCATGAAGATCGAGTTACTGCGTAGCCTGTCTCTTTACGTGGCGCCCAAGAGAGCCCAAGACATGAAAATCTTTCTTCAGTAATAAGTATTTTGTCGAATAAAACGAATATTTGTACAAAACATCGCCGCAAACATTATGATGATGTAATTAAAATAAAAAGCTCATATTAAGCTTTAAAATGAAGACTTTGTACTAATATAAGTGTTAGGGGCATGCTATACGTTCAATATATTTTTATAACTCGGATCGCAATTCTGGATCGTCATAAAATTTCTATCCGTTTGGATCGTAATATTTATATCAGAACACATTATGTGGATCACGGATCGTGATTCAAGCAACTATCCTGTAGGGCTAACATGCACTACACAAGAAAACTGTCTACACTCTACTCAATTACTCGTGAATCTCTAAGGGATATCACGAGATAACGGGTAGACAAAATTTTCTCGTGGCACGCATATAGCCCTACTAATAACTATTGAGGGTATAGCATTTTCCTAATAAGTGGGGTAGGCGTAATCGGGATATCGCCACGCGGTGAAATTTTTACATGAATACGTCTTTTAGTTAAAGAAAAAGTAAGTAAACAGTTTGAAATTAATTAGTAAACAGTGCATTTGTTTAATATAAAATAGCATTGGCGCAAATCCTGATAAGATCAATTGGGTAAACAATTTTATTCTCTAAATTGTCTCAGGTCTGTATCGAATCAAAGTCAACCGCTTTCTAACCATTTTGTGGTAGCTCTAGATTTCGCAGTTTTTTTTATATTGCAGATTATACATATAGAGAAACCAGAAAATGATAGGCCAGAGTATAAACTCTGGCCTATAACTCTGGCCTATCATCTTATCACTCACAAAACAACATGGACTAAACTAGTTTTGTCCACGGACAAAAATAGTTTTGTCCATGGAGTAAAGGTGTTGAAGTTACCTAGTGTAAAAAACGTATTCACGTAAAAATACCTAAAATCATTCCAGTTTGTATAAGAAGGGGTAGTAAGGTTATTTTACTGTATAATGTAAAACGGTAAAACTTTGTAAATATTAAACTTAAGGTCGCAATTTTGTATTCCATAAATTGTTTATAATAAAATATTAAACACGAAAATGAGTTTTTATTCATATCGCCCAGCAGTGGGGTATTAATTCTTAGGGCGATATTCCACGAGCCACCGCACGACACGACAACTCCGAGCGCCATATTGGAACGTAAGTTCCTTATCGCGCGGTGCGGAAGGGAGCTAGACGGAAAAAATTAAGGAACCGACACTCGACACTTTTTTGTCGAATGTGAATTTTGCATTGTGTTCGGTATTTTCGCGGTACAATATTGGGTCTCCGTAGCCTAGTGGCTTCGGCTGTCGCTTAACAGTTAAAAGTCGATGGTTCGAATCCCAGCTCGACAGACCGAATTTTCTATTTTCAATTTTATTTTAAATAATTTCTACATGTGGAATTTTTCCCTAATTTTTTATTGTATAAATTGGATAAAATCGTATTGTACTAATAACGCCATCTGTTAAAAAACCAGAGTAACTCTTTGGTTTTGTAACATTGCTGCAATAGAAATAAACTAAATATAATTCATCGTAGTTAATCAATTTAATACTAGATGACACCACTAGTTTATTACAATTCCTTCACTAATTAATCGAAAGGAACTTTGTTCCATCCGGGTGTCCCTTGACACCTCTCAAGTTTTTTATATTTCTATTTCTGTGCGGTGTCGTTGAAAGAGTAAACGGTCCATAGAAATATATGGCGTTCGGAGTAGTCACCGCAATTTATCGTGCGGTGTGGTTGCTCGTGGAAAAACGCTCTTACTGTGTGAATAGTTCAAGTAAAACACACATTTGGCATGCGAAAAGATTATATTTTGCAGCGAACTGTACACATCATTATTCTATCTATGGGATGTGTCAAAATTATTAAAACCATTCGAAATGAAGCAAATCTTAAAATGTGATCTTCCTCTTCCTACCTACCGAAATATTCACAAAACGACAGGGAGTCTTTTTTACCCTAAAAAAGGGAGTGTCACGAAAATCTGGCAACACTACAGCTAATGACTGTGCAGGGAACATTTTATGGACATGGAATTTTACCCTCTGAGTGGCTAAAAGGTCAAAGTTATTTTCAACGTTAAATTAAAATTAAAAATCTAACAAAAACAATTAACATGAAAACATAATTTTGGGTTGGTAGTCGCTACTAGATAATCCTAAATCTATGAATGAAAGACATTATTCATTATGACAAAACATTTTTCAAAATTCGCCTAGAACTTAACCTTCGCGTTAAAAAAAATGCTTTAAAATTTTGACGTATCCCACGATAAACAGTAGATAAACAAAAAAACCATTTAGCGAGACTGTTTTATTGACTAGTAAATTATTATGCCTTAATTATAATTAATAGGTAGGTATAATTAATCAACTTGAAACGTTATTCTAAAAGCGTTTTTTTACTCACTATGGTAAAAACTACACTGGACATTTCTTATTAGGACACATGACATGAATTTCACACGATTTAGGTCACCTGACCTAGACTAAAAGATGCAGATGTCAATCATTATTTCAATATACATAATTCTTGGTTTTCTTTAAACCAAAATTAGAATATTTGCATCTTTTTCTAAAAGCATTGTTGAAAAGGATGGAAAATAAAATACACAATAAAAAATTTAATTTAAAATAAACTTTTATAACCTGGTCAGTGGTCAAGAATCGCACCAAATTTCCCCATTATTATCAATTATTTTTTCAATGATCTTATTTTATAGCGTATACAGTAACATTATACATAGCATTAGTGAATTAATACCTTATTCTCTCAATTGCAATTAAAAATGTAATTCATGTCATATGTCTTATATCGATAAAATCTGCCTTATAATTAAAAAGCACGATTCAACTGTTAAGTAAACTCTGTTTTATACGCAATTTTATATACAAATCGGTGGATATACATTAATCGATGTATAAATAATAAATATAGAACAATTAAATAAATTTAGAAATAATTTATTGCTGAACGAAATTAATAACAACTATTATTATACCTATAGTATAATAGTATACAGACTTTTTAACAATAAGGCAGATTTACTAAAACGTTAGAAATATTTTATCATTAAAGGCCAAAATATAACTGATACTCTCGCATAAACATTCGAAAATGTACCAAAGAAATAAACGATTTTTATAGAAAACAGTTGTCGTTGAATGAAATGAAATCTGCACGTTTTTCTATTAAGAATTCGTGACACTGAAAGTAGAATATTATAGTTTGGCCCTATCGTTACTATCATAGCTATACATACAGACGAATTAAAAGTTAATATAAAAATCATATATTTCACTTTAAAAATTACGTATATCCGTTTCATCGTATAACAGACGACATTACCGACATTTTTATCAATAATATTTTTATTTATAATATAATACACCACGTAACAATAGTTATTGATAAAACTAAGCGAAAATTATACACACATGTACGAAAAAATAAGATTGACTTACTTTCCCAGATAAAAGATCACAGATAAAATGATAGTCAATGTGGTTAAATATACCAATGTAGATACATGTTTAAGATAATCATCCCAATACTATGAGTTGAACAATTTAAAAAAACATGTATTTACTTCAAACATAAAGCAAATCAATTGGCTCAAAACTGCAAATTGCCTCAAAGTAAATTACCTCACTTTTAGGGTAAATTTTGTAACTGGCAACATTAAATTATTTTGTATAGTTGCCAATTTTTAATTAAATACGAAATCATATTATTGGGATCAAAATCGTTCAACGTAAATGAGTATAACAGGGCAGTTATATTAAAATAAATGTCTTTTCTATTTCTAATCATTTCAATTCAATTCCGTCTTTTACATTGATAAGGTAAATATAAAAATGTCGGTACCCTATATACTAATCTATAAGCTACTGTCACAGAAATTGATAATAGGCCAAAATCTAAGTAAAACTTTAACAAAAATATCTCTTACTCTATATATTAATACAGTTCTTTCCTTAAATACGAAATCATGGAAGATACGAAGCTTGAATCTTAAATAATTTAATTAGTATTTCACTGTTTCCGTATAAAAAAACCAAATATATAGCAATAAAACAATATTAGTTTCTTTTTTGTTATTTAAAAAAGAGTTAGCCACGCAACGATGAACATGACTTCTCCTTTCATTTATTTTTCCTTTATTCAAATTAATTACTGTTGTTATTTCATACAAATACAGTAGTATTTAATTTTTTTAATATTAAGATCATCGGTTAGAAAACTCAGAAAAATTCATTTAATTATTCAGTACTATTAATTTCTTTTTATCATTCTGTTAACACTAATTTTATTTGCTTCTTCCACGGAACCGGGGGAATTCCTACAATCACTGGAGTTGCCATGTATATAGCTTAAACTGCCCAAACTATGGGAGATTGAAATAGAAGCAAAATCATATCAGGTAATCGCTTTGTTTAAGGTTTCGATAGATCGTGCGGTTTACTATATGAGAGGCATAGACGTATACTGATATCGCATAAGTTTTGGTGATGATGTGTGGATTGTTTATAAGTTCTTGTTAACAATAACTTATAATACGGAGGTATCAAGAACATTTAAAGAATGTTGTGAACAGGCAGTAATAAAAAATGTATTTTGAATTTAGATGTTACACAGTTACACTAATATACAATTCCAATACGACAAAACTGAACCAAAATCATGCTCAAAAGTAGTTTGTATTGTAAGTCAGTCATAATGCCTATTTGCTATGACTTGGAACAATTCTATTTGTGTTGAAATGATAAAAAGGCCGTAAAGTTTCCTCTGTTTCGGTAGTAGTTACGGTTTCAAACTCATAGAAAATAATTTGGTGTAATAATAAACATAATGATAAGCGTTGATGATAATTACTCCGACCAAAAAAAATTTCAGATATACTTTTAATATGTTTTAGCATTATTAATATTGTTAATATTTAAAATGTTTCTTTTAATACCCGTACAATCAAATAACGGTTATTTTAATATTGTTTGTTTTTAAATATCGACACAATTTTTTTCGCGTTATTGCTATTTATAAAGACTGTTGATAGCACAATAATTTTACTATCGAATATTCCAAAATACGCTTATAATTAATACTTAACAAGTCGTTATCCTAATCAATTTCAGTTAATCGAATACTGCGAATCATTTTTTAAAATTTACATCTAAATTTAAAATTTCCCGATATTATTACTTTCCGCGTATACAGGTTTTGAATCGAATAGGTTCTTTGAGTATACATTTTTTTACTTGAATCGTATAATTTGATCGTATAGCCTTTTAAAAGTACGCAAAAATCATAAACAAATAGAATAAGAATTTCTTTCACAAGTGGCGATCACGTATTCTACATGTTTATGCTACAATTACTCTTAAACTAATATGGCTGCTGTAAAGAAGAAATTAAAATAATATGAGTATATTAACTTATTTATACAAATAAATACAATTTGTCTATGGACGGTATTGTCTATAGTTTTTTTTTCGTGGTAAAAAATATTCTTATACTATTTCATTTTGCTCAGTCGGTGATGGTTGAAAAACAAAACTACTTTATTCACAACCGGTTACGAAAATTGACGACGTATACATATTATGATGATGTCACAAATTTATTGTAATTTTAAAGCTGTAGAAAAAACATAAATAGGGTAATCTTTGAAGTATGGCAACATTATCATTTATTACTTTGACGAATATTTTTTTTTACATTTTAGAAAAGAATTTCAACAATAACCTAATACTTGTCTATACTTACGAAGGTTTGAAAAAAAACTTTTAAAATAATTTATGTCTTCAGACCTTCCATTAAAAGCTTTTTTAATCTCTGGATTGTGGCCTATCTGATCATAAATGATAATGCTGCAGTCACACTGCAGGTAGATTATAAAATATTACAAAAATTCATATTTATTTATTTGAAAAAAAATTGAGTTCATTTTTTTATACTGATAAAAAAGCTCTAAAAGAGCGCATCCTCTCACTTTCCTATAAAAAAATGAACAGTGTACATTATTTTCTCGTATATTAGGATATGCAGGGTTCTGCTTCGGGTGTCTAAAATGACAGCTAGTGTTACCATAGTGTGACAGACGTACTTAGTCGTAATTACTAGTTCCATGAGTGTGACGATCCAATCACGTCTGATTGGCCGATTATGCTTTCACTATTGTAGAATAGAATAGAAAAGAATAGAAATATTTTTTATTCAAATAAACTTTTACAAGTGCTTTTGAATAGTCGATGAATCTACCACTGGTTCGGAATGCCCTTCCTGCCGAGAAGAACCAGCAAGAAACTCGGCGGTTGCTCTTTTCAAAACAAATTTACAATACAGTAAATACTTTGCTATATATGCAGTGTTTCCACAATGAGGGAAGTTCCAAAATGCATACCGACTAACTTCTATCTTAAGATGGGCAGACATAAAGTAGCCCCTTTCCCGCCGGTGGCACCCGTTCACGAGCATGACGCATGACCCAGCCATTGCTTCGCTCAACCATATTTGAGGGAACGTAACAACCCGCATAATATTATTATAAAATAATTATTTTATTAATTATAAAAAGATTGTATAAAATGCATTGTTGCAGTGGGATTTCTATGAATTCAGCCACTGACAGTTACCAAGTATCAATGAAATCATGAAAAACTAATGAAGTAGGATTCATGAATTATAAAAAACGTACTTATTTTTCTGTTCGGAGGGAGATTGATATGTATTTTGATAAAATAAAAATATAAAATACGGCAATCCGCCATATTGGATTGAAAACCAATCAGAGCGATACGTCTATCTTCAAACTTTGACAAACTACTGTGACAAAACATAGAGGCAGGCTGGCGCAAATTCGAAGTTTTTTTTTATGAAACGTGCGCTAATTTTAAAATGGCGGCTCCTATTTACCTCACTCTAAAGTGTTTTTCTCTGTCGCACCTACCGAGTTCGCCTCCAGTCCTTGAGAGATATAACAGAAAATTATTTTTTTATGTTGGTGCTGTTCGCCAGCGCACGTTCATTTCTTTGTATGGGAGTCCTGACTCTTAAAACGTAGTGAAACGTAGTGATTACATTCTCTTTGCATAGAGGTGACGTCACGAACGACACCATGGCATCGGCGAGCGTTTTTGCGTGAACTTAAAAACTTTAAATTGAAATGGCAATTTGTAGTAATCACCCTTCTACTAAGAAGAAAGTAATGGATTGGATAGGTACCCTTAAAATTATCAAAGGAAATCTTGTACACTGTTCATTAAACATAAATCAAAAGAACAGACAATAAAAAGCGTCTTTATAATTAATCAAGTTTAAAATAGTGAGGTATGTTTACGTATACATGTTTCTATTCTAACTTATACACTATGGTATACACAGTTTTGTCTTTTTTAATGTTTCTGTTTGAGTTCAATCATGTGACTTGTTGTCTTGCTCTAACCACGAGCACTGGAAAGAGATAAAAGGAATATGTAAATATTCACCGTGAATTGGACGATTGAATAGATATTATAAGAGATAACTGTACTTTTGGTAACTATCGCTAGGAAAGCTGACTTATTATTTAGTAGATGGGCCCTCCTCTAGTCAAAATGGTAGTAGTCTGCCTGCATACGGTTGGTCACTTGGTTACTCATCGCCTTTCAAAGTCGAGTTATGGTTACAAAAAGTGAACAATAACTAGGAAGGCTGATACTAGTATGGCATTATGATATGAGAAGTACCTGTGTGAACTGTATAAAAACTGACGCTATTTAACCGTTAGTGCATGAGTTATAAAATTATGTATGGGCTGCTGTATGCTCGCTTCTCGCTTCTACGACAGCAGACCTGCGACACGACACCGTCAACATTACCTCAATGCATGGGCTGCTGTATGGGCGGGAAGGGCGCGTGCTCGCGGGGCTCCTCGCTCTGCTCGTGCTCGTCGCCGGACGCCTCGCCCTCCTGCTCCTCGTCCTCCGACGACGACAGCAGACCTGCGACACGACACCGCCAACATTACCTCAATGCATGGGCTGCTGTATGGGCGGGAAGGGCGCGTGCTCGCGGGGCTCCTCGCTCTGCTCGTGCTCGTCGCCGGACGCCTCGCCCTCCTGCTCCTCGTCCTCCGACGACGACAGCAGACCTGCGACACGACACCGTCAACATTACCTCAATGCATGGGCTGCTGTATGGGCGGGAAGGGCGCGTGCTCGCGGGGCTCCTCGCTCTGCTCGTGCTCGTCGCCGGACGCCTCGCCCTCCTGCTCCTCGTCCTCCGACGACGACAGCAGACCTGCGACACGACACCGTCAACATTACCTCAATGCATGGGCTGCTGTATGGGCGGGAAGGGCGCGTGCTCGCGGGGCTCCTCGCTCTGCTCGTGCTCGTCGCCGGACGCCTCGCCCTCCTGCTCCTCGTCCTCCGACGACGACAGCAGACCTGCGACACGACACCGTCAACATTACCTCAATGCATGGGCTGCTGTATGGGCGGGAAGGGCGCGTGCTCGCGGGGCTCCTCGCTCTGCTCGTGCTCGTCGCCGGACGCCTCGCCCTCCTGCTCCTCGTCCTCCGACGACGACAGCAGACCTGCGACACGACACCGTCAACATTACCTCAATGCATGGGCTGCTGTATGGGCGGGAAGGGCGCGTGCTCGCGGGGCTCCTCGCTCTGCTCGTGCTCGTCGCCGGACGCCTCGCCCTCCTGCTCCTCGTCCTCCGACGACGACAGCAGACCTGCGACACGACACCGTCAACATTACCTCAATGCATGGGCTGCTGTATGGGCGGGAAGGGCGCGTGCTCGCGGGGCTCCTCGCTCTGCTCGTGCTCGTCGCCGGACGCCTCGCCCTCCTGCTCCTCGTCCTCCGACGACGACAGCAGACCTGCGACACGACACCGTCAACATTACCTCAATGCATGGGCTGCTGTATGGGCGGGAAGGGCGCGTGCTCGCGGGGCTCCTCGCTCTGCTCGTGCTCGTCGCCGGACGCCTCGCCCTCCTGCTCCTCGTCCTCCGACGACGACAGCAGACCTGCGACACGACACCGTCAACATTACCTCAATGCATGGGCTGCTGTATGGGCGGGAAGGGCGCGTGCTCGCGGGGCTCCTCGCTCTGCTCGTGCTCGTCGCCGGACGCCTCGCCCTCCTGCTCCTCGTCCTCCGACGACGACAGCAGACCTGCGACACGACACCGTCAACATTACCTCAATGCATGGGCTGCTGTATGGGCGGGAAGGGCGCGTGCTCGCGGGGCTCCTCGCTCTGCTCGTGCTCGTCGCCGGACGCCTCGCCCTCCTGATCCTCGTCCTCCGACGACGACAGCAGACCTGCGACACGACACCGTCAACATTACCTCAATGCATGGGCTGCTGTATGGGCGGGAAGGGCGCGTGCTCGCGGGGCTCCTCGCTCTGCTCGTGCTCGTCGCCGGACGCCTCGCCCTCCTGCTCCTCGTCCTCCGACGACGACAGCAGACCTGCGACACGACACCGTCAACATTACCTCAATGCATGGGCTGCTGTATGGGCGGGAAGGGCGCGTGCTCGCGGGGCTCCTCGCTCTGCTCGTGCTCGTCGCCGGACGCCTCGCCCTCCTGCTCCTCGTCCTCCGACGACGACAGCAGACCTGCGACACGACACCGTCAACATTACCTCAATGCATGGGCTGCTGTATGGGCGGGAAGGGCGCGTGCTCGCGGGGCTCCTCGCTCTGCTCGTGCTCGTCGCCGGACGCCTCGCCCTCCTGCTCCTCGTCCTCCGACGACGACAGCAGACCTGCGACACGACACCGCCAACATTACCTCAATGCATGGGCTGCTGTATGGGCGGGAAGGGCGCGTGCTCGCGGGGCTCCTCGCTCTGCTCGTGCTCGTCGCCGGACGCCTCGCCCTCCTGCTCCTCGTCCTCCGACGACGACAGCAGACCTGCGACACGACACCGTCAACATTACCTCAATGCATGGGCTGCTGTATGGGCGGGAAGGGCGCGTGCTCGCGGGGCTCCTCGCTCTGCTCGTGCTCGTCGCCGGACGCCTCGCCCTCCTGCTCCTCGTCCTCCGACGACGACAGCAGACCTGCGACACGACACCGTCAACATACCTCAATGCATGGGCTGCTGTATGGGCGGGAAGGGCGCGTGCTCGCGGGGCTCCTCGCTCTGCTCGTGCTCGTCGCCGGACGCCTCGCCCTCCTGCTCCTCGTCCTCCGACGACGACAGCAGACCTGCGACACGACACCGTCAACATTACCTCAATGCATGGGCTGCTGTATGGGCGGGAAGGGCGCGTGCTCGCGGGGCTCCTCGCTCTGCTCGTGCTCGTCGCCGGACGCCTCGCCCTCCTGCTCCTCGTCCTCCGACGACGACAGCAGACCTGCGACACGACACCGTCAACATTACCTCAATGCATGGGCTGCTGTATGGGCGGGAAGGGCGCGTGCTCGCGGGGCTCCTCGCTCTGCTCGTGCTCGTCGCCGGACGCCTCGCCCTCCTGCTCCTCGTCCTCCGACGACGACAGCAGACCTGCGACACGACACCGCCAACATTACCTCAATGTTTACTTGAATTGATACTTATTGAATTAATGAAACAGAGTAAAATGAGCTAAGGCCTAAATGTACTCTGTTTTGTTTTTTATAAAAACTCTTTATTTGCACTTCTTGCGTACAACACGTCTTCCGCCCGTCTTCGCCATCTTGCATTTTATTTCTGCCTTCTCTTTCCCCACCATACATTTATCCCTTTCACTCACTCTTAGGCGCCATCTCCACGAACGAGAGTATTACGGCGCTATCACCGTGATGCTCTCGCTCGTGGAGGAGTTTCGCCGTGCCACCAAATTCGATACTAACTCTATAGGCCTATCTCCACAGGGCCTATGGCCTTAGGGCCTATCCTATATACCAATAACTATATATCAATATAGGCTATATTGATATATTATATATATATATATATATATATACTAGCTGATGCCCGCGACTTCGTCCGCATGGATTTAGTTTTTAAAAATCCCGCGGGAACTCTTTTATTATCCGAGATAAAAAGTAGCTCTCCCGGTCTGAGGAACCACTACTACATCCATTACTATACCCATGCAAAAAATCGCATCAATCCGCTGTTCTGTTGCGACGTGATTGAAGGACAAACCAACAAACAAACCCACTTTCGCATTTATAATATCAGTAATGCTTTATTATTATAACACTTTTTATAATTGTCAAATTTTTTAGCATACTTAACCAAAGACAAAATTACGTTTAGCTGTCATTTACGTTTTGTTATTCCACTGTCATTTGCGTTTTTTTATTCCATGTCAGATGGGTTTTTCTTATACCACGTTTTATAGTGACATGACGGAAACGCGGTCGAACGGGATAAAAAGTATCCTATGTCCGTCTCCTGGTTCTAAGCTACCTCTCCACCAACTTTCAGCCAAATCGGTTCATCCGTTCTTGAGTTATAAATAGTGTAACTAACACCACTTTCTTATATATATATATATATATATATATATATATATATATATATAAGAAAGTATAGTAAAGAAAGTGTAGTATTAGAAAGTATTATAATAAGTGTATATATATATATATATATATATATATATATATATATATATATATATACACTTATTATAATACTTGCTGATGCCCGCGACTTCGTCCGCATGGATTTAGTTTTTAAAAATCCCGCGGGAACTTTTTTATTATCCGAGATAAAAAGTAGCTCTCCCGGTCTGAGGAACCACTACTACATCCATTACTATACCCATGCAAAAAATCGCATAAATCCGCTGTTCTGTTGCAACGTGATTGAAGGACAAACCAACAAACAAACCCACTTTCGCATTTATAATATCAGTAATGCTTTATTATTATAACACTTTTTATAATTGTCAAATTTTTTAGCATACTTAACCAAAGACAAAATTACGTTTAGCTGTCATTTACGTTTTGTTATTCCACTGTCATTTGCGTTTTGTTATTCCATGTCAGATGGGTTTTTCTTATACCACGTTTTATAGTGACATGACGGAAACGCGGTCGAACGGGATAAAAAGTATCCTATGTCCGTCTCCTGGTTCTAAGCTACCTCTCCACCAATTTTCAGCCAAATCGGTTCATCCGTTCTTGAGTTATAAGTAGTGTAACTAACACCACTTTCTTTTATATATATAGATATATATATATATATATAATTTCAAAAGAGCTCGCGTCACACATTTAATTAAGTTAATACGGATTATTTACAACTGATGAAATATCATTAACTGTTGAAGTAATACTTCAACTATTGCTAAACAAATTCTCACCAGCGGTAAACTGCGGGTTGCTGAGGGCATCGGGCCAGTACCTCTTGCTTATCGATGACCCGTTTTTACTTTTCTTACCGCCTGCGAACAAAACATGTGATAATGTACTAATTAAGATACTTTATTTTTATTTTTTCTATAATATAAGCCATACTGAACTTGGCTAATCCGATATTCGGACTAATTTCTTAAACTGGACACTTTCAAGTAAAGATTTTTAAACAAACCTGTGAAGATGATACTGCCATTGGCGGAATTAGAATGCCATAAGCCTACTTTGTCGTATTAGTTTACAAATTGCGAAAAACCAAATTAAATTTGAGTTTCGGGGGCAGACCCGTTTAGTGCGCCTTAAGAACCTAAGCCAGTGGTTCAATATGAGCTCAAGATCATTGTATAGGGCAGTAGTGAACACGATCCAGTTTGCCAACCTCTGGTAGGAGATGGCACTAGAAGAAGTCCTTATAGTTTTATTACGGCAGTCATAGCTATACAATAAGGTGGCGGTTCTATCCTTTCCACCAACAAAAACATCCCCAAGGAGGGTTGACTTCAGGTAGGCGGCCGGTCGTAAAATGTCAAGCCGAACCACTTACAACATGGCTTACAAGCCATGTTGTCCCGACCCCACATAGCGTGGGACAAGGAGAGGGAGATGATGATGAGTCAAAGCTATACAATAAGCTGTTATCACCGCCAAATTGTTACTTAGGTATCTACTACAAAAAGTACATAAAGAAACTACTACTAGAAAGAACTTGAATAATTTAATAAAAAAAATTCTTTTTAAAAAACCGACTTCAAACTCGAGCGCCACTATACAAAGTATATGTAATAACTTATTGTTAATAGTTTAAAAACCACACGACCGATTTCGAATTATATGGGACCACCTGGGCAGAATACCCTTTCAACCAAAAAAAGAATTTTCCGAATCGTTTCAGGCGCCTTCGAGTAATCGGTGAACATATCTTGGTCTCTTAAAACATTTCTGTGGTGGTTTGTTACGTTCCCTCAAATATGGTTGAGCGAAGGAATGAGTGGATCATGCGTCATGCTCGTGAACAGGTACCACCAGCGGGAATGGGGCTACTTTCTGTCTGCCCGTCTTAACATGTGTTGAATTATAATTAGGTATGCTTTTGTGGAACTCATTGTGGAAACACTGCATACATAGCATAGTATCTATTGAATTGTAAACCAGTTTAAAAAGAGCAACCGCCGAGTTTCTTGCTGGTTCTTCTCGGCAGGAATGGCATTCCCAACGTGGTAGACTCATCGACGATTCAAAAGCACTTGTAAAAAGTTTATTTGAATAAAAAATATCTCTATTCTATTCATACATAAAATAAAAATTCTTTTCAAAAAACCGACTGCTAACGCCACTACAAAGTATAAAAATAATTTTAGTTTGTCCACGTTTGTTGAAGTCGGGCGGGCCTATATACAAACTATGAAACCGATGCGCGACGCTACAGAATATGATAGACTCGTTTGTAGAAGTCGAGCGAGCAGCGCGAGTCGGTTTCATAGTTTGTATTTTAGGCCCGCCCGACTTCAACAAACGTGGACAAACTAAAATTATTTTTATACTTTGTAGTGGCGTTAGAAGTCGGTTTTTTGAAAAGAATTTTTATTTTAAGCTTTTAAGTGTAGTATCCTATGATTGAGGAGCTAGGACCTGGAGCTCCATGATGTAGTCCATACTTGTTACCTACAATATCAATTCGTAATCGAAATTTCCTAAATCGCCATAGTTTTAGCCTGCAGCATCAGGCTTGAGGAGTTGAAGGTTAAAATTCACGCGAATTCAAAAAAAATCACGCGAATCGGTCCAGTAATCCCGGAGAAATCGGTGGACATACATAGAAAAAAAAAAAGAAAAAAAAAAAAAAGATACCGGCCGAATTGAGAACCTTCTCCTTTTTGGAAGTCGGTTAAAAAAGATTCCGACGAATTGATAACCTCCTCCTTTTTTTGAAATCGGTTACAAAGCCACATACCCGGTTTGTCCTGGCAGTCCAGCATGGGTTGGAGGATGCGGCGGCGCGCGTTGATGAACCAGTTGTTCACTTGCAGCAGCGTCAGCCGCGTCTGCGCCGCTAGCGACCTCTTCTCTTCCTCCGTTGGGTACGGGTGCTGGAACAAGTTTCCTCCTCAACAACACAACCAAGCCAAGGACCGAAAGGTTAAGGGTTTTAAACGGGTTAATTTTTAGGGTTACTTTAAAAAACCTACAATAGAGGTTAACCCGTATTATTGGGTTAATCAGCCTATAGGAACCGGTTCACGCGTAAGGTTCATTTTTGTTCATAAAACATGTGCAAGAAAGTAACGAAGATAACAGCCGCTCGTTTTTGTGTAGCTTTGATCGCCTCCCGACATAACTCCAATTTTTATACAAGCAATTTTAAACGTTATCTCTGGTGCACAATACTGTATTTAATTTGACGACGTGGCAGCGACAAAGTACCTATAGTTGCGACTTGCGGCTTTCCTATTATATCGCTTTCATTCGGATTAATCAGCAATATTTTTAAGATTGACCTATAAAGTATTTGGGTTAACCCTCTATACGGGTTAATCAAATGAAGGGGTTATGCGTCTAACCGGTTAACCTTTTACTCCGATAAATGGGTCCTTGCAACCAACACAACTAACTCTGATCCAATTTGACCTAACCTGATCCAATTTGACCAAATCGGATCCAATTTCACCAAATTTGATCCAATTAGATCAAATCGGGTCCAATTTGACCAAATCGGATCCAATTTCACCAAATTTGATCCAGTTAGATCAAATCGGATCCAATTAGACCAAATGGGATCCAATTTCACCAAATTTGATCCAATTAGATCAAATCGGGTCCATATTGCACAATTCTGATCCAATTTCACCAAATCAGATCCAATATTTTGACCAAATCGGATCCAATTTCACCGAATCGGATCCAATTCCACCAAATCGGATCCAATTTGACCAAATCGGGTCCAGTTTGATCAAATCAGACCCAACCTTTTTTGACGACCTCCGGCGGGGTCAATTTGGGAATTTACAATTTCTGAATTGTCTCTGGTCTGGTCTGGTGGGAGGCATTGGCCGTGGCTAGTTACCACCCTTCCGTCAAAGACGTGCCGCTAAGCGATTTAGTGTTCCGACACGATGGCGTGTAGAAACCAATTAGGGGTATGGGTTGAAAGTTCACTGCCATACCCCTTCCAAGTTAGCCCGCTACCATCTTAGATTGCATCGTCACTTACCATCAGGTGAGATCGCAGTCAAGGACTATCTTGTCATCGAATAAAAAAAATTTAGATCAAATCGGGTCCAATTTTACCAAATCGGATCAAATTTCACCAAATCAGATCCAATATTTTGACCAAATCGGATCCAAATTCACCGAATCGGATCCAATTTCACCAAATCGGGTGCAGTTTGATCAAATCAGACCCAACCTGAAACTATATTGACTAGATAAAATACACACGGTCGTCGACGGCCAACTTAAGGTAAGGCACTCACGACTAAATGCTGGAACAGCCAGGCGCGCATCACCTGCGTGGCGTGTCGAGGCAGCACCCCCCTCTTGCCGCCCTCCTCGCCCTCCTCCTCCGTGCCCGCGGGGGGAGGGGAGCCCGACACTGACGAGCACGAGTTGGAGTTCGTACCTGGACACAAATCCAAAAAAAAATCAAAATTCAAAATTTTTTATTTCACGTAGGCCAATCTGTGGCTCTTATGACACGTCATGATTCTACCACCGATTCGGAAAGCGGATTCTGTTGAGAAGAGCCGGCAAGAAACTCAGCAGTTGCTCTTTGCAAAATAATAATTTTTATACTATCTTGTGGGCAGCTGGATGCCAAGCCGATTTAACCTATGCAACTTTGTTAGAATAAAATATAATATTTCCACAATGAGGGGAAGTTCCAAAAAAAAAGAAAAGTACTACAAATCAATTCATCTTAAGACAGGTAGACACAAAGTAGCCCACTACTAGGAAGTAATTCCCGTAGGCGGCACCCGTAAATAATAAAATACCCAAAATACTCGTTAGCCTTTAAAATACAAACGAGAATCATATTATGACCTGCCCATCGCCTCTTTTGGATGTTAATATATCTCTATCTACCTATAGCGGCGGGTCGGACCGACTGTGTTGAGGAAGACTTATTTATATACACTAGTTTGATTGGCAGATTTGTATGGATAAAAGCAGTGATAACCTAGTGGTTAGGACAGTGGTCTCCTATTCAGGGGTCGCAGGTTCGATCCGGGCACGCACCTCTGACTTTTCGGAGTCAAGTGCGTTTAAGCAATTAAATATCACATGCTTCAACAGTGAAGGAAAACATCGTGAGGAAACCTGTAACCCTGAGAATTCTCTGACTGGTGTGTGAAGTCCGCCAATTCGCATTGGGCCAGCGTGGTGTACCCTTCTCTGAGAGGAGACCTGCGCTCAGTAGTGAGCCGTTGATCGGTTGCTGATGATGATCATGTGATGATGGTTAAGGGGTGAAAAAGATGATGGAAAAACGGTGCTTAAGATCCACTTGAGCTGATCGCTTGACCAAGTCAAAGCCCATCTAACTTCTTGTGTTGACAAAAAAAAATACTAATTCTCTTACCCGTAAAGGAATCAGTGGACAGTAGTCCAGCACCAATTTGTCCTATCGGTGTTGATCCCTGGACTACTAGAGGCGCTGAAAACATAATTTTTTTGTGTTAGTGACTGAGGACAATGGTATTGGCTCGGTTGTAAACAAAAATCTCAATTAATCCATATTATTTAGGCTCGCTTGCAGAAACGCCGGGTTAGGCTTAACCCAGGAATAAATTTGTAATTTTGACAGAAGCTGAAGATTTTGCGAAATCTGTCAAAGAAGCAGCTAGCTCTGGGTTAAAAGGATAATCCGGCGTTTCTGCAAGCGAGAACGACTTGGCCTCTAAATATGGAATAGTTGAGAGTCGCATAGAATTTTGTGGAAATACTAGCTCTCGTTTTAGATCTATCACTTTGGCATACTTCAGAGAATTGTAAAACAGAATTTATTTATTTATTTTATTTATATAAACAAAATAATTGCTACACCAAACTGTACTGTCTTTGTAGACAGTACAGTTTGTTGTAAACATAAACTTATAAAATTCCATTGCATAATTATTAATTAAACTAGCTGACACGGCGAACTTCGTACCGCCAACTTATCTATTATAATTTTTTTTTTGTTTGTTTTTTATTTTTAAACCCTCCGTGGACTTTAAGGAACATACAAAAAAATAAATTAACCGAATTGGTCCATCCATTCTTGAGTTATGCGCTTACCAACATTCATTTTTATTTATATAGATAGATATATCGCAAAATGGAGTTTCGTTTCCATACTAAACATAATTATCCAATACATGTATTTTTATAAAATTATTTGTTTAGGATTAGTATGAAATAAGCTGCAATGGGTAATATTCAAATGCAGTAAGTATAAAATCGTGTTTATTTTTATAAATAGGTCAAATATAAACTGAGAATGAAATCCAAACACCTAGGTTTAAGGCGTAGAGTAGGTACATAAGCAAAATTAGAATAACTTTTTTGTACTTTTTGATTTCACAGGCGTGACATGATCATTATATGACCAAACCCCTACAAAAAAAATTAGATTTGTTTACGCGTTAATTATGTACGTATCAAATTAGACCTTTAGGTACTTTTATTACGATTTAATTCTCGTAACGTTTACAAATGCAAAATTCGTTTATATTAGCGTGTATTTTTAATATGCAATGTACAACGTATGAATGACATGAATGACAGTTTTTACGGTTTTGTGTGACGATGACCGTTGCGCGCTTACGTGGACCAATGGGCTTCGACTTTATGTTGGCGCGTTTAATTTCTGCTCGAACAAGATAAAAAAAAAAGAAATTCAAACACCCCGACTCCACGTAGTCTGGAGGGGGAACTGAGATGGCTACTCACGTGGTTCCCTGTGCGGCGCGAAGGGCAGGTCACTGACGGCAGGGTACACTGGCGGGAACGCGGGCGCTGTCATCGTAGCCGCGGGCGACTGGCGGAAGAACCATTCACTTATACATGAGAAGAATATTAAATGCACTATCGCTATAAATAATCTATGATTAATACTGGATTCGCTGTCCATAGACATATGGCGTGTCACAGCTCACCTAGTGTGAACCTGAAGTGTCAAGTTTGACAGTTGGCAACACTGCCTAGTATTGGTTCTGTGGTCGACACACAAAAATGGACTCTTTCTAAACTTTAACTAATTTATACATTTAAACATGTGAACGTCTGAAGAATTATTAAAATCTATCAAGTACAACAACTAATAAAGGTGTCTCATTACAAAACCCTAGAAGATCAAGTCCAAGCATGGACACAGCGTAAATAGGGATCAATTTGAAGCGCCAAATTTGACATACGAGTGTCTCTGGAACTAATAATATTGCAAATGGCGCACCATCCCGAATTATTTATATTAATCTATGATTTCATATGAAACCATAGATAGATAGCTCATTAAGTGGAGTTCAAATATATTTTTTAATATTTTTTTAGCTTCAAAAATGAAGAAATGGGGGGCCTTCAAAGTTGTTACCAAAACAAACGAGCGTTTTTCCCTATTATGCTAATTTAGTACTATCTAAGAACTAGGATATCTAAATAAGTATCTAGTTTAAAAAAAAGTTATTTGGTCATATGTACGGAACCCTAAAAGAGCGAGGCCCGACTCGCACTTGGCCGATTTTTTATATATTATTATTATTTACAGCTTTTTGCTCACGACTTCGTCCGACTTGATTTAGGTTTTCAAGAATACCATGGAAACTAAATATTTGTTTATCCGGGATATAAAGTAGCTTATATCACTCTCAAGATCCTCATCTGCACCCACGCAAAGTTACATCAATGCGTAGCTATATTGAGGCGTGACTGAAGGAAAAACCAACACAGAAACAAACACATCGCATTCGCAATAGCATTAGTGGGGAATCAATAGGCTTTTACCTGATACTGCGGTGAATTAGACGTGCTGGAGTGATCGTCCATCGCGCTAGATAAGTTGTTATTACTTTCCACCCCACCTGAAATCAGATAAAAATTGTTTAAAGCATACAACATCATAAATCTGGAATCAACAGAACTGAGTGAAGAGTAGATGAGGAATTACTTGGATTTTTCAACACCTAAATGTAGCTTTTCGATAGAATAGAATAGAAATATTTTTTATTCAAATAAACTATTTAACAAGTGCTTTTGAATCGTTGATGAGTCTACCACTGGTTCGGAATGCCCTTCCTGCTAAGAACCAGCAAGAAACTCGGCGGTTGCTCTTTTTAAAACAAGTTTACAATACAATAGATACTATGCTATGTATCCAGTATTTCCACAATTAGGGGAAGTTCCAAAAATGCATACTACTTGCATTATTCAATACGTATTAAGATGGGCAGACAGAAAGTAGCCCCATTCCTGCCGGTGGCACCCGTTCACGAGCATGACGTATGATCCAGCCATTGCTTCGCTCAACCATATTTGAGGGAACGTAACAACCCGCATCACACGACACCACCACAAAATACAGATACGAAATGGTCACTCCTCGCAGTGTTGGCAGACCCCCCACTAGGTGGACTGACGACATCAGACTAGTCGCAGGGAGCCGCTGGATTCAGGCGGCGCAAGACCGCGACATAGGCGATAGAAAGTCTACATGTTCAATTCGCGATATGTTTAATTTCTTTTAATTTGCGACAGCAAAATATTCAAAGCGCGGAATCATCATCATTCCCATCAACGGCTCACTACTGAGCGCAGATCTCCTCTCAGAAAAGGATTATAGGGCATAGTCCACCATGCTAGTCCATCGAATATTATGAAGTACTCTGAGGTGTGCAGGTTTCCTCACGATGTTTTCCTTAACCATTGAAGCAAGTGATATTAAATTGCTTAAACGCACATGACTCCGAAAAGTCAGAGGAATATGTCAGTACGCATAATGGTCAATAACAATAAAAACTTACACCAAACGTTCAAAACTAATAACTAACAAGGAATACAATATAAACTAATTTTTATGTAACAAAAAAAAACAAAACAAAAAACAGTGACTTAAAAATCTATGTAAGAGACCTATGTCTAGCAGTGTACGTCTATCGGTTGATAAAGAAGTAGTTTAAAATCGAAGAGCATACCAGCACTATAATCTGTTCTCAAGAGGTTCTCGCTCTGCATCTTGGTCTTCAGGCAGGCGATGTACCGACCGCAGAAGTCTCGACATAGCTCCTGCACCTTTTCCAGCTCCAGCAGGTGAATCCTGAGGACCTGAGGAGATTTAAAGAGCAAACTCGTTATTTCTGGCAATATTTTTATACTGTATGTCAACAACGATGGAACGTATTTTGATCGGTCGGTGATCGACGCCATCTTGGGTAATGAGTGGGGACGGCATTTTGTGAAGTGTACGGGGAAGCAAGTTCATCAGTGTTCAGTACTTTTTGACCAATGGTTGTGTCCAGACTGGCGCAACTTCGCAGAGATTTTTTTGTATGAAACGTGCGCTAATTTTAATGGCGGCTCCTATTTATCTTACTCTAAGGTGTTTTTCTCTGTCGCACCTACCGAGTTCGAGACCTCCTGTCCATGAGAGTTGACAGAAAATTAGTTTTTTTATGTTGATGCTATTGGCTAACGCACGTTCTTTTCTTTGTAGGGAGTCCTGACTCTTAAAACGTAGTGATTACATTCTCTTTGGTTGTGTCAAGACAGTGATGTAAATCATATTGGATAGTATTTATATGGTAAGGTTGAACTGTACCTGTCAGCCCTGATATGGTGAAAGATATTAAAGGGTGAGGGACTGACTTAGATGCTCGTAATGTAGGTCCACTCGCAGCGCTCCAGCAGCAACGGAGGGAGTCGAGAACTGACCTGGATGCTCTTGATCATCAGGCCGTCGATCTCCGGGTCGTCGACGAGGAAGGGGCGGCGGTCGCGGCGCTGGTGCTGCACGAAGGCCTGCAGGTCCGCGCCGAACGCGTCCGCGGCCGGCGCCTCGGCGCCCGCCGTCGCCTGCTCGCAGCGCTCCAGCAGCAGGGCCAGCAGCGGGAACAGGGGGTGTCTGGAATGTACACCAGGACAATTTTGAAAGAACAGCCAACTAAACCTTGATTTCACAGACTATAGTCTATTTTTTTAACGAACGAGTACTGAGTATGTCTCACACATATTTCCGATATTGACAGAGTGAGATGGGTCATTGTTAGGGGTGGGGTACTGAGTATGTCTCTCGCACATTTTCGATATTGACAGAGTGAGATGGGTCATTTTAGGGGTGGGGCCTGGGACTCTATGTTGATTACGTGGATCAAAAGCAACACAGTATAAATTTTCGGTGCTGGGTGTTTGACACTGACTTGTAAACAGCGCGCTTGTCGGCCTCGAACTGCGCCTGGTCGGCGTCAGCGGCGGGCGCGCCGCCGCCCTGCATGGCCGCGCCTCGCACCGTCTCGCCGCCTCGCCGCCTCACCACCGCCGCCGCATCTGTGGACCACCAACAACATTGGCAAATCTATGTCCGAATTACTTGCTTTTAATTGCAAAAAAAGGAATTAGTATTTGTTCTAGGTACCCAATTATGCAGTTAGTTTGGGGGCTAGGTTTTAGGTGTTTGTGGGTCCACCGGGACGAAATCAATGGGGGTCATGCAAGGTAGGCAGTAGGCACCGATGTGTATTCTTATGCGATCTCTAAGCCTTCCAATATGCGCTTAGATGAGGGCAGCCACCGAGGGGGTTTAATAGATAAAGATCCTACATAGCCTTACCGAATTAAGCCTTCTAACCTAACCGAATTCTGCCCCAGGATCTCGGGTGTCTTTAAATTTCCATCCCGTTAAAAGATATTCAATGTAGGGTAATACGAAAATTAAATAAATGGAGATATACTTAAAATAAAGAACTCCACAGTTCTTCTGCCATCATCTCTCCTGATAGACGTCCACCACTGTACTTGAAATGATCGCCACAGAACACGTGTTTGCGATGTTACTGCCAACATCCTTGCAAGTAATGGATAAAATGAACCTTGCATATCAATTGAAGCTTAATATCTATATATAAAATCCGGAACGAGGAAATTCGTAGAAAAACAAAAGTGACCGACATAGCTCGGAGGATTAGTAAGCTGAAGTGGCAGTGGGCAGGTCATATTTGTCGCAGAACCGATGGCCGATGGGGCAGACGTGTTCTGGAGTGGAGACCGCGTACCGGTAAGCGCAGTGTAGGACGCCCTCCAGCTCGCTGGACCTAACCTAAGAAGGTGGCGGGAAGCGGTTAGATGAGGAAAGCAGAGGACCGTGTTTGGTGGCGCGCTCTCGGAAAGGCCTATGTCCAGCAGTGGATGAATACAGGCTGATGGATGGATGGATGGAGGATGATCCAAGCTTCAATGGAGCGTTCATAAAAAGACAATTCGGCAGCCTTTCAGCCAACTGTCAAGAAAATAAGGCAGTTCACCGAGTAAAAAGCTAATAGGTTTGTCTATTTTGCCTACTTCCACTGTCCACAGTGCAATGTCATATGGAATATTATTGTGACATTAACTGCAGGAGGTTGTAGAATTTCTGAATACGCCAACATACAGAATGTGGATCTATTTTGATAAATTGTCACAATATGCAGACATTACATTTCGTAAAGCCCATGTAAGGCAGTATATCGAAGAGCACGTAGGTGCGGGTGACCACACCAACCATAAAATTACCAACCATTTTCGTCGTCTCAACCATAAATATAGTATTTCTTACTACGTTACTATGTTTATGGTCTCAACCGATAGATGTCCACAGCTGGACAAAGACCACTCGTCTCTCCACTTTTCCAACGCTGAATGCACCGGTGCGTCATTCGAACTCCTTGGGATCCCAATCTTTAGTGGTACATAGATCCTTTTGACAATTCAAAATCACTTAGTAAAAGTTTATTTGAATAAAAACCTTTCCTAATTTTGCTTACTTTTTATTTTATTGTATTCTATCAGTTACTACAGGATACAAAAAAATCGCGTTTCCGCTAGCCAAGTAGCAAACTAAATTTAAATCAAATTACCTACTTATTTACTATACTATACTGAAAAATACCTATATTAAGTACCTATGTTTTTAGGGTTCCGTAGTAAACAAGGAACCCTTATAGTTTCGCCATGTCCGTCCGTCTGTCTGTCTGTCTGTCTGTCTGTCTGTCTGTCTGTCCGCGGTTTAGCTCAGAGACTATTGGTACTAGAAATCTGTAATTTGACAAGGGTATAAATATCAATCACGCCGACAAAGTCGTGAAATAAAATTGTGAAAAAAAATTTTTTCTATGGTACCTCCCCTACATGTAAAGTGGGGATGAATTTTTTTTTTCTCGTCTATCCCATAGTGTGGGGTGTCGTTGAATAGATCTTTCAAAAATATTGTGAATGTGGGAACATCATTTTTCAATTCAGGGATCCGTTTGTGAAATATGATATTTTAAAGTGCTAAATTTTATTAGAGTCAAGTGTCCCCCCCCTCTGCCAGCTAAATGGTTGTATATAGGATAGAAAAAAAAATTCACAGCAGTAGTATATATAATGAATTTTAAAGGAAAACTATCACGGCTAAGTAGGGTTCATTAGTTAAGGAGTTATATCTGTTTTTTCTAAGTTAGGTATTACACGTAGTGTAAGTTGCATATTTTGTAGAATATTATAGTATTTAAACCATGGAACTCAAAATTTATTCAATATTCATAAATAAAACAAGAGCACTATCTTAGGTCAGCAATAATATTTGCGACTTTCAACTACGGAACCCTACACTGCGCGTGGCCCGACACGCACTTGGCCGGTTTTATTCTACATTATATTAGCCAAGCTGAACGAAAATTATATTCTCCTCTAATCTCTATTCTCCACTCTTGAGTCAGGAGTGGGTACGACAATAGCGCAACGGGTGGGGATCGAACCTGCGACCTTTCAGTTTTCAGCCTGCACCTTTGACCGTTGGGCTATTGAGGCTATAATAATATCTTTGACCGACAAAAATTCCACAAAATTCCGTGGTTTTCCATGCGCATTTTTGATCATAGAGAGCAAGATAAAGTGTAGGCAATAAAAATCTTAAAAACCAACTGTTATGGAACAACTAAGTAAACACAATCCAACAAAGATTACGCTTCGCAAGCGCGTGGTAAGGGGAACAGTAGCATCTTATATCAATCTAGCGGCAACACTTGTGATAAATGCGACGCGTTTGGTTTTTAATATCCGTTTTTATTGCGCCGCCACGAAGTGTTCCTGCGATTCATTGTGGTGCAGTGTATCCTGTTTATATTGAGAACACTGTCTTACGAGCTTTAAGTTTTTTTAAATGGCAATAAAAAATTTATAATTATTTGCCAATAAATAGCCCTTGGCTGTCTTTTTTAGAGCAATCCAGATTTTACTAAAGGGACAACACAATAAGAACTTCAACTACATTTAGCGATTTCTTTATCCGACTAGTGGTTCGCCCCGAACTGAGACCTCACGGTAACGGTATCCCATGATTATTCATTCAATCGATACATGACGACCAAAACTGACATTATTATTATTCCCGCTTTCACCAAACATACCTAAATCATCCCCTAAGTAGGAGTCTCTTTCCGTAGGTAGCTCCTAAATACAATCCTTAGTCCTAACATCAGTCCCAATATTATTTTAGGTGTCCCGTACAGGATCGTGATAAAGAAGATGACAGAAATCATCACCTAATAGAGGGCCATAGTGGATCACGAGTCACGACCCTCAGTCATGAGGAATTGATTAGGAAGAACTAGGCTTAAACCACCCTGTCTGTAAGATAAGTTAAGTACTTACCAAATATTTCAGAGAACAAATCCCCACTGACGCTCACCTACATTAAATAGATATTTCACCAAAATACATTTTCCCGAGTTTTCCCGGACAAAATAATATTTCGGCCTCTAACTATTAACCTAATACCGCCCCCTCCCCCCTCCCGCACTTCCGGGAAAACAGGGGATACATAATTATATTCCGTTTATTTCTCCCATGAAAAAAGGGGCAACCATTTTGTATCTTTGCTGAGCCTTACCGGGTGGTGGCACACCGGGTTTTTGTGGGTATTGCAAAAAAATTTGTTGGATTTTTAAGCTATTGCATAGCTTTTATCGCGGGCTTTGAACTAGGACAAACAGTTTGAGCGCGGCGACCGAATCAAGAAATTCCGTAACGAAAATAAAGGTCAGTAAGCGTTCAACATTTTAGAGATTCGCACGTAGCTCTGTATGGCACAGTGGACGAGCGACCGCTTTCTTTACCGTATGGTGTATGATGTCGCAGGTTCGAATCTCACTCGCGAAGTAGTGACAGTGCGCTTTTCTTGTTTGATTGTTTTTTAATTACTTTTTTGCATAATTTTTAGTATGCAAAAAAAATATTGCATAAATATTATAATTGCATAAGTTGATAAAAAATGCTACGCAATAGCTTTACCGCGGTAGTCCCCGAGTGCCACTTAATTTTTATTTTTGTTGTTTGGATGAATTCGTGAAACTTGGGTTTAGGTAAGAATTTCATTGTATGTACAATACTATTTCAATATTGCTATTCACCCGACTGCGCAACGCAAAGGAGCGGTAATGTGTTTATCAGTCTATGTATGTTTGTTCGTTGTGGCACTCTAAGAAACCAAACGCAGGGGCCGATTTTGATAAGTGGCACGTCGTTAAATTCGCCATGCCAGCGCGAGTGTCAACGAGGAAATAAAAGTTTGAAAAATTCAACTTGGCTGATTTTTAACGCCCTAATGTGGGGTTCAAATAAATTTTTTCTTCAAATCCTATTGAATGGGGTATCAATTTAAAGAGTTTGAAAAGGTGATTACGAAAAATATATTTTTCATTTTTTTTCTCATAAATTTGATAATTGATATTTTCATTGATATTCTTAAAACAGTCGGGCTTTTTATTCTTTTTTAATATTTAGCTTGTAGCTTTCAGTTAAGTTATAGCGAAATATACCTACAAGGACATCACGGGCAACACATTAGTGAACAAGTGTAAATTGAAAATTTAAAACACCCTCGACATGTGAATCTATGGCCGGACAATGTACTGAGCTCTATTCTTATTCTTCTAGGTGCGCGGCGTTGCAGTTGGGTATCCCGCAGACTGCTTGATGCTGCAGCATCACAGATTACTATGCCTCAAAAAAAAACTGAAGTAACAGCACACAAATCATTCGCACCAGTGAAAGTTTGTAAGACCCTTTAATCAAGTAGAAAATGAGCTGATGATCTTCAAACGCTTGAGCAGATCTTCACAAAATTTAGCTAAGATCCACCTCGATTACGTTCGCTTCCAAACAGTAAAATCGGCATCAAAATCGGTCCATTGGGTAGGCTGCTACGAGGGAACAGACAGACAGACAGACACGTCAAACTTATAACACCCCTCTTTTTTGTCGGGGGTTAAAAAGATTCAGAGGAATGCAACAATTAGGGTAATCCCTGCGATAGTTAAATTCCGTCATCAAGTCGCAAGGAGCCTCTGGATACAAGCGGAGCAAAACGAAGACATGGGTTAGCCCCTACAAGAGACTTTGTGGACGTCTATCGGTTAAAGAAATTATATGAAAAAGTAGTTTATTTCATTTTTGAAAACCTGTTGTATACCCGCACCCTAAAGTCATAATGACGTAAGCAAAGAGCCGGGAGGAGCGAAGCACGTAAGTGAGGAAAAATGTTTATTCATTTTGCAGCCAAATATCTGAGTGAAAGTGAACTCGATAATTGGTACATTTTCCCAGTTAGGATATTTTGGGGAAGAGATTAGCCATTAGCTAACCAAGAGTCAAAATCAAGGACTAATGTAGCTATGATTTCACTTCGAGACTCCTACTGGTAGCATTTACATAACCTGGCAATACATGATCTAATGATTTTTTTGTTTTGTTATCATGTTGTTATAAACACCCTGTGCACAGTAGAGGGTCGGAATGGGTTGACATGAAAAAAAAAACCGGCCAAGTGCGAGTCAGACTCGCGCGCCGAGGGTTCCGTACTCTAGAAGTAAAAGTAAAACGATAATATTATATTAATTTGCTTATTAATCGTTAACTTTGTTTGTAGAGGTTTATTGTTAATATAAAAAAAAACTATGCTAGTTAGAGCGTTGGTTTTATTTTTTCTGTAAAATATACAATGACTCTGTTCTAATTATTTCTGATTTTTAGATTGGTAAACTTCGGAGATAAGGGGTAACGGTATTTTTTTCAATATTTTGTCCGATTAATGAAAAACTATTATATTTGAAAATAAATAAAAATCTGTTTTAGAATGTGCAGGTAAAGGCCTTTCATATATGATACCCCACTCGGTATAGTTATCTTACTTTGAAATTTCAAACTCCCGATTTTCCCCCTTTTTTAATTAAACTAAAAATAATTTTTAATTTTTTTATTCCAATGATGTTGGCAACTATTCCAAATTTCATGTCGATATCTTTAATAGTTACTAAAATAATCGACTGTGACAGACGGACGGACGGACGGAGAAAGTCTCACCATAAGGGTTCCATTTTTACCATTTTGGTACGGAACCCCAAAAAGGTATTAAAATAGATATAGATAAAATGATTAGTATATATTATACATCGACAAAATCCAGGCCACTCGCCCGCGGCGAATAGAAAACCCATACAAGAGCCGTTCTAAAAATTACACGCAATTAAATTTCTAATCTATCGGTCATTTTAACATTTATGCCGTAATTGTTGTGCCTTGAGGTGAAAATGATGATTTATTGCCATTAGCCGTGTAAAAATTGCCACGGGTAGAAATGAGCATGTTACTTTTTTAGAGTGGAAGCGAATACATTCCATTTTATTATTTTTATTTTATTTAATTAAAACGGACATGTCCAATAACATTAATTAAATTATCAATAGTTCAATTACAGACAAATAAAAAAATATATATATATATAAGAAAAAAAAATAACCTAACATAGAAACATAGTAGAATTATAATTTTCATGTAAATGGCAGAAGCGCTACGATCAAAATGGCGAAACTAAACGTGGCGCAATAAACCATTAAAAAAATCTAACTCTATCATGTTGACCTTCGTTAATCTACAAATTTTTTTTATTCGTTTTTTTCATCATTAGCAACCCATCAACGGCTCACTATTGAGCGCAGGTCTGCTCTCAGAGAAGGGTTGTAGGCCATAGTCCACCACGCTGGCCCAATGCGAATTGGCGGACTTCACATACCTTCGAGAACATTATGAAGAGCTCTCAGATGTGCAGATTTCCTCACGATGTTTTCCTTCACCGTTGAAGCAAGTGATATTTAATTGCTTAAACGCATTTGACTCCGAAAAGTCAGAGGTCGAACCCGGGATCGAACCTGCAACCCCCCGAATACGAAACCACAGTCCTAACCACTAGGCTATTATTGCCTTTCTTTATTCACATGGAAGTAATGATCAATCGACGATAACGAATGATTTTAGAATATTATAAATGCGAAGTTCCCCTCATGGTGGAAATATTATATTTTATTCTATTCTAACAAAGTTGCAATGGTTAAATCGGCTTGGCATCCAGCTGCCCACAAGATAGTATAAAAAGCTTATTACAATGTAATAGCTACATAATAATATCGTAAAATGATTATTTTGAAAAGAGCAACTGCTCAGTTTCTTGCCGGCTCTTCTCAGCAGAATCCGCTTTCCGAACCGGTGGTAGAGTCATGACGTGTCATAAGAGCCACAGGTTGGCCTACATGAAATAAATAATTTTGAATTTTGAAGGTTTGAGAGGATGGAAGGATGGATGTTTTTTACTCCTTCACGACACAAGGAATTAACCGATTTGGTTGTTTGGAATGGAGATAGCCCAGGATTAACAAATAGGTTACATTTTATCCCGGAAAAATAAAGATTTCCCGCTGGAATTAAAACTTATTCCACGCGGACAAAGTCGCGGCCCGCGGGCATCATCTTATTATTTCTAAGTGAATCGAGTGCGTTTCTGTTCATTTGTATGGGTGTGGTTGTGTTATAAGAGTACGACAATGATATGGCCACGCTTTTGAAGCGTCGACTTTTTGTTTTTCAGTACGCGCCTTAACCGTTATTGAGGCTCCAAAAGGAGAATGGGCGGTTTCGTCCCCAGTAGTGTATCAAGTTGTGATATATGTCATTTGAAAGGTCATGATAATAGCTTCATTTTATTGTATGACACCAACTGTGAGACTCGTGCAGGGAAAGAACTATGTTATTTTTTAATTTTTTATTATCTTCTTCTTTATCAACCGTTAGACGTCCACTGCTGGACAAAGGTCTCTTGCATGGACTTTTACAGGCCTTGGTCTAGCGCCGCCTGAATCCAGCGGCTCCCTACGACTAATTGACGGGATTCTGCCCACACTGCACTTCCCGGTGCGGGGTCGCCACTCTAGCACCTTAGGGCCCCAACGACCATCAGCTCTTCGAACTATGTGCTCCGCCCATTTCCACTTCAATTTCGCGACTCGCTGTGCTATGTCGGTAACTTTGGTTCTCCTAGGGATCTTCTCATTTCTGATTTGATCTCGCGAGGATACTCCGATCATAGCTCTCTCCATCGCCCGCTGAGTGACCCTGAGCCTTCTCATGAAGGCCACAGTTAGCGACCATGTTTCTGATCCGTAAGTCATCACTGGCAACACGAACTGTTCGAAGACTTTCGTCTTCAGGCACTGAGGGATTTTGAACTAGAAGACATCTCGGAGCTTCTCCAACGCTGCCCAGCCGAGTTGGATTCGGCGGTTGATCTCTTTTTCGAAATTGGACCTACCTAGCTGGACTGTGTGTCCCAAGTATATACACTCGTCCACAATTCCGATTGCAGAATTCTCAACGAATACTGGGTGGAGCGGAGCATGAGCATTGGACATGATTTTCGTCTTGTTCATTATTATTATTTATAATAGGCTACGCAGCTGTCGCTGATGCGCCTATATCACTTGCTGTGCTTAGAGTTTCCAATGTTATGGCGGTCTAATCTGTTTTTAAATTCATTAACTGAATTTGACCTCACTATTTCTTTAGTCAACTTATTCCATATATGCACCACTCTGTTTGTTAGATAGTGCTCATGTTCATTTTCAGGCCCACCTGTTGAGAAACCCTGCTGAGATCGTTGAGCATAGTATTGAGGTATCTCAGAGTCTCTGCTATGACTACTATGTCATTGGCAAATCGCGGGTGAGTGATGTACTCGCCGTTTATGTTGATGCCAAGTCCGTTTCAATCCAGAATCTTAAAGACGTCCTCGAACGCAGCGGTAAAGAGCTTCGGGGAGATCATTTCTCTCTGTCGCACTCCACCTTGTGAGTGGACCTGTGAGTGGATTGGCCTCGTAGTCTGGTCCATCGTATGTACGTACTGACATAGTTGCGTTTTCATACAAGCACTTCAACACTTGGATATACCGGCAGTCAATCCGGCATCTCTGCAGCGACCTCAATACAGCCCAAGTTTCCACCGAATCGAAGGCTTTCTCATAGTCCACAAACGCTAAGCAAAGTGGCCGGTTATGCTCTTCCGTCTTTTATATATAACCTACCGCAGCGTATGAATGTGATCTATTGTGCCAAAGCCTTTTCGGAATCCGGCTTGTTCGGGAGGCTGGAAGTCTTCAAACCTACGAGAAAGGCGATTAGTAATGACTCTCAAGAACAACTTATAAACCAGACCCAGGAACGAGATGGGTCTATAATTCTTCAATAAGGTATTATCACTTTTTTGATGAACCGTTATGCCCTCGTGAATGACGGAATTGACGCTTAAAATCTTGTACTGGTTTTCTACCCGCTTTCAGGAGTTCAGCAGTCATTCCTTGAGCTGCTTGAGAACCATACTAATCCCGTATAGGCTGACGTCCGGGATATCTTCGGTATTGTGTCGGGTCAGTTTGGCTCTGGGCTCTTTGGCCAAATCTTCAACAGGTTTTTGTGTCGTCGTATATAACTGCTCATGAACTTCTCAACCACTCCCAAGATCTCAGGTCGAGAAGAGATGAGACGACTGTCCGATAAACCGATCTCTCGCGAACACTTAGCCTCTGTTTCGCTCGATGGTATCTTTAATACACTTGGTATTAAAGACACGAAGGTCACGAGTTTGTGCCGTAGAGATCTGCCTTTTAATCCTCTGGTAGGCAGCCGCGTCTGCCGATGACTGCAGCCTTATCTGTTGACTCTCCTCCTTGAGCTTGAGAATATGCTCAGAGAACTTTTCGGTTCTTTTCCTCCGATGGGTCTTAAAGAATTTAGACCCAGATTATGGACAGTTTTCATGACCCTGTTGTTTAGATCGGCCCCAGAAACGCAGTCTGCTAGGCAATCGAATCGGTTCTGCAGTTCGAGTTGGAAGGTTTCGGGGTTTTTGATATGAGCACGAGAAGGTCGGAGAGTTGACTTCACCAGTCTGGCCCTTTCCAGCTTTACATTAATATTCAACGTGCCTCTTACCATCCGGTGATAGCTCCCGGTTTTCACCCTATTGATCACAGGGACATCATCATACTAATATTATAAATGCGAAAGTATGTTTGTTGGTTTGTTCTTCAATCACGCCGCAACAGAGCTACGTATCGACGTGATTTTTTGCTTGCGTATAGTTGAGGACCTGGAGAGTGACATAGGCTACTTTTTATCCCGGAAAATCAAAGAGTTCCCGCGGGATTGTAAAAACTAAATCCACGCGGACGAAGTCACGGGCATTAGCTAGTTGAATATATGCCGCTTGGTCGACATAAGGAATAAAAAACCGTATAATCTAAAAAACAATATCTTAAGACTTTCACGGGCTTAAAAAAATTAAATGATTTCTAGTTCTTTCCCTGCACGTGTCTCATAATTGGTGTCATACAATAAAATGAATCTATTATCATGACCTTGAAAATGACATATACAGTAACTTGATACAGTCTGGGGACGCAACTCATACAAAGGTGCCCATTCTCCTTTGTATTACACCGCGTTACCCGTTAGGCTGCTGACTTGCTGAGGCCTAAATATACGATCGCCGCGTCAAGCGTCAGTCGCCTGCGTCAGTGACGCGTCAGTGGCGCAGAAGCGGAGCCACTGACGTCTCTACTAATTGAAAGGAAAAGTAAGGGAAGCCATACGACCCCAGCGCCAATGACGCGGGTGTCACTGACACGTGACGCACGCGTTAGTGGCGCTAGGGTCAAATGGATTCCCAGTTTTACATAGTGCATAAATTAGACGCGAAGACGCGGCGCTACTGACGCTCCGTCACTGACACGGGTGAATGACGCTTGACGCGAGGATCATATGAGTCTACCTTAATTACTATTAGAATTAATATTTTTATCCGACCACCCCTGCTATGAAATCTCTCTGCTTCCATTCCCCCACCAGGAAACATATTAATATTCGCCCGGGAACGAAGTCGCCGGTATGCTAGTTCTTTATTAATAAAAAAATCATGACTTCTTGGATCATTAATCATGATGAGTTAAGTCACAATGTCAATGGCGCAACCAGGCGCACCGAGCTCATTGCGTTCAATGTTTTTTAACTGAGTAAATTAAACTGAGTAAAACATTTTAACTGAGTAAATTTACTCTGCAGCCATTAATTTAACCCACTAATCTCTGCAACGGGCCTAGTTTGTTAGTAACTGTGACGTCACGCGTCGCGACCATCCATGCCTTACAGTACTTGATATTCCTTAGACATTTCATAATTTAACTAGTTGAATAATTTGTACACCACTAAAATGGTCTTATTCTAAAGTTGCAGTTTTTTCTGGCAACTTAACAAAACAAGCGCGTTCGAATCGGCGTCAACTTTTCAGCCGGCACGCGCTATCCGTGTATTGTAAATATTCAAAATTCGAACGCGCGCCGGATCGAACGCGAGCGGCATTCAAATTGCTAACTTATCTACACTTGTTGAGACTTTGAACAGTGTTGCTAGTTCGTCGATGGAAATTTTCTACCGTTTATTTTGTATTAACTTTGTTTCTACTAAATTAGGTATGCCCCTAAACTAGGAAAAGCATTTCGAACAAGTATGCCTTTTAGATTCAATCCTTGATGAATCCAAAGCTCTTACAAAATTCAAATAAAACACTATTTGTCTAGACTAAAATAAAACAGGTGTATGTATTTGAGACCTAACCTAGTTTATGCTTCCGTTTCATCTTCAAATAACAATTAAGTTGTTGCTAACAAAAATGCTAGAATATGTTTCCGCACTGATTGCTAGAACAGTATATTTTGAACAAAGAAAGTTTAAACTACATTTTTAGCATTTTTCTTTCACGCTTGGATGATATTTGCTATTCGAACAATACTAAGTGGTATTTTGAAAGTGAATAAGTCATATTATTTTAAAAGCTTCGCCATCATTGTTTATGTTGATAAAATTACTATAGGAAAAATACTTTAGATCGATCCAGATTAACCCAACCTAAGAAACAAAGCATTTTTCTTATAATGAATTACATAAGTAAATAATTGACCGAGCGAAGCGAGGTCTCTGAGTTTACTAGAGCGATTTGCACTTGTCCGTCCGTCCGTCCGTCCGTCTGTCAGAGCCTTATAACTTTTGAATTACTGAACGTAATTACTTCAAATTTAGATATAATATGTAAACCGATGGCCTCCAGCCGAAAATGGCTTAAAAAGTTATAAAAATCTTTATTTCAGGGGGGCTCTCATAGAAGCGAATGCGAAGAAATTTTTTTTTATTTGCGATTCATAGGTTTTCTGTGTATCATTTTAAAGACAATTTGGAACAGAGTACAACCGTATTTTTTTTTTAACTTTTTTCCTAAAATTGACGAAATGGGGGGCTTCCAAAGTGGCGATTTAATACGCTCGCTTGAAGACGCTCTCTGGGAAAATTTTCTATATATTTTCAAGTTCTACTTATTTTCTTACTTCACTTGTATCCTGTACTTGAACAACAAATACTAAAATTATATGAATATTATAAAGAAACGAGATTATTTAATTTTTAATGAGCATCATTAAATTTCACATAGCTTCACAATAATGCTAATAGATGGCGCACTCCATACACACATACCTATTCCATGGAACTAGGACTACTAGGAGTTACGACTAAGATCTATCCCAAAAACAGTTTTGCGTCGACTACTATTATTTAGGTACATAATATCATATTATTCAATTAAAATTATTCTTTAGTTAAATATCAAACTTCAATAATTTGAGATTTCGGGTTCATTAAATTATGTGATTATAAAGGATTTAAATAAAAACTTGATGGGTTCGGCACGATTTCGTGTCGTCCGACTGCTGTTACCAAGTTAAGTTACGTTAAGCTAAGTTGGGCCCAATTTATTAAGCAATTAATTTGGGCCAAATTAATTGCTGCATTTTGTATATTTTCTATTCGCGTCGATAGATGACGATTTGTACAGATGCCCCTAACCCGTTTTCACTCGTTAGTATACCTACATAATAATTCAATGTTTTCACTGACGTTCCCTTACCTTTACGGGCTACCTATGATAAGTTAGGTGATGATTACTGTCAACTTCTTTATCACGATCCTGTACGGGCCACCTAAAAGGACATTGGGACGGATGTTAGGACTTAGGATTGTGTTTTGGAGCTACCTACGTAAAGAGACTCCTACATAGGGGATGATTTAGGTATGTTTGGTGAAAACGGGCATAATAATAATAATGTCAGTTTTGGTCGTCATGTATCGATTGAATGAATAATCATGGGATACCGTTACCGCGAGGTCTCAGTTCGGGGCGAACCACTAGTACACATCAAGTCTGAGAAAAAACCAATTGGCCAGCGTTGACTACCTGGAGCGTCGTCTTTGTCACTAGTCCCGTCATTTTGTCAGCCTAACTGTAAGCCGAAACTAGCCGATTCGTAATACTATTTACTGCCGTATACAGTAGTTCTCTTTGTTAATCTCTTATCTAAAATCTTAAATAAATGCACACTCGCAGAGCACAATTTTATTATTTCATCTTGTTATCATCCTCTCAGCTGAAGAGACTCCGGAGAGCTTAAATTAAAAGCTCTCAACGAGCGACAATTAAAACAAAAAAGATGTTCTTTCGGCAGCGCACTCTTGAATAGTCGCCCCTTCCCAATTAGTTCGGTTCTGGACGGTGTTGCCAGAGTGGAAAATTAATTCCAATTTAGTAGATTTTCTTGGAGAGTTAAGGCCATTAAAGAAACAAATGCTTGAGGAAATAGTAGTGATTATTCTTACCTAACGAGGATTTGATCATAACTAAACAATGGACAACCTAAACTAATACTATACTAGTGGTTCGCCCCGAACTGAGACCTCGCGGTATCCCATAATTCCCATAAGGTAGTTTTAACTATATTATATTGTAATTAAAACGCGCCGAATCTGATGACGTCAATCGTCATCTGCTTTCGTGGATGGGATGCATATTTACAATATTAAAGACAGCGCCATCTAGTAACAGTATAGTGAAGTTTTGTTAAAAACATTGATGCCCATTAAAACTCAAATAATTTCGTTTCTTTATAATATTTATCTAATCTTAGTATTTGTTGTTCAAGTACAGAATATAACTCAAATTATGTGTAAGTTTCAAGTTTTAAAACAAAGTGGTTTTAGAAATCTAGCCTCGAATACAATCTCCACTTTGAAAGCCCCCCATTTCGTATGGGAGCCCCCCTGAAATAAAGATTTTTATAACTTTTTAAGCCATTTTCGGCTGGAGGCCATCGGTTTACATATCATATCTAAAATTGAAGTAATTACGTTCAGTAATTCAGAAGTTATAAGGCTGTGACAGACGGACGGACGGACAAGTGCAAATCGCTCTAGTAAACTCAGAGACCTTCGCTTCGCTCGGTCGATTAATTATGTACCTAAATTAAAAGTGAAAAAAGTTCTTTGCATCTGGCAGAACACTAAAAAGCCAATAGATCAAATAAAGGCCATCATTTTGCTAAATGGATAATGCGAAAAACATGCCAAATCTTTTTAACTTTCAAGATTTTTTCCAGTGCTGAGGCGCACATTATATTTTATTTTTACACATTATATGAGACTGGAGTATACGATACAAATCAAAGGGTTAGCATAAACGCTTGATATAAGCTGCTATATGACAAAGTTCGTGCGTGAGACTATTACATATTGCACTAAAAACAATTGCTTATGCTTGCTAGTAGGATACTCATAATACGTTGCTAGTGCTAGTGCTAGTCGATGAGAGAATTCGTCTGTTTTATAGGTTTTGAACATGCTTGATATGGGACTTTGTCAGAGCTTCCTGGCTAGCCCCACATCAAAATTAACTAGAAAAGTGTGTGAAGTGACTTTCGGATGTCTTGTTAGTTAAGTTTATTATTACGTAGGTAAGTTTACTAGTTAAAAATACGTGTGGCACTTGGGGACTGCCGCGGTAAAGCTATTGCATAGCATTTTCTAGTCGCACGCACACAAACACCGTGCCGAAGTCTGCCAAACTGAAACGACGTTAGACGATGCACGGCTTGTGTTAGGTTTATTTTCGTTACGGAATTTCTAGATTCGGTCGCCGCGCTCAAAGCCCGCGATAAAAGGTATGCAATAGCTTAATTATACATATTATAGATAATATAAGATTTATTGGTAAGAATTATGTATCGATGGAATTGGCCTGCCAAAACCGGGCTGGTAAAAACCCGAAAAAGAGATTAATAAATAATTAATAAAAGGTCAAGTGTCAACAGCTCCACCAACACATGCAACGGAGAATTATTTGTTCAAATTACAATTACTAGTTACTACTATTACTAATTAAGCAGTGTTAGCCTAGTAAGCAGTGATAGCCTAGTGGTAAGGACTGTGATCTCCTACTCGGGGGGTCGCAGGTTCGATCCCGGGTACGCACCTCTGACTTCTCGGAGTCAAGTGCTTTTAAGCAATTAAATATCACTTGGTGAAGGAAAACATCGTGAGGAAACCTGCACACCTGAGAGTTCTTCATAATGTTCTTGAAGGTGTGTGAAGTCCGCCAACTCGCATTGGGATCAGCGTGGTGTACTATAACCTATAACCCTTCTCTGAGAGGAGACCTGCGCTCAGTAGTGAGCCGTTGATGGGTTGCTGATGATGATGATTACAATTACTTACGTCCATTGATCAACACCACGACTAACTATTCCAAAAGCCATTTGATGGCATTCGTAATTCGTCCGATGCGTGGACGCTAAGATATGGAAGCTCATCTTAAAAAGGCTTTAGGTATTCCATAAGGGTTGTGCGGGGATGCAAGGGTACCACCATATTGTTACGAGGTAAAATCCATCGATTCCAATAAGATCGCTGCGTATACAGGTCAACTGCGTTTGAACAACAAGCGAACTTCAACACTTTAGGACGCAGTTCTATTGCATTTATAGTGTAACTAGCCGATGCCCGCTACTTCGTCAGAAGTTCGTTTAGAACACAAAAGCTACTTCATGATAGTTAGATATATTCCCTCGGGGACTTTTTTGTAGAAAATAATGAGTACTTTAATCATGTAGTACATAATTTTTATGTATCATCAATAGTTTCCTCAGCACACGCCAAATAATGCATTTTATAGGCAACATTTTGCTACTTTGGGTTACATTATTGCAATTTTTTTAAGGATCTCTAATTTTTTTGAAAATAAATTGTAGCCTATATGTAACTTCCTGATAACTTAGCTTTTGATTGGTGAAAAAATGGTTAAATTCGGTCCAGTAGTTACAGAGCCTATTCGGTACAAACAAACAAACAAACAAAAAAAATCTTTCCTCTTTATAATATAAGTATAGATGTATCGCGCCTAGTTAAACTAAAAGTACCTACACACTAACAGGAACAAAAAGCTTACAAAAAAATAATAACAGCGATTGAAAAGTTGTGGAGTTGAAAACAGTAGACTAACGCTTTAATAAACTGGCAAACATACAATCTATTTGCCTAACCATTGTAACAATACCCGTTTGGGCTCGTTAATTATTAACTCATACTACTCACAATGTGTGGTACCAGTCATAGGACGCGCGAGATTTTTAGTGTTACCTACTCGAAAAAAATTATTTTCGTCAAATTGAGATGATATGACTAACTCTACAGTAGGTAGGTACAGTCGGCTGCAAAAGTCCATATAAAAAAAGCAAACAAGTTGCCTTGCATGCAGTCTGTCACTCACACACTTACTGTTGTATTGAACTGAAATCGTTTGAACCTTATGTTGTTGACTTAAGGTTGATTATTGACAGATGATATTTATTTGTGTGAGTGAGCATGCGAGTGATACACAGCATTGCTTGCGCACGGTTTTAGCCTCTAAAGCTGTGTATGGACTTTTGACGTCGACTATACATAATCTCCTAACAAAATTGACAGATCTAAAATTAATGCTATCCTTTTCAGAATATTCCTTGAGGAAATGGACAGCATACATACAGAGGTAAGGAAAACAACATTACATTTCATTCTTAGACATTAGGCTTGGAAAAAATCTTCAGGTATAGGGCATAACCAAGAAACTTAGAAGGGCCGAGATTTGAGGGCGATAACTTTTCATTAAAAATTGTACACCATAGTAATAATATGGGCATGCGTCATGCTCGTGAACGGGTTCCACCGGCGGGAATGGGGCTATTTTCTGTCTGCCCATCTTAATATGTATTGAATTGTAAGTAGTATGCATTTTCGGAGCTTCTCCTCATTGTTGAAACACTGCATACATAGCATAGTATCTATTGTATTGTAAACTTGTTTTAAAAATAGCAACCGCCGAGTTTCTTGCTGGTTCTTCTCGGCAGGAAGGGCATTCCGAACCAATATTTCTATTCTATTCTTGATTATATGTATTGAGTCCCAGATTACTCAAAGAGGCCTGGACCGATTTTCTTCTTTTGTTTCAAGGGGTATATATGGTCTACAGGATTCTTCCCATGTGGTCCCATTTAAATTTTATCGATATCGGCTGAGCGGTTTTTTTATCAAATCAACAATAAATCATACTTTTTAGTGGCGCGGGCGTTTGAAGTAGGTTTTAAAAAAAAATGTCTATGATCGAAATGGTTGGAACAAACCCGCTGGCTCCTTTGCCTCAGAGCTCACACTTTTGACCACACACGGTCTACGAGTAAAATTACGACCACTTAACGAAACGGAACGTGCGGGAGGAATTTTTAAAAGGTGTAAAATCGCGTTAATTGTAATATTTATTTAGCAGCCAGTTGGAAGCCGGTCGGGGCGTTTATTGTCTATTAAACACAGCGTCAGTCTGAATAAGTGCCACTTTACCTTGAGAGAGTAATTTCATAGACCAGAGTTTTAAAAAAGCCATGCTGACATGACTTCCCCCTTCCCCTCCATAAACGTAAAGCTTGTGTTAGGAGTGGGTACAACAATATTGCAACGGTAGGGGACGATACTGTAGACTTCTTACAAGCTTTTATTTAGCTTGACCAGTTTGTTTGTTTGGGTTAAATCTTGCAAGATGAATTAGACCCACTTCCCGGTTTCTGATCGAGCTGAAATTTTGTATTTATGTGTAAATCGGATGACAACGCAATATTATTGGAGACGGAAGCTGGCTATCGGAACTCTGTAATAAAACGACGTAACCCCATCGAGTTTGGGCTCGTTTGATTCGTCATAACATAACAAGTACTCTGATCCAGATGATGATATCCAGAGTCTAATGATGTAGCTACTAAAAGCTTGCATTTAAAAATAATTTTTTTAATTTACACTTGTATCAGCAGTTCAAGCCTTAACCGTTATTGAAGTGCTATGGAGGCCTTTTGAGGCTCCAAAATATTTTGTTATGGTAGCAAGTAACTCGACTGTACGCTTTGTTATTGTTGTATATAGGGATTTGTTTTGTTGTTGTATATAGGGATTAGGGATACACGCAACACTTACGCCAAAAAGACAGGGTCAAACCTTATATAAGAAAATCTCTTCCGCCCAGATATGCTGCTCCTATGCGACACATCGTCTTTTTCATTTATAAGGTAGCCTTTGACTGCGGTCTCGCCTGATGGTAAGTGACGATGCAATCTAAGATGGTAGGGGACTAACTTTTTTTTTTAAAGAATATGAGCCAAATTGAAGTTGACTAATATTCTCCTCTCCCCTCCAAATAAGCGGAAAGCTTGTGTTAGGAGTGGGTACGACAATAATGCAACGGGTGGGATTCGAACCTGCGACCTTTCAGTTTTCAGTCCGCAACTTAAACCGTTGGGCTATTGAGGCTTGCACTTTGAAGGGGGTATCTATAGCAGTTTTAGTTAAACCTATACTCCTAATCGGTTTCTACATGAGCACGAAAACTAATCACTTGGCGGCACGTGGCACTCACTAGCCACGACCAAAGCCTCCACCAGACACAATTCTCTTTGAACTGGGGAAGTCCCTAATAAATTGATCGAATGCACTGACAACATTGGCCCCACAAAAACAAGCATCCGTTCGGAAGCCCTTACAAGTTTATGATAATATTCGCTAAATAATAGAGCAGGCACATGTATTAAGAAAAAAATTCCTTTTGGAGAGGCGCGGGGTCAGGGTAAAGCTGGGAAAGGGTAATTTTTGCTAGTGATGTGTCGGTATCGATGATTTAGCCTATCCTTTCACTCTAAGTTGGCCGTCGGCTACCGTTACAAAAATGACGTCATATTGGTATACCGTTGACAATAAAATAATTAATAGTTGTATTTTTCCCACGTTTTTAAGCTATTGCATAGCTTTTATCGCGGGCTTTGAGCGCGGGGACCAAATCAAGAAATTCCGTAACGAAAATAAATCTAACACCGTCGTTTCAGTTCGGCAGACTTCGGCACGGTGTTTGTGTGCGTGCGACTAGAAAATGCTATGCAATAGCTTTACCGCGGCAGTCCCCGAGTGCCACACGTATTTTTTTTAGTTGTATTTTTAACCACGACTGTGACAGATGTTTTCTTTTCTGGCAATGTTTTTCATGGCAATGACGTCATGAATTTCGAAGGGCTTGGTTTTTAAATTTTTACTTTGCTCCTCTTCAAAGAAAGTCATTAATTAAAGTAATAAATACTCTGGTTTTCCTTTTTTAAATCATCGTAGAAAAGAACACGCTAACAATAATTGTAACCAAACAAAAATAAACAACTATAACAAAAATTAAAACTTAACAAAAACATATGGAACTTAGCAAAACAAAAGTTTGTAAAACTGGGTAGTGAAAATCGCGAATGATACAGTATGGATGAAAATGGGGACTTATTAATAAATATCGATAAACAATACCTACTATTACGTAGCATTTAGGAAACACTCTACAAACAAAAGTTTAGCCAGTGATTTAATAAGCATCGATTAAGTTGGCGGGTATATTGTCGCGTCCCTACGGTAGACATTTCCATGTAGATCGCATCGAAATAACATTTTCGCGCGCCTCCGAACATCTGCTCAAATATTGAGTGAGACGCATGGTTCAGCCGCTTTTGAAGTTGACTCCCAAAAAATATTCCTTTCAAATTAGTATAATATTATGTCATCATCATCATCAATATCAACCTTTAGATGTCCACTGCTGGACATAGGTCTCCTGCATGGACCTCCACAGGCTTCGTTCTTGCGCCGCCTGAATTCAGCGGCTCCCTGTGACTCGTTTGATGTCGTCGGTCCACCTAGTGGGGGGTCTACCAACACTGCGACCATCAGCTATTCGAACTATGTGCCCCGCCCATTTCCACTTCAGTTTCGCGACTCGCTGAGCTATGTCGGTGACTTTGGTTCTCCTGCGGATCTCTTCATTTCTGATTTGATCTCGTAGGGATACTCCAAGCAAAGTTCTCTCCATCGCTCGCTGAGTGACCCTGAGCCTTCTTGTGAGGCCCACAGTTAGCGACCATGTCTCGGATCCATAAGTCATCACTGGCAACACGCACTGTTCGAAGACTTTAGTCTTCAGGCACTGAGGAATTTTGGACGAGAAGACATCTCAGAGCTTCCCGAACGCTGCCCAGCCGAGTTGGATTCAGCGGTTGATCTCTTTCTCGAAATTGGACCTACCTAGCTGGACTGTGTGTCCCAGGTGCATTTCAAGTGCAGAGTTCTCAACCATTACTGGGTGGAGCGGAGCATGAGCATTGGACATGATTTTCGATGATAATATTATGTAAATATACCTAATTAGTAAGAGCGCCACCTCGCCAACAAACTGGCCCATCAGTTTGGCGAGATACTATGTTAAGAACTCCTTTTGTTATCTGCATGATTAATAATTAAAAAAAAAAAAACGTTTTTTCTAACAAATTATAAATTTCATCTCTAAAAAAAGCGTAAGTAAGTATGTGTAAGTGCACTTTGTATTATTCCGCTCTAGCAGCTGGTATTAATGTCCTATCTCATCCAAAATCTACAGGTTTAAAGTTGAAAATTTAATCCAGATAATATTATGTAGTAAAGCGTGTCAATAAATCAATCTACATAATATTGAGATAGCAAGCTGTTTTACCCATTTGTAAAAAAAAAGTGTTTAAATCTAATCTGTAAATGGATTTAGATTGTTCATTATTAATACCGGCCGTAGGTATGAGTTGAAATCTATCGTATACCTAGCCTTTGATAAAAATAAAAAGGTTTAATGGAAACAAATAATGTTACACATTAATAACTAGATGATGCCCGCGACTTCGCCCGCGTTAAGGTTTCTAATTACCGCGGGAACTCTGTGATTTTCCGGGAAATAGCTTATTTGCTAATCCTGCGTATGAGCTATCTCCATTCCAAATTTCAGCCAAATCGGTTCATTCGCTGTGGCGTTAAAGAGTAACAAACATCCATCCATCCTATCCTACTAATATAAAAACTTGAGAGGTGTCAAGGGACACCCGGATGGAACGTAGTTCCTTTCGATTACATTGTGTTCGGTATTTTCGCGGTACAACATTGAGTCTCCGTAGCTTAGTGGCTCCGGCAGTCGCCTAACAGTTCAAAGTCGATGGTTCGAATATAATAACTTATAAGTAATAACAAATTAGGAAAAATTCCACATGTAGAAATTATTTAAAATAAAATTGAAAATAGAAAATTCAGGCTGTCGAGCTGGGATTTGAATCATCGACTTTGAACTGTTAGGCGACTAGGCTACGGAGACTCAATGTTGTATCGCGAAAATACCGAACACAATGCAAAATTCACATTCAACAAACAAGTGTCGGTTTCAAAAATGTGTCGAGTGTCGGTTCCTTAATTTTTTCCGTCTAGCCCCCATCCGCACCGCGCGATAAGGAACTTACGTTCCAATAAATGCGAAAGTTTGTGAGGATGTATGGATGGATGTTTGGATGGATGGATATTTGTTACGCCACAACGAATGAACCGATTTGGCTGGGAATGGAGATATCAGATAGCTCATACTCAGGATTAACACATAGGCTACATTTTATCCCGGAAACTTAAGAGTTCCCGCGGGAATTAAAAAAACTTTAATCCACGTGGACGAAATCGAAGGCATCATCTAGTAGTCCATACATCCATCCACACATACTTTCGCATTCATAATATTAGTAGGTATAGTATAGTAGGATTTACAATTTGCTTTTCACCTCCGGTTAGGTTAAATGTAACTTCATCATCAACATAGCAACCCATCAACGGCTCACTACTGAGCGCAGGTCTCCTCTCAGAGAAGGGTTATAGGCCATAGTCCACCACGCTGGCCCAATGCGAATTGGCGGACTTCACACACCTTCAAGAACATTATGAAGAACTCTCAGGTGTGCAGGTTTCCTCACGATGTTTTCCTTCACCGTTGAAGCAAGTGATATTTAACGCACTTAACTCCGAAAAGTCAGAGGCGCGTACCCGGGATCGAACCTGCGACCCCCCGAATAGGAGACCACAGACCTAATCACTGCTTCTTAACTTAACTTCATAGAACTCGTGTATTGATAGTTGGAGTATCGATATTTGGTCAAGTTATCGATGCCGCCCCAACCCTACGGCAGACATTTCCATGTAGGTCGCATAAAAATAACATTTTCGCGCGCCTCCGAAGCACATCTGCTCAAATATTGAGTTGCACGGTTCACCCGCCTTCAGAATACGGGATACACTCCCAAAAATTACGTTCTTATATTCTTGTTCTTCATATTTTGACCATGCATTTCCAATAACATACCTACATAACGTATCGAATTGATAACCCCCCCTTTTATGAAGTCGGTTAATAAAGTAGCTAAATTGGTCACTAAAAAACTTTCAAATTCAAAATTATTTATTTCACGTAGGCCAACCTGTGTCTCTTATGACACGTCATGACTCTACCACCGGTTCGGAAAGCGGACTATGCTGAGAAGAGCCGGCAAGAAACTCAGCAGTTGCTCTTTTCAAAATAAGCATACTTTTACAATATTATTATGTAGTTATTACATTGTAATAAGTTTTTATACTATATTGTGGGCAGCCGGATGCCAAGCCGATTTAACCCATGCAACTTTGTTAGAACAGAATAAAATATAGTATATCCACAATGAGGGAAAGTTCCAAAAAAGCGTAGGTAAGTACTACAATTCAATTCATGTTAAGATAGGCAGACAGAAAGTAGCCCCATTCCCGCCGGTGGACAAGCAGAGGAATATTTGGTTCAATTGAACCTTTTGCAAATATTGTTTTCATCCCATTTGTATAAACAGACTAAGTATAAGAAAAACTCGATACTGTCAAAATTAAAACTACCCGCGAACGCGTTCTGAATATTAAGCGTCCATTTTTCCCTCCAAAGGAAACGTCTTGCATCACGAATTCAAATTTGAAACAGTATCGAGGGACGCAGACTTTGCCTTTCTAGAGGGTTAAGATCAGGGTTTCCAAACGTACCTATCGACTTTTCTGGGACTTTTACAATGCTGACAATACACTTTAAGATCAACATAGCGAGAAGAAAACATGATTAAAGTTCGGCCGTTCAGAGAATGCGTTCCTGACACGTGTCAGTTAGTCAGGACAACTGTCACAAAATTATAACATTAATTGATTATTGATATAATAATGTTGTTTTAATGCTCATCAATTGTTAAAACGGTAAACAACCAGCAATAATATTTTTATCGTAACTGCAACGCCATTACAAAGTTACGTCGTCAGTTCAATCGCGTCAGGATCAGGAAACATGTGTCAGGAACGCATTCTCTGAACGGCCGTAGTATAATGTTCATCTCCCACTCCATCTAAAAATCGCTGAACTGCACTTGAAATTGTAGACGAATATATATGTATAAGCTGGGATACACAGTCCAGCTAGATACTTAGGTCTAAACCGATAGAGGATAAAATCAAACTCCTCTGGGCAGCATTCACTTCATTTGGACGTCTTTGATTAATGCGTATTGCCAGTGATGACTTGGCGAGATTCCGAGTGATGTTAAATGAAAACTAAGTTCCATATGAAACTCGCTTAGATAATTTGTAATGATGTTATCAAGGTGTTACAGCTATACACACTTCTAAAATTTAAAGTAATGGTGAATATTCTGTAGGTATTAACTTATTAAGTTAAATAAGCGCTCTAGTATGCTAAAATATACTAAAGGACCAGTAAATTACGAGCAAAAATCTCCAAGACGAACAAGCAATAAGTTGAGGTTGAACGTTATTAAAATCTGTCCATAACTCCGGCTCGCCAATTACACCGCTGGCCGAGGCGTCACTTGGCTGTAATGGCGGCCGTTCCCGCCTTTTTCGCTGTCAAAGCCGTTTTTTCGCGGGAAAGCTGCGTTAAATTTTCCGTTCGGTTTCTACACTTGTGACAAAATGTGGCGCATATTTTTAAAATTTCTTGTCTTATTTTTTTGGATAAAATATTTTTGCTTGTCTCTACAATTCATGAACTGTAAACTGTACCTAAGTAGGCTTTATAATTATTAATTAACATGACGTTCTGGTCCTCTTCAAGAAAATTCTTTAGTAATTTTCTTTAAAACGATTAAGTACTTAAATTAATTGATCGGTAGGTACTTTAAGTAGTCTAATCAAAATATGAATATAGGAGATCAGCCGTCGAGAACTGAAGATGCTCTCGGAGATTTGAACATGAAAGAATTTACGAAAAATTTTATTAATTTTTACTAGTTTATCTGATGTAATGACGTCTTGATAGTCCACGTCTCGCTTAATATCCACGTTCATTAATTCCGCATAATCTGTCTGATAGCTATCAGACAGATTATGCGGAATTAATGAACGCTTTAAAACTTAGTGCTGAAAAAACTGAAAAGCGCATCGAACAAACGTCTTTATAATTATTAAAGAACTGAAAAAATATGTCAGTGATTTTCATAGCCTGTATAGCCAGGAACACAAAAGAAGAAAAAGAAAAAAGGTGAAAATCAAAACAAAAACGTCTCAATAAGAAATCGTAAACCCATAAACCCAAGAGTAGATGATTGAAATGAAGAATTCAATATAGATCATTTTTAATACTAAGTAATAGAGACAATTAAATGGCTCAGGGTTTGCAAGTTAAGAAATGGAATTGAAATCGACTAACTGCATCAAGAATATTTTAGATTAAATCGGAACTGCACAAGACAAAGTCAATGAACTTGCTAATGAAGACCAAGACAGATTCCAAGTTGCTTCGATTAATTTGAATTGTTTATTGTTAAGGTTGCTGAAAAAGATGTACACCTGTTTTCACTTACCTTCCCTAATTTTTACAGGTTATGTAAGTTAGGTGACGCTTCCTGTCAATTCCGTTTTCAAGAAACTTTAGGGAACACCTAAGATGAAAACAACATTGGGTAAGCGATTGTATTTAGGGGCTACCTACGTCAAGAGACTCCTTTAGGTGATGATTTAGGAATTATTGGTGAAAATGCGCATGAGTCACCTTTATTATGTGATAGGTAGATGAGATAAGCTGGTTTTATGTAATCGCAGATGTTAGGTGCAGCGGGCGATGGAGAGAGCTATGCTAGGAGTGTCCCTGCGGGATCGAATCAGAAATGAGGAGATCCGTAAGAGAACCAAAGTCAACGACATAGCTCAGCGAGTCGCGAAACTGAAGTGGAAATGGGCGGGGCACATAGTTCGAAGAGCTGATGGTCGTTGCGGTCCCAAGGTGTTGTAGTGGCGACCCCGCACCGGGAAGCGCTGTGTTGACAGACCTCCCACCAGGTGGACCGACGACATCAAACGAGTCGCAGGGAGCCGCTGGATCCAGGCGGCACAAGACCGAGGCCTGTGGAAGTCCATGCAAGAGACCTTTGTCCAGCAGTGGACGTCTATCGGTTGATATAGAAGAAGAAGATGGTATAGGTATATAACTAGTGGTTCGCCCCGAACTGAGACCTCGCGGTAACGGTATCCCATGATTATTCATTCAATCGATACATGATAACCAAAACTGACATTATTATTATGCCCGTTTTCACCAAACATACCTAAATCATCCCCTAAGTAGGAGTCTCTTAACGTAGGTAGCTCCTAAATACAATCCGTCTCAATATCCTTTTAGGTGTCCCGTACAGGATCGTGATAAATAAGTTGACAGAAAACATCACCTAACTTATAGGTAGCCCGTAAAGGTTAGGGAACGTTAGTGAAAACATTGAATTATTATGTAGGTACTACCGAGTGAAACCGGGTTACGGGCATCTGTACAAATCGTCATCTATCGACGCGAATAGAAAATATACAATATTTAACTAAAAAATAATTTTAATTGAATAATATGGTACAAAAAAAATTATAATACAATTATTGTATTATATTATGTTACTAAATAATAATGGTCGACGCAAAACTGTTTTTGGGATAGGTCGTAGTCGTAACTCGTAGTTCCATGGGAATAGTTACTGACTGCGCCATCTATTAGCATTATTGTGAAGCTATGTTGATGCTATATAATAATAATAATAATAGTTTATTTATTTTCCAAAAAGTTTACAATAAGTATAACATAATGAGCAAACAAATTATGGTCGGTCTCTGCTGCCTAATTTAGGTTGCCCTGTGCTTTAGGCAGCATATGAATTACTGATGCCCATTAAAAATTAAATAATCTCGTTTCTTTATAATATTCATATAATTTTAGTATTTGTTGTTCAAGTACAGGATATAAGTGACCTAAAAAAATAAAATCAGTTTGAAAATCCATAGCGGATTTTCCTAGAGAGCGTCTTCAAGCGAGCGTATAAAATCGCCACTTTGAAAGCCCCCCATTTCGTCAATTTTAAGGGAAAAATTAAAAAAAAAATATTTTTGTACTCTGTTCAAAATTATCTTTAAAATGATACGTAACAATTTTATGTAAGGCGATAAAAATTTTTTTACTTCGCATTCACTTCTATGAGAGCCCCCCTGAAATAAATGTTTTTATAATTTTTTATCCAATATTCGGCTGAAGGCCATCAGTTTACATGTTATATCTAAATTTGAAGTAATTACGTTCAGTAATTCAAGTTATAAGGCTCTGACAGACGGACGGACGGACGGACGGACGGACGGACAAGTGCAAATTCACTCTAGTAGACTCAGAGACCTCGCTTCGCTCGGTCAAATAGGTAATATAGTAGGTATATTTCTATTAATTACGTAACGATAATATTGTTTTGTCCCGTTACGTGTACATCCACTGCTTGTAGGTACTAGCTGATAATCCGATGACAGTTCAAAACTCTAACATCAATATCAAATTGTATAACTGAGATCCCTACTGGGATCAGACTTAGGACTATCCCAATTCAATCCATCTTTGATCTTCCAAAACCATAATATTCAGATCGGCCAATTATTTTTAGCGCCACAATGACGAGTTCGTTAATTCTAGACACAGCGAGACTATTCGGGAGGTCGCAGGTTCGATCCTGGGCACGCACCTCTGACTTTTCGGATATCACATGCTTCCATGGTCAAGGAAAACCTGCACGCCTGAGAGTTCGCCATAATGTTCTTAAAGGTGTGTGAAGTCTACCAATTCGCAGTGGTCCAACGTGTTGTACTATGGCTTATTACCCTTTTCTGAGAGGTGACCTGCGCTCAGTAGTGAGTCGTTGATGAATTGCTCATGATGATGATGATGATGACGGCTGTTTAACTTAGAAAATCTCTTTGTTTGCGAAAGCTACCGACCGAGAAGCTAACATCACATGAAGACTGTTAGTAGATTCCATACACGAACACAAGATAAAGTAGAAAATGTCATTGGAATCAATTTATATTATCTTAGCGAAGTAGCGGAAATAGTAGGTGCTGGAGTAGCGGCCTTGCACTAGAAAACGCAGTGTTGGCAGATCGCCTGGTGGGAGGCTTTGGCCGTGGCTAGTTACCACCGTCAAAGAAGAGCCTCCAAGCGGTGTAGCGTTCCGGCACGATGGCGTGTAAAAACCGATTAGGGGTATGGGTTGAACGTTCATGCCATACCCCTTCAAAGTAAGCGCGCTACAATCTCAGACTGCATCGTCACTTAACATCAGGTGAGATCGCATTCAAGAATTATCTTGTCATCGAATAAAAACCAAAATCACCGACGTAGCTCAGCGAGTCGTGAAACTGAAGTGGACTTGAGCGCTGTTGGTCGTTGGGGTCCCAAGGTGTTGGAGAGGCGACCCCGTACCCGCGGGCTGATTACGTAAAACTTTGCAGTAGCGACAGCAGTAGCAACGCGACAGCAATAGCAAAGCGACCGGTCGCAAAATGTCAAATAGTATGTATAACGCACGCACTGTGTTTGTTTGTTGGTTTGTGGAACCCACTTACAGCGTCTGTGTTTCCGGCCACATATTATTATAATTTGAGAAATTTCAGGGCAGAGTGAATAGGCATTTTCTGGGCAAGCGCGCTCCAACCTAGACCACATCAGCGCTTTCCAGCATTGATTGTCGTCAAGCGCAAGCCTATCTCAAAATAAAAGAAAAAAAATTGAAAAAAACAGAAATAAGGAGATCCATAAGAGAGCCAAACTTACCAACATAGCTGAGCAAGTAACAAAGCTGAAGTGGGTATTTATCTTAGAGATAAAATCAATCCAAAACAATAAACAAAAAATGTCTGATTGATGTTATTGACATGGAACTAGGATTTGCAATGGTTATTGACACCAATATTTAAAAAAAAATCTTCTTTGTTATAGTTATTTTTATTTTACCAATATTAAATATTTTATCTTTAGTTTTATGATGGCTTTATTTTATTGCTTGCTTACTTTTATCAAGAAAAATATTTAGTTTTATCAATAATTTAATATGAAAAATTCTTTTTAGAAAACCAAACCTCAAACGCCCGCCCCACTACAAAGTATATAATTTATTGTTAATATTAAAAACCGCTCGACCAATTTCAATAAAATTTCAATGGTATCAGGTGGTCCACCTGGGAAGTATACCCTTTGAAACAAAAAAGAATTTCCCAAATTGGTTCAGGCCTCTTCGAGTAATCTGTGAATATACATAAAAAAATAAAAAACAAGATTCCGACGTATTGAGAACCTCTTCCTTTTTAGAAGTTGGTTAATAATCATACATCATTAGTTTACAGTCCCTATTGGCGTCTATTATCAATGTAATCTTATCAGGGAATTTAGACAGGTCTGTGTGATTATAAATATTAGTGTCAATGCAAAATGGGTGCAGTGCAAGTAGTATGATGCCAAATCTATATCTATACTAATACTAGCTGATGCCCGCGACTTCGTCCGCATGGATTTAGTTTTTAAAAATCCCGCGGGATCTCTTTCATTATCCGAGATAAAAAGTAGCTCTCCCGGTCTGAGGAACCACTACTACATCCATTATTACTATACCCATGCAAGTTTGCTTGTTTGCTTGAACACACTAATCTCAGGAACTACTGGTCCGATTTGAAAAATTATTTCTGTGTTAGATAGCCCATTTATCGAGGAAGGCTATAGGCTATATATCATCACGCTAAGACCAATAGGAGTGGAGCACTAATGAAGAATGTTTCAAAATCGGGGGTTTTTTTCCTTTTGAGAGCTTCTGCTGGGTGCTCTGCATAAGCAGTTAAAGTTTCGCAAAAATCAAGTACTTATAACAGAATTGTTCCCCTTTAAAAGTTCTAAAAAAAGACTGCGACAGCATATGTCTATCTCTTAAGGTTGGCTCACTATAACCTTTTTTATGCTAACCAAATTTGTTCTACAATAATGCATTATTTGCGAAGGTGTATTTAAGGTGGTGAAGGTGCAGTTAAAACAATTCCACGCGGACGAAGTCGCGGGCAGAAGCTAGTGACTAAGATAGAGAGAGCAAGGTACCTTTTTTTTGCATTAACAGACAAGAGAAAACAAGGATATGTGGCTCTATATAAGAATATATTATGCTCTTCTCAGCAGAATCAGCTTAGCGAACCGTTGCCAGTGGTAGATTCACTACTTGTCATAAGTGCCAAAAGTTGGCGTACATGATACAATTAATGATTTAGAATTTGAATTATGCTGCTTGTTTCATATACAGGGTGGGCCAGACCAGGTACACAATACAATGAGTTAGTTTCTTTATTATTGCATAGCTTTCCTTGAGCTCCTGAAACGGTACTATTTTTGACAAAAATAAGTACTATTTTATTCACATATTGTAAAAAAATGTTTTTGTTAATCCTACTAAACTAGCGGCACGCTATGATGGCCGGTTTGACGTTTGTCCGCTCATGAAGTTCCGTATTAATTGATAACGACTTTGAAGGAAATAATTGTATTACTTTATTGACGATAGTGATGTGCAGAGATTCATAAATTTTATCGAATGTAGTTTTAGGTTTAGGACTCAAAATTTATTTATTAAATTGATTTCTAAAATGTATACAAGTGTAGAAAAATCAGTTTGCACCATTTAAGGGGTGAATGTACTTGTGAATATGAACAATTTTCACTATGTGGACAAACCTCTGAAATCGCAAAAAAATATCAGCTGTTTCATACAAAAGGTAAAATTTTTATTTTTATATGATATATACCACAACTCGGCATTTGGTTTTCTAAATTGAAAATTTTTAAAAATGGAATCTAATACGATCGTCACATAGGATCGCTGGCTAGCACAACTACTACCTCCGGCAAACTCGCGTCAATGCTCAATGCAAAACAAAGCAGTTTCGAATTGACGTTGCTTCGAAAAGTATAAACTGTCAGTGCAATGCGATTGTGATATAGTTTTGACCTGGCTTTGAAGATTATGAAAGAGATGTGAAAATAGATAATATTATAGAAAACGAACATATAATTATTAATGTAGGTGATGATAGCAGTGACGACAGTGAAAATAGTAGTATGGACGAATCTGATTAATTATGGCCTTTTGTGGCACCTTTTTTGGTATCTTTTGTATTCATATGTTTCTTGTGTGCATATAAAGTATGTATATTCATTTTCATTCAAATATTCAGTTCGTTCAAATAAATTAAATAAACATATACATTTTTGTTTTATTAAACCTATTTAATCAGGTACAAAAACAAAACTTAATTGTTTTTTGTTCGAGAATAAATTGACATTCCACATCACTATTGTAATGTGTCAAACCGGCCATCATAGCGTGCCGCTAGTGTAATATCCTACCAATATTATAAATGCAATTGGATGTTTGTTACATGAATGAATTTGGCCGAAATTTGGAATAGAGATAGCTCATACCACATCATAGCTTAACACACGGCTACATTTTATCCCGGAAAATTCTAGTTTCCGTGGGAATTAAAAAACCTCGGTCACGGGCATCAGTAAAAAATGATTTACAATAGGTACAATTGCACAAACAATACAATTACTTACGTATAAAAAAATTATAAGTACTATAATTAAATTACAATAGCAATCGTGAAAATATGCAGAATTTGAAGAAATCATGAAAATAAGTAAAATACTTAAATAAAAAAAGCAAAATATTATTCCGTAATTTATTATATTTTTTACGCTTACCGGCTGCAAAGAGAAGGCAAAAAAGGGCCTGCGAATTTACTTTTCTTTCCAAAGTTGAAAGTTTCCAATGCACAGCTGTATTTCGAAATTATAAAACTAAAGCCACAGATTAGGTACTAGACTAAAGCTACAAAAAGAGCAAAAAATAAATACCTAAAATTGATTGTCAACATTCAAATGTCATAATGGGTTAGTGATGCACCCCCCCGATGCATCACATTTAAAAACGTCAAAATTGTAAAATAAAATCGTACAAAATCGATAATCCCACAGGAAAGAAACTCAAAGAAAAGAACATCGACTTCAAACCACGTGGTGCGCCAAGGTCGAATTTATGTTTTCAACTTGTCAAGCGCGGCGTGTGATAAATTAATTCCACGGGCTGTTATCGCGTTACTTTGCACAGCATTTTCAACATAATAAACCAGTAGTTAAGGTTCAATTTACTATAAGCAATATGCTCACGCATAGTCGCCAACCCAGGCAATATATCTTAGGCCGTATACTGCCCGTGACAGTTCGTAAACAAACTGGAGCTACCGCAACAATGGACAACTGACTTTTTTGCCTTCAAATATTCTAAAAAGTCATTTATTCGTTTCAGTAACTAAGAAAAATTGTACCCTTTATTACAAAATTAGACAAAATATCCTTTGTATCAAATATTTTCATCTTAAATAGCATAATTTATTCAAAAAAGTACTCACCAGATAATTAACACGACGCTGAATTTGATGCAAAGTCATCTGTAATACATCTTGCACATATCGATCACGTCTTGCAGTTCTCAAAACACAAGTAAAAAAAGAAGGAGGTTAGCACCAAATATCGTTACCGCTCAATTAATCTATCACTCGTCACGAGTTAATGTTTTGTAAATACTAAATAAATCACTATTGGAAACACTGCAATTAAATAAATTAAGTCAATTCGCTAAATGATTCACAATCAAAATAAAAATAGTCTGGCAGACGCTGCGTCGACGACCGCGCCACTGTCTGTCTGCCGTGCTGTCAATATTCGTCAAAACGAAAATGGCGACACCCTCGACAGAATACGATCAGCACCAGCCTGCTCATTTATCGTCCCTTTCTTTCTCACATGAGGCATAAAAAGAGATAGCCATTAGACGTGTTGTCTTCAGCCCGACCGGACTGATTTGTGATGTCACGCCCAGCGGCGTAACGTTTTGCGTAATTACATATCCACGATGGCTCGTAAACTTGTTTTAATAACTTTAATTAACCGTTTTATGTTTTAAGGTCATCGGATGAAAGTGACGGTCATGACATAGGTTAATAATAGTGCAACGTGCTATTAATATAGGCTAATTCGTCTTTGCGCATGTTAGGCCCGTCCCACTACTCAATATCTGTCGTAAAAGCGCCTCCTACTTCTTCTTATTTTATTCAGGATTTTTTCAGATCTTCGTCTCGACTGCATTAATCCACCGTGCAGTCGCATTGCAGTTTGATTAATTATGAAGTCAGGTCTAATAAGTTTTTTTTACTTGCTTCTTTGTTTCATAAATAGGTAGATTTTTTTAAAAAACAATGTTGATTTAATTTTTTTGGTTTTCCTACTTATTTTATCTTATTAAATCATTCTAGGTTAATTAAACTGTATTAATACCTAGTTAACAAATAAACAATAGAGATCATCAAATTATTAATTAGAATTTGCCAATTATTTCTTGAGCTTCGTAAATTGCCTATTGTTAACATTGTAAAGCATACTAAAATTCGATTCTTTGCGGGATTGCTAATTTATTTTTATAGGTAAACATTACTAATTAAATGGACCGAATGTGCTCGAATAGCAGTTTGAGCGATGATACTTATTTATTAATTTAATACTAGTTCTTTTCAACACAATATCTGTATCATCCCTTAAGCCTATTAGTGATTAATTAATTAGGACAAAATATGTATTGCTATTTGTTACTTTTCCGATGAAAAAATATGTATAAAAATATTATGTACAATTATTAAAACTAAAATGCACAACTTTTGCTTTCCGCCGTACTGACGACACCAGTTTTTTTTGTTATCTACCACCGGTGACACTTGGATGCCAGTTACTCATAGGGACAAAATATTATAGTCTGTGCCTCGCCTCCACTTTTACATTATGGCATAGCTGCATCTCTTTCATGCTTACTGTCATTCATGTACGTATATTCTAACTATCGAAAATTAAGTCTACCGTATGATCGATTGGCCATAAAATTAAATAATAATCGATATTTTTATTATTAATCACTCAATATTCAACATAAAATGGGCAGCACTAATATAGTATTGCTATACTACAAAATTATTTTGCTATAAATGTAGAAACACTGGAATCAGCTGTCGTTCCGTCAGCCGTTGAAAATTGAATATTTGAAGTGTTTTGAAGCACGACTTTCGAAGTAGCGATGCGCGACTGCGAATGATCTGACCATTCGAATAATCTACAACTACTAATGTACACATTCGAATTGAAAATTAGTAATATACTAATGCTCTTATTCGAATGACGACTACTAATTAGTAACTACTAACCGCGTCACGTTTCGACTGCTTTGTTCGGCGCGACTCGGAATCGTTTGCGCGCTGCACTCGAGTTTGACTAAATGCTGTTCAGTATACTAATACTTTAAGGGCGTTTTTCGATTGGATTATTTCGCGACTTAGATTCTTGGAAATCGGGTTCGCTCTCGCCGCGCTACGTTGTAAATGAGTTATGGTTTCAACTGTATGATTGGAATGTTAACCATAATTATTCTATAGTGATAAGACTCAATTTCAAAATTTTCAAGGGGTTTTCAATAGGGTTTTAATACAATAAATTTTTTAGAGTATTGAATCACAGAGTAACGAAGGTAAGGATTGAATGTAACCTTTTATTGCTGGCAAAATAAGACTTAATTTCAAAATTCTGACACATTACTTTTTAATAGAAGCTAGAAAGCGCTTTTTTGGTGTTGATAGTATTTACATTTTTGATTTTACCACCAGTTGAATTACATCATTCAAACTGTGTTAACCATTTGATGATTCATCACTTATCTTAACATAAGTTATGTTTTTTAAGAGCTAGTTAACGTTTTTCATTTCCTCTCTCTCTAACATTCTAACATTTTCAATGATTGTAAAAGTCACAGAATACTTTTGACCAAAGTGGTACCTATATTGTTATACTTGACAGTAAAATTACGGATATTTTAGACATATTTCTAATGTCCTATGCATAGTAACTTTTATCGCCATTTCTCTTTATCAAAAATAGTTATATATGATAAAAATATAATTTTTCTAAAACACCTGTCCATAATTTTACTGTCAAGGATAATAATGTACCAAGTAGTTAGATCAAAATATTCGGATTGAAGTTGTTAGAATATGTGCGATAGATAGGGACAAAGTTTTTACATCTACATTTTTTGCCAGCTGAATACGCTACGGTAGGTAGGTAGGTACGATGTTTTTATTGTCTTCCGTAGATATAGGTACCATACATATTATTTTCAATAGGTATGCATAAGTACTTAATATTTGTATAGAAAAAGAAATGCACTTGCAATATTTTCTCCTTAGTACGTTGGAACTAAAATAAACAACAAAAGTTTTGCGATCTGCTGCTTTTATAATTACAACAACTCAATGACCAATGTTCGTCCGTTAACCGCTAAAGCTAAACTTATGCACAAGTCGACTCAACAAAAACTACTAATACTAACGGAGTCGGACTTCGGTGTACCTACTAACAAGTAACAACTAATCGAATCGGAGTATCAACTACTAATCCGAATCGACAGTCGACTCAATATAGATTTTAGTGGAGCTCAGTTCAAATTAGTTACTAATTTTGGTAAATCATTCGAATGATTCGAATGATTCATAGAGTCGAATAATTCGACTAGAATCATTCGCAGTCGCGCATCGCTATTTCGAAGCCTTTTTTGTGCGCTGAATTTGGCTTTTCACAAAGCGTTGTTTCGAGAAACTTTATTTTAAACAATTTCTGATTAATTTTATTATTTGTATTCTTATAATGGCAGATCGAACTCACACATCGAGAATAGCTGCGTACAAAAATGTTGGACAAGGAACAACGGTAAGATTTTATTATAAAATTTAACTAATCTTAACCACCATGATGTAAAACACGTTCCGACTTTTTGAAAATTCGAGTTCTTGTAAAATATGTTCTAAATAAACTAAACACTGACAAATAAGTAGTTGTTAATGATTTTTTATGTTGTTTATCAATAAATTTTTCCAATTAACACTTTTCTTTACACAAACATGAAGTAATTATTAAAGGGCGGATCTACAAAGTTCTGTAATGCCGGCAACTCATTGGCAGTTCTTCTGGTCACTGGTGCTGCAAATGCAAATGTTCATACCTGTGCCTTGTCTAGTACTATTACAACTTAAAGTAAAAGCGTCAATTCGTGTTTATTTGTGTGGGAGTATTGCAGTTCCAATGTTATATTTTTCACCCCCAATATTAAAAAAGGGGAGTTATTGTTTTGACCGTTTTGTCAGTCTGTCTGTCTTATTTCAACACTCAAAAGGATGGTCCAAATTGTATGTGGATTTGGGTTACAACAACAGCAGACATACTGTTTGAAGCCCTTGCTTTGGTTGTCATAGGTATTCACTTGACATTTTAGAAGCACTTTGAATGTGTATCCTACTAATATTATAAATGCAAAAGTTTGTGAGGATGGATGGATGTTTCTTATTCTTTCATACCACAACAAATGAACCGATTTAGCTGAAATTTGGAATGGAGATGGCTCATACCCAGGATTAACACATAGGCTACATTTTATCCTGGTAAATTAAAGAATTCCCGTGGGAATCAAAAGACCTTAATCCATGCGAACAAGTTGTGGGCATCATCTAGTATTTAAATAAAAATTACTAGTTTATAGTAGTAGTACTAGTATTTAAACAATAATTTTCAAACATGGGCTTTGTATCCAGAGCAGAGGTAATTTCTTTTTTGGCCATAAGTTTAAAAAAGTAAGTTTTTATCATCAGGAACTGCGCCGGAAGCGAGCTGAGCTCAGTGTCACCCTGCGGAAGCAGGCCCGTGATGAGCAGCTCCTCAAGCGCAGGGCTATGTCGCCGGAGGCTGGAGAAGAGGTCCAGGAGCCTGAGAAGATCATGACCCCAGCAGAGATTGTGCAAGGTTTATAACAACTATTTTATTTACTACTAATAGGGCTACTTTCTGCCTGCCCTTCTTAACATGTATTGAATTGTAAGTATGCATATTTAGAACTCGCCCTCATTGTGGAAACACTGCATACACTGCATAGCATAGTACCTATTGTAAACTGTATTGAAAAAGAGCAACCACTGAGTTTCTTGCTGGTTCTTCTCGTTAGGAAGGGCATTACGAACCAGTGGTAGATTGATTCGACAAGCACTTGTAAAAGTTTATTTGAATAAAAAATATATCTATTCTATTCTATTCTATTCTACAGCCTAATAGGTAAATGTGTGGACTGAAATCCGAAAAGTCCATGGTTTGATCCCCACACACTGCACTATTGTCATACCCACTCCCAACACAAGCTTCCCATTCATTTGGAGGGGAGAGGAGTATATTAGTCAAAGTTTCATAACTTTACTAACAAAAGATTCAGAAAGACTTTTTTCACCTAGGAAACAGAGATCTTTTTTGAGCTATCTCACCTTAGATCTTGGTGTGCATTTTTGGAACTTCCCCTTGTTGTGGAAATATTCTATTCTATTCTAAGTTGCATGAGATAAATCGGCTTGGAATCCAGCTGCCCACAAGATAGTATAAAAAACGTATTATGATGTAATAGCTTCATAATAATATTGTCAAATGATTATTTTGATAAGAGCAACTGCTGAGTTTCTTGCTTGCTCTTCTCAGAAGAATCCACTTTCTGAACCGGTTGTAGAGTCATGACATGTCATAAGAGCCACAGGTTGGCCTACGTGAAATAAATAATTTTGAATTTCATAGGTAGGGTTGCCATCCATCCGAGTTTCTCGGGATTTGTCCTAGTTGTAAAGGGTGTCAGGGGAGCAGCCATCAAGGTGGTGTTTAATTCGTAGGTTTGATAGATTTCAAGTCTTCAGTTTCTTAAAATTTGGAAGATTCGGTTTTTGTTTCAAAACACAAGGCTCAAAAAATACAGTTCTGACACTTCAAGAATGCTGCTTTGTAGTTTGTTTTTTCTTTTACATGTTTCCTACCTTTTTTGGGACTTGGCTGATGCAGTTAGTCATAATAAAAACTGTATTATAAGATTTGAACATACTAAAAAATAAAGGGGGCTGTTCCCAGTCTTGAAAAAGGAGTCGAAATAAAATTTTATTTTCTTTACCCTGGCATGTGGGGTGTTATTGTCTCGAGCTCATTAAGTAGAGTTCAAATAATATATTTTATAATTTTTAGCTACAAAAATGAAGAACAAATACTGAAAACACAGATTTATAATGTGGTTTGTAAGTTGTGACCAAAGCAAACAAGCATTTTTACCCCATATGCTAAGTATCTAAGCTGCCGTAAACATCCTTTTTTGAAGCCATTCAGGACATTTAACGAAGTTACAGGGGGGTCGACCCCCTGTAACTTCGTTGTAGACAAAGCTAGAAGCCTGAATTTTCAGTGACCAAGAGAGCATAATGTATTTGTCGAGGGGATGCCTGCCAACGCCAGGCGGGTGATCAGTCCTGTGTCAGAACTATACCACCCAATTCCCTGTGTTTGGACACAGGTTACTAGTGCTCAGGCACCCACCCCCCTGTACCCTCAAACCTACCTGTAGCTTTCGTAAACCAAAAACTCGGGTCTTCTTGAATTCTCATTATTGTGAGATGTTAGTATTTAGCAAACAGTATTCCTATTACCAATGCAATATTGTTCCTACTTTGTGTCTTTCAGGAACAATTTCGATTGTCTGTATTGAATCGAGTTGTTCCATCTCAAGTTCGATTCTCTTTCTACGATTCCCTCTATCACTCTTTTGGTAATTGTATAAGAGAGCATAATACAAACAGGTAAATTTCCAAATACATTGAATTAGAACCTGTAGTTGAACTATTGCAAGTCCAATGTTCGTTAATTTTGTCACTGACACTGTGACACACTCACTCACTCACCGATCAGCTAAATTGTAAGGTACTTCTAGCAGACACACAAGCTGCAAATTTTGAACACAATTAGTGTTTAGCCTATGCAAGGAAAAACCAAAACATACGGCAATTTCAGTCCCATTTTCAGAATATACGAACTGCATAAGTAACTTTGTAATTCCATATAAATACTAATAGTAGTAGTAGTAGATACTTCATCATTGAAATCCAGATATCGCTGCCAAATCTAACTACAGCACTAAATCAACGCATAAGTTTTGTTTTTATTTCATACTTTCGTCCTCCATAATAATAACTTTTGCCCCCCCCCCCCCCCCCCCCCCGGCCATCGGCTGGCGAGGCCCTCGCATGCGATTACAAGTTACTTTTGCACAATTTTATTACTTTTTCATACTATTTTTCATCATGTACACTACCTATTATAGAACCTTAATAGATTCTGGCAGTTGAATATAGTGGCTATTATATAGGTAGGTAAAATTTGACGGCTTGTCAATCAAAATAAACATATAATGTCAATTTATTTTCTATTCTAAATTTCTGTAAACATTTAAACAGCTCTTTGTGAAGAAATCCATGTATTGTTTTTATCCACACGCTTATTAAAAACAGCCTGATTGTGGAGGAGTGTGAATCAAATACCAGTGATTGAGCTAGTTGCCACAGGAAGGCAAAGCTAGTGGTAATTGGTGGGACTCTTGGATATTCTCCGCTAAAACAAAGTCAGCCGAAGTACACACAATGGTGCAGAAGGAACATGATGAAATCAGTGTCGCTATAAAGAGAGGCCAGTCATGTTTTCAGCTCTACTTCTAATGTCATTGGAAAAACACTGAAGTTAGACAATCCGGAATCAGCTGCTAATGTTATGAAGAAAAGTTTCAGCACTTTTATAGGGAATAGTGACTGCATAGAATAGAACTAGTAGGGCGCGTGGGTGCGCGGCCCGCAAGCGGACCGCGGTTTTTCTACTCGTCTAGTAGACTTTCAGCTCCTGATCATTTTCTATCACAAAACCACTCTTCCATCTTTTATACTCTCCGAGATAGACACCGTTGAAGTTTGTATGGCCGCCATCTTGAATCCGCCATTTTGGATTTTTTTCAGCTCACTGCCAATTGGATGAGATTTCGAGTGACTTTTGTTCGAGCACCCCCACCTATCTACATTACCATGGCCGTGCTCCTCACCCACCTTCCAAACCCTCGATCATCATATGTCATCATTTGTCATAATGAAAATTCTTCAATAAAAAAAAATCTTGAAAAGGAATTGTATCAAAGTCGTGCATGATTCCCGGCTTCTAGTCTCTTCAATATTCGCCATATATTTTTGTATGAAGAAAAAAAAAATTCCGCCATCTTGAATTTTTTTTCTGTTCGTCAAGTAGACCTTAGGGTCTTGATCAGCTTTTGCCAGGAAACCACTCTTCTATCTTTTATACTCTCCGAGATAGACACCGACGAAATTTGTATGGCCGCCATCTTTTTTCCGCCATTTTGAATTTTTTTTCAGCTCACTGCGAATTGGATGAGGTTTCGAGTGACATTTGTTCGAGCACCCCCCACCTATCTTCAATACCCTGGCCGTGCTCCTCATCCGTCTCCGAAATCCTCAATCATCAGCTCTCTCCATAATTTTCCTCCGAATGAATTTTTGTCCTCTATACGAAACCATCGGTGGAAAAAAAATTTTTCATACAAAATTTTACAGGAGAGGTGATCAATCAGTCAGTGAATCAGTGAATCAGCACGAGCAGCTATATATATATTAATAGAATAGAAATATTTTGCATTTTTAATACAGTCCAGAGAACTCTTGAGTCGGTTATAACTCTGTTATCAACCTACCGACGCCCGGAGACCAACCCTGTACTGAAAGCGCAGTATAATTTTGGGAAAGATCTAGTTTTTAAATAATTTAATATAAAAAAAATATTTTTAAATACCTACTTCAAACCCCGTGCCACTACAAAGTATATAATTATTGTTGATATTTTAAAAACAGCTCGACCGATTTCAATAAAATTTCAATGAAACTACCTGGAAAGTATACCCTTTGAAACAAAAAAAGAATTTTCCAAATTGGTTCAGGCGTGTCGTCGTCCAGTAATCAGTGAACATACATAAAAACAATAAAGATTGAGACGAATTGATTTCCTCCTCCTTTTTTGAAGTTGGTTAAAAAGTGATTTGTATTTTTTTACCCTGGCATGTGGTGTCATTGTCTATAGCTCATTGAGTGGAGTTCAAAAATATATTGGCGTGCGGCGCTGCAGGCGTTTTTTTACCTTCAAAAATGAAGAAATGGGGGCCTTCAAAGTTGTGACCAGAACAAACGAGCATTTTTTCATCACCATCACCATAATTATGCTAATTTAGTACTATCTAAGAACTAAAATATCTAAATTATGTATCTAGTTAAAAAAAAGTGATTTCGTCATATGTACGGAACCCTAAAAGAGCGAGGCCCGACTTGGTCGATTGTTTATATTGTTTTTTGTAATTGGGTTTGTGACCAGGATTTCATTGAAAACTAAAATCTGATCACAGTTTCGTCGTTCCAGGTCTAAAGTCGAGTGATGTGGTCACTATGACGGCTGCAGCGAGAGCGGCCCGGCGCATGCTGTCGCGTGAACAGAACCCGCCCATCACTAGCATGGTGGAAAGTGGTGTCCTGATGCCGTTAGTTGCCGCACTGGATAGAGATGATTGGTGAGTAATACATCTAAATATGTATCCTTCCTACTAATCCTACTAGTCTTCTTCTTTTCTTCTTTATCAACCTATAGACGTCCACTGCTGGACAAAGGTCTCCTGCATGGACTTCCACAGGCTTCGGTCTTGCGCCGCTTGAATCCAGCGGCTCCCTGTAACTGGTTTGATGTCGTCGGTCCACCCAGTGCGGGGTCGCCACTCCAACACCTTGGGACCCCAACGACCATCAGCTCTTCGAACTATGTGGCCCGCCCATTTCCACTTCAGTTTCGCGACACGCTGAGCTGTGTCGGTGACTTTGGTTCTCCTACGAATCTCCTCGTTTTCTGATTTGATCTCGCAGGGATATACCAAGCATAGCTCTCTCCATCGCTCGCTGAGTGACCCTGAGCCTTCTTATGAGGCCCATAGTTAGCGACCATGTCTCGGATCCGTAAGTCATCACTGGCAACACGCACTGTTCGAAGACTAGTCTTCAGGCACTGAGGGATTTTGGACGAGAAGACATCTCGGAGCTTCCCGAACGCTGCCCAGCCGAGTTGAATCCTACTAGTATTATATAATAAATGCGAAAGTTTGTGAGGATGGATAGATGTTTGTTACTCTTTAACGCCACAACTAATGTACCGATTTGTCTGAAAACAATGGAGATAGCTCATACCAAGGATTACAACATTGGCTACTTTTTATCCCAGATAATCACAGAGTTCCCGCGGGAATTAAAAAACCTTAATCCACGCGGACGCTGCGGCGGGCATCATCTAGTAATTTAATATACCTAAAAATATTTTAAAAAAACCAACTTCAACCAACAGAAGTTGGTTTTTTAAAAAGTTTAAAGAGGGATGAAGTCGCGGGCATCAGCTAGTTTATCCCATAAAACAGAGGATATTTGCAGTATTTTTAAACAACTTAATTTCACGCGGACTGTTAAAATTTATATATGTTCACAGTCAGGACCTGCAGTTTGAAGCTGCTTGGGCGATCACCAACATTGCTTCAGGCACGCACGAACACACTGTGGCAGTTATTGAAGTAAGTTATTTAAATAGTACAGTAATAGCTGTAAAGTGTGTATAATAGTAATCTGTCTGTCCGTCCGTCTGTCAATCTGTCAAGACCCTTTTTCTCGGGAACGAGTGGAGGTATAAAGTTGAAATTAATATCAAAAACTCAGTTGTGAAATTCCTTGCAGCAGTGAAAAATCAAACTTCTAAGTCGACGCAATCAAGAGATACGCTTTTATGCTCCGTTTATGCCGCATATTTTGACAGTCGCAAGGGAATTTCCGGCGGGAATGGGCTACTTTCTGTCTGCTCATCTTAACATGTATTGAATAATTATTTTAGGTAGTATGCATTTTTGAAACTTCCCCTCTTTGTGGAAACACTGCATACATAGCATAGTATCTATTGTATTGATAACTTGTTTTAAATAGAGCAACCGGCGAGTTTCTTGCCGGTTCTTCTCGGCAGGAAAGACATTCTGAACCAGTGGTACTCATCGACGATTCAAAAGCACTTGTAAAAAAGTTTATTTGAATAAAAAATATTTCTATTCTATTCTGAATCAAAACCTATAAGGTACTTGCCGTTGACCTAGAATCATGAAATTTGGCATGAAGCAATGTCATGCAGCACAAGTAGGTAAAGGAAAAAATCCGAAAACCGTAAATTTGTAGTTGCACCACAAAAAACATTTTTTTTTGCTATTAGAAACTTACTTGCAGTTGGTAAACTAACCGTGACCTAAAAAAATTGTACGGAACTCTCGGTGCGTGAGTCCGACTCGCACTTGGCTGGTAGTTCTTTAGAAAAAGTGAATAATAATTTTGTAATTCTGTAGAGCGGGGCGATTCCCAGGCTGGTGGCGCTGCTGGGTCGCGGCGGCAACGTGGGCGAGCAGAGCGCGTGGGCGCTGGGCAACATCGCGGGCGACGGCGCCCAGCCGCGCGACGCCGTGCTGGCCCACGGCGCGCTGCCTGCGCTGCTGCCGATGCTGACGCCCACCACCGCGCCCAGCCAGCTCAGGACTGCCGCGTGGACTTACAGCAACTTCTGCAGGTATCTTAACATGAATTGAATTGTAGTTTTTTTTTTTTTGGAACTTCCCCTCATTGTGGAAATGTTACATTTTATTCTGACAAAGTTGCATAGGTTAAATCGGCTTGGCATCCAGCTGCCCACAAGATAGTATAAGAAACTTATTACAATGTAATAGCTTCATAATAATATTGTAAAATGATTATTTTGAAAAGAGCAACTGCTGAGTTTCTTGCCGGCTCTTCTCAGCAGAATCCGCTTTCCGAACCGGTGGTAGAGTCATGACTTGTCATAAGAGCCACAGGTTGTTTTTATTTTTTATTAAAGTGTTTACCTACACTTAAGGAAATATCAGAATAAATTTTATAAACACATATCAAAAATTCCGAAGCCAGCGGGATTCGAACCCACATCTCTTGGGAAACGCGCCCGAGTGTGTTAGCCACTTACACTATAGCCACGGTCGAACTACCCGTTAGCATCGAAATTAGTGATATGTATCTACTTTCTCAGTTTAAGCAACTGCTAGCGACATCTAGTAGCAACACGTTACAGTTATTGATCTACTTTCCAAGACCCCATATTACAATGGAGCTCGTTAGGAACTAGAGATGCCACATTGCTTTTTACTATTTTTATTTTTTATTAAAGTGTTTACCTACACTTAAGGAAATATCAGAATAAATTTTATAAACACATATCAAAAATTCCGAAGCCAGCGGGATTCGAACCCACATCTCTTGGGAAACGCGCCCGAGTGTGTTAGCCACTTACACTATAGCCACGGTCGAACTACCCGTTAGCATCGAAATTAGTGATATGTATCTACTTTCTCAGTTTAAGCAACTGCTAGCGACATCTAGTAGCAACACGTTACAGTTATTGATCTACTTTCCAAGACCCCATATTACAATGGAGCTCGTTAGGAACTAGAGATGCCACATTGCTTTTTACTATTTTTATTTTTTATTAAAGTGTTTACCTACACTTAAGGAAATATCAGAATAAATTTTATAAACACATATCAAAAATTCCGAAGCCAGCGGGATTCGAACCCACATCTCTTGGGAAACGCGCCCGAGTGTGTTAGCCACTTACACTATAGCCACGGTCGAACTACCCGTTAGCATCGAAATTAGTGATATGTATCTACTTTCTCAGTTTAAGCAACTGCTAGCGACATCTAGTAGCAACACGTTACAGTTATTGATCTACTTTCCAAGACCCCATATTACAATGGAGCTCGTTAGGAACTAGAGATGCCACATTGCTTTTTACTATTTTTATTTTTTATTAAAGTGTTTACCTACACTTAAGGAAATATCAGAATAAATTTTATAAACACATATCAAAAATTCCGAAGCCAGCGGGATTCGAACCCACATCTCTTGGGAAACTTAATTTCGATGCTAACGGGTAGTTCGACCGTGGCTATAGTGTAAGTGGCTAACACACTCGGGCGCGTTTCCCAAGAGATGTGGGTTCGAATCCAGCCACAGGTTGGCCTACGTGAAATAAATAATTATGATTTTTTTTTTTGAATTTTTTATCAACATTCACACACAAATTCAGAATTATTGCCAACTTGTGGCTCTTATGATAGCTCAAGATTCTACCACTGCTGGTTCGGAATGCAGATTTTTCTGAGAAGACCCAGCAAGAAACTCAGCAGCTGATCTTTTCAAAATAAGTGTTACAGTAGCTTATCAATCTTATGGACACCTGAAGCAAAGCCGATTGATTCGAATTTAACTGTATAATAGCCTCTACTTATTAAATTAGTCCATAAACCCTGTTTTTGTGTAATAGTAAATCGAGCATTTGCTTGATCCCTGCTTATGACAACCTCTCTTGACACAGTGGTGAGTGCTTTGCTCTTGACTTACTCATTGGTCTAGTGGCTAGCTTATTCGACTCTGGCTCATGAAATCCTGGATTCCAGTCAGTCAAACGAAAGTCTCCACGCTATAGCGGCGGGTCAGACTGACTGTTAGCCGCCAACAGTATGTATGTAGTAGTATGTATGTATGTAGTATGAATCAATGTTGTTTACTATGGTACATGTAACCTGTGTCTTACTTAAAATAAATAGTTTATATACAATAAAATATATCTGATAGTGATTGTTTAGAAAGAGTGTGCATTTATGTGTGTACTAAGCTCGATATTACCTGTACCAAATAATTTCCATGTTTCACATCTGCCAGGCGTCCCTCGAACGGCTCACAATTGTTTCTGTCAAGATATTCTCTTTAGCAGCCTGGAAGTTGGTGGTTTAGATACAACCTATCTCCTTTTGGTCTGATTGGATAGCCATCTAGGAATTCTTTATTCCCTCTGCAGTTTTCCACAATATGTTCATCATCATCATCATCATCAGCAACCCATCAACGGCTCACTACTGAGCGCAGGTCTCCTCTCAGAGAAGGGTTATAGGCCATAGTCCACCACGCTGGCCCAATGCGAATTGGCGGACTTCACACCTTCAAGAACATTATGAAGAACTCTCAGGTGTGCAGGTTTCCTCAAGGTGTTTTCCTTCACCGTTGAAGCAAGTGATATCCGAAGTCAGAGGTGCATACCTGGGATCGAACCTGCGACCCCCCGAATAGGAGACGACGGTCCTAACCACTAGGCTATTGCTGCTTCTACAATATGTTCACACATACTTATTTGTTGTCTGCTTGTTTCAGGAACAAGAATCCCCTGGTGAAGTTTGAGTTGGTGGCGCCTGCTTTGCCTTTTGTCGCGGAACTGCTCACTATAGCAGATCCAGATGTACTAGGTGAGTCCATTACGCTACAAAATCACTAATAGATTCAACTATTACATTTTTACATTACACCATTAACATACAAAATGCGTGAGAGTCGTGGAACACTCGGTTGGAAAGTTCAGAATCAACGCCATCTCTCGCCACGTGTTAGAACCATCTCGTAAAAATAAACAAGCGTGAACTTGTTTTAATGTCTAATAATTGTTTTAATGTCTAATACTTGTTTTAATGTCTAATACGTGTTTTAATGTCTAACTTGTTTTAATGTCTGTTTGTGTATTTGCGGCAAAATTTACTAACGCCATCTAATGATGGCGTTAGTAAATTTTGGCGCAAATATTTCGTTCGGAATTTCTCTCCCATAAAACTTCGTTCCAAAAATTAAAAAAAAGAACAAAGACAATATCTGAAGTCAGGATTCGAACCCCCGAACCGATGGTTTCACTCCTTCGTTTACCCGCTATGCCACCAAAGCTAAGATGGAATGTGTGTAATAAACGAAAGCCACAGTCGTGACGGAAAATTCCTACACTTCTCGTTTCCTTCGTTCAGTTCTTCTGCCAGCCTCCATCTGCAAAACCGTCCGAAAAGCAACTTCGTTCTAACAGATGGGTATTAATGCTAGTTGCTCAAACCAAGCAGAGACGGTTCTAAACTAAAAAATAACTTTTTGAAATTATTCACAAAAACACAAATTGTGTCGAAACTACAAAAAGCTTGTCTGTCTTTATGCAACTACTCTTAAAATTAACTTAAAACTATACCTACCTGATTGTGTTGATAAACAACCCTGCTGACCCTGTTGTTTTTTCTCACAGCTGACATTTGCTGGGCCCTTTCCTACTTAACCGACGGACCAAACGAGCGCATAGAAGAGGTGCAAACTACCAAACACCTGTTACCGCGGCTCGTCAGCCTGCTGCAGCACAAGTCGCCCGCCGTCCGCACGCCCGCGCTGCGAGCCATCGGGAACATGCTCACGGGCTCTGACTTACAGGTAAACTACCAAACACCTGTTACCGCGGCTCGTCAGCCTGCTGCAGCACAAGTCGCCCGCCGTCCGCACGCCCGCGCTGCGAGCCATCGGGAACATGCTCACGGGCTCTGACTTACAGGTAAACTACCAAACACCTGTTACCGCGGCTCGTCAGCCTGCTGCAGCACAAGTCGCCCGCCGTCCGCACGCCCGCGCTGCGAGCCATCGGGAACATGCTTACGGGCTCTGACTTACAGGTAAACTACCAAACACCTGTTACCGCGGCTCGTCAGCCTGCTGCAGCACAAGTCGCCCGCCGTCCGCACGCCCGCGCTGCGAGCCATCGGGAACATGCTCACGGGCTCTGACTTACAGGTAAACTACCAAACACCTGTTACCGCGGCTCGTCAGCCTGCTGCAGCACAAGTCGCCCGCCGTCCGCACGCCCGCGCTGCGAGCCATCGGGAACATGCTCACGGGCTCTGACTTACAGGTAAACTACCAAACACCTGTTACCGCGGCTCGTCAGCCTGCTGCAGCACAAGTCGCCCGCCGTCCGCACGCCCGCGCTGCGAGCCATCGGGAACATGCTCACGGGCTCTGACTTACAGGTAAACTACCAAACACCTGTTACCGCGGCTCGTCAGCCTGCTGCAGCACAAGTCGCCCGCCGTCCGCACGCCCGCGCTGCGAGCCATCGGGAACATGCTCACGGGCTCTGACTTACAGGTAAACTACCAAACACCTGTTACCGCGGCTCGTCAGCCTGCTGCAGCACAAGTCGCCCGCCGTCCGCACGCCCGCGCTGCGAGCCATCGGGAACATGCTCACGGGCTCTGACTTACAGGTAAACTACCAAACACCTGTTACCGCGGCTCGTCAGCCTGCTGCAGCACAAGTCGCCCGCCGTCCGCACGCCCGCGCTGCGAGCCATCGGGAACATGCTCACGGGCTCTGACTTACAGGTAAACTACCAAACACCTGTTACCGCGGCTCGTCAGCCTGCTGCAGCACAAGTCGCCCGCCGTCCGCACGCCCGCGCTGCGAGCCATCGGGAACATGCTCACGGGCTCTGACTTACAGGTAAACTACCAAACACCTGTTACCGCGGCTCGTCAGCCTGCTGCAGCACAAGTCGCCCGCCGTCCGCACGCCCGCGCTGCGAGCCATCGGGAACATGCTCACGGGCTCTGACTTACAGGTAAACTACCAAACACCTGTTACCGCGGCTCGTCAGCCTGCTGCAGCACAAGTCGCCCGCCGTCTGCACGCCCGCGCTGCGAGCCATCGGGAACATGCTCACGGGCTCTGACTTACAGGTAAACTACCAAACACCTGTTACCGCGGCTCGTCCAGCCTGCTGCAGCACAAGTCGCCCGCCGTCCGCACGCCCGCGCTGCGAGCCATCGGGAACATGCTCACGGGCTCTGACTTACAGGTAAACTACCAAACACCTGTTACCGCGGCTCGTCAGCCTGCTGCAGCACAAGTCGCCCGCCGTCCGCACGCCCGCGCTGCGAGCCATCGGGAACATGCTCACGGGCTCTGACTTACAGGTAAACTACCAAACACCTGTTACCGCGGCTCGTCAGCCTGCTGCAGCACAAGTCGCCCGCCGTCCGCACGCCCGCGCTGCGAGCCATCGGGAACATGCTCACGGGCTCTGACTTACAGGTAAACTACCAAACACCTGTTACCGCGGCTCGTCAGCCTGCTGCAGCACAAGTCGCCCGCCGTCCGCACGCCCGCGCTGCGAGCCATCGGGAACATGCTCACGGGCTCTGACTTACAGGTAAACTACCAAACACCTGTTACCGCGGCTCGTCAGCCTGCTGCAGCACAAGTCGCCCGCCGTCCGCACGCCCGCGCTGCGAGCCATCGGGAACATGCTCACGGGCTCTGACTTACAGGTAAACTACCAAACACCTGTTACCGCGGCTCGTCAGCCTGCTGCAGCACAAGTCGCCCGCCGTCCGCACGCCCGCGCTGCAAGCCATCGGGAACATGCTCACGGGCTCTGACTTACAGGTAAACTACCAAACACCTGTTACCGCGGCTCGTCAGCCTGCTGCAGCACAAGTCGCCCGCCGTCCGCACGCCCGCGCTGCGAGCCATCGGGAACATGCTTACGGGCTCTGACTTACAGGTAAACTACCAAACACCTGTTACCGCGGCTCGTCAGCCTGCTGCAGCACAAGTCGCCCGCCGTCCGCACGCCCGCGCTGCGAGCCATCGGGAACATGCTCATGGGCTCTGACTTACAGGTAAACTACCAAACACCTGTTACCGCGGCTCGTCAGCCTGCTGCAGCACAAGTCGCCCGCCGTCCGCACGCCCGCGCTGCGAGCCATCGGGAACATGCTCACGGGCTCTGACTTACAGGTAAACTACCAAACACCTGTTACCGCGGCTCGTCAGCCTGCTGCAGCACAAGTCGCCCGCCGTCCGCACGCCCGCGCTGCGAGCCATCGGGAACATGCTCACGGGCTCTGACTTACAGGTAAACTACCAAACACCTGTTACCGCGGCTCGTCAGCCTGCTGCAGCACAAGTCGCCCGCCGTCCGCACGCCCGCGCTGCGAGCCATCGGGAACATGCTCACGGGCTCTGACTTACAGGTAAACTACCAAACACCTGTTACCGCGGCTCGTCAGCCTGCTGCAGCACAAGTCGCCCGCCGTCTGCACGCCCGCGCTGCGAGCCATCGGGAACATGCTCACGGGCTCTGACTTACAGGTAAACTACCAAACACCTGTTACCGCGGCTCGTCCAGCCTGCTGCAGCACAAGTCGCCCGCCGTCCGCACGCCCGCGCTGCGAGCCATCGGGAACATGCTCACGGGCTCTGACTTACAGGTAAACTACCAAACACCTGTTACCGCGGCTCGTCAGCCTGCTGCAGCACAAGTCGCCCGCCGTCCGCACGCCCGCGCTGCGAGCCATCGGGAACATGCTCACGGGCTCTGACTTACAGGTAAACTACCAAACACCTGTTACCGCGGCTCGTCAGCCTGCTGCAGCACAAGTCGCCCGCCGTCCGCACGCCCGCGCTGCGAGCCATCGGGAACATGCTCACGGGCTCTGACTTACAGGTAAACTACCAAACACCTGTTACCGCGGCTCGTCAGCCTGCTGCAGCACAAGTCGCCCGCCGTCCGCACGCCCGCGCTGCGAGCCATCGGGAACATGCTCACGGGCTCTGACTTACAGGTAAACTACCAAACACCTGTTACCGCGGCTCGTCAGCCTGCTGCAGCACAAGTCGCCCGCCGTCCGCACGCCCGCGCTGCGAGCCATCGGGAACATGCTCACGGGCTCTGACTTACAGGTAAACTACCAAACACCTGTTACCGCGGCTCGTCAGCCTGCTGCAGCACAAGTCGCCCGCCGTCCGCACGCCCGCGCTGCGAGCCATCGGGAACATGCTCACGGGCTCTGACTTACAGGTAAACTACCAAACACCTGTTACCGCGGCTCGTCAGCCTGCTGCAGCACAAGTCGCCCGCCGTCCGCACGCCCGCGCTGCGAGCCATCGGGAACATGCTCACGGGCTCTGACTTACAGGTAAACTACCAAACACCTGTTACCGCGGCTCGTCAGCCTGCTGCAGCACAAGTCGCCCGCCGTCCGCACGCCCGCGCTGCGAGCCATCGGGAACATGCTTACGGGCTCTGACTTACAGGTAAACTACCAAACACCTGTTACCGCGGCTCGTCAGCCTGCTGCAGCACAAGTCGCCCGCCGTCCGCACGCCCGCGCTGCGAGCCATCGGGAACATGCTCATGGGCTCTGACTTACAGGTAAACTACCAAACACCTGTTACCGCGGCTCGTCAGCCTGCTGCAGCACAAGTCGCCCGCCGTCCGCACGCCCGCGCTGCGAGCCATCGGGAACATGCTCACGGGCTCTGACTTACAGGTAAACTACCAAACACCTGTTACTGCGGCTCGTCAGCCTGCTGCAGCACAAGTCGCCCGCCGTCCGCACGCCCGCGCTGCGAGCCATCGGGAACATGCTCACGGGCTCTGACTTACAGGTAAACTACCAAACACCTGTTACCGCGGCTCGTCAGCCTGCTGCAGCACAAGTCGCCCGCCGTCCGCACGCCCGCGCTGCGAGCCATCGGGAACATGCTCACGGGCTCTGACTTACAGGTAAACTACCAAACACCTGTTACCGCGGCTCGTCAGCCTGCTGCAGCACAAGTCGCCCGCCGTCTGCACGCCCGCGCTGCGAGCCATCGGGAACATGCTCACGGGCTCTGACTTACAGGTAAACTACCAAACACCTGTTACCGCGGCTCGTCCAGCCTGCTGCAGCACAAGTCGCCCGCCGTCCGCACGCCCGCGCTGCGAGCCATCGGGAACATGCTCACGGGCTCTGACTTACAGGTAAACTACCAAACACCTGTTACCGCGGCTCGTCAGCCTGCTGCAGCACAAGTCGCCCGCCGTCCGCACGCCCGCGCTGCGAGCCATCGGGAACATGCTCACGGGCTCTGACTTACAGGTAAACTACCAAACACCTGTTACCGCGGCTCGTCAGCCTGCTGCAGCACAAGTCGCCCGCCGTCCGCACGCCCGCGCTGCGAGCCATCGGGAACATGCTCACGGGCTCTGACTTACAGGTAAACTACCAAACACCTGTTACCGCGGCTCGTCAGCCTGCTGCAGCACAAGTCGCCCGCCGTCCGCACGCCCGCGCTGCGAGCCATCGGGAACATGCTCACGGGCTCTGACTTACAGGTAAACTACCAAACACCTGTTACCGCGGCTCGTCAGCCTGCTGCAGCACAAGTCGCCCGCCGTCCGCACGCCCGCGCTGCGAGCCATCGGGAACATGCTCACGGGCTCTGACTTACAGGTAAACTACCAAACACCTGTTACCGCGGCTCGTCAGCCTGCTGCAGCACAAGTCGCCCGCCGTCCGCACGCCCGCGCTGCGAGCCATCGGGAACATGCTCACGGGCTCTGACTTACAGGTAAACTACCAAACACCTGTTACCGCGGCTCGTCAGCCTGCTGCAGCACAAGTCGCCCGCCGTCCGCACGCCCGCGCTGCGAGCCATCGGGAACATGCTCACGGGCTCTGACTTACAGGTAAACTACCAAACACCTGTTACCGCGGCTCGTCAGCCTGCTGCAGCACAAGTCGCCCGCCGTCCGCACGCCCGCGCTGCGAGCCATCGGGAACATGCTCACGGGCTCTGACTTACAGGTAAACTACCAAACACCTGTTACCGCGGCTCGTCAGCCTGCTGCAGCACAAGTCGCCCGCCGTCTGCACGCCCGCGCTGCGAGCCATCGGGAACATGCTCACGGGCTCTGACTTACAGGTAAACTACCAAACACCTGTTACCGCGGCTCGTCCAGCCTGCTGCAGCACAAGTCGCCCGCCGTCCGCACGCCCGCGCTGCGAGCCATCGGGAACATGCTCACGGGCTCTGACTTACAGGTAAACTACCAAACACCTGTTACCGCGGCTCGTCAGCCTGCTGCAGCACAAGTCGCCCGCCGTCCGCACGCCCGCGCTGCGAGCCATCGGGAACATGCTCACGGGCTCTGACTTACAGGTAAACTACCAAACACCTGTTACCGCGGCTCGTCAGCCTGCTGCAGCACAAGTCGCCCGCCGTCCGCACGCCCGCGCTGCGAGCCATCGGGAACATGCTCACGGGCTCTGACTTACAGGTAAACTACCAAACACCTGTTACCGCGGCTCGTCAGCCTGCTGCAGCACAAGTCGCCCGCCGTCCGCACGCCCGCGCTGCGAGCCATCGGGAACATGCTCACGGGCTCTGACTTACAGGTAAACTACCAAACACCTGTTACCGCGGCTCGTCAGCCTGCTGCAGCACAAGTCGCCCGCCGTCCGCACGCCCGCGCTGCGAGCCATCGGGAACATGCTCACGGGCTCTGACTTACAGGTAAACTACCAAACACCTGTTACCGCGGCTCGTCAGCCTGCTGCAGCACAAGTCGCCCGCCGTCCGCACGCCCGCGCTGCGAGCCATCGGGAACATGCTTACGGGCTCTGACTTACAGGTAAACTACCAAACACCTGTTACCGCGGCTCGTCAGCCTGCTGCAGCTCAAGTCGCCCGCCGTCCGCACGCCCGCGCTGCGAGCCATCGGGAACATGCTCATGGGCTCTGACTTACAGGTAAACTACCAAACACCTGTTACCGCGGCTCGTCAGCCTGCTGCAGCACAAGTCGCCCGCCGTCCGCACGCCCGCGCTGCGAGCCATCGGGAACATGCTCACGGGCTCTGACTTACAGGTAAACTACCAAACACCTGTTACCGCGGCTCGTCAGCCTGCTGCAGCACAAGTCGCCCGCCGTCCGCACGCCCGCGCTGCGAGCCATCGGGAACATGCTCACGGGCTCTGACTTACAGGTAAACTACCAAACACCTGTTACCGCGGCTCGTCAGCCTGCTGCAGCACAAGTCGCCCGCCGTCCGCACGCCCGCGCTGCGAGCCATCGGGAACATGCTCACGGGCTCTGACTTACAGGTAAACTACCAAACACCTGTTACCGCGGCTCGTCAGCCTGCTGCAGCACAAGTCGCCCGCCGTCTGCACGCCCGCGCTGCGAGCCATCGGGAACATGCTCACGGGCTCTGACTTACAGGTAAACTACCAAACACCTGTTACCGCGGCTCGTCAGCCTGCTGCAGCACAAGTCGCCCGCCGTCCGCACGCCCGCGCTGCGAGCCATCGGGAACATGCTCACGGGCTCTGACTTACAGGTAAACTACCAAACACCTGTTACCGCGGCTCGTCAGCCTGCTGCAGCACAAGTCGCCCGCCGTCCGCACGCCCGCGCTGCGAGCCATCGGGAACATGCTCACGGGCTCTGACTTACAGGTAAACTACCAAACACCTGTTACCGCGGCTCGTCAGCCTGCTGCAGCACAAGTCGCCCGCCGTCCGCACGCCCGCGCTGCGAGCCATCGGGAACATGCTTACGGGCTCTGACTTACAGGTAAACTACCAAACACCTGTTACCGCGGCTCGTCAGCCTGCTGCAGCACAAGTCGCCCGCCGTCCGCACGCCCGCGCTGCGAGCCATCGGGAACATGCTCACGGGCTCTGACTTACAGGTAAACTACCAAACACCTGTTACCGCGGCTCGTCAGCCTGCTGCAGCACAAGTCGCCCGCCGTCCGCACGCCCGCGCTGCGAGCCATCGGGAACATGCTCACGGGCTCTGACTTACAGGTAAACTACCAAACACCTGTTACCGCGGCTCGTCAGCCTGCTGCAGCACAAGTCGCCCGCCGTCCGCACGCCCGCGCTGCGAGCCATCGGGAACATGCTCACGGGCTCTGACTTACAGGTAAACTACCAAACACCTGTTACCGCGGCTCGTCAGCCTGCTGCAGCACAAGTCGCCCTTTACTTGCCATCAGTGAGATCTCAGTTAAGCGTCATCATATTGCAGAGTGTGCCATACCGTCGCTACTCGCTACGATGTGGATTTCGTGCCCCTCTTCGAGTGGGATGGTTAATTATTGTTTTCTCGTGAGTGAGAAAAACAGAGAGATAGACGCGCGACGTATTTTTGACGACGTAAGAGCCAAAACTGCTTATTACCTAATTACAAGTTATTTAAACAACCAATCGAAAAATTAAAACATGTAATTGAAAATACTTCAAGGTTTCTTGACAAAACAAAAACCCAACAAAAATAGTTATCTCCTCCAAGATAAATAGCAAAAAGTGTGCTAAACATGTATTTTACAAAAAAAATATATTGTTGAGCAAATTTTCACCAATCGTGTTTTTAAAACACGTAATCCAAGATAAAAGTTCGAAGTATCACTTCTCCAAATATTAAGGTGGTAACTTTAACAAATACTGAGATAAACAACAATGACAAAACTCTTAATAAAAAATTAAATCATTTGTTTGCATAGATTGAGTAGTACAATGGTGTTACATTATAATAAAGGTGCTTACAATCTGCCGGATAGGCATGCAAAATAATATTAAATAATTCTTATTCTAAGTTTATGTGTATGTAAGTGTAAAAAAGCAGTGATAGCCTAGTGGTTAGGACTGAGGTCTCCTATTCGGGGGTCGCAGGTTCGATCCCGGGTACGCCTCTGACTTTTCGGTGTCAAGTGCGTTGAAGCAATTAAATATCACTTGCTTCAACGGTGAAGGAAAACATCGTGAGGAAACCTGCACACCTGAGAGTTCTTCATAGTTCTTGAAGGTGTGTGAAGTCCGCCAATTCGCATAGGGCCAGCGTGTTGGACTATGTCCTATAACCCTTCTCTGAGAGGAGACCTCGCTTAGTAGTGAGCCGTTAATGGGTTGCTAATGATGATGATGATGATGAATTGAAAAATACTTTAGGTTTCTTGACAAAACAAAAACCCAACAAAAATGGTTAGCTCCTCCTGAGATAAATAGCAAAAAGTGTGCTAAACATGTATTTTACAAAAAAAAATATATTATTGAGCAAATTTTCACCAATCGTGTTTTTAAAACACGTAATCCAAGATAAAAGTTCGAAGTATCATTTCTCCAAATATTAAGGTGGTAACTTTAACAAATACTGAGATAAACAACAATGACAAAATACTAAATTGCATACATATTACAACCCGCATTGTCCGATAACATTGTTCTACAGTTGCTCCGTACTAAATTTTCTCAAATCATATGACCAAGTTACCAAAGTGATTAAAAGTTGATATAATCGTGTAGTGCTCTTGATAACCTTGTAAATATTGTTTGGTTTGTGAAAATCGGACCAGGGGATCGTAAGTTATTCCCAATTATTAAATCAAAACCGTCGGTCATTGAAGAAAACTACAGTTGCTCCGTGCTAAATTTTCTCAAATCATATGACCAAGTTACCAAAGTGATTAAAAGTTGATATAATCGTGTAGTGCTCTTGATAACCTTGTAAATATTGTTTGGTTTGTCAAAATCGGACCAGGGGATCGTAAGTTATTCCCAATTATTAAATCAAAACCGTCGGTCATTGAAGAAAACTACAGTTGCTCCGTACTAAATTTTCTCAAATCATATGACCAAGTTACCAAAGTGATTAAAAGGTGATATAATCGTGTAGTGCTCTCGATAACCTTGTAAATATTGTTTGGTTTGTGAAAATCGGACCAGGGGATCGTGAGTTATTCCCAATTATTAAATCAAAACCGTAGGTCATTGAAGAAAACCCTGACCTACGCCAACTCGCGATCTCTCCGCATCTACGTCACAAGTACCTACCATAGGAACTGGCGCCTGCGCATTCTATTGCATATTAGCGCCTGGAAATTAATAAAAGCAACCACGAATTTCAAAACTTTTGCATACATATTCTAATCGGAATCACAAATATGAGTACCAAAAACCCAAAAATCAGAAAATGTGCTGCGTGCTCTGAGGATATAGTAGCGATTGAACAACTTAAGTGCATTACTTGTAATATGCGTTACCACTTTGATTGCATCAATACTAGCAACCAGCAGTATAAAGAGCTCCCAACAGAATATAAAGCCAAATGGGTATGCCCATCCTGCCGGTCCAAGCAGCCAAAAGGAGATAATTCTAACACACCCGTGCGTGGTACCTGCATTTCACCTCACGACAAGACTTCTATATCCAACGTTACACTTAGACGAGCGCAGCCTCAAACACAAAGTCACGAAGTTCTCACCCTCGATAATGTTAAGCGTTTAATCCAAGAAGAAATGGAAATCTTGCTAGGTAATATAGAAAAGAACATAGCTAAAATCTTTGAAAATAAAACAAAGGAAATGTCAAAGGAAATAAACGAAATCAAAGAGTCTATAGGCTACATAAATAACCAATATGAGGACTTCAAAAATGAGCTGCAAGGAAAAGTGGCACAAATAACTGAACTAAAAAAAGAAAATGAAACCCTGAAATCTACTGTAAATAACCTCAATAGCAGACAACATCATCGAGCAGCAGTCACGTATGTGTAATTTGGAGATACAGTGCTTACCCGAGCACAAATCAGAAAATCTCCCAAACATCATCACACAAATTGGCAAAGTAACAGGCAGCAGCATCTCTTCCGCCGATATATATAAATGCACTAGGATTGCGAAGATTAATCCGGAGAATGTGCGCCCACGATCAGTGATCGTAAAATTTTCGAATCCGCGCACCCGAGATACATTCCTAGCAAGAGTAATCAAGTTTAATAAGGCACACAAGGATGAGAAGCTGAACACGAGCCACATTGGTATAGGAGGTGACAAAAAGCCAATTTATGTAGTTGAGCACTTTACACCGGAGATGAAAAAAATACACGCTTTTGCTAGATTGACGGCTAAGAAACAAAAAATACAGATTTGTATGGACAAACAACGGACACGTATTTTTGAGGAAAACTGAAACTTCTGAACACATTGTTGTGCGTAACATTGAACAGCTCGAGCAATTAACTTCTTAATTTATAATTTTCACAGTCTAGTCTCTCATATTAACTCTATTAACTTACGATTACTTAACAATATGTTACCAAAATGTCAGGGGAATCCGTAGCAAAACACGCGAGGTAAAACTCAATATTTTATCAAACGATTTCGACGTAATTATTTTTACAGAGACCTGGCTCAACGATGGTGTGTTCGATGGCGAGTTTATCGACAATCGTTACACGGTACATCGTAGGGATAGAATTCAAACAGACATAAATAAAGTTAAAAATGGGGGGGAGTCTTGATAGCAGTCAAAAATAATTTTAAATCATCCCGTATGACTGACTGGGAAAGTACTCACGAAGACCTATGGATTACGGTGGACGTTGATATGATAAATGGTAAACCAAGTCATATTGCTATCTGTGCTGCATATCTGCCACCTCCGATTAAAATTGATATACTTAACGACTTTTTGATGAATTCATCCAGAATAATCAGCAAAAACGAAAAGATTTTACTAATAGGTGACTTCAATATGAGTACAGTATCATGGTCAAAAGTCCCCGAACTAAACCATTTACACCCATCTAGTAATTGCAGTTTGGGTTCCACTTTCGTAGACTTTATTGAAGAAAACGACTTAAAACAATTTAACTCCATCTTCAACCTGAATGATAGACTACTTGACTGAGTTCTATCCAATACTACTCAAGTACGAGTCAATGAACAGCTAGATCCCATTAGCATCATCGACAACCACCACCCTCCTCTCAATATTAATATTAAACTGGGGACAATGTCGAATATAAAGGAAAAGCTAGATGTAAAATACAACTTTTACAAGGGCAATTACAATGCTATTAATAAAGATTTAAACAATATACGATGGTTAGATCTTTTTCATAATAGCATTGATGTCAATTCCATGCTTAGTTTATTCTACGACAAATTGAACTCAATTATTGAAAAACATGTCCCGAAGACCAGACCTAAAAACCTAAAGTATCCTGTTTGGTATTCCCACAAACTCATTTCTATGTTAAACCTTAAGAATAAATACAGAACTAAAGTAAAAATTTACAAAAATCCATTAGACATCCTTAAATTCGAAACCATCAGATTGAATAGTAGTAAGTTAATTCAAGAATGCTATAATAGGTACATTGAATCAATTGAAAGTAATCTAGCAAAGAACCCCAAATATTTCTGGACACATCTTAAAAATGTTAATAAGTCACCAAACACGTATCCGGCTACTTTGTTTCTTAAAGATAAGAAGGCTACAGACGGTCCAAGTGCGTGTGTTCTATTTGCGGAACTCTTTTCATCAGTCTATGAAAGTAACGCCCTTCCTCAGACTGATGCCTATCCAATTCATGCCATCTGCAACAACTACCTGTGTTCCGTTAATATCACTGTTAAGGAAGTGATTCAAAAACTAAAAAGACTTGATATTAAGAAAGGAGCTGGCCCCGACAATCTACCCCCATTATTTTTAAATAAATGTGCTGTATCATTATCACTACCCATCTGTTTGATCTTAAATAAATCACTTAACACTGGAACGTTTCCAGATGCGTGGAAATGTGCCAGAATTGTCCCTATATACAAGAGAGGTGGTCGCGAGAATGTTGCCAATTATAGGCCAATCTCGATTCTATCAGTTCTACCGAAGGTCTTCGAGTCTTTAATACATCCTATACTATCACGTAACGTTCATCATGCACTCTCGGAAGCCCAGCACGGTTTCATGGTCTCTCGATACACAATTACAAATTTGGCAAATTTTGCGAGCTATGTGACAACTTCTGTAGATTTTCGTAAACAAGTAGATGCCATCTACACCGATCTCTCGAAGGCCTTCGATAAGGTGAATCACAAACTGCTAGTGGCAAAACTCTCTTTTTTTGGACTAGGCGGATCACTTCTGTCGTGGCTTTCTTCTTATTTATCCGACAGACGTGCATACGTAGCTGTTAAAGGTCATACATCTCAAATGTATAGGGTAACATCGGGAGTCCCCCAGGGATCAATCTTGGGACCACTTTTATTCAATACTAGCTGATGCCCGCGACTTCGTCCGCGTGGATTTAGTTTATAAAATCCCTCGTGAACACTTTCCGGGATAAAAAGTAGCCTATAGTACCCATGCAAAAAAATCACGTCGATCCGTTGCTCTGTTGTGGCGTGATTGAAGGACAAACCAACAAACAAACACACTTTCGCATTTATAATATTAGTATGATTAGAATATTAAAGTGCATAGGAAAACACTGTAGCATTAAGTCCATACGATGTATTACATCCATACCTACTTTGTAGTATGTAGGTATAATGATCGTTTGGCAAAATCTGACGCCTTTGGAGTAGTTTGACTTTGACAAAATAGGGCTATGCACGATGGCTGTATACGATAAAGTACGCTTGCCAGCTTAAGATGAGCCGTTCATTCAAAGTATCTTGTAGATTCCGGGGTTCAAGTTATTTGGACCTTATACTGAAGATCGTGATGTCTATAATTTCTGAACTACAAAATTGACGACCTTGAAATAATTACAGGACAATCTCTAAAGAACCTGCTTTCTAACAAAAAAAGAATGGATTAAATCGGAATACGCCTTAATGAATTACAGCGAAATACACATTTTGACTTTCATCCCATCTCCCAAGGGAACCGTGCTGAATTTCGGAATAAAAAGTATCCTATATTATACCTCGTAGTATTAACTTAAATCGTGCCAAGTTTCATTTAAATCCGTCCAGTAGTTTCGGCGTGATGCGCGGCCAAGATACAGACAGACAGACAGACAGACAGACAAAAAATTAAAAAAAAATTGTTTTGGCTTCAGTATCGATTATAGAGTGCCCTCAAACAAAAATTTTCAAAATATCTTCAATGTACAGAATTGGACCTGTTACAGTTTTATTATATTATAGATTTTCATAAACGACATCACAAACTGCATTCAAAATTCCAAATACTTTATATACGCAGACGATCTCAAACTTGCCAAAAAGATTGAAGATGCGAATGACGTTGCTTCGCTACAGGAGGACCTAAATAGAGTATCAGATTGGTGCGAATTAAATGGTATGGAACTAAATCCTGCTAAATGCTCTTTTATATGCTTCACACGCAAACACTCTGTATTCGATGCCAAATACACAATTAACAATAGTTTACTTCAAAGATTGTATACTGTCCGTGATCTTGGAATTATATTTGACGCTAAACTTAGCTTTATTCAACACATCGACAATATTTGCAGATCTGCGCGTAAAATGTTAGGGTTTGTATTTAGAAACTCCAAACCTTTTAAAAAATTCAAGACTAAAAAACTTCTGTACTCTTGTCTAGTCAGAAGTAAACTCGAATACGGGACAATAATATGGAATCCTAGTTACCAGATCCACAAAGATCGAGTTGAAAGTATACAGAGACTGTTTACACATTTTGCTTCCGGATCTAGCAAAGGAGTACCCTACTTTACTCGACTTAAAACTTGTAACTTACACTCGCTATCGGACAGACGAAAACTACACGATATGGTCTTTTTACATAAGCTTATGAACGGAACTATAGATTGCCCTGAGTTACTAAGCCAGATATTCATCAAAATTCCCTCACGTATGCCGCGGTATCCAATTCATCCCTTTACACATAGTGTCTCTAAAACTAACCTCGGTCACCATTCAATAATACCGCGGCTAAGTAGATTGTACAGAGAACTATCGGTCAAAGACAAGTCTATCGATTTATTCTGTGACAAAATCGAAAAATTCAAAGTTAAGGTTAAAAATGCTTTTTAAAGCATATAACATAAATTCATAGTCTCCATTACAAGCTTATTAATTTAACATTTTGTCTAGTTTAATTTAGGTAATAACTTGTGTTATATATTTTGTAATATGTTTAAGTACGACCTATTTATAAATTTTGCATGATGTGGCTGCCTATAAGTGAAATTACATGTCTTTCACTACCTTATGTTTATGTTAAGTTTAAGTATATTTTACGTGTAATTTTGTTGGTTGTCCAAATAATTAAATAAATAAATAAATAAAGAAATTCTGTGGGCTTTTAATAAAAAATCGGCCAAGTGCGAGTCGGGCCTCGCTCATTTAGGGTTCCGTTAAAAAAAATTAAATTAAAATATTTTCATGTACCCATGGAAATATTTTAATTTAATTTTTTTCATTTAATTTAATTTTTCGGCAATAGAAATACATATTATGTGAAAATTTCATCTGTCTATCTATTACGGTTTACGAGATACAGCCCGCTGACAGACGGACGGACGGACGGACAGCGTAGGCTTAGTAATAGGGTCCCGTTGGTACTCTTTGGGTACGGAACCCTAAAAAATTAAATCATTTGTTTACATTATAATAAAGGTGCTTACAATCTGCCGAATAGGCATGCAAAATAATATTTAATAATTCTTATTCTAAGTTTATGTGTATGTAAGTGTAAAAAAGCAGTGATAGCCTAGTGGTTAGGACTGAGGTCTCCTATTCGGGGGTCGCAGGTTCGATCCCGGGTACGCACCTCTGACTTTTCGGTGTCAGGTGCGTTGAAGCAATTAAATATCACTTGCTTCAACGGTGAAGGAAAACATCGTGAGGAAACCTGCACACCTGAGAGTTCTTCATAGTTCTTGAAGGTGTGTGAAGTCCGCCAATTCGCATCGGGCCAGCGTGTTGGACTATGTCCTATAACCCTTCTCTGAGAGGAGACCTCGCTTAGTAGTGAGCCGTTGATGGGTTGCTAATGATGATGATGATGAAGTGTAAAAACCTACTATTGTAGACTGACCGCTGCCTGGAGGCCGGTTGCCTGGACCACTTGGCGGTGCTGCTCCGCTGCAACAAGGCCGCGCTGGTGAAGGAGGCGGCCTGGGCCGTGAGCAACGTGCTGGCCGGCACGCAGGCGCAGATCCAGACCGCCATCGACAAGGGGATCCTGAAACATCTGATCCACGTGCTCACCTCCGATGATATCAGGTATAGTTTTTTAGAATAGAATAGAATAGAAATATTTTTATTCAAACAAACTTTTTACAAGTGCTTTTGAATTGTCTGGCTCTACCACTGGTTCAGAATGCCCTTCCTGCCGAGAAGAACCAGCAAGAAACTCGGCGGTTGCTCTTTTCAAAACAAAACAATACAGTAAATACTATGCTATATGTGCATTGTGCAGTGTTTCCACAATGAGGGAAGTTTCAAAAATGCATACCGACTAACTTCTATCTTAAGATGGACAGACATAAAGTAGCCCCATTCACGCCGGTGGAACCCGTTCACGAGCATGACGCATGACCCAGCCATTGCTTCGCTCAACCATATTTGAGGGAACGTAACAACCCGCATCACACGACACCACCACAGAAATGTTTAAAGAGTGCGTGACATACTTATGCTACCCATGTTAAGGCATCGAATTGAAAACTAATATTCAAATACTCATTTTAAGACATCACTTAAACACAAATAAAGTAGAAACACTGAATAGCATAGGATTATTTTGTTGCACAGGTTGATTATTACTGTCTCATGAATCGCTGGAGCGAATTATATCCACGCTTTTTTGTCATTTATGTAGTCATCAATTGTATAATATGCTTTTTCCATGACATGTGATACTATTATCACACTCGGCTACGCCTCGTGTGCTAAACCCACATTCGTGTTTTAATACCCCTTATTATACAACAGTTGCATAAATAACTATTATTCAAATATTGGATAGAAGCAGGCGTTACTTTGCGGAAGTTCATGATTAGCAAGAAAAGGTTAGAATTATTTTGCTATAATCCGCCAACAGAAAAAATCTGTATGGTCAAACATGCAATTAAAAGCTAAGCACCACTCACCTACCCAGCCAAGCAAAAAAGCCAAGTTCCCAAGCAAGCAATGCCACCACCACTCACATGCACCACCACACAAGACTTTTACACTACTCTACAACATTGTAACTCTACTAGACAATACAGCATTGTAAAGTCGACATCTCCTGAAGATGCTCCGGTGTCGGGGCGAAACGTGCGTCGAGAATTAAAAAAAAATATTACTTACACATTATGTTTTTTTTAATATATTTTTCATGGGTCGAAAGTACCCAAATTTGAGATTTTTCGAACCTTTAAAAATTCATATCTTTAAAAATATTGACTTTATCGTGAAAAGTCATAGGACCTTTTTTATTGGTATTTCAATAAAGAATATAAAAAAAATTGTCCGGTTGAAAAATAACAATTCCTTGCAATTGTTTAAAAAATTTCGGTTTAAAAAATATGGCACCGGGTTGCGCCATGGCAACATGCATTTATATAATTAGGAGGGCCATTTGAAGAGGATCGCATAAAAAAATTGAGGTGGAATAGTTTTCGGTACTCATGCGCTGATTCCTCCCGGACTAATATAACCTAAGTGCCCGGCACCTGAATATTTATGTACATCTCCAACCTAACCTAAGATTTTGGTAAATATACAAATCGTTCAGTGGCTACAGAAAAAGCCGAGTTAGTTTATTAGAAGCTAGGTTCCCCCAACAAACCCCCCTAAACCTATGCCGAATTGTGATTTTATTATGCTGAATTATGGTGAATTTCTACGAAGAACCATTTCACAGTTACAAACCAAGAACAAATAAGAAGTTAGTTAGTTTAGTTCTTGATTAATAACCAGTCACGAAACGACGACGTATTTTTCTTATTTCGTAGCTGGTTACGAAAAATAGTTACCAACGTGGACGAAAGGATCTGTCAGCGCTTGAAATGACTGTAGACATAACCATCATCACCAGGTGTCAAAGGGAAGCCGCGTGGGGCATCACCAACCTGACCATGGGCGGCACTCCGGCGCAGTTGGACGCGCTGATGTCGGCCGGCTTCCTGGAGCCTTTCTGCGCCCTGCTCGAGTCCACCGACCTCAGAGCCGTCGTCGTCGTGCTAGACGGTATCTCCAATTTGCTGCAGGTCAGTATCACCATTATCACCAGGTGTCAAAGGGAAGCCGCGTGGGGTATCACCAACCTGACCATGGGCGGCACTCCGGCGCAGTTGGACGCGCTGATGTCGGCCGGCTTCCTGGAGCCTTTCTGCGCCCTGCTCGAGTCCACCGACCTCAGAGCCGTCGTCGTCGTGCTAGACGGTATCTCCAATTTGCTGCAGGTCAGTATCACCATCATCACCAGGTGTCAAAGGGAAGCCGCGTGGGGCATCACCAACCTGACCATGGGCGGCACTCCGGCGCAGTTGGACGCGCTGATGTCGGCCGGCTTCCTGGAGCCTTTCTGCGCCCTGCTCGAGTCCACCGACCTCAGAGCCGTCGTCGTCGTGCTAGACGGTATCTCCAATTTGCTGCAGGTCAGTATCACCATTATCACCAGGTGTCAAAGGGAAGCCGCGTGGGGTATCACCAACCTGACCATGGGCGGCACTCCGGCGCAGTTGGACGCGCTGATGTCGGCCGGCTTCCTGGAGCCTTTCTGCGCCCTGCTCGAGTCCACCGACCTCAGAGCCGTCGTCGTCGTGCTAGACGGTATCTCCAATTTGCTGCAGGTCAGTATCACCATCATCACCAGGTGTCAAAGGGAAGCCGCGTGGGGCATCACCAACCTGACCATGGGCGGCACTCCGGCGCAGTTGGACGCGCTGATGTCGGCCGGCTTCCTGGAGCCTTTCTGCGCCCTGCTCGAGTCCACCGACCTCAGAGCCGTCGTCGTCGTGCTAGACGGTATCTCCAATTTGCTGCAGGTCAGTATCACCATCATCACCAGGTGTCAAAGGGAAGCCGCGTGGGGCATCACCAACCTGACCATGGGCGGCACTCCGGCGCAGTTGGACGCGCTGATGTCGGCCGGCTTCCTGGAGCCTTTCTGCGCCCTGCTCGAGTCCACCGACCTCAGAGCCGTCGTCGTCGTGCTAGACGGTATCTCCAATTTGCTGCAGGTCAGTATCACCATCATCACCAGGTGTCAAAGGGAAGCCGCGTGGGGCATCACCAACCTGACCATGGGCGGCACTCCGGCGCAGTTGGACGCGCTGATGTCGGCCGGCTTCCTGGAGCCTTTCTGCGCCCTGCTCGAGTCCACCGACCTCAGAGCCGTCGTCGTCGTGCTAGACGGTATCTCCAATTTGCTGCAGGTCAGTATCACCATCATCACCAGGTGTCAAAGGGAAGCCGCGTGGGGTATCACCAACCTGACCATGGGCGGCACTCCGGCGCAGTTGGACGCGCTGATGTCGGCCGGCTTCCTGGAGCCTTTCTGCGCCCTGCTCGAGTCCACCGACCTCAGAGCCGTCGTCGTCGTGCTAGACGGTATCTCCAATTTGCTGCAGGTCAGTATCACCATCATCACCAGGTGTCAAAGGGAAGCCGCGTGGGGCATCACCAACTTGACCATGGGCGGCACTCCGGCGCAGTTGGACGCGCTGATGTCGGCCGGCTTCCTGGAGCCTTTCTGCGCCCTGCTCGAGTCCACCGACCTCAGAGCCGTCGTCGTCGTGCTAGACGGTATCTCCAATTTGCTGCAGGTCAGTATCACCATCATCACCAGGTGTCAAAGGGAAGCCGCGTGGGGCATCACCAACCTGACCATGGGCGGCACTCCGGCGCAGTTGGACGCGCTGATGTCGGCCGGCTTCCTGGAGCCTTTCTGCGCCCTGCTCGAGTCCACCGACCTCAGAGCCGTCGTCGTCGTGCTAGACGGTATCTCCAATTTGCTGCAGGTCAGTATCACCATCATCACCAGGTGTCAAAGGGAAGCCGCGTGGGGCATCACCAACCTGACCATGGGCGGCACTCCGGCGCAGTTGGACGCGCTGATGTCGGCCGGCTTCCTGGAGCCTTTCTGCGCCCTGCTCGAGTCCACCGACCTCAGAGCCGTCGTCGTCGTGCTAGACGGTATCTCCAATTTGCTGCAGGTCAGTATCACCATCATCACCAGGTGTCAATGGGAAGCCGCGTGGGGCATCACCAACCTGACCATGGGCGGCACTCCGGCGCAGTTGGACGCGCTGATGTCGGCCGGCTTCCTGGAGCCTTTCTGCGCCCTGCTCGAGTCCACCGACCTCAGAGCCGTCGTCGTCGTGCTAGACGGTATCTCCAATTTGCTGCAGGTCAGTATCACCATCATCACCAGGTGTCAAAGGGAAGCCGCGTGGGGTATCACCAACCTGACCATGGGCGGCACTCCGGCGCAGTTGGACGCGCTGATGTCGGCCGGCTTCCTGGAGCCTTTCTGCGCCCTGCTCGAGTCCACCGACCTCAGAGCCGTCGTCGTCGTGCTAGACGGTATCTCCAATTTGCTGCAGGTCAGTATCACCATCATCACCAGGTGTCAAAGGGAAGCCGCGTGGGGTATCACCAACCTGACCATGGGCGGCACTCCGGCGCAGTTGGACGCGCTGATGTCGGCCGGCTTCCTGGAGCCTTTCTGCGCCCTGCTCGAGTCCACCGACCTCAGAGCCGTCGTCGTCGTGCTAGACGGTATCTCCAATTTGCTGCAGGTCAGTATCACCAGTATCATCAGGCTATCAGGCAGTACCAAGTGTAACCATTATCAACAGGTGGACATGTAAAATAAGCACAATAAGGTCTGCTTGCAGAGACGCCGGGTTAGTTAACCCAGGAATAAATTTGTAATTTTTACAGAAGGTTTATACGAAATCTGTCTTTAACCCAGAGTTGGCTGCTAACTCTGGCTTAAAGGGACAGATTTGACAGATTTCGTATAAAGCTTCTGTTAAAATTACAAATTTATTCCTGGGTTAACTAACTCGGCGTCTCTGCAAGCGGGACTTAGTAGAATTAGTTAAACCATCGTCACTAAGTAGTAAATATTCCTTGACTGTATTGATTCAATTAAAGTCACAAATTCAGTACAACCGATTCTAACATGGAGCGTTATGGAGTACATACCTAAATGTATGAGAATGCATACACGAAATTGAGCTCTAATCTAATGTTGTTATGTTTTATTTTACTTTGACACTAATGCCATGAAATGAATAAGATTTTGATCGGCAACTTTTAGACAATCGGGGGGCTGAGCTGACTGAACTGACCCATGGCGATGATGATGACGATTAAAAATTGTTTTGCTTCAGGCGGCCGCCAAGTTCGGTCAGGTGGAGCCGCTATGCGTGGTCCTGGAGGAGATCAACGCCTTGGACCTCATAGAGAACCTCCAGCACCACGAGAACGACGAGGTATACAGTACACAAAATTAAATTATTTCACGTAGGCCAACCTGTGGCTCTTATGACAGTCATGACTCTACCACCGGTTCGGAAAGCGGATTCTGCTGAGAAGAGCCGGCAAGAAACTCTGCAGTTGCTCTTTTCAAAATAATCATTTTACAATATTATTATGAAGCTATTACATTGTAATAACTTTTTATACTATCTTGTGGGCAGCTGGGTGTTGTTGCAAAGTTGTATGTAGTTAATTAATTATGCAAAAACGTTCCAACCCACAATTCTGTCAAAATTGAATGAATAGCACTATGATAATTTTTTAAAACACCCTTCATCATAATTATAGTAAAAATATTCCAGTCCTTACATCATTAATCTTTTATTTCAAATGTTCCAACCCACAATGCTTATCACATTCGTAGCTGAAAACAATTAAATACGCATCAATCTGACTGAAAACTTGCTGTGGGTTGGAACGTTTTTGCATAACTACGTCTAGTTGTATCCTGATATACATAAATCTGGAGAAGCAGTGATAGCAGTGGTTAGGACTGTGGTCTCCTGTTCAGGGCTCGCACCTCTGACTTTTTGAAGTTATGTGCGTTTAAGAAGTTAAATATCACATGCTTTAACGGTGAAGGAAAACATTGTGAGGAAACCTGCGCGCCTGAGAGTTCTCCATAATGTCCTCGAAGGTGTGTGAAGTCCGCCAATTCGCATTGGGCCAGCGTGGTGGACTATGGCCTATAACCCTTCTTTGAGAGACCTCGCTCAGTAGTGGAGCCGATGATGGGTTGATAATGATGATGATGATGATGATGAATACTGGTTTTTCTCAGTTGGAACGGCATTCCGAACCAGGGGTAGATTCACTCAACAATTATTTTGGCTTTTTGTAAAACTTTGAATAAAAAATCCAGTACTTTTCCATTCTGTTCTATCAAAATGATGACGATGAAGCATTATTTACATTATACCTGTTTGTTTTCAGATCTATCAGAAGTCCCACGCACTCATAGACACATACTTCAGTAATCACGAGGACGTGGGCCCACAACCTGAGGAAGATAATGAGGAATTCAGCTTCGGCGCTCGCCAGCATAACCCAAATATTAATTTTTAGCGTAATTTTAATTTTTAATGTAAACAAATACCTCTTCGCAAATGGGGATCGTTCACGGTGTATTGTAAAAAATTGTTCCTTTAAATTGTACTAAATTATTGTGATTTCAGAGCTAAAGTTTGCAAAATGTTATAAAGTGGCTGTGATAAAGACTAAGCATTGAATAGAATCAGGCGTTACTTTGTGAAATTTCATGATATTTAAAGAAAAATTAATATTCCTTTGCCTAACACTATAAATTTTTTTAACACTACGTTTACTATGTTTCTTAGGACTTTGCAATTGTGAATTAACATTAATTCAACATCTCCTGATGATGTGCAGGTATTGGAGCGAAACAATTTTTGAAAAAAATCAAAAGCAACTAATTTTTTTAATACTTTGAAAAGTTACATTCTCACTATCTTTACAGCGCGCTTTTGAGACGTATTCTCACTTCATAAAATTTTATTGTGATCGATCCTCATTTATTTCATGCATTGCGAAAGTTTGTTAAAATAGCTAGGCGATTTGAAAATACTGTCTAGATTGAAAATTCTAAGCAAGTGGTCCTTGTGGTGGATGCTAATGACCGAAGAAAACTACGCGTCGTGAAAGCATGTCTGACGCTTCTATGGCTTCTTACTGCCGCACTCAGAGTCATTCACTAAATTATGATTAATGAATCATTTACTTGTGATTAACTACCGCCGCATGTATTAAATTATATTATTAATGGCCGATTTCACCAACGTCCAGTGACGTTTTTCCGAGGAATAAATTGTGCGTTCTGACAGTTTTTGTATTGAAAATGCTGTCAAAATATCAAATTTACGCTCGGATAAAACTTATTATACGTTGGTGAAATCGGGCATTAATGAGTAATTAATTAACTATCATGAAATCTATTACTGAATTGTCATTAATGTACAAACGAAGCGTTAACTTCTGAGAATGAAACTTTAAAATCCAAGATCTCGTCGTTAAGTAACGATTAGCGACTCTGAGTGCGGCAGTATGAGTTATTTCAGGTTATGTATGATCAGTCATTCAAACACATTGAAAGACCCTGTGCCTGCTGAATGATATTGGCAACAGTTAGGCCGCGAAGGCGTTAATTAAAATAAATTTAAACTAAGACTGAATTATTAGAAGTCTTTTAAAAGCTAGTATTTTAGCAGGCTTCAAAAAACAGCACAATTATATGTATAATAGTTTAAGATTTCTTTTATTTACCTACCCTTTTTCTAGAAGTTGCATTTTGACAAGCATTTTGTAGTCCTGTCTTTACAGACAACTAATCGAATCTTGTTATTGTCTTTCTAATCTTCTGTCAAAATTCAAAATTTCACTCATTTTGATATGTTATTTATTTTACGGAACATTTACTGCTTTAACCAGCATTTTAACCAAAAATGTATTGTATTTTTAATCAATTTAAAACACGTCATGTTATAATAATCTTTAGAACAATTTTACATAATACAAATCTTTGGAATTTGTATGTACTTAATTTTTTTTACTGTTTGAGAGCTGGTCTCCTAATACAAAATGCTAACTTCCACAAATTAAGTGCCTTGTTGTGATACTTTGTGATAAATAAAGGCTTTTATAAAAAAATATCATAAATCTTAGTTTTTGTTTTAAATCCTGTCAATGAAATGTAGGCTAATGGATGCAGCATAGAGAATTTAGTCAAATAATCTGATCAATTAATATCCTTCACAACCTTCGCGAAACTGAAGAGGAGATGGGCGGACCACATAGTTCGAAGAGCTAATGGTCGTTGGGGTCCCAAGGTGCTAGAGTGGCGACCCCGCACTGGGAAGCGCAGTGTTGGCAGACCCCTCACTAGGTGGACTGACATCAAACGAGTCTCAGGGAGCCGCTGGATTCAGGCGGCGCAAGACCCGAGACCTGGAAGTCCATGCTTGCATGCAAGAGGACCTTTGTCCAGCTGTGGATGTCTAAAAGCTAGCCACCATCCAATCGTAAAGCTGTTACGAAGTAATTCACAGAGACTAACCTTTTCAGTCACGCTATCGAAAGAAAAACGTGCCTGCCACGCCAACCACAAATCTATATATATAAAAGAAAGTGGTGTTAGTTACACTATTTATAACTCAAGACCGGATGAACCGATTTGGCTGAAAATTGGTGGAGACGTAGCTTAGAACCAGGAGACGGACATAGGATACTTTTTATCCCGTTCGACCGCGTTTCCGTCATGTCACTATAAAACGTGGTATAAGAAAAACGCATCTGACATGGAATAACAAAACCCAAATGACAGTGGAATAACAAAACGTAAATGACAGCTAAACATGGCTAAACGTAATTTTGTCTTTGGTTAAGTAGGTATGGTAAAAAATTTGACAGTTATAAAAATAAAAAGTGTTAATAATAAAGCATTACTGATATTATAAATGCGAAAGTGTGTTTGTTTGTTGGTTTGTCCTTCAATCACGTCGTAACAGAACAGCGGATTGATGCGATTTTTTGCATGGGTATAGTAATGGGTGTAGTAGTGGTTCCTCAGACCGGGAGAGCTACTTTTTATCTCGGATAATGAAAGAGTTCCCGCGGGATTTTTAAAAACTAAATCCATGCGGACGAAGTCGCGGGCATCAGCTAGTTCAACATAAAAATACCTATGAAAAAGAGATTCTAAAATTTTATTGTTTTGTGACTATAATATAATTTTTTTTTATGAAGGATATCTGGGATGATGATTGTCATACAACCATGCTGTATCAGATTAATGCACAATCTGTCTCATTGAATGCAGAAAAACTCTTCAAACATTGCTACAGTCTCAATAGTTTAGTCGTCAGAACAGAATATGTGAGTGCAAGATTGCGCCAGTATAGTCGCAGACACGTTTTGTGTATGGATGTAAGCACTAACACTAATACAAAATCCTACCCAATGGCGAGCCGCTCCCTCGCTTCATTACGCCCACTGACATGTTAAAAATGCTGTTGTGACACGTCTTGCGGTTACATTCAGATCACAAAGTACATTGAATATAGGGCTTATTCAGATGCAATTAAATGACTGAGCACCTACTATAATAGGCTATTTGACTACTTTTAGAAAATCATCTTAAATTGTTAATAATGCTATGCTGAAGCTAACAAAACATATATTTCGGCATAATTTTCATTATTTTTCATAAAAATCGAGAAATAAATTCAAAAAAATAAATTGCCGCCGAAACGTTCCATTTGCTCTCATGACGTAACAGTTCACATTTCAAACAATGACAATTTTATATTATGTGTTTAGGCCGCGTGTCGCATACTATTTGGTATTTAATAAAATAGTAACGATGAAAAACAGACGAAATTAGCCTATTACGCCGCACAAACACGTCGAAATGTATTGACAAAATGAGAATTCCATAGGTGGCGTGGACTGTGACGTCATTCGAGATCACGGAACGTTTTCGATCACGTGACCATGGCCGGAATTATAGCAATTTTATTTAATGTTTTCTAATTAAATAAAGCTTTATTTTTTAGTTTTGTCGTATGGAATAATGTTTTTAGATAATAATCTTTTAGGATGACACCAGTTGAAACGATATTTTTATTATAGTCAAATACCCTATTGGCTGAATTTATGGCACTCTTGCTGCAACAAGACATTATAACCAATAATCAGAAAATATTGCCCAATCAGAGGCGATTCTGACCATCATACTAAACTCGCCGGCATATTTAGCGGAACATAAAAAAGGTCCATAATTAAAAAAATATGGTTTTATTTTAAAATCTACTTACTACACTTCTTTTGTTATTTAAAGTTTCATTTGTTTTACTTAAAATGAGATCACATTAAGAACAGATTTTGCGAGTAAAGGCTATTTGTGAAAAATTGTACATTTTTGAACTTTTCATGTAACCGGGAAAAGTGAAATTTAATATTAAAATAACAATTAATTAAATTAGAAAAATCGGCCAAGTGCGAGTCGGGCCTCGCTCTTTAAGGGTTCCGTTAAAAAAATTAAATTAAAATATTTTCATGTACCCTTGGAAATATTTTAATTTAATTTAATTTTTATTATTTGTTGTTATAGCGGCAATAGAAATACATAATATGTGAAAATTTCATCTGTCTATCTATTACGGTTTACGAGATACAGCCCGCTGACAGACGGACGGACGGACAGCGTAGGCTTAGTAATAGGGTCCCGTTGGTACCCTTTGGGTACGGAACCCTAAAAATGGTGATTAATATCGCGTATTTCCTCCACGTGCTCTTATTAAAGTTTCTACCCGTCTAGGCATACTGAGAATGATGTTATCGATGGTCTCCTGGGATAGTCTCCGCCATTCCTCAACTACGGCGATTCGCAGTTCTCCCACGTTGGCAGGAGCTGGAATTCTGGACTTAACTTTTCTTTTCAGCAAGTCCCAAACGTGCTCTATTGGGTTCATATCCGGTGATCTCGCCGGCCACTCCATAACAGTGATATTCATATCATTAAGATAAGCTTGAGTTACCCGAGCGGTATGAGGCCGAGCATTATCCTACATAAAAACAAAATCGTCACCGATATATGGGGCAAACGGTACGACATTTTCTTCTAAAACTTCTCTGATATAGCGGTCTGCAGTCAGACTCCTTCTGTCAATCACTACCAAGTCTGTGCGAGCTCCCAAATAAATGCCCGCCCAAACCATTATTGATCCACCACCGTATGCAACTGTAGTTTCAAAATTTGTCTGAATGTATCGTTCTCCTTTGCGTCTGTATATTCTTTGCCTACCGTCAATTTGATTTAAGAGAATTCTGCACTCATCACTAAACAATACCTTACTCCATTGGTCCGCGTTCCAAAGTCGATGTTCCTGAGCAAAAGTTAACCTGTTTCTACGATGATTTACCTCGAGCCTTGGAGCCTTGGCGGGCACAAATGAACCCAAACCAGCTTCTTCGTACCGTACGCTCACTTACGGTTATACCCCGCACTGCTTCTAACTCATGTCGGGCTTGGACGGCCGTCAAACGGGGGTTCCTACGTACACGAAGCCTAATGAAACGATCATCCCTACTCGAAGTGCGTCTTTTTCTGCCTTGTCCTGCTCTTCTCACATAAGTACCGGTCTCCCTGAACCGTTGGATACTGCGATGGATCGTTGAAACTGGTCGACGAAGATCTCTGGATATCACTGTAGGTTTGACCATTTTTTCGCATTTCGAGTGCCCTGGCAATCTCCGTTGGGGCTAAGTCAGGCATAATTCAGTCATCAACTCCAGAAAGATACGCGATTAAAAAAAACTAACAAAAAACAGTATTTCAATGAAATTTTAAATCAAACTCAGAAGGAAGAAATACTCGAAGTTCGCTCCAGATAAGGTGTATTTGAATAAAATTAAAACAATTGCATAAAATGTGATGTTCAGTTGTTTTCTTAGTTTGAAAATATTTCTTTTTAAATTAAATGACGTATAAACCAGCCAGCAACCTTATATGATACTGATATCAAACATTTTTTTTATGTTCCGCTAAATATGCCGGCGAGTTTAGATATAATTTTTAAACCATTAGCAGCAAGTGTACCTTTCAATTGAACATGCTAACTGAATAAGGTAGAGAAGCGCCTGGAAAGTTTGCCAATAGTAGTTAAAATAAAACAGAATGAAGAGAATTATTTTATTTTATTTCAATTAACTTCAAATAATCTAAATAATTAAAAATTATTAGGGTTACATTGATTACCAAAATAATATATAATATCTATAGATAGATAAATCTAGCCGACTACATCTTGAGAAAACGAAATATGCTTTTGAAACTTATTTGATTGATGTGCCTTACAATTTATTTATATGACATTAGCATCTATGCCTTATTCTGTTCACGCAGCTTCTCCAGTTGTTTCCTGAAAAAGAAGTTTGGAAATACAATTTTATTGATATCACTCGATAATGCCTGCAACATGGATCAAGGCTTTTTTTAATTCCAAGGGATCTATTTAACTTATCTGGGATAAAATGTAGCCTATTGTTAATCCTAGGTATGAGCTATCTCCAAACCAAATTTCAGCCAAATCAGTTCATTTCTTGTGGCATGAAGAAGTAACAGACCTCCATCCATCTTTATAATATTAGTAGGAAGGCTGGTATAGAATAGAAATGTTTTTTTCATCATACCTATTCGAAAAACGAATATTGGCTTCAGAGGATAGCGGGAGCAAAATTTAATTTTAACCCCATGGGACTTTTCATTTCTCTCTTCTGATTGGTCCGCGTTCATGCTTTAGTATGTGTCGAAATTCAAAAATGTTTGAGAAGCTGTTGTCTTCGATAAGTCACGTGATCAAATTTGTCGGTCAGTTAAATACGCCCATACTGTATCCAACATAAATATTAATGTTTAATTATTTAATAATAATTTATTTGTATTTTATTTAAACCTTCAATATACAATGTCTAAACATAGTAGGTTGATATTCCTAGCTTTTTCTCATAGGTAATGATGAAAAATAGTGTGTGTCATTCGGGGCCAAAATATTTTGTTCTCGGGCGGCGTATATTGAATTCCTCGCTTCGCTCAGGATTCTACTATAGAATCCTTCCCTTCGCTCTGAATTCAAAATAACGCTCTTGGGGAACAAAAAAATTCTTTGGCCCCATATAACACAAATAACTATTATTCAAATAAACTTTTTTAATACAGTTGCTCAAAAAGTGGCGTATTGCAGGGACGTATAGCGTTCGGGATGTGAGCTATTACACACTCGTGCTTTTTTTTAGGGTTCCGTACCCAAAGGGTACCAACGGGACCCTATTACTAAGCCTACGCTGTCCGTCCGTCCGTCCGTCCGTCCATCCGTCCGTCCGTCCGTCTGTCAGCGGGCTGTATCTCGTAAACCGTAATAGATAGACAGATGAAATTTTCACATATTATGTATTTCTATTGCCGCTATAACAACAAATAATAAAAATTAAATTAAATTAAAGAAATTTAATTAAAATATTTCCATGGGTACATGGAAATATTTTTATTTAATTTTTTTTAACGGAACCCTAAAAGAGCGAGGCCCGACTCGCACTTGGCCGATTTTTTTTACCTTTCCCGAACTCGTGCGTTCTCTTTCCCAACTGTCAAAATAAAGTCTATTAAAAAGAAAAACCAACCATGAAGTTTTTACTAAAAAAATTCATACAAGTTTTTATAATTCATGCAAATACATATATTTCTAAAAAGAACCTACTAATTTGTTTCAATATCAGATTTAATGATTTGATTGAATGAGTTTGGTTAGGTTTCATTTCATTTCATCTCATTAAATTTCATTTTCATTTCATATCAACAAAAAAATTCTACTGAAGACTTGGCTGTATGGGCATAGCCCTTTGCCTACCAGAATGGGTGAAGAAAAAAAAACTCTGCTTATATTCTACGGTTGGCGCCATTTTTCAGAAATTTTCTTTGCGAGTTTAGTTGTTTGTTGCACAAAATGAGTAATTTCGACCCTAGTTTTTTTGAATTAACACCACCGGAACTCAGTATAATTGCATAAAATGCTTCGGAGAACATTTTACCGGAAAAGTCAAAAAGTCGCTACATATCTACATACGACGAATTTATTGCGTGGAGAGAAGAGAAAAAAGCAAATAGTTTTTCAGAAAATGTTATGTTGGCATACTTCTCCGAACTCGCAGCAAAATTAAAACCTTCTATGTTATGGTCGAGGTTTTCGATGATAAAAAGTATGCTGAAAATAAGGAACAACGTGGATATAAGTGAATACATCTACCTTCGTTGATAGTGATAATTCATCAGATCCAACTCCATCAACTAGGAAACGCCATTGTATGACAAATATACATGAACAATCATACGAAATTAATAATAGTTTGTCTCAAACAGTAAATATGCAACCTAAAACTTCCCCAGTTAGTATAAAAAACTGTACCACTTTCAATGTATATGTGAATTATAACTTTTATAAGAAATAAATGTTAAGTTAGTTGAGTTTATTGTGTTTTTATTATTTTATTAAATTGCTTCATTTTTTCGCAACTGTATTAAAAATAGTCGTTCAGTACACATGCAGAACCGTCATTGCAACTTGTTCCGACTGTCAATCCTCGCCTTCGGCTGCGCCTCGGCTCGGGTAGACATTTGTCGGAACTCTTTGCAATGACAGCCTTTCCGCACTTGTAATGAAATATACTATTTTACAAGTGCTTTTGAATCGTTGATGAGTCTACCACGGGTTCGGAATGCCCTCCCTGTCGAGAAGAACCAGCAAGAAACTCGGCGGTTGCTCTTTTAAAAAAAAGTCTACAATTCAATAGATACAATGCTATGCAACATGATATCTAGCACTAGCTTTCGTCTTAAACCTGCAGGGCAAGGATATGAGAAAAATTTTGTCTACCCATCTACTTGGGAATCTGTAAGAGATAATTATCACAAGTAAATAAGTAAAAAAAAATTCTCATGCATGCTACCCCTACTGGTCCTAGTATGATTTTTCAAAGTACAGAGTAGTAAATCCTAAGTGAACTCTTTGTATTCCAGGCATATAAATTATTGTATGTCAGTCTATAACAATCAGAACATCAAGTTGACTCATTGCTGTTAATGAGTGATTGAAGCACAAAACATGAAAATAGAATGACACTGCATTTTAAGTGTAATAGCATAAATAAAGGTGACCCATATAAGCCATTACCTAATTATACATTTTCTAAGTTGGAGTTTTAACCAGTTCAAATTAAGAATGCAAAAATTCTAACCTCAGCTGCTGACTAAAATCATCCTGCACGATATCGTCCTCCCAATTGTCTTCCCACACGGATACGTCCGCATCATCAGCATCTTCGGTGCCCCAATCTGATAATACAAACAAATGTTTATGGTTTTCAACTACTTGTACTCGAACGAGAATAGTGTAACTTACGCTCCGTGGGGAATTCTTCGAATTCGTCGTCTTCTTCCAAAAGACCAAGATCAACTTTCGGCTTCGCTCCCATTTTGTTCAAGAAATTATCGCAAATTATTTGTTGAAAAAAGGTTGAAGTTTCTCGTTTTTGTCAACACAACCATAGATAAATACACATAAACCAGAGAAACACAACCACAACAACACAACAGGCAATGGCCAATGACCACAGATCACTAGTTTGCAATGACCACAGGCAATGACAGGCAATTATTTTTCTTTGAATTTTGACAAATCATGAAAAACAACCATAGACAAGAAATTGAAATGATAAATCCATGGAACTAGGAAGTAGGAAATGAAAGCTTTGTTCCTCGGTGCTGTCGGTGCATACATAGAATAACATAACCTAACCTCTGTATTTATTAGAAACTGAAACCGTAATAGGGTATTTGACTACTTTTAGAAAATCATCTTAAATTGTTAATAATGCTATGCTGAAGCTAACAAAACGTATATTTCGGCATAATTTTCAGTATTTTTCATAAAAATCGAGAAATAAATTCAAAAATATAAATTGCCGCCGAAACGTTCCATTTGCTCTCATGACGTAACAGTTCACATTTCAAACAATGACAATTCCACATCCCATAGGTGGTGTGGACTGTGACGTCATTCGAGATCACGGAACGTTTTCGATCACGTGACCATGGCCGGAATTTTAGCAATTTTATTTAATGTTTTCTAATTAAATAAAACTTTATTTTTTAGTTTTGTCGTATGGAGTAATGTTTTTAGATAACAATCTTTTAGGATGACACCAAATGAAACGATATTTTTAATATAGTCAAATACCCTATTAGGAGCATGGGCGTCGCCAAGGGGGGGTAGGTAGGGGCAGCTGCCCCCCTAGACGTTTGAAAAATATAGTACTATAGTCGGAATTATAATTCGATTCCACGTTTGACATTAGCTACTGTCATTTTGTAAAATAATGATACCACATATAATAAACTAGCGGCACGCTATGATGGCCGGTTTGACGTTTGTCCGCTCATGAAGTTCCGTATTAATTGATAACGACTTTGAAGGAAATAATTGTATTACTTTATTGACTATAGTGATGTGCAGAGATTCATAAATTTTATCGAATGTAGTTTTAGGTTTAGGACTCAAAATTTATTTATTAAATTGATTTCTAAAATGTATACAAGTGTAGAAAAATCAGTTTGCACCATTTAAGGGGTGAATGTACTTGTGAATATGAACAATTTTCACTATGTGGACAAACCTCTGAAATCGCAAAAAAATATCAGCTGTTTCATACAAAAGGTAAAATTTTTATTTTTATATGATATATACCACAACTCGGCATTTGGTTTTCTAAATTGAAAATTTTTAAAAATGGAATCTAATACGATCGTCACATAGGATCGCTGGCTAGCACAACTACTACCTCCGGCAAACTCGCGTCAATGCTCAATGCAAAACAAAGCAGTTTCGAATTGACGTTGCTTCGAAAAGTATAAACTGTCAGTGCAATGCGATTGTGATATAGTTTTGACCTGGCTTTGGATTTCAAATATTGATACTGCATTACTGTTGACCCTTGCTCGTTAATTTGGACTCTGTTCAAGCCCTTTGTTGTGGATTTCGTCGATATGACCGAACGTACGCAGAGAACTGTTCTAAATAGTCAGACACGTGAGTTCGTAATACGCCTTCGTAACTATTTCGATCGTGAAGCTCAAAATGGAGGGCCAATTTTACCTATAACGTCAGTGGTTGAACGCGTAGCTGATGCGCTTAATATTGGACAACGAACTGTTAGACGGATAACTAAAAAAAAATATGGCGAGACTGGCACAGAAGAAAATAAACTTCACACACCAAAAAAGAGAAAACGAGCAAAACCAGTCGTAGGCATCGATAGCTTTGATGCCGATGCTATCCGAAGACATGTTTACGGCTACTATTTACAGAAGGAGTATCCAACAAGAAAAAAGTTGGTGCATTCACTGAAGGAAGCTGGATTATTCTTCGGTGGGGAAAGTTCTTTAACGAAGATTTTGAAGACCATTGGATTTCGATACAAAAAATGTAACAAACGCAAAATATTGATGGAAAGATTTGATATAGCGATGGCAAGGTATACTTTTTTACGGCAAGTGAAAGAAATCAAAAATTGGCAAAATGTTGTGTTCTTGGATGAAACATGGCTTAATGCTAACCATACTGTAGGCCGTTCTTGGAACGATGACACAGCAGCATCTACTTCCAAAGTTCCTGTAGGAAAAGGATCGCGACTTATAATTTGTCACGCCGGAACCATCAACGGGTTTGTCGAAGGTTCTCTCATGGCTTTTGCGTCAAAAACCACTGGAGACTATCATGAAGACATGAATGGAGAAAAGTTTACTGAATGGTTTACCTCAATGTTGTGTAGCCTCCCTGAACCATCTATTATAATTATGGACAACGCCCCATACCACTCGATGCAAATTGACAAGCCACCTGCCCAATCCCAAAAGAAAGCTGATATCGTCGCATGGCTTCGTAAAAATGGCGTAGATGCAAACATGAATATGTTAAAAGCGGAATTAGTACGTCTTTTAAAAGAAAACAAACCAACCAAGATCCGATACGTCATTGACGAAATAGCATTAGAACATGGGCACAGAGTTATACGGTTACCGCCTTACCATTGTGAGTATAATGCGATTGAGTTGGTGTGGGCTCAAATTAAGGGATATGCTGCAAGACACAATACAGAACCCCCATTTACCACAAAAAAAATGCTAAAATTATTAGAAGAAGCTTGTGAACATGTGACTAAAGGAGACTGGGAAAAGGTTGTGAATAGAACTGTTAAATTAATAAGGGAAGATTATGAAAGAGATGTGAAAATAGATAATATTATAGAAAACGAACATATAATTATTAATGTAGGTGATGATAGCAGTGACGACAGTGAAAATAGTAGTATGGACGAATCTGATTAATTATGGCCTTTTGTGGCACCTTTTTTGGTATCTTTTGTATTCATATGTTTCTTGTGTGCATATAAAGTATGTATATTCATTTTCATTCAAATATTCAGTTCGTTCAAATAAATTAAATAAACATATACATTTTTGTTTTATTAAACCTATTTAATCAGGTACAAAAACAAAACTTAATTGTTTTTTGTTCGAGAATAAATTGACATTCCACATCACTATTGTAATGTGTCAAACCGGCCATCATAGCGTGCCGCTAGTGTAGTGTAGTGATGAACACAAAAATCGATAAACAATCGCGATTTATGTTTATGTAATCATAATATTGGTGTGCCAATTAAAGACTAAATTATTGATTTTTATTTAATTAAATACATAATTACTCATAATAATTATTTATTAATTAGTAACCGCTGCTTTATTTTATAAAAAGTTAATATTTTTGCGAAGTTTCAAAGACAAAATTGATGAATTTACATTCTCCGCAATAGACTTGTTCATCAGTTCTTTTACCGAAATGAATCTCCAACGATTGCAAAGGTTAGTCAATCAGTCAGACAGTATTATTTTATACCTACATCTTTTTTTTATATATATAAGTAATGATTCCAAACTATTATAAAATTTACTATTTTAGATTTTACAAGTGATGAACGATGATCCAGAAATGCCCAAGGTTTCAGAAAAATTTTGAAGCATCTTAATTTTAAATTTGTTGCACGGTCACGCAAGAGCACACTTATTGATCGAAATGATATAATAACATGGCGCCAGCGTTACTTGCGATCTATATGTCAGTTTCGACGAGAAGGGAGACATATAATATATTATCAAGATGAAACTTGGGTTAACGCAGGTAAGGCTAACATTTTGAATTTATATACATTTTACATTAAATTTAATAGTAATATTGAATGTTAATGTACTATATTTATTTTTAGGTCATACTGTAAAAAAAACTTGGGTGGACAAGAAAGTCACATCATCTCGGCAAGCGTTTTTGGAGGGACTGACCAGTGGATTAAAAAATCCATCTGGAAAAGGCAAACGTCTCATAATTAGCCATATAGGTAGTGAAGAAGGCTTCCTGGAAAAGGGCTCATGATTTTTGAAGCAAAGAAAAATTGTGAAGATTACCATGATGAGATGAACGCAGTTTGTTTTGAGGAGTGGTTCGCTGGAGTCTTACCAAAATTAAGACCAAACTCAATTGTGGTGATGGATAATGCACCTTACCACTCCCGAAAATTGGAAAAGGCACCAAAAATGAGCTGGAAAAAAGCTGCCATTCAAGACTGGCTTTTAAATAAAAATATTCATTACGAACCAGATATGGTTAAAGCTACGCTTTTAGAACTGATTCCACATAACGAGTCTTTTAATAAGTACGCTGTAGACGAAATGGCAGCACAACATGGGATCACGGTTTTAAGACTGCCCCCTTACCATTGCGAGCTGAACCCTATCGAATTGATATGGGCGCAGGTAAAGGGGCATGTAGCTCAAAATAATAAAACCTTCAAATTGACAGACGTGAGAAATTTATTTGAGGAAGGCATTCAAAAAATGGATGGATGGCGGGCGATGGAGAGAGCTATGCTCGGAGTGTCCCTGCGGGATCGAATCAGAAATGAGGAGATCCGGAGGAGAACCAGAGTCACCGACATAGCTAAGCGAGTCGCGATACTGAAGTGGAAATGGGCGGGGCACATAGTTCGAAGAGCTGATGGTCGTTGGGGTCCCAAGGTGCTGGAGTGGCGACCCCGCACCGGGAAGCGCAGTGTTGGCAGACCCCCCACCAGGTGGACCGACGACATCAAACGAGTCGCAGGGAGCCGCTGGATTCAGGCGGCGCAAGACCGAGGCCTGTGGAAGTCCATGCAAGAGACCTTTGTCCAGCAGTGGGCGTCTATCGGTTGATAAAGAAGATTCAAAAAATTACGGCTACCGAATGGTCTTAATGCGTATCCCATGTTGTCAAAGAAGAGGAAAAAATGAGTAGGCTAGATATTTTAATTGACAATATCACAGACACATTTATAATACATGTTACAGAAAGTGACAGCGATAGCGATAGCGAAGACGGCGACGATTTATAAAATAAAATATTACCATAATACATCTATTTGTTTTATTTCTCATGTTCCTTCATGATCACATTTTTTTATTTATTTCACACACAATTATTAAAGAAAACTCTCAGATCCTTAATAAAATTAATCGTCATAACTAAATTATCCTTTCAGAAATATTTGATTTCCTGATATACTTAGTTTCTATTAAAGTAGTAGTTGTTTAGATATACTACTATAAACGAAAGGAATCGATTCGGAAATATTCCATTTCCGTATCGAATAATTTCGTAACGTCACTATTTAGTACTTGTCATAACGTTGCAACACTGAAATTGTCAAATCTGGAATCGAATTAGGGTGGAACCACATCTGTGAGGATCGATTCGCATTTATGCCGATGCTATAAGACACACTTGTAAGGATCGCGTCCTTACGGATCCGAAAGGATGCGTACGCGTCCTTACGGATCCGTAAGGAGGCGAAAGCCTATAAACATTGTTGACTGCGTAGGGATGGTCGATGATGGCATCGATATTTTAATTGCTAGCTCAACCACGATATTAATCTTCTTCTACACAGAGGAAATGGATGCCATAAATTGAAAAGTCGCCGCCATATTGAAATTCTTTGTTATTGGACCGATTTCGATCAAAATCGATATTTGGGCTTCCCTGGGGTCAAGAAAGAGGAAATGTTTGGCAAAATTATAAAAAGTGACCGCCATATTGAAATTCTTTGTTATTGGACCGATTTCGTTCAAAATCGATATTTGGGCTTCCCTGGGGTCAAATAAGAGGAAATGATTTGCAAAATTATAAAAAGCCGCCGCCATATTGAAATTCTTTGTTATTGGACCGATTTCGTTCAAAATCGATATTTAGGCTTCCCTTGGGTCAAGAAAGAGGATATACATGCCAAAATTTTAAAAAGTGACCGCCATATTGAAATTCTTTGTTATTGGACCGATTTCGTTCAAAATCGATATTTGGGCTTCCCTGGGGTCAAATAAGAGGAAATGATTTGCAAAATTATAAAAAGTACCCGCCATATTGAAATTCTTTGTTATTGGACCAATTTCGTTCAAAATCGATATTTAGGCTTCCCTTGGGACAAGAAAGAGGAAATAAATGCCAAAATTTTTAAAAGTGACCGCCATATTGAAATGCTTTGTTATTGGACCGATTTCGTTCAAAATCGATATTTGGGCTCCCCTGGGGTCAAATAAGAGAAAATGATTGGCAAAATTATTAAAAGTCGCCGCCATATTGAAATTCTTTGTTATTGGACCGATTTCGTTCAAAATCGATGTTTAGCCTTACTTTGGGTCAAGTAAGAGGAAATGGATGCCAAAAATTAAAAAAGTCGCCGTCATATTGAAATTCTTTGTTATTGGACCGATTTCGTTCAAAATCGATATTTAGGCTTCCCTTGGGTCAAGAAAGAGGAAATAAATGCCAAAATTTTAAAAAGTGACCGCCATATTGAAATTCCTTGTTATTGGACCGATTTCGTTCAAAATCGATATTTGGGCTTCCGGGTCAAATAAGAGAAAATGATTGGCAAAATTATAAAAAGTCGCCGCCATATTGAAATTCTTTGTTATTGGACCGATTTCGTTCAAAATCGATGTTTAGGCTTACTTTGGGTCAAGTAAGAGGAAATGGATGCCAAAAATTAAAAAAGTCGCCGTCATATTGAAATTCTTTGTCATTGGACCGATTTCGTTCAAAATCGATATTTATGCTTCCCTTGGGTCAAGAAAGAGGAAATAGATGCCAAAATTTTAAAAAGTGACCGTCATATTGAACATCTTTGTTATTGGACCGATTTCGTTCAAAATCGATATTTGGGCTTCCCTGGGGTCAAATAAGAGAAAATGATTGGCAAAAATATAAAAAGTCGCCGCCATATTGAAATTCTTTGTAATTGGACCGATTTCGTTCAAAATCGATATTTAGGCTTCCCTTGGGTCAAGTAAGAGGAAATGAATGCCAAAAATTAAAAAGTCGCCGCCATATTGAAATTCTTTGTTATTGGACCGATTTCGTTCAAAATCGATATTTGGGCTTCCCTGGGGTCAAGAAAGAGGAAATGTTTGGCAAAATTATAAAAAGTGACCGCCATATTGAAGTTCTTTGTTATTGGACCGATTTCGTTCAAAATCGAAATTTGGGCTTCCCTGGGGTCAAATAAGAGGAAATGATTGGCAAAATAATAAAAAGTGACCGCCATATTGAAATTCTTTGTTATTGGACCGATTTCGTTCAAAATCGATATTTGGGCTTCCCTGGGGTCAAGTAAGAGGAAATGTTTTGCAAAATTATAAAAAGTCGCCGCCATATTGAAATTCTTTGTTATCGGACCGATTTTGTTCAAAATCGATATTTAGGCTTCCCTTGGGTCAAGAAAGAGGAAATGTTTGGCAAAATTATAAAAAGTGACCGCCATATTGAAATTATTTGTTATTGGACCGATTTTGTTCAAAATCGATATTTGGGCTTCGCTGGGGTCAAATAAGAGGAAATGATTGGCAAAATTATAAAAAGACACCGCCATATTGAAATTCTTTGTTATTGGACCGATTTCGTTCAAAATCGATATTTGGGCTTCCCTGGGGTCAAGAAAGAGGAAATGAATGCCAAAATTTTAAAAACTCACCACCATATTGAAATTCTTTGTTATTGGACTCATTTCATTAAAGAGCAATATTTGAGCTTCCCTTGGGACAAGAAAGAGAAAATAGATGCCAAAATTTTAAAAAGTCACCGCCATATTGAAATTCAAAATCGATATTTCGGCTTCCTGTGGTCAAGAAAGAGAAAATGTTTGCCATAAGTTTTAAAAGTATGACGGCACCCCCCTCATCGCCGAGCGTCTAATAAAAGGAATCACACACAATATCAGAACAGAACATCATTCTCAGCAATCGCCTTCTATCAATAAAAATAACTACCTGCACAAAGGAGGGTAATTGTAATCGTTACGTAACAAGGATGGAACTCAATATTTCCATGTCTAACTAGACAACCCGGCTAACTATCCTAACCTAGGTACGGCCTCCAAAACCACCCCTTTCTAGCCATCCGTCTCCACCAAGAAGACCCTAGCAAATCTCCTTTCTAACTCGCTTATGGCCTATTATAAGGCAACGAAACACTACACCAAACTAAACCCTAAGACCAACAACGACCAATGAAATCAACGCTTCAAGACTACTGGAACTAGATGACGCTACCGTCTATTGTCAGTATACAACTGATCGCCGACAAGCACATAAGGACGTGGCTTACCTGTTGAAACGTCACACGTAATTCTTACTCTAGTCCCAGGAATAATGATCCGAGTCAACACGAACGATGTTGAATCACCCAACGTCTTCAATTCTTCACCAGCTGCTTGAGACTTCGCCAGCGCCACCAGAATGTCCTCAAATGTGACGCTCTCAGCACGTGGGAATGTGACAGCGACAGGGTTCTCAGCTCCCTTGACATGTTGTTTGTCAGTAGTGAACTCCGAAATAAAAACTTTTTGCTTAAGCTGAATAGGCGGGATTTTTCATCCTTTTGAGTGAAAACGTTAAGTAGGGATCATACAGATCATTATAGATCGTTGCAGGTCGGGCTTCAAGAATATGCCTAAAATGCTGCACGCTTTCATAAATGGCTAATAATTCGTGATATTAAGCCGGCCGAGATGATTGCTTGGTAGTCAGCTTTTTACTGAAAAATGCTATAGGTTGCCAGCCCTGCTTCACTTCTTGTTGAAGGCATGCACCGACATGAGAGCTCGATGCATCTGTAAATAACCCTTATCTAACATTTAAAACTGGGTGAGCTAAAGCTGAACCGATTTGCATTAGCTAAACTTTCTTTGTAAATATAAAAAAATACGCTCTAAATCGGGAGTCCCAGTAAAAGGTTTAGCACTTTTATCTTGAATTTTTGATAAAGCATCTATTAATGTTGCTTGAAGTCGCGCTATGCTAGGGAGAAATTTTCGATAAAAATTATATATCTTCTAAATCCCTGTACTGTTTTAGGTAGAGGAAAATCCTGTAAACTCTTAATGCGGTCAGCAGGAGGGCCAATCCCGGGAGCGCTTATTTTGTATCCAAGGAAACGAACCTCTGGAACATTAAAATGACATTCTTCTCGTTATTAACTATACCGTATCCTTCAAAAACGTTTGAAAAGAATACATAAATGTTTTGCATGCTGTTCGCTATCTTTTGAAGAAACTAATATATCATCGACGTACGCGAACTAAAAATCTAAACCACGAACAACTTTGAACCCAGAGAAGCCTTAATATCGATTTTGAACGAAATCTGTCCAATAACAAAGAATTTCAATATGGCAGTGACTTTTTTAATTTTTGGCATCCATTTCCTCTTACTTGACCCCAGGGAAGCCCAAATATTGATTTTGAACGAATTCGGTCCAATAACAAAGAATTTCAATATGGCGGTGACTTTTTATAATATTGCCAATCATTTTCTCTTATTTGACCCCAGGGAAGCCCAAATATCGATTTTGAACGAAATCGGTCCAATAACAAAGAATTTCAATATGGCGGCGACTTTTTTAATTTTTGGCATCCATTTTGTAGTATATAGGCGGTAGACATCATAATGTCTGCATTGCTCATACAGCAAATAGTGGGTAGAAGCAAAACATAGAGGCGCATAAATACGGGCACCACTAGGTGGGGGGACTTAGTCGTGTGTAAGCCACGGACAGAGTAGTACGCAAGTGAAGTGTGTGTGTGCTATTACGTACTATAGAGTGCATGTGTACATGTGTACTCTATATTGGCGACGAGTTAAACAAAATGAACCTCACGTAAGTACTTATATTTTATTTTGAATTTTAATATATATAAAGATAAATTTTAATTTTTATCGAAAAGGAAGATGAGATGATTGTGCTGAAAATCTACCAGATTTTCTTAAGTCTAATAAACTACCCACACAGTGAAATACTTCTTAATTTGTCAAAAAAAAAGAATCCTACTGTAACAGACTGTCAAGTAGAATTCTTAATTTGTTATTGTTTGCATTAATATATCTACTTACACATCTAATAATATTATGGGGTTAGATTACATGAGGCCCCGTCAGGAGGTTGCATAGTTACAATTAATTTACAATTAATTTCCCTCCTGTAGACCTTCTTTCTACTCTGTTAGATTACATGAGGCCCCCATCAGGAGGTTGCATAGTTACAATAAAATTACAATTAATTTCCCTCCAGTAGACCTTCTTTCTACTCACTCTTTAACAATGAATGTTAAAGAGAAGAAAAAATAATATTTTAATAATTACATTTACATTTGCTGTTTTAATGGATTTTAATGAGCCCTAGAGGGTATAGTGTAGTATATTATAACTCTGGAAGCACAATACACAGTCAGCCACATAAATGACTTTGCGGCGGAATTTGATAATGGTACGATTCGTGGCAAGACGATCGTCGAGCTTTGACTGCGCCGAGCTATGATGTTTGCGAGCTAATAACGATCTGCCCAGCTTAGACTGTTTGCGAGCCGATGATGATCTGCGTTCTGATTGATGATCCGGTAAATGGAATGGTGATCCATCAAATTGGAATGTGTGATGCGTCAAAGGCTGGAAGTGCAATGTAGCCAAGTGGAATGGCAATTTGTCAAAGCTGGAAGGGGCAATCTGTAGCTGGAAGTGCAATTCGGCTAATACCCGGTCATAGCTGGAAGTGGCGATGGAAGAGTCAGTGCGGAAGGGCGATCTATCATTGTCAACGCGGAAGTGCAGTCGTAGCGCAAGTGAGATCTGTCGAGCGTAAGGGCGATTTGTCGAGCGGAAGGGCGGTCTGTCGAGCGTAATTGCGATCTGTCGAGCGTAAGTGCGAGCTGTCGAGCGTTAGTGCAATCCGTCGAGCGTAAGTGCGATCCGTCGAGCGTTGCGCTGGAAGGGACGATCTGCCTGCTGGAAGTGACGATTTGCCTGCTGGAAGTGACGAGGCGCCTGCTGGAAGTGACGATGCGCCAGCTGGAAGTGACGATCCGCGGCTGGAAGTGACGGTCTGCCTGCTGGAAGTGACGATCTACTTGCTGCGTATTGTGCATTACTTGCTTGGGATTCCTGTTCTCCCTGTATTTAGTTACTGAACCTAGTGGCTGACTGTTTCGGCTGTGAATTAATGACGTTCCGGGTTCAAGTCCCGATGTGGGTGAAATTAATGGGCTTTTGATCAATAAATTCTCATTAATAGCCCAAAGATGTGAATGATGAAGTTTGAATGTGAATTTGGCCTAAGTTAGGACTGAATAAGCAGACAAGCGTGCTGCCTATTCAGGCCCTGCGCCTTATTTACAAAAGAGTGCGTAGTGTTTACGCGCACGCGTGTGCACTGACACCTCTAACGTAGTTGATTAGTTTCTATAGGGAGTTGTTATCGGAGCCATATTTTATTTATTCAATTTTGTTAAAAGAATATTAAAATAAACTCCTACCAACCAGGAAGATAATATTATGTATTGTGTCATAATATAAATACTTTTCGGAAATTAAATTAAATATATATATGGCTCACTACCATCTCAACATTTAACTGCTATATTGAATCACGTGAATAGTAGTAGCTTTCATGCTAGTTGTGACGTATGGTCAAGTGGTAACGATAGCAATCTCACGCCAATCGAATAAACATAATCTTAGCAACTCAAATATAAAAATATTATAGTTCAACTCGGTTGTTGTTAATATTTCACATTTAATGCTAGTTTCAATTCCTGTTAACTCCCAGGGAGCATAATTGATATAAAAGTTTATTTATACAAAAAATTTTTAAAGTCATATTATTAGAAACCCATATCAATCAATTACTTAATTATTTGGAAGGAATATATTAACAACAAGTTGCCAGTTGTTTTCTGAAATATAAATCAAGTATCGAAGTTATATAAACATCATTAGATTGCATTAATGAGTTGTAATAGTTTTATATTTTATAAAGTTTTATTATTAATTCATCTCAAATCACAAAATAACATAATTAAAAATAAAAATCTTAATCTAAAACTTCCATATAGAAATGTTTCCATTGCCCTTGTTGTTAATTGTTAAAGAGTGCCCTTGGAGACCACAAACTTTCTTTAGTTAGGTTGAATTTACCACAGTCAAATAAATTCATAAATTCGAAAAAACAAATGGAAATGTGACAGGGGCTACAACAAATTTAGAAATATAATTTGAAAATATTAATCCTAAAGTAAGGGTTGGAAAATGCCTTATCCCAGGGAAACCAGTTTTTCTTCCCGTTCATGATTAACATAAATACAAATTAACAAAATTGGACTGATTTAATGCAGCTCTAAGTTTAAATAATTTCTGCTATTCAGTACTGTCTCTTTTATAGTTTATATGAAAATCTTTCCTACATATTTAAAACATTGTTTATCTTAAGTCCATTAAAATTTAAGAGACGTACGAACTTCAATGTTTGTTAATTTAGCGCGAAAGTAAGCTCTAGCAGATGGTGAATTGCAATGTCCAAAGCATTTTTGACTAATTAGCGCCATGTTTAATGGTTGCGTTATGTTCATCAAAAAAATTTATTGATACAACCTACCCTAATCATGCTCACTATTATCAGACCGACTGATATTCGTAATACAATACTTATGAGCTATTGGCTAGCATATGGTTATAATCAGGACAGCCTAAGGAGTTATCAGTTTCTTAGTTAGCTTCTAACTGAGGTACTTATTGTATATTGGGAATATTGAGCTCACAAATTTGGTATCGAGAATTAGTTGGTATACGAATGATAACAAGGACTCAATGAAAAAAATTTGAGCTTTGTTAAACATAATCTAAGCGATTTTAAAGTTATTGGTGTAGTCTCAGAATCTACAAGAGAAGACAAACAATGATTGTAAACAAAGACTGAAGCTGAAGCAGTGCGATTGGTCATCTAGGTTTTACTGAAGATTCACAGTTAAGTATAGTAGTAATAATAGACCACAAGGAGGGTTCGCGAGGAGAACGAGGAAAGGAACTCTGTAAGTATTGTTTAGATTTTTCCTCCTATCATGGTCAAGCAAAAGAAGAAAAGGAGAAAAGGCAGCTGATGGTCGTGAGTATGTTTACGAGTTTCTAAAAGTCCTCAGCACAAAATCCAGAGAGAATTCTGATGTGTTCCTGAAACGTTGGGTGCAAACTCTGCAGGTAATTCACAAAGGTATGGTAGGGATTTAACATTGCAATCTTAAAACGATCGATGATTGAATATGAGTGGCCTGAAGCTAGAGAAACAGCTAAGGAACGCTGCTATATAAATGTTGACCTGATTCAAACATTAATTTTCAAGTATCACCTGGTAACTTTTAAATACTTTCCCCAAATAGGCAGGACCTTCAGTTAAATCCGTACAAGATTGCTTCGAAGTTTTAAAAAAATCTTCATATTTTATCAACATAATGTAGATTAAGATTTATTCTGATTTTTAGTTTCAGTAAAGGTTTCAAATCATTACCTTAAGTTTTGTTTATCTTGGTAATAATATCAATTCGAAAAGTTCTAATAAGTAATTTAAAGAGACCCTACTACACAAAGTATTAGCAGTAATCTATTAACTTAATTGACGTTTCAAAACGAACATATTTTACATTTACTCTTAGTATTATAAAGAAAATGAGAAATTCATTATCGTAATAATTATATCCATTTTGGTAGTGAATCCCATTCAAACAGGTAGGTATTTGGATACGGATTTGTCTTGTATAATGACCAGGTCAACAATAATTTGTTGTTCTATTGATTTCATGTGCTTAGATTAAAATTTAATTAGTCGTGGGTTTGAGAAGTTGCGGACCAGTTATTCACACCTCGATTATTTAAAGTAGTTTCGTGGATCTTTACTGAAAGGATATATCCCAGCTCAGTATAGTGGCTAGTATTTGATGTATTCATTGATTGGAATTTGTAAATAGCTACTCGAATCTTTTAACTTCAGAATCAGTCAGTAGACAAATGTCACTGTTAAGCTTCGGATGCATGGTTATAGATGGAAAGTTTTCTTATTCTAATTCTTAGTTATTGGAGTAGAACTAATGTAAAAAAAATGGTAACTGGTGACAATCACTTATTGACATAATTGGCATTGACAAGTTTCTTTGACAAGAGTGACAGGTGTCTACTTAAGTTTCAGTCTGAGAGGCAAAATTCAATAAGACGGGATTTTCTCAAAATTGGCGACATTTAAAATAACTTTATTCATTATTTTAACTACGATGTTAAGGGATCTCCATCCTTATATTATAACATTCATTAATCCTTCATTTTACAATACCATTCTGAGACATCTTCTTCATTTACAAATGGTCAATCTTAAAATGATATCAGAAAACATAGGGGGTAATAACTTTACTTTCCGGGTTCAGATTATGACATTTTGTAGCAGTGCAATTACAGGCATTTATTAGTGATCAGAAAATTCATATTCAATTTCAAAGCCTTTAGTTTTCTCATCTTTCTGAAATATTTTCATTGGTTGAGACCAGGTATTTACTAATCATGTGATCTTTGTTATGAAAAATTCCAGTTCAAAAAAAAAAAAGGGAAAGAAAGGAAGGAACTTTCTGGCGACCATGGTTAAGTTAATACCTACTACGAGTATATTCATATTAGTGACTTTGTTAATAAGCCACTGACATGACAAGTAAAAATTATTTAAACAAGGAAGGGATGTAGTATATAGGCGGTAGACATCATGTCTGCATTGCTCATACAGCAAATAGTGGGTAGAAGCAAAACATAGAGGCGCATAAATACGGGCACCACTAGGTGGGGGGACTTAGTCGTGTGTAAGCCACGGACAGAGTAGTACGCAAGTGAAGTGTGTGTGTGCTATTACGTACTATAGAGTGCATGTGTACATGTGTACTCTATACATTTTGTCTTACTTGACCTCAGGGAAGCCCAAATATCGATTTTGAACGAAATCGGTCCAATAACAAAGAATTTCAATATGGCGGTCAGTTTTTAAAATTTTGGCATCTATATCCTCTTTCTTGACCCAAGGGAAGGCTAAATATCGATTTTGAACGAAATCTGTCCAATAACAAGGAATTTCAATATGGCGGTCAGTTTTTAAAATTTTGGCATCTATATCCTCTTTCTTGACCCAAGGGAAGGCTAAATATCGATTTTGAACGAAATCTGTCCAATAACAAGGAATTTCAATATGGCGGCGACCTTTTAAAATTTTGGCATCTATTTCCTCTTTCTTGACCCAAGGGAAGCCTAAATATCGATTTTGAACAAAATCGGTCCAATAACAAAGAATTTCAATATGGCGGCGACTTTTTATAATTTTGCAAATGATTTCCTCTTATTTGACCCCAGGGAAGCCCAAATATCGATTTTGAACGAAATCGGTCCAATAACAAAGAATTTCAATATGGCGGTCACTTTTTAAAATTTTGGCATCTATTTCCTCTTTCTTGACCGAAGGGAAGCCTAAATATCGATTTTGAACGATATCGGTCCAATAAAAAAGAATTTCAATATGGCGGCGATTTTTTAAATTTTTGGCATCCAGTTCCTCTTACTTGACCCCAGGGAAGCACAAATAACGATTTTGAACGAAATCGGTCCAATAAAAAAGAATTTCAATATGGCGGCGACTTTTTATAATTTTGCCAATCATTTTCTCTTATTTGACTCTAGGGAAGCCCAAATATCGATTTTGAACGAAATCGGTCCAATAACAAAGAATTTCAATATGGCGGTCACTTTTTAAAATTTTGGCATCTATTTCCTCTTTCTTGACCCAAGGGAAGCCTAAATATCGATTTTGAACGAAATCGGTCCGATAACAAAGAATTTCAATATGGCGGCGACTTTTTATAATTTTGCCAATCATTTTCTCTTATTTGACTCTAGGGAAGCCCAAATATCGATTTTGAACGAAATCGGTCCAATAACAAAGAATTTCAATATGGCGGTCACTTTTTAAAATTTTGGCATCTATTTCCTCTTTCTTGACCGAAGGGAAGCCTAAATATCGATTTTGAACGAAATCGGTCCAATAACAAAGAATTTCAATATGGCGGCAATTTTTTATAATTTTGCAAATCATTTCCTCTTATTTGACCCCAGGGAAGCCCAAATATCGATTTTGAACGAAATCGGTCCAATAAAAAAGAATTTCAATATGGCGGCGACTTTTTTAATTTTTGGCAACCATTTCCTCTTACTTGACCCCAGGGAAGCCCAAATATCGATTTTGAACAAAATCGGTCCAATAACAAATAATTTCAATATGGCGGTCGCTTTTTAAAATTTTGGCATCTATTTCCTCTTTCTTGACCCAAGGGAAGCCTAAATATCGATTTTGAACGAAATCGGTCCAATAACAAAGAATTTCAATATGGCGGTCACTTTTTATAATTTTGCCAATCATTTGCTCTTATTTGACCCCAGGGAAGCCCAAGTATCAATTTTGAACGAAATCGGTCCAATAACAAAGAACTTCAATATGGCGGTCACTTTTTATAATTTTGCCAAACATTTCCTCTTTCTTGACCCCAGGGAAGCCCAAATATCGATTTTGAACGAAATCGGTCCAATAACAAAGAATTTCAATATGGCGGCGACTTTTTAATTTTTGGCATTCATTTCCTCTTACTTGACCCAAGGGAAGCCTAAATATCAATTTTGAACGAAATCTGTCCAATAACAAAGAATTTCAATATGGCGGCGACTTTTTTAATTTTTGGCATCCATTTCCTCTTACTTGTCCCCAGGGAAGCCCAAATATCGATTTTGAACGAAATCGGTCCAATAACAAAGAATTTCAATATGGCGGCGACTTTTTAATTTTTGGCATCCATTTCCTCTTACTTGACCCCAGGGAAGCCCAAATATCGATTTTGAACAAAATCGGTCCAATAACAAATAATTTCAATATGGCGGTCGCTTTTTAAAATTTTGGCATCTATTTCCTCTTTCTTGACCCAAGGGAAGCCTAAATATCGATTTTGAACGAAATCGGTCCAATAACAAAGAATTTCAATATGGCGGTCACTTTTTATAATTTTGCCAATCATTTGCTCTTATTTGACCCCAGGGAAGCCCAAGTATCAATTTTGAACGAAATCGGTCCAATAACAAAGAACTTCAATATGGCGGTCACTTTTTATAATTTTGCCAAACATTTCCTCTTTCTTGACCCCAGGGAAGCCCAAATATCGATTTTGATCGAAATCGGTCCAATAACAAAGAATTTCAATATGGCGGCGACCTTTTAATTTTTGGCATTCATTTCCTCTTACTTGACCCAAGGGAAGCCTAAATATCAATTTTGAACGAAATCGGTCCAATAACAAAGAATTTCAATATGGCGGCGACTTTTTTAATTTTTGGCATCCATTTCCTCTTACTTGTCCCCAGGGAAGCCCAAATATCGATTTTGAACGAAATCGGTCCAATAGCAAAGAATTTCAATATGGCGGTGACTTTTTACAATTTTGCCAATCTTTTCCTCTTATTTGTCCCCAGGGAAGCCTAAATATCGATTTTGAACTAAATCGGTGTAATAACAAAGAATTCCAACATGGCGGAAAAGTGGCACCTGTGTTTGCATACATACTTGAGATAAAAACTAATTTCATCGATATATCGATACTTTTTGGCACTTCATGCATTTCCCTACACTAGCGGCACGCTATGATGGCCGGTTTGACGTTTGTCCGCTCATGAAGTTCCGTATTAATTGATAACGACTTTGAAGGAAATAATTGTATTACTTTATTGACGATAGTGATGTGCAGAGATTCATAAATTTTATCGAATGTAGTTTTAGGTTTAGGACTCAAAATTTATTTATTAAATTGATTTCTAAAATGTATACAAGTGTATAGTCCAGATTTCCTTACTTGAGTATTCGAGTAAACAAACACCTCTTGATATGAATATCACTTATTTACACACAAATCACACATTTTTAACTATGTATAACTGTCTAGATCTATTCATCAAACACATTCGTTACGATTTACACCAAAAATTGCTTCGAGTTTACCATTATAAGATATTTATTTTCTCAAAAACGAAATAATAGCAGAACTCATTTGCACAGATTAGGAGAAAGTGACATTTCGTAACCCTAGATTGTCTATGAATCGTTGAGGTGGGGACAGGCGAATGAGTGACCTTATGAATGGATTGAATCCATGGAACTAGGAATTACGACTAGTCTTCCTACTTCAATGATTGAATCATCATTACAGTAGAGGTGAATAACTTTAGAATATAAAATATAATGGATATTGATAAAAAATAAATCACTAGCAGAAAATGATTGTAATGGTTATCTTAAATAAAATTAGATATTATTATAAAATAAAATATAGATAATCTTAATCTTTATTATTACCAAATTAAAGAACATTTTACTAAAGAAAACAGGTAAATAAAAATACACTACTGTTTTTTTTAAGAAAATTGTTTGTATCACAATGTTACCCACAAATGGGGTATACTTTAGAATAGAACAAAAATCTGATTAGTAATAATTAATAAATCTTCTTTAATTTTTTCTTGTAAATTCCTCTTTTTAATATAATTATCAAAAAGATATTGTTTAGTTACTTTTTACGTCAAATTTGTAGTAATGGTACACGTCTATGACCATCGCAGTTGGGATGAAAATCATTCAGTTGTATAATGCTTTCACATTCGTTCAATCGCTCATGCGATAACTTCCCATCCCTATAAATTGTCTTTGGTTAACATTCGGCCATTATTGTTTACTCGAGTACTCAAGTAAGGAAATCTAGACTATAGAAAAATCAGTTTGCACCATTTAAGGGGTGAATGTACTTGTGAATATGAACAATTTTCACTATGTGGACAAACCTCTGAAATCGCAAAAAAATATCAGCTGTTTCATACAAAAGGTAAAATTTTTATTTTTATATGATATATACCACAACTCGGCATTTGGTTTTCTAAATTGAAAATTTTTAAAAATGGAATCTAATACGATCGTCACATAGGATCGCTGGCTAGCACAACTACTACCTCCGGCAAACTCGCGTCAATGCTCAATGCAAAACAAAGCAGTTTCGAATTGACGTTGCTTCGAAAAGTATAAACTGTCAGTGCAATGCGATTGTGATATAGTTTTGACCTGGCTTTGGATTTCAAATATTGATACTGCATTACTGTTGACCCTTGCTCGTTAATTTGGACTCTGTTCAAGCCCTTTGTTGTGGATTTCGTCGATATGACCGAACGTACGCAGAGAACTGTTCTAAATAGTCAGACACGTGAGTTCGTAATACGCCTTCGTAACTATTTCGATCGTGAAGCTCAAAATGGAGGGCCAATTTTACCTATAACGTCAGTGGTTGAACGCGTAGCTGATGCGCTTAATATTGGACAACGAACTGTTAGACGGATAACTAAAAAAAAATATGGCGAGACTGGCACAGAAGAAAATAAACTTCACACACCAAAAAAGAGAAAACGAGCAAAACCAGTCGTAGGCATCGATAGCTTTGATGCCGATGCTATCCGAAGACATGTTTACGGCTACTATTTACAGAAGGAGTATCCAACAAGAAAAAAGTTGGTGCATTCACTGAAGGAAGCTGGATTATTCTTCGGTGGGGAAAGTTCTTTAACGAAGATTTTGAAGACCATTGGATTTCGATACAAAAAATGTAACAAACGCAAAATATTGATGGAAAGATTTGATATAGCGATGGCAAGGTATACTTTTTTACGGCAAGTGAAAGAAATCAAAAATTGGCAAAATGTTGTGTTCTTGGATGAAACATGGCTTAATGCTAACCATACTGTAGGCCGTTCTTGGAACGATGACACAGCAGCATCTACTTCCAAAGTTCCAGTAGGAAAAGGATCGCGACTTATAATTTGTCACGCCGGAACCATCAACGGGTTTGTCGAAGGTTCTCTCATGGCTTTTGCGTCAAAAACCACTGGAGACTATCATGAAGACATGAATGGAGAAAAGTTTACTGAATGGTTTACCTCAATGTTGTGTAGCCTCCCTGAACCATCTATTATAATTATGGACAACGCCCCATACCACTCGATGCAAATTGACAAGCCACCTGCCCAATCCCAAAAGAAAGCTGATATCGTCGCATGGCTTCGTAAAAATGGCGTAGATGCAAACATGAATATGTTAAAAGCGGAATTAGTACGTCTTTTAAAAGAAAACAAACCAACCAAGATCCGATACGTCATTGACGAAATAGCATTAGAACATGGGCACAGAGTTATACGGTTACCGCCTTACCATTGTGAGTATAATGCGATTGAGTTGGTGTGGGCTCAAATTAAGGGATATGCTGCAAGACACAATACAGAACCCCCATTTACCACAAAAAAAATGCTAAAATTATTAGAAGAAGCTTGTGAACATGTGACTAAAGGAGACTGGGAAAATTTTGTGAATAGAACTGTTAAATTAATAAGGGAAGATTATGAAAGAGATGTGAAAATAGATAATATTATAGAAAACGAACATATAATTATTAATGTAGGTGATGATAGCAGTGACGACAGTGAAAATAGTAGTATGGACGAATCTGATTAATTATGGCCTTTTGTGGCACCTTTTTTGGTATCTTTTGTATTCATATGTTTCTTGTGTGCATATAAAGTATGTATATTCATTTTCATTCAAATATTCAGTTCGCTCAAATAAATTAAATAAACATATACATTTTTGTTTTATTAAACCTATTTAATCAGGTACAAAAACAAAACTTAATTGTTTTTTGTTCGAGAATAAATTGACATTCCACATCACTATTGTAATGTGTCAAACCGGCCATCATAGCGTGTCGCTAGTGTAGTTGCCGAAGACGCTTTCGCACGCGTAAGGATCCTTAAGGATCCGTAAGGATCCTTTCGGATCCGTTCGCGTCCGTAAGGATCCGTTCGCATCCTTACGGATCCGTAAGGATGCGAAAGGATCCTTTCGCAAGCGAAACGTGAGCTACACTTGTAAGGATTTAAGGCACTTTTAGGTACAAAAAATGCGAAAGCCGAATCGATGCAAAAAGCCGAATTGATCCGTTCACGTTTCTATGGAATTTGACAGTTTTGTATGGGCGAAATCCGAAACGATCCTCACAGATGTGGTTCCACCCTTAAAATTCCGACTATAGTAGATACTTCATCATTGAAAATTTGAAATCCAGATAGGTACCGCTGTCAAATTGATACCCCTGCAAAAAATCACATCGATCTGTTGCTTCGTGCTTCGTTGCTAACTCAACGCATAAGTTTTATTTGTTCATACTTTTCCCGTCCTCCCTAATAATGCCTGTCAACTTGCCCCCCCCCCCCCCCTTGGTCATCGGCTGGCGACGCTCTTGATTAGGAGACAGAAAGTAACGTATTTTTGTAGATTCTTATAGTACTCATGGAAGTAGGACTGTAATTATTGTACGTTACAGTGGTGAAGTTGAACTGGAAAAGTTTATTTCACCACTACAAACATTTTAATGCAGTAAAAGTTAAAAAAATCGGCCAAGTGCGAGTCGGGCCTCGCTCTTTTAGGGTTCCGTTAAAAAAAATTACTTAAATAAAAATATTTCCATGTACCCATGGAAATAAAATTACTTAGGTACAAGCTTTTAGTAGAAACCATAAACTTTATATTAAGAACTCAAAATGTCTATTGGTGATAGCAGTGTGAATTCAAAATGTCTGTGTATAGTGAAAAATTAATGTCCCGAGAAATCTAGAAATTGATAAATACAACAAAGCATTTTATGAAGATTTACTACAGTGGAAAAGCGAGAAAAAATTCTACCATGAATTTTTTAGAGTTGAGTTGAGTTTGAGAATTGTAAATTAATAGATAATATATTAATTTCAATTATGTGATTCGTCTATTATTTTCCTCGTAGGTGTAGTATAAAGCACTATGTATCACTCGGGAGAAAGTGCGATTCCTTACTCGGGTGTATTAAATGTCACCCTCGTATGTAATCGGTCACTTTCACCCCTCGTTGAACAATGTACTATTATTTAATTTTTTAAATTAAATTTAATGTATTAAATGTCACCCTCGTATGTAATCGGTCACTTTCACCCCTCGTTGAACAATGTACTATTATTTAATTTTTTTAATTAAATTTTTTAAATATTATTTGTTGTTATAGCGGCAATAGAAATATATAATACTAGCTGATGCCCGCGACTTCGTCCGCGTGGATTTAGTTTATAAAATCCCTCGTGAACACTTTCCGGGATAAAAAGTAGCCTATAGTACCCATGCAAAAAAATCACGTCGATCCGTTGCTCTGTTGTGGCGTGATCGAAGGACAAACCAACAAACAAACACACTTTCGCATTTATAATATTAGTATGATTAGAATATTAAAGTGCATAGGAAAACACTGTAGCATTAAGTCCATACGATGTATTACATCCATACCTACTTTGTAGTATGTAGGTATAATGATCGTTTGGCAAAATCTGACGCCTTTGGAGTAGTTTGACTTTGACAAAATAGGGCTATGCACGATGGCTGTATACGATAAAGTACGCTTGCCAGCTTAAGATGAGCCGTTCATTCAAAGTATCTTGTAGATTCCGGGGTTCAAGTTATTTGGACCTTATACTGAAGATCGTGATGTCTATAATTTCTGAACTACGAAATTGACGACCTTGAAATAATTACAGGACAATCTCTAAAGAACCTGCTTTCTAACAAAAAAAGAATGATTAAATCGGAATACGCCTTAATGAATTACAGCGAAATACACATTTTGACTTTCATCCCCTCTCCCAAGGGAACCGTGCTGAATTTCGGAATAAAAAGTATCCTATATTATACCTCGTAGTATTAACTTAAATCGTGCCAAGTTTCATTTAAATCCGTCCAGTAGTTTCGGCGTGATGCGCGGCCAAGATACAGACAGACAGACAGACAGACAGACAGACAGACAGACAGACAAAAAATTAAAAAAAAATTGTTTTGGCTTCAGTATCGATTATAGAGTGCCCTCAAACAAAAATTTTCAAAATATCTTCAATGTACAGAATTGGACCTGTTACAGTTTTATTATATTATAGATAGATAGATAGATGTGAAAATTTCATCTGTCTATCTATTACGGTTTACGAGATACAGCCCGCTGACAGACGGACGGACGGACGGACGGACGGACAGCGTAGGCTTAGTAATAGGGTCCCGTTGGTACCCTTTGGGTACGGAACCCTAAAAAGTGAAAACCTGAATTCACAACTGGTTTTTGCTCTAATCAAATCCTTGTCAAAGTGTGTTTGTTTGTCGTTCAAACACGCAGCAACGGAGCCACGAATCGACTTGATTTTTTTGCATGGTTATTAAAGTGGAGGACTCGGAGAATGGAGAGTGACTTAAAGATAGTTAAAGACCTTTTAAGATCTTTTATTTCTAAAAAAACAGCGTAGTGCGTATCAGAAAGATTAACCTAGACTAGTTACTAGTAGGTAACACAAAATGATGATGTACGTTTTTTATAACGTAAAAAACAGCGTAGTGCGTATCAGAAAGATTAACCTAGACTAGTTACTAGTAGGTAACACAAAATGATGATGTACGTTTTTATAACGTAAAACATTTTGATACCTTACCTTACGTAACTACTTTAGGTACTGTACTGTGTAAGGTAAGGCTTAGACCACATTATTTTCACAAGTAGCTATTATAACGCCAGCTGCAAGAGTACCTCCCTACCGTAGTTGTAATTCCCAGTTCTATGCTCCCTACGTACCTAACACTATAGGTTAGAGGGTTCAGTGGGTTTAGGAAGGAATAGGTGCCAATTATTCCACCTTGATTCCACCAATGCCGAATAACTGATATGCCCCTATGCGACATAGTCACGTTTATGCGTTTAGCCGAGGAATTTTGACGTTTTGGCAGATTTTCAATGGTAGGTACAGTTTTTGCAATTCACGAAGGCGAGTGAGCTTTACTTGTGGTTACTTCGTGTACATGCACATTGCATAAGTGTGCGTTCCGCGAGCATTGCGCGCGCTCACACTTATATACAGATACGACACACAAACAACAATAAGTCAGTCGCCCTCGTGAATTGCAAGAACTATATTGGCTAACGGTATTGGGTATTTAGTAATGGAATATTAGGTCCACGTAGAAAAGTTGCTATATTTTTCTACAAAAAAATAAATAATGCCATAATTATCTACACACAATCTTTATTTATTATTATTGTATACTATAACCAGTCCAATACATATTATTTACATTAGGTAAATATATCACAAAATAATATCACAATATTATTTATAACATCAGACTACAAAAATATGAGATACCTACTGGTTATTAGGTATTATAAATATTTTCTTTTTTTCTTTTGAGGTGTGTATAGCTACATTAAATTTAATATATAAAAATAAATAGCCTTTTATCAACAATTTCTTTAGAGCAACAGTGTGTGTTTCCAAAATCATATTTTAATTTAATGCAACAATAAAAATCCGTATCCAGTTGTTGTATTTTTAAAATATTTTCAAAATTATGAAAAAATACTTCTTCTATATAAATAAAAATGAATGTTGGTAAGCGCATAACTCAAAAATGGATGGACCAATTCGCTTAATTTATTTTTTTGTATGTTCCTTAAGTTCCACGGAAGGTTTTAATACAAAAAAATAAAACAAAAAACTAACTTCACGCGGACGAAGTCGCGGGCATCAGCTAGTAGACAATAAATATAATTGCTTCGTCTGGTGACGGAAGGGCTGGCTCATTTTTTCGCGCAAAGGATCAGCCTGGCTGTCCAACGCAGAAATGCAGGCAGTATTCTTGGCACCATTACACGAGGGCAAGATTTTTTAATAATTAAATTAGATTAGCTATAAGTAGCTTTATTGTAACATTATGATAAAAATATAATAATATATTATAATATTAAAATTGAATAATAATTAAGGTACCTACATGAAATTAAAAAAAATTTGTTGTCTGTAAAGTCGGTTTACGGACGATAGTTTTACGTGATAACGTCTGGAAACATTGATGAAAAATTGCATACTTTTATGAATTGAATTGAATTAAGTATTATCACTGAATTATCATTATTTTGTATATTATAAAGAGAGTTAATTGAAAATTACAATTAGGACTGGCGGGCTATTGTCACAAGCCAACGCTTGGGCCGATCCTGCCTCTTTATCGTTTGTTCTGCGCTCTCGCTTGCACGCACAGCACACGCTCAGGCGGAACGTGACACTTTTTCGTGAGTGAAGCCGGTGTTCATCGATATATAAGACGTTATCACGTCAAAAAATACATATTCTTCTAAAATATAACATCTTTGATAAAATATATTTTTCTACAAAACCAAAATTGTTCTTACAGTACATTAATTATGCATGCATATCAAAGCAAAGGTACAATAATAATAATATGTCCTTAACACATAATATATCTATTTTAAAACCTTAATTAAATACCTTATGTACAAACGTCTTGCAATAGGTAGGTACACCGAAACCAAATCGAGATGCTTGTACACCCTGATGGTTTTAAGCTCCTTGCACCACAGAGAAGGTTCAAAAACATAGAACTCAAACCTGTGAAGCCATGTTTATAACTTTATAGGCAAAGGCCCAAAGGCAAAATTTTTAAACCAAAAAAATAGAAAACTGTTTTAACTGCATTCGAAAAGGAGATAACTGTGTAGAGTTTTAGGGATCTCCAACTTTTTAACAACATTTATGAGCGTTGCACCGAATAATTTGCGCAAAAATATTCTCGTTTGAGCCAGCAGAGAGATTGGTGTCTTAGCTCTTTGTATTAAGGTTTCTTTTTGGACAGCGTTGAGTACGTTGTTTCTCTTGATCATGCACAGGTCGAAGGCTTCTGCTGCTTCTAGAAGCATGTAGAAGATGTGCTCATGCTCCACGGTGGTGACGTTCTGGAGGTGGTTGAGGATGCCGTCCGGATCGCGGAACTGGGTTTTCATTATTACCTGAAAATAATAGACCTAGGTCAGTGTCTACTCGGAAATTCTGGAAAGAATATTGGTACCTACCTTTAGATATAGAAGAAACAAGCATCAGTTTGTTTCACAAATATCTTGCTCGTATGTGATTGCAATAAGAGAAGATATTCTGGGCAATAGATGTTTATGATATCTTCATTACAGGGCAGCTTAAGCCCTAGCTTAGTCTTAAGCAAGATCTATTCTTTTATAATATGTTACTACCTATAGCTTCGTTATCATATGGCACACAACTGGCGATGGGTTGAAGATTTATCAATCACTAGCTGATGCCCGCGACTTCGTCCGCGTGGATTTAGTTTTTAAAATCCCTCGGGAACTCTTTGATTTTCCGGGATAAAAAGTAGCCTATGTCACTCTCCGGGTCTTCAACTATACCCCATGCAAAAAATCACGTCGATCCGTAGCCCTGTTGCAGCGTGATTGAAGGACAAACCAACAAACAAACACACTTTCGCATTTATAATATTAGTAAGGATCAAGGCGTAAATAGTGTAATGGCAAGGTGCTGGAGTAGCGACCCCGCACCGGGAAGCGCAGTGTTGGCAGACCTCCCATTAGGTGGACCAACGACATCGGACGAGTCGCAGGGAGCTGTTGAATACAGGAAGCGACTGGATCGAGGTCTGTGGAAGTCCATGCAAGAGACTTTGTCTAGCAGGGACGTCTATCGGTTGGCAAAGAACAAGAAGGCGTAAGTAAATACATTCTGTGTAGTGGTGTAATGCACTCATGAGTTACGGTATGGGTTGGGACTTGGGAGTCCATGTAAATTTTAATCACTTAATCAACTCACCCTGGCGCCGTATCTCAGCAGGAGCGTGACAGTTTCCGCGCAAGGCTCAGTGTCGCTCGCGAGGTACTCCGCCAGCGCTGGTCTCAGCTGTGCTCCGTCGTCTTCGTTGTAGACCTTCAGGTTTGGGTCTGCGCCGCTTTCTAGAAGGATCTGTAGAGACAGAGAGAGAGAGAGAGAGAGATGTTTAAAGTTTTATGCAACTAAAGGCTTGGTTGGTATATAAAAAAATCTCTGGTCCACCAATAGACGCCTCTTAGGCAGCACTTGAATTTCACGGTCACCAGAAAATTTGTGCCCATCTTCATCAATATTCCCTAGTGATTATAAGTACCTACATATGCTAATTTTGTTTCCACCAACCTTTAGAGAGCACCTAAAGTTTAAAGCAGAGAACGATTTTTCTCGTAAAAATTACATTAGGTGAGGGATTGTATTTTGGGGCTACCTACCTTAAGAGACTCCTACTTATGGGATGAAAATGGTTGGTGAAAAATGAAAATGGACGTTGGACTACCGACTTAAGTTAAGGTTTTATACAAAGACATTCAATCTTCGGCAATCGTTTTCTATATAAGGATTCAATTTGGTTTGATAATGGTACTTAGTACCTACCTTGACCATTTCCTTCCTGTTCGTGATGTTATCGGAGCAGGCCACGTGGAGCGGGGTGCCGATCACGGAACTTGAAGAATTCACTTGAGCACCTGAAAGACAACTTCTCATTGAAATAAGGACCTTCAAAGCGCGCTCTAAGGTTCGGAAGCCATATTTCTTATGCCTGTGAATCCTTTTTCCACCCAAAGCATACGATTTTCGAATTTAGTGGCCCCTGCGATCCCGTTACAACTAAATCAGTAATGGTAATACTGTCTAAATATGATTGTATCAGTCTAACGGTCGTAAAAATCTCTGATTGTATGAATTTATGGCGTTTTTGCTACTTAATGCATTTTAACCAATATAGCGGGAGAGTACTAGCCAATCAGAGGCCATTGTGATTGTTATACTCATCAGTTCAGCAGGATCTCCTCTCAGAGAAGTTTTATAAGCCATACTCCACCATACTGGTCCAATGCAAATTGGCAGACTTCACACACCTTTAAGAACATTATGAAGAACTCTGATCAGGTGTGCAAGTTTTCTCACAATGTTTTCCTTCACCGTTGAACCTTGTGATATTTAATTTCTTTCAGAAATATAATAGGTCTTTACCTATGAAATTGCCGTTTTGTATGCAATAAGTGAAAGTACTTATTTTTTCAAACTTTTTTATTTCTGTTATTCGAAGTAATCACCCATGCAATCGACGCATCTTTTCCAACGCATTGGCAGTTTATTGATGCCTTTCTTGTAAAAATCAGCTGGACGGGAGGCAACGAACTCTTCAAAGGCATTTTGTACTGCCTCTCGGGAATTGAATTTTTTACCCACTAAAAAGTTGCCTAAATTTTGGAAAAAGTAATACTTAGTCGGTAGGTGCAAGGTCTGGTGAGTATGGCGGATGAGGGAGAGCTTCCAACCCCAGCTCTTGCAGCTTGGAGACTGTCTGTTGCGCAGTATGGGGTCGCGCGTTGTCGTGAAGGAGCAGTGGGGACGACCGATTGACCAAAGCTGGTTGCAGATGTGCAAGCTTCTCCATCATTCTCTCCAGTTCTTCACAGTACACATCTGCATTAATGCTCATGCCGTTTTTTAAAAAGCTGTGGTGAATCACACCCGCTCTAGACCACCAAACATGAAACAGTGGCCATCACCTTTTTAGGGGTCATTTTTGGTTTAGGGCATTGCTTTGGTGCTGAACCAGGGTCTAACCAACTTGCTGAGCGCTTTCGATTGTCGAACAGAATCCATTTTTCGTCGCACGTAACAATTCGTTTCAAAATTCCTTCATTTCTTTGCCTATTGAGCAGCGCAAGGCAGGTCTCGACGCGTACGTTGCGCTGGCGATCGTTATGGTCGTGGGGCACCCATCTATCAAGCCTTTTTACCTTGCCAATTTGTCGCAAATTGGATCAATATTGTTTTGATGCTTACATCAAAAGCTGCTGCTAGCTCAGCTGTAGATTGAGTTTCGTCAGCTTCCACAATCGCCTTTAATTCATTATTGTTAACCAAAGTCTCCGGACGACCACGAGCTTCATTTTTCAAGTCAAAATTTCTAGAACGGAACCGGGAAAACCAATAACGGGTTGTGCGATCGTTTGTACAGTTCTCTCCGTAAACGTTTTTGATGTTACGGGCCGTTTGTGTCGCGTTGGTGCCACGACGGAACTCATATTCCATAATTACACGAATTTTTAAAGTATCCATTATGACTAAAAATGTTAAAATGTAATGAAAATACAACGCTAATCAAAAAACAAAAGACTGAGTTTGTAAATAGAATGTCATGGTTTTAAAACAAAATTAATTTGAATTTAGAATACAGAGCCATTACTTTTTTTTATTTGAAATGACCAGTACTGAAGAAAGGCAATTTCATAGGTAAAGACCTAATACATTGATGCTTAGTTAATACTTACCAGCTGATAAAAGCAACTGCAGCATCGGCACATCTCCCTTCAATATGGCGAGGTCCAGGGCACTGGGCTTGTTGAGGTCCGGACAGTCGTAGTTCACCCTGGCTCCTTGCTTCACTAACAGGTTCACTACATCGGTATTACCTGAACCAGAATCGCATGATTTTCTTCATGATTAGAACATTCCTAGTGTTTTTAAGTACAGGGTCTGGTGACAGAGGCAGCTATTGAAGCAAAAGCAGCAAAAAAACACTGGGTACCAAAATGTATTCAGCTAAAAATTTGTTATTGAAGGCAGCAAATGAATAATCTTTTCATCATCACTTGCATGAAACATGGAGTATCGTCACATATTTACTCATGTATGTATGTGAACATCGTATACAATACGTGTTATTGGTACTCTTTTCTTTAAGCGTGTAAAAAAGAATTTTTTCATTCTGGATTTCTGCTCTATAAAATCCACTAAAAATGAATTTTGGGACGATAATTATTTCATTGTAACAAAACTTGGAGGAGAGGATATTATACCAAGAAAGATCTTCTGTCCTTCTTCATGGAGGAATTATTCGAAATCGTTTCTGGGGTGCCCATCAATTAGGTTTTGGCCTCCATAACAGATAAAACTTACCACCTAGCACAGCGTAATGCATCACAGTCCGGTAGTCGTTGCGCGCATCTGCCATCGCATTCACATCGGCTCCGTAGCTGATGAGCAGCAACACTGACTCTATGCCCTGCAACAAGCATCGTCGTCAACATAATATCAGCTATCCCACTGGTTGCTAACGAACGCTTTTCTTAAAGGTGTCGTGTGATGCGGGTTGTTACGTTCCCTCAAATATGGTTGAGCGAAGCAATGGCTGGGTCATGCGTCATGCTCGTGAACGGATGCCACCGGCGGGAATGGGGCTACTTTATGTAGTGGTGGTGTCGTGTGATGCGGGTTGTTACGTTCCCTCAAATATGGTTGAGCGAAGCAATGGCTGGGTCATGCGTCATGCTCGTGAACGGGAACAGCGGGAATGGGTCTTTCTGTCTGCTCGTCTTAACGTGTTGAATTTTAATTAGGTAGGTATGCTTTTGTGGAGCTCATTGTGGAGACACTGCATACACAGCATACTATCAGCTATTGAATCGTAGACTTGTTTTGAAAAGAGCAACCGCCGAGTTTCTTGCTGGTTCTTCTCGGCAGGAAGGGCATTCCGAACCAGTGGTAGACTCATCGACGATTCAAAAGCACTTGTAAAAAAGTTTATTTGAATAAAGACATTTATATTCTATTCTATTCTATTCTAAAGGACTACCCACTCCTGGATATCTTCCGGAACACCAAGGTTTCTTCACAAAGTTTTCTTTTCGGCGAAAACACGTAATAAATTGGAACAGGCGTCCAAAACGATGATAATTAGAAAACTTAGAAATGCAGTTTTTTTTGTAAAACTTCATCGACCTCTGCTAATAGCAGACTGAGTTTGTTGTGGGTTTTTCGGAGACCAGAGCACGTTTTGAACCCTGGTGGATTTAGTTTTCAGTTCGCCAATAGTAATTAGCACCTCACGTGCATAATGGTATAGGTACCTACTTTAAAATAATGTTTAACCTACTCAAGTACTTACTACTTACTATACGTACTACAGTGCCACAAGTATAAGTTGGCGGTGGCGTTTTGAGGAACTAATTCGGTCATCCAATTTTTATACTTTTTTGTGAACTGAACTATGAAAGGCAACCTTATCATTTAGACTACGATAACGCAAATAGGTAATTGATTATAAAAATGATTTTTCTCAAATTAAGCCTTATGTTCTATAAAATGGCCGCAGTTTAATGTTGATGTGTTGAGCACAGTGGCGCACAGCCGCGCCAAGTTATACTACACACATCAAAAGTGTCTAGGGATCAAGCATTTTTATGCGGATTTCTTGAGATTGAGATGTGGCTTTGTAATAAATTTATGATTTTATAAATTTATATGGATCCTTTTTGGTGCATTTCATAATTTGAATCAGGAACTGTCAATCAAATTCGAGTAAAAGATGAAAATCAGCTGTCAATATTTTCCCTATAAAAACATACAACGCATTGAAGACATTATTAGTGCTACTGATTAAAACCAACGTTATTATGGAGCGGCGACGTCATTTAAGCAGGGAAGAAATGCTCAGAGCCGTGGGAATGATAGAAGCTGGTTCCCGGCAACGTACTGTGGCTTTAGCTCTGAATACAAGTCAGAGTGTTATCAGTCGACTTTGGACACGTTACCGAAGCACTGGTACCGTGGCTGAGCGCCATGGAGGACGGTATCGCTGCACCACACGGAGACAAGACCGATACATTCAAATCTTAACTCGAAGAGCTCCAACAATAACCGCCATGATGTTAGCCGTGAGGCTTCATCACTCTTCAGGGAACTTAATTAGCGACCAAACAGTCAGAAACCGCTTGCATGAAGTGAACCTTCATTCCCGAAGACCGCTACGGGTACCACCTATAGCAATGCACAATCGTAGGATTCGATATCAATGGGCTCTTGAACACAGAAATTGGGCAGAAGAACAATGGCGTTTCGTGTGCTTTTCTGATGAGTCTCGTTTTGGTATGAGACCGGATACAAGACGTATACGACACTGGAGAACCCCTGGACGCCAACAGCGATTAAAATCCTGCCAGGAAGTCCATCCTTATAGTGGTGGAACCATCATGGTATTTGGCGGGTATTTGGATCGGCGGAAGAACTGAGTTGATTTGGATCAGAGGCAACCTCAACGCTCAAATTTATGCTGAGACGATTGTATCAGACGTCATCGTTCCTCTACAAGTGCAAATCGGTCCCTTATTTCAGTTAATGCATGATAATGCACGACCGCACACCGCAAGAGTTGTAAGACAGACTCTCGCCGCAGCTAACATCAATGTCCTGCCCTGGCCTGCTCAGTCGCCAGACTTGAACCCGATTGAGCATGCATGGGATATGCTACAGAGAAGAGCTCTGCCGAATATGGAGGGTATCCAGTGGCAAGAAGACCTTTTTTTGTTGTTGCAACGAACATGGGCGGCCATTCCACAGCGTGATTTGGATGAACTCATTTTGAGTATGCCAAACCGATGTTCTTGTGTTGTTAGTGTTCGCGGTAGAAACACGGATTATTAATTGTTTAAGTTACCCAATAAAATTTTAAAGAAAACTGTTATTTCAGTCTTTTTTTAGAACTTTAATGTTAGTGGTTCAAATTTCAAAAATCCCTTTATTAGGAAAATGGCAAATTTCTTTATTAATGCAAAGGTGACTTGGTTTATCGTTACTGTGACAAACGAAAACACTTTATTTGATGAATCCTTAAAGAAAATTTTAATTAATATCAATCAGGAGAAAAGTTATTGCAAAAATATATGTTGATCCCTAGACACTTTTGATGTGTGTACTTGTCGCACTCTACTCATATTAAAGAATTTTGACATTGACTTTGCCTCTATCTCTATCAGTTGCCCTTCAAATTATGGGTTCAGAATAACAAATAACTAAACTGTTGCGGCAACCAAACTCCAGCTAAATTTAGATTCAGTTGTTTCAGTCAAATTAGCATTACGTCTGATCCTTCACCAACAAATATAGCAATCTTCAAATAAGATTGCGTAATACTGATGGAAAAGAATGCAGGCACATACCTTCCTTTGTCGAGCAGCTTTCATGAGCGGAGTGAGCCCAGCCCTGTCCCTGGAGTCAGGGTTGGCGCCGAACATGAGCAGCAGCTCCAGGTACTCGGGGTCGGAGACCAGGTTGATCTCGGAGCCGAAGAAGTAGCGCTTGTTGGGGTCCGCGCCGTGCTCCAGGAGGAGGCGGGCGACCGCCTGGAAAATTATGAGGTCTTTAGAAACCTAAGGAATTTAACGCTATTTGACAGGAGTTGATGGGATTTATAGAACAGCTATTTTTTCACTCAGTTATATGGCTCTCCAAGAATTTTCTCAAGCCCTAGTTCTTCTTGCGGGTTACGCAGGACTTTAACGTTATTTGAGAGGAATTAAGGGGATTTTTATCATGCAAAACAATGCGTATAGATAACACATAGAATCATGTTGTATGACGACTTACACAATTTTCAGAGAGCAATATAAAGATCGTGTAGGTACCTACTTACTTACTTGAATTTAAATTTAGAAATCACTCAGTTATGGTTCACCTCCTAACACGATTTTCCTCCCAACACGGCCAGTTTTGCTGGTAAGAATACTTCCCTAGTTAAGTTTTTGAAATAGGTAATTTAACACCTGTTAAATTACCTATTTCAAAAACTTAACTAGGGGACTACCTAGTCCTGAGATTTTCCTCCTAACACGGCCTGTTCTTGCGGGTAAGAAACTAAGAATACTTCCCTAGTAAAGTTTTTGAAATAGGTAATTTACCAGGCCATTTTTATTTCATTAAATTCATTCAACGATTTATCTCTCCGTCGTGCTGAGTTTTTTTCCTATGAAATCCATACCATCCAGGCCCTTATGCGTGGAAGTCCCTACAAGAGACCTATTCCCAGCAGTGGATGTCTATCAGTTGACGATGACAATTTGCGGAGTACTCACATAGTGCTTGTTTCGTATGGCGAGCCGCAACGGTTCGTCACAGAGCGTGGTACGAGGAAACTCTTCGCCGGTATCGGGGCGGTAGTCCACCGCAGCTCCACTTTCCAGGAGCAATTTCACCAACTCCGTGTACCTGGAAGGGGTTTCCGTTACAATTAACTGGGCTAGTGTGGTGTGGATTAAAAAATATTGATTATATCCAGCTCGCAGTTAAAGATTTTGTAAAAATCTCATCTCATAGTATGTTTGGGAGAATGATGCCTTGTAGCTTTGAGCTAACCAGTTCATTGACAGATCAGATGCAAAAATGAGGTTCTAGGAGGCTCTACACATCTTTTTTGTTATTAAATGGTATCAAGATACCCACTTATACCCACGTTCTATGCAAGAGGATAAAATTGTCCTTTCAAATGTCAAATATGGAGAATTTTATCTCTTTCGTTTGTGTCCATGCTCTAGCTGGGGGGGAAGTTTATCCACCGTAATGTCAAACAGGGATATACTTCTCCTTTCCCCTGCTGCCATGCTCTAGCATAGGGAAAAGATAATTTTATCACTATTGAGTGGATAAAATCGGGGAATAAATTTTTTATCCCCTGCCCATGCTAAGGCTGCAGGGGGGTTATTCTCTATCTCAGGTATATTTCAGTTGCTAACTAAGAACATTTGTCGAATTCGCATTTTGTTTAAAGAAATACAGGTTTGACGTTTCTCAGTTGGGAACTTTCCATTGTTTCCCATAGAAACTGAAAAATGCCAAAAATAGACAATACGGTAGCAGGTTAAGGTATTTTTTTTATAATGTGTTCCTCCCTTTTTTCCTCCGACATGGTGACCGGAGACTGTTCTAGGTACTACATTTGTACATATTGTAAATATGGCTTTATATATATATATATATATATATATATATATATATATATATATATATATATATATATATTTTATAGACGACAGTAAAAATATTAAGCTATTGCATAGCTTTTATCGCGGGCTTTGAGCGCGGCGACCGAATCAAGAAATTCCGTAACGAAAATAAACCTAACACCGTCGTTCAGTAAGCGTTCAACATTTTAGAGGTTCACAAGTAGCTCTGTTTGGCGCAGTGGGCGAGCGGCCGCTTTCTTTACCGTATGGTGTATGATGTCGCAGGTTCGAATCTCACTCGCGAAGTAGTGACAGTGCGCTTTTCTTGTTTGTTTGTTTTTTAAATATTTTTTTGCATAATTTTTATTATGCAAAAAAAAATATTGCATAAATATTATAATTGCATAAGTTGATAAAAAATGCTATGCAATAGCTTTACCGCGGCAGTCCCCGAGTGCCACTTAATTTTTTGTATATTTTTTATGTATATAATATACATTGTTTTTCTCCTTTTTTTTTTACCCGTGCTCCGCAGAAAGATGGAGAGCACTGTATCCACAGTCGTCGGTGGCGTTGATGTCACAGCCTCGGACCAGCAGCAGGCGCGTCGCCTCAAGGTACCGCTGCCAGATGGCGTAGTGGATAGGACGGAGACCTTGCGTCACTGGTTCATTCACCTGGTGAACATAATTATAGAGGTTAGAACACATCCAATATCGTACCAGTCATCATTAGCAACCCATCAACGGCTCACTACTGAGCGCAGGTGTCCTCTCAGAGAAGGGTTATAGGCCATAGTTCACCACGCTGGCCCAATGCGAATTGGTGGACTTCACACACCTTCGAGAACATTATGAAGAACTCTGAGATGTGCAGGTTTCCTCACGATGTTTTCCTTCATCGTTGAAGCAAGTGATAGTTAATTGCTTAAACGCACTTGACTGCGAAAAGTCAGAGACCGCGCGTACCCGGGATCGAACCTGCGACCCCCCGAATAGGAGACCACTCACTGCTTCAATCTATCTATCGTACCAGTATTACGGCCAAACCGGAAAATGCCATTATTATATTGTCTGATTACAGATAAACAAAAGATAAAATAGTAAAGGCCAGTATAAAATTTATCTATCATATTCCGCTGTTCTGGGACGGAAATCATGAAGAAATCTGCTAGTCCCGAGATTCAAGAGAACACACACTAGAATTTCGTACCTAATTCCACCTTCATAATTCTTGTACCCTATTTGCAGAAGAATAACATATTGATAAGCTTTTAATCAGCATTTCATAAATAATTTAGAAATTGCTGTTTTGTTTTGAAAAGAGCAACTGCTTACTTACTTGCCTGCTTTTCTCACCAGAGTCTACTTCCCAAACCAAAACGGGGGTAGAGTCTTGACCCTTGACTTGCTATAAGAGCCATAAAGACTTTTAGGGCCAATTTCACCAACATAAAATAAGTCTTATCCGAACATAAATTTGATATTTTGACAGTATTTTCAATAGAAAAACTGTCAGAACGCCCAAATTATTCCGAGGATAAACGTCACCCGACGTTGGTGAAATCAGGGCTTAAGGTTGAAGACAAGGGTCTGCTTATGGCATTCTAATTGCGACAATGGCAGTATCATCTTCACAGGTTTATATAAAAAATTTTACTTGAAAGTGTCCAGTTTAAGAAATTAATCAAAATATCGACTAATTTGTGAGTAACTCATCACGTCCAACTCAGTACCTACCTATTTTGATTAATTTCTTAAACTGGTCACTTTCAAGTAAAGATTTTTATGTAAACCTGTGAAGATGATAATTCCACTGGCGCAATTTTTTTTTTTTTTTTTAATAAATTTAATTTACACCAAAACCAAACCACCACACCCAATGGTTGGTGAGAACCAAAGTCACCGACATAGCTCAGCGTGTCGCGAAACTGAAGTGGAAATGGGCGGGGCGCATAGTTCGAAGAGCTGATGGTCGTTGGGGTCCCAAGGTACTGGAGTGGCGACCCCGTACCGGGAAGCGCAGTGTTGGCAGACCCCCCACAAGGTAGACCGACGACATCAAACGAGTCGCAGGGAGCCGCTGGAGTCAAGACTGAAGCCTATGGAAGTCCATGCAGGAGATCTTTGTCCTGTAGTGGATGTCTATAGATTGATAAAGAAGAAGAAGAAGAACATAAATTTGATATTTTGACAGTATTTTCAAAAGAAAAACTGCCAGTACGCCCAATTTATTCCGAGGATAAACGTCACGCGACGTTGGTGAAATCGGGGCTTAATCGCTTACCTTGGCACCACACGCCAGCAGGATACGGATTTCATCCAGAGGCACCATGCGAATGATGGAGTCGGCCAGTTCACGCTGTAGCGATTTGTCGGTGATCACCTCGGAAGGCATGTTGGCTGGAACAAAACAAAGAAGGTTCTTTTAAAGTTTTTGAGCACCTTCTTGGTGCAGAAGTTATAGCTATGGTATTATAAGTGGGGGAGAACTTGAGTACAACTTCCTTCTTCTTCTTACAATTTCTCTCCTAATGAAGGTTGGTGATAACAATCCGAACCTTTTGTCTCAATAAAAATAAAAAACCAGCCAAGTGCGTGTCGGGCCACGCGCAGTGTAGGGTTCCGTAGTTGCAAGTTACAAATATAAAAAAGAGACGTGTCAAGGGACACCCGGATGGAACGTAGTACCTTAGTAGTAGTAAGTTAGTGAAGGAATTGTAATAAACTAGTGGTGTCATCTAGTATTAAATTGATTAACTACGATGAATTATTTTTAGTTTATTTCTATTGCACTGATACAACACCAAAGAGTTACTCTGGTGAAGTTACTGTTTTTTTCACAGATGGCGTTATCCAATTTATACAATAAAAAATTAGGGAAAAATTCCACATTTAGAAATTATTTAAAATAAAATTGAAAATAGAAAAGAATGTCGAGCTGGGATTCGAACCATCGACGTTGAATTTATAGGCGACTCTCCTAACCACTAGGCCATGCAGACGCTGAGTTCTAAGGCGAAAATTCCGAATACAATGCAAAATTCACATTCAACAAAAAATGACGTTTCAAAAATGTGTCGTGTCGGTTTCCTTAATTTTTTCCGTCTAGCCCCCTTCCGTACCGCGCGATAAGGAACTACGTTCCAATTGCTGACCTACGATAGTGCTTTTAATTTTTATTTATGAATATTGAATACATTTTATATATTTTGAGTTCCATGGTTTATATAAGTACTACTGCTGTGAATTTTTTCACGTATCCCATATACAATCATTTAGTAGGGGAGGTACCCTAAAAAATATATTTTTCGCAATTTTATTTCACCACTTTGTTGGCGTGATTAATATTTATACCCTTGTCAAATTACAGATTTGTAGTCTTTGAGATAAACCGTATGGACAGACGGACGGACATGGCGAAAGTATAAGGGTTCCTTGTTTACTAAGGAACCCTAAAAAAAGAAGACTATCTTGGCTGAAGAACTTCAGTCAAGCAAGACCGAAGCAGGTGGAAGTCTATGCAAGAGACCAATGTCCAGCAGTGGACGTCTATCTGTTGTTATAGAAGAAGCATGCAAAAGGTGAAAATAAATGAAATACAAAAGAACGATGACAATTTCAGGAATTATAATAATAAATTCACCAATATTTAATTATTATTAAATACTAGCTGATGCCTGCGACTTCGTCCGCGTGGAATTAGTTTTTCAAATCCCTCGGGAACTCTTTGAGTTTCCGGGATAAAAAGTAGCCTATGTCACTCTCCAGGTCCTCAAATATACCCATGCAAAAAATTACGTCGATACGCAGCTCTGTTGCGGCGTGATTGAAGGACAAACCAACAAACAAACACACTTTCGCATTTATAATATTAGTATGATACGATGCAAACTTCAGGACATTCGTGTGTTGATTGGACATAATATTTAGATTGTATTTGTACAATAATTTAAGAACAAGTGTGATCTGACGGGAATGCATTCCTATGTCACGTTCGTCCGTCATTGCCTCAATAAATAACATGTTGACGAACTTCATATTCTTCTACCGAACGTTGGAAGTTCTCGTGATTGTCACTGTTCCATATAGCTCCTCGTTGCATCATCACTCGTCATTACATAAGCTAGGTACTATTTATTTTTCTAAAAAATATTTGCCATGAAACATGACTAAGATTTTTTTGGAGTCCGAGTTCCCATCTAGTTAAATAGTATAGAATAGAATAGAATAGAAATATTTTTTATTCAAATAAACTTTTACAAGTGCTTTTGAATAGTCGATGAATCTACCACTGGTTCGGAATGCCCTTCCTGCCGAGAAGAACCAGCAAGAAATTCGGCGGTTGCTCTTTTCAAAACAAATTTACACTAGTGGTTCGCCCCGAACTGAGACCTCGCGGTAACGGTATCCCATGATTATTCATTCAATCGATACATGACGACCAAAACTGACATTATTATTATTATGCCCGTTTTCACCAAACATACCTAAATCATCCCCTATGTAGGAGTCTCTTTACGTAGGTAGCTCCAAAACACAATCCTAAGTCCTAACATCCGTCCCAATGTCCTTTTAGGTGTCCCGTACAGGATCGTGATAAGAGTTGACAGTAATCATCACATAACTTATCATAGGTAGCCCGTAAAGGTTAGGGAACGTCAGTGAAAACATTGAATTATTATGTAGGTACTAACGAGTGAAAACGGGTTAGGGGCATCTGTACAAATCGTCATCTATCGACGCGAATAGAAAATATACAAAATGATATTTAACTAAAGAATAATTTTAATTGAATAATATGTTATTATATTATGTACTTACCTAAATAATAATGGTCGACGCAAAACTGTTTTTGGGATAAATCGTAGTCAACTCCTAGTTCAATGGAATAGTACGTCAGTATTATAAGGTCTGTGGAATAGTTAATGACTGCGCCATCTATTAGCATTATTGTGAAGCTATGTGAAATTTACTGATGCTCATTAAAAATTAAATAATCTCGTTTCTTTATAATATTCATATAATTTTAGTATTTGTTGTTCAAGTACAGGATACAAGTGAAGTAAGAAAATAAGTACAACTTGAAAATATAATTATAGAAAATTTTCCCAGAGAGCGTCTTCAAGCGCCATTTTGGAAGCCCTCCATTTCGTCAATTTTAGGAAAAAAATTAAAAAAAAAAATACGGTTGTACTCTGTTCCAAATTGTCTTTAAAATGATACACAGAAAACCTATGAATCGCAAATAAAAAAAAATTTCTTCGCATTCGCTTCTATGAGAGCCCCCCTGAAATAAAGATTTTTATAACTTTTTAAGCTATTTTCGGCTGGAGGCCATCGGTTTACATATTATATCTAAATTTGAAGTAATTACGTTTAGTAATTCAAAAGTTATAAGGCTCTGACAGATGGACGGACGGACGGACGGACGGACGGACGGACGGACGGACGGACGGACGGACAAGTGCAAATCGCTCTAGTAAACTCAGAGACCTCGCTTCGCTCGGTCAAATACAGTAAATACTAATGCTATATATGCAGTGTTTCCACAATGAGGGAAGTTCCAAAAATGCATACCGACTAACTTCTATCTTAAGATGGGCAGACATAAAGTATAGCCCCATTCCCGCCGGTGGCACTCGTTTACAAGCATGACGCATGCGGCATGACCCAGCCATTGCTTCGCATAGTGGTAGAATCAATCTACTCTTTAAAAGCAGTTTATAAAAATAAAAAACTTTTCTATTCTATTCATACCCTGGCTTGAAAACCTTGTACGATGTACAAGTACATGCCACTGGTGAGACTGAAAGGGGATTAAAGTCATGACCCCAGAAGACACTCTATACTTTAACGTGTCTTCTGGGGTCATTGGATTATTCAAACCAAGACAAGTAGAGTAGATGGTATAAAGTATAATGTTATTTATTGGTGGTAAATAAAGTGGAGATAAGTGTAGGTAGGTAAGGTAAAAGGCAGGTAAGTGTATTTTGGCGGCAGCTAATTATTTGAACTAGAAACATTTATCTTAAAAGAGGAAATTTTTTTGAAGATCAAAGTACGCGATAAATACCTACTCGTGATCATCATCAATCGTTCCATGCGGAACTGTACGTATATATGTAAATACAACGTTAAAGTTGTAAAGAGCTCGAGACAAAGATGGCGGCCCTCCAACCCTGCACGCGGCCAAGTGCGATGAGCAAGTGACATCATTTGCGAACACAAAGATTTGTATTGTCTGATAGGTATTTTGAACTAGTTAGGTTTATGCATCTACTTCAAAAAACGTTGACACATTCTGTCTGTGACCCTTTCAGTCTCGCTAGGGACCAAAAACCCCCTAAATGGGAGGGGGGGGGGGGGGTCTCCTGTGTCTCGGAGAGCTGGTAAAGCCGCCGGTCATGTGCCTGATCTCTCTCAGGCGGTAAATATGACTGTAAGGGAATTTCGAGAAAGCAACTGGCTCACAAAACTGTGTTGTAAGTTTTAACGAGAGAAAAAAAGAGGTTGCTGTTTGAATGGAAACTGGACAGTAGGTAAAGCTGACTGCCAACCTTCAGTAGTAGTTCTTGAAAAAGAAGAAGAATTTTCTGGAATCCTCGAATATTTTACAACTTCATTGATAGTTTGACCATCAAAGAATAAATTCTTACTTAGATATCATGATTGGTAGAAAGCGACTTTCCTAGAAGGGTTTAATGTTCGGGAAACCCGAATTAATTGCGACGTCTCGTTCCAATTTGGATTTGAGCCAAGCTTTTTAGCTAAGCACCGGCTACGTTTCATGAAAAAGTCATCTGTCGTCGCGTCAGAGCCCGTAGATCTATCGCGTCAGCACTGAAATTGACCACCTCTAGGCCAATAACGTTGACATTTGTTTGTATCTTCAAAATAGATGGCGCCACGTGGAGTTGTATGTTTCCCTATGGTGTTTACAATAATATTATGTGCTACTAATGCTGCTGCAACTGCAGACATTTTCACTTTGTTTTGCTCGTTGCTTGATAATTTTTTAGCGATTTTATAATTTTTGTAAGCAACTGCGTTGAGCTGAATTTTAGTATCGATGAATTTTATAGACTCAACGAAATTACCTTATGTCTTTACAGAAGAAAGGGCCACAAGGAGTAGAATATTTAAGGTAAAATTAAAATCGATAGGTAAGTACCTAAACTTTTATGAAGAATAGCGCAAAAGGGACTATCTATTCGACTGCCGTTTCTTATCGTACAATATTAGAACTATAAAGACGCTTGGACGATTTAGTAAGGACGTAATTTTTAAATGTTATTCGATCAGTAAACATCATGCATATTATATTTTAAATCTATGCCGATTTAAAGCGGAAATCGCAAAAAAATAATTTTGTGATTTTCCGCCATAGGTAGTTAAATCCTAGTTAAAGATCTAGACTCTAGTAGATTGCCGCAGTTCGTTCACTTTGCCTGCCTTATTTCTAATAACTCGGCAGATTTTATAAATAATATGTACCTACTTATTTACTAACCAAAATAATTTAGAAACTCATAGTACAGAATGTTATATTATTTCCTCTCTGTTTAGGTATGACGTCAATACAAAGTTATATCGGACGCCTGCCGCCTGTTGCGACTGCCAATCAGATGGACGTTGCTATAGAAACGGCGCATGTTTAATAATAAAACTGGATGCAATGGCCTTGAAGGGAGGTTGTTTTGTTTAGTCGTTACCAACCTAGTTGGTTTTGTTTGTTTATTCTTATTGCTCTTTCCGCCTTATTCATTTCAGAATATTTCAGTTTCAATTTACTTTCTTCGTATTTTGTTTATGCTGTCGTAAAACTGTTTCAAATTAATAAATGATTGCTTGCTTACTCGTCACTGTAGGTATACCCATTGATTTAGGCTATTAGGATTTGTAGCCGCTTCGCTAAGCTACCAATCACAAATCTATGCCTATGCCTACCTAAGAACCAAATCTAATAAATCTCAAGAATTCTTCATTTTATCAAAGCTTAAATCTTTTTCTCTCTAAAAGCTAAGTATGAATACTTTCTACTTTCGTTTAGAAATGTTTATTTATTGGTCACTAAATGTCATGTTTAATTATTTTTTACTTTAAAAATAGGTAAGTACCTAATCCAACACAAGAAAAATAAGGAAAAATTCCAAAACATAACATTCGGAAAACTTTTCTCCAATCCTTATTTGTTTCAAAACAACATTTGTGTCAGTTTTCGAGCCAATATTAATCGTTGAAGAGATCTTAATTCTAAGCCTTTGACGTGATGAAAGATCGGAACAGGCGCGCAAAATGGCCGGCCAAAGCAAAATGGATTCCGAAAATAACTACACGGGCTGATGACCGCAACCTTGACACTAAACACACCGTTTTGGCATAAAGAAGAACACAAGTTAATCGGATTTTTAGGTCGTTAACTACGCAATATACAATTCCTACAGGGTTTTACTGCGCATTATTTTATTAAACTTTGGGCATAGATAAAGGAACTTACCTGTAACTACGTATCGGTTGTTTTATTTACCTACTCAAAGATGTCTCGGGTCATGGCGGGGATTCTTCTAATTAATTAAATAAACTATCACTTATAGCACAGAATATATAATAGTACTACCTTATAGTATAATTTTTTTCGTAAAATTTTATCTGTGGCTAGGTAACTAAACTGCAATAAAATAATACCAATAACAACAGGATTCTTATCAAATCCAATGTGCAAACATCCATTTTCAAGTTGTACTGTTTTATCCGTCTATACCTACTGTTTTACTCTTTGAGTATAAAGTGTTGGTTATATACTCAAAGGTTTTACTGCATGTACTACCGTCGACGCTACGAATAACGATCTTTTTGTAGAGCCAAATATTGTCAAATTCCTACTTCCATAGTCAAAACCATGGCTCAAAACAAGCTGTCAACACTGCTGACATGGACGTACCATGGACTTCACAAAGATGATGAATTTTTAGTAGTAGATGTTTATGGGACTGAAAATCCCCCGAAAAAGAAAAAATTGTTGGTCTTTGAGGAAGACCTAGCGGCTGTTATATTATGTTTTATCGGAGCAGAAAGAGACATGAGGGTATAAGGAGTTTGAAGTTGAAAACAAGCTACGCAAACAAACGGAGAAGTTTTCGTATAGGCTGGTAGAGCTTTAATGATGTTGAAACAAAAACATGATTTACCTATTTGGTATTTTTGACGTGATAACGTCTTATAAATCGATGAACACCGGCTGCACGCACGAAAAAGTGTTACGGAGCCCGAGCGTGCAAGCGAAAGCTCGGAAAAAGCGATAGAGAGGTACGATCGGCCCAAGCGTTGGCTTGTGACTTGTTTCTTCATGACGTTATCACGTAAAACTATCGTCCGTAAACCGACTTTACAGACAACAAATTTTTTTTTAATGATAAGTCTATCAATGATCCAGTGTTGATACCTACAACGTTGTAACAGTACAATAACACGTGGGCGCGTGTTTATAAACGAAAGTGCGCATTCGATTGCGCCTCGAAAATACCTACTTATTGTTTACCTTCTCAGTAGGACGTATGTGAATTGATTGTTTTTAATGTATTTTTAATACGCACATGTTTGTAAACATGATTGTAGTAAAAATACATAAAAAAGTATTACGTACAAAAGTAAGAGTAAACTTTTTTTCTTTTTCAAAGTACCTACGTGTACTTTGAAAAAGAAATCTCGTGTGGTAAGAACCATATCTTTTCGCCTTTTGTCGTTTAAAGAGATTTAGGCAGGTACATATAGGTATGTTTTAGTTTTAAACCAAAAAGTTTTGGTAGTAGGTAGGCTACCAAAACTTTTTGGTTTAAAACGAAAACCGTACAGTTTTACACTTTGCGAGTTTCAATACCTATACTTTTTTCCACAGTTTACTGTGTTTAAGATCTACCTGGATTCTGGAAGTATAATTTTTAACGCCACGACGTGTAAGTCAGGAAAATCTTTTGTTGCGACAGCTTTCGAATTTTGATTCAAGAAATTCAAGAGACAAAAAAATAATAAGACTTACAATAAAAGTGGAGGTTGTCAATTCGTCCGGTATCTTTTTTCTGCGAGATTTCTGGACCGATTCGCGAGATTTTTTTTGTGTCTTAATTTTTCAGCAAACATCTAAAGATACAATCTGCCATCGTTATTAGAATGAGTTTGCTAAACTAACGCACAAACAAACATACCATGTAGGTACATGTTATACAGATTGCTAAGTGATGTAAGCACTTAGCAATCTGTATAACATGTAAACATAACGGGTAAAAATCCTTAAAGTGCATCACATCACATCACACTTCACATCACACTATCACACTAATATTATAAAGGTGAAAGTTTGTGTGTCCGTGTGTGTGTTTGTTACTCTTTCACGCAAAAACTACTGGACGGATTTGGCTTAAATTTGGAATGGAGATAGGTCATACTCAGGATTACCACATAGGCTACAATTTATCCCGGAAAAGTAGAGTTCCCGCAGGAATCAAAAATCCACGCGGACGAAGTCGCGGGTATCGTCTAATTTAATATAATTTAGGGTAGACATTAGTAATGCTATGACAGACCAGTTTTAAACTCTACATTATCATCAGCAACCCATTATCGTCACACTACTGAGCGCAGGTCTCCTCTCAGAGAAGGTTTATAGGCCACAGTCCACAACGCTGGCCCAATGCGAATTGGTAGACTTCACACACCTTCGAGAACATTATGGAGAACTCTCAGGTGTGCAGGTTTCTTCACGATGTTTTCCTTCACCCAGCATATAATATTTAATTTCTTTAAACTTAACAACTTACCTTATTTCAGCTGAAAGTCCAAACTCGAATCACAAGGCGAACCGACACAATGGCTTTGTCTACAACGTTGAAAAAAAAAAGCGCGCGTTTTCCGCCCTCAAGTATCGAGCTTTTATTTGCAGAATATAAATTGCAAAATATGTATTCGATTATTACAGCACGTGTTAATTAAAGGAGGATATAAAAGTATATTCAGACACAAGTTGTATAACGTGTGTATTATTTTGCAGTCAGAAGCGAACTGTGGAGCATCGGGGAAGCCATGGCTGGAGCCGCGCCAATATGGCGCCTTGCCAAATACGAAATACGAATGAAAGCTGAAAGGTGGGGTAAATGGACCAGCTATCGACTTCCATATTTTATTAGGTTGTTAAAGAAAATGATAAACCTTGAAAACTTTCCATGAAAAAAAAGGTTAACCTATGCAAGTTAATTGAAACTTAATCTATTGTCCTCCTCACATAGATGCTTCTGTATCTGTTTAATTAAGGATGCCAGGTTACCTTACACGCTGCTGTTACAAAAGAAGAACAAAGTGTACGTTGTACCAATGTCAACTTTCATCTATATGTAGAGTAGGCTTAAAGTAAGCCATTACTTTGTCATTATGTTTTTTAATGACGATGCACTCACACTGGTCTGTAAAAAATAACGCTCTTTTTCTCTGCTTGACAAAATGATACGTAGTTTCTTAAATTGTTACCTACTGTGAAAACCTCTTCTGTATAATTATCTGGTTTCTCGATCAAAAGTGTGGCTTGAAATTACTCTCGTCTCATTGTGCATTGTTTCAAACGCAATTTTAGTAGCGAACTGATCTTTCAAGTTATGTGATGATGGTGAGTCGCAAAGCTTTATGAGCTTTTATAATCTAAAATTACATACGCGACTATATAAAAATAATATATATATTATAAACATATTTAAGTATACATAAATGAATACATTTGCGTACCCTACTTACCCTGAAGCACAGCCTGAAGTGCCAAGCCGTATCTAGTCGCTTATAATCCATGTTATGTCCGCACCATCCGCGCAATCGACCACTCAGTGTAGTTCATTTCTACCCACTTTGTTTTTATACTAGTGGTTCGCCCCGAACTGAGACCTCGCGGTATCCCATAATTCCCATAAGGTAGTTTTAACTATAATATTGTAATTAAAACGAGCCGAATCTGATGACGTCAATCGTCATCTGCTTTCGTGGATGGGATGCGTATTTACAATATTAAAGACAGCGCCATCTATTAACAGTATAGTAAAGTTTTGTTAAAAACATTGATGCCCATTAAAACTTAAATAATTTCGTTTCTTTATAATATTTATCTAATCTTAGTATTTGTTGTTCAAGTGCAGAATATAACTGAAATTATTGTGTAAGTTTCAAGTTTTTAAAAAAAGTGGTTTTAGAGATCTATCCTCGAATAAAATCTCCACTTTGAAAGCCCCCCATTTCGTCAATTTTAGGAAAAAAAATAAAAAAAAAATGCTTTTGTACTCTGTTCCAAATTATCTTTAAAATGAGGTACTGCAACCCTAAGAAATGCAAAAAAATTTATTTTACTTCGCATTCGCTTCTATGAGAGCCCCCCTGAAATAAAGATTTTTTATAACTTTTTAAGCCATTTTCGGCTGGAGGCCATCGGTTTACATATCATATCTAAAATTGAAGTAATTACGTTCAGTAATTCAGAAGTTATAAGGCTCTGACAGACGGACGGACGGACGGACGGACAAGTGCAAATTCACTCAAGTAAACTCAGAGACCTTCGCTTCGCTCGGTCGATAAAAAATCACAGTACTATAAGAATAAGATACCGATTGTTAATAGTTAAGTTTCTCATGTAAGTGAATTTTTTGTGATTCTTAGTGAGAATAAAGTTCTTTAAGGTGGAAGGCACGAGTCTGCCCACGAAATTCAAATTTAAGCTAATACGACGAAGTAGGCTTTTATGGCCTTCTAATTGCGCCAGTGGAATTATAATCTTCACAGGTTTACATAAAAATCTTTACTTGTAAGTGACTAGTTTAAGAAATTAATCAAAATACTGAGTTGGACGTGAGTTTACTCACAAATTAGTCGATATTTTGATTAATTTCTTAAACTGGACACTTTCAAGTAAAGATTTGTACATAAACCTGTGCAGATGATACTGCCATTGTCGCAATTAGAATGCAATAAGCCTACTTTGTCGTCTTAGTTTACAAATTGCGAAAAACCAAATTAAATTTGAATTTCGCGGGCAGACTCGTGCCTTCCAGAACGATATAATACCAAGGGTCCGTTTATAGGTGCATTTACCCTATGTTCGCAACATGCACCTGAACAACGCACTTTGCGGTCAAGTGATTGCTGATCATCATCACCTGCACACACGTGCACGTTCAACTTTTCCTGTTATCTCCAACAAAATATTATAGTGTTCTACACAGGCCAATGTACCTAATGTTTGTATTCAAAACATACTACCTACCTAATAATACTTTAATAAAACTATTGATGAAAAGTTCTCGCATTTTATTTTAAATTATAATTTATTAGCTGATACCCGCGACTTCGTCCACGTGGATTTAGTGTTTAAAAATGCCGCGGGATCTCTGATTTTCCGGGATAAAAAGTCTAGCCTATATCACTATCCCAGTCCTCAACTATTTCCATGCAAGAAATCACGTCGACTCGTAGTTCTGTTGCATCATGATTGAAGGACAAACCAACAAACAAACACAATTTCGCATATTTATTTAGTATTAGTAAGGATTACGTACGGATAGCCTAGTGGTTATAAGTTCGATCTCTTTTTTTGACGTGATAACGTCTTATAAATCGATGAACACCGGCTGCAAGCACGAAAAAGTGTCACGTTCCGCCTGAGCCTGCGCGTGCAAGCGAGAGCGCGGAACAAGCGATAGAGAGGCACGATCGGCCCTGGAAGCGTTGGCTTGTGGTTGTGCCGCCCGCCAGTCATCGTCAATGTTTCTATCACGTAAACTATCGTCCGTAAACCGACTTTACAAACAACCAATTTTTTGGGGGAATCGGGGTTCGACTAAACTTGCCGTATGAAATAACTCCGATGACGTAACTCCGAAATGCTTTAAACGCATTTATTGTTATAGTGCGTTTGGTAGGGAAAACGTCGTGAGGAAATCACGCACGGGTGCAATGAATTAATGAAGAAATTAAGATTTTCATAGAATAGAATACAATAGAAATGTTTTTTATTAAAATAAACTTTTTTACAAGTGCTTTTGAATGGTCGATGAGTCTACACTCTACCACTGGTTCGGAATGCCCTTCCTGCCGAGAAGAACCAGCAAGAAACTCGGCGGTTGCTCTTTTCAAAACAAGTTTACAATTCAATAGATACTATGCTATGTATGCAGTGTTTCCACAATGAGTTCCACAAAAGCATACCTAATTATAATTCAACACATGTTAAGACAGGCAGACAGAAAGTAAACCTTTTTCTGACAATTACGAACACAAGAACAAAAAAATCAGCCAAATCGGTCGAACCGTTTTCAAGTGATGATCTTCAACGATTACGGCAAGTGATTTTTATTTTTTAGGTGAAGATAGAATAAGAAGATAGATGATAGTCTTTTGGAATAGGTTATCTGGGTACCGAGTAAGAATCGTACCGAATACGAAAGTCGTTGGATGATCGTGTCGTAGTCGTAGTATATACAACGACTACGACACGATCATCCAACGACTTAACGAGATGACGTAAAGATTAAGTTGGGAGAAAATTCCATTTAGCGGCTTTAGATTAGCTTATGTCGGTATCATTTCAGGTTGTGGGCACACCTAGCGCAAACACAATAAACAACTCACTTAAATTATTAATTTCGCAAAGGTTCACTTCTTCTCAAAACCAGTACCATCACAAGGCTCTACAAAATTTTGTGATAATTATTGGCCGAATTATAAAGTTCAGTTTAAGAGTTCTTGAGAGGCTATATGCGAAGTTTTCCAGTATCAGTAGGTTCAACATGAATCGACCAGTAGGCTGCCGGAAAGGGTTGAACAAGGAAGGCAGAAAGGTATTGTTTTAGTGCTGTCTCCAGTGAGTGGTGACAAGGAATTGCTATATCATTAATTTACTTAATAAGGACAGATCCTAGGTACCTTATCTACATAATTTTATAAGTGAAATTAATGAGAGGCTTTATGCATCTTAATCGATTATAGGTTCCAGGATAATTATTGTCATCCGTTTACTTCACTTGTGAAAAAAATATGATAAGAAAAATCTTGAAATCTTAGTACATCCCTAAGTGTGCCCTTAACTTAAACCCACCCTTAGCTCTCAGTTCTGCTCAGTCGACGTGTTGGAGCCACATAGGCGGCAGTTTGCGAATTTTATCAACCCCCACAGCAAACAAATACGGTAAGTCATTAAACCTTAACTGATTCTTTAGAATTTAGATGGTCTACCTAATAATTAAAACTTGAAACAATATTAAACCCCTCGGAAAGTTATTGAAGCTGTGTTTACTTAGTCTTCAACTTTGTCTAATTCTATCTAGGTAAACAATACCTACCTCAAAAGTTTTTGCATGAAAATATATTGTGATTTATATAACGAATTAGTTTAAATTATCTTCCAACCGTGACATCGAAGCAGTGGGCATATTTTGAATAATTTCAATGGATTTTTCTAGCATCCTACTTTAGTGCAGTACTAAAACTATTGCTTAAAAATAAGCATTATAATTAGCTCAATACGACTCGAAGACTAGTCTTCAGGCACTGCGAGACTTTGGACGAGAAGATTTCAAAGCTTCCCGAACGCTGCCCAGCCGGTTGGATTCGGCGGCGGCGGCATAATTATTAGTAGGTTCTTAATACCTGTGTAGTTCTTCTTGTGATTTTAGTCTTCAGGTTTCTCTGGCCACCCTTGAGACACTATAAAGTCTTAGGCGAGATCTATAGATCGTACTCTGGTTCCGCTGAAGACACAAGATAGAGTTATAATGGGACACAAACATGTTCCGAAATAAATCTGTCTCGTTTTAACTCAGTCTTGAGTCTGAGCTGAGTGAGAGATCTACAGATCTTACGCTTAGATGATACCGAATTCAATCTCTATCTCATCATCATCATCATTAACAAACAGCGCAGGTCTCCTCTCAGAGAAGGGTTATAGGCCATAGTCCACCACGCTGGCCCAATGCGAATTGGCGGATTTCATACATCTTCGAGAACATTATGAAGAACTCTCAGATGTGCAGATTTCCTCGCGATGTTTTCCTTCACCGTTGAAGCAAGTGATATTTAATTGCTTAAACGCACTTGACTCCGAAAAGTCAGAGGTGCATACCCGGGATCGAACCTCCGCCCTCCGAATAGTAGACCATTGTCCTAACCACTAGGCTATCACTGCTTAGGAAGAGGTACTTACCTACACAGAATCTATACAAATAAATATGAGATTGAATAGTCTGTCTGTGTTTTTATTTGAATTTTCTAGCCCTTTATTGAGCTCATATGTGTATAGTGAACAGTGGTTACACTAGGCTATATCACTGCTTTTTCTCAATCAATCTCTATCTAGTGTAAGGTGTTCCCTAGATGGTGTACACCCGCCCCTCTTCGGTGCCGCTGCCCACGGTGTGGCACCGCTTCACCGCGCGCGGGGTCCCACTCCGGGTGCAGGACCTCACGGACCAGCTGGTGGAGCCCGCTGTACAGCTGCTGCTCAAGCACTTCACGGCCGATGAGCCGCCCTGCAAGTACATAGGTAATAATGGCCTCCCCACCGAATCCGGTCACGGCGGCCAACCTCAGAGATTAGCGCGGGAGATATTATAGTGCACAAGTTTATGCGCAACCACAAGTGCACTCTCCATTTCCTCACTCTCATAGTCCGATGGTACGGACAATCCAACACGATCGGAGAGAGATCAGGCACAGGACCGACGGCTTTACGTGCTTGCCAAGGCACCTAAATCCGTTGTTTTAAAAAAAGTGTTATGATTTTAGCAGTTTGTTTCTATTTATGTATGTTTCACCGTAGCGCCTAAACTATTGAGCCGATTTTGATGAATATGGTGTTGTTCCTTCATAAAACTCCTAAAAGTACAAAAGATCTAGAATGGTTTAAAGTGTCTTTGCTAATTCTGAATGAAATTAATCTCTGATAGGACGAGTTTCCCATTATATGTAGATTGTAGGTATCACCATCATCATCATAAGCAACCCATCAACGGCTCACTACTGAGCGCAGGTCTCCTCTCAGAGAAGGGTTATAGACCATAGTCCACCGCGCTGGCCCAATGCGAATTGGCGGACTTCACACACCTTCAAGAACATTATGAAGAACTCTCAGGTGTGCAGGTTTCCTCACGATGTTTTCCTTCACCGTTGAAGCAAGTGATATTTAATTGCTTAAACGCACTTGACTCCGAAAAGTCAGAGGTCGATCCCGATCGACCCGGGATCGAACCTGCGACCCCCCGAATAGGAGACCACAGTCCTAACCACTATAGGCTATCACTGCGCATATGTAGGTATGTACAGGTGGAATATAATATGTATTTTTAATGTCCTATTATAGCAACTGTCTGGTGACATTGATGATTAAGGATGTATTTCAATTTAAGAGATCAACAAGCATCCCGGAGCTCTAGCCGAGCTAGAGAAGCTGTGGCGGGACACCATCAAGGACCGTGTGTCCGTGGTCTGTGTAGAAGATAGAGACGAGCCCACGGAGGTCATCGGCGTTAACGTACTCACTGTGTGCTCTAAAAGTGACAAAGAAGAAGAGTTCCAGGTAACTGAAGCTTACATCGTAAAGCAGGGCATATTATACGTGATATAGGATGGACCCACGATCTTCAGGAGGAGAGAATTTCCCTTTGTCTTGGTCCAGGGTTTCTGTCACCGTTAAAATAAAAGATATGTTTTTCTTTTAGTTTTCTCTACATGTATTCCCTAGATGCCTTTCAGTCCGATCCGTCCAGTGGTGTGCGTTATTTGTACCTAATCTGTGGTTATAGGTCAGTCAGTCAGTCGATCACCATTTCCTTTTGTATATTTACATGGATATGTATTTATTGATTTATTTTTTATGAACTGCCAACATGAATACATGACAATATTGTATTAAATATAGTTACTGGCTAAAGTGGTGAACATACATGTAACCTAAATAATTACAGGTAGTTACATCATGCATTAAAGTAGAAAGTCGCACACATCTAACAGAGCTTACAAATAGACTCTATATTAAAAAAACCTAATATTAATTAAAATTAAAAGGAAAGTTAACAATGCCATTAAGCATTCATGGAGGCGCCAAAAAAAAGGAACTATGATCATCTTAATATTTTACACTAGCTGCCCGGACGTTGGACCTTAAGGAACATACAAAAAAAATTAACCGAATTGGTCCATCCATTCTTGAGTTATGCGCTTACCAACATTCATTTTTATTTATATACTAGCTGATGCCCGCGACTTCGTCCGCGTGAATTTAGTTTTTGTTTTTTTTTTGTATTAAAACCTTCCGTGGAACTTAAGGAGCATACAAAAAAATAAATTAACCCAATTGGTCCAACCATTCTTGAGTTATGCGCTTACCAACATTCATTTTTAGGGTTCCGTACCAAAATGGTAAAAATGGAACCCTTATGGTGAGACGTTCTCCGTCCGTCCGTCTGTCACAGTCGATTATTTCAGTAACTATTAAAGCTATCGACATGAAATTTGGCATAGTTGTGTATAATAGTGGCCCAACATAATTGGAATAAAGAAAAGTCGAAAATTATTTTTAGTTTTATTAAAAAGGGGGAAAATCGGGGGTTTAAAATTTCAAAGTAAAATAACTATACCGAGTGGGGTATCATATGAAAGGCCTTTACTTGTGCATTCTAAAACAATTTTTTATTTATTTCTATATGTAATAGTTTTTGAGTAATCGGCCAAAATGTCGAAAAAAATACCGTTCCCCCCCTTATCTCCGAAGTTTACCAATCGAAAAATCTGAAATAATTATGGTCAATAGAGGTTTATGTATATTTTACAGGAAAAATAAAATCAACGCGAATATTATTTTAGTTTAATTAAAAAAGGGGGAAAATCAGGGGTTTGAAATTTCAAAGTAAGATAATTATACCGAGTGGGGTATCATATGAAAGGCCTTTACTTGTACATTCTAAAACAGTTTTTTATTTATTTCTATATATAATAGTTTTTGAGTAATCGGCCAAAATGTCGAAAAAAATACCGTTCCCCCCCCTTATCTCCGAAGTTTACCAATTGAAAAATCTGAAATAATTATGGTCAATAGAGGTTTATGTATATATTTACAGGAAAAATAAAACCAACGCTCTAACTAGCACAGTTTTTTTTATATTAACAATAAACCTTTACAAACAAATTTTACGATAAATAAGTAAATTAATATAATATTATCGTTTTACTTTTACTTTTGGAGTACGGAACCCTCGGTGCGCGAGTCCGACTCGCACTTGGCCGGTTTTTTAGGGTTCCGTACCCAAAGGGTACCAACGGGACCCTATTACTAAGCCTACGCTGTCCGTCCGTCCGTCCGGCCGTCCGTCCGTCCGTCCGTCTGTCAGCGGGCTGTATCTCGTAAACCGTAATAGATAGACAGATGAAATTTTCACATTTTATGTATTTCTATTGCCGCTATAACAACAAATAATAAAAATTAAATTAAATTAAAAAAATTAAATTAAAATGGGTAGGTGGGTAGATGGAAATTTTTTAATTTAATTTTTTTAACGGAACCCTAAAAGAGCGAGGCCCGATTCGCACTTGGCCGATTTTTTATTTATTTATATAGAAGATAGATAGATAAGAAGATTTAAATTTAGATACCTAATTAATTTGTCACTAAATAAAATATCAATGAAGTTATCCAGTGAAAATTTCATGTATAATCTATTTATTGTTGTATTCCTTGAATTGAATACGAAATTCAGAGTAACTAGAATACAGTTTATCATCGGTAATTTGTTTACATCCAACCATGTTTTCCGATGGCCGTTAGGGTCGTAAGGTCCTCGAGTGGAGCCCGCGTCCCGGCAAACGGAGTGTAGGGCGCCCCCCGGCTAGATGGAGCGATGACATCAGAAGAGTGCAGGCATCGATTGGATGCGAAAGGCCGGGGATAGGCAACGTTGGCGCTACTTGAAAAGAGGCATATGTCCAACACTCTGCAGCACTCTGGTTGATGATGATGATGATGTTTTCACAGACGGAGGACAGGATCTGGGCGAAGCTGTTCGGTGCCGTGGAGTTGGTGGGCAAGAGTGTGGACATCTTCGAGAAGTTTGGTGTGGAGCAGTACCTGACTGCGTACGGGCTGGTGGTGGCGCCGCCGTGGCGGGGCTGCGGCGTCGGGAAGGAGATACTGCTGGCACGGTAAGACGCAGTGGACCTTATTAGTAAGTGAGTTGGCACTGTCGAGTGTTGGCACACTCGACAAGTCTGGTGTAGGTGTGGAGTAGAACTGCAGGGGAAGGCTGCGGTGTCGGGAAGGAGATACTGCTGGCACGGTAAGACGCAGTGGACCTGATTGGTAGGTGAGTTGGCACTGTCGTGAGTTGACAGATCTGGGGTAGGTGTGGAGTAGAACTTGACTGCGTACGGGCTGGCGATGTGGACGATGGTACTCGTACTGCAGGGGAGAAGCTGCGGCGTGGGAAGGAGATACTGCTGGCACGGTAAGACGCAGGTGGACCTAATTGGTAGGTGAGTTGGCACTGTCGAGTGTTGGCATACTCGACAAGTCTGGTGTAGGTGTGCAGTACCTGACTGCGTACGGGCTGGTGATGGACGAAGGTTCCTCTGCAGGGAAGAGGCTACGGCGTGAGAAGGAGATACTGCTGGCACGGTAAGATGCTGTGGACTTGATTGGTAGGTGAGTTGGCACTGTCAAGTGTCGACAAGTCTGGTGTAGGTGTGGAGTAGAACCTGACTGCGTACGGGCTGGTGATGGACGAAGGTACTGCAGGGGAAGGCTGCGGCGTCGGGAAGGAGATACTGCTGGCACGGTAAGACACAGTGGACCTGATTGGTAGGTGAGTTGGCACTGTCGAGTGTCGACAAGTCTGGGGTAGGTGTGGAGTAGAACCTGACTGCGTACGGGCTGGTGATGGACGAAGGAACTGCAGGGGAAGGCTGCGGCGTCGGGAAGGAGATACTGCTGGCACGGTAAGACGCAGTGGACCTGACTGGTAGGTGAGTTGGCACTGTCAAGTGTCGACAAGTCTGGGGTAAGTGTGAAGTAGAACTTGACTGCGTACGGTCTGGTGATGGACGAAGATACCGCAGGGGAGAAGCTTCGGCGTGGGAAGGAGTTACTGCTGGCACGGTAAGAGGCAGTGGACCTGATGGGTGGGTGAGTTGGCACTGTCGAGTGTCGACAAGTCTGGTGTAGGTGTGGAGTAGAACTTGACTGCGTACGGTCTGGTGATGGTTGATAGCACTGCAGGGGAGAGGCTGCGGCGTCGGGAAGGAGATACGCACGAGATGCGGCACGGTAAGAGGACTTGATGGGTTGCTCACTTAAAATGTTGGTACCTACATTGACAAATTGATAATTAAAAATCTTATAGAAAAATACCGATTTCAAATAGGCTGTATAGGTACCTCAGAAGTATACAATATGTAGTCATACCTACAAGAAAAAAAGTACGAAATCGACGCAAGCATGTACTTACCTACAATCAAAAATTATTATTTTACTGACAGTAGGCTGTACTAGGTACCTACTTAGATGTTATACGCTCGTTGTTTTACCTACTTCATTGAAAAAAAGATGTTAAATGTTCTTATCAAAAATACTTAGCCTGAAAACTTAAATAAAAATAACAAAATCCATAAAGGAGAATGGGCGGTTTCGTCCCCAGTGGTGTATCAAGTTGTGATATATGTCATTTGAAAGGTCATGATAATAGCTTCATTTTATTGTATGACACCAACTGTGAGACTCGTGCAGGGAAAGAACTATGTTATTTTTTATTTATTTTTTTAATTTTTTATTATCTTCTTTATCAACCGATAGACGTCCACTGCTGGACAAAGGTCTCTTGCATGGACTTTCACAGGCCTCGGTCTAGCGCCGCCTGAATCCAGCGGCTCCCTACGACTAATTGATGGGTCACACTGCACTTCCCGGTGCGAGGTCGCCACTCCAGCACCTTGGGACCCCAACGACCATCAGCTCTTCGGACTATGTGCTGTGTCGGTGACTTTGGTTCTCCTACAGATCTCATCATTTCTGATTTGATCTCGCGAGGATACCTACTCCGATCATAGCTCTCTCCATCACCCGCTGAGTGACCCTGAGCCTTCTTATGAAGGCCACAGTTAGCGACCATGTCTCTGATCCGTAAGTCATCACTGGCAGCACGTACTGTTCGAAGACTTTAGTCTTCAGGCACTGAGGGATTTTGAACTAGAAGATATCTCGGGGCTTCCCCAACGCTGCCCAGCTGAGTTGTATTCGGCGGTTGATCTCTTTTTCGAAATTGGACCTTCCTAGCTGGACTGTGTGTCCCAGGTATATACACTCGTCCACAATTTCGATTGCAGAATTCTCAACGAGTACTGGGTGGATCGGACCATGAGCATTGGACATGATTTTCGTCTTGCTCATGTTCATTTTCAGGCCCACCTGTTGAGAAACCCTGCTGAGATCGTTGAGCATAGTATTGAGGTCTCTCAGAGTCTTTGCTATGACTACTATGTCATCGGCAAATCGCAGGTGAGTGATGTACTCGCCGGTTATGTTGTTGGCATCAACATAAACGGCGAGTACATCAGTACGTTTCAATCCAGAATCTTAAAGACGTCCTCCAACGCAGCGGTAAAAAGCTTCGGGGAGATCACATCTCTTTGTCGTACTCCACGCAGTGAGTGGTTTGGCCTCGTAGTCTGGTCCTGTATACGTACTGACATAGTTGCGTTTTCATACAAGCACTTCAACACTTGGATATACCGGCAGTTAATCCGGCATCTCTGCAGCGACCTCAATACAGCCCAAGTTTCCACCGAATCGAAGGCTTTCTCATAGTCCACAAACGCTAAGCAAAGTGGCCGATTATGCTCTTCCGTCTTTTATATATAACCTACCGCAGCGTATGAATGTGATCTATTGTGCCAAAGCCTTTTCGGAATCCGGCTTGTTCGGGAGGCTGGAAGTCATCAAATCTACGAGCAAGGCGATTCGTAATGACTCTCAAGAACAACTTATAAACCTGACTCAGCAACAAGATGGGTTTATAATTCTTCAACAAGGTATTATCACTTTTTTGAAGAACCGTTATGCCCTCGTGAACGACGGAATTGAATAATCGCTTAAAATCTTGTTTTCTACCCACTTTCAGGAGTTCCGCAGTGATTCCTAGAGCTGCTTGAGAACCATACTAATCTCGTATAGGCTGACGTCCGGGATATCTTCGGTATTGTGTCAGGTCAGTTTGGCTCTGGGATATTTGACAAAATCTTCAACAGGTTTTTGTGTCGTGGTATATAACTGTTCATAGAACTTCTCAACCTCTCCCAAGATCTCAGGTCGAGAAGAGACGAGACGACTGTCCGATAAACCGATCTCTCGCGAACACTTAGCCTCTGTTTCGCTCGATGGTATCTTTAATACACTTGGTTTAATACCAAGACACGAAGGTCACGAGTTTGTGCCGTAGAGATCTGCCTTTTAATCCTCTGGTAGGCAGCCGCGTCTGCCGATGACTGCAGCCTTATCTCTTGTCTCTCCTCCATGAGCTTGAGAATATGCTCAGAGAACTTTTCAGTTATTTTCCTTCGATGGGTTTTAAAGAATTTAGACCCAGATTATGGACAGTTTCCATGACCCTGTTGTTTAGATCGGCCCCAGAAAAGCAGTCTGCTAGGCAATCGAATCGGTTCTGCAGTTTGAGTTGGAAGGTTTCGGGGTTTTGGATATGAGCACGAGAAGGTCGGAGAGTTGACTTCACCAGTCTGGCCCTTTTCAGCTTTACATTAATATTCAACGTGCCTCTTACCATCCGGTGATCGCTCCCGGTTTTCACCCTATTGATCACAGGGACATCATCATACTAATATTATAAATGCGAAAGTGTGTTTGTTGGTTTGTTCTTATTGAAGAATAAACCAACAAACACACTTTCGCATTCACGCCGCAACAGAGCTACGTATCGACGTGATTTTTTGCATGGGTATAGTTGAGGACCTGGAGAGTGACATAGGCTTCTTTTTATCCCGGAAAATCAAAGAGGGAAAGGGAAAGGGAAAAATCCCGCGAGAAGATTTTAAAAACTAAATCCACGCGGACGAAGTCACGGGAATCAGCTAGTTGAATATATGTCGCTTGGTCGACATAAGGAATAAAAAAACCGTATAATCTAAAAAACACGGTCTTAGACTTTCACGGGCTTAAAAAAATTAAATGATTTCTAGTTCTTTCCCTGCACGAGTCTCACAGTTGGTGTCATACAATAAAATGAAGCTATTATCATGACCTTTAAAATGACATATATCACAACTTGATACAGTCTGGGGACGCAACTCATACAAAGGTGCCCATTCTCCTTTCTCATCAAGTACCTAAGTAGATTGCTTGGGGCGAGAAAGTTGGAATTTAATGAGGTTATTGCAGAATAGGCTATTTGACTACTTTTAGAAAATCATCTTAAATTGTTAATAATGCTATGCTGAAGCTAACAAAACATATATTTCGGCATAATTTTCATTATTTTTCATAAAAATCGAGAAATAAATTCAAAAAAATAAATTGCCGCCGAAACGTTCCATTTGCTCTCATGACGTAACAGTTCACATGTCAAACAATGACAATTTTATAATATGTGTTTAGGCCGCGTGTCGCATACTATTTGGTATTTAATAAAATAGTAACGAAGAAAAACAGACGAAATTAACCTATTACGCCGCACAAACACGTCGAAATGTATGGACAAAATGAGAATTCCATAGGTGGTGTGGACTGTGACGTCATTCGAGATCACGGAACGTTTTCGATCACGTGACCATGGCCAGAATTATAGCAATTTTATTTAATGTTTTCTAATTAAATAAAACTTTATTTTTTAGTTTTGTCGTATGGAATAATGTTTTTAGATAATAATCTTTTAGGATGACACCAAATGAAACGATATTTTTAATATAGTCAAATACCGTATTCCTGGCGAGCCGCATATCGCGGCGTCTCCAATAATTCCATCCCGATCCTCCTTCGATCCTCATAGCTCGAATTCCAATTTAACTTTATAGTCCATACAACTGACACCTTACCTTACGTCTCTATAACTTAAATCAAGTGTCTTTAATAATAATTAATATTAATATCAGCGGTCTATAATCTGAAAGACTGAAAGCTGCGGTCAAAAAATACACTGGAAAGTACCTACCTATATAGTACAGTATACCTTTTGAATGATACCCATACTTTGATATTAAATCTGTGACAGCCGAAACACATGTGTTTCGATTTTCGGCTGTCACAGATATCTTACTATAACGGCGCCTCACGCAACTTCCAAAAAGAAATGAAATCCCACCAAAAACATTTTCATGTAAAATGTTGCCGAGACCATAATATGGCTGCACTGTCAAAAAGTTTGATTTCATGAAGAACCAAGCTTCTAATATTACACGCCCTAAACCTAGAAGCCCTAACTTCGCGAACTCTACACCAATATGTGGCTTGGCCGTTTCGTAACTTCAAGAACACATTTGTACATAACAGAAAAGTAATAAAAATTATTATAAATAGGTAAATTTTTTAACTTACGCCCACGTTAAATGTAACGAAATAGGATTAGGATAGGATTGTCATAATCTGTATTTTCTTGAAGCGGTTATTATTGAATTTGTTTATTGATTGTCATTGATGACATAAAATACAGCTTTTAATATTTTTTTCAAAATATTTACAAAAATTGTAAAAGAAAACTTCCAGAGTAGAAATAAAAATGAAGTCACCGCGCAAAAGGAAATGTATTTGTAATACAGTCGCTATTCTCAAACAGATTACTGGAAAACCGGAGCCGCTGAAAAGTACTGAACTGAATAAAATCCGCTTAAACTTGTTCACGGAAAGAAATTCAGATGGAACAGGGTATTTGGTACTAAGGGGCAAAGATGTTTTCGATAGATACAAGCGACGTGTTGCTGACACAGACATAAGAGCGATATGCCTGTATATAAAAGAAGAACCGCGAAGAATCACCAGATTAGACCTCAGCTACAACAGTATATCAGATGTAGGTTTCTTCAAACTATTGAAAAAGATTCTTGTCAAAGCCCGATCGAGTGTTATAAACTTAAACATAATGAACAATAATCTAACAGAGGTATCAATTTTGAATTTAGCGAAATACGCACAGTTAGTGAATCTAAAATACCTGAGATTGAACGGTAACGATTTTGGAGTAAACGGTGCTGAATACTTTGCAGACTTTCTTAAAAAGAACGTTACTCTTCAATATTGTGATATCGGAGAAACAAATCTGACTCTAACAGGCGTAGCGCACATTATCACTGCGTTGCGTTATGATCATGGAGGCAATACCACTGTAAAAGTACTAGATTTTAGTCGAATCATACCTCTATTCAACCGTTACTCATACGAAACTAAATGGTTAGCATACCACATTGAATATCTACTCGAACGGAATTCTACAATAATAGAGTTACATCTGCAGAAAAACCAATTCATTGGCCATGATGTGGAATATTTCGTTAGAGGTCTCCGAAGGAACGACACTTTGTTATATTTGGATCTGGGTTTCAATAGAATTGGCGAATATGGTGCCGAACTACTTGGCAAATACTTGGCTGAAAAGCCGCAATTGATTTTTTTGAATGTAGCTGGAAATGGAATAAAAGATACGGGTGCGAGAACATTGAGTTTTGGACTGCCATATTCGAAAGTTCGTGCGCTGGATGTAGGTTATAATAAAATTACTGACGATGGTATTCTAGATATACTAAATACGCTTAAGAAATACTACTTTTTGCGCTTCTTGAATATATGGGGCAATACTATAACTCATGTTAGTTGTGAAGTTATAGAGAGAATGCTGATAAGCGGTGCGTTATTTCAACACACTCTCGATGTTAAATTGTATGAAGTCGACGATGTTCTCTACGCAGCATACTACCCTAATCCAGCGAATAGAAACAAGCATTTGTATTACGATGAGCTAGACTACGGGTGCGCTCAGCCGATTTATCATATAAAGAGAAATGTGGTGACAGAAAAGAAAGTCGTTAAAGTTGATTGTAAACAACGGCATAAACTCGATAAAACTGACAAAAATAATTTCTAAGGAGTTATGACATAATTAAAACAAGCCATTGAATTGGAATATAAACACAAAAAAAGACAAAATGTTGAATTATTCTTATTTTATATATAGAATTTTGATTATTTGGATGGTCATCGTGATAATTTTATGATCGTTAATGTAGATAGTGTTATTCTAGTATTTATTTACTTTAATTCTTACACAGTTACTTTTGTATGAAATATAATTTTATATTTATTATACTTTTTCTTCTTAGTCTTCGTCTTTTTTATCAAGCGATAGCGATTCACTGTCGAACAAAGGTCTCGTGCATGGGCTTCCACAGGTCTCGGTCTTGCATCGCCTGTATCCAGCGACTCTCCCTGTCTCTTCTGATATCGGCGATCCACCTAGTGTGGGGTCTGCCAAAATTGCAACTCCCGGTGCGGGGTCGCCACTCCAGCACCTTGGGACCCCAATGACCATCATCTTATATATTTTATTTAAAAAAAAAGAAACCTCGTTGGAATCGTCACACTTTAAAAAATCATTTTTAGGTAATCACACAGCTGTGTGGGTAACACACGGGTGGCAAGTTGCCGATATAGATTCTTTTTAACCTACTTCAAAAAAGGAGGAGGTTATCAATTCGTCGGAATCTTTTGTTTATGTATGTTCACCGATTACTCGAAGACGCCTGAACCGATTTGGAAAATTCTTTTTTTGTTTTAAATACTTTCCAGGGGGTCCCATATAAATTTTATCAAAATCGGTAGAGCGGTTTTTAAAATAATATCAACAATAATTTTATATACTTTGTAGTGGCGCCGGAGTTTAAAATCAATTTTTTAAAATATTTTCTTATATTCAATTATGTTGTTGTCATGTCAACTCTATCGACATATAACAATAAAACTTAACATATCTTAGCAATAAACTTATCACACACTACCAAGGTCCAAGACGTCCGAAAGTCACTGAATGACGGCAAGCAGCGACTACATCACACACTTTTCTAGCCAATTCTGATGTGGAGTTTGCCAGGAAACTCTGACCAAGTCCCACATTAATCCCCGCCTGTTAAGGCGGATTATACGAGTCTGCCCGCGAAATTCAAATTTAATTTGGTTTTTCGCAATTTGTAAACTGATACGACAAAGTAGCTGCTTATGGCATTCTAATTGCGTCCGAAAAATGTCCGAGAATCAAGTTGGACGTGAGTTACTCACAAATTACTCGATATTTTGACTAATTTCTTAAACTGGACACTTTCAAGTAAAGATTTTTATACTAACCTGTGAAGATGATACTGCCATTGGCGCAATTAGAATGCCATAAGCGTACTTTGTCGTATTAGTTTACAAATTGCGAAAACCCAAATTAAATTTGAATTTAGCGGGCAGACCCGTATAATTCACCTTAAAATCAAAACTTACCATCAGTGTGTTGATGGGTTGCTGATGTATATTCCTGTTGTGCAGGATACCGCTGTGCAAAGCCCTCGGCATTAAGGTGACGGCCACTGTGTTCACGGCGGCTGCGTCGCAGGCGGTGGCGAGCAGGGCGGGCTTCCACGACCTGTTCCAGATCTCCTACGAGCAGCTGGCCGAGCGAGGCCTGCGGTTCCCCGGCGTGGAGCAAGACACCAAGTACTCTAAGCTCATGGCGTTAGAGATCGATTAAAAACCTTGAGCCTCATTAGTCCAACGTTTTAGCTGCGATCACACTGGTAAGACCCAAATTAGACAGTGCATCGTTCATCGCTGCGAAAATGAACCGTCTTAATTCGCCCTAAGGTTCAAATTTTTATGGTTAATTTTTCGAGATTTTTGCTTTCATTTTCGAAGGTCATCAGGTCAGGTGAGCCATCCAAGTCCTCTTAGGGCAAACGGTTTAGGGTTCATTTTCGCAAAAAATACTCGTAATAATGAACGATGAAAGAGGCACTGTCGGGCCTAAAACGACTGCGACGCGACGGCGGTTTCGTTGAAACAAACTCCTAATAAACAATAATGAGGGCGGTCGCATTTATACGGGTCTGCCCGCGTAATTCAAATTTAATTTGGTTTTTCGCATTTTGTAAACTATACGACAAAATAGGCTTATGGTATTCTAATTGCGTCAATGGCAGTATCATCTTCGCAGCTTAATATAAAAATCTGCCTGAAATACGTACTATGATTCATTTGCTGCAACAATATTTTAGGTCAAAAAGTGGTGGTTTTAACTAGTACTATGTAATATAGAAAATTCGCCATTTCATGCTCAATGTAAAGTGTAACCCTTCTCTGAAAAGAGACCTGTGCTCACTAGTGAGCCGTTGATGAGTTAGATAGAGTGAGGTCATGGTAATCCGCCTCCTAATAATATTATGTAACCTATAGACAAATAATAATATCTTATTATGTACTTACCCAATTTACCTATGTATGTACCTAAAGGTACTTATCCAATTTATCATTTATGTACCTAAAGATTCTATAGTCATAATAAGGTTCTAGTATTTATTATGTACTGGTTCTAGTCACTATGAATAGTACCTATTATATTTATAATATCCGGTTTTGAGTGCAATAAATACGTATATTATCTAGTCATATACATTAGTTATTCTATGATCTAGTCGTTATCTAGTCTCCTTAAAAAAACTATGTACCTAGATGTAAAATTACGGTGTATAGGTTTAAAGTGTAATTATTATTTAGGTATTATTTATGTTGTTATACTGTTTATTTATGTTTACAATGTTTATTAGAAAACGCTTGATAGAGGTAGGTACGTACTTGAGTGCCCCTCCATAACCTTCATAAAAAGGATCCAGCCCCTAGCCAAATTACATACTACCCGTTCAATTCAAATTGGCCTTTGACGACCGTTACAAAATGACGTCATACTATATGGTTGACACTTGACATAAAAAAATGATTGTATTTTTTATTTACCACGACTGAGACGGAAGTTGTCTTTTCTGGCAATGCTTTTCATGGCAATGACGTCTTGAATGTTGAAGTGCGTGAATTTAGTCATTAATTAAAGTACCTAATAAAAAAATCGGCCAAGTGCGAGTCGGGCCTCGCTATTTTAGGGTTCCGTTAAAAAAAATTAAATTAAAATATTTCCATGTACCCATGGAAATATTTTAATTTAATTTAATTTTTATTATTTGTTGTTATAGCGGCAATAGAAATACAAAATAAGTGAAAATTTCAACTGTCTATCTATTACGGTTTACGAGATACAGGCCGCTGACAGACGGACGGACGGACAGCGGAGGCTTAGTATTAGGGTCCCGTTGGCACCCTTTGGGTACGGAACTCTAAAAAGGCTGCGTTATGCAAAACTTTTCGAACAATAAGTAACCAAACAACAATAAATAACTAAGTAAACTAGTGATTCGCCCCGAACTGAGATCTCGCGGTATCCCATAATTCCCATAAGGTAGTTTTAACTATATTGTAATTAAAACACGCCGAATCTGATGACGTCAATCGTCATCTGCTTTCGTGGATGGGATGCGTATTTACAATATTAAAGACAGCGCCATCTATTAACAGTATAGTGAAGTTTTGTTAAAAACATTGATGCCCATTAAAACTTAAATAATTTCGTTTCTTTATAATATTTATCTAATCTTAGTATTTTTTGTTCAAGTACAGAATATAACTGAAATTATGTGTAAGTTTCAAGTTTTAAAAAAAAGTGGTTTTAGAGATCTAGCCTCGAATAAAATCTCCACTTTGAAAGCCCCCCATTTCGTCAATTTTAGGAAAAAAAATAAAAAAAAAATACTTTTGTACTCTGTTCCAAATTATCTTTAAAATGAGGTACTGCAACCCTATGAAATGCAAAAAAAATTATTTTACTTCGCATTCGCTTCTATGAGAGCCCCCCTGAAATAAAGATTTTTATAACTTTTTAAGCCATTTTCGGCTGGAGGCCATCGGTTTACATATCATATCTAAAATTGAAGTAGGTAATTACGTTCAGTAATTCAGAAGTTATAAGGCTCTGACAGACGGACGGACGGACGGACGGACGGACGGACAAGTGCAAATTCACTCAAGTAAACTCAGAGACCTTCGCTTCGCTCGGTCGAAAAGTTATCAAAAAATTTAAAACGTAACAATAACAAAGAAAAAACACGGTACTGACAAGTTGGTCTGACTTGAGGTGCGGTGCGGGGAAGCGCGAATGAGATAGGGGCCAACTTGAATTGAACGACGTGTAGTATGTGTCGTATCTATTCTCTTTCTATGATCGTTACACGCTTCCTCTAAAGCAGGGATTCCCAAAGATTTTTATCACGCCTCCATTCCTTTCAGGAGGGAGGCGTGAAAAAAATTTGGGAGCCCCTGCTCTCAAGCGTTAACGATCATAGAAAGAGAATAGATACGACATTAGATATGTATTTTGGCTAGGGGGGCAGGAGCCATAAAAAGCTAATCTAGAAAGTTGATACCGAGCTTCGTCAGGTATATTTGCAAATTAATATCAATCCAACAAGTAGTTTCTAAATAAAATCAAAACTACGTGTCTAAGGTTGAGCTTAGCAGACACTGTTAGATTATGTTATAATATTATGTACCTACCTAGTACCTACTTGTTTATACTCTTAACTTATAATACGTCAGGTATGAGGTAAATACCTATCTATACTTACCTGTACCTACTTTAAAAATAAATCGTTTATTTTAAAACTTATTTTGTATTGTTTTTTAATTGACACCTTCAACTCAACCTGGACTGGCCCTTCTGTTTAGATCATAGTCGTAGTTCCTAGTTCCATGGTTTAGATTATCATCGAAATTCGAAACATCATTAAAGGGTCCGTGTCCCGTGACCCATTAGATTTGAATATTGACTACACAGAACACTATTACCACAGTTTAAGAACCTATCCTTACTCTGAGCTATACCGTAGAACCATACGTACCTAATTTAACCTAGCGTTACTCTGAGCTATTGCTCCTACCCAAGATACCTATAGGCTCAGAAGGGCTGGAACCCAGAGCCGTAAAGCCAGATAAAAAAAAAACAAGATACCTACAACACCTCCCGGTAAATTATATTGAGAACTTTATCAAGTGTGTAGCCAGCCTTATAAAACTGCTGATCACCGCCATCTATATAAAAAGCATGAACAATATAGTAATTTGTATCTTGTGGTGCCCTTTGTGCCTAAAAATATAATTAGCGCCATTAGAGAGCCATCTAGCGGACATCGCATTGTTAAATTAGTCCATAATAGATGGCGCTAAAAACAAAATTCTAAAACATGGCTCTTTGTATCGATAGAAAAATAGTTTGAATACAACATAAATAGAATACAATGTGCACAGATTTCTATGGGTGATATAACCTTTCATTTCTATGGACAAAATGCGAATCCAACCAAAATCTTTGACGTCTGAAGTCTCAAAAGGGCAGAGCCATAGATCCAGTTTAAAAAAAAATCACGGAGTCTGACACTGTGGTCTGACACGATGTTCAGTGTATGGTTAAGTTCAGTGTAGGTAGGGATGCAGGAAGTGCCAAAAGGTATCGATATACTATAGTATCGATATTTATAAACAATATTGATATCGATATCGATATATTGAAAAAATCGATTTATTGATTATCTTAATGTATGGTGAATGACACCCACAAGCGTTACTTGCATAATGTCAGCGTGTTGCTCAATAAAACTTCGTGGATTAGATGATAATTTATATTGAATTATAAAATAAAATAGGTATAAAGATACAGTAACACCAGAGTTTTGGAAGCGGTGGGACTAAAGTACGATATATGAATGTTCGAAAATCAAAACTGCTTACAGCTGGCTATTTTACAAATCTCTTTGGAAGAGGTTGTATACACCACTAATGTGCTGCTAAATTGATCGTATTACTTGTTATAATATATTTTTTCCACAAAGATTACGTTACACGAAACAAACGTTTTCTTTATCATGTTTTTGAAAAGTTCCTTAGAAAACTAACACAAACAGTTTGTGTTTTCATGCGTTGCGTTCAGTTAAGGCTAGCTTGTGGAGACGACAGGTGGTTAGGTTATTTTTTCTGAGCAAGCAAAATCATATTATTAATAAAAAAGTGAAATTAACGGCTCTGAATTTTATTTTGTTTTGTTTTAGTCAGTAGCAACAAAGGTGTTTAGCTATTGAAATATTATATTGAATTTGGTACATTTTCGATATTTGATATTTTATATATATATATATATATTTTTTTTAATATATAGACCAGCGCTTGACTGCAATCTCACCTGATGGTAAGTGAAGATGCAGCCTAAGATGGAGCGCGCTTGCCTAGAAGATGCCTATTCACTCTTGATTTAAAGGTACCCAAGTTATAGTCAGTTGGAAAAACGGAAGCCGGAAGGGCATTCCAAATTTTAGCGGTGCGTATTAGGAACGAGGAAGCAAAACGCTTAGTGCGGGATCGGGGAATTTCGACGACGTAGCGGTGCAGATTCGAGCGATGCCTTGCGGTTCGATGGTAGAAGGGTGATGGAGGAACTAGTTCAAATAGCTCTTGAGCACACTCTCCGAAATATATCCTGTAAAAAACCGACAGACAGGCAACCTTGCGCCGATGTTCCAGACTTTGAAGTTTGGAGTTACTTAGCGATTCGTCGCCAATGAGTCTTCTGGCGCGTCTGTCCACCGAATCCAATGCAGCAAGCTGGTACTTGGTAGAGCCATCCCATAAATGGCTGCAGTACTCCATGCACGATCGAACTTGTGCTTGATACAAGGTAACAAGCTGTTCCGGCGTGAAGTAGCGCTTGACTTTATTGAGGATACCAAGTTTCTTGCCAGCAGTTTTTGCCTTGGATTCGATGCATCGTCCAAAGTTAAGATTTGACGAAACATTTGTGCCAAGAAGATCAATACTGTCAGTGACCGGTACGGATATATTTCGGAAAGTCGGAGTCAGCGGGAATGGACTCCGTTTGGCGGTGAACAAACACGCTTGCGTTTTGGTAGCATTAAATTTGACAAGGTTGGCATCACCCCAATCCGATACCACTTTCAAAGCCAAATTTATGCGTTCTACCAAAGCCTCTCTAAGCTCGAAAGTTTCAGCGCCACTGGCACGGGGACCGGACATGTATCTCTCCGTAACGGTGCTGTCATCCGCATACCCAAAGATACCGGGCCTGAGGAGGTCATTAATGTGCAGCAAAAAGAGCGTTGCGGAGAGAACTGATCCCTGAGGGACACCGGCGTTAATCGCCATCAGATCAGACGAGGTGCCATCTATGACCACTCGAAATGATCGCCCACTCAGGAAATCCGATATCCAGTTACAAAGTCCAGTGGGTATCCCATAAGCTGAAAGTTTGCTCAAAAGGCTTTCATGCCAGACCCGGTCAAACGCCTTCGATACATCAAGTGAGACGGCTAGCGCCTCACCATGCTTATCGATGGCTTCACCCCAGATGTGTGTAGCATACACTAAAAGATCTCCCGTGGACCTGTTACGGCGAAAACCGTACTGCTGGTCCGACAGGAGGTCATTAAGCTCAAGGTATGATAGGAGCTTGTCGTTCAATACACGCTCCAAACATTTACATAGTATGGAGGTGATTGCGATAGGCCTGTAATTGGCCGGGTCGGCACGACTACCCTTTTTGGGTACTGGCTGTACGTTAGCTGTCTTCCAAGCTTTGGGGACTTGAGCTAATTTTAGAGAGAGGCGGTACAAGCGTGTCAGGACAGGCGACAACTCAGGAGCACAGGTCTTCAGGACTCTTGCTGGTATCCCGTCAGGGCCGCTGGCCTTATTCACATCCAGGTTGCGGAGCACTTTCAAAACCTCAATTTGGCGAATGCGTATTTCAGACATAACAGTCTCGCAAGGTGGTATTCTAGGAGGTGAAGTACTTCCTGCATCAAGGAGCGAATTTTCCGCAAACAGATTCGCTAAAAGGTTAGCCTTGTCTGTCGCAGGAAAGGCCAGCGATCCATCAGGTTTCAGCAGGGGAGGCAGCGAAGGACGGCAGAAGTTCGTTTCAACTGACTTCGACAGTGACCAAAAAGCTTTACTACCACGCGGATAAGAAGCTAATTTGGCCCCAATGCGGTTCATGCGGTTAAAACGAGCCCTTTTGAGAACCTTCTTGTAGGACTTGGCAGCAGAGTTGAACGCTCTCTTCTTCATATTGATGTCCGGAGTTTTAAGGGTACGGGCTACTATATCTATTTAGCGGAATGATAAACATCGCCGCAAAACGATATATCGATACATCGATATTTTTTCTACAAGCCTAGTTCAGCGCTCAGTTCAGTTCTCTTCTGTGACTTCTGTGCACTGCTGCCAACCCTACTGTTTTAACAGTAGATTTACTGTTTTCACCTTGACATCCCTGTTTTCTGTTTTAGTTCGTATTTCTACTGTTTTCAGGTGATGTCGAATTTAGAACTGACAAAAAAATCCCTTTTTAAAACTAGAAACATATTTAGATATTATGTTCTTAGAAAGTACTAAGTTAGCATATGTGGAAAAATTCTCGTTTGTTTTGGTCACAACTTACAAACCGCATTATAAATCCGTGCTTTCAGTATTTGTTGTTTAAATACACTATATAGTACATAATATACCAAAATTTCAAATTCCTAAGTAGTTTAGTTTTTGAGATAGACCCCCGTAACAAAAGTGGTCTAAAACCGAAAACTTTGACAGCCCCCCATTTCTTCATTTTTTTAGCTAAAAAATAATAAAAAATATATTTAAACTCTACTTAATGAGTTCTAGACAATGACACCCCACATGCCAGGGTAAAAAAAATTTTGACTCCTTTTCCCTGTATTGGAGGCCCCCTTTATTATTTTATTTTATTTTTATTATTTATTGTTATAGCGGCAATAGAAATACACAATATGTGAAAATTTCAATTGTCTATCTATTACGGTTTACGAGATACAGCCCGCTGACAGACGGACGGACGGACGGACAGCGAAGGCTTAGTAATAGGGTCCCGTTGGCACCCTTTGGGTACGGAACCCTAATAAGAAATTCTATCAGTGTATTCAGAATGTTATGTCGGTCCCATAGACTTGGGTCGGTCCATGGAAGTAGGATGACTAGTCGTAATTCCTAGCTCCATGTGTCTAACAGTAGATTTGATGTTTTGAAATTACTATTTTACTGTTTTCTACTGTTTTTCTATGTTCCATTTGCTGCTTTTTGGTTTCCTGAGGTTGGCAACTCTGTGGTTCAGTTTTGTTACTTGACAGTTCACTTGTCAAACGGTTGTTGACTCGTGAGAGTACCTCAAAGAGTATAATAATGGAGTACCTACCGACTTCCCGTAATCGTCAATAATAACAACAAATTATTATATTGAATTCTTTAATTCGTTCTTGGAGCCACTATTTAGGGCCCTGGGTGACTAAAAGTGCGTGTGCTATTTATAAAGGAAGAGACTTAATTTAATATTATCGACATTCAAGTGTAGTTTACAAAAAACGTTTTGATCGATTTGTGATTGTGAAAAACGCCTTGTTTTGCTTTCCACGTCCTGTTTATAGAGCGCAAATCTTTTCGTTGTTTTCGCGACGTTTTCCCTCTGTTTTATGTTTTTTTTCCGCGTATTTGCAACTTGATCCCGAATACTTTTTGCATTGAATTTCAATTTTGATTTTCGTATTGTAAGTCGAGTAGTTGATTTAAATTCGGTCTTAAACAGTGTTTTCTTGTCGTTATATTTGTGTTTGTGACTGTGCGTGATGGATTTTCTTCATAGGAGTGGTTAAAGTTATCCCCCACGTTGAAGGTAAGTGTAAAAATAAGTTTTTCATGTCTCTGGTACATAGACTATAGTCGTATATAATTACGTCTATTCATAAACGAGGCGATGTTAATTTAGTATTCCATAACTTTTACCCGCGGCTTCGCTCTCGCTATCTATAGAATAGAATAGAATAGAAATATTTTTTATTCAAATAAACTTTACAAGTGCTTTTGAATCGTCTGGCTTTACCACTGGTTCGGAATGCCCTTCCTGCCGAGAAGAACCAGCAAGAAACTCGGCAGTTGCTCTTTTCAAAACAAATTTACAATACAGTAAATACTATGCTATATATGCAGTGTTTCCACAATGAGGGAAGTTCCAAAAATGCATACCGACTACTATCTTAAGATGGGCAGACATAAAGTAGCCCCATTCCCGCCAGTGGCACCGTGGCAGCCATTGCTTTGCTCAATCTCTCTATCAAAAGTAATCCAAAGTGGTGATTCCTATACAAAATATTACCAATTTTGTTTTTTTTTTCGATTTTTCATTTGTTCTATTGGGGTTTCCCTTTTTAAAAGATCCCTGCATTAAGGTGAACAAACAAAAAAAAAATTCAAATTGGTCAAACTTTTTGAGTTTTAGCTAGACTGACGAACAGTAGACGAACGAACGTGTATAAGTAGAACATATTATATACATATTAATCAATTGCTGTTCATTCCCAAAGGCTTCCACTTTAAGACCCCAGTGCTCACCACTATGCCAACGAAGTAAACACCTAAATTTTCCAGGGTTCAAAGTATTCTATATCAATCTCTAAAATCTAAGCTATTTCTGTCCTCATCATTTTGGCATTTGAGCTGTGTAAAAACAGATACAATACAAAAGGCATTATTTATATTAGTATTGGTAATGTAAAACAATAGACAATAAATTATTGTGTACAGCTATGAATAGGTACTTTGCAATATAACTACCTACTAGTTACTTGTAGATGCGCCTGATTTCTCTCCTGTCATATCAGATTTCCATCTCAATGTGTTTGTGCACACACATGTGCACTATAATATCTTACACGGAACGGAGATGGCCTCTGTGGTCAGGTTTGGTCAGAAGGACATGATAGATGTGCTCATGACAATGCATGTAGAAAACATAGTTTTTCCTCATTCTAGGCTTAGAATAGAAAGTGGTTAAAGTACTTAATGAGTCAGATGTTAATCAAAAGAAACTACAAAACAAAGTGGAACAGGGAATGAAAGTTTGCAAAAATGTTTGTTAATCAAATTAACCCGACCTGACCTAGTTAATCTAGTGTTTGCTCTTTAATTGGGAGCTTTCATTACCTAAAGCAGTTCATTTAATCTGTCTTTTTTGGTAACCAATTTTTTAGTTCAACTTTTCTGTGATAGATTGTTTTAACTCTGTCTTAAGTCTAAGCTAAGCGAGAGAGCAATCTTTAGATTTCAGCCTTTACCTTAGAGTGTGATCTACATATATCACATACATAGATCTCCACCGTATTGCTATGGTCTTTTCCTGTCCATAACCCATTGTGGCTATTCAGTATCATAACCCGATGAATGTACTATGAAATGTATTGAAGAGGCCACAAGCGAGTTTAAATCATCCTACTTTAGAAAATATAGAAACGCTAGGGAGGTGCCCACTGACAAAGGGCCTGCTTATCTAAGCATTACAATTGAGGGCAATTAGTGTAAGTGGCGCCGATTAACGGGAGTAACATTGCGTCATGCATAATCACAATGTTTAATCATGCACCATACCTCTTACATACTTTAGGAATGAGGATTATTCAGATACAATAACTATCTATCAACTGATATACATCGACTGCTGGACATAGGTCTTTTCAAATCGCCACAGAATATGATCCTGCGACGCTTGCATCCGGCACCTGAGGTCGTTCGACCATCTAGCGTAGATTTCTTCTTCTTCTTGGTGTGCGTGTATGCAGTTCCTGAGTCCTTGTAGCATGTCGACCTTGGTACTTGTACTTGCCACTACTTAGAGTTCCTCTCCGATACTCGTTTTTTTTTTATACATTATAGGCACACGCTTGACCACTATCACACCTGATGGAAAGTGATGATGTGGCCTAAGGTGGAACGCGTTGGCCTAGAAGATACCTATTCACTCTTGCTTTAAAGATACCCAAATTGTACGTGTAAGGAAACACAGATCTCGGAAGAGCGTTCCAGACCCTAGCCGTGCGAATCAGAAATGAAGGCTTGAACAGCTTCGTGCGCGTGGATGGTATATCAACGATATAGGGATGGAAGCCCCTCCGATGTCTTGCAGTGCGGTGGTAAAAAGGTGAAGGGGGGGACAAGGTCGAAGAGCTCCTGAGCACACTCACCGAAATATATCCTATAAAACACCGATAAGCCGGCAACTTTTCGTTGCCGCCAGGAACAGCAGAACTTTCTTGGCTGGGATGAGTGTTGCCTCCTCAGGGTTCACGGTATGTTTCCCTAGATGGACGCTTCGTTTATGCACTAAAGCAGGGCAGTAGTGTCAGTAGGTTTATCAACACTGCGTCTCCCGGTGCAGCTATTCCAGCACCTTGGGACCTCAACGCCAATCGGTTCAAGGAGCCATACATGCCCCATTGCCACTTCAAGCTTTGTGGGTAATTCTGGCTCTCCTAAAGACCTTTCTCATTTCTGATTGATTTTGAAGTGATCCAGCAGGGATACTTAGCTCTCTCCTCGACCGCTCAGCGATCTTAGAATAAGGCCAATAGAATTGTCTGGTGGGAGGCTTTGGCCGTGGCTAGTTACCACCCTACCGTCAAAGACGTGCCGCCAAGCGATTTAGCGTTCCAGCGCGATGGACAAACCGATTAGGGGTATGGGTTGAATGTTCACTGCCATACCCCTTCCAAGTTAGCCCGCTACCATCTTAGACTGCATCGTTACTTACCATCAGGTGAGATCGCAGTCAAGGACTGTCTTGTCATCGAAATAAAAAAAAAGCAAGCGACTATGTTTCGGAATTCGGATCCGTCACTGGCAACACGCATTGTTCGAAGACTTTGGTCTTCAAGCACTGAGGGATTTTGGACGAGAAGACATCTCGATGCTGATAACTTCACTAGGTTATTTAAAGAGAGAAACCACAGAGTTTTTTTTTTCTTGCTGGTTTATTTATTATTACCCTCATTCAAAGCAGTAACTTTAGTATTGACAGCAAAGCCTTTCATCTAATGCGCCCATAATAAATCATAATGAGTCAATTAATGTATTGATTATTTCAACTAAATCAGATATTTATTCCACGTCTCGCTACCGGTGTCGTATACAGCAACACTTGGCAACACAATCACGTACGGTTCAGCTTCATTTCAATGAATAGGTAGCATTGTTTCCAACAAATGGATGGTAATGTCGCTAACTGCGGTATAATGCGGCGTGCAAACAGAAAAGGGACAGGCTTAAAGCGCTTTGTCGGAATGTTCCGGGCGTAGGTTCCGGGTTGAAAACCCTTCGTCTGGATCTTTGATTCTTATTTAATTTTATTACGAATGTAGGTATATTTTGAAATTATTTTGGTAACCCTAGTGGTAACCATTTTTTTTTTTAAATCTTTATTTAAGAGATTATTCGCTTAGCGAATATGCCTCTCTATAAGGTTACACAAATCAAAAGTACAAAAAATACAAAAATCTGAAAAATAGAAACACAGAAAAGGTGAAAAAAGGAACAAATCAAAATAAGGAGTCAGATTGGGATTGAGAATTAAGGTATATTTGTTTGTCTATTCTCAATGTCAATTCTGACCGAGCGTAATGATTGGGCCGCTTTTAAAGAGTATGGATCGGATTCTCAATTCGACGCGTATTTTTTTTTTATGGACAATATTGCAGTGTCTTAGGGTCAGTGATGACATTGATCATCTGGATGGATCTGAAACATGTTTGCGTACTATGGGCCTCATAAGAAGGCTCAGGGTCACTCGGCGGGCGATGGAGAGAGCTATTCTTGGATTATCCCTGCGAGATCAAATTCATATCTGAAGAGATCTGTAGGAAACTTAGAGGTACCGACTTAGATTATAGAGTCGCAACGCTGATTTGGCAATGGGCGAGACAAGTGCATCGAAAAACCGATGATGGACGTTGGAGTCCCAAGGCGCTGGAAGGGCGACCTCACGCCTTAGACGCAGCGGAAGAAGACCCCTCCATTATTAGGTGAACGGACGATCAAGCGACTCGCTGGCAGGCGGCAGCTACTCGATATAGGTGGCACAATATAGTGTTATGTGGCGATCTATTCAAAGAGTATTTTATTTAAAACTAGCTTTTACCCGCGGCTTCGCTCCCGCCATACAGTAGGTCGTGAATCCTATATAAAATTACCCATTTTGATTTATTCGATTTTAGCTGTCCTTTGGGGTTTTCCCTATTATTTTAAACAAAACATACACACATCAAAAGTGTCTAGGGATCAACATATATTTTTGCAATAACTTTTCTCCTGATTGATATTAATTAAAATTTTCTTTAAGGATTCATCAAATAAAGTGTTTTCGTTTGTCACAGTAACTATAAACCAAGTCACCTTTGCATTAATAAAGAAATTTGCCATTTTCCTAATAAAGGGATTTTTGACATTTGAACCACTAACATTAAAGCACAGTATAAGGAGGAGATCAGTATGTCGACGCCTTTGATCTCGTCGTAAATGCCGCCAGCGTCTAGACATGCGTCGCGACAGTGTATTTATGCTAGGGTTGTCATAAGGAATCAATTTCTATTAATATATATGATTTGTACTATATTTCACATCAACATAACAATAAACAATAATAATTAATCAATAACCAAAAATTAAAAATAAATTTGTAATTTAAATATTATTAGGTAGTTGAATCAATAATTAAACCAGTTTCTTTGCTAGCCGCTTCAGCGGTCGCATGCAAATCAACTCCGCCGCATGCAAATAAACAGTTATAAACATATTTTAGACTTAAAAGCTATACTATATTATGATAGTTATATAGTTTCTTATACACGAAAATAAGAAGTTTGAGCACCATCAACATGGGTCCGCGCCCCATAGTGTCGGAGATATAAGCTTTCAAAAATCTGATCACGTGGTCACATAGACAACACGAAAACAAGAAGTTTGAGTACCATCAACATGGGGCCATGCCCCATAGTGTCGGAGATATAAGCTTTCAAAAATCGAATCACATTGTCACATAGACAACACGAAAACAAGAAGTTTGAGTACCATCATCATGGGGCCGCGCCCCATAGTGTCGGAGATATAAGCTTCCAAAAATCTGATCACGTGGTCACATAGACAATACGAAAACAAAAAGTTTGAGCACCATCAACATGGGGCCGCGCCCCATAGTGTCGGAGATATAAGCTTTCAAAAATCTGATCACGTGGTCACATAGACAACACGAAAACAAGAAGTTTGAGTACCATCAACAAGGGGCCGTGCCCCATATTGTCGGAGATATAAGCTTTCAAAAATCTGATCACGTGGTCACATAGACAACACGAAATCAAGAAGTTTGAGTGCCATCAACATGGGACCGCGCCCCATAGTGTCAGAGATAATTATAAGCTTCCTAAAATATGATCACGTGGTCAGCTAGTAATTACTATCTGTGCACAGCACGAACACACACATTGTGAAGTTAAGTTAAAATTACTGATGCCCATTAGAAATTAAATTATTTCGTTGTAATATTGGAATATTTTTCTAATTTTAGTATTTGTTCAAGTTCAGGATATAACTGAAATTATACACTACTTTGAAAGTCCCTCATTTCGTCAATTTTAAGGGACGAAAGGACGTGACTTAACTATGATAGTTAGCTATATGCCCTCGCGGACTTTATTGTAGGTAGGGAATAATGAGTATTTTAATCATGTAGTACATAATTTTTGTATCATCAATAGTTTTCTCAGCGCACGCCGAATAATGAATTTTTAAATAGGCAAAACTTTGCTATTTTGGGATTACATTACTGCAATTTTCATAAGGATCTCTAACTTTTTAAAAATAAATTATAGCCTATGTGTTATTTCCTGATAATTTAGCTTTCTATTGGTGAAAAAAGGTAAAATCGGTCGAGTAGTTTTAGAGCCTTTTCGGTACAAACAAACAAACAGACAAACCTTTCCTCTTTATAATACCTATTAGGTATAGAGTATATATAGATAGGAATGATTGTAAATAAAAAGCACAGCATACCTTTCTTCGTCATGTGGAAACAGATGATAATGTAATTCTTTATTTATGTATGAAGATGAAGTACAATTTGCAACAGCACACGTTGTATGTACCATAATGAGTTCGTTTCATAAGTAATAATATAATTATAATACGTAATAAATGTGCACTTCAATTAATTAACTATAATAATATTATAGTTAATTAAGTAAGAGTAAGGAAGGATTATTAAAAATTTTACGCAAGCGTAATATGTCAACCCTTTACTATAGCTCCCAGGTAACCGAGGCTTACATGGGAGCGTACCTCGCTCCGCACTTACCGCACCCACCGCACGATTGCCCTGTCTAGACGGCTTCGTCGAACCTCTGTATAAACCTTACCTTCGTTACTCTGTGATTAAAGTTCGAAAAAAAGACTGAAATAACAGTTTTCTTTAAAATTTTATTGGGTAACTTAAACAATTAATAATCCGTGTTTCTACCGCGAACACTAACAACACAAGAACATCGGTTTGGCATACTCAAAATGAGTTCATCCAAATCACGCTGTGGAATGGCCGCCCATGTTCGTTGCAACAACAAAAAAAGGTCTTCTTGCCACTGGATACCCTCCATATTCGGCAGAGCTCTTCTCTGTAGCATATCCCATGCATGCTCAATCGGGTTCAAGTCTGGCGACTGAGCAGGCCAGGGCAGGACATTGATGTTAGCTGCGGCGAGAGTCTGTCTTACAACTCTTGCGATGTGCGGTCGTGCATTATCATGCATTAACTGAAATAAGGGACCGATTTGCACTTGTAGAGGAACGATGACGTCTGATACAATCGTCTCAGCATAAATTTGAGCGTTGAGGTTGCCTCTGATCCAAATCAACTCAGTTCTTCCGCCGATCCAAATACCCGCCCATACCATGATGGTTCCACCACTATAAGGATGGACTTCCTGGCAGGATTTTAATCGCTGATTATGAAATTATGAAATGCACCAAAAAGGATCCATATAAATTTATAAAATCATAAATTTATTACAAAGCCACATCTCAATCTCAAGAAATCCGCATAAAAATGCTTGATCCCTAGACACTTTTGATGTGTGTACATAACATAACATTATTCATTTTTATATTATATTAATGTTACGGTAAATGTGATATTGATTACTAGCTGATGCCCGCGACTTTGTCCGCGTGGATTTAGTTTTTAAAGTCCCTCGGGAACTCCTTGATTTTCCGGGATAAAAAGTAGCCTAGATGTTGACCCGAGTAATAAGCTACCACGGTATAAAATTTTGTAGAAATCTGTGCGGTAGTTTTTACGTGAAAGAAGGACAAACAAACAGACAGACAAACAGACAAAAAAAAAATTAGCTTCTGTTTTGATATCTGTATCTTGAACACAATTAGAAGCAAAAACCCTTTTTTGAATCTATTTCATGTACAGAATTGGTTTCGTTTCTGTTTTATTATATGTATAGATTATTGAAATTATCCTGATGATCTGATTATGTATAAGGCTTCAATGCAGAGTTAAAGCAATCGATCGTCGCATATTAGCAATCAGAAACGGCGGTAGGTGTCTAGAACTGTTGGTAACAATGTATTTCGTTAAATGATGAAAGGATCATTTTAACAATTAAATGTGAAATGATTCACGGCGCGTCCAGCGGACAGACGGACAGGTTTCACTCACGCGCGCTTTCGACTTTCCTACTCTTTACAAATTATAAATGCGCGCCGCAGCCGGCGGTCCCAGATTCTATTACAGGGCAAAGTTATACTAAACGTAAGTATCTTTTGACTTCCTGGTGCAGTGGTGAGCGCTGTGATGTGGCGGGAGATCAGGGGTTCGATTCCCGGCGGGGACAATTTGGAAATTTATAATTTCTGAAATGTTACTGTCTGATCCCAGATCAGATCACCAATTATCTAAGAGTTATTCCATTGATCGTATTCGTACTCGATGACATTAGCGTCAAAGTAAAATAATCCTTGATTGTATTCATTTAAAGTCACAAATTCAGTAGGTACAATCGATTGTATGACCGATATATTCAGTGCCGTTTTGGTTTATTTTACTTTGACGATAATATCATCGAATACGATTACGATCAATGGAATAACTACTTTAGACAATCGCATCAGGTGGGCGTTCCGGTACGATGGCGTGTAGAAACCGATGAGGAAAAACTGTCACACCTTCTCTCTAGTTAGCCCGCTGCCATCTTGGACTGTCTTTGTTTTAAATAAGTATAAGAAAGTTAATTTAACAATAGTTACATAAGTAGTCTAGGCCTATTATATTTTTTGAAGTTTTAATTAAAATTTGCCGAAACGATTTTTATCAAACAGCTGACGACCAAGCAAAGGTTTTAATAAACACATCCGAGTCATGAAAATCCTCTTTTTGCGTCGGGGTTTTAAAATCCGAAACTATTACGCAAATATTTTAAAGCAATATTTTTTATAAGTCTAGGTATACTCGTAAGTCCATGATGCAATACGTGCATGGACTAGATCTAGACGTCATACACTATGGTTATGAAGTCTGGTTTACAAAATCATAGTTACTCAGTTATGCAGAGATTGGCTAACAATAAAATAATACCTATATAAAATCAAGAAATAAAACCAAACCAAGGTCACAACGTTATCTGACCCCAGAAGCCAGTGAAATCACCACGTCAAATGCCTTAGGAATTTGCACCTTAATGATATGGGAATAAGATTGTGTTATAGTAAGGGACACCTGATCTTTGGATTGACCGCAATGTGGTTCGATATAGAATTACCAGCCGTATTTTATAATAAATGAGGAAAAGTAATACCTAGTTAGATAGCATCAAGCATGTAACCGTGATCAAACTACTTACTCACTAGGTTAGGTACTTATACTAGTAGGTAAGTGAAAAATAATCTAAAATTAAATATCACATGCTTCAACGATGAAGGAAAACGTCGTGAGGAAACCTGCACGCCTGAGAGTTCTCCATAATGTTTTCAAAGGTGTGTGAAGTCTACCAATTCGCATTGGGCCAGCGTGGTGGACTATGGCCTATAACCTGTATCCCTTCTCTGAGAGGAAACCTGCGCTCAAGAGTGGGTTACTTGCTCATGAAGTCATGAGTCATGATGAAATTTTTCTTGCACAACTTATTGGGTAGAAGCAGGTGGCGTAACAACGTAGCGGAATTCCATGATAGTCATACGCATGGAAAAAGGTATGGCGGAGGTGTCTAAAATCGAGTAAAGTTATGGGTACCCGAATACGGACTGGCGAGCCAATGTAATTACGTCATAACACAATTACATTTTCAAACGTTAGATAGCCAACTACTACGTATACTATTTTCTATTATTACGCCATAATCGCATGTTTAAACTTGAAAGTAAGTGCCCCACAATATTTGGAGAAACCTGCCCATGTACATACATACACAACACACGAATTTGTATAATAGAAAGGAAAATTCCTATGTACCTACCTATCTGTAGAAAGAAAAATTGATTAGATAACTACTTATGTACTTAACGTAATAATATACAGTAGGTACTCAAATTATAAGGCATTTTGTTTGATGGAAAGGTTACAAAATGCCGTTTCATGCAAAATGAAAATTAATAGGTTAAAAGGGCGGGTAACATTAAGCTTCACTAACACTCAATGCTATAAAATATTCTGCATAGAAGAAGCTGCGAATATGTTCGGTAACAGGTTTTGTTGATGCTACGTCATCTTCTGTGGATGTCCATAAGTTGATGATGACGTCGGCTTCAGCAATTTGTAAGCGATACTACTTTTAACTCTGAATTAAAAAATCATGTACTTTTTCTCAGAAACCACGAAATTATGAGTTGCTATTGAGTAACCCTCTTAAGATGTGTTTGCTGTTACGACTGAAGTCCGTACAGTGCGTGTTGCCAGCGATGACTTACGGATCCGAAACATGGTCGCTAACTAACTATATGCCTCATATACTCGTAAGAAGGCTCAGGATCACTCAGAGAGTATGCTCGGAGTATCCCTGCGCGATCAAATCAGAAATGCTCAATGTCGCCGACATAGCTTAGCAAGTCGCGAAACTGAAGTGGAAGTGGGCGGGACACATAGTTCGTAGCTGATCGTCGTTGGGGTCCCAAGGTACTGGAGTGGCGACCTCGCACCGCAAGCACAGTGTTGGCAGACCCCTCACTAGGTGCACCGACATCAAACGTGTCGCAAGGAGCCCTGGATTCAGGCGGCACTAGACCGAGGTTTGTGGAAGTGGACTTCTTGCACGGATGCAAGAGACCTTTGTCCAGCAGTGACATAGATATCTTTAGGTTAGTAAAGATGAAGAAGTTATGACCGAATGAAACCTTAAAAACTTTTTGAAATGGCTATACCTACTGTAAAGTTTGATACGGTGCGGATCCATCACTCAACGATCATGACGAAATAGTATGGACAATCCATGGACGATCACATTTCTTTTTTGAGCTCTGCGCTCGCTTCCCAGTGCGCGAGTTCCTTAAAATCGGAACCGACATCAAAGGTCGAATGACTCATGCCGCCAGCACACCCCTTTTGTGATACTGTTACAGATTAAGTAGGTTTGTTATTTATAGCGCTACCCCTATCGCGCTATATTAGGGTAAACCAAATTTCAACTACAACTAGATGGTGCCCGTGACTGCCCGCGTGGATTAAGGTTTTTTTGATTTCCGCGAGAACTCTTTAATTTTCCGGGATAAAATGTAGCCTATGTGTTAATCCTGGATATGAGCTATCTCCATTCCAAATTTCAGCAAAATCGCTTCATTCGTTGTGGCGTGATGGAGTAACAAACATCCATCCATCTATCCTCACAAACTTTTGCATAATATTGGTAATAATTAGTAGGAGTAGGATTGTAAGATCTTCTGAGCAATACCCTCCTATAGGTAGAGTAAGACGTATTAGATTGATGCCCAAAACTAAACCGGTTGACGACGGCAGCGGCACATGGCAGCAAAGATACATTTATTTTGAAAAGATAGTATACGTATATTAATAAATAATAATATGTCCAACGCGGCTCCTATAGAAATTGTATTATTTGAATAACACCACTTTGTTTAATAAGCCTTAAGTGCCAGCATATTCTTGTTAGACCTTAGACCTAGACATTAAGCGCAGACCACACTTCATACTTCGGATCCCACCACGAACTACAGAGCTAAACTAAAGCTAAAGGGCTTAATAGTTTAGCCCTGTAGTTCGCGGTATGATTCGAGTATGTAAACATGCGGTAGCGACATACATGTGCGAAGCGGGACGAACTTTTTCGTTTCCCTTCGCTTCCTTTGTGACTTGCGCTTTAGACCTTAATCACAAGTTTATTCCTAGTTCCATGCTAGAATTTGACACAATTTTGACACATAATCGCTATGTACAGTCCGTTCACAGTTATTTTACCTCTGACAACCTCCGTCAAGCCATAGTATTTTGACAAAATACTATGGCTTGATGGAGGTTGTCAGAGGTAAAATAACTGTGAACGGACTGTAGGTATATCGATAGATTACAAATACAGAATTTTTCACATCTGGATTCTAGACAGCATCGATAGATTTCAAACACCGTAACCATGAACGTATAACAAACTCGATACTCGGAACTCTATCTAGTTCTACGTTATCGAGTTACGCAAACTTGTACTAGAAACACCGATTATTTTAGAAGGCTATCGCTCTCATCTTGATTCAGATTCGCTTCAAAAAGATAATAAATCACAAGTATTGAATAAGTGTGGTTACGACTTACGAGTATATCGATCAGTTTCATGAATAGCTTTCTCTTGTTCTTTCTAATTTTTTGAATGTTTATTGTTACGCAAGAATCCGTAACTATTCCGTAATACTTGGATTAGAGTTATGATATATATAGATACTAGCTGACTCTGCGAACTTCGTACCGCCAACTTATCTATATAAAATTATAAATAAAACAAAATACAAATAGCTACTAAAACTATCCTATCTTTTAAGTTGGACCAAATTTCAGATAGTTACGAAGTTTGATCAAAATCGGTTAAGTAGTTTAGGAGTCCATCGCGGACAAACAACGTGACACGTAATTTATATATATTAAGAATTAAGATATGGATAGATAAAAGTTTTATTTGTTCACGAAAACAATTTTAACAATATTCGCTAATAATAACAGAAGTAAAGCTATTGCTCAATAGCCCAACGGTTAAAGGTGCGGACTGAAAACTGAAAGGTCGCAGGTTCGAATCCCACCCGTTGCACTATTGTCGTACCCACTCCTGACACAAGCTTTCCGCTTATTTGGAGGGGAGAGGAGGATATGAGATGAGTCAACTTCAACTTGGCTGATATTATTAAAAAAAAAAAAAAAAAAAAGGATAAAGTCGTTCGTGAACAAATAAGGGCAAGTGAATATATTTGACAGTTTTATTGAAAACTAACTTTTGCCCGCGGTTTCGCTCACGTTAAGTTCGATTTTTCAAACCTCTATTCTATCCCCTTTGGGCTTTGATCCTAGGATTCTTAGCGAATGCCTACGTCATAGCAGCTATCTCTATGCCGAATTTCAGCCCGATCCATCCAGTTATTTGAGCTGTGCCTGTGTGCGTTGGTAGATCAGTCAGTCACGTTTTCCTTTCCTTAACCGACTTCAAAAAAAGGAGGAGGTTCGACGAGAATCCGACGCGTATTTTTTTAAATATTAAGAATCCACTTTCGAATGCTTATAAATCCGAATGGTACCCGTAGCGTTGGAGGACTCCCCACTAGATCACGGACGATGTCAGGAAGTTGCTGGCTGACACTGGATATAGGCGGCACAAGATCGCCTTCTGTGGACGGCCCTTCATAAGACCTATGCCCAGCATATTCCGTCTATACATTCTGATAGTGATGATGATAATGATGAGTTGGTAACATGTGTTTGCGAAAAATGGATTTTATCTTCTGGATCAAGTTTGGTACCTATAATGATGTAAGGAATTTCCTTGGCCTCTCGTATAGCAAATAGACTTATGGCGATAAAATGTTAAGTACACATCAAAATGATGATAAACACCTACCCTTGACCCATATTTGCCGCTGGCTGTGGCGCTCACCGCAATGCGAAACATCTAGTGATTGATGTGTTTTTGATCGAAAATTGTATATAGATTGCAAATAAACGATGGCTCCAATCTAAATAGTCATAGTAGGTACTTTTAGCGTAACTACGTAGTACTATTATATATTCTGTGGCCTAACTACGTAGATACGCGTGGAGGTTCTTTACGATGCCATGCATGAATATATGGAAAAATGTGAGAGACAATTTATTATTATGATGTACTTCGTTCCCTCAAATATGGTTGAGCGAGGCAACGGCTGGGTCATGCTTCATGCTCGTGAACGGTTCCACCGGCGGGAATGGGGCTACTTTATGTCTGCCATTCTTAAGATATATTGCATTATTAGTATAAGTATGCATTTTTGGAACTTCCCTCATTGTGGAAATACTGCATACATAGCATAGTATCTATTGAATTGTAACTTGTTTTGAAAAGAGCAACCGCCGAGTTTCTTGCTGGTTCTTTTCGGCAGGAAGGGCATTCCGAACCAGTGGTAGTCTCATCGACGATTCAAAAACACTTGTAAAAAGTTTATTTGAATAAAAAAACATTTCTATTCTATTCAATTCATTTAAAAATACCGCAGGTTCCTTCTGTTTTTGCGGCATAAAATGTTTATATTATATATCAGTCTCTAACTGTCTATAGGTCCTCAACTAAGATAATGAATCAATTGAAATATTGTTCATCAAAATCGCCTTAGTAAAATACTAAGGCGACGTTTTAGCATAGGCGTGGCGTTGCGCGTCGCGCGGTGCGTCGCTCGCTCGCTCTCGCTCGCCCTCATCTTCTTCTTCTTCTTCTTCGCCGCCTAAGGCAGTAGGCACTACGGACTACGGACCGTGGACCATACGTAAATACTTGAAACAAATGCATGCATAGACTGCTTAAATCATAAATCCGAAAGGACCCTTTCGGGTTTGCCGTTCAGTCGGGTAGTAAAATAAATCCAGCCAAGTGCGAGTCGGATCCGTACCATCGTACCTACCTATTAAAGTTTTTGAGATACCTACAGCCCGCTACCAGACGGACGGACAGCGGAGACTTAGTAATACGGTCCCGTTGGCACCCTTTGAGCCAGGGAACCCTAAAAAGTCCATTTGTAGCAATACGAATTACAATCAAACACAAACTAGTACAATTCATACAAAGCGGTCAATCTAGAAACACCCCTCTGCGTCGAGGGTTAAAAAGTTGAATAAAATAGTATTTCCAAATTCAATGTGTTGGCGCCTTTATACCGTTGAATCCATTGTGGCTTCTCTCGCCTCGCATTTATGTCAAGATAACAAGATTTCAAAGATAACTTTGTCTCGGGCTCCTATGAAAGGGTGACCGGATTTCCAATGGAAAGCTCCGCTTCATTCTGTTCCAAGTCTTCCCGCAGTAATGATGCGGATTCAATGCGAAGGATCTACTCTCTTGGCACGTGAAGCGGGCCCTCATTTGTACTTGAATAGCATGACTAGTGTTGCCAGCATTCAAGAATCGGGAATATTCCACAAGTGTCGGGACGTGAAACCGGGACGTGGCATTACTAACAAAAACAGGTTTTGTTAGAATCCACCAAATGAAAAGCTGTATTAAAAAGGCCAGCATGCGATAAAAGAAGCAAGCAATCAACCAACCACGGATAAACAAGGGATAAAAAGTAGCCTATGTCACTCTCCAGGTCCTCAACTATACCCATGCAAAAAATCGCGTCGATCCGTAGCCCTGTTGCGGCGTGATTGAAGAACAAACCAACAAACACACTTTCGCATTTATAATATTAGTATGATGGACTTCCACTAACTGCTTTCTTTACAATAAAAAATTCTAATGTTTCCCATTCCCATTCCCTTTAAATATAATATTTAGGAGTAGGGACGACACGATGAAGTAATATGATTTGAGCTCATTCTAACTATGGTCCACGTAAGTCAGTTTTGTTTTAACCGAGGATCGTATCGCCCTGTGGAGATAGGCCCATAGAGTTCGAATTTGGTGGCACGGCGGCGACACTCTCACTCGTGGAGATGGCGCTAAGAGTTGAATTGGGTTAAATAAAAACTCATACCAGCCTGCATCATAGGTAGGTTCTAGCATACTTTCATTGGGTTTGACCGTAGTCTTACTTGTCATTTATTAAAAAAAATACGTGTGGCACTCGGGGACTGCCGCGGTAAAGCTATTGCGTAGCATTTTCTAGTCGCACGCACACAAACACCGTGCCGAAGTCTGCCGAACTGAAACGACGGTGTTAGGTTTATTTTCGTTACGGAATTTCTTGATTCGGTCGCCGCGCTCAAAGCCCGCGATAAAAGCTATGCAATAGCTTAAAAAAATTGGTTGTCTGTAAAGTCGGTTTACGGACGATAGTTTTACGTGATAACGTCATAAAGAAACATTGACAATGACTGGCGGGTGGCGGCGGCCAACGCTTGGGCCGATCGTGCCTCTCTACCGCTTGTTCCGCGCCCTCGCTAGCACGCTCAGGCTCAGGTAGAACGTGACACTTTTTCGTGCGTGCAGCCGGTGTTCATCAATTTATAAGACGTTATCACGTCAAAAAATATTGCCGAAGCAACCATTGTACGTCCCGCCTGAATAACCGGGACGCTCGGGCACGCCGCGCGAGGCATCACTATCGCTCTCTGATCACAATGACGTTTCGCATTGCGCAAAACGCAATATATATAACGGGATATAGGTCAAGGGTCCACGCTGCGACAATGAAACTACGTATTTAACTACCTATCTACTTATATTTTTGTAATTTACGTCAAGGCAAAACATTGGATGTTCAGATTTCTGCACCTGAACAATTTTTAAAAATATCTTAGACTGAGTTTCCACGGCGCGGTTCGCGCCCGCGCCCGCAGCGGTTGCGGGCCCGTGGCCTCCGTAGAAATGGTAGAATGCAGATATGTATGGAAAGTGAAGAAGCAATTTCTACGGCGCGGTTTGCGCCCTATATATAGCCTATGTCAATCTCCAGGTAAGGTCAAGCAACTTTGAGCCCACAGTCGGTAATAGGATGGATGTTCTTAGGACGTTCTAAAATCGAACTTAACCCTTTCGTTTCCTTCGTGCTCTCCAAAACATTGCAGAGTAAGTAGCCGTGCGTTGAGACCAGTTATATCACTTACCTATACATCATAAATTTAAGTTATTTTATGTATGTTGTAGTTTATGTCATAGAATAGAATAGAATAGAAATATTTAGAATAGAAATATTTTTTATTCAAATAAACTTTTACAAGTGCTTTTGAATAGTCAATGAATCTACCACTGGTTCGGAATGCCTTTCCTGCCGAGAAGAACCAGCAAGAAACTCGGCGGTTGCTCTTTTCAAAACAGATTTACAATACAGTAAATACTATGCTATATATGCAGTGTTTCCACAATGGGGAAAGTTCCAAAAATGCATACAGACTAACTTCTATCTTAAGATGGGCATATTCTATTCTAACAAAGATGCACGGGTTAAAGCTGCCCACAAGATAGTATAAAAACTTATTATAATAGCTACTTATTAATATTGTAAAATGATTATTTTGAAAAGAGCAACTGCTGAGTTTCTTCTCAGCAGAATCCGCTTTCCGAACCGGTGGTAGAATCTTGACGTGCCATAAGAGCCACAGGTTGGCCTACATGAAATAAATAATTTTGAATTTTGATTTTTTTTTTGAATTTTTTTTTTTGAATTTTATTTTAGTTAAACTAAGGAGTCATTTTAAGTAGTTCTTAATTTCTTATACGGAAGTATCTGGGGAAACACTGCACTGTTATAGCAGTTATAAACCATTATGTGATTAATGGAAAAGGGTCGCGACCCTCAGTTATGAGTAATACAATATAGAGAGGATGGATCATGGATAGCACCTTTTTAAGTAACTCCTTGTTCCTTGCGATGAAGTAGGTACAATAGGACGGCGTTGACTCTATACCCAGACTAAGTAGCGAACAGTCGCCAGTTTCATATGGAGGGATAAAAATAATGGAAGGAGTTATTTTTCAGTCATAAAATAGTCTGAGTCAGCGTCGTGGTGTTCAGACGCGGCGGAGTTCGGCGAAATGCTATTAGGGGGCGTCGGGTTATCCTGAAACTATCTCAGTCATTCGAGCGTATCCGGATAGCGGGGACAGGCGGGGAGAAAATGGTTATAAGGGACTAGACTTTTTTTTAGTAAAAGAATATTAAGTAGCCAAGCTGAGCTTGACTAATTCTCTTTTCCCCTCAAAATAAGTTGAAAGTTTGTGTTGGGTGTGGGTACGGGTATAGTGCTAAGGGGGGATCGAACCGTAGACCTTCCAGTTTTCGGTCCGCATCCTTTAACTAATAGGCTATTGAGGCTTTAAATGACAAGATAGCCCATGAATGCGATGTCACCTGATGGTAAAACACGATGCAGTCTAAGAGGGCAGTGGATTAGCTTGGAATGGCTATGACAGTTTCAATTTAAACCATACTCATGATTGGTTTCTACACACCACTGCGCTGTCGTGACGGAACACTTATCCTCTTGGCGGCACATGTTTGATTGTAGGTGGTAACTAGCCGCGGCAAAAGCCTTCCGCCAGACAGTGCTGTTGATTTAAAAAAATTATGTTTAAAAAACCGACTTCAAACGCCCGCGCTACTACAAAGTACATAATTTATTGTTGATATTTTAAAAATCGCTCGACCAATTTCGATACAATTTCAATGGGACTACCTGGGAAGTATACCCTTTGTAACAAAAAAAGAATTTTCCTAATGGATTCAGGGGTCTTCGAGTAATCGGTGAACATACATAAAAAAAGATTCCGACGAATTGTTAGAACCTCCTCCTTTTTTTGAAGTCGGGTTAAAAACTATAGAAAACCCTATCCATGCGAAGCCGGGGAGGGTCTGCTAATTAGTACAATTTAGCAAAAATCTAAAGCGATGTTATTCAATGACTAAATACAGCAAGTTTTAGTTAGTCCAATTGAACTTCTGCGAGTAATTGTGGATCTTAGGTTGCCAATGGACACTCCTTTATAGTGTAGTGTAATTTGGTGAGGTTTGACTATACCTACTATTTGAGTTTATAGACTATTTGAGTACAGACAGTTTCATATCACTTTACACCAATATAATTATTATTATCCAACGGTGAAGTAAACCATCGTGACGAAACCTGCATATCTGGGGGTTCTCCATAATGTTCTCAAAGGTGTGTGAAGTCTACCATTTCGCGTTGTGGCCTATAAACCTTCTCTGAGAGGAAACCTGCGCTCAGTAGTAGTAGTCAGTAGTGAGACGTTAATGTTGATCATGATGATGATATGAATGGAGACAGTATACTTGGTACTTTGTGTACAGTCTACCCTACCATAATATTTCGAGCGTTTTTGCTCGCGACAGTACCGCGCCGCGGTGTCGCGACCGGCGACTCCCGCCTAGACGAGTGACGTCATGGCTTACCCCCATGGGACTACAGCCAAATGGAGGTGAAATGCCCTGTGGAAAAGCGCCGAGTGCGATCGATACTGGTTCAAGGTGTCTTATATCAATATTTAAAGGGAATTGCTATTTAAATATTTGTACTTCTCAAAAGTTCGAAAAATTTCTATTCTGGATTTCAGTAAATAGTCTTACTGCCGCACTCAGTCATTCATTAAATTATCATTAACTAGCTGATGCCCGCGACTTCGTCCGCGTGAATTTAGTTTTCAATATCCCTCGGGAACTCTTTGATTTTCCGGGATAAAAAGTAGCCTATGTCACTCTCCAGGTCCTCAACTATACCCATGCATACAATCACGTCGATCCGTAGCCGTGTTGCGGCGTGATTGACGGACAAACCAACAAACCAACAAATAAAAACACTTTCACATTTATAATATTAGTAAGGATTAATCATTGACTTGTGATTTTAACTGCCGCACTCAGCCACACGTATTAAATTACATTATATTTTAATGATTTATTAATTAATTATCATTAAATCTATTACTGAATTGTCATTAATGTATAAACGAAGCGTTAACTTCTGAGAATGAAAACTTAAAAATCTAAGATTAAGTTGTTAAGTAACGATTAGCGACTCTGAGTGCGGCAGATAGTATTGCCAGTGGAAAGCTAACATCCAATTGAATTAAATGTAGAAAACATTGTAACAATTAGTGAAGAGGCGACTTATACGCGTTTTTATGGTGAACAAAGGTTTATCTTTCAGTTTTCGTGTATTTTTTCATTTTGGTCACAAAAATGTATAAAAACTACATATTTTTGTGTCCCTCTGAACGTATGGTGTCCAACTGGTAGGCCTGTCGTTTAAAAAGAAAAAGAGTTTATTGTTTGAATAAATTATTCCCAAGCATTGACCATGTGGTAGACAAAAATATGTGTAACCAATTCATAACTTATTTTGTTACAATAAGGTTCTGTTTAGCTTGAACAATGATTTTGGGACATGGCAAATAATTTTAAATTATAATACATAATGTTATGGAGAAGAAAAGTGTAGGTATGCTTGTGATTATAAATTGAGTAATTGTTTATAATTTTAGATTTTTAGAAACGTAGGCCGATTATTTTAATTTATATCTAAATGAGTTAATTATGTATATTGTATTTAAATTAAACGACGTAAAAACGTGTAGATAAATATACATTATATTTATATTATACTTGTTGATTTTTTTTAAAGAATATCAGCCAAGCTAAAGTTGACTGATATCCTCCTCTCCCCTCCAAATAAGCGGGAAGCTTGTGCTAGGAGTGGGTACGACAATAGTGCAACGGGTGGGGTTCGAACCTGCGACCTTTTAGTAGTATAAAATGTATCTTATGTCACTCGGATCATCACAAATCGATTGACACCTTCATTCATCAAAATCGGCTCAGTAGTTTATTCTTTACAGTGAACAACACGTAAATAGTCACAAACATACAAACATACATACATAGACTGCTAAAATCATAGACATTCCTTTTGCCTTGGCCGGATAACAAAGACTAATAATTACAGTGATACGTCAAAAAAATAGTCAAATACCACCCACCCTGGCGGAGGGTATAAAAATTCCTCATAATAACCAGATAGGCGTGAAAAACCGAACCCTGTCTGCAGTCGCGCAGTCTGGTATTAAAATAAAAAATCGGCCAAGTGCGAGTCGGGCCTCGCTCTTTTAGGGTTCCGTTACAAAAATTAAATTAAAAGATTTCCATCTACCCACCTACCCATTTTAATTTAATTTTTTTAATTTAATTTAATTTTTATTATTTGTTGTTATAGCGGCAACAGAAATACATAATATGTGAAAATTTCATCTGTCTATCTATTACGGTTTACGAGATACAGCCCGCTGACAGACGGACGGACGGACGGACGGACGGACGGACAGCGTAGGCTTAGTAATAGGGTCCCGTTGGTACCCTTTGGGTACGGAACCCTAAAAATAAGTGGCACTCGGTGACTGCCGCGGTAAAGCTATTACATAGCATTTTTTATCAACTTATGCAATTATAATATCTATGCAATATTTTTTTTGCATAATAAAAATTATGCAAAAAAAAAATTAAAATACAAACAAACAAGAAAAGCGAGCTGTCACTACTTCGCGAGTGAGATTGGAACCTGCGACATCGGCGCTCGAAAGCGGTCGCTCGCCCACTGCGCCAAATAGAGCTACTTGAGAACCTCTAAAATGTTGAACGCTTACTGAACGACGGTGTTAGGTTTTTTCGTTACGGGATTTCTTGATTCGGTCGCCGCGCTCAAACTGTTTGTCCTAGTTCAAAGCCCGCGATAAAAGCTTTGCAATAGCTTAAAAACCTTGTAAAAACCCTTGCCTTGGCGCGTGTGAACTATACGCTCGATAGAAAGGCACTCGACCTCAACTTATCTTTTAAAGTGCATCACTTCTGCACTGAATCACCATACGCCGAGTAACCAAGGTGCGATTGTCTAAAAATTGCCGATCAAAATCGTATTCTTTTGATGGCATTAGCATCAAAGTAAAATATTCCTTGAATGTATTGATTTAAAGTCACAAATTTAGTACCACCAGATTTTAACATGGAGCATATCGTACATACCTTAAAGTATATGATTGTATATACACGAAATTGAGCTCTAATTTAATGCTGTTATGGTATATTTTACTTTGACGCTAATGCCATCAAATGAATACGATTTTGATCGGTAACTTTTAGACATAATGAGATTGTATACACGAAATTGAGCTCTAATTCAATGCAGTTTTGGTTTATTTTACTTTGACGCTAATGCCATCAAATGAATTCGATTTTGATCGGTAAGTTTTAGACAATCGGAGGGGCAGCTTTACCAGACAGCTTTAAAGAAAGGCGCATGCTACAATCTGCTACAATGTGCGTGTGTTATTGTTCATTTGAAGGTTACATGTTAGCCCCTGCTTACTTACCACAGTATAGCTAATATAGCTTTAACCAGTAGTAATAAAACTGCCTCCTAATGTTCTTGAAGGTTAATGTTCTCGGAGGTGTGTGAAGTCCGCCAATTCGCATTGGGCCAGCGTGGTGTACTATGGCCTATAACCCTTCTCTGAGAGGAGACCTCGCTCAGTAGTGAGCCGTTGATGGGTTGCTAATTTTAATGATGATAAATAAAAACTGCCTCGTTGGTATTGTGGGTAGCTGGTTCGGCTGCGGATCATAGGGTTGAGACTTCAGAGTCCGGCAAAAAGTTACGTGTCAAGAAGTTCTCAATAGCAGCCCTGAACTCAGAATTTGGCATGTAAAGCTCTCGGTCTTGCGCCTGTACTCTCTCCGGTCGTGTCGGATTGCCGTGCCATCGGAATAGAGAGGAGGGATTAACAAGTGTGTGTGTGTGTTTTCGCACAAATACCATTTAATATCTCCTGCGTATTTGGCTTGTCTCCATTGAGATTGGGTGCCGTGGCCCAAATTCTGTCAGAATAATATTTACATGACAGTAATAATATTCTGACAGATTTTGGTCCCAATTCAATTCTTTATTTGCAGATATGTAGGTACCTACTCAAGATGTTAAAAATTAATCTCTAATTAGTAAGTTAGTACAGGATTAATTAATAGCCAATAGTCATTGAGAAACATTAAAAAAATAAATCTAAGAAAAGAAAAAGTCAAAATAGTGTTTCGCCCAACGTGGGGCTCGAACCCACGACCCTGAGATTAAGAGTCTCATGCTCTACCGACTGAGCTAGCCGGGCTGTTGGGATGAGTCGCCAAATTCACTATGTGATTCATAAATCTTACTACCAAAATAATAAAGATAAGCATTTTGTATGTTAATGGTGTGCTTTAGTAGGTATGGATGTAAATTTGTATGGATAATTATGGATTCTTTTAAATTTATTTCCGAGCGTAAGTCGCGGGCATTAGCTAGTATATTATATGTATAAGCCATAGCCTGGATATCGTACAGTTTCCAGGAAATATATGATTATTACGAAAGGTGATTGAACTATTATGCGTCTTATAAACAAGAAATCTAATGTATGTATAATATTACATTTATATTTTATATACTGCGTATCGTATTATATACTATACTTGCTGGCGTGACGGGATAGAATGCAGGTGGCAACTGGCAAGTGAAAACTTTGATTCGGTACAGATAGCACGAAAAATTAGATAAAATTATAGTTTACTAGTTGATGCCCTCGACTTCATCCGCTTGAATCAAGGTTTTTTTAATACTCTCTCTCTCGAACTCTTTAATTTTACGGAAAACAATATAGCCTATTTGTTAATTTTGGTAATGAGCTATCTCCATTCCAAATTACAGCCAAATCGGTTCATTCTGTGTAGCGTGAAGGAGTAACAAACATCCATCCATCCATCGCCACAAACTTTCGCATTAATTGACCGAGCGAAGTGAGGTCTCTGAGTCTACTAGAGTGAATTTGCACTTGTCCGTCCGTCCGTCCGTCTGTCAGAGCCTTATAACTTTTGAATTACTGAACGTAATTACTTCAAATTTAAATATAATATGTAAACTGATGGCCTTCAGCCGAATATTGCATAAAACATTATAAAAACCTTTATTTCAGGGGGGCTCTCATAGAAGTGAATGCGAAGTAAAAAAAAATTTATCGCGTTACATAAAATTGTTACAAATCATTTTAAAGATAATTTTGAACCGAGTACAAAAATATATTTTTTTTAATTTTTCCCTTAAAATTGACGAAATGGGGGGCTTTCAAAGTGGCGATTTTATACGCTCGCTTGAAGACGCTCTCTAGCAAAATCCGCTACGTATTTTCAACCTGTTTTATTTTTATTATTTCACTTATATCCTGTACTTGAACAACAAATACTAAAATTATATGAATATTATAAAGAAACGAGATTATTTAATTTTTAATGGGCATCAGTAATTCATATAGCATCAACATAGCTTCACAATAATGCTAATAGATGGCGCAGTCATTAACTATTCCATGGAACTAGGAGATTACGACTACGACCTATCCCAAAAACAGTTTTGCGTCGACCATTATTATTTAGTTACATAATAATATAATACCATATTATTCAATTAAAATCATTTTTTAGTTAAATATCAAACTTCAATAAACTATTAATTACTACTTTTTGTATATTTTCTATTTGCGTCGATAGATGACGATTTGTACAGATGCCCGTAACCCGGTTTCACTCGTTAGTACCTACATAATAATTCAATGTTTTCAGTAACGTTCCCTAACCTTTACGGGCTACCTATGATAAGTTAGGTGATGATTTCTGTCAACTTATTTATCACGATCCTGTACGGGACACCTAAAAGGACATTGGGACGGATGTTGGGACTTAGGATTGTATTTAGGAGCTACCTACGTAAAGAGACTCCTACTTAGGGGATGATTTAGGTATGTTTGGTGAAAACGGGCATAATAATAATGTCAGTATTGATTATCATTTGTATCGATTGAATGAATAATCATGGGATACCGTTACCGCGAGGTCTCAGTTCGGGGCGAACCATTAGTTATATTATTAAAGTAGGAGTACGATTTATATTATAAGTAGGATAGTAGAAATTAGGATAGTAGGATTGAAAATAACACAAGCGTAAAAAACACCCCCGACATGTGAATCTATGGCCGGACTATGTATGGTTTTGGTTGCAGCATCAGGTCGAAGTTATCAATTAATTGTCATTTAACGATTATACTGGCACACGTGAAGCACTTAATCGTGTACCTAATCATACGCCAAAAATGCCTTACATCATTTTGGAAAAGACCTGATACTCTTACACTGCTCGACCGATATTAACCAAACATAGCTAAGAACCACCGCAAGGAAATTGGCTTTCAAATGAAAGAAACCGCATCGAAATCGGTCCATCCGTTTGAGAGCTACGATACCACAGACAGACACAAAAACACAGAAGTCTGTCTGTGTGTGTGTGTATTTGACGTAGCTGTCTGTCTAGACAGGCAGACATCGAAGTCAAACTTATAACACCTACAACAGATAGCCTATATCTCTAAAATGTTTTTTATTTTGTTTCAGGTATCTACTCTAGCGGCACGCTATGATGGCCGGTTTGACGTTTGTCCGCTCATGAAGTTCCGTATTAATTGATAACGACTTTGAAGGAAATAATTGTATTACTTTATTGACGATAGTGATGTGCAGAGATTCATAAATTTTATCGAATGTAGTTTTAGGTTTAGGACTCAAAATTTATTTATTAAATTGATTTCTAAAATGTATACAAGTGTAGAAAAATCAGTTTGCACCATTTAAGGGGTGAATGTACTTGTGAATATGAACAATTTTCACTATGTGGACAAACCTCTGAAATCGCAAAAAAATATCAGCTGTTTCATACAAAAGGTAAAATTTTTATTTTTATATGATATATACCACAACTCGGCATTTGGTTTTCTAAATTGAAAATTTTTAAAAATGGAATCTAATACGATCGTCACATAGGATCGCTGGCTAGCACAACTACTACCTCCGGCAAACTCGCGTCAATGCTCAATGCAAAACAAAGCAGTTTCGAATTGACGTTGCTTCGAAAAGTATAAACTGTCAGTGCAATGCGATTGTGATATAGTTTTGACCTGGCTTTGGATTTCAAATATTGATACTGCATTACTGTTGACCCTTGCTCGTTAATTTGGACTCTGTTCAAGCCCTTTGTTGTGGATTTCGTCGATATGACCGAACGTACGCAGAGAACTGTTCTAAATAGTCAGACACGTGAGTTCGTAATACGCCTTCGTAACTATTTCGATCGTGAAGCTCAAAATGGAGGGCCAATTTTACCTATAACGTCAGTGGTTGAACGCGTAGCTGATGCGCTTAATATTGGACAACGAACTGTTAGACGGATAACTAAAAAAAAATATGGCGAGACTGGCACAGAAGAAAATAAACTTCACACACCAAAAAAGAGAAAACGAGCAAAACCAGTCGTAGGCATCGATAGCTTTGATGCCGATGCTATCCGAAGACATGTTTACGGCTAATATTTACAGAAGGAGTATCCAACAAGAAAAAAGTTGGTGCATTCACTGAAGGAAGCTGGATTATTCTTCGGTGGGGAAAGTTCTTTAACGAAGATTTTGAAGACCATTGGATTTCGATACAAAAAATGTAACAAACGCAAAATATTGATGGAAAGATTTGATATAGCGATGGCAAGGTATACTTTTTTACGGCAAGTGAAAGAAATCAAAAATTGGCAAAATGTTGTGTTCTTGGATGAAACATGGCTTAATGCTAACCATACTGTAGGCCGTTCTTGGAACGATGACACAGCAGCATCTACTTCCAAAGTTCCTGTAGGAAAAGGATCGCGACTTATAATTTGTCACGCCGGAACCATCAACGGGTTTGTCGAAGGTTCTCTCATGGCTTTTGCGTCAAAAACCACTGGAGACTATCATGAAGACATGAATGGAGAAAAGTTTACTGAATGGTTTACCTCAATGTTGTGTAGCCTCCCTGAACCATCTATTATAATTATGGACAACGCCCCATACCACTCGATGCAAATTGACAAGCCACCTGCCCAATCCCAAAAGAAAGCTGATATCGTCGCATGGCTTCGTAAAAATGGCGTAGATGCAAACATGAATATGTTAAAAGCGGAATTAGTACGTCTTTTAAAAGAAAACAAACCAACCAAGATCCGATACGTCATTGACGAAATAGCATTAGAACATGGGCACAGAGTTATACGGTTACCGCCTTACCATTGTGAGTATAATGCGATTGAGTTGGTGTGGGCTCAAATTAAGGGATATGCTGCAAGACACAATACAGAACCCCCATTTACCACAAAAAAAATGCTAAAATTATTAGAAGAAGCTTGTGAACATGTGACTAAAGGAGACTGGGAAAAGGTTGTGAATAGAACTGTTAAATTAATAAGGGAAGATTATGAAAGAGATGTGAAAATAGATAATATTATAGAAAACGAACATATAATTATTAATGTAGGTGATGATAGCAGTGACGACAGTGAAAATAGTAGTATGGACGAATCTGATTAATTATGGCCTTTTGTGGCACCTTTTTTGGTATCTTTTGTATTCATATGTTTCTTGTGTGCATATAAAGTATGTATATTCATTTTCATTCAAATATTCAGTTCGTTCAAATAAATTAAATAAACATATACATTTTTGTTTTATTAAACCTATTTAATCAGGTACAAAAACAAAACTTAATTGTTTTTTGTTCGAGAATAAATTGACATTCCACATCACTATTGTAATGTGTCAAACCGGCCATCATAACGTGCCGCTAGTTTAATGCATAAAAAACCTTCATGTTGTGGTCGCTAGGTGAAGATTCTTAACAAAATGACAGGTTTGATTTTTGAACCACTCACGGACTAATTGAAGAACAACAATTATTTATTAATTATGTTTAACGAGTTTTTCTTCTCCGGAGATGGGTGAAAATAAACATCGTTTAAATATCCTTGCGACATTCTGAGACCAATCAAACATTCCAAACCACTCTCTGCTATACACGTTATGCTTTTAGTTATTTAGAAAATATCGTCTCTATCGCCTTTTCCTCCCCCATAAGTTCGAAAGCCTTTAGTCCAGCTTTGGAACAGGTCATGTTGGTTTATGATTTATTTATTTTGCCAAATGTGAGTATAGTTCTTGCAATTCACGAGGGCGACTGACTAATGGTTGTGTGTGTGTCGTATCTGTATAAGTGTGAGCGAGCGCAATGCTCGCGCCTCGCCTGCCCGCTCCCACCTAGGCTTTGACAGGCACGCACACTTATGCAATGTGCATTATTTACACGAAGTAACCACAAGTAAAGCTCACTCGCATTCGTGAATTGCAAAAACTGTAACAAAATAATATAGTACATTGATAGATAGTCTCGTCATAGAGTTGAGTTGAAAATATTTTTTTGTTAACCGTACAACACCTTGCCGGTTTACTATGATCGCGTAAACAAATTAGACTAGGTACATACTCGTAATACATAAACCAGGTTTATTGGTTGCCTGCTCAAATTTAGACTTCTTGGCTATTTTGAACCGACTTCAAAAAAGGAGGAGGTTTTCAATTCGTCGGAATCTTTTTTTATGTATTTTCACCGATTACTCGAAGACGCCTGAACCGATTTGGAAAATTCTTTTTTAGGGTTCCGTACCCAAAGGGTGCCAACTGCCAACAGAACCCTAAAAACTAAGCCTAAACCTATTACTAAGTCTGCGCTGTCTGTCTTTCCGTCCGTCCGTCTGTCATTGAAATTTTCACATATTGTGTATTTCTATTGCCGCTATAACAACAAATAATAAAAATAAAATTAAATAAAAAAATAAAGGGGGCTCCTCCCATATCTGGAAAAGGAGTCGAAATAAAATTTTACTTTTTACCCTGGCATGTGTGGTGTCATTGTCTAGAGTTCATTAAGTGGAAATTAAGTTCAAATATATATTTTTTATTTTTTAGTTACAAAAATGAAGAAATGGGGGGCGTCAAAGTTGTCGGTTTTAGACCAATTTTGTTAGGGGGTCTATCTCAATAACTGAACGGTCGGTTTAATTATACCTCTATTTGTAATTTGACTGCTTTTCTCGTCAGCGGTGAGCCGATGATAGGTTGCTGATGATGCATGATATCGACAGAACGTCCATAAGTAGGCAACTAGTTAACGTAATCTGTTTAGCAATAAACATTTTAACTCACGTAAACTTTAGCTGGTTCTTGTTCTGCAAATTATGCAAGTGATATATATATCAAAATTACGAAAGCGTAATATAGGTATATTATTATCATCTATAAGTGCGAGTCATCGTCGTGCCGCTTTCTTGCGAGATTTAGTGGCGGAGCTCGTAGTGTTATCGCATAATGCTTATGAACAAGTTTGGTTAGGGTTGACTCTATGGTTGAGATCTATAGATCGTAATCTGGCTCTGCTCAAGACTCGAGATAGTGAGACACAAATATGTTCCGACATTAATCTGTCTCGTTATAACTCGGTCTTGAGTCTGAGCTGAGTGAGATTGCCAGATGGCAATAGATATAAATAGATTTATAGATATAAATCTTACCTATGACTCTTTATTCATCATCACGACGATTTTGAGGACCTCCCTGGCGCAGTGGTGAGCGCTGTGGTCTTATTACGGGTTCGATTCCCGGCGGGGTCAATTTGGGAATTTATAATTTCTGAATTGTCTCTGGTCTGGTGGGAGGCTTTCGTTGGCCGCGGCTAGTTACCACCCTACCGTCAAAGACGTGCCGCCAAGCGATTTAGCGTTCCGGCACGATGGCGTGTAGAAACAGATTAGGGGTATGGGTTACATTTTCACTGCCATACCCCTTCCAAGTTAGTCCGCTACCATCTTAGACTGCATCGTCACTTACCATCAGGTGAGATCGCAGTCAAGGACTATCTTGTCATCGAATAAAAAAAAATCATCATCAGCAGCAACCCATCAACGGCTCTTTACTGAGCGCAGCTCTCCTTTCATAGAAGAGATATCATAGACTACCATGCTGGCCCAATGCGAATGGCTCTATATTACCTTGTTTTAATCTATTGCGGAAGTGCTAGAAAAAAGAATAGTGTAAAGAAACAAAAAAAAAACAAGAAATAGGAACAAAATTAACAAAAATTGATGATGATATGATTATGAGCTCTATAATACGCAAAACATTTAAACATTTCTGTGGTGGTGTCGTGTAATGCGGGTTGTTACGTTCCCTCAAATATGGTTGAGCGAAGCAATGGCTGGGACATGCGTCATGCTCGTGAACGGGTGCCACCGGCGGGACTGGGGCTACTTTATGTCTGCCCATCTTAAGATAGAAGTTAGTCGGTATGAATTTTTTGGAACTCCCCTTGTCGGCGCTCTGACTTGGTCATACGGTTAGGGTTTGTGCGGAGAGTAATTATAGATTTTAACACTTAGTGATATGGTTTATATTGAGCAATAAATATACACAGAGTGGTATAAGAGAACCGACTCGGACCGTGGTTGCGCGTGTACTCCTCGAGTGTTCAATGTGAACTCCTCGAGTGTTGAATGTGAACTGTTCTTGAAATCGGAACTTTTTAAAATCAAAAATAATACAGCGGTCGGTGTCGGCTAACTTCACAAAGGCAAAGCAGATTACCAAAACAGAAAGAAATAAACAATTACATTTGCAGTACAGTACAGGGAATAGAGTTGTAAAAAAAAAACTTTAAAATATTAATTTAGACAAAGACAATAGTCGGTGTTACAAAGAAATACAAAGAAAAACCCAAAGTAAAAATATTTTCTAACTTAATAGCTACGGCCTTACAATAAAACATAGGCGTGAGAAACAAGTCATAAAACACAGCTAAACTACGAGATTATTTTCATTTAGGTATAATTAGCGTAAGGCGTAATGTGGGACACAGTCGCCACACACTCATTGTGGAAACACTGCATATATAGCATAGTATTTACTGTATTGTAATTTTTTTTGAAAAGAGCAGCCGCCGAGTTTCTTGCTGGCTCTTCTCGGCAGGAAGGGCATTCCGAACCAGTGGTAGAGCCTGACGATTCAAAAGCACTTATTAAAAAGTTTATTTGAATAAAAATTTCTATTCTATTCTATTCCATTCTATTCTAATATGATGTTTGTTTGACCAAACATGTGAAAATGTCATATTTTATGTGATGTGATGTGATTCTTTTCATGGACAGAAATGGACTCCATAATATGATGGAATCAGATTTTAAAAGTTGCACACTAGGCACATCCCTACTAGAAAGTGTTAGTTATACTAACTGCTAAGAGAAACCGTATTTTATATGCAGGCGCGAGTGATTCCACCTCGCACCATGGGCTATAGGCGTGAAATGTTTTATTTACTTTTACGTATTTGGGGCGTTTTCATCTAGTTCAAACTACTTCTTTAAGGATGATTATACGAGTCTGCCCGCGAAATTCAAATTTAATTTGGTTTTTCGCAATTTGTAAACTAATACGACAAAGTAGGCTAATGGCATTCTAATTGCGCCAGTATAATTATCATCTTTACAGGTTTACATAAAAATCTTTACTTGAAAGTGACCACTTTAAGAAATTAATCAAAATACTGAGTTTGACGTGAGTTACTCACAAATTAGTCGATATTTTGATTAATTTCTTAAACTGGACACTTTCAAGTAAAGATTTTTGTATAAACCTGTGAAGATGATACTGCCATTGTCGCAATTAGAATGCCATAAGCCTACTTTGTCGTATTAGTTTACAAATTGCGAAAAACCAAATTAAATTTGAATTTCGCGGGCAGAACTGTGTCTTCCACCTTAAGAGGCCAGCGGAGAATGAATTGCCCATACAAACGTAATACCCAAAATAATTTGTAATTGGAGAATATTTCCATCATATTATGCGATTATTTGGATTCAAATTGTATTTATCTAGGTACCTGGATATATATGTTTTCAAAATAGTTTACTAAAATGAAATGTAAACGAATTGCGTTTTGCATATTTTTACGACGAAAATGGCATGTTTTCTTCTTATTTGTTTCATAATAAAACCAACGATATCTTAGCTAATAATTGATCAGGAACATAGCTTAAGTCAAGTGTCAAGTTACAAAATAACAACACAAAGTGAAAAACACAACAAATTTTCATTCATCATTTTTGGTATTTACGGAAAAAGACCAAATTCAGACGCTAAATATTGCTATCGCACCAAGCATGGAGCCGATGTGTATAGATAAAAAGAGATAGCAATATACCGGCCGATTTTTGCACGCGCCTTGGAGTTGCGAACGATGTTCGCCGGACTCTTAAAGATGAAACTTATGGATTTGCGCTTGACTCCGATCTTATCAACGGATAATCTAGAATCCCTTATCTTAATCTTTCTTTAACTTTATTAATTGCACATAGAACTGCTGACTTAGTTAAAGTCATCAGTTTTTTAAAGAATATCAGGCAAGCTGAAAATGACTAATGCCCTCCTATCCCCTCAATTCTCCAAACAAGTGGAAAGCTTGTGTTACGAGTGGGTACGACAATAGTGCAACGGGTGGGGTTCGAATCTGCGACCTTTTAGTTTTTTTTACTACATAGATAATTTCTTTGTTTCTTTAGCGCCCTGCTTGTCTGGGCGCTTTTAAGTTTTTAGTCGGCACCTTTAACCGTTGGTCTATAGGGCTAATTGATTTTTAAAAACCGTTCAGATTCAAAAAACTTAATTTTAATTAATATTTTTCAGAGTATTTTTCTGTGTAAACCCCATATTTTTAGAAGATGGGGATCAAAAATATAATTATTCACAAGTAAACATTATAAATAACCGTTACATGGCAATACACGTGAATATCTTTTTTCTCCCAACTTTATTTGATAGACTTTGATTAATTTTTTGTTGGTCTGGTTTACTAGAACAAGTATGAGAAGTTTGATTCGTGAACGTGGGCGTTCAGTGTTCAGTTCAGTTCGTCTGGGTCAGAAACTCTATCGAATTCGCCAATCTCCTTTTATTATATTATGATAACTTTTTTAGTTATTTCTCTTCGTTCCGGGTTCACAATAACCTGGTAACGTTAACCGTTAAACAAATGCTACAAAAACCACTCCAGCCGAGTCATTGGGTGGCACACAATACACAATCAATGCGTATAGATTCCCGCACAATCATTGCTGACAAGTGTGAGGAAAAAATCACAGACGAGATAGATCAGTAAGACCACTTTTATTAGTTAAATCGACGCCATTTTTTGTGCAAAAAGGAGTTTGTCTCGATGAAAAAGAGACTGTATTTTTTTAACCGATTTCCAAAAAGGATGAGGTTTTCAATAAAGCCGGTTTTTTTTAAATGAATATGTCCACCGATTTCTCCGGGATTTCTTGACTGATTCGCGTGATTATTTTTAATGTTTTATTTAACTGGTGGTTAAGTTTTTTTTATGGGATTGTGCATATTTTTAACTAGATGATGACCGCAACTTCATCCGCGTGGATTAGTTTTTTTTTAATTCCCGAGGGAACTCTGTAATTTTCTGGGATAAAAATAGCCTATGTTTTAATCCTGGGTATAAGCTATCTCCATTCGAAATTTCAGCCAAATCGGTTCATTCGTTGTGTGGCGTTAAAGAGTAACAAAACAAACATCCATCCATCCATTCATCCATACATCTCACAAACTTTCGCATTTATACTCGTAATATAGGACTAGCATTAGTAGGAATAGGATTTGGATAAGATTTCTTCTTTCACAAATAGCTTTTCACAGACGCTACGAAGTCGATAGTTTCATAAAGTGTCGGATACACTAGGGGGCAAATGGAGCAACATGTTGCGTAACATGTTCCTCAACAACTACGTAGAATGTTGCCGAGGAAATGTCGCGGAACATTGTGTAGGCCACACTAGTCCGTGTTTATAGAAATGTCGCCCGAGGAGGTTGTAGCTATTAGTGCTGCATATATAGTAATTATATCGAGTGCGTTGAAACGTAAGAGAAAGAGAAAGTGGTGGATGCGGAATTTCTTACTATAACGAGAAAGAAGAGTTATTATTCTAAGTGATCTCCGAATGTCTGACGGATCGTTTGTGAATTTTACTCGAATGTCATCATCTGATTTTGAAACTTTATTGCAAATGATCGGACCTTCCATAGCCAAACAGGATACAATACTACGGAACGCTATTAGTCCTCATTTTTCTTTATTTTATTTCGATAATCACGGTGTGAAGTATCCCACAACAATCCACGACTTTCGTAAAGCTCAAGAAGTGTAAGCACGGTATCATTTCCCCACACTACAGACATATTATGAGGCACGTTGCGTACGCGACCACACTCGGTGACAAATGGCGCGACACTGACGCGGGACACGTGCGCTCGCTCTCGAGGCGGGAGCATGCAACATGCCCTGCGTCACGTAAAATGTTGCGGGGCATGTTGCGGGACTCTATGCAACGTTGCAGCGTCACGTATATTGAGTGTTGCGCGTCGTGTTGCGGGACAAAATGTTCCCTAGTGTATCCGACACTTTAAGAGCCCTGTTTTAGCGAACCTGTTTATGTTTACAAGAGAACACGTTAGAAATACCCGAAAAAAACTGGCGGCTATTGTCCGCCACGGGGCAAGAAACCTGCGACCTCTGAATGACGTGTATTGAGAGGACGATGATTCAGCATACGGTGTGAACGTAGCTGTACAGTTTGCAATGTTTCTACGTGTCGTGAGAATCGTGCTGTCACCGAATATTCAGGGCAAAAGAACAAAGATAAAAGGAATACCTACTTTGCCGGCTCGTCGACCCAATAGCCCAACGTTTAAAGGTGCGGACTGAAAACTGAAAGGTCGCAGGTTCGAACCCCACCCGTTGCACTGTCGTCGTACCCACTCCTAGCACAAGCTTTCCGCTTAGTTGGAGGGGAGAGGAGGATATTAGTCAACTTCAATTTGACTAATATTCTTTTAAAAAAAAAAAAGGATCTTAGCCTACGCCACTAGAAGCTGCCACTCATGCCACTCATGTGCGGTACGGGTTGTTTTCCGTTCCCTCAAATATGCTCGAGCGAAGCAACGGCTGGATCATGCGTCATGCTCGTGAACGGGTGCCGCGTTAGGCGTTTAGGCGTGAGGAAACCTGCATGCCTGAGAGTTTTCCATAACGTTTTGAAAGGTGTGTGAAGTCTACCAATTCGCTTTTGGTCAGCGTGGTGGACTGTGGCCTTAACTCTTCTCATTATAAGAGGAGACCTGTGCTCAGTAGTGAGCCGACGATTGGGTTGGTTGGGTTAGTAACCACCCACATTTTCATCCTCCGTGATATTTTTATTAGTTAAAATTTGATACAAAAAAAAAATCTTTTTAAAAACCGATTTCTAACGCCCGGGTCACTACTTATTTTGATACATTATTGTTGATTTTTTTAAAAACTCTCGAACGATTTCGATGAAATTTAAATGGGTTCACCTGGGAAGTATACCCTTTCAAATAAAAGGAGAATTTTCCAAATCGGTTCAGGCGTTTTCGAGTAATCGGTGAACACACATAAAAAAAAGATTCCGACGAATTGAGAAGCTCCTCATTTTTTAAGTCGGTTAAAAACTGTTTGTGGTGTTTGTTATTTGCACAGCGAGGCCAGATGTGGGCCGGTGATGGGTGGAGATGACGAATGATATAAACCTTTGCCTAAACCAGGAATGGAACCGAGGCCCCCGTAACACGGCGCAGTATGGCACTGGCAGGCTTGCAGGGAGCTCGCCAAATATTTTCCCACGGGCACAATACAATCAGGGTCACACAGCGAGCTATGGAGAGAGCTATGCTTAGGGTATCCGCAGAACAACTAAAGTCACCGACATAGCTCAGCGAGTCGCGAAACTGAAGTGGAAATGGGCGGAGCACATAGTTCGAAGAGCTGATGGTCGTTGGGGTCTCAAGGTGTTGGAGTGGCGACCCCGCACCGGGAAACGCAGTGTTGGCAGACCTCCCACAAGGTGGACCGACGACATCAAACGAGTCGCAGGGAGCCGCTGGATCCAGGCGGCGCAAGACCGAAGCCTGTGGAGGTCCATGCAGGAGACCTATGTCCAGCAGTGGACATCTAAAGGTTTATAATGATGACAATACTATTGCTCTCTTTTTCCGCTCGTATGATAATGTAAACTGTGCCACGCTACAGTTATGTAAACGGTACCATAACATGTGATCAACTCAACCACCCGACTGTAAAGCTGAAACCTATAAATCTCACACGCACTCTGCTCAGTCTCAATGGCAGAGTTAAAATGAGGCAGATTTCAGGATTTAGCTGGGTTTGGCTCCTTCTCAAGTCCGAGCTAAGACCAATGGTATTTTGGTTAAGACAGCACGCTCTATAGGCCTTAACGTGTGAGTGAGGTTGAGATTTCACTGAGGTTGAGATTCGTGAGACAGAGTTAAAACGAGACACAGACATGTCCTTACATAAGTCTGATTTAATTCTGTCATAAATGAATAGATTTCAGCCTGAGATTCGCGTACTTTAATGGCATTACTTAGGGCAGATTTCACTACCTATTGTAAAATGATGATTTACAATGCTAAGTAGTATAGAATTTTTACACCCCGTTACTGCGGTTTTTTTTTTGTAAGTATGATCTTTTTTAGGGTTGCCACTATGTTGGCACTTGCTAGATTAAGAATCCAAAGTATAGGAGTTTTCCTTGGACTTTTAAATCAGTAGGTAGGTATTAACTAACAACTGAGCTTTTGAAAAAATTATCATAAAATCATCCCCGCTTTACACCGGGTCGTTGCCCATCTCGACCGCAATAAACTCGTCCTAATGGTCGAGTTGTGATAATTCATTTTTATTAATTTTTTTCATGCACAACTCGACCAACAGCAAAATACTGAGTTGTTTATGTACAATCAAATACAAAAAGTGATTCACGTATCTAATATTTTGTTTAACTCATAAATTAAATTACTAACAAAAATGAAATCAGCGTTTCATACATATTACCAGGACTTCAATATTATGTATGAATGGTATTTTTTGAAAGAGCTAAATTTTTTTGAATTTAAAAGTTCTAAAGTCGTTGGGGGTGGAATTTTCAACTTTTGCGAAACACGTTTTTCTTATTTTTTTATCGAATGCCCAAAAATTAAAGTTTCATGGATATTACATGAAAAACAATTTTATAAATGTCGGACTTTTATACAAACTTTCAACCCCCATTTAACCCTCTTGGGGTTGGAATTTTCAAAAATCCTTTCTTAGTGGACGTCTACGTCATAATAACTATCTGTGTGCAAAATTTCAGCCCGATCCGTCCAGTGGTTAGAGCTGTGCGTTGATAGACCAGTCAGTCAGTCAGTCAGTCAGTCAGTCAGTCAGTCAGTCAGTCAGTCAGTCACCTTTGCCTTTTATATATTTAGATTATTTTTTATCGAAAGCCCAAAAATTAAAGTTTCATGGATATTACATGAAAAATAATTACAATTTCTAAATCTTTATTTGAAATAACCCACATAAGTGTTTATAAAATACATACTTTAAATTAAAATTAACTTATAAATAAAATATAATAACTAAAATATATTATTAAAAGGAGTCCCTTTAGGCAAGGTTCCGAAGATACTGGCAGCGTTCCCCCTTTGAATAGCTAGACTAATTCTTTGTCCGAGGTAGCTGCCAGCTCTTCGGTCTCCTGTGATGTCGACTAACCTTTTTGCTATTTCCTTAAAAAGCCTTATAGCGTAGTCCGTGGGGTCCTAGGACCCCACGGACCCTTGGGTCTCGACACCGAATGGGACAAAAACATATTCGGAGCCTAGACTCCTGTATTTATAAGTTTTAGCTTTTTCAGCCTCTTCACAAGCCGCACCAGCTCTGTTGTTGGTTCCATGTAGAGACGGACTTTGACGGAAAGTAAACATAACGGCTCCGTATATTATATTGAAATGAATTTAAAATTAATTTGTATTTGGACTTGAAAAGTAATCGAAATCACTAAATAATATTCAAAGTGCACGTGAAATTGTTATCAAGGTGTTGGGATCAATTGTGATAATAATAAAATATAATCCAAAGTGATGTCTTGAAAAATAAGTGAAACCTCATAATGAACTGTTTAAAACTTTTCGAAGGTTTTCTATTTTATTTACCAAAAGTTGTACAATAACAATTGGTAAAGTGTTCTAGTCACGATTATAATATAAAGAATGAATCCATTTAGTGCATATTTATCTAAATTATAAATCATACTCGGTTGCTAAGGCCGCCATCGGTCGTCAAGACGACGACATACATCCTTTGTTCTCTTCCACTGCAGCGTCCAGTTACAAGACCATCCTCTGACGTACAGCTACGTAACGACGCATGCGTCTTGTTACCAAAACAAGCAGCCTTCATATTTTGACTTTGTACTTTTTATTTCTTGTGTACATTTCTAGTTACTTTATTGTGCTTTAAAATTTGTTTTAAGTTATTCTTTTTTGTGAATATTTTTAACTTTTGTGAATGCAGTTCGTGACCCAATCGTGTGATGGCACGTCGAACGCGACCCATACATGTACACAATGCAATAAGTCATTCAAATCTTTGAAAGGCCTCAACATACACACTACAAAAACACACAGGAAATATATTAGCCAAAACAGTTCACCTTCAGACATCTATCCCATTATTCCGAGTGCGCCTACTTATGTAGCCAACGATCAAACTCCTTTCCACTCATATCTTAGCCATTTGAAAAATAGTATACCCATAGTTAAAAGAATCCCTCGTGGAGCCCGAATAACCGTTGCTACACATTTGTCAAAATTAATACAGAAATGTTACATAAGCAATTGTACTCAAGACTGGCAGAACCTATTTTTATTTTCATACAGCACACTACATATAATAAAAAATGATGAACAGAATTTATCATTGACACAAAAAATTAAGAACAACTGTGCTGTAAGCTCCTCGCCTTCTCTCGCACCTTTAATCAAACATGATGCCCCTCGTAATCGCAACAAACTCATCGAAAACAAAATCTGTGACGGAGATCTCAAAGGTGCAGCTCGCATTTTGTTCTCCAACGACGTGCTTTCACCAGATACCCCTGACACCCTTCAGGCCTTACGGACAAAACATCCTCCAGCTCCAGTAAACCCATATTTTTTCGACCCACCAACAGCAGGGCATGCATGCCTTCAAATTCAAAACAAAGATGTTACGGATGCCATTATATCTTTTAAACCAGGTTCTGCTGCAGGTTTGGATGGAATCTCACCCCAACATTTGAAAGACTTAACATCACATTCTGTGGGTGATGCAGGCGAGCAACTTGTAAATTCGATTTCTAAATTAATCAACCTTATGTATTCCGGTAATGTCAATCCAGAAATTGTTCCTATTCTTTTCGGCGCGAACCTCATTGCCCTCACCAAAAAGGACGGAGGGGTGAGACCAATTGCTGTTGGATCAACACTACGACGTCTGGCCTCCAAAATTGCTGTTCGACATATTTTACCAAAATTAATTTCGGAATTTGAACCTGTACAGTTAGGCTTTGGTGTAAAAGGAGGGTGTGAGGCAGCCGTCCATGCCCTACGCTCTTTCCTAACTTACGGACAGCCTGACGTGTTGCTAAAAATTGATGTCAAAAATGCCTTCAATTCGGTAAATAGGGATACCCTGCTGTCGGAAATAAACAACATATACCGGAAATTTACAATTATCTTCTTCTCAGTTACGCTGACCCAACAAAATTGTTATATCGTTCTAATGAACTGTCCTCGGAAGTAGGTTGTCAACAGGGTGATCCCCTTGGGCCTGCAATTTTTAGTTTGGCTATAAATCCGATAATCAAAAATTTAAATTCTAAATTCAACGTTTGGTATTTGGACGACGGAACCCTAGGAGGTGATGTGGATACTGTGTTTTCAGACCTTTTTTTAATCAAAAATAAATTTGAAGCAATTGGTTTGGAACTTAATTTTAGCAAATGCGAACTTTTTATAAATAACTGCGACTTAAATTTAAATGACGTAAAACAAAAATTTAATATTTTTGCTCCAAATATAAAAATAGTTAACAGTAATTCACTTTACCTTTTAGGTTCTCCAATTTTTGATGAATCTATTTCTGAATATATTAATAATTCAGTTACTAAATTTCCAATATCTGCTGACCGTCTCTTGGAAATTAGTCCACATTATGCACTTAGCATCTTAAAATTCTGTCTTTTCGTCCCAAAATTTACCTATGTGCTCCGTTGCTGCTCCTTTTTGAATCACCCAGATCTTTTGATACAAGTGGACGACTTAATCAAAATTAGCTTAGAATCAATACTTAATATGCAGCTAAACGAGCAATCTTGGAACCAAGCATCCCTACCCATCCGTTATGGTGGTTGAGGGATTCGCAAAATTTCCAGTGTCGCTTTACCAGCCTTCCTATCTTCTGTCCATAGTTCAGCAAATCTCATAAGTAAAATTTTAAAGGCATCCCCTTCAAACTTTGAAATTGCTGGCTTGGAAGAAGCTAGAAACGCTTTTTTAATTGCATGCCCAGGTCAAAATTTTCCAGTTTCTCCAAATTCACAGAGGAGCTGGGACGACATAAACTGTAAATTAACTTATGACAATCTTTTGAGCTGTAGTACAGGTTCGGCACGTGCTAGGCTTTTGGCCGTGGGTACGCGTGAGGCCGGCTACTGGCTTCACGCGTACCCTTCGTCAAATACAGGAACATTTCTCGAGCCTGACACACTCCGAATCGTAACCTGTCTACGGCTTGGGGTTCCGGTCTGCGTTCCTCATATGTCCTTGTGGCAGTGATGTCGACAAGTTTGGACATCACGGACTGTCATGCCAAAAAAGTGCAGGCCGCTTCTCGAGACATGCCGCACTTAACGATATCGTGCGCCGGTCCCTTGCCACCGTCAACGTGCCAAGTCTACTTGAGCCGACTGGTATTGCAAGAGACGATGGCAAGAGACCGGACGGTATGAGTTTGATTCCATGGAAGGTGGGCCGGGTGCTGGTATGGGATGCAACATGTTCAGACACGCTGGCCCCTTCCCATCTACATGGAACCAACAACAGAGCTGGTGCGGCTTGTGAAGAGGCTGAAAAAGCTAAAACTTATAAATACAGGAGTCTAGGCTCCGAATATGTTTTTGTCCCATTCGGTGTCGAGACCCTTGGTCCGTGGGGTCCTAGCGCTATAAGGCTTTTTAAGGAAATAGCAAAAAGGTTAGTCGACATCACAGGAGACCGAAGAGCTGGCAGCTACCTCGGACAAAGAATTAGTCTAGCTATTCAAAGGGGGAACGCTGCCAGTATCTTCGGAACCTTGCCTAAAGGGACTCCTTTTAAAAATAATTTGATAAATGACGGACTTTTATACAAACTTTCAACCCCCATTTAACCCTCTTGGGGTTGGAATTTTCAAAAATCCTTTCTTAGCGGACGTCTACGTCATAATAACTATCTGTGTGCAAAATTTCAGCCTGATCCGTCCAGTGGTTAGAGCTGTGCGTTGATAGACCAGTCAGTCAGTCAGTCAGTCAGTCAGTCACCTTTGCCTTTTATATATTTAGATGAAAGCTTTAGTACCAAGTTTGATGGATATTACTTGAAAATTAACTTAAAAATCTGGACTTATATACAAATTTTCATCCCCTATTTGAAGTCTTTGGGGGTGGAATTTTCAACTTTTGCGAAACACATTTTTCTTATTTTTTTATCGAAAGCCCAAAAATTAAAGTTTCATGGATACTACATGAAAAACAATTTTATAAATGACGGACTTTTATACAAACTTTCAACCCCCATTTAACCCTCTTGGGGTTGGAATTTTCAAAAATCCTTTCTTAGCGGACGTCTAAGTCATAATAACTATCTGTGTGCAAAATTTCAGCCCGTTCCGTCCAGTGGTTAGAGCTGTGCGTTGATAGACCAGTCAGTCAGTCAGTCAGTCAGTCAGTCAGTCACCTTTGCCTTTTATATATTTAGATGAAAGCTTTAGTACCAAGTTTGATGGATATTACTTGAAAATTAACTTAAAAATCTGGACTTATATACAAATTTTCATCCCCTATTTGAAGTCTTTGGGGGTGGAATTTTCAACTTTTGCGAAACACATTTTTCTTATTTTTTTATCGAAAGCCCAAAAATTAAAGTTTCATGGATACTACATGAAAAACAATTTTATAAATGACGGACTTTTATACAAACTTTCAACCCCCATTTAACCCTCTTGGGGTTGGAATTTTCAAAAATCCTTTCTTAGCGGACGTCTACGTCATAATAACTATCTGTGTGCAAAATTTCAGCCCGATCCGTCCAGTGGTTAGAGCTGTGCGTTGATAGACCAGTCAGTAAGTCAGTCAGTCAGTCAGTCAGTCAGTCAGCCACCTTTGCCTTTTATATATTTAGATGAAAGCTAAAGTACCAAGAGAGAGATTTGCTATCTCTTTCTTTTTATACCTGTACTGTACTTTTTATACCTCAACCCAACCTCTCTGTAACTGTAAACGACTGTACTTTGTGCGTGCGGTCGAGTTGTGCATGAAAAAAATTAATAAAAATGAATTATCACAACTCGACCATTTGGACGAGTTTATTGCGGTCGAGATGTGCTACGACCCTTTACACCAATCCAAACAATTTTTTTTCAACAAACAATCCTAGTCCCAGTTGTCTACTGACAACCCTGTGCTTATGACGGCGTCTGAGCCAATTACGGTGCGCGTGAGCCACTGGCACACAAACTGCTAATTATATTTACATAATTAATGTAATGCAAACCTCTTGTTACAAACATTATGACGTGGAGTTCGTTTTTACGAGTAGAAATACTAGTAGAGTGCCTTATGATTGACAATACAGAATCCTTATCCTTACTAATATTATAAATGCGAAAGTGTGTTTGTTTGTTGGTTTGTCCTTCAATCACGCCACAACAGGGCTACGGATCGACGTGATTTTTTGCATGGGTATAGTTGAGGACCTGGAGAGTGACATAGGCTTTTTAAAAACTAAATCCACGCGGACGAAGTCGCGGGAATCAGCTAGTTCAAAATAAGGTCAATAGTCGTGTCATCTGCTGTTCCTTATAGAATTGAATATAATACAAAAGTATTTTATTCAAATAAACTTTTAGAGTTAGCATTCCGACCGCGGATTACTGTATTTTAGAACGAAGTTCCTTTTCGTACGGTTTGGCTAGATGAAAAAAATGTGTAAGAATTCTCCGTCACGACCCTTGTTGCCTTCGTTTACTATACACGTTCTATCAAAGCTGCCACCTAATGCTTTGAAGCTAAGCGGTTAAAGGCAGGAGTGAAACTATCGGTTCGGGGGTTCGAATCCTGACTTCAGAATATGTCGTTGTTCTTTTTTTCAATTTTTGGAACGAAGTTTTATAGAAGAGAGATTCCGAACAAAATATTTGCGGCTTTACTAACGCCATCTATCATTGTGAGTAGCATGAACTTGCTTTAATGTCTGTTTTTTTACGAGATGGTTCTAACATGTGGCGAGAGATGGCGTTGATTCTGAACTTCGTTCCAGCCGAGTGTTCACGACACAAATTTTTTTTATATTATAGTTTTATTTATCAAAATAAATATCAATCTCGCTCAAAATAGAAAAATAAATACGTTTTTTTAATCATTGAATCCTATTTCATTAGTTAAATTCATAATTACATTGATTCTTCGTTACAGTCATCATGCCTATTGAGACTGTAGTAATGATTGATGCAACTTATACCCAAACTAGACAGTTCATTTTTCGTGATTTTTCATCGTTCATTTTGCGAATATTTTTTGCGAAAATGAACCCTAAGAGCCTTTGCCCTAGGGCAAGGGCGAATTTAGACGGATGGCTCACCGATGACCTTCGAAAATGAAAGCAAAAATCTCGAAAAATGAACCGTCGCGTCGTCGCAACGATGAACGATGCACTGTCTAATTTGGACCTTACATAATCGGCCTGCAGTGATAGAGTCGTAGCTTTATGAAGTGAGTGGAGCTTTGAATGCAGTAGCTAGTAGGTAGGTAGGTGTCTTTTATTAATTAAAGAGCAGCTGGCACACGAGGCAAGTAGGTGGGTAGGTATAGTCAGTTGGATAGAAAGCGGACCGGTTTAGTGACTGTGCCGACCAGTAACTCACGGGCGGGAAGATGACATATATATATATATATATATATATATATATATATATATATATATATATATATATATATATATTAGCTATAGGTTGCATGGTTGTATACAATTTATCTAAACTAAACATAATTGACAGGTTTAATTTAAAGATACTGCTATCTTCTTTCACAAAGTTCCTGCAAAAGAAAATAATGATACTTATATGTAGCGTCGTATCAATTACATAATGTATAATGTAAGTACCTACCTAAATAGATATGAATAGAATAGAATAGAATAGAAATTTTTTTATTCAAATAAACTTTTTTACAAGTGCTTTTGAATCGTCGATGAGTCTACCATACCATATGCTAACGCCTACGTGGGTTTCTTGGTCTGAGAAAAGTCATCTACGAATCGTATTCTTTTTCTATCATCATCTCACTATTTACACACTATTTATGTCACATAAGACTATAAATATTTATTATAGATAACTATCACTTATGTGGAACAACAGTTTTACAAGGGTTTTGTCAACAAAAAACCGACATCGTAAAAATCATCTCTTTTTTAAGGCCGTTAAAAATCGTGGGAAGTTATAATGATTCACAAGTTATCCGTGTGCAACTCACTTTCGCCGCGTCCGTGAAATTAATATGTCGCGGTGTTGTCAGTGCGTGAATTAATTACCCCATATGTAGGGACATTCATAAAATATTTAGTTTCTGAAATAGGTAATTCCTTTTGGTCCTGCCGCTTAGGTTCTATGTAATTTACTGAATTGATACCCTTCCAGAGATTTGAAGCATCTGCAGACAACCCAATATCCTTACATCGAGATCAGTTGGCCACTTGGCACGTCTGTAAATAGCTTCATACCTTTTTTAATTAAACTGTGTCATCATATCAACCCATCGCCGGTCCAGTACTGGTCACAGGTCTCAACGAGAATGCTTAGACCACAGACAACCACGCTGGTCAAGTTCGAATTGGCATACGTGACACACCTTTGAGAACTCTTCGGCATGCAGGTTTCCTCACAATGTTTTCCTTCACCGTTAAAGCACATTTATTTGCGTAAGGGCCGTGTTTTCAATAAAAAAAAAACTGTCAGAACGTTCAATTTATTCTTCGGATAAACGTCATTCGACGTCGGTGAAATCAGCACTAAAACGCTCATATAATTCCGAAAAATCAGAGATGCGTGTTTGGGTTCGAACCCCGGACTTTCAGAAAAGGAGGACCACTAGGCTATCATCGCTGAATAATTGTCTCCAGGATTCTAAATTCCAGCCCTTTCGATAGACACTTAAGAATAATGTTGCCACAGTAACGAAACTCAATTTGCACTTCATAATCGTAAAATTTAATTGAACATCGCATGCATGCGATACGCTGTCAATGATTGTTTAATGGCAGTCGTAAACTTTTGGTTTCGTTCGTAATTGTTAAGTGGACGCGTAATTATTAATGCATACTATGATTTCACTTACGTTTTGTTACGTTGTGTGCTCTGCTTCAACATTTCGTAACGTAGTGTTGATCTAGTAACTAGTTTTATTATGTTAGGAGTCCATCTTTCGTATTAGTTAGAGTGAAGACTTGCGTGGGAGTGGGTCATAAGTCATAACTTTATAGCTATAGTAAAAGTAACATCTTAATATATATAAATTACGTATCACGTTGTTGTTTGTCCGCGATGGACTCCTAAACTACGTAACTACATATCTGTAATTTGGTCCAACTTGAAAGATAGGATAGTTTTAGTAGTTATTTGTTTTATTTATATAGGTAAGTTGGCCGTACGAAGTTCGCCGAGTCAGCTAGTACTATATAGAATGTCTTCAGAGAGGTAAATAAATGTAATTAGGTAATCTTTCTCAAAATTATCTCGCGTGCCGTAAACATTTCTCCTTTTCATTAACTAGTGTTGTTGGATTGTGGAACTATGAACTGATGCTTCTTATCCAGACTCCAGAATGAAATACGAGTACACCAGGGTTTCAAAGAAATAGCGTCCCAATATGTACGATAACATTTAAAGCAGAACTTCGTTTAATCCATTAGGTCAGAGATGCGTGCCCGGGATACAACCCGCGACCCTAATCACTAGGCTACCACTGCTACACTACATACGCTAAACTGCTGGTGGTTTATCAGATAATCACTTGAGATAATCATAATAAATATGCTGTTTCAAAGTTAAACGAGCTCAAAAAGGGGTTGTTTCAAATATATATGGAGCCTGGGCCAGGTCTTTGTACAGTCTTTCAAAACGTTTGGGGTCATGAAATTGTGATTATTTGTCTTTATTTCTCATTAAAAGGTCCTTTTTACGAGGTACAATGCGAAATCATTTTGCAAAATAAAAGCGTAACAACATGGCGTTCTTTTTGACAATCACGCGTATTTACACGAGTCGTGATGACATTTGACATAAAAATAACCACAACTGACAGTAATTGACATTTAAAATACCAGCGATTGACGTTTGACAATTGAAATGGCATCAAGATGACGTAACGTCGTTACAAACATAGACACCAAAAGCAGATGGATGCACTCCGGGAGTTGTCATTCTACAGATGTACCCAATTATCAATTTTATATTTGTATCTCTTATTCACTGTAAACATAGACACCAAAAGCAGATGGATGCACTCCGGGAGTTGCCATTCTACAGATGTACCCAATTATCAATTTTATATTTGTATCTCTTATTCACTGTAAACATAGTAACAAAAGCAAATGGATGCACTCCGGGAGTTGCCATTCTACAGATGTACCCAATTATCAATTTTATATTTGTACCTCTTATTCACTGTAAACATAGACAACAAAAGCAAATGGATGCACTCCGGGAGTTGCCATTCTACAGATGTACCCAATTATCAATTTTATATTTGTACCTCTTATTCACTGTAAACATAGACAACAAAAGCAAATGGATGCACTCCGGGAGTTGCCATTCTACAGATGTACCCAATTATCAATTTTATATTTGTATCTCTTATTCACTGTAAACATAGACAACAAAAGCAAATGGATGCACTCCGGGAGTTGCCATTCTACAGATGTACCCAATTATCAATTTTATATTTGTACCTCTTATTCACTGTAATACTACAAAAAAGCATATTTTATTTTAATATCTATGATTTAATACTATTTTTTGGTATAGCGTACAAGTACCTGGCCCAAGATGGAACAACCCCTTTGTATGCAAATACTCCTCTTTAAGTTACACGTTTGTTCTAACTGTTGGCTGTTCTTACACTTCTCTTCACCGTGCCTCACTGCCTCACTGCTTGTTAGCCCTATATCTGCTTTCGTTCCCAATACGTTTCTTTACGGAACTAAAACCATTATTCAGGCTCGTTCACATCTCGTTCACGGTCGGTGGGATGCAAAAACTTGATTTGCATTGCATGGATGATTTATTGTTTGGGGCGACTGCACACTTGAGAATTAATGAACGACTGGCTTTTGCCCACGATTCCACCTGGAGTTTGGTTTTTAAAGTTACGTGGCAGCTCTACTTTAACGGGATAAAAGGTAGCCTATGTCAATCTCCAAGTCCTCAACATTTATCGCCCGTTTGCTGCTCTCCGTGTTATCTCAAAAATACAGATCTTTCAAAAAATATATCTAAACTTTCTCAATTTTCAAAATCTTAGTTTTTAGGGTTCCGTACCCAAAGGGTACCAACGGGACCCTATTACTAAGCCTACGCTGTCCGTCCGTCCGTCTGTCAGAGGGCTATATCTCGTAAACCGTAATAGATAGACAGATGAAATTTTCACATATTATGTATTTCTATTGCCGCTATAACAACAAATAATAAAAATTAAATTTAATTAAAAAAATTAAATTAAAATGGGTAGGTGGGTAGATGGAAATTTTTTAATTTAATTTTTTAACGGAACCCTAAAAGAGCGAGGCCCGACTCGCACTTGGCCGATTTTTAATTTTATAGTAAAGCCTTCTGTGAGTCTACTTTTCAAGTAATGTAGTTTTCGTAGAGCATGAAATGGTGCTTTTTTTCCACATTACTATTTAAAATTACTACTAACTGTTCATGGGCGTCGCCAAGGGAGGTATGTAGGGGCCAGCTGCCCCCCCCCCCCCCCTAACGATTAAAAAAAATTAGAGCTAAATGCAACCTAAGCCAATGTAGCCAATTGTAAGTGAATATCGGTCAATCAGAAGTGATTCCAATCCTCAAACAATCTAAATCGTACAGCTGGACAGCGTAGGCTACTTTTTACCCCGAAAAATAAAGCGTGCTTCGGGATTTTTAAAAAACTTTCTCAACCAGCATGAAGTCGCGGAAATCAGCTAGTTAATAATGTTTCAGATTCCATAGTGAATCTATATAGACTTCATCATTGAAACCCGTATACAACCCGTACGTAATCTTCAATCGTGATGCTAAAAAGCTTTTACTTAATTAGCTTTTGCCCCCGACTTCGTCCGAATTTTAAGTTTCATTTATTTTACAGTCAAGAGACCCTCATACCCAGGACTCATACTCATACTCAAGAGTCTCATACCCAGGATTAACACAGGCTACATTTTATCCCGGAAAATTAAGGAGGTCCCGCGTTAATTAAAAAACCTTAATCTACGCGGACGAAGTCGCGGGCATCATCTAGTGAACGATATTCTCGCTAATGCTTTGAAAATATTTTTGTTAGCGGTGCTATTTGATAAAAAGAAAACCTTGAATTTAGTTTGTTATTAAAAAGGAGATTGGCGAATTTCTGATCCAGACGAACTGAACTGAACACTGAACGCCCACGTTCACGAATCAAACTTCTCATACTTGTTCTAGTAAATCAGACTAACAAAAAATTAAACAAAGTCTATCAAATAAAGTTGGGAGAAAAAAGATATTCACTTGTATTGCCATGTAATTATGTGTACTTGTGAATAATTATATTTTTGATCCCCATCTTCTAAAAATATGGGGTTTACATAGAAAAATACTCTGAAAAATATTAATTAAAACTAATTGTTTTCTGAATTTGAACGGTTTTTAAAAATGCTGGGTCAAAATTCGCCAACCTCCTTTGGGTTGTTCAAGTGTTCACATTTGTTGGAGGACTAATGGCCGCTGGAGTCGTAAGGTCCTCGAGTGGAGCCCGCGTCCCGGCAAACGGAGTGTAGGGCGCCCCCCGGCTAGATGGAGCGATGACATCCGGAAAGCGCAAGCATGAGAAAGGCCGAGGATAGGCAATGTTGGTGCTACCTTAAAAGGTCCTATGTCCAACAGTGGATGAATTTTAGCTGATGATGATTAAGGCAAGGCGCATACATACAACTTTTACATCGACTAAACTGTTTAGTCGAGTTGTGTACTTTTCGTGAATTCCATACAGTCAAAAGCAAATCGTATGGCTTTTGTCGAGCAACTATCGTGTTCTGTGTGTCATTCTATGATCGCAGTACATTCCTATAAACTTATGAAACTCAACTAAATTGTTGTTCAACTAAAAGTTGTATGTTTGCGCTAGGCCTAAAAGTATAAAAATTATGCTGTACGGTTTTTCAGGTGTCTTGATTTTACCGTTCACCAGTGTGACCATGACTTAGTCATTGCTTACATTAACTGTTTTTTTTATACTCATAATAACCGTAATGACGTTTGCAATACGGCCACTCATACTTTTTTCTGTGCGTATGAATGCGCGTGCGCTTTTTTATTGGGCTCGAAACAGTTAGGTAGCTTATGAAAAAATGTGTTCACCTCTGCTTTAGTTTAATAGTTATTTGCCAAGGTTAAGTTGCGATTTTCACGAAATAACTGTTTTTTATACGACGTTTGGTAGTGACTTACTTTTTAAATTGTGTACAAATTTTTACGTGATATGTGTGTACTTGCTGTATCATCATAATTATTATTATCAACTCCAACCCCTCCAACGATTTTCATGAAATTCAGTATGCAGGGGGTTTCGGGGGCGATAAATCGATCAAGCAAGGTTTCATTTTTAGAAAACGCCGTTTTATCCATGTTTACAGGCAATGTAAAACCCCCTACAATATCATTAGAATACGAAGGTAAATTTCGCCATTAACTGTAAAATCCCTGTAGCTCAGTTAGGATGTCGGGCGGTCCCGAAACCAGAAGACCCGACCAGACGATAATTTTTTCCTCTATGTTTTTTTTTTTTTTTTAATAACGTTGCAGTCTAAGGCTGAGATAGTACTCTGGCTCTGCTCAAGACTCAAGATAGAATTAAAATGAGACAAAAACATGTCCTCACATAAATCTGTCTCGTTTTAACTCAGCCTTGAGTCTGAGCTGAGTGAGAGTGCTATCTATAGATCTCACTCTAAGATCGTAGTGGCCTTACTTGGAAGGCAATGTAAATTACCAGCCCAGACCAGAGACAATTCAGGATTTTAAAATTCCCAAAATTGCCCCTGCCGGAAATCGAACCAGAGACCTCAATCTTATAAGTCCACAGCATTCACTACTGCGTCAGCGAGCTTGTCAAACTAATGAGCTGGTAAAATATGAGTATTAATGAGTATTATTATAACTTGTTGATGATGTCTCACTTGCAAACAGTAGAGGTAAACTTGCAGCGTAATTATAACGTTAATGATAGTACCGTTTTGAACTGCTTACGCATGGCTACGAAGGTATTACTCTATTAGGGGTACGTGATATTTCCCAAGTAACAATGTAGGTAAGTAAGTAGTAGTTTATCTAAAACTCATATTTAAACACTTGTGCTCATATTATGCTTACAAAATATCACCAAACAGAAAATCTAAAGTAGGGAAACGTATCGCAAGGATTGTTGATTTCCGATGTGAAGATATGACGTGAATTCAAGGATGATTATACGGGTCTGTCCGCGAAATTCAAATTTAATTTGGTTTTTCGCAATTTGTAAACTAATACGACAGACTAGGCTAATGGTATTCTAATTGCGCCAGTAGAATGATCATCTTCACAGGTTTCAATAAAAATCTTTACTTGAAAGTGACCAGTTTAAGAAATTAATCAAAATACTGACTAATTTGTGAGTAACTCATGTCCAACTCGGTATTTTGATTAATTTCTTAAATTGGTCACTTTCAAGTAAAGATTTTTATGTAAACCTGTGAAGTTGATAATTCTACTGGCGCAATTAGAATGCCATTAGCCTACTTTGTCGTATTAGTTTACAAAATGGGAAAAACCAAATTAAATTTGAATTTCGCGGGCAGACTCGTATATTCCACCTTAATGAAAAATATCAATGGAACAAATCAGTACTATGCCTAACGCAATATGTGTGTCTAAGTTCTACACCTCCCTTCTATGATAGAGGACTGAGGAAACTTGCTTACCCGGGGAACATCATCATCTCAACACGTCAACAACTTGACATAGGTCTCTTGAAATGATCGCCACAGAACACGATCTTGTGCCGCCTGCATCCAGCGGCTGTCAGCGACTCGCCTGAGATCGTCCGTCCACCTAGCGGGGGTGTAGATATAAATACATATTATTAAATTCATCGCTGCAAGTGCGTCTAAAAAGTATAAACATTCATAGTCAATGAAATGAACTATTGTTCCTGTATGTGTAATTGTGTATGTTTTGTCTCATTTGTTTACATATACAATGTAAAGACTAGACGCTATGTCAGCGATTGTTTAACGGTTGGCGCTGTAAGTCGCTTGGGCGCGATTAAAGGTACTGCCTCACTTTTAATGCTACCTATGCTTAGAAACGCCCGGCTTTATAGGATGATCAGGCCGTAGGTATCAGTCAGTATGTACATTGTACATCTGGGGACCAATAATTGTCTAAAAGTTATTCCATTGATCGTATTCGTATTCGATGACATTAGCGTCAAAGTAAAATAATCTTTGATGGTTTTAAAGTCACAAATTCAGTACAACCGATTTTAACATGGAGCGTATCGTACATACGTAAACGTATAAGAATGCATACACGAAATTGAGCTCTAATTTAATGCGTTAATTTTTTTTTTACTTTGATGCTAATGTCATCGAAAACGACAACGATCAATGGAATAACTTTAGACAATCGCACCTCTGTTCTATATGTGTGTCTCAGTGGCTATCGAAAGTTGCTATAAGAACTACAGTGGCCTAAGCACGAATATTTTCATTATCGAAAAGTTAACGTAAAGTTAACGCCGACAAGATATTATTTTGTATGAAAACGACTGCACCGCCCGCGCCTGTTTTCATACAAAATATCTTGTCGGCGTTAACTTTACGTTAACTATTCGATAGTGAAAATATTCGTGCTTAGGCTACTGTTCTTAACAACTTTTCATTGTTTTTTATAGTTTTTCGTAGATGGAGTTTAGCCCCTCAGATCTGAGCTAAGTTTTAAGTTAAGTACATTCTAGTGTATCTGAAGCCTATGTGTGAGATTTAAGTTAACAAACGTGACACCGAGCTATTTTTATCTGCTGCAGTAACAGCAAATCGCCATCCATTCGTACTAGTGTCGATTTCACCAAAGTCGAATGACGTTTATCCGAGGAATAAATTGGGCGTTCTGACAGTTTATGTATTGAAAATACTGTCAAAATATCAAATTTACTCTCAGATAAGACTAAGGCCCTACATACACAAGGCTACGCAAATCTTCGATACTCGACGACCGCAATACAATGAATTTGTACTGCGGTAGTCGCTTAAAGACTAAAATCGTCGAGTATCGAAGATTTGCGTAGCCTTGTGTACGAAGGGCCTTATTTTACGGTGGTGAAAATAAATATGTGACGGATTTTTAAATCAACCTAATTTCACGCGGACGATTCCGCGGGCAAAAGTGAGTAATTATAATATCAAATTGCAGATTTACTTCAACGATTACCGAACCAGGAAACGTGACTGCAGATACTACCTATAAGAATACAGTTAAAAATAAATAAAAATCCCAGGTCAACTAGCGTCGAATCAACCTCCATTTATTGTTTATTTTAATACTCTACAGCGGTATTCTTAGTTTATTTATTTAACTTGATAATCAAAACACCTTAAACCTTGGTGAGTTAAAACGACAAAATAAACTCAACGGTTAACGACCACACACCAATAATGTTCTGTATGACTAAAGGTTGTCGCTCACTTATTATCTCGGCAGTCAGCATCCGACCAGCCCTGCTTCGCCTCGTGTGGTTGAGATTTCTTATATTATGGACTTCCATATATACTCACTTATCAACTCCATAGCCTAATGGGACTGCCTCATTCACAAACTGTCCATACACAAACGGCGAGTGAACAACTCGATGACCCATTTGCCGTGCATAATTGTAATTGCCCACGCGCCAGTTCCGAGTGGAAACTCAAATTTATTCACTCGACCTATTACAACAACTACTCGGCAATTCGATGCCACACGGCGTCCACCCGTAGACCATTTGACCACCTAACTGGTTGCTAATTATTTAACTAACACTGGCTAACCGTCGACAACCATGTGAACGCCGAGTGAATTGGAGGCTTTTTCGGGTGCCGGGTTCTCTAGTGAGCGATTATCTTAAGTGAAAAAAGTAGTTGTGCTAATTGTCGCAAAAACAGGTCACTTTAAATACTGTTAAGCCGTTGTCGCAAAAACAGGTCACTTTAAATACTGTTAAGCCGTTCATAATGCTCTTGTAAAGTATCAAGTTCAAGAGATGACGGCACCGAGACCGGACGTTTACCTTGCTTCCGTGGTTTGGACAACTTTTTTAAGCAGCTCTCTGCCATTTAAAATTTTTATCACTGATGATAATCTACGTGCTTCTGGTTTATTCTTTGCTACCGGATTGATACTTCATTCGTTTGTTCATCTCAACTCGTCGCCGGGCCTTTACTAGGCACAGAAAGAGCCCTTGATAGCTTGGGCATTAGAAGTTTGACGACCTCCCTGGCGCAGTGGTGAGCGCTGTGGTCTTATAACTGAGAGGTCTCGGGTTCCATTCCCGGCGGGGTCAATTTGGGAATTTATAATTTCTGGATTGTCTCTGGTCTGGTCTGGTGGGAGGCTTTCGTTGGCCGTGGCTAGTTACCACCCTACCGTCTAAGACGTGCCGCCAAGCGATTTAGCGTTCCGGCACGATGGCGTGTAGAAACCGATTAGGGGTATGGGTTGAATTTTCACTGCCGTACCCCTTCCAAGTTAGTCCGCTACCATCTTGGACTGCATCGTCACTTACCATCAGGTGAGATTGCAGTCAAGGACTATCTTGTCATCGAATAAAAAAAAGTGTTTACGACTATAGCTTACCGCGATGGGCATGTGCGGATTGAACACTTCTCAGCTTCACACGCCTTTTGAGAACATTATGGAGAATTCTCAGGCGTGCATGTTTTCTCACGACGAAGCGTACAACGCTTAGGGAGCACATTACTTCAAGACAGAGATGCGTGCCTGGTATTAAACCCCGGAACAGGAGGCGGAATTAACCACTAAGCTATCACCGCTTCAAGTTCGCTTCGATATTTAATCATCATCATCATAATCATGAGCAACCCATTAAAATAGTGAGACGTTGAGCGCAGGTCTCCTCTCAGAGAAGGGTTATAGGCCATAGTTCATCACGCTGCCCCAATGTAAATTAGTAGACTTTACACATCTTTGAGAACATTACGGAGGCGTGCAGGTTTCCTCAAGATGCTTTCGTTAGCATTTAGCGTTACCATTAAACTTTAAAGCATGATATTTAATTTCACTCTGAAAAGTCAGTGGTTCGTGCCCGAAATCGAACCTGCGACCCCTCGAATAGATGATAGCAGTCCTAACCACTAGGCTGTCACTGTTCCAGTTTCCAGTGCTCGGTTTTTAATGGATGCTGCTAAATTGCTGAATGGTTGCCAGTTTCTTTATCTGTGCTGTGCATGCCATCACCAGCTAACTGTGTTAGACTTTCATAAAAATTACGTCATGTCTATTATGTAATATGTAGTAAAAATGTGTTATAAGAGGTCAGATGGTAATCGGTTATAGTGAACTAGAAGCACGTTTGGATTTACATACGTTCAGCTTATTGTTGTAGCCAAAACCGATATGTTTTGAAACATCGCTACGTAGAAGAACTATTTAATACCACAGTATTTGTTTTTGTTGCTTGTTCCTTTCAAATAGCACTCTGGAGTTCACTGTGGTCCATACTCCATCATTGGAGTAGGTATGGAAAAATGTAACATTTTTCGAAAATCGAAGGAAGTACTCTGCCGCAGAAGCGGTTGATAATTGATCATCATCATCATCATTATCAACCCATCATTGGCTCAGTACTGAGCGAGGTCTCCTCTCAGAGAAGGGTTATAGGCCATAGTCCACCGCGCTGGCCCAATGCGAATTGGCGGACTTCGATGATAATTATTGATATCATACTAATATTATAAATGCGAAAGTGTGTTTGTTGGTTTTTCCTTCAATTACGCCGCAGCCCGCAACAGAGCCACGGATCGACGTGACTTCTTGCATGGGTATCGTTGAGGAGCTGGAGAGTGACATAGGCCACTTTTTAACCCCGAAAAATCAAAGAGTGCCCGAGGGATTTTAAAAACTAAATCCACGCGGACTAAGTCGCGGGCATGAAATAGTTCTTAATAAATCCTACTAGTCCTAATAATATTATAAATGCGAAAGTTTGTGAGGATTTATGGATGGATGGATGTATGTTTGGATGGACGTTTGTTACTCTATAACTCCACAACAAATGAACCGATTTTGCTGAAATTTTGAATGGAGATAGCTCATACCCAGGATTAACACATTAGCTTTTTATCGCGGAAATGTACAGATTTCCTGCGGGAATTAAAAAATCTTAATCCACGCGGACGTAGTCGCGGGCATCATTCTAGTCCTTCATAATACACAATAATCTATTGCCGTGTGAACTGTGATCGCTTGATTCTGTAGCTGTATGAAGCCTAATAGGTAGTTCCTTATAGGATTTAGCTAATCTGCATTCCTGTTGAATGGCGAGGTCACTGAACCCACGGCGAGGAATCCACCTGTTCAGAAAGTTGGGTTAGTGGTCTTGTTTTATCGCACATTCCACAACTATGGGCACAATGATTTAGTCTGTATGTTTCGGTAAAATATACCTTTTTACCAGTCGACGGCAGTCAAAAGAAAGGATGAATTTAGTAGTAGTCTGTGTATGTAGTCGTATGTATGTTTGTATAATTACGTATGTTTCACCGTAGCACAGAATATATAATAATACTACGACCGTAGCGACAAAACTGCTGAGCCGATTTTGATTAATGACGAGTCAATGGATTCGTCATTATGGTCCGGGTGACCATAATGACGAATCCATTGACTCGTATATTTATATATTTAATACGAACAAATCAATGTGAGGGATGTTTCATGTTACATTCAATTATTAACCGACTCCAAAAAAGGAGGAGGTTCTCAATTCGTCGGAATCTTTTTTATGTATGTTCATCGATTACTCAAAGATCACCTGAACCGATTTGGAAAATTCGAATTCTATTTTTTTCAAAGGGTATAATTTCCCAGGTGGATCCCATTTTATCGAAATCAGTCGAGAGTTTTTGAAATATCAACAATAAATGATATACTCTGCAGTGGCGCGGGCGTTTGAAGTCGGTTTTTATTAAGATTTTTTTTATTATCCATAGTTGGGTTACAGTTTTAAACTACATATTTAACTACATATTTAACTCTATGGATTTAAATCGGCACCTTATTATGCCTACGGTGATGTACTCCGCTAGGCTATCATTACAATCTCCGCTTCACTTCCTCTTTAAATAATAACTTCCTCATTTCGTGTAGTCGGTTGCTAAACTAATTTTTCAATTAGGTAGGTACATTCGAGTAATGTGGTACGTATGCTATCGCGTGCCCTTTTGCTGTGATGGTTTCAGTGTTTTGTTTACAAAGGGTTCCTATGGGTTTTTCACTACTATTAGTTTCCCCTATTAGATTATTGATTTTCAATTACTTAGCTGGTACAAAGCTTGGTTTACTTACTACAACTTGACGTATTTATACCTAATTTCTGAAGTGTTTTGATGTGATAGCGTCTTATAAATCGATGAACACCGGCTGCACGCACGAAAAATTGTCAAGTTCCGCCTGAGCCTGAGCGTGCAAGCGAGAGCGCGGAGCAAGCGATAGAGAGGCACGATCGGCCCAAGCGTTGGCTTGTGACCGTACCACTCGGACGGCCCGACGGTCTTCACATTAGAAACGCATAGTAAATTCTATAAGTATATCGGATACGCGGCTACTGTTAATCTCAATTTACAGAACTGTAATGCCGTCACCGCCTTGCTAATTAATTACGCGTGATAAACACTTAATCTGTTGCTGACGATTTAACTGCTAAATCGGCTTGATGGTGGTATTTCATGGAATAACCGTTACGGGACTCATATTTTAGTATTATTTATGCGTACGTTAATATCTTTTATCTACTCCAACATCGAAAAGTTCCAATTTCGAATTTGACAGCTGAATCGAAATGAACCCACTTTCGGTTTTGCTTCTCATTTCGATGCAGCTCGTTGTATGGGAGCTGAATCGAAATGGTTATCTTCTTAAAATAGGATACCTAAAGCTAAGGCTCTGAGTTCTGGCACTTTTGTACCGTTCATACGACAGAGGCGCCACAGGCGGCCGGTGGCGGCTTACGGAGTTACTTTTTGTTGACAGAGGCGCCACAGGCGGCTGGTGGCGGCTTATGGAGTTACTTTTTGTTACTTTATTGAGCCTACGGCGTATTTTGTTAATGATTTTATTTTCCTTGTCGTAGATAAAATCTTGTATGCAACTGAACGTAATTAGTCATTTTAATTCTCGTACTATCCTATTTTGATACTCGGCAAGCCTCGTATCAAAAAACAGCACTCGAATTAAAATGACCCTCATTACGATGCAGTTGCATAAATAGCTATTATACTACACCTGCTCGGAAAGTACCTTCTGATTTGTGTCATATCGACAAAGAGCGAGAAAGAAAATACGTCTTTACGTGGAGGCAAATCTGCGGGCTGAAAAAATGTATGAAATTTCATTACTTACGTGCTTTAGCGGGCTGAAAAGTTGTATGAAAATCCATTACACGCTTGGTTTTTTTTTTTAATTTTTGATATAATCAGTTCAGTAATACCAATACTTAAAAATATATATAAAAAAAAATAGAAATATGTTTCAACAAACAAGACTCTTTATTTTCATAGTAAGTATCTAATAAATAAATAATTAGAAAAATATATAAAATAGTGACTAAATTATAACTAATAAAAATCTTTATAAAGAGGATTCTATATACTATATAAGTAAACGAGGTTCCATATTCTATTACATACATATTCTATGAAATAAAATAAAACTGATTACAAAGTTAAAAAAAAAAACAAATTGTTATCTTGTTGTTCCTGGTCTGTGGTTACTGGCCACTTGCGTTTTCTGTGAGTCATACCTACGTATTTTAAAAAAATGAAAAATTTCGCGCGAGTCGCATTATTTTGTTATATCTAAATTTTGAATTTATAAAATTACTTAGGTACAAGCTTTTAGTAGAAACCATAAACTTTACTCTATATTAAGAACTCAAAATGTCTATTGGTGATAGCAGTGTGAATTCAAAATGTCTGTGTATAGTGAAAAATTAATGTCCCGAGAAATCTAGAAATCGATAAATACAACAAAGCATTTTATGAAGATTTACTACAGTGGAAAAGCGAGAAAAAATTCTACCATGAGTTTTTTAGAGTTGAGTTGAGTTTGAGAATTGTAAATTAATAGATTTATATGAATTTCAATTATGTGATTCGTCTATTATTTTCCTCGTAGGTGTAGTATAAAGCACTATGTATCACTCGGGAGAAAGTGCGATTCCTTACTCGGGTGTATTAAGGCCCTCGGCTGCGCCTCGGGCCTCAAATGAAACCCTCGTATGTAATCGGTCACTTTCACCCCTCGTTGAACAATGTACTATTGACTAAAGCTAGAAATCAATTTTTCCACTTATCTATTTCACAACTATCAATCCTTTCATAGATTAAGGATTGGTAGTCGACTACCAATCCTAAATCTATGAATCCCTTGTTAGAATAGAATAGAATAGAAATAATTTTTATTCAAATAAACTTTTTACAAGTGCTTTTGAATCGTCTGGCTCTACCACTGGTTCGGAATGCCCTTCCTGCCGAAAAGAACCAGCAAGAAACTCGGCGGTTGCTCTTTTCAAAGAGGTTAGACGATAGGTATACTTATTATGATATTCTGATAGCTTTGAGATTTCATGATAATCATCATCATCTCACCCATCGGCGGCCAGCTACTGGAATCAATCAAGTCTCTTGAATGAGAAGGGTATAGGGCCTATATACTATAGGCCATAGTCCACCATGCTGTCCAATGCGGATTGGCATACTACACACACCTTTGAGAACATTATGGAGAACTCTCAGACGTGCAGGTTTCCTCACGATGTTTTCATTCACCATCATTCATTAGATATTTTACTAAAGGTTTAAAAAAAGTAATTTTTATTTTCATTGCATTGATATGGATTATATCGGTTTCGAGAAATCAAATCATATAATCAGTTTTGAGAAATCAATCAATCGAAATCATGAATGTCTGTCTAGATTATAGAGCTACCCATATAGGCGTCGGAATTTAGAATAATGGCGTTTATCGTGAATGTTTATGTATTTACGTACTAGCTGATGCCCGTGACTTCGTCCGCGTGGATTTAGTTTTTAAAATCCCTCGGGAACCTTTGATTTTCCGGGATAAAAAGTAGCCTATGTCACTCTCCAGGTCCTAAACTATACCCATGCAAAAAATCACGTCGGCCCGTAGCTCTGTTGCGGCGTGGTTGAAGGACAAACCAACAAACACACTTTCGCATTTATATTAGGTCTTTACCTATGAAATTGCCTTTCTTCAGTACTGGTCATTTCAAATAAAAAAAAGTTTGTAATGGCTCTGTATTCTAAATTCAAATTAATTTTGTTTTAAAACCATGACATTCTATTTACAAACTCAGTCTTTTGTTTTTTGATTAGCGTTGTATTTTCATTACATTTGAACATTTTTCGTCATAATGGATACTTTAAAAATTCGTGTAATTATGGAATATGAGTTCCGTCGTGGCACCAACGCGACACAAACGTCCCGTAACATCAAAAACGTTTACGGAGAGAACTGTACAAACGATCGCACAACCCGTTATTGGTTTTCCCGGTTCCGTTCTGGAAATTTTGTCTTGAAAAATGAAGCTCGTGGTCGTCCGGAGACTTTGGTTAACAATAATGAATTAAAGGCGATTGTGAAAGCTGACGAAACTCAATCTACAGCTGAGCTAGCAGCAGCTTTTGATGTAAGAGCCTGTCCAGATGAGGCGTTTTACGCGCGAGTGAACTCGCGCGTTTCAATTTATATTGCGTCCAGATATCACGTTTTACGCGCGTTCCTACACTGGGAGGGATTCAGTTATAAACATGGACTCGGATACAGCGGTTGTGTTGTGATTTGCATACCGTCGATGGAAACGTCGTAAACGAAGAGAAAGTAATATTATTAAATAAACTATTGTTTACTTACCTAAAGCTTTTTTCTTTTCTTCGGAATCGTCAGGTTCACAAAAAATTTCGACTATTTCTTCCCAGTTCCTACGTTTTATTACTCTATTGGAATAGTCTGAAGATTCCATATCCCATATGGCTATTCTTTTTTCAATTTCGCCCATAAAAAGTTCGGTATCGAAGTTATCACGCTCCATTTTGAATACGTCCACTCGCTACGGATTCGCGCGTAGTACTGGACGCAGTAATGGCGCCCGAGTATCTCGACTCGCGCGTAGAACGCGCGAGTCGAGAGTCTCGCGCGTAACCAGCGTCTTACGCGCGAGTTACGCGCGAGTGAGGAAACGCGCGTCATTATCTGGACGGAATATATGTAGCTCTAGTATCTCGGGAACGCGCGAGTGTCTACGCGCGAGTCGACTCGCGCGTAAAACGCCTCATCTGGACAGGCTCTAAGCATCAAAACAATATTGATCCATTTGCGACAAATTGGCAAGGTAAAAAAAAAATTGGTTGCCTGTAAAGTCGGTATACGGGCGAAAGTTTTACGTGACAACCGAAATAGAAGCGCAAGACATGAACCGGTGTGTATGCCTATCTCTCTCACTCTCTCTCTCTCGCTCTGTCTCTCTCGCTCTTAGGCGGGCTAACTGTGCTCGAGTGGAAGGGACGCGTGCCTTTCACTTTTTATGTCTGTCTCTCTCGCTCTTAGGCGGGCTAACCGTGCCCGAGTGCCGAGTGCGTGCCTCTCACTCGCTCTCATTGCGAGCGCATAACGTGAGCGGAGCGTAACGCAGTTTCTTGAAGTGTCACCCGGCAAACCAATTTATAAGACGTTGTCACGTCAAAAAGCTTGATAGATGGGTGCCCCACGACCTTAACGATCGCCAGCGCAACGTACGCGTCGAGACCTGCCTTGCGCTGCTCAACAGGCAAAGAAATGAAGGAATTTTGAAACGAATTGTTACGTGCGACGAAAAATGGATTCTGTTCGACAATCGAAAGCGCTCAGCAAGTTGGTTAGACCCTGGTTCAGCACCAAAGCAATGCCCTAAACCAAAAATGACCCCTAAAAAGGTGATGGTCACTGTTTGGTGGTCTAGTGCGGGTGTGATTCACCACAGCTTTTTACAAAACGGCATGAGCATTAATGCAGATGAGTACAGTGAAGAACTAGAGAGAATGATGGAGAAGCTTGCACATCTGCAACCAGCTTTGGTCAATCGGTCGTCCCCACTGCTCCTTCACGACAACGCGCGACCCCATACTGCGCAACAGACAGTCTTCAAGCTGCAAGAGCTGGGGTTGGAAGCTCTCCCTCATCCGCCATACTCACCAGACCTTGCACCTACCGACTATTACTTTTTTTAAAATTTAGACAACTTTTTAGTGGGTAAAAAATTCAATTCCCGAGAGGCAGTACAAAATGCCTTTGAAGAGTTTGTTGCCTCCCGTCCAGCTGATTTTTACAAGAAGGGCATCAATAAACTGCCAATGCGTTGGCAAAGATGCGTCGATTGCATGGGTGATTACTTCGAATAACAGAAATAAAAAAGTTTGAAAAAATAAGTACTTTCACTTATTGCATACAAAACGGCAATTTCATAGGTAAAGACCTTATAATATTAGTATGATGATAATATGAAGTATGATGTTCCACCGTATGCGCCTAAATTACCTACTGAATCGATTTTGATTAATGGATTCGTATTATGGTCCAGGTGACATAGGCAGAGGCTACACTTGATACGAACAATATCACAATGACGGATCCAATTCAAAATCACATTCAATTTTTCGTAATCGTGTCGTGTTACAGTTTTTCTACTTTTTTTGACGTGATAACGTCTTATAAATCGATGAACACCGGCTGCACGCACGAAAAAGTGTCACGTTCCACCTGAGCCTGCGCGTGCAAGCGAGAGCGCGGAACTAGCGATAGAGAGGCACGATCGGCCCAAGCGTTGGCTTGTGACTTGAGAAAATTGTAATTTTCAACAAACTCCTTTGTATTATTACAAAATAATGATACCTAATTCAGTGATAATAATTTAATTCAATTCATAAAAGTATGCAATTTTTCATCAATGTTTCTTTATGACGTTATCACGTAAAACTATCGTCTGTGAACCGACTTTACAGACAACCAATTTTTTAAACGTAACTTGTTGCCAATTAATGAGAAATGTATGCAAGTAAAATGTAGGTTGTGGGAATGAAGCCAATCTTGGGAAGATTTTAAAAGGAGTGGACCTTAAAGAGTATGTAGGAATCTTCTAAGTAAGTGAGTCCCATCCATTCCACGTAATGTACCTACTACCTACCTATCAATCCTACCAGTATTTTCTATTTGTGTGTGATTGCGGTCAGTCGTATTCGTTCGTAATGGTTTGGTGAATCTTAGTGGGCATAAGCCTTCAAGGTGGATTATACGGGTTTGCCCGCGAAATTCAAATTTAATTTGGTTTTTCGCAATTTTTAAACTAATACGACAAACTAGGCTAATGGCATTCTAATTGCGCCAGTAGAATTATCATCTTCACAGGTTTACATAAAAATCTTTACTTGAAAGTGACCAGTTTAAGAAATTAATCAAAATACAGAGTTGGACGTGAGTTACCCACAAATTAGTCGATATTTTGATTAATTTCTTAAACTGGACACTTTCAAGTAAAGATTTTTATATAAACCTGTGAAGATGATACCTACTGCCATTGTCGCAATTAAAATGCCATAAGCCTACTTTGTCGTATTAGTTTACAAATTGCGAAAAACCAAATTAAATTTGAATTTCGCGGGCAGAACTGTGTCCTCCACCTTAAGCCTTTATTATTGTAAAAAATCTCATTATATGGCAATCGTTTGCGGTTTGTTTAATGGTTTGAGTTAAAAACATTCACATTTTCCACGATAATATTATACTTAGTTGGTGAGAATCAGAGAGGATAGAGCAGATTGAGGAAATGGTGACATTCTACCATCCTTACATAAATACATGTTATAAATGCGAAAGTGCGTTTTTTTGATGTTTCCTTCAATCACGCAGCAACAGAGATACGGATTGACTTGGTTTTTGCATCTGTAGATTTGAGGTTGAGGATTTAAAGAGTTACATAGACACTAGATTAGGCATTGAAGTATTATGTACCTACTAAAGCACTTTAAAAATACAACAGGTCCTGCGGGATTACAACAGGTCCTGCGGGATTTTTTTGTTTACGTGGGCCCTTCGGGCCACCAGTTCTTTTTTTGTTTGCTTGGGCCCTTGGACCCACCAAATTCCTAACTGTCTCTGGTCTGGTCTAGTGGGATGCTTACCAACGTCCAGTCCTGAACACCCTGCCTTCGAAGATGTTCCGCCAAGCAATTTAGCGCTCCGGTACGTAAAGAAAACAATTAAGGATGGGTTTAATGAACACTGCTATACCCCTTCCAAGTTAGCCCGCTACCATTTTGGACTGCATCGTCACTCACCATCAGGTGAGTTCGCAGTCAAGGGCTACTTTTTATATCACGTACCTAAGTATATAAGTAGTTATTGTTCTTCAATTTTGCTGTCGCGGCCATGCCTCTACTCAAGTAGGTATATAATTTATTATGATGTAAATCAAATTCAATTCAGTTTGTGTGTGGGAGGATCGCAGGATGATCGCGAAGAATTTGTGAATACGCACTAAAGAAGATATATGCATGTTATAAAATGTTTGTGGATTCATTTGTTTAGCTGGCATGGATTATATTTAATCTTAATGGTGTATGAAACACTTAAAAGTTAATTTGGTTTCTTTATTTAAAGTCAACTTTAGTTGGAAGTAGGAATTCTTTAGAATTATATCTTAAACAGTAGCTGGTAGGTAGGTATAAATATATCTGGCCCTAGTGTTACTTTTAAAGTGTGCCGCCCAGTGCCGCCAGACCTAAGTTATTTTCTCAGCAATTATTTGTGTACGATAGAGTACTGTTCGAATGTCCTTTCAGTATATGCGTACTAGCTAGATTGTGCCGACGGCCAATTTCCAGATACCAGGTGCTAAAGGTAGGTAAAAACTAGAATAACTTATCTTAAATTCTCAGGGCTGATTTTCATATATGTTTTAAAGAATATTGTAAAAATTAATAAATTAATACTGCCAGACGCTTACCGCCGGCGGTTACTTTAGCCAGACGCTTTGAAGCTCCCAAAAATATATATAATTTAAGTTAACTTATATTCTCAGTTCTGATTTTTATACATGATACTCAGGGAACTATTGCGATATTATCTGTAAGCTGCCAGACCTATTGGAAGGGTCAAACATCCCCCCAGACACACATTATGCGTCCCCATATGTATGAGCGCTAGAACATGATTCACTTGTTTAAGTGTGTGAGAGATAATATCATCATACTATAATATTATAAATGCGAAAGTGTGTTTGTTGGTTTGTCCTTCAATCACTCTGCAACAGAGCTATGGATCGACGTGATTTTTTGCCTGGGTATAGCTTGCAGAAGATATTGCAATAGTTCTCTCTCTCTAGATCCTAAGCTATTTTTGTTTGGGCCCTTGGACCCACCAAATTCCTAACTGTCTCTGGTCTGGTCTAGTGGGATGCTTACCAACGTCCAGTCCTGAACACCCTGCCTTCGAAGATGTTCCGCCAAGCAATTTAGCGCTCCGGTACGTAAAGAAAACAATTAAGGATGGGTTTAATGAACACTGCTATACCCCTTCCAAGTTAGCCCGCTACCATTTTGGACTGCATCGTCACTCACCATCAGGTGAGTTCGCAGTCAAGGGCTACTTTTTATATCACGTACCTAAGTATATAAGTAGTTATTGTTCTTCAATTTTGCTGTCGCGGCCATGCCTCTACTCAAGTAGGTATATAATTTATTATGATGTAAATCAAATTCAATTCAGTTTGTGTGTGGGAGGATCGCAGGATGATCGCGAAGAATTTGTGAATACGCACTAAAGAAGATATATGCATGTTATAAAATGTTTGTGGATTCATTTGTTTAGCTGGCATGGATTATATTTAATCTTAATGGTGTATGAAACACTTAAAAGTTAATTTGGTTTCTTTATTTAAAGTCAACTTTAGTTGGAAGTAGGAATTCTTTAGAATTATATCTTAAACAGTAGCTGGTAGGTAGGTATAAATATATCTGGCCCTAGTGTTACTTTTAAAGTTAACGAGTTTTTCAAGTTTACGATTATGCTGTGCGTAAATCTGTCAATTGTATGGACGGAAAAAGGATGGAAAAAATCTCCGTCCTTTTCCCGTCCACTAAAAGACAGATTTCTCGCTCTCAACCGACATACCTACGTCCACTGCTGGACAACGGTCTCTTTCATGGACTTCCACAGGCCTCGGTCTTGCGCCGCCTGAATTCAGCGGCTCCCTGCGACTCGTTTGATGTCGTCGGTCCACCGGTGCGGGGTCGCCACTCCAGCACCTTGGGACCCCAACGACCATCAGCTCTTCGAACTATGTGCTCCGCCCATTCCGCAGCGATACTCCGAGCATAGCTCTCTCCATGGCCCGCCATCGCCCAATCTCCATCATCGCCAAACGACAAATTTACGTAGGTACATAATAGAGCAAGATCCCAGTGCCGCCAGACCTAAGTTATTTTCTCAGCAATTATTTGTGTACGATAGAGTACTGTTCGAATGTCCTTTCAGTATATGCGTACTAGCTAGATTGTGCCGACGGCCAATTTCCAGATACCAGGTGCTAAAGGTAGGTAAAAACTAGAATAACTTATCTTAAATTCTCAGGGCTGATTTTCATATATGTTTTAAAGAATATTGTAAAAATTAATAAATTAATACTGCCAGACGCTTACCGCCGGCGGTTACTTTAGCCAGACGCTTTGAAGCTCCCAAAAATATATATAATTTAAGTTAACTTATATTCTCAGTTCTGATTTTTATACATGATACTCAGGGAACTATTGCGATATTATCTGTAAGCTGCCAGACCTATTGGAAGGGTCAAACATCCCCCCAGACACACATTATGCGTCCCCATATGTATGAGCGCTAGAACATGATTCACTTGTTTAAGTGTGTGAGAGATAATATCATCATACTATAATATTATAAATGCGAAAGTGTGTTTGTTGGTTTGTCCTTCAATCACTCTGCAACAGAGCTATGGATCGACGTGATTTTTTGCCTGGGTATAGCTTGCAGAAGATATTGCAATAGTTCTCTCTCTCTAGATCCTAAGCTATACCCAGGCAAAAAATCACGTCGATCCATAGCTCTGTTGCAGAGTGATTGAAGGACAAACCAACAAACACACTTTCGCATTTATAATATTATAGTATGATGATATTATCTCTCACACACTTAAACAAGTGAATCATGTTCTAGCGCTCATACATATGGGGACGCATAATGTGTGTCTGGGGGGATGTTTGACCCTTCCAATAGGTCTGGCAGCTTACAGATAATATCGCAATAGTTCCCTGAGTATGATGTATAAAAATCAGAACTGAGAATATAAGTTAACTTAAATTATATATATTTTTGGGAGCTTCAAAGCGTCTGGCTAAAGTAACCGCCGGCGGTAAGCGTCTGGCAGTATTAATTTATTAATTTTTACAATATTCTTTAAAACATATATGAAAATCAGCCCTGAGAATTTAAGATAAGTTATTCTAGTTTTTACCTACCTTTAGCACCTGGTATCTGGAAATTGGCCGTCGGAACAATCTAGCTAGTACGCATAATACTGAAAGGACCTTCGAACAGTACTCTATCGTACACAAATAATTGCTGAGAAAATAACTTAGGTCTGGCGGCACTGGGATCTTGGACCATAATTAACGTACGAGTAAACTTGAAAAGTTACACTAGACAAACTGATGACAAACAATTGATGTACTGGAACTAAACTAATATCATTTCTGAATGATAAATAATGACAATGCCGATAGAATGAGTCTGGATCCACTAGATTTCGGGTCAGTTTCTCTAAACTCAATGAAAAGAAAACTATTAAATACTATGTTTTCCAACACAAGACACTTCAAAACTTCTTACATTTTGATAGTAGGTAATAATACTGAGAAGAGCTGACAAGAAACTCGCAAGAAACTCAGCAATATTAACTAACTACTAGATGATGCCCGCGACTTCGTGTGGATTAAGGTTATGTTTTAATCCTGGGTATGAGCTATCTCCATTTCCAATTTCAGCCAAATCTCTTCATTCGTTGTGGCGTGAAATAGTAACAAACATCCATCCATACATCCATCCTCACAAAGTTTCGCATTTATTATATTAAAAGTAGGATAGTAGGATATTTTTTAGCTTTACTATTCGTAGGTATTATTTTAAAAGAAATCATGACTAGTAATCACTTGCTAATATAACGGCATAAATTGTTAATGCCGGAATAACTTTTACCAGTGTTTGTCGGTCTAGGTCGCATATTTTCGTCCTAGGCACACAATACAGCCTCAGGGTCACGTTAAGGTTGAAGACAAGGGTCTGCCCGCGAAATTCAAATTTAATTTGGTTTTTCGCAATTTGTCAACTAATACGACAAAGTAGGCTTATAGCATTCTAATTGCGACAATGGCAGTATCATCTTCACAGGTTTATACGAGTATATAAAAAATTTTACTTGAAAGTGTCCAGTTTAAGAAATTAATCAAAATATCGACTAATTTGTGAGTAACTCACGTCCAACTCAGTATTTTGATTAATTTCTTAAACTGGTCACTTTCAAGTAAAGATTTTTATGTAAACCTGTGAAGATGATAATTCCACTGGCGCAATTAGAATGCCATAAGCCTACTTTGTCGTATTAGTTTACCAATTGCGAAAAACCAAATTAAATTTGAATTTCGCGGGCAGACCCTTGTCTTCAACCTTAAATGGATTCGTTCGTCTACGCAAACTATACGGAACACTCGCTCCTCCCACGGGGTTATTATATCATTGCGTCATTTGAGCCGTATGTCATACAGATGGGTAGGAAATGTATCCTCTGGCAGGGGTCAGATGCTTTGGATGTTTCTTACGATATTGTTACTTTGCAGATAATCGCAATTTTTACGAAGTAGGTATGTCACACTAATATTTGTGTATGTTTGTTACTCTTTCACGCGAAAACTACTGGATAGATTGGGCTGCTTGGACTGGAGATAGCTTATACATAGGCTACATTTTTATCTCGGAAAAATTTAAGAGTTCCCGCGGGAATTAAAAATCTTAATCCACTCGGACGAAGTCGCGGGCATCATCTAGTATTAGTATAAAACCTCATAGAATAGAATAGAAATATTTTTTTAGAATAGAAACATTTTTTATTCAAATAAACTGTTTACAAGTGCTTTTGAATCGTCAGGCTCTACCACTGGTTCGGAATGCCCTTCCTGCCGAGAAGAACCAGCAAGAAACTTGGCGGTTGCTCTTTTCAAAACTTTACAATACAGTAAATACTATGCTATATATGCAGTGTTTCCACAATGAGGGAAGTTCCAAAAATGCTTAACTACCGACCAACTTCTATCTTAAGATGGGCAGACATAAAGTAGCCCCATTCCCGTCGGTGGCACCCGTTCACGAGCATGACGCATGACCCAGCCGTTGCTTCGCCCAACCATATTTGAAGGAACGTAAATTATACAGGGTGTACACTGTACATACATACTAACAAAAAATGAAACCTTCAGCAAGTGATTCTGATTCGCTCAGCGTTGGGATTTTTCATCGGTAAATATATCAATTATAGGTCCATACAAAATTATATACAAAATTACACCTATTATAACCTAATAAATAATGCTAATGAGTTATGACTAACTGAGTTACAGTACCCGGCGATATATATTGCACATCGGCCTTTGGAATAAAACGCTATTCTATTCTATTCACAGTTCGACTGCATTTTTTGTTATATATATGTTACGTGATGTGCTCGCCGATTGTGAAGAGATTTCAGTAATTACTAAGTACGTGAATTTCTGGCTAGCTTTCCTTGCAATAGAATAGAAATAGCGTTTTATTCCAGAGGCCGATGTGCAATATATATCGCCGGGCACTGTAATATTCGTTAATCGCAGTCGCACCACACATTAGTAGCCAGTCATTGCGAATTGATTCGTTGCTTTCCAGCCCCGAACGGATGCCGACTGGTTTTTTTAATTGCTTTACTTCCCGTCTTATCTGTACTGTACACTACGCCAATACACTCATTCACACATCCTTTGTTGTTGTTGCGTTGTTTCAACTTTGGCATTTTATTTGTGACCAATACTACATACTACCACTACGCGTGGAAATTGGAATTATATTGTTAACTAGCTGATGCCCGCGACTTCGTCCGCATGAATTTAGTTTTTAAAAATCCCGCGGGACCTCTTTCATTATCCGAGATAAAAAGTAGCTCTCCCGGTCTGAGGAACCACTACTACATCCATTACTATACCCATGCAAAAAATCGCATCAATCCGCTGTTCTGTTGCGACGTGATTGAAGGACAAACCAACAAACAAACACACTTTCGCATTTATAATATAAGTAATGCTTTATTATAACACTTTTCATAATTGTCAAATTTTTTACCATACTTAACCAAAGACAAAATTACGTTTAGCTGTCATTTACGTTTTGTTATTCCACTGTCATTTGCGTTTTGTTATTCCATGTCAGATGCGTTTTTGTTTTACCACGTTTTATAGTGACATGACGGAAACGCGGTCGAACGGGATAAAAAGTATCCTATGTCCGTCTCCTGGTTCTAAGCTTGAGTTATAAATAGTGTAACTAACACCACTTTCTTTTATATATATAGATATATGTAGGTATAATCATGGACTTATTATAGTATGGGTATGTATCCATCTTATGATAGAAGTTAGTCGGTATGCATTTTTGGAACTTCCCTCATTGTGGAAACACTGCATATATAGCATAGTATTTAATGTATTGTAAATTTGTTTTGAAAAGAGCAACCGCCGAGTTTCTTGCCGGTTCTTCTCGGCAGGAAAGGCATTCCGAACCAGTGGTAGATTCATCGACTATTCAAAAGCACTTGTAAAAGTTTATTTGAATAAAAAATATTTCTATTATATTCTATTCTATTCTATAATACTTTAATACTTTCAATATTTAAGTAACTAAAATACCAATTCAGCATACGTTTCATTATAGTTTTGGTGGCGTAGCGGTTAAACGAAAGACTGAAACTATCGGTTCGGGGGTTCGAATCCTGCCTGGCGATCGCGTAACTTTTATCGCTGTCCTTAAAGGACTATTTCAATGTCAAAACATGGTTTCGGCCAATAGGAGAAACCCAAAATCATATTATTTTGACATTGATGCAGCCCTTTAAGGAATGAGAAAAATTACGCGGATAGACCCCCTGACTTAAGATTATGACATATTTTTTATTTTATTTATTTTTATTATTAATTTATTATTAAGGTGGAAGGCACAATTCTGCCCGCGAAATTCAAATTTAATTTGGTTTTTCGCAATTTGTAAACTAATACGACAAAGTAGGCTTATGACATTCTAATTGCGACAATGGCAGTATCATCTTCACAGGTTTATATAAAAATCTTTACTTGAAAGTGTCCAGTTTAAGAAATTAACCAAATTAAATTTGAATTTCGCGGGCAGACTCGTATAATCATCCTTAATACGCACTTCGTTCCAACCGAGTGTGCCACGACGGCACACTCGGTTGGAATTTTTTCTTTGTTAGTAAATATACCTAATTTTTGTAACTGAATTAGCACCTTTTACGTTGTTATTTTATAGATTAAATACGTAAATGCTCTCTGAAGATTCCTTCATATTAGCAAGAGAAATTACGACTGATCTTATTTTCCACTAAAAGATGGTAAAATGTTTTCGCTTGCAACACTATAATCGACCGTGGGAGGCGCAAGTACGGAGCGGGGCGCGGGCCGCGGGATGGAGAGGCGACTGTCAAATCGAATTATGGCCCCGAGTTGCGATTCACGTTAATTTCGCCCGAAAAGCTTTTTCCTGAATTAATTTTCTCGCTATATCCAATCTAAAATCGGGCGAACGACGCGCAAGCATGAAAATCTTTAACAGATATACGATTTAATTCATTCCAAATTCCGGACTCCGTGAACTCGCACGGTAACCTGCTATTTTTGTTTGGAAGTCCAGTGCCACAGTAAATATTGTTCTTTCGGTGTTGAAATATTGGTGCAGTGGTGTTTTTTAACTTCTTCCTTAACGTAGCAGTGAACCGTGAAAACTGTTGCAGAAATACTGAAATAAAGACTTTCGCAATCCGTGAATTTGTGTCAGTGTAAACGATCCTGCCAGTACGGAGCACCTAGTGCCCTAAAAGCAGTGCCAAAACCAAATGTTAATGTAAATTGATACCTTTTCTGATCGATAGCGTCTAAAATACGCGGTGTTAACATTATTTTCGTCCAATTTAACTGTGAAGTGAGCTTGTTTGATTTTTGTGTGCAGTGAACCTAAATCAAATCTAAAGAGAATGGCTCTATGACATTCCATTTTCAAAAAGGCTGAACAGATAGTTTTGTAGTTTTTATTTTTTAATAATTCAGTGTGTGAGGCAAAGATTTATAAAATTGTTGAAGGGATTCAGTCAAAATGGCAGATAAACTAAAGATGTTTCATCACAATCTCCAGTCATGAGAAGGGTTTTCGGCGTGTGCTCTGATGGGTGGCTCCTCTGTGGACAGAATGTGAGCTGCTAGAGGCTGTCTACTATTTGTTGTTTGTATGTTGGTTGTTTTTAGTTTTTTTTTATATAACTAAACAGTCTATGGGTGTTTTCCGATATACACTGGACCACTGTAAGGTGTGATGTCTATCCAGTATACTGTGAAGCAGTTCCTTTTAGTTTGCTATACTGGTTACTGTTTAAAACGGAATGCAGTCCAGTATACTGTCATCTCCATTTTTAAATCTCTAGGCACCGCTGTTATGTTTTTGATCACGTGATCAAAGTTCTGAGAGCACCTTATCTCAAAAGGGCCAGTGCTCACAGTACAAAAATGGTGCTGATTTATGTCAGTCCACTATGGTACAGTACTGGCACTATGGTACAGTACTCACAGTACTGGCAGTCCATAACAATGATTTTTCACCAGTGAGAGCACTGAGCAGTGCTCACAGTGTATATCAGAACATACCCTAAAGTTTTTAAAGTTTTACTATGGCGAAAAACTGATACACATTCTGTAAAGTTGGAGCTGATTTGGTTGTGCCCAGTATGTCTTAAATTGCTATCTTTTAGAAAACAATGTGAAAAAGGATATTGTTAATATGACTTTGATTAGTTAATATTATGATTATTGTCCTTTATTGAGTTAATTGTTTCAATACTATTAAGTATTTACTCAGGTTGTAAGGACAGTAAACATAATTGTTTTAATAGAGTAACTAAAAGCAGTAGGTACCATAGTAAATCTTTTCTTCTCAATTACAACATATCACATTGCTAAATTGATCCACCTTTAACGTTAACAGAGCTCGTATATGGTTAACATTACTGTCATGGTATGCTGCTGAAACAATCTTGATGAAATTCTGGCATAATCATTGCATGAGGTTTTTTTACCATGATTTAATAACTTTCTGAGGCTTATATCCATGATATTTGTATGTGTGTATTACACAGTTGTGTATTACATTGTGAGTGTATTTGGACTTAGCTTAGACAAGACAGCATGTACATTGTACATAGACTATACTTTCTTTTACTTTCTGACCAACTTCAAATAAAAAGGAGAAGGTTCTCAATTTGTCTGAATCTTTTTTTTTTATGTTTGTTCCATGAGTGAACATACATAAAAAAAAGATAAGAAGAAGAGGCCAGAACCAATTTGGAAAATTCTTTTTCTGTTTCAAAGGGCATACTTCCAGGTGGTCCCATTTAATTTTATTGAAATCAGTGGAGTGGCTTTTTAATATTCAACCATAAATTATTATATACTTCGTAGTGGCGCGGGTGTTTGAAGTCGGCTTTTTTAAAAGAATTTTTTTATTACAGATTATTTAGATAGCAAGTATACAGACTTCACATTTTTTTATTAAATAACACTTTTGTTATGTTCTTGGTGGCATCTTGTTTTAAATTTTAAGGTCTTAGCAAAGTCAGAGCTCCCTATAGATCTCAGCCTTATTCTTGCAATAAGTAACAGCTAGTCCACTATACCTATGCATGTATGTTAATAAGCATCTTTTAGAGCACACTCTACCTTAACATTACTAGTCCTTAGCATCAGGCATAGTAGTCATCAACTACAGTTTTTGCAATTCACGAATGGGAGTGAGCTTTACTTGTGGTTACTTCGTGTACATGCACATTGCATAAGTGTGCGTGCCTGTCAAAGCCTAGGTGGGAGCGGGCAGGCGCGAGCATTGCGCTCGCTCACACTTATACAGATACGACACACACACAACCATAAGTCAGTCGCCCTAGTGAATTGGAAGATCTATAGATGTTGCTCAGATTTATGAAAGAATAGGAAAGAAAAGGTTTTTGACGTGATAACGTCTTATAAATCGATGAACACTGGCTGCACGCACGAAAGTGACACGTTCCGCCTAACCCTGAGCGTGCAAGCGAGAGCGCGGAACAGGCGATAGAGAGGCACGATCGGCCCAAGCGTTGGCTTGTGACTAGAGTAAATTGTAATTTTCTATTAACTCCTTCTTTGTATTCAGTGATAATAATTCAATTCAATTCATAAAAGTATGCAATTTTTCATCAATGTTTCTTTATGACGTTATCATGTAAAACTATCGTCCGTAAACCGACTATATTACAAAGAACCAATTTTTTTACTAAAATAAACATTTGCTAAGCGCTATTGATTTATTAAGAGAATCTACCTGGTTCAGAATAATGTTCAAAGTTCAAACTTCAAACTGAGAAAGTGCAGCAGGAACCTCTGCGATAAATAATATTTTTTTTCCCACACACTACCAAACTATGGAACCAACTCCCTTCATCATTTCCACTTAATTATGAAATAGGGTTACCAACAAATTCCTGAAAATTGTGCCACAAATGTTCATGGGTGGCAGTAATCACTTAACATCAGGTGACCGCCTGCTTTTTTTGCTCGCTACACCTATAAAAAACTGAAGTATAAGTCTTGAATAAAATCTAAATGTTTAATATTTTACTAGCTGATGCCCGCGACTTCATCCGATGGATTTAGTTTTTAAAATCCCTCGGGAACTCTTTGATTTTCCGGGATAAAAAGTAGCCTATGTCACTCTCCAGGTCCTCAACTATAGTTGAATGCAAAAAATCTCGTCGATCCATAGCCCTGTTGCGGCGTGATTGGAGGACAAACCAACAAACAAACACACTTTCGCATATAATATTAGTTATATTTTATTCTTTGACAAGTTAGCCCATGCTCTCAAGTCTCACCTGGTGATAAGTGAAATCTGACATGGTTAAACTAAAAAACATAAATCCTGAACAAAATGCAGCAATTGAAATACTGAAGTTCAATCCTACAATGTGATATTGTTGAATATCTTTTGTAAAAAGCTGTACAGTAAGGGTGCAATGTGTATGCATGAATTAATAATATTTTTTTAATTGGTTTGTCTTATTAGATACTAAAATATTGAATGGTTGTGTTTGTGAAAATCTTGTGTGATTAGCCTTTTCAGTAACTTTGTAAGAATCATTGATCCTACAGCTGTTAGTCTAAAGTTTTATGTTTCACTTCCCAGCTTCCAAGTTCTTTTAACTGTGTGAATAAAGATAGATTGTATGTACACCAATTGCTTCTCATTCTTCAACAGAGAAGGAAAACAATATGAGGAAACCTGCATGCCTGGGAGTTCTCCCTAATGTGCTCAAAGGTGTGTGAAGTCTACCAATTTGCATTGGACCAGCGTGGTAGACTATGGCCTACTACCTACTAGCCCGCTACCATCTTAAGACTGCATTGTCACTTACCATCAGGTGAGATCGCAGTCAAGGAGTATCTTGTCATCGAATAAAAAAACACCTGAGAGGTCTTCAAAATGTTCTCAAATATGTGTGAATTCTGCCAATTTCCATTGGGCCAGCGTGGTAGACTATGGCCTATAAACCTTCTCTGAGAGGAGACCTGTGCTCAGTAGTTAGAGGTTAATGAGCCAAATGAGCACAAAGCTATGAAACGATTCGCAGAATGTGTCTGGGCCTTTCAACCGTTATACCCACATTACTTTCAGTTTTACTAACACACAGCTGTGATGGCCTGGTGTTTAATGCTAAGATCTATAGATCGTACTCTGGATCTACTCAAGACTCAAGATAGAGTTAAAATGAGACACAAATATGTTCTGACATAAATCTGTCTCGTTTTAACTCAGCCTTGACTCTGAGCTGAGTGAGCTACCTATACATCTTACCCTAAGACTTTGACCTTCTGTTTGGATGGTGTGTGGTTTCCCAGGCCCTAAATTTTTGGTTTATGTGTGTGCTTAGATCATTGACTGTTATTAAACAGGGTACTCCAGAATTTCTCTCATCCTACTTCCTAGAAAGAAAGAAAAAGCATTTATTTGGAACTCACATAGCTATAGTTATAAATACGAATATTAAAAAAAAACAACAAGATATGTGTGGTCCCAAAATGGTCTCCACTCAGCATAAATGCTATGCCTGTGGAGGAAGCACAGGCACAGCGCTGGTCTTCCGTGGATCCGTTCCAGACAAAGTTCCGGACGACTAAACAAGATATCATTATTAAAGTGTTACTACGCAATAGGCTATTTGACTACTTTTAGAAAATCATCTTAAATTGTTAATAATGCTATGCTGAAGCTAACAAAACATATATTTCGGCATAATTTTCAGTATTTTTCATAAAAATCGAGAAATAAATTCAAAAAAATAAGTTGCCGCCGAAACGTTCCATTTGCTCTCATGACGTAACAGTTCACATTTCAAACAATGACAATTTTATAATATGTGTTTAGGCCGCGTGTCGCATACTATTTGGTATTTAATAAAATAGTAACGATGAAAAACAGACGAAATTAGCCTATTACGCCGCACAAACAAGTCGAAATGTATTGACAAAATGAGAATTCCATAGGTGGTGTGGACTGTGACGTCGTTCGAGATCACGGAACGTTTTCGATCACGTGACCATGGCCAGAATTATAGCAATTTTATTTAATGTTTTCTAATTAAATAAAGCTTTATTTTTTAGTTTTGTCGTATGGAATAATGTTTTTAGATAATAATCTTTTAGGATGACACCAGTTGAAACGATATTTTTATTATAGTCAAATACCCTATTAATGATTTTTTTAATGATACGGATAAGCATATGTAAAATCGGTCTCCCTACCACAATAAATTACACTATTGTTGCTACACCCAAACTGGGTATTCAAAGCTTGTAAATAAATAAATAAATAAATAAAATAGAAATAGAAGACTACTACTCTGTAATTTTCCGGGATAAAAAGTAGCCTATGTGTTAATCGTGGGTATGAGCTATCTTCATTCCAAATCGGTTCATTCGTTGTGTTGTGAAAGAGTAACATCCATCCATCCATGATCCATGCATCCACCCTCAGTGCTCACAAACTTTCACATTTTATAATAGGAAGTAGGATAGGATAATAATCCGATTTTACAAGCTTTTATTTAAATTGCAATGTTTGTTTGGGTCAAATCTTGCAATCGATCTGATCGAGCTGAAATTTTGCACGTATGTGTAAATCGGACGACAATGCAATATTATTGTGACATGGAGCTGATCTGATGATGGAGATGGAAGATGGCTATCGGAACTCTGTAATAAAACGACGTAACCCCATCGAGTTTGGGCACGTTTGATTCGTCATAACAAGTACTCTGATCCTAGATGATATCCAGAGTCTAATGATATAGCTACTAAAAGCTTGCATTTAAAAATAAAAATTTTAATATCAAAGGTCAATAACCGCTTCGATTATAGATATACTAAGCTATTCCGGATCGTCCGTCGTCACGGAACAAATGTCGTAACTTTTTGCGCACAAAAAAATGTGTTTCTTTAATACATGTGCGTGCCGGCTGCGTACTCAGACTTCTCTGCGCTATTTGATTTTTTATTTATTTATTCGATGACAAGCTAGGCTTTGACTGCGATCTCACCTGATGGTAAGTGACGATGCAGTCTAAGATGGTAGCGGGCTAACTTGTAAGGGGTATGGCAGTGAACATTCAACGGTTTCTACACGCCATCGTGCCGGATCGCTTAAATCGCTTGCCGGCATGCGGCACGTCTTTGACGGTAAAACTAGCCGAGGCCAAAGCCTCCCACCAGACAAGACAGAGACAATTCATAAATTATAAATTCCCAAATTGACCCCGCCGGGAATCAAACCCGAGATCCCCCAGTTATAAGGCAACAGCGCTCACCACTGAGCCAGGGAGGTCGTCAATCTATATATGTTTACAGTTTTTTATTTATTTTTCCCCTACACTACTTTATGTGTGAGCAGTGATAGCCTTGTGGTTAGGACTGCGGTCTCCTATTTTAGGGGTCGCAAGTTCGATCCCGGGCACGCACCTCTTGACTTTTCGGAGTTATGTACGTTTAATTGCAATTAAATAAAATACATGATATCACATGCTTCACAAAGTTCAACGGTGAAAGAAAACATCATGAGGAAACCCGCTCGCCTGAGAGTTCTACATAATGTCCTTAAAAGTGTCTGAAGCCTACCAATTCGCATTGGGCCAGCATAGTGAACTATGGCCTATAACCCTTCTCTGCGCTCAGTAGTCAGACGTTTATGGGTTGTTGATGATGATGAATGTACTTTATGGCAACTTTATTATTTTTTTCTGGATGTGATGCTCAAAGCATTTTGGTCCTATATCTATTTTAACACAATTTTCCCTATGGAAAGAGATAGAATTACATTTAGAGCTGTTACTTCACTTTAGAGATTGTGTAGGTACGTATAGATAGATACGCGCCTGTTCCTTAATATTTCTGAACAAAATCGGTTTAGCCATTCGAAAGTTTACCCTGGATACTAATAGGCTAAATTTTTTTTAAAACGTTTGGGGTATACTTAACGTTCAAATAAATATAAATATAATAAATTAATAATTATCATGTAGATTTACGTGAAATATATTTCATTAAACCTGTATAAATACACATTATTATATTATTTCACGCTTTCACCTTATGTAACCAGGAAGAAGATAGAAAAACTGTGAAAACAGACATAATGCATTTCCCCCTTGACGAGAATACGAGCGCATAGCGTAAATACTTTAAACTGGGTTAAACACCCATTCCTGCGTCTACAAAAGACATAATAGCACTTTATGGCCCATAACAGATATGTTATAAAAATTTACAGTGCCATCAAACGTGTATTATAGCTCTATGATACAAAAGCTGATATTGGATAGAAGCAGGCAGGCAATATGTCTGCAATTTTGCATTGTGGAATTTACATCTGAAGATTCTCCGATGCATGTCGGAGTGAAGTATGAAGTAGTTTAAACCGACCGAAAAAAAGGCGGAGGTTCTCAATTCGTTGCATATATATTTGTTTTTTAATATAATATGAACCTGAAAGCTTTATTTTTTATGCATGACAGCGAAATTGCTTTTAAAAGTTTGTTCATCATCCGCAACCATTAAGGGCTCACTACAGACTGAGCGCAGGTCTCCTCTCAGAGAAGGGTAATAGGCCATAGTCCACCACGAGATTGGCGGATTTCACACATATTTGAGAACATTATGAAGAGCTCTCAGGTGTTTTTTTTATTTGATGACAAGATAGTCCTTGACTGCGATCTCACCTGATGGTAAGTGAGGATGCAGTCTAACGGGCTAACTTCTAGGGGTATGGCAGTGAACATTCCAGCCATAACCCTAATCGGTTTCTACACGCCATCGTGCGGAAACGCTAAATCCCTAGGCGGCACTTTTTTGACGGTAGGGTGGTAACTAGCCACGGCCAAAGCCTCCCACCAGACCAGCACCCCGATTCAGAACCTTACGATAACATAATTATCGATCGATTCGGTTTGTTATCGCACGTTAAGATGAATTTTCAATTCAGAGTTCTCGTATCGACAGAGAAGTTGTCGAAATCGAAACCGAATCGAACCAACGTAGATATCGTTCGACATCTTCTATCAAACGCTATTCACAACAACCGTATCGAATAAGATTTTCCGAACGTCCGATAATTTTAGTTGGTTACTTATCGAAAGCTACAGGGCATCCGGTATCCTTTTGTTTACGTACTGTGTTTATTGGTTTTTCGTATAAAATGATTATGATGAATGATTTTGGTATGTAAATGTTTACTTACCATATTGTACGTATTTTAACATTAAATTAACATATTATGTACACCACAACAAAATAAAATAAGAACCCAGAGGGATGAAACATGAACTTAGCGCCATCTATCGACAAGGCTGAAAATTGGCCGTCAATAATTTAACAAGTTATCATTTTAAATAATTACTTCGATGACCTTCGAAAATGATTAAAATCTATTTATTTAGTGCTAACATGAATTTAATAACAAGTGAAGTTTTGGTAAAACAACAAACTTCGTAAATCCACATGTAATTTAATGTATCTTGTCGATACCGATACCGAAGCCGATTCCGTAGTCGACATCGAATCGAATTCTCTAACCGAATGTTCTGAATCGCACGACAAAAAATTTTCGATACGAGATCGATATCTAATCGTATCGAAACGGGAAGTTATCGAAATGTTCTGAATCGGGGTGCCGACCAGAGACAATTCGGAAATTATAAATTCCCAAATTGACCCCGCCGGGAATCGAACCCGAGACCTCCCAGTTGTAAGACCACAGCGCTCACCACTGCGCCAGGGAGGTTGTTAAAAGGGAGGGCGGAGGGAGGTGTGCAGGTTTCCTCACGATGTTAACTTTTGACCTATTGCACTTTTATCGGTGAAAATTAAAGTAAATTGGCGGACTTCACACACCTTCGAAAACATTATGGAGAACTATCAGGTATGCAGGTTTCCTCACGATGTTTTCCTTCACCGTTAAAGCGTGTGATATTTAATTTCTTAAACGCACTTAACTTCAAAAAGTCAGAGGTGCGTGCCCGGGATCGAACCTGCGACCTCCCTGAATAGGAGACCACAGTCGTAACCACTAGGCTATCACTGCTTATACTGTCACGGCTGTCATATAGTTTATGATATTAATTGCTACTTTTACAGAGGAGCTCTCCATAATGTTCTCAAAGGTGTATACAGTTTGCCAATTAACACTGGGCCAGCGTGCTGGACTATGGCCTATAACCCTTCTCTGAGAGACCTTTTTAATTACGTTGAAAAATAAAAAATGCGTGAGTGTCGTTGAACACTCGGTTGGATCAAAGTTCCTTTTAATAATAAAAAAATTAAATAAAAATAATAATAATTTGAAGTCAGGATTCGAACCCCCGAACAGATAGTTTCACTAATTCGATTAGCCGCTACGCCACCAAAGCTATGACGGAACGTGTGTAATAAACAAAGGCAACACACAAAGGTCGTGATGGAACAATTCTTACACTTTTTTTCGCCTCGCCCCCATCCGTAAAGTCCGTACCGTCGCGTCAGATAAAGAACTTCTTACTAATAGTTGTATTTTTCAACGTAAATAACTAATGCAAACATAACATTGAAGACACGCCGTTCACCTTGGGTGGGCCGCGGACGACCGCTTCATATTAATTGATCAGTTTTAATTGTGCCCGGCGATATGCGTATTAAGTTTAAGGACATGACGTGTCATACAGTGTGTATTCGCTTAGGGCTTCCAGTCTCTAATAGACAAATTCAAATTATTTATTTGCCAGATTGAGTACATCTAAGATCTTAAACAATTGGAACGTAAGTTCCTTATCGCGCGGTGCGGAAGGGGGCTAGACGGAAAAAATTAAGGAACCGACACTCGATATTTTTTTGAAACCGACACTTTTTTGTTGAATGTGAATTTTGCATGGTGTTCGGTATTTTCGCGCTAAAATATTGGGGCTCTGTAGCCTAGTGGCTTCGGCAGTCACTTAACAGTTAAAAGTCGATGGTTCGAATCCCAGCTCGACAGACTGAATTTTCTATTTTCAATTTTATTTTAAATAATTTCTACATGTGGAATTTTTACCTAATTTTTTATTGTATAAATTGGATAAAATGTTATTGTACTACTAACGCCATCGTTAAAAAGCCAGAGTAACTCTTTGGTTTTGTAACATTGCTGCAATAGAAATAAACTAAATATAATTCATCGTAGTTAATCAATTTAATACTAGATGATACCACTAGTTTATTACAATTCCTTCACTAATTAATCGAAAGGAACTTCGTTCCATCCAGGTGTCCCTTGACACCTCTCAACTCTTTTTATAATACACGCGCTTCAATCCGCCACAGAGTGGCACGCAAATAATTAGTTACATAGTTAATTATTTTCCTTATAACTAACTAGCTGACCTGGCGGACTTCGTACCGCCAACTTATCTATATAAATAAAACAAATAAACTATCCTAATCCAAAAAAACTATCCTATCTTTCAAGTTGGATCAAACCGCACACGGTGTGCAAAGTTTAAAATCGGATAAGTAGTTTAGGAGTCCATCGCGGACAAACAACGTGACACGTAATTTATATATATTATACTACGGCCGTTCAGAGAATGCGTTCCTGACACGTCGCGATTGAACTGACGACGTAACTTTGTAATGGCGTTGCAGTTACGATAAAAATATTATTGCTGGTTGTTTACCGTTTTAACAATTGATGAGCATTAAAACAACATTATTATATCAATAATCAATTAATGTTACAATTTTGTGACAGTTGTCGTGACTAACTGACAGGTGTCAGGAACGCATTCTCTGAACGGCCGAACTTTAAGAATATTGACTACCTCCCTGGCGCAGTGGCGAGCGCTGTGGTCTTATAACTGGAAGGTCTCGGGTTCGATTCCCGGCGGGGGCAATTTGGGAATTTATAATTTCTGAATTGTCTCTGGTCTGCTCTGGTGGGAGGCTTTCGTTGGCCGTGGCTAGTTACCACCCTACCGTCAAAGACGTGCCGCCAAGCGATTTAGCGTTCCGGCACGATGGCGCGTAGAAACCGATTAGGGGTATGGGTTGAATTTTCACTGCCGTACCCCAACCCAAGTTATTCCGCTACCATCTTAGACTGCATCGTCACTTACCATCTGTAAAGTCGGTTTACGGACGATAGTTTTACGTGATAAAGAAACATTGACGCGATACATCCGCTAACCACAGCGCACACGCGATTACAGGCGGGCGGCGGCGTGGCGGGCGCTGAGCGCTCTCTACTTTAGTCTTTATAGTCACAAGCCAACGCTTGGTTCGATCGTGCCACTCTATCGCTTGTTCCGCGCTCTCGCTTGTACCCTCAGGCTCAGGCGGAACGTGACACTTTTTCGTGCGTGCAGCCGGTGTTCATCGATTTATAAGACGTTATCACGTCAAAAGTACTAACTTCCATTCTGCCCTCAAAATCAATATAAATACAGACCCTCAAGTATCTAACGAGTAGAGATAAGTGTGAAATGCATCGTTAGCCCGTAAACAAGCTGATAAACGGACATGTTCAGATAAGTGTCAAGTGTCAGTGATTCATTGTACGGGCGCGCGGCGACAGTGTGGCACGTGCCTTAGATTTTTTATCTAGAAGATGATAAGCGCCTAAAGTTATGACATAACTCAATCAAATCAATAAGAAAAGACAAGGGTGCCATGGGATACGACATACTTACTTCCAAGTGTATGTATTTTAAAAGCTTTGCTTCAAAGCTGTTATCATCATCATCATCAACCCATCATCGGCTCACTACTGAGCGAGGTCTCCTCAGATAAGGGTTATTGGCCATAGTCCAGCACGCGGGCCCAATGTTCGAGAACATTATGGAGAACTCCAAGTTGTGCAGGTTTCCTCACGATGTTTTCCTTCATCGTCAAAGCATGTGATGCATGAGCATAACTTCTAATAGTCAGAGGTGCGTACCCGGGATCGAACCTGCGACCACCCGAATAGGAGACCACAGTACTCACCACTAGGCTCTCTAGGCTATTGCTTCGAAACTGTGACAAGATCATATTACAGACGGTGACTCTCGCACTATCGGCTATAACTCTACTCAACTTGGGTTTACTTAAGTAAACCACAGTCGATTAGACTAGTGAGTGAGTTTGTAGAAGTCAGTTAAGGTTGAAGACAAGGGTCTGCCCGCGAAATTCAAATTTAATTTGGTTTTTCGCAATTTGTAAACTAATATGGTTGCACCAGTGGAATTATCATCTTCACAGGTTTACATAAAAATCTTTACTTGAAAGTGACCCGTTTAAGAAATTAATCAAAATATCGAGTTGAGCGTGAGTTACTCACAAATTAGCCGATGTTCTGGCTAATTTCTTAAAACGGACACTTTCAAGTAAATTTTTTTATATAAACCTGTGAAGATGATACTGCCATTGACGCAATTAGAATGCCATAAGCCTACTTTGTCGTATTAGTTTACAAATTGCGAAAAACCAAATTAAATTTGAATTTCGCGGGCAGAACCGTGTCTACCCTATACCGGCTAGGAAACTGCCTGAACAAGGTTTTCATCAAACTTAGCTAGATGGTAATAAAAGAAACTGCATTAAAATCGGTCCATCTGTTCGCAGGGCTCCCCGCACGGCTCGGTGATGTCTTGCCAGTCGCTGGCGGCGCGCGCCTTCGCCGAGCCGGACAAGGACTCGCACTGCACCAGAACCACCTTCCACAGGTAACTGTCCATCAAAAGGCGTAGTATACGACGTACAACACTTCCGACTGCATGAATAGAATAGAATAGAATAGAAATGTTTTTTATTCAAATAAACTTTTACAAAGTACTTTTGAATCGTCAATGAGTCTACCACTGGTTCGGAAATCGGAATGCCGTTCCTACCGAGAAGAACCAGCAAGAAACTCGGCAGTTGCTCTTTTCAAAATACTTTTACAATATACTTAATAGATATTATTCTATGCATGCAATTGGGTATTTGACTTTGATATTTTTAAAAGTAAAACTTCTTTACGCACGCTTGACTTGGGAAATAAGCCGGTGAATGCGTTACGAAAAGTGTGATCGGGCGAGGCGAACGGAAGTTGAGAGGGAGCTATAAGTTAATGAAGATAGAAAGAGAGAGAGAGTTACGTTTCCTATGGTATATTACTGTAGGGGCAAGAAAGAGAGAGAGGTGCGAGCACATATTTTTTTTTCTCTCTTTCTCTCATAGCCAGTTGCGCTTCGTAAGTTTTTACTTCATTCGTGTGGTCTCACTCGTCGGGTCGGGCTGCGGGCACACTCGTTTTTATTATTAATTTAAAATAACCAATTTTAAATATTAAAACACAATGCCATTTCCCTTTTTTAAATATCTTAACTATAGTCTCAGAAATATAGAGCTTTAAAGTTTCCTGTTAGTGTTAGATAGAGAGAGCGCTAACTAAAGTGTGATGTCACAAGTCAGCAGCTTCATACACGCTCCAAAGAAATTTCGTTTTAGAAAAAGACAGATACAGTCACAGTAAAAAAGCTTATAACTTATTTGTTTTTGACCGATTTATTTTCTGTTCTTGTAACTTATTTGTTTTTTGACCGATTTATATAATGAATGTTAACATTTTGACAACAGTCAAATACCCAATTCTGAACAACGTCTGCTTTCGTTCTCGCGCTATTTAATTAAAAATGCAATTTTGATAGATTCCCATATTCGAAAAACTTAAGTGTTTGAGTATGAAACTCAAAACCCCTGTTGTAAAATCCCGAAGGCCGAAGGTTCGAGCAAGGCCGAATTCCATCAGAGTATGGGCTTCAAGGTCGAGTCTCCTGGCCTGAGCGTGTCCAAAAGTAGCTTTGTAATGCTGGCTGCAGATGTAGGGATTAGGGTTTCAAGAGAAACGTATCAAAGTCTGTACTTACCTACATAATATAATAAGTGTTTCGATTCACGAAATCTATCACCTTTGTCGAGATGAACAGACTTTTCTAAGGATTATTATACGGGTCTGCCCGCGAAATTCAAATTTAATTTGGTTTTTCGCAATTTGTAAACTAATACGACAAAGTAGGCTTATGGCATTCTAATTGCGCCAGTTGCAGTATCATCTTCACAGGTTTATAAAAAAATCTTTACTTGAAAGTGTCCGTTTTAAGAAATTAGCCAGAACATCGGCTAATTTGTGAGTAACTCTGCACGCTCAACTCGATATTTTGATTAATTTGTTAAACGGGTCACTTTCAAGTAAAGATTTTTATATAAACCTGTGAAGATGATAATACCACTGGCGCAATTAGAATGCCATAAGCCTACTTTGTCGTATTAGTTTACAAATTGCGAAAAACCAAATTAAATTTGAATTTCGCGGGCAGACCCGTATAATCAACCTTAAGGGTGTGTCGCCTGGTTCCTTCATCTAATCTAACGATGCAGCCGAATTTTTTCGTTATCACAGATAACGCCGAATCAATCGTTATCTATGAAATGCTCATGACATCAGAAGTCTGCGCTGGACGAATCTTATATGCGGTAATCACATTCCTTTTCAGTGGCTGATAAGGATACCTATTGATAAAGTTAGATAAATCTTTGTTCCTGTCGTCACTCACTTTCAAGAGGACTTTTACATTTTGCATCTTTCTCTCTCGCACAATTCAACTTTCAATGATTGTATAAACCTCGGATACTTTTGATAAAATGTAGTCAATTAATATCTTCGACAATTTATTAATATTTAATTATTATTAATATTTAATTAATATTTCAGACAATATTTTTATTATCAATTATCATATACCTACATATTTTTTGATAGAGAATAATAATAATATCGCTAACTAAGGGCCTCTTATGTAGGCTCAGGACCGCTCAGCGGGCGATGGAGAGAGCTATGCTCGGAGTGTCCCTGCGGGATCGAATCAGAAATGAGGAGATCCGTAGGAGAACCAAAGTCACCGACATAGCTCAGCGAGTCGCGAAACTGAAGTGGAAATGGGCGGGGCACATAGTTCGAAGAGCTGATGGTCGTTGGGGTCCCAAGGTGTTGGAGTGACGACTCCGCACCGGGAAGCGCAGTGTTGGCAGACCCCCCACCAGGTGGACCGACGACATCAAACGATTCGCAGGGAGCCGCTGGATCCAGGCGGCGCAAGACCGAGACCTGTGGAAGTCCATGCAACAGACCTCTGCCCAGCAGTGGACGTCTATCGGTTGATAAAGAAGAAGAATAATAATATCCATGTAATTCTTGTTGTCGTTTACAGAACGGTGCGGTTCAGTTCAGATTCCCGCAGTCAAACCACGAGGACATCTAACGACACAGAATGCAAGCGGGACACGTCAGGTAAATAGCTTTTTACGCCTCATCGATACAAGCCAATGTTCTGTATGCCACAGTGACCCCGCTCGCGAGTGACCTTGGTCCTTAGTCATTAGGGACACTAGCCTTTAGTTCCCAATGACCACTGAGTGACTGTGCTTTGAGACCCATAAGTTACTCGTAGTTCATAGTTCTGCAATTAAGTAAACATTAGAACACAGTTGTCTGTTATTAATTATTATAACACTTATGTCTTTTTAAGAAATTAAATATCACTTGCTTCAACGATATAAGGAAACATCGTGACGAAACCTGCCCTCCAATTGTCTAAAAGTTGTCGATCAAAATAGTATTCATTTGATGGCATTAGCGGCAAATATTCCTTGACTGTAATGTAAGTCATAAATTCAGTACAACCGATTTTAACCCGGAGCGTATGGGGCGTATCGTACATACTTAAACGTATAAGAACGCATACATGAAATTGAGCTCTAATTCAATGCGTTTATGGATTATTTTACTTTGACGCTAATGCCATCAAATGAATACGATTTTGATCAGCAACTTTTAGACAATCGGGGAGCTAATTGCTTGAGAATTCTCGATAGTGATCCCAAAGGATGTGTGAAGTGTGACAATCCGCACTTAGCCACCGAGGTTGGACTATGGCCACTAAGCTCTGTAATCTATGATTAACACCGGAGAGGCTGTCGTCACATTTTTTGGACGCCATTGTGGCGCTGTTAGTTTAGATACGAGTGTCTGGAACTATTAGAGCCTGTATTGCCACCTTCTGATAAGTGTTGGATAGCCTAACCGTAAATTTTGTCACTTTCTTATTTATGTCAAGTGACAAAGACAAAATATGTGAATAAGCTATCCGACACTTAACAGAAGGTGGTGAAAATGGCGCTAATATTGCAACTTTTACTTAATAGTCAAAGTATTGCAAATGGCGCACCAACCTCTATAATTAATTAATGATTTCATAAACGACCTCTCTATAATAATAATTAATTAATCTATGATTTCATATGAAATAATAATTGTAGATGTCGGTGCGCCATTTGCAGTATTATTAGAAAGAAGAAGAAGAAAGAAAGAAAAAGCATTTATTTTAAAAATTGTGCCACACACATCACTCTTAGTTATCTTATTAGTTCCAGAGACACTCGTATGTCATGTGGCGCTTCAAATGGATCCATGTTTGTGCTGCCATTTGTATATGGACAACCAACCCCGTGCTAATCATGGATCAATAAAAATGCTTTTTAAAATTTTTGTCAGTAGTTACCGCGATTAGGTTATTTTATCACAGCCACAGTATTTACTTTTTATGTATATAATTAGAATAGTTTATAGTATAGAAGCAGTGATAGCCTAGTAGTTAGGACTGTGGTCTCCTATTCGGGGGGGTCGCAGGTTCGATCCCGGGTACGCACCTCTGACTTTTCGGAGTCAAGTGCGTTTAAGCAATTAAATATCGCTTGCTTCAACGGTGAAGGAAAACATCGAGAAGAAACCTGCACACCTGAGAGTTCTTCATAGTTGTCGAAGGTGTGTGAAGTCCGCCAATTCGCATTGGGCCAGCGTGGTGGACTATGGCCTATAACCCTTCTCCGAAAGGAGACCTCGCTCAGTAGTGAGCCGTTGATGGGCTGCTAATGAGGATGATAGTATAGTAGATAGAATACACTATAGTTTATAGAGGAATGTGCAGCGCCCAGACAAGCCGGCAACGCTTAAGGGCGCTAAAGAAAGAAATATAGAAAATATCTAGTAATTATCTATATAAATAAAAATGAATGTTGGTAAGTGCATAACTCAAGAATGGATGGACCAATTCGGTTAATTTATTTTTTGTATGTTCCTTAAGGTCCACGGAAGGTTTTTAAAAAAAACAAACAAAAAAAAATTATAATTATAGATAAGTTCGCCGTGTCAGCTAGTTGTAAATACAATTAAATTAAATAAGAGATCAGTGGCCTTAACCTTTCTCAGTCAGAGAGCGACCCGTGCCCAGCTGTGTGAAGGCGATGTGCCGAGATGACGATGTGTGTAATGTGTATGTCGCCGGTTCCAGGTTCGATGTCGCTGAGCGCGCTGTCAGTGACGCCGGTGTCGCAGGCCTCCGCCACGAGCCAGTCGGCGCCGACCGCCTCCGCCACGTTCGACATCGACATTGACTCGGTAAGCTATACAATATGCAATATAGGCCTCAAATATGGTTGAGCGAAGCAACGGCTGGGTCATGCGTCATGCTCGTGAACGGGTGCCACCGGCGGGTACTTTGTGTCTGCCCGTCCTAAGATAGACGTCCAGTGGTAGACTCATCGACAATTCAAAAGCACTTGTAAAAAGTTTATTTGAATAAAAAATATTTCTATTCTATTCAATGAACAAGCAATCAAGATGATCATGATGGCAGCAACCAAGAATCAATGAAATTATGAATTTATCTAATTTAATAGGCTTCATGGATTATAAAAAACGTATTTATTTTTCTATTTTGAGCGATATTGATATTTATTTTGATAAAATATAACTATAAAATAAATACAAGGAATCCGCCATATTGGATTGAACACCAATCACATCTACCTTCAAACTTTGACAAACTACTATGACAAGTTATAGAAATGACGTCACGAACGACGCCATGACACCGGCGCGACCGTTTTTGCGTGAATTTCTATACTTAGGCCGACTTGCACCAAACTGCTTAATTATGTTTAGTTAAATATTGTAATGCTGTCACTTTTTGACAATACTATTTCAGAGTTGACTTAAGAAGGACAGGTATAGAAAATTTAACTAAACATGATTAAGCAGTTTGGTGCAAGTCGGCCTTAAAATTGAAATGGCAATTTTATCTAAGAAACCATTTTTTTTTTGCTGAAACAAGATATTTTTTCCGAAATTCATAGTAGATACTTCCGAACATCATCCAACAGTTTTTCAAAATGGTAGTTCAGTCTATTACTGGCAGTTCAATGGTCGACAGTCGACACGTGCTATCAATATTGTATTTATAGTGCGTGATGACCTCTGGGTTAAGTACTATTTATTACTAGTAACTGTGATTTCGTCCGCGCATTGAGAATTCATTCATGTAAATACAATCAATAGTTCCTAAATCACCACGGTTTAGGAGTGCAGTTCAAAAAAATCAAAATTATTTATTTCACGTAGGCCAACCTGTGGCTCTTATGACACGTCATGACTCTACCACCGGTTCGGAAAGCGGATTCTGCTGAGAAGAGCCGGCAAGAAACTCACCAGTTGCTCTTTTCAAAATCCTTCCTTGTTCCTTGCAAAAGTCCCTTGCAGCATCAAGGTTGAGCAGTTGGGTCCTGAAGTCAGAATATAATAGAATAGAAATATTTTTTATTCAAATAAACTTTCACAAGTGATTTTGAATAGTCGATGAATCTACCACTGGTTCGGAATGTCTTTCCTGCCGAGAAGAACCAGCAAGAAAATCGGCGGTTGCTCTTTTCAAAACAAATTTACAATACCGTAAATACTATGCTATATATGCAGTGTTTCCACAATGAGGAAAGTTCCAAAAATGCATACCGACTAACTTCTATCTTAAGATGGGCAGACATAAAGTAGCCCCATTCCCGCCGGTGGCACCCGTTCACGAGCATGACCCAACCATTGCTTCGCTCAACCAATTAAACCATGAAGTCTTTATTTGGTACCTACTATTATATATTCGTAATGGACAGTTTCTAAATCCCCACAGTTTAGGTGGGCAGTACCCCTGCAGCATAAGGATTTTTATTTATTTATTTATTTATAAGCCTATATCGGACAATATAAAATATTTTTAATAGTTTATTGCTGTTTTTATATTTGCTAGTCCGTGTGCCCTTTGGCAAAGGCCTCCTCCAATCCTTTCCAATCCTTCCTATCTGCTGCTCGTCTCATCCATGTTTTTCCTGCTATAGCCTCAATTTCGTCTCGCCATCTCTTGTTTTGTCGCCCCTTCCTTCTCTTTCCTTCTCTGGGGTACCAAACACTGACCGCTTTGCTCCATTTATCCTCACCCCGTATGGTGTGGCCAGCCCATCGCCATTTAAGCAGCTTTATCTTTAGCGTTGCATCTTGGGTTCTCGTAACTTTTCTTATATTTGTATGGGGTGTTTTATCCAGTTTACGCTTGCCCAACATGCTTCTCTCCATGCTCCGCTGGCAGGTTCGGAGTTTAGCTACATGGGCCTTGGTGAGCGCCCATGTTTGGCACCCGTATGTTAGTATGGGAAGGATACAGGTGTTAAACAGTTTTCCTTTCACTATTGCACTCATTTTGGGATCTTTCATTATTTCCTTGAATGACCAATATTTTCCAGGCATTCCCTATCCTTGTTTCTATTTCTTTTGTTGATATTTTCATTGTAGTGATCAGTTGGCCAAGGTACATGTATTCATTAACATACTCAATTTTATTATTATTAACTGTTATTGTTTCTTCCTTTCTATTTGTCATGGCTTTAGTTTTGAGTATGTTCATTTTTAAACCAACTTTCCTACTTTGGGCGTCTAGATCTGCTAGCATTTCGTTCAATTCTTGTGAAGACTTAGCAAAGAGAATAATGTCATCAGCGAACATTAAATTTGTTAAATATTCTCCATTGATTTTAAGACCGTAATACTTCCACTCAATTTGTCTGAATACTTCTTCTAACACTGCAGTAAATAGCTTAGGCGACAGCGGGTCTCCTTGACGTACGCCTCGTTCTATGTTTATCCTTTCCCCTTCCCTTTCCAATTTTACTGTTGCTGTGCTTCCAGTGTAAATATTCTTTATTATTCTGATATATTTACCTTCTACACCTTGCTTTTTTAATGCGTTCCATATTTTGTCGTGCTCCAAAGAGTCGAAGGCCTTGTAGTGGTCTACAAAGCAACAGTAAAATGGCAGACCATATTCCTCATATTTTTGCAGCACCTGTTTGACAACGTGAACGTGATCAACAACCGAATATTTGCTTCTAAATCCTGCTTGTTCTCTAGGCTGATTTTCGTCCAACACTTTTTCTATGCGGCTTAGAAGAACTTTAGCAAATATTTTATACAAATTAGACATCAGGCTGATCGGTCGGTAGTTTCCCACATCGGTTCTGTCACCTTTTTTATGTATTAATACTATAGTGGATGTCGTCCATTGAGTGGGGACTTCTTCAGATGTCAGCACATCGTTAAATATTGAGGTGAGGGTTGGAATCAATACACTTCGTGCTCCAATAAGAAATTCATTGGTAATATTATCAGACCCTGGGGCTTTGTCTATTTTCTGTGATGTTATTGCTTTCTCTACCTCCATTTCGAGTATTGGGGCAACTTCAGTTTTGTCCTCGATTATTACACTATTTGCTTCTGTTTGTTTCGAGTATAGTTCCTTGTAAAAATCGGTAGCTATGTTGATGATATCCGGTCTTTTGGTGTTAAGTATTCCTGTTTTGCTTTTAATTTTTGGGATCCAGTCTTTTTTGTTTGTTAAACTTTTTATCGCTTTTTTAATACCTCCAGTTCTGATAATATTTTCTTCAAATAATTTATGTCGCTGATTTATGCGTTCTTTCCTCATCTGGGTTCTTAATTGCTTCGACAGACTTGTGATTTCCTGTCTAATAGCTTTGGTTTTATTATGTACGTTTATGAGCTGTGCTCTTCCTTCCTGTAGCTTAAAAATGTGATCTGATATTTTGTTTTTCTTGTCCGCTTTATCTCTTATTCCAGTCAATACCTTATTCAGTGTGTTTTGTAGGTAGTCGTACTTCTCTTGGAGACTGAATTGTTCAGTTTCAGTATTAAAATTTCTAATTTGATGTTTTAAGTTCGTGTTTATTTGTGGTATAATTTCTTTTGTTGGGCGCTGAACAATTTTTATATGTTTTCTGGAGTTTTTTTGTGGATTTATTCTAAGTTTAGCTCTTACCATTCGGTGGTTTGTATTGAAATTTAAATTGCATACCACGCCACAGTCGTCAAATAACTTGAACTTATTTGATAGAATGAAGTCTATCTGGTTCTTGTGTTTACCGTCAGGAGAACACCAGGTCCATATTTTGTTTTTCCTCTTTTTAAATACACTGTTTAGAATTGTAAGGTTGTTTTCGAGACAAAGATTTACCATTTTTTCACCATTTCTGTTTCTTTTACCAGTTGTGTATGGTCCTATTATATTCCTTTCACTCTGGAGACAACCTCCTATTTGGGCATTGAAATCACCCATTAATATTAAATTTTTGGATCCATATTCATTTATTGTTGTAGTTATTTGATGATAGAAGTTTTCTATTTCCTCCTTTTTTGCTTGTTCTGTTGGTGAATAAATCTGAATGATGGTCCATTAATTGTCTTTAAAGGAAGGTAATTTTATGTTCAGAACAATTCTTTCAGAAATTCCAAGAATTTCTTCTATATAATGCTTTAAGTGTTTCCTTATTATAAAACCCACACCGTGTCTTCCCTTTGTTTCCCCTTTGTAGTAGAGAAGAAATTCATCATACTCTTCTATCTGATCTCCCATTCTTCTCACCTCACTGAGTCCGATTATCAGCATAAGGATTAGGAGTTTTTAAAATCCCGAGATCATTTCAAAATTTTCTATCGATAAAAAAAAAATTAACGCAAATCAGTCTAAGAAATCTCGGAGGACATAAGTAAAAAACACGATTCTTTTTTTTGAAAGGCGGTTAAAAAATTATACAAGGATTATACAGTTAGTACCATAGGCATGTTACTCCTTGAATAAATTCTAATTGTCTGCGAAAGTCCCGTCGAAATCGGTTCAGCCCTTCCGAAGATCAGCCCATACAAAACGACAGAGAGACCGCTAGTTTAATCGTGTAGATTGGGAGTTTTGCCTCGCTCGCCAAATCATCCACGCTTACCGTTAAGGTACCGGAGATTAAAATCAAAATGGCCATTATTTAAAGCGCCATCTGTTATGAAATAGTTGTACTAGTTTATTAAGTCACTCAATTGACTCGAAAGCGACATCTATATCGAATTCGGGTATTGTTTGTACAAGTTTATTAAGTCACTCAAGTGACTCGAAAGCGCCCTCTATAAGCGAACTCAGGTATTGGATGTGCTAGTTTATTCAATCACTCAATTGACTCCATTGACATTCAAACCTGGATGGAGTTGGCGTGGCGGGGGTTGACGATTCGTCTATAAGTAGGGCTGGTGCCCGCCAGACCGTCATTATTATTAGAGAATTCGGTTAGACAGGGTGGCAGGCGGTCTTTAGCAGTTTTGTCATTAATTTGGTTGGATTGAGGTTATTTGTAGGATTAGTGATTTAATTGTGATAAAATGTTGGTGTAGTGATTATGCAATGGTCGGAGTAGTTGCTGTTAGGAGACTACTAGCTGTCATGGACAAGAGTCCTTGGTTTTGGATGCGGTGTGATTTTGTGGTTGCAATGCTTTTGGAATCTAGAGTGATTGATTGTGTAATTGGTGATACTGCGGAAAGATTGATCAGTCCTTGTGGAGTGAGTGAGTGATGAATTGGTTATTTGGTGAGTTTGTTGCAATGGTAATTATGATAGTGTCTCTTTGCCTAAGATGGGCCATGAGCGAGTTAGACAGGAGTTTTGCTTAGGGTCTTCTCTTGGTGGAGACGGGCAGCTATTGGGGATGGTGGAGGCTGCGCCTAGGCTAGAGTAGTTAGCCGGATTTGTCTAGTTAGACATGGAAATGTTGGGTTCCATGCTTGTCACGTAAAGATTACAATGTACCTCCGTTGTGGATAATTATTATCATTGAGAGAAGATGATTGCTGAGAATGATGTTCTGTTCTGAGATAGTGTGTGATTGCCTTTATTAGACGCTCGGATAGGAGCAAGTTTCGACATCAGAAGTGGGATAAAGAACTTCATGCCCACGATAAAGAACTTCATGCCCACGATAAAGAACTTCATGCCCACGATAAAGAACTTCATGCCCACGATATAGAACTTCATGCCCACTGTAGAATTCCATGCCCACGTTAGAATTTCATGTCTACGTAAGTGGTTCTTCTGTAGATTTTTGATTCGAAGTTGATTGATGTTGAATCCAGGAGTTTGACGATTTGCTGTTGTGTAAAGTGCATTTTTTTTTTTTTTTTTTTTGACTGCAGTAGAGTCTACTAACGAACGTTCTTGGCAGGATGCCCTTGGTGATATTCAGTTGGCCTTGAATTCCACTATGAACCGTGTCACTAAAGCGAGTCCGCTCGAGTTATTGGTAGGAAAAGTTGCTCGACCGCTTCATTTAATGACTGTAGATGATGACGGTGACGATAATAATAGTCAATAAATTTTTTTTTCTCTCTTTTTTTCTTTTTTTTTTTTTTTTTTTTTGGTTTCACTTTTCACACTGATTGAATGCCCGAAGGACTGGGCGTTGTATGTTTGTGACAGTACCAGTTGCACCGGAGCATGTAATAGGTGTTTCTCTATCCACTATCCTTGGAAGGAGAGCACTTACGCGGCTGAGATGGATAGCTCCTGCGTACGAGTCACACTGCCGATGGACTGGCAAAACTTATAGCCGAAGGACTGGCTATTGCCGATGGACTGGCGAAACTTATAGCCGAAGGACTGGCTACTGCCGATGGACTGGCAAAACTTATAGCCGATGGACTGGCTACTGCCGATGGACTGGCAAAACTTATAGCCGATGGACTGGCTACTGCCGATGGACTGGCAAAACTTATAGCCGATGGACTGGCTACTGCCGACGGACTGGCAATTTGTGTTCAAAGTGATCCCTTTTATGATTGGTGTTCATGATATTTAAAGAAATACTAAGACCTTTTGTTGTAATAACTTTGTTGATCGTGGCATCTTTATTGTTTGTCACAATATTTTAAAAACATTGAAATGAAATGTTAGAATTGAGATTTTATGATGTCTTTCATGTGAAACAAATGTAAACTCCTCATTGATAAGATCTTATGGCAGGATAGCCGAACAGATTACCTTCCAATAATTTTTTTTTGTTTGCAGATCAGTCACACGCGGACGTGTGATGGTCATGATGGCCGTGTCGGAGATTAAAATCAAAATGGCCATTATTTAAAGCGCCATCTGTTATGAAATAGTTGTACTAGTTTATTAAGTCACTCAATTGACTCGAAAGCGACATCTATATCGAATTCGGGTATTGTTTGTACAAGTTTATTAAGTCACTCAAGTGACTCGAAAGCGCCCTCTATAAGCGAACTCAGGTATTGGATGTGCTAGTTTATTCAATCACTCAATTGACTCCATTGACATTCAAACCTGGATGGAGTTGGCGTGGCGGGGGTTGACGATTCGTCTATAAGTAGGGCTGGTGCCCGCCAGACCGTCATTATTATTAGAGAATTCGGTTAGACAGGGTGGCAGGCGGTCTTTAGCAGTTTTGTCATTAATTTGGTTGGATTGAGGTTATTTGTAGGATTAGTGATTTAATTGTGATAAAATGTTGGTGTAGTGATTATGCAATGGTCGGAGTAGTTGCTGTTAGGAGACTACTAGCTGTCATGGACAAGAGTCCTTGGTTTTGGATGCGGTGTGATTTTGTGGTTGCAATGCTTTTGGAATCTAGAGTGATTGATTGTGTAATTGGTGATACTGCGGAAAGATTGATCAGTCCTTGTGGAGTGAGTGAGTGATGAATTGGTTATTTGGTGAGTTTGTTGCAATGGTAATTATGATAGTGTCTCTTTGCCTAAGATGGGCCATGAGCGAGTTAGACAGGAGTTTTGCTTAGGGTCTTCTCTTGGTGGAGACGGGCAGCTATTGGGGATGGTGGAGGCTGCGCCTAGGCTAGAGTAGTTAGCCGGATTTGTCTAGTTAGACATGGAAATGTTGGGTTCCATGCTTGTCACGTAAAGATTACAATGTACCTCCGTTGTGGATAATTATTATCATTGAGAGAAGATGATTGCTGAGAATGATGTTCTGTTCTGAGATAGTGTGTGATTGCCTTTATTAGACGCTCGGATAGGAGCAAGTTTCGACATATATATATATATAAATAGTGCAATGGGTGTGCTGAAAACTGAAAGGTCGCAGGTTCGAATCCCACCTGTTGCACTATTGTCGTACCCACTCCTGGCACAAGCTTTCCGCTTATTTGGACGGGTGAGGAGAATATTAGTCAAGTTCTTCTTGGTTGATAAAAAAAATGGTTATTTTCAGCCTCCCCCGCCGCCAGCGTGCAGGTTCCCGAAACTAGAAGAATGTGCGCACTTCCATTACGAGCGGGTGTCTTTGGGCGGCCTGTCCGTCGAACTGGTGCCTTGCGACACCAGCGGAGACGCGCCCTGCGAAGGTAAACATTGATGGGTCTTGCCATAGCCGTCTCTATCTTCTGTAGAGAGCCATGAAGTAGAAGTCTGGCAACGTCGCAGGTAGGCTCTGTCAGTCGACATCGACAAGTTTGTGTTTGGTGTTTGGTTTTGTTTCGCGTCGTGTTATTTTGTATTTAAATCATAATTATTTAACAAAAGATGCAATAATTTTTGTGATTAATCTACGGTTTCACTCAAGGTAGATAGAAACCTTTTAAAAATACATCAGTTATGACGAGATAAATCCGTTTTCGTGGTTAACTTTATATGGACTGCAAAGTGTAAACAAACCTGCTAAGGTAAGAAAGTTAAGTTTATTACTGACTGACTACTACTGTCAATAATTATGTTTTAATGTAACAAATGAAGATATTTTCGATTAAAGATGTGTAGTAACTTACAATTAAGTGCTAGACTCATAATTTAAATAAGTACCTATCTAGGTTTGAAAACATAACCTACAAAAAAATACTTAAATTATTTCATTTTGTTTGTTTATAAAAGTTATTTTAACCGTTTCAGATGCCAAGAAAATGCTGTGTGCCAGAATGCAAATCAAATTAAGCCAGTGTAATCCGCATTGAAGGAGCTAAAAGTACATTTTCTTTCCCGAAAGATGCTCATCTCAAGAGTGGTTACGTGCAATTCCTCGAAAAGACTGGGTACCTACAAAACACTCAGTTGTATGCTGCAACTATTTTTCAACCCATGAAATCCAGACTGAGGAAATTGTCATTGAAGTGACGGATAAGTGTTTAAACAGAAATTGAAATACCCACGTTTAGTCGAGGGTGCAATACCCCATATATTTAATAATCTCCCATCATACATGTCAAAGAACACTCCACCTTCAAGAAGCAACCCCGAAAAAAGGAGACAACGAGCTGAACTATTTCATGAGGAGCAGGCGTCTAAATTTTTAGAGAGTGACATAATTTCATCATTCAAAGACTTAGTGCATAAATTCCAAGAAAAGTTAGGAGACTCTAAATGGTTATATCGAGTGATACCTAATAAGAAGCTTTATTTTTATTTGGTAAATCTTGATATTGAAAGTAATAATGGTGACAGTGACTGCAATGTGAAAGTATTTAAGTGTGTGCTGGTGGATGAAAATCTAAGCATTCAGGTATATGTAAAAGGACATTTAATGCATCGTGAAGATTTAAGCTGGATATTACCTAGTGAACTTAAGCTAAGAAGATGGTCACAGCTTGAAAATATACTATCTCGTTATTATAACAATAGTTGTGAACCAACAAAGTAATTTGAATATTATCTCGATAGGTCTTAATTATTTGAACGAAGCAGTTAATATTGAATATTGATGATTTTTCTGCAGAGCAGAGCAAATAAAATTGTTAAAAAATAAGCAACGTAGATATAGTGTTGCTACACTTATATTTTCATTTGTGATATTTAGTATTTCCTCCTGTGCCTATAATACTTTGAGGCAATACCTAATCTTGCCAACTGCAAGACATTTGCAGCAAATAGAAATAACTTCAATGACTGGCCTGTGTCCGAATTCATCAGAAAATAATTATTGTTATTTAAAATCAATAAACTCCAAAACTTTCTCCCTTTCTACTTGGGCAGAAAGGGAGAAAGTTGTAAATTTATTGATTGATGAAATTTATATAAAAAGTGGACTAGAGTATAAGTCCAAAACTATTCTAGGTTATGCAGAAAATAATCCAAAAATTCGACCCGAATGTATATAATATTGTTGGAAACGCACAATATTCGTATAAGTTAATCTCTGTGGGTTTCAAAACAGATGTCAAATTTCATAAGTGTTTGTATGTATATCCACGTATATTTCTCAGAAATTTGGAATCAAATTGCAACAAGTAATTTTCTTTTAATTGGATTAAGAATCTGTTAACTTAGGGATCAGTGCAAGTTTCATCAAAATCAGTTCAGTAGTTTAGTAAGATATGGACTATAACTTTTGTACTTGCTTATTAATGTGCTTGCTTTTACTATTTTTATAAGAAACTATCTGATGATTGATTTAGTTTTTAAAGTCCCTTGGGAACTCTTATATTTTCCGGGATAAAAAGAAGCCTATGTCACTTTCCAGGTCCTCAACTACACCCAGGCAAAAAATCACGTCGATCCGTAGCTCTGTTGTGGTGTGATTGAAGGACAAACCAAAAAACACACTTTCGCATTTATAATATTAGTATGAAGTATGGTGTATGTGTTTTACCTAAAAGAATAATTAGATAGAGATTTTAATAAGTTATTGCGTTGACTATAGGTTGACTACTTTTGTACTTGCTTGTAAATGTAATTGCTTTGACTATTGTTATAAAAAAAGTATGTGTATTACCTAAAAGAGAAATCAGATAGAGATTTTAATTCATTTGTTGACTAAATAGGTTGACTATTTTAATGTTGTCTACTTTTATAAAAACATACGTTTTACTCTATGACATTGTTTTAACTAAATTTTTGCTGCTTTCTGCTATTTCATAGTGATTGTTGAAGTAGTCTAAACTCTAAATTATGATGATGATGATGATGATGATGATAATACTCTTAAATATTGGTTTTTCTTTTAAGTAACAATGCATAGACCATGCCGAGTTTCTTGCTGGTTCTTCTCGCTAAGGTTAGAGCAGCATTCCGAACCAGTGTTAGATTCTTCTTAAAAAGGCAATGAAATAAAAACAAGCTGAATAATAAGAAACCATTAAATAAAGAGAATATTCGCTTTTTAAAGAAGTTTTATTTTATTTTTTGATATACCTACTTTATCATTATCTAAAAATCTTTCTTAATTGTTTTAAGAATCTTTTAACTTAGGAAACAGTGCAAATTTCATCAAGATCGGGTCAGTAGTTTCAAAGTTATGTACCATAATGTCGTTTACTTTTTAACTTTATTTACATCATTACCTTTTCAATTCACTCTTCGATGTTTCTAAAAACACAAAATTATGTAATTATTTAATAATTGTTAGTTCTCATTCATGTGGACGCCATAAAAATAAAGCAGCTAATTAGTATAAGTAAATAATTATCAACACCGAAATCTATACAGCTATACATTCCTACTGATTTTTCATTTTACCCATGGGCCTACCAGTGACAGTAAATTGCGACGTTGCCACATCCACTTCATGGCTCTCTACAGGAGATAGAGACGGCTATGGTCTTGCACCTCTAATACAGCAATCCGCCATATTGGATACGTCACTTCTATGTTCAAACTGACAGACAACTATGAAAAACATAGAAGTGATGTCACAAACGACGCCACGCCACCGGCTAGTGATTTTAAAACTTATAATTTGATATAAAAAATTCTTTTTTAAAAACCGGCTTCAAATGCCCGCGCAAATTTGCCGGGAGCAAAGTGAGATTTTTTGTTGATTTTTTTAAAAACCGCTCGACCGATTTCGATAAAATTTAAATGGGATCACCTGGGAAGTATAACTCTTTCAAACAAAAAAAATTCCAAATTGGTTCAGATGTTTTCGAGTAATCGATGAACATACATTAGAAAAAATCCGACGAATTGAGGACCTCCGTCCTCCACCTTTTTTGAAGTCGGTTAAAAATTGAAATGGCATCAGTTTTTCGAAATCGGTCATCATGCCTATTCTTTTTATAAAAAACAAAATCGGGTAAACTTCCTATTCTTCCAGGATGGGTGTGCCTAAAGGTGAGGTCACACGTGAATTCCGCGGAGGACTCGACCGAGTCTCGAGCGTTGAGCGCGAGTTGGACGGAGGCGAGCGACGTGCGGGAGTGGACGCTGACTAGGAACAAGGACAACTTCCTGCAGCTCGATGAGATGCTGCACAGGTGAGAGTGGACATTCATCATCATCATTAGCAACCCATCAACGGCTCACTACTGAGCGCAGGTCTCCTCTCAGAGAAGGGTTATAGGCCATAGCCCACAACGCTGGCCCAATGCGAATTGGCGGACCTCACACACCTTCAAGAACATTATAAAGAACTCCCAGGTGTGCAGGTTTCCTCACGATGTTTTCTTTCACCGTTGAAGCAAGTGATATTTAATTGCTTAAACGCACTTGACTCCGAAAAGTCAGAGGTGCGTGCCCGGGATCGAACCTGGGACCCCCCCGAATAGGAGACCACAGTCCTAACCACGAGGCTATCACTGCTTTATGCAGTGGACATTATCACATCTAAACTATCATCTCAGGACTGCATCGTCATTTACCATCAGGTGAGATCGCAGTCAATCGACGCCCTGGAAATGTGGTGATGGAGACGCCTATTAAGAATAAGCTGGACAGCGCATCGAACCGACATCTCTATACTCAAAGAGCTGATAATAACTCAAAGGCTTTCGTTGCTTGTACGACTGCGAATCCTTAAGTTCCTTGGGCATATCACAGGGGTTTGGGTCGAATCGAGGACACACGCCCACATGGTCGCTTCCCTATTAGGTGGACGGATTCAATCCGTTCCGCCACAATTTTATCCGTCTCCGAGTGTTCTCGTGATGCCACCAACAGAAATCGCTGGAAGAAGATCGTAAGAGCTGCTGTTAAGGCCAAATCATAACCACGACCACTCTGCCAAGAGTGAACGAATACGAAGAAGAGATTGCAGTCAAGGACTATCTTGTCATCGAATATGATAATCTAACTATAGTATCTATAATTGGTTACAGATGTATATACGACCGGAAGGTGTCCGGCCTGCCGAACCTCAAGGAGTGCATGACGCCGGAGCTGGTGCAGGACGAGGCGGAGTACCGGCAGCTGGTGGCGGACTACGTGCACCACCTGTCCATCATCGCGGACGACTCCATCAACTGCGGGCCCGCGCTCAACTGGCTGCAGATGGACAACAAAGGTATATACGACCGGAAGGTGTCCGGCCTGCCGAACCTCAAGGAGTGCATGACGCCGGAGCTGGTGCAAGACGAGGCGGAGTACCGGCAGCTGGTGGCGGACTACGTGCACCACCTGTCCATCATCGCGGACGACTCCATCAACTGCGGGCCCGCGCTCAACTGGCTGCAGATGGACAACAAAGGTATATACGACCGGAAGGTGTCCGGCCTGCCGAACCTCAAGGAGTGCATGACGCCGGAGCTGGTGCAGGACGAGGCGGAGTACCGGCAGCTGGTGGCGGACTACGTGCACCACCTGTCCATCATCGCGGACGACTCCATCAACTGCGGGCCCGCGCTCAACTGGCTGCAGATGGACAACAAAGGTATATACGACCGGAAGGTGTCCGGCCTGCCGAACCTCAAGGAGTGCATGACGCCGGAGCTGGTGCAGGACGAGGCGGAGTACCGGCAGCTGGTGGCGGACTACGTGCACCACCTGTCCATCATCGCGGACGACTCCATCAACTGCGGGCCCGCGCTCAACTGGCTGCAGATGGACAACAAAGGTATATACGACCGGAAGGTGTCCGGCCTGCCGAACCTCAAGGAGTGCATGACGCCGGAGCTGGTGCAGGACGAGGCGGAGTACCGGCAGCTGGTGGCGGACTACGTGCACCACCTGTCCATCATCGCGGACGACTCCATCAACTGCGGGCCCGCGCTCAACTGGCTGCAGATGGACAACAAAGGTATATACGACCGGAAGGTGTCCGGCCTGCCGAACCTCAAGGAGTGCATGACGCCGGAGCTGGTGCAGGACGAGGCGGAGTACCGGCAGCTGGTGGCGGACTACGTGCACCACCTGTCCATCATCGCGGACGACTCCATCAACTGCGGGCCCGCGCTCAACTGGCTGCAGATGGACAACAAAGGTATATACGACCGGAAGGTGTCCGGCCTGCCGAACCTCAAGGAGTGCATGACGCCGGAGCTGGTGCAGGACGAGGCGGAGTACCGGCAGCTGGTGGCGGACTACGTGCACCACCTGTCCATCATCGCGGACGACTCCATCAACTGCGGGCCCGCGCTCAACTGGCTGCAGATGGACAACAAAGGTATATACGACCGGAAGGTGTCCGGCCTGCCGAACCTCAAGGAGTGCATGACGCCGGAGCTGGTGCAGGACGAGGCGGAGTACCGGCAGCTGGTGGCGGACTACGTGCACCACCTGTCCATCATCGCGGACGACTCCATCAACTGCGGGCCTGCGCTCAACTGGCTGCAGATGGACAACAAAGGTATATACGACCCAGGGGGAACTCTCTATACAAGCCAAAAAGCCGGGCATGCCTTAATATCAGCTCGATATTATTAGGCATATTATTGATGTGAAACATCTATAGCGGCACGTAAAACAGATTTCTCGCGTGGCGACGCCTCGCCACGGCATGCGATGTTATATGTATACTTAGTGACATATTTAGTTCCTATCACAATCTGTTTAGTAGTAGTAGTAGTAGTAGTAGTAGTAGTAGTAGTAGTGGTAGGGGTAGGGGTAGGGGTAGGGGTAGGGGTAGGAGTAAGGGTAAGGGTAGGGGTCGGGGTAGGGGGTAGGGGTCGGGGTAGGGGTAGTGGTAGTGGTAGTAGTAGTATTATTATATGTATACTTAGTGACATATTATTTAGTTCCTATCACAATCTGGTTCTTTTCTGCATATTGCCACAGAGTAACGAAGGTAATTACTTTTACAAAATAATGTCGATGTTTCACATCTGCCAGGCGTCCCACGACGGCTCACAATTTTTTTATGATATTATCTCACTCATAAATAGATCAAGTTTAAATTTTCGTGCTTCTCAGTTAAAATATTATCTCACTAATTATTATTAATCGATCAAGTTTAAATTTTCGCGCGAAACAGTTCAACGACCGCGCGGTGCTATCGCACTCACCCTGCAAATAGTGTATTATTCGGCATGTGATGATGCACAGCATCTGTGAGATCACGTGGTACTTCCCTTTTAATCCTTCGACCAATCAGAGGGACCTGTTAAGGTATCAGCCAATCATTAGACACTTCCGTTTGTTGTTTGTCTCGTGGTCACAGGTATGGCGGCGCTCGCCGCGCTTTGCTCATAGCGTCGTTACTTCCCGGTTTGAAAACACGTTTTCACCGAAAATTATTTTAGAATCAGTGAAATTATTTTAGTGTAATTGCTGTAAATAAATAAATTCTAAAATAGTGAATTTGAGTGTAATTACCGTAAATTTTCGGTTAATGTGTGTTTTATCGGACTTCTAAACGTAATTATGGACAATTCCTGTGTGGATAACGTGAAACACATCGCCACGTGGCATCGTTACCACTGCCGCGGGCGCCAAGGCTGGGGCTTCTACCAGAAGCCAGCGTTATGCAGCGTCGTCGGGACGCTACGGATCACGAGTCCATTAATTTTGGATCGCAGGGTTAGTCACCGGCGTCAAGTGAGGTAAAAGGGAGAAATCTCGGTAAGTCACCCAGTTTTTCTTCTATATATGGAGTCTGGTCAGCTGAGTCAGCACATTGACCGACATTTTTGAGAAGCAATGTTTTCTCGTGTTGTGCAACCGGCTCCGCCGATAGTGTTTGGTGACAATACACGCAGTTTTGTGCGTGCACGCTACCGTCACTTTCATTCGCAGCGAGCGTAGCTATACTCCTATGTATACTTTCTTTATGTCGCGCGCTCTGTGCCGCCGCCATTATCTATTTCGTCTGTTGCTATGCCAGCGCAGATGCTACGCTGTGACTAGTACGAATATACGATGGGTATGAGTAACTTTTTACCTCATCCTGGTAATATCGAATAACTAAATTAAATTGAAATTGAAAGAATCGAGGCTTAGTTTATATTACCACTTGAAATAGAAAGATACAAAAATACCTCGTGCGTACTCAGAGCTTTTCTTGCTTGTATTTTACAAAAATTGGTGATGCTACACAGGCCTTAAAGACCCTTTAAAAGTTTGATCGTAAATTGTACTTACCACTATCTTAACCTCCCTCGACAATATTTCAATATTTGTGATACGATATGATACGATATGGAATACGATACGTTTCCCTGGATAGATGCTTAGTTTAAGCATTACAGGGGGGGGGGGGGGGCAGTAACTGAATAATATGTAACGGTGTTTCAACCGATTTCTGGCAAAACCGGCATGCATCTATACCCTAGAGCTTGACGATATACATTGTGTCTTAACCACAGTGACCCGTCAAAGTTCTCGCTGGAATGTAGGTAACCTCAGAGAATGACTTGTTGGAGTATCTCGATAAGAGGTTAAGCAGTTAATGAATTAATGAAACCTATGGTACTTAAACCCATATTGAATGATGGAGACTACTTTGTTAGTTCTAATAAGGCCATGGCCGGCATTTGTAATGCTTTGCCAGCCGAACGTATCTATGTTCAATGTGAACAAAATCTGTAACGTTTTGTTGAGTTTTTCGATCCTAATACTCAAAGCCAAAATTTGGAATGCCGTTTCGGTTTCCATTTTCTCTATAACCACTAAACTATAATTTGGGTGCCTTTAAAATAAAAGTGAATAGGCATCTTCTAGGCAAGAGCGCTTCTTCTCGGGGTGCATCCTCACTTGCCATCAGCTGCCATGGCATTCGGGGATCTGTGTAAGATACCTCTGAGTTACAAATATCTTTTTGAATTTGATAATGATCAAATGAGAGTTACAGTTGCGGTTGTAAGTCATGAATAAGTAACATAAATAAAAATAAAAACTCTTGTGGGGATCTGCGTAAGATACTTCCGAGTTACAAATATCTTTTTGAATACGATGACGATCAAGTGATCATAGTTACAGTTGTGGTTGTAAGTCATGAGTAAGTTACATAAATAAAAATAAAAACTTTTGTGGGGATCTGCGTAAGATACCTCCTAGTTACGAAAATATTTTTAAATTCGATGATGATTTCATTGTAAGTCATGGCTAAGTTACATAATTAAGATAAAAAACTTCTTGGGGATCTGCGTAAGATACCTTAGAGTTACAAATATCTTTTTGAATTCGATGATCAGTTGATCATGGTTACAGTTGTGGTTGTAAGTCCTAAATAAGTTACATAAATACTAATAAAAACTTTTGTGGGTATCTGCGTAAGATACATCCTAGTTACGAACATCTTTTTGAATTCGATGATGATTTCATTGTAAGTCATGAATAAGTTACATAAATAAGATAAAACTTCTTGGGGATCTGCGTAAGATACCTTAGAGATACAAATATCTTTTTGAATTCGATGACGATCATGGTGATCATAGTTACAGTTGTGGTTGTAAGTCCTAAATAAGTTACATAAATACTAGTAAAAACTTTTGTGGGGATCTGCGTAAGATACCTCCGAGTTACAGATATCTTTTTGAATTTGACGATGATCAATTAGTGAATATGGTTAAAGTTGCAGTTGTATATATAAGAAATGTGTGGCGTGGACAGGTGGGTCCGTTGTCGGCCAATGACTCGCTGCCATCGCAGCTCGAGTTTTTCGGAGGCTGCCTCTGAGCGTATCGGAGGCAGTGGTAGTTGCTTTGGGCTCCGAAGGCCCTTCTCTATATAAGGGAATGCGGCTACCATTTACCTCCTAACTTATACTTATTCTTGTCCAGTTTGCTCCCATATCCTGCCTAGCTTTGAAACCACCAAATTCATGAGGGTCAGTCGCTGTTGCGACAGGTGGTATGAATCTGTGGGTCCAACTTTGGTATTTGCGCTGGTTAAGGTTGGAAAGAAATGTCAAGAGCAAGTTTCATAATCGAACGATCTATCCAGTCCTTTCACGCTGGAAGACGGCAAATCAACTCCAATGCCGCCAGTACCTCAAAAACATGACTCATAAAAAGCAACAAATCTCTTTTGAGAGAAGGAAAGGACAACACAACAGGTGCCTCGCGGTCATTTCAACCCGAGTTTTACTGGGGCTGCCTCTGAGCGTATCGGAGGCAGTGGCAGTTGCTTAGGGCTCCGAAGGCCCTTTCTCAATGTAATGACGAGAATGTGACTGCCATTTACCTCCTAACCTACTCTTGTCTAATCTATTCGCGGGTTTGAAACCCCGGATAATAAAGGCATGTACTGCAGATGATAGACCAAAAGAGAAATTTTTGAATCTGGTGATCTAAAATCAGAACAGGAGAGTGCAGGTTCTTTCCGACAATGTGTCTCACCAAGGAAGGACCATAGCCCGAACAGACCTATTTCCAACCTAGAGCGTCTCTATGAAGACAAGACATCACGTCATAGCCTTCTGAAAACCACTGGATGGTAAAGTTGGATATTTCATCAATATATTTTAATCTGGGCGTCATGGAGTCTTAACGGTGATTCCTTCGACGGTTTTACAAATATCCAAAAGACTGATTCGAAAGCACTTTGTAAAAAGTTATTAAAAAATTAAAAAGAAAATATATATATATATATATATATATATTCTATTCTAAACACTGATCGATCTATTTGCCATCAAGGCCAAAGGTTGATTAACTCTAAAAAATTCCGTTCCAGCTTAAAGTGAATGCCTTCTAACGGGCATAATGTTATCGAATGGCATTGTATTATTTTAATTTTTAGTCTTCTTATTCCTTTAAGAGAGACACTACCTTATGACACTTGTCTGTGTTTGCCAACTTTTAGTCAGGTTAGGTTAACTTGAGTTCACATTTCCAAGTTAAACAAGTGCTCAAAGCAATCGCTCTTCGGAGTCCAAAAGCAGAGAAATCTTCGAGTTGGGACCCTAGTGACATATTTGCCAAATATTCTTCCAAATAGAGTAACCTTGTTTGAGGTGCTACATAAACTGGCCTCTCGCTTTACGCTTTTGATCTCGCCTTTTTAAAAGCCCATTCAGGGTGATGACAATGTAATACTAAGTCTGGTTCGAAAATTGATAAATAGGCAATGCTTACAAAGGGTAACCCAGAGTCATAATAATTATTTTTTTATCGAAATAAAAGGGGAAACACGCAGCATTTGAGAATTAGATTGACGTATGGGCTTCACCCGAAAGCGTGTCTACGCTGAGCCCTATAGCCTTTCTGCTACTCTCTAACCTTACATAATGACCTCTTCAGTATAGAAGAGTTTCTTCTCAGTCAGTTAGTAATAATAAATGACAGTTCTTTAAGAGATTTAATGACGATATTTACATAAAAATGATTCAAGGAATGTCTCTGAAAGTTGGTCTGAAGTAACCTATTGAAAACATGTTTTTTGCAGAAAATTGGCTTCTCTAAGCCAATTAATTACTTTAAATACCTACTTATGTTAATAATATACTAAACTTTTATTATAACAAATTATTTACTGGCCGATCAAATTTTAGCCAACCTTTTTAACTTGGTAACAAAAGATCTGGTTTGGTTTATATAGTACTTATCATATTGAATGCTGTCTGGAAGCTACAATTAGATTGATACTTATTTGATGAGTACATTCTATTTTGTTTTGGAAAAATCCTTATGATTTTTATATTTCAGATATGCTTTTACATATTAATTTATTTTTAAATATAGATCACATCCTTCTATAATATTATAATTTCCTTAGAATTATAATTTCTTCACATAGCGTCGTTTGTGGTCACCAGGAGTTAATAAACACGTCTCTCACAGATGCTGTGCATCATCACATGCCGAATAATAGTGCAAGTTTTACAAAACAATAAAACTTGTATTATTTAGCAGAGATGATGCACAGCATCCCAATAAGGCCTCCTGGTGTGAGACTTCTATGAGCAAAGCGCGGCGAGCGCCGCCATACCTGTGACCACGTGACAAACAACAAACGGAAGTGTCTAATGATTGGCTGATACCTTAACAGGTCCCTCTGATTGGTCGAAGGATTAAAAGGGAAGTACCACGTGATCTCACAGATGCTGTGCATCATCTCTGCTAAAAAATACAAGTTTTATTGTTTTGTAAAACTTGCACTAATATGTAACTATGGCTCCGAGTTCCGAACCTGCCCGAGCGAACGTCGCTTCGCTTTGGTGCAACCTTTCGCACTTATGGAATTAGATCTCTTATAATTCGATATATATTCTTATAAATAGTGTATCGATTTGTGTGGAATGTAATGTGTGGCTTTATAATCCGTCTCATTTAAGAAGTCCCGCTGGAATAATGTTACTTTAACGCTGTATATGCACATTTTTTGTTTCATTTCTACGAGATTTTTTTTTTCAGTTTTACGAGACATTGTTCTTGACCGGTCTAATTCCCTAACCTTCATAAATTCGTAATTTAAAATTTAGTAGTTTGCTTCTTGGTGCGTGACGCTTTTATTGAAAATTGAATTAATATTACTCAGAGTTCAGAATTAATAAATATTGTTCCTAATTGTGACGATTTAAAGTGTATGCAAATACTGATTGGCGAAAATGAGGTAAAATTTTTAACTTGTAAATTCACTAAAACCTAATCCTGACTTGTGTATTTCAAAAACTTGTAAAACTTATAAATAAAAGACAATATAACAGATTCATGTACAAAACTAAATGAGTTGTAAATGCAATTATGTCTAGTAGTAGTATTTCTTCTGTTCTGTGTACTTCTGTATGCTTTATTGAGTTCGTCGAGACAACATAAGTAAAGAAGACGGAAGCACCTGGCTTGCCTATCTTTGAAGTATACGGCACGCCACTAATACGACAGGAAGGTGTCCGCCTCCTGAAATATCAGAAATAGAGAATAGTCCAGCAGAACTATTCGGACAATTGCCTCTGATGTTCATCCGCGTACACAGCAGCTTTTACCGGAAGATGCTTCAATGCAATCTAAAAGCTATAGGTAAACCGCCATAAGCTTGGCCTTCCTGATGGTTTGCGGGACGCGGGGCGGGTGATGCGAACGTCTATACACGACGTATCGTGTATAGCCGATCGCATCTTAAGATTTAACTAACCTTAAGATTAAAGGCACCTATGATATTTTTTTAACAGAATATATTTATTCTTAGTTTAAATATTTTTTAAAGTCAATTGTACATTTATACTAATATTAAACTAATATTAATAAACAATGGTCTTATAATTATTATTATTAATCAGAACGTTTTTCATCACATGAACTTTCTTCATTTGAAGATTCCGATGATGTATCTTGCGGTAGTTCAATAATAAATGGTCTATTTAATTTTTTATTACGCAGAAAAGGTAGGTTATCCTGATTCATGTCGCAAGATGAATATTATCGTGTGTAGCCGTCTCTGGAAAAATATCACGCGCAGACTAGCGTCCACGTCAGTCACTGCCGGCGGACAGCGGCAGACTAGCTGATTGGTTGAGCGCGCTCCCGCCCCGCGTCCCGCAGACCATCAGGAGGGTCAAGTTTATGGCGGTTTACCTAGTCGCAATCACCTCAGATTGGCTTTTCTTGCTGCATCAATGCATTTTAACCAACAGCGAGAGAGTACCAGCCAATCAGAGATGATTGCGATCGCCACATTGATGCATGCAATCAGTTTTAGACAATCGCACTGCTGGATTATTCTGACAACTGTCTTTTTATTCACAGGTCACAAGCTGTTGGTGTCGAACGAAGACTCAAGCTCCATCAACACGCCTGCCGTCGCCGCCGCTTATTCCGTCAGAAAATATGTCTCACAGGTGAACAATTTATAAAGCCACAGTAAATAGCTTTACTAATCATACTAATATTTCAAATGTGAGAGTATGTTTGTTGGAACGTACTCGTAGTTCCTTATCGCGCGGTGTGGAAGGGGGCTAGACGGAAAAAATTAAGACAAAATTGAACCGACACTTTTTTGAAACCGACACTTTTTAGGGTTCCGTACCCAAAGGGTACCAACGGGACCCTATTACTAAGCCTACGCTGTCCGTCCGTCCGTCCGTCCGTCCGTCCGTCCGTCTGTCAGCGGGCTGTATCTCGTAAACCGTAATAGATAGACAGATGAAATTTTCACATATTATGTATTTCTATTGCCGCTATAACAACAAATAATTAAAATTAAATTAGAAAAATTAAATTAAAATATTTCCATGGGTACATGGAAATATTTTTATTTAATTTTTTTTAACGGAACCCTAAAAGAGCGAGGCCCCACTCGCACTTGGCCGATTTTTTTTTGAATGTGAATTTGGCATTGTGTTCAATAGTGGAAAATAGGGAAAAATTCCACATGTAGAAATTATTTAAAATAAAATTGAAAATAGAAAATTCAGTCTGTCGAGCTGGGATTGGAACCATTGACCTTTAAATGTTTAGCGACTGTAGAAACCCCAAGGCTACGGAGATCTTATATTGTAGTGTGAAAATATTGAACACAATGCCAAATTAATTAATCGAAAGGAACTTCGTTCCATCCGGGTGTCCCCTTGACACCTCTCAAGTTTTTTTTGGTTTGTCCTTCAATCACACCGCAACAAAGCTACGGATTGACGTAATTTTTTGCATGGGTATAGTTGAGGAGCTACAGAGTGACATAGGCTCCTTTTTATCCCGGAAAATCAAAGAGTCCCCGAGGGTTTTTAAAAACTAAATCCACGCGGACGGAGTCGCGGGCAATAAATTTTTTTAAAAAGCGGAACACTAAATTTTTCTGTAAGGTTTTTTATGATCTAAATATATAAAAGGAAAGGGTGACTGACTAACTGACTGACTAACTGATCTATGAACGCCCAGCTCAAACCGCTGGACGGATCGTGCTAAAATTTGTGCATACAGAAAGCTATTATGACGTAGGTATCCGCTAAGAAAGGGTTGTTGAAAATTCAACCCCTGGGGGTAAAATCGGGGCTTGAAAAATCGAACTTAACGCGATTGAAGCCGCGGGCAAAACCTAGTTAGAAGGATATATTTAATGAGAATTCCTTATCTTTTGATTGCAGGCTCGAGACGAAATAAGTTTTGAAGTTGGCGATATGATTTCCATCATTGATATGCCAGGTAAGGATATCTAAATTACAATAAAATAAAAAAAAATCCAAATTATTTCACGTAGGCCAACCTGTGGCTCTACACGTCACGTGTGACACGTCATGACTCTTCGTTGAAGATGTCATGATGTTCTGAAAGCGGGTTCTGCTGAGAAGAGCCGGCCAGAAACTCAACAGTTGCTCTATTCAAAATAATCATTTTACAATAAAAAATCACACTTCAGTAGAGCTCTCTCTGTCTAACAGAAAACTTTAAAGCTCTATAACTTATTTGTTATTGGACCAATTTATTTTCTGTTTTTACAAATTTTATATTGTGTTACATTTTCGCACAATGCCATTATTTTCTCTTTTTTAAATATCATTACTAGTCCCGGAATTATAAGCTGTTTACTGTGACTGTATCTGTCTCTTTCTTAAAACGAAATTTTCTATGCGTGTATGGAGTTGTTCTTGTGACATCACACTTCACACAAGTCTAACAGGAAACTTTAAAGCTCTATAACTTATTTGTTACTGGATCGGTTTATTTTCTGTTTTTACAAATGTTATTTTTACATGTTACATTTTCGATTATAAATAATGAATTTTAACTACAGTCAAATACCCAACTTGAGTGACAAACTAAATTGACAATCTTACTTCCATGCTATAAAAGTTCCATGGGGAAGCCATTCGATCCTCTACCGCCACTACCGCGCGTGACAATGGCATAATGACAGTAGTGCAACGGGTGGGAATTGAATCATTGACCTTTTAGTTTATTGAACGAGGGACGACAATAAATACTTAAACTTCATGTTATTAATTTTTTGTTTATTAACTTTTGTTTTGAAATATCAAATAATAAAATGCCAATAGTGTTTTCGTTCTCGGCAGGCCCGCAGGAGTCGATCTGGTGGCGCGGCAAGCGCGGCTTCCGGGTGGGCTTCTTCCCGCACCACTGCGTCGCCGTCATCGGCGACAAGGTGCCACGCCACATGACGCAGCCGCCGCCCATTGTGGGGTAAGACGCGACCGACTCGCTATCATAGGCATGATGATCTGGTGGCGAGGCAAGCTCGGCTTCCGGGTGGGCTTCTTCCCGCACCACTGCGTCGCCGTCATCGGCGACAAGGTGCCACGCCACATGACGCAGCCGCCGCCCATTGTGGGGTAAGACGCGACCGACTCGCTATCATAGGCATGTTGATCTGGTGGCGCGGCAAGCGCGGCTTCCGGGTGGGCTTCTTCCCGCACCACTGCGTCGCCGTCATCGGCGACAAGGTGCCGCGCCACATGACGCAGCCGCCGCCCATTGTGGGGTAAGACGCGACCGACTCGCTATCATAGGCATGATGATCTGGTGGCGCGGCAAGCGCGGCTTCCGGGTGGGCTTCTTCCCGCACCACTGCGTCGCCGTCATCGGCGACAAGGTGCCGCGCCACATGACGCAGCCGCCGCCCATTGTGGGGTAAGACGCGACCGACTCGCTATCATAGGCATGATGATCTGGTGGCGCGGCAAGCGCGGCTTCCGGGTGGGCTTCTTCCCGCACCACTGCGTCGCCGTCATCGGCGACTAGGTGCCGCGCCACATGACGCAGCCGCCGCCCATTGTGGGGTAAGACGCGACCGACTCGCTATCATAGGCATGATGATCTGGTGGCGCGGCAAGCGCGGCTTCCGGGTGGGCTTCTTCCCGCACCACTGCGTCGCCGTCATCGGCGACTAGGTGCCGCGCCACATGACGCAGCCGCCGCCCATTGTGGGGTAAGACGCGACCGACTCGCTATCATAGGCATGATGATCTGGTGGCGCGGCAAGCGCGGCTTCCGGGTGGGCTTCTTCCCGCACCACTGCGTCGCCGTCATCTGAGAAATGTGACGACTGAATTTTTCATGTTACCTAATATGTGTCTTATACGAGCACTGCGTGCCCTGCCTACCCTAAGCTCAAACCCTGTTCACGCCACTGCCTGCGACTCGTTTGATGTCGTCGGTCCACCTAGTGGGGGGGGGGGGGGGGTCCTTTAGACGACTGACATATCTATTGTGTTTGGACGAGACGCTAGTCATCTGTGGAACGTAGTGATTATATTCTCTTTCGTCACCGATGACGTCGGCCTCTCGCTTGTCAACTTGTAACGCTAAAGCAGACATATTTTGTCTCTTAGTTAATTTTGTAAAAATCCTTTTGCATCCCCAATAGGCCGCGTGGGTATTGTGCTTTTTGTGACTCGTTTATCGTCACGGGAGGTTCGATCCTATTCGGGAAGGTATTGTTTTTGATTCTCCCTTTTTGTGCGGATGCAACTTAAAATTCAGCCTGTCATCATCTTTGCCTTTCAGCTTTATTGCTACAATCTTTTAGATGACCTTGGTTTTTGACCCAATTTTTGAAACGTTTGCAGGTCAGTAGCCGTGGCGCCGATAAAGCCCGTCCTCCGCAAGCACGGCAAGCTGATCTCGCTGTTCCGAAGCTTCATCCTGTCGCGGCCGTCGCGCAGGAGCCTCAAGCAGCAGGGCATCCTGCGCGAGAGGGTGTTCGGCTGCGACCTGGGCGAGCACCTGCTCAACTGTGGACACGACGGTGAGTTATTGTGATAGAGCCCGTCCTCCGCAAGCACGGCAAGCTGATCTCGCTGTTCCGGAGCTTCATCCTGTCGCGACCGTCGCGCAGGAGCCTCAAGCAGCAGGGCATCCTGCGCGAGAGGGTGTTCGGCTGCGATCTGGGCGAGCACCTGCTCAACTGTGGACACGACGGTGAGTTATTGTGATAGAGCCCGTCCTCCGCAAGCACGGCAAGCTGATCTCGCTGTTCCGGAGCTTCATCCTGTCGCGACCGTCGCTCAGGAGCCTCGGATCCTGCTGGATCTAGGCAGGAATTCTGCTCGGATTCCGATCTCGGGATCGGAAAAGTCAGAGACCTCTGACTTATCGAAGTTAAGTGCGTTAAAGCAATTAAATATCACGTGCTTTAACGGTGAAGGAAAACATCGTGAGGAAACTTGCACACCTGAGAGTTCTCAAAGGTGTGTGAAGTCCGCCAATTCGCATTGGGCCAGCGTGGTGGACTATGACCTATAACCCTTCTCTGAGAGGAGATCTCGCTCAGTAGTGAGCCGATGATGGGTTGCTAATGATGATGAATGATGAATGACTGTCATTTAAAGAGAAATATAAAGTAACTGTTGGGTGTTGCTGGCAGTCCCCCTGGTGCTGGTGGAGTGCTCGCGCGCGATCGAGCGGCGCGGCGCGGTGGACGGCATCTACAGGCTGTCGGGCGGCGCGGCGCTGACGCAGCGGCTGCGCGCCGCCTTCGACGCGGGGCAGCCCGTCGACCTCGCCGCGCCGCTGCAGCGCGACCCGCACGCGCTCGCCAGCCTGCTCAAGATGTACTTCCGGTGAGTACTGTTGGGTGTTGATGGCAGTCCCCCTGGTGCTGGTGGAGTGCTCGCGCGCGATCGAGCGGCGCGGCGCGGTGGACGGCATCTACCGGCTGTCGGGCGGCGCGGCGCTGGAGCAGCGGCTGCGCGCCGCCTTCGACGCGGGGCAGCCCGTCGACCTCGCCGCGCCGCTGCAGCGCGACCCGCCAGCCTGCTCAAGATGTACTTCCGGTGAGTACTGCCCACTTGACCAACAGGGCTGTTCATGACACTGAAAACCCAATCCAGGGTTCATCCTCGTAGGCCCTCACGAGCCTCGGGGTAACCGCTCAGGGCAATGGCCCCTTTCGGTGGTAGCGACGCCGCCTGCAACGACAGGCGGGGCGCTGGGTGGGACCGGTTGGTCCATGGTGTGTCAGATCCGGTGGAGTCCTGCTGCAGTGCGATCGAGCCCGCGGTGTGAATCGCGGGCGATCTGCGGACTGCGGCAGGGTAGTAGGTCCGTGATGGGCTTCGCCCGCCGCTCAGCGAGGTCGAGACCGCCGGTAGTATACCGGCGAGCGCCCATCAGCCAGCGGCGAGGAAGCAGTCATGTCCGGGTAGGCGGGCTCAGTCATGAGCCGTGCAAAGTTCAGCGATACAGGCCAGGATCAGCGGGATTGGATCACGCTGCTCCTGGATGGCCATCAGCACCTGGTTCAGTGTGCTGATGACTGCGGTTATTCTTTTGTCAATCGGCACTCGCTTCGCCTTCGTCCCCCCTGCAGGGGCGGCGACCACGGTGGGCTTGGGCATCTGTGCGCTCGTTGGTTGCGACGCGGCTGGCGGAGGTACAGCAGGTGGCGCAGAGGGCGGCGCGTCACGGCGCGCATGAGCGCGCTTGCCGCGCTTGCGACGGCGTTGGCCCGACCGCTGCTGTGGCTGGTTGGCAGCAGCCATGAGCGATCCGGGCGCGTCAGCCTCCATTGCGGGGGCGGTAGCGGGGTGCGCACGTGTGATTGCAGCTGTGCGCGCAGTGGTGCCCGCCCGGCGGTTTCGTGACTCCTTACGAAACACCGGGCAGATGGTATTGTTGGCCGTGTGCGCGCCGCTGCAATTGGCGCACGTCGGCGGTTCCTCCCTGGGGCGCGGGCACTCCCTGGCCGGGTGGTTCTCCCCACACCGCACACAGGCTATGGGCCGGTGGCAGTTGTGGGAGGAGTGTCGGAACTGTTGGCACCGATGACACTGCGCGCGCCCCTTCCTGCCGCGCCATGGCTCGATGATGATGCCGGGCATACAGAGAAGCTCGCGCACCTCGTATATGCCCGGGATGAGGTCCGGTGTTCGCTGCAGCTGTGCGAACATGAGGCAGCCCGGTCTGCCCGGGCGGGCGGGGATCGCGCGCACGTGCTCCGGGACATACCCGAGCTCGCGCAGCTCCGACTCCACTAGTGCCGGCTCGGTGTTGGCCGGCAGGCCGCGGATCGCCAACTTGACGCTCCGTTCGGCGGGCAGCGAATAGCAGAACCAGGAGATTCTTGCCTCGCTCTCCAGCTGCGTGAGATAGCGCTGGATGAGGCGGAACTCCTGGTCCGTCTTCGGGATGAAACGGACGCCCTTGCCAAACGGGCGCCCGTTAGGGGTGTAGCCGAGGAGCTTCTTGAGCTCCCGGAAATGCGTCGGCCAGTCGGGCAGCACCTCCACAATGAGCGGAGGGTACCGGGCAGCCTTGGTCGAGGTAGTGGTGGCTGCGGTGGCAGGGGTGGCCGCTGCGGTGGTCGCAGCGGTGGTAGCGGCGGTGGTGACGGCAGGGGCGGGGGAGTCATCCGTCTTCTGCTTCTTCCTGGCGGCCGTATCCGCATAGGTGGGGCTTGCCGACGTGATCTCCATCGGGGTCTCCTGGTGAGAGCCCGGTGAGAGCGTCGGCATACTCGGCGGTGTGAATACCACCGGTGTTTTGCCCCCTCTCGGCCGCGGCGGGGACGGAAAACGTCCCACAGCGATGGTCGGCGGCGGAGCTGGGAAACGTGGCGTGCGAGACGACGTGGTCTGCGCGGTACGCTTCGGTACGGCGGGTGGCGTTGCCGTGCGTGCGGCTGGGGTTGGCGCGGTAGCGGCAGGCGTTGCTTGGCGTCTTGAAGTGGACGGTCCAACGGACTCCGTAGACGCGGTGGACGGGGCCGGCGAAAGCGTCAGCGGGCTCGCGACGAACGATACTTCGCCAGCTCCCGTCGAAGGTCCCGCACGTGCAGGTTTGGGTGCGGGGGAAGCGTAGGTGGCCTGGCCGGACGCTACCATGGCATCCAGGCCGGCCTCGAGGCAGGCGATGGTCGACCGCACGAACACCTTGCGGCGCAGTGGGCGCGGTCGGGTCGCGCGACGCGCGAATGGCGGCGGTGGCGGCATGTTTACCGGCGACAGTTACGACGCGGTAACGCGGGTTTGCGAGAGGTGATGCATCTATCTAACTCGTGACGAAAGCTGCCTTGGCGCGGTCCAAACGGAGGTGCTGGCACGTCAGCACCAACACCACCGTGGGCGCAAGTGGTTCGGAGAGGCAGTCGCGAACGAAACCGAATCACATTAGGGACCCGAGCGCCGGTGCGAGACGTCCGCACACGACGGCAGTCGAGCTCTCCACTGAAAACCGTGAAAGAGGGTGATTGTGAGTGATTGCATGTAAGGTATACGCTACCGCGATACAAATTACGACAGCGCCATCTAGTGTAACGATGGGTAACATTTTAGAAGGAACTTGATTAATTTAGTTACACCATTAGACAGGACTATTATCTACCTCTGTACAAGCAGGGATAGCCTAGTTAGGATAGCACCTCTGACTTTTCGGAGTCAAGAGCGTTTAAGCAAATTAAATATCACTTGCTTCAACGGTGAAGGAAAACATCGTGAGGAAACCTGCACACCTGAAAGTTCTTCATAATGTTCTTGAAGGTGTGTGAAGTCCGACAGTTCGCATTGGGCCAGCGTGGTGGTCTATGGCCTATAACCCTTCTCTGATAGGAACCTGAACCTGTGCTCAGTAGTGAGCCGTTGATGGGTTGCTAATGATGATATTGATGATTATCTACCTCAGTAGCTACCTAAGTTGCTAAGAACTGTCATGATGTAATTGTTTATAATGTCTAAGCCCCGCCGCACATGCACCCACTCGCATTGGTCTTCACGAGCCGCGTGCGAGTGGCAATATTTATAACCTATGGCACAGTACCGAACTCCGCAGGAGTTGCCCAGCTGCCGTCGCGTGCAACCGTTTGCACCGGCGCTCGGGCCCCTAACAGTGTTTCGGTCATCAGTGCGACTGCCTACTGAAACCTTTGCGTCCACGGTGGTGTTGGGTCAACACGACACCCCCGCCGGTCAAGGCTCGGTCTGCCACCAGCGGCAAGCCCCGGGTTCGAGGCCGGTGGGGTGCTGGCGTGCCAGCACCTCCGCCTGGGTCGCGCCTTAGGCAGCAACGCCTCCCTCCGCGTCCGTTTGATGCGACCTCACACGCCCGCATCCTCGCGTTACCGCGTCCGCGTCGCCCGCGCCGGTACCGCCAATGCCGCCGCCTAGCCTACCGCCGATGCCGCAGCGGCGCGCGACCCGTCCGCGCGCGCTGCGCCGCAAGGTTTTTGTGCGGTCGGCAATCGCCGGTCTTGAAGCCGGCCTAGACGCCCTCGCCGCATCTGGCCAGGCCACCCTCGTCGGCCGCTCAACTTCAAAGACGAGGAAAAACCAAGACCCCGATGCGGGTCCTTCGACGGGAGCCGGCGAGGTCTCATTCGTCGCGAGCCCGCTGACGTTGTCGCCGGCCCCGTCCATCGAGTCCGTCGCGTCCGTCGTCCGCCCGGCGACGCCCAGACGACGACCGACGCCCACCCGTGCCGCAACGCCGGCACCGACACCAGCCGTACGAGCGGCTACGCCTGCTGCGCATACCGCGCAGGCGCCACTCCCACGCACGCCGCGTTTTCCCGCCGCTCAGCCGGGTATCCCTGTGGGGCGCTTCCCCTCGCCGCCGCACAGAGGACCGCCGCCGCCGAACATGCCGACCCTGTCGCCGGACTCACCGATGGAGACCGCGACCAGCCCGACATACGCAGCGACAGCCGCGTTCAAAAAGACGCCGGCGCCGGGCGATGCATCCGCCCCCGCCGCTTCCACCAGCGCTACCGCTGCGCCCACTACCGCTTCCACTACCACTACTACCGCTGCCGCTGCCGCCGCCGCAGCTTCAACCTCGGCCACACCACCCGCCAAAACAGCCAGCCGCTACCCGCCGCTGATCGTGGAGGTGCTGCCGGACTGGCCGACGCACTTCCGAGAGCTCAAAAAGCTGCTCGGCCACACCCCCAACGGACGTCCATTTGGCAAGGGCGTCCGATTCATCCCGCGATCGGACCAGGAGTTCCGCGTGACCCAGCGCTACCTCACGCAGCTGGAGGGCAGCACCGGACTCTCCTGGTTCTGCTACTCGCTCCCCGCGGAGAGGAGCGTAAAAGTCGCCATTCGAGGCCTGCCGGCGAACACAGAGCCGGCACTAGTGGAGGCGGAGCTGCGCGAGCTCGGGTACGTCCCCGAGCACGTGCGCACGATCCCTGCTCGCCCGGGCAGACCTGGCTGCCTGATGTTCGCGCAGATGCAGCGGACCAAGGACCTTACCCCGGGCATCTATGAGGTGCACGAGTTGCTGTGCATGCCCGGGGTCACCATAGAGCCATGGCGCGGAAGGAGGGGCCCAGCACAGTGCCACCGATGCCAGCAGTTTCGGCACTCGTCCCACAACTGCCACCGGCCTATTGCCTGTGTGCGGTGTGGGGGCGACCATCCAGCCCGAGACTGCCAGCGCCCCAGGGAGGACCCGCCGACGTGCGCCAACTGTGGCGGCGCACACACGGCGAACAACGCCGCCTGCCCGGTTTTCCGAAAGGAAACGCGCAACCGCAGGGCAGGCACCACCGCGCGCACCGCCGCATCTGCGCGCGCGCCATCCGCCACCGCCACCGCCCACGCATCGGAGGCCAACGCGCCCGGCTCGCTTATGGCTGCCGCCAACCAGCCAGGGCAGACGGGCAAACGCCGCCGCAAGCGCGGCAAGCGCGCTCAAGCGCGCAAAGACGCGCCGCCCGCCGCACAGCCCACCGCGCCGCCCACCGCACCGCGCGACGCGCCATCTGTCGCGCCGCGCACAGCTCCGCCCACCGCGCCGAAGCCTACTCAGCGCAGCAAGACGTCCAAGCCCACCGTGGTCGCCGCCCCAGCAGAGGGGACGAAGGCGAAGCGAGTAGCGCCGCTGGACCCACGACTCACCAAGGTCATCAGCACACTCAACCAGGTGCTGGTGGCCATCCAGGAGCAGCGCGACCCTATCGCGCTGATCCTGGGATGCATCGCTGAGCTCTGCGCCTTTTATGGCTTGAGCTCCGCATCGCATTTTGGAACGCCGACGGGCTTTCGCCACAAAAAGCCCGTCTCTTCAAGACCGTGCTCTCACAGCGTCGAGTGGACATCGGCCTGATCAGCGAGACTCACCTCAGACCAGTGGACAAGTTGAAGGTTTCCGGATACTATGTCTACCGGGAGGACCACACCTCGCCGGCCGGGATTGCCTACAGGGGATTAGCAGTCCTGGTCCGTCGGAATATCATCCACCAACGGCTGCCAGTACCACAACTGCAGTCATCGTACGCCCTCGGCGTCGAGATCTGCATCGACCGCCAGCCCACCCGCGTGTTCGCCTTCTACAAGCCGCCGCAGAATCGACTTGCAGTGGCTGACGTCCGCACCTTGCTGGACTCGCCGCTGCCCACGATCTTAGCGGGCGACTTCAACGCGAAACACACGGCGTGGAACTCGAACACCGTGAGCCCGGATGGCAGACGCCTCCTGGACGACGCAGACCGCCACGGCTACGAGGTGCTAGGACCAGAGGTCCCAACGCACTACCCGTACTGTGCAGCCCACACGCCCGACGTCATCGACATAGCAGTCGCTCGCGGCCTAGTCGCCGCACCGTCGCTTGACGTCCTGGATGATCACCTCATTTCCGACCACCAAGCTGTCCTCTTGACGCTGAAGACGACCCCGATGACGACATCGATGCCTTCTCCGAAACATCGCCAGGACTGGCGAATCTTCGCCGAACACATGGCCGAACATTCGCCGTCCTTCAGAGTAGAGAGCCCTGCAGACGTCGACCGACTTGCCACGGACCTCAGCGCAGTAATGTCCAATGCGCTTCGAGAGTCCAGACTCGACGCTGCATCTACTCGCAGACAACCCCAGCTCCCTGCCTACATTCAAGCGATGTTAGAGGAGAAGAGGAAGCTGCGAAGGCAATGGCAACACCTGCGGTGCCCGACCATGAAGACGCGGCTCAACGCTCTGGCCGCTAGGATCTCTGACGCACTGGAGACAGTCGCAGTCGAGTCTTGGCACTCCGCCATCGAGCGAGCCGGCGATGACTGGTCCGGCATTCACCGCCTCTGCCGCCAACTCTCCGGGAGGCCGTCTCCGATTAGACCTCTCCTGGCCAGTGACGGAACCCTGCGTTACCGTGCCGAGGATCGAGCGGAGATTTTCGCGGACCACCTGGAGACGCAGTTCACACCCAACCCGACTGCGGATGTGCAGCACGTAGAGACCATCGAGCGACATGTGAAGGACTACTTCGAGTCGCCGATACCTCCGACAGAAGACCCCGTCGTGTTCTCCCCTGGACAAGTCCAAAGGATGATTCGACGAGCTAAACTGCGCAAAGCCCCCGGCCCCGACCGAGTCACCAACGAAGCCCTGCGTCACCTACCCCCGCGAGCAATCGCGACGCTGACGCGGCTCTTCAACGGAATCCTCCGTACCGGGCACTTCCCATCGTCGTGGAAGCTCGGCCGAGTCATCCTGATTCCCAAGCCTGGCAAGAACATCATGCTGCCTGGGAGTTACCGTCCCATCACTCTTCTGTCGTGCATCTCGAAAGTCTTCGAGAAGCTACTGCTGCTGCACATCACGCCCCACCTCCAGCCACGCGACGAACAGTTCGGTTTCCGCGCCGAACACTCCACCACTCTACAAGTGACGAGGGTACTGCACCACCTCGCTTCCGCCTACAACAAGCGAGAGCCGTCAGTCGCAGTATTCCTCGATATGGAGAAAGCGTTCGACCGCGTTTGGCACGCCGGCCTCGTGTACAAGCTGTCCACGTCTACTACTCCGCGCCGAGTAGTCAAGACTGTGGCCACCTTCCTGCAAGATAGACGTTTTCAAGTGGCGGTTGAAGACGTCCTGTCCACAGAGCGCCCCATCCGAGCCGGTGTGCCTCAGGGAAGCTGCCTGTCGCCCGTCTGCTATAGCAGATACACGGACGACATTCCAGTCGCTGACGGCGCTATGCTTGCGCTGTATGCCGACGACGCGGCCTTCATCACAACATCGATCAAGGTCCCGCATGCAGTGCTGAAGATGCAGCGAGCACTGGACGCACTTCCCACATGGCTGGAGAACTGGAGACTCAAGGTCAACGTGGCGAAAACTCAGGCAATTTCCATCGGGCGGGCGCGACTACTGCCGCCCCCGATGACGCTCATGGGCGAGACCGTCGAGTGGTCGCCGAAGGCCAAGTACCTCGGCGTGACCATCGACAGGACCCTCTCGATGCGGCCCCATGTCAAGAATGTGGTCGCCCAGACGCGCGCCGCACGGAACCTCCTCCGACCCGTGCTGGCGTCTCACCTGCCTCTCCGTACGAAGCTGTGCGTCTACAAGGCGTACGTTCGCACGCGACTCACTTACGCGGCACCCGCGTGGTACGCGCTCACAAGCGAGCAAGACCGCAAGTCGCTGCGAGCACAGCAGTCGCTGTCACTCCGCACCATCTCCGGAGCACCTCGCTTCGTACGGAATCAGGTCATCTCCAGAGACCTGCGCATGGAGAACCTGGACGACTTCATTCGCCGCCTGAGTGCCTCTATGTTTGCACGCGCCGACGGAGCGCGATCCCAGCATCTGCATGGCATCGCGCCATACCATCGACGACCGCCGGACATAAGAGGCCTGCCACGTGACCTAGCTCCATAGGACACGACCACTTCCTCGCCGCTGGCTGATGGGCGCTCACCGGTACGCTACCGGCGGGCTCGACCTCGCTGAGCGGCGGGCGAAGCCCACCACGGACATACCACCCTGCCGCAGTCCGCAGATCGCCCGCGACACTACGCGGGCTCGATCGCACTGCGACAGGATACCACCGGATTGACACCCCGGATTTGACACCATGGACCAACCGGTCCCACCCAGTGCCCCGCCTGTAGTTGCAGGCGGCGTCGACACTACTGAAAGGGGCCATCGCCCCGAACAGTCACCCCGAGGCCTATGAAGGCCTAAGCGGAAGACCCCGGACGAACTCCGCATTTGCTCGCACGTGTCGATGCAGGCACGTACATGAGCGTGTACGCGCGTGTACGCGCGTGCCGGCTAGATGATCGGAAACTAATTTCGAGTGGCAGTGGCACGAGTGTTTGCAAGATGGAGGAACTAATTGAAGCTGTTGGAAGCGAAAAATTTTTATACGACGTATAAAATTCACATGTGATTCCTTGAAATCGTTCCTAGTCATTCTAAAATAGTTTTTGAATTTTTCGTCTGAAAACTCAGAAGTTAATTTGAATTCTGCATGTGTTGTTTGCCTTTTGGACATGAAGGAGCTCTTCCAATTTTTTTTTTCCGGATGCTTTCCTTATTAGCAATAATCTATATAGAAACTCGTTATCATTGTCGGATTCTGAACTTAAATCTATCGCGTCCATCTTGCTTGATTCCCGTCGACGAATGCCACTGAGGCGTCGAATGATGTACGATTCGTGTAAGCAAATGCGGACACACCGTGTCCATCAATGTCAGCGCCACATTGGCGCAGTATCGTGAACAAGTGCGAGTGTGGGCATGTGCGGCGGGGCTAATGGAGGACGATCCGATTTCGGTAGTGATATATCAGTGTGTTTGTCGCAGCGAGCTTCCCAACCCGCTGTGCACGTACCAGCTGTACGACAGCTTCGTGTCGTCGGTGCAGGCGCCCGAGGAGACGCGCCTGCGAGCCATGAGGGACACCGTCGTCAAGCTGCCGCCGCCGCATTACAGGTGAACATACCCATATTTTCACCCAGGGGAGCTATTCTCTATATCGTTCAGTTGCTTACTAGAACTGTTGAACCCACATTTTGTATTACGAAACGCGGGCTTGCCAGTTCTTAGTTGGCAACTGTGCATCGATTTCGATAGCCACTGGAAATGTAAAAACTAGAGAATAGAGTATTTTACTCCTTGTGAGAAATAATCTAAAAATAAATGAATAAGATAGTTTCGATACGCAAGGAAAAACATATCTCATTTTTCATTAAGCGCAAAAAAGCATCTTTTATTTACTAAGATTGTGATTTAACTTGAAATCGCTAAAAAGTGAATTACGATGTTTTTCCTTGCGGGTGTCGGTGTAGGCAATAAGAAATCGGGAATTACACTTCACAAAATTACGTCCACAAAATTATAAAATTAATTTTAAATTTTATTTCAAAGTTTTTAATTTTTTTATCTATGCATATTTGTATATGCGAAACGCTCAAACGGTACACTACGTTATCATGTCAGTAGTTTGTATAAGTCATCCGCTCAAATATATTAAAAAAAATACTTATACAATGTATTATGTAAATCAAATATATAATTTTTTTTTTACATTAATGAAACAATGGAAAATCAATACAAGTATTAGTTCTGCATCATCACTTTCTAGAAAAACTTTCATCACTTTCATCATTTAGCCCGACGCACTAACACACACACACACACACACACACACACACACACACACACACACACACACACACACACACACACACACACACACACACACACACACACACACACACAGCGGATCACAAAAATTGTGCCGCCTTCGGCATGGACCGGCATCGGCAGCCGCTTTGTGTCGGCTTTATAAAGCGCGCCAATCATTTGAACGAAAGAATATACTATCCAGATGACGTCATCACATGGCGTCTAGCGTTTACGCGCGGAAGTTTAAAATGCAGAATGCATTTTATTTTGTACTTATCGATTGAATAAAATTTTACTAAATTTTCTAGTTGTAGTATATTATCATTATCACCTTAATTAAAAAAATACTTTTCAAAAAATACTAAAATACCCTAGTCGGCAGAATGGCTAAGACTGGAAAAATTTTAAAACCGGTTTCGGTTATTATCGTTGGTATCGGAATCATTTTGGTTTCGGATTCATATAATCGATAAAAAGTAAACCCGTTTTTAAGATTTCGCTCAGTAAACAAAAGTTGATCAGTTTGGGGAACCGAACTGATTTCTATGTTATTTTAACGAAACGGAATTTTGTTTAAGGACGTTGGCGTATCTCATGCGCCACCTCCGTAGAGTGTCGCTCCTGAGCGAGTCGACGGGCATGACGGCGCGGAACATGGCCATCGTGTGGGCGCCCAACCTGCTGAGGTCTCCCAAGCCGCAGCACGCGTTACAAGGGGTCGCTGTGCAGGTAACAAACACTTGTGTCAGGACGTTGGCGTATCTCATGCGCCACCTCCGTAGAGTGTCGCTCCTGAGCGAGTCGACGGGCATGACGGCGCGGAACATGGCCATCGTGTGGGCGCCCAACCTGCTGAGGTCTCCCAAGCCGCAGCACGCGTTACAAGGGGTCGCTGTGCAGGTAACAAACACTTGTTTATAGGACGTTGGCGTATCTCATGCGCCACCTCCGTAGAGTGTCGCTCCTGAGCGAGTCGACGGGCATGACGGCGCGGAACATGGCCATCGTGTGGGCGCCCAACCTGCTGAGGTCTCCCAAGCCGCAGCACGCGTTACAAGGGGTCGCTGTGCAGGTAACAAACACTTGTGTCAGGACGTTGGCGTATCTCATGCGCCACCTCCGTAGAGTGTCGCTCCTGAGCGAGTCGACGGGCATGACGGCGCGGAACATGGCCATCGTGTGGGCGCCCAACCTGCTGAGGTCTCCCAAGCCGCAGCACGCGTTACAAGGGGTCGCTGTGCAGGTAACAAACACTTGTGTCAGGACGTTGGCGTATCTCATGCGCCACCTCCGTAGAGTGTCGCTCCTGAGCGAGTCGACGGGCATGACGGCGCGGAACATGGCCATCGTGTGGGCGCCCAACCTGCTGAGGTCTCCCAAGCCGCAGCACGCGTTACAAGGGGTCGCTGTGCAGGTAACAAACACTTGTGTCAGTACGTTGGCGTATCTCATGCGCCACCTCCGTAGAGTGTCGCTCCTGAGCGAGTCGACGGGCATGACGGCGCGGAACATGGCCATCGTGTGGGCGCCCAACCTGCTGAGGTCTCCCAAGCCGCAGCACGCGTTACAAGGGGTCGCTGTGCAGGTAACAAACACTTGTTTATAGGACGTTGGCGTATCTCATGCGCCACCTCCGTAGAGTGTCGCTCCTGAGCGAGTCGACGGGCATGACGGCGCGGAACATGGCCATCGTGTGGGCGCCCAACCTGCTGAGGTCTCCCAAGCCGCAGCACGCGTTACAAGGGGTCGCTATGCAGGTAACAACAAGTGTTTGTTTTAACTAATCTACGTCTTAAGGAAGCAGTGATAGCCTTCTTCTTCTTCTTCTCAATCGGTCACTCTTGTCAGAGTGGTCGTGGCTGCTGTGATGATGTGACATTAGTTGACAGTCGTCAGTCTCCTTGATTGTTTTTGGATCTAACCGCCTCCCGTGCGATGCTCCTCCACTTGCGACGGTCAGTTGCGTTGCGGGAGCACTCCACCACAGTTGTCCGGGTCACCGCTTTGATCAAGTCCGTCCAGCGCGTGGGTGAGCGTCCTCTCGTTCTTTTCCCTTCCACCTGACCCTGCACCACCAACCGTTCAATTGACCCTTCATTTCTAGAGATGTGACGAAGAACTTCAGAATTCGCAACTGCACAGTCGACGAAAGCCTTTCTGTTATCTTTAGTTCTTTCAAGATGGAGTTGTTGGTTCTGAAGGCCGTCCAAGTGATCTTCAAAAGGCGCCTCCAGCACCACATCTCTAAGGCATCAATTTTACGGCGGTCCTGCAGTCTAAGGGACCAGGTTTCAGCTCCGTAGAGGAATATTGGGAAGACGAGGCACCTCATAAGTCGAACCTTAGTGGTTTTGGTGATCCTTCTGTCCTTCCAGATTTTATTGAGCTTCTCCACCGCAGACCTAGTAATAGCACATCGCCTTCGGATTTCTAGCTCACAACCCCCGGTATTGGAGATAGTTGAACCTAGATAGATGTAAGTTGGCACCACCTCACAATCGGCAATGCGTTGGATTTCCGTTCTGTTTTGATTTGCGCGATCTACTATCATCATCTTGGTCTTATCCCTGTTGATGGCCAGTCCAAATTCATAGCTAGTTATCTCCAGACGTGTTAGCAGCTCTTCAATATCCTCTTTTGTTTGAGCAAAGAGTGTAGTGATAGCCTAGTGCAAATTTATTCTTCTTGTAGTGCCGACTCCTATCAGAGATTGACAACCATTAGGGCTATCTGCACCTTGGACGCTGCTGTACGGAACAATGATCGGGTACTTTTCCCGTACCATGGGCGTAAGTTTTTAAGCCACGATGTTCTTCTCCGACCAGGTGGTCTTCAGCCAGCTAGTTTTCCTACGATAATGTGCTGCAGGAGGTCTTATTTTTTAATTCTAAGGATATGGCCAAAATACTCCAGCTTCCGTACTTTTATGGCTTTCGTACTTCATATCACAAGCTTTAATGGTGAAGGAAAAGAAAACATCGTGAGGAAAGTTCCTGAGAGTTCTCCATAATCGGAGGTGTGTGAAGTCTGCCAATTTGCATTGGGCCAGCGTGGTGGACTGTGGCTTAAAGCCTTATCATTTAAAAAGAGACCTATGATCTATGCAGTTGTGAGCTGGCGATGGTTTGAGATGAAGGAATAAATCAATATTTTCCAAGTTATAAAGGTACAGAAACATTTTAGTACAATGTTAAGTTTTATAGAATATTAGTCATGTGAAACACTACTGAAATTCTCCTTTCTCCTCCAATAAAGCGCAAAGCTTGTGTTAGAAATAGTCACGACAATTGCATGTGTTAGAAGTTCTGCTGGTGAGAATTGAATCGTGAACCTTTCGGATTTCGCTCTGGCCCCTTTCCCATTGAGCTATTGGGGGCTTAAAGTTGTCTTTGCGTCCTCAGGCGGTGGTAACGGAGTTCCTGATCTGCTACGCGGAAGAATTGTTTGCGCAGGAGCAGGGTGCTGATTCGGGCCCACAATCATTGGAACAGGTCAATATTCATATTTTACTCTAGAATAGAATAGAAATATTTTTTATTCAAATAAACTTTTTACAAGTGCTTTTGAATCGTCTGACTCTACCACTGGTTCGGAATGCCCTTCCTGCCGAAGAACCAGCAAGAAACTTGGCGGTTGCTCTTTTCAAAACAAGTTTACAATACAATAAATACTATGCTATATATGCAGTGTTTCCACAATGAGGGAAGTTCCGAAAATACATACCGACTAACTTCTATCTTAAGATGGGCAGACATAAAGTAGCCCCATCCCCGCCGGTGTACGAAGTATTATCTTATTCATCTGTGTGGATCATTATTGAATTTCAAGCAAAGAGCCGCTCGATTAGTCTTTGTATGAAAAAAATAACTCCCTGTGAAAATTCCGTCAAGCTGAGACAGGTAGCGAAATGAATACAAAAAATTGTACTGTTCCTTTTTGCTATCATTGAAATAAATATCATAGTAATATTAAGCCATATTTCCGAAATCAAAGATGTCTGTTTTTTTTTTAATTTGTGTTTATATTAGTAAATCCAAGCAGGTGCAAAATATTGGTCAAACTTTTTTTAATGTTATATCATTTATGTATGTATATCATGTTTATTTATCAAGTAACATTTATTGATATTTATTTCAGGATCAGTATGACTCTCACGTGGAACTGAGAGGGCTGGAAGCCGGCAGGAGGCCGAAGAGTTTACCTCTTCACCCGCCCACCAAATTGTTAAGGTAATTTTATTATCAATACTTTATTTGTATAGTGACTCTTAATAAAACTGTAGAGTGTGTAGACTTAATAGTCTACACACTATGATAATTCATACACGTGCAACTTAATACTAATAATAAGACACTTATGCGGTGGATTTATAATGCTGGTAGTTACAACTATTTTCTTTCTTTCGGACGCCGTGTTTTTTTTTCTTCGTGGGAGGGGTCCAATCCCTGACTATTCGGATTCTTGTGCTTTTTCATCGGCTTCAAAATAGAGGTTCTCAATGCGGCCAGTATCTTTTTTATAAGTAATTAAATATCATTTGCTTTAATGGTTAAGGAAAACATCCTGAGGAAAACCTGCATGCCTGAGAGTTCTCCATAATGTTCTCAAAGGTGTGTGAAATGTGCCAATTCACACTTGATCAACATATTGGACTATGATCTTCTCATTCCAAGAGGAGAGGAAGAGAGGGTTAGTATAAGATTAGCGTCAATGAAAAATCAACCTTAAATGTATTATTGCTTTAAATCCCAAATTCAGTACAACCGATTTTAACTTCGAGCGTATCGTATACGTAAACGTATAAGAATGCATACACGAAAGCTCTAAATCCATACTGTAAGGATTCATTTTACTTTGACGCTAATGTCATAAACTATGACGACGAGCGATCATATTAAATCTCACACTAACCCTACTGTGCTTATTAGTCGGCCGGAGTTGGGTTGAGACGATGATTATTGATATACTTTATGTTTGTCACAGTCTAGAGGAAGCCCGCAGACGGGGCAAGTCCATAATCTGCGCGGAGACTCCGCCCGCGCCGGGGGCCTCGGGCGCCATCGCCGCCGCCGCCTCCGAGACCCTGCGCCCCGCCTCGCACCTCAAGCCCAAGTACATTGAGGTGAGCCACTAAGGCCCGATTGCAGAAACGCCGGGTTATCCTCTTAACCCAGAGTTAGCTGCTGCTTTGACAGATTTCGCATAAAGTTTATGTCTTACAAATAGATTGGCGAATTTCATAGAGTTTCTGACCCAGACGAACTGAACCGTGGGCCTCAAGCCCACGTTCACGAATCAAACTTCTCATGCTTGTTCTGGTAAACCAGTCTAACAAAAAAGTACATCAAAGTCTATCAAATAAAGTTGTGAGAAAAAAGATATTCACTTGTACTACCATGTAACGGTTATTTATAATGTGTACTCGTGAATAATTATATTTTTGATCCCCATCTTCTCAAAATATCGGTTTTAGACAAAAAATACCCTGAAAAATATTAATTAAAATTAAATGATTTCGGAATCTGAACGGTTTTTAAAAAAGCTGGGTCAAAATTCGCCAACCTCCTTTATTCCTGGGTTAAACCTAACCCGGCGTCTCTGCAAGCGGGCCTAAGCTATATAATTAATCTATGATTAACCCTGAAAAGGCTGCCGTCACATTTTTTTTGAACTAGATTGACGCCATTTTGAATTCGGTTGACGCCATTTGGCCACTATAAGTAGTATAGATACAAGTGTCTCTGAAACTAATAATATTGCAAATAGCGCACCAACCTCTATAATAATATAATTAATCTATAATTTATAATAATCATAACCGACATCTTTAATAAAGTCGATTTCATATGAAATCTGTAGAAGTCAGTGCGCCACTTGCAATATTGTTAGTTCCAGAGACACTCGTATGTCAAATGTGGCGTTTCAATAATTCTAGAAGTCGGTGCGCCATTTGCAATATTATTAGTTCCAGAGACACTCGTATGTCAAATGTGTCGCTTCAAATTGATCCATAATTATGCTGTCATTTGTGTAGGGACAGCGAATCTTAAGTGCTAATCATAGATTAATTGAGATCCAGTTGTGTGTTCTTGGGATTAACCCTGGACTCAAAGCTGCAATGGGGCACCCATATAGCAGTACTTGCTGGCAAGCTCAGCTCTGCTGCTTACGCTGTTAGGAAGATTCGACAGATAACTGACATAGAAACTGCAAAAATTGTTTATTTTGCATATTTCCATAGTATTATGTCATACGGAATCTTAGTATGGGGTAAAGCGGCCGATATTGGAAAAATTTTTGTATTGCAGAAGAGGGCGATTCGCGCAATCTATAATTTAAAGCCGCGGGATTCGCTTCGAGAAAAATTTAAAGAAATAGGCATTCTTACAGTAGCTTCACAATATATATATTTATAACAATATAATATTTGTCAGACAAAACATTGTGAATTACAAAAAAAAGGGTGAATTACGAGATAGGCAGGTTAGAGATCCAAATAGGCTCGTGATTCCTCGACTGCGCCTCAAGAGGGTCCGAAAGACATTTGTGGGAATGGGCGTGACGTTCTATAATAAAATTCCACAGTCGATCTTGGACTTGCCTTTACACAAGTTTAAGAAATCGATTAAAACTACGCTCATGAAAAAAGCATATTATACGATTGAAGACTATATAAATGACAAAAAAGCGTGGATGTAATTCGTTCCAGCGATTCATGAGACAGTAGGTAATGATTAACCTGTATAATTGTATATCAAAATAATTCTATTCTATTCAGAGTTTCCACTTTATTTGTGTACAAGTCATATTTTAAAATGAGTATTTGATTTGAATATTAGTTTCAATTCGATGCCTTAAGATGGGTAGCCTAAGTATGTCACACTCTCTTTAACATTTCTGCGGTGGTGTCGTGTGATGCGGGTTGTTGCGTTCCCTAAAATATGGTTGAGCGAAGCAATGGCTGGGTCATGCGTCATGCTCGTGAACGGGTGCCACCAGCGGCAATGGGGCTACTTTCTGTCTGCCCGTCTTGACATGTGTTGAATTATAATTAGAAATAATTACGTATGCTTTTGTGGACCTTTCCCTCATTGTGGAAACTCTGCATACATAGAATATCTGTGAAGTATATTGTAAAAGTATTTTGAAAAAAGCAACTGCCGAGTTTCTTGCTGGTTCTTCTCGGCAGGAACGGCATTCCGAACCAGTGGTAGACTCATTGACGATTCAAAAGTACTTGTAAAAGTTTATTTGAATAAAAAACATTTCTATTCTACAAAAAAAAAAACATTTCTATTCTATTCTATTCTATCAGTTTGGTGAGCTCATCTAACTTACCTGAGACCTATGTCCATTATTGGACGACTATCGGTTGGAGCATTCTCGGTATTTAAAGTTATTAACCGACTTCAAAAAAAAAAATCAAAAAGAGGTTCTCAATTCGACGTGTTTTTTTTTTTGTCGATGCTACTCCATATCTCCATCAAATCTTATCCGATTTCAATATATTTTTTTTATAATTATTTTTTAGAAAACTCAGTCTTATAATAATTTTTCATGCAGGTGGGGTCTGGTCCAAACAATCTACCTCAGTACCACACGGTCCTGGAGTTACCTGTGGCAGGTTAGTTTATTATTTGATTGATTCAACATACCATTTTAGAGTAATAGGGAATATTGATGTAACATTTTTTTATTATTATTTTGCAGTCCAGCACATTAGCCGTAGCGGCGTACAAATATTATAGGAGTCTTATGTTATATAGGAACATTTTATATCAGTATTTTTACAAAGTAACACAATTTATACTGCATCGCAAAAATTAATAATAATAAAAACAAAATAAAAAATCATGTCAATCTTATTAATTAAATATCAAAATGTCTAATGGCTTTTAAAATTCCAAAATCATGTCAAAAGTTAGTAGATTGTTACGGCAATTAAATTATCAGAATCTTTTTTTGTCGTATGGAAAGAATTATTGGAGTAAAAATTATTCCCTTGCAACCTTGTTTAAAACTGTGATTCGATTCGGCTGACTCAAACGTCGCCATGTTGCCGCGCTTTCGAACGTGGTAGCTGACGTCACGCGCTCGAATGTACCCAAAACGGCTGCCTTGCATGATTGGTGGTTTTTGCAGTTTTGAAATCTCCCGCTCATATTTTGGTAGTTTAACATGTCTCTTACATCCTGTATAATCACGAAGCATTTGTATAAAAAAGAATGGTGTTATTTAGTAAGATTTCGTGTCGCTAAAGATTTAGGCGCTGCCACTTATTGTAAAGTGGCTTGTATCTGACACAGGACACAAACAGTGTCTAGGTACGTTTGCACAGTTGCTGGTTGATTTCATATTTATTGTATGAAGATAAAATATTTAATGGCGGCTTATATCCGTCACAAGACACACGTTTGCGCAGTGTCTACAGGGAAAATTATTGAGTTCAATTCAAACCACACGCATATTTCCTGTTACACTTCTTGTTTTGCATTGCCTTAACATGGGTAGCCTAATGTCACGCACTCTTTAAACATTTCTGTGGTGGTGTCGTGTGATGCGGGTTGTTACGTTCCCTCAAATATGGTCGAGCGAAGCTGCTGGGTCATGGGTCATGCTCGTGAACGGGTGTCGCCGGCGGGAATGGGGCTACTTTCTGTCTGCCCCATCTTAATATGTATTGAATAATTGTAAGTATTGCATGCATGCATGCTGGATACATAGCATAATACCTATCTATTGTATGGTTACAAACTTGTTTTAAAAAGAGCAACCGCCGAGTTTCTTGCTGGTTCTTCTCGACAGGAAGGGCATTCCGAACCAGTGTAGACTCATCGACGATTCAAAAGCGCTGGTAAAAAAGTTTATTTGAATAAAAAATATTTCTATTCTATTCTATTCGTATTGTTCGCGTAGGGTCGAAGCGAGCACTGAAGCGGTCGCCGTCGGGCTGGCGAGGCCTGTTCAGCCGCAGCAAGCTGCAGCGCGCGCCCGCGCGGCCGCCGGACACGCCGCCCGCACAGGTACTATCATTTCATCATTAGCAACCCATCAATGGCTCACTACTGAGCGCAGGTCTCCTCTCAGAGAAGGGTTATAGGCCATAGTCCACCACGCTGGCACAATGCGAATTGGCGGACTGCACACACCTTCAAGAACATTATGAAGAACTCTCAGGCTTCCTCACGATGTTTCCCTTCACCGTTGAAGCAAGTGATATTTAATTGCTTAAACGCACTTGACTCCGAAAAGTCAGAGGTACCCGGGATCGAACCTGCGACCCCCCGAATAGGAGACCACAGTCCAAACCACTAGGCTATCACCGCAGCAGGTACTATAACTACTTGAAATTATTCTGTTTGTCCCTTTTAATTTCGTTAGTCGTCGTCATCATCTGCAATCCATCAACGGATATCTACTGAGCGCAGGTCTCAGAGACGGTTACAGGCCATAGTATACCACACTGGTCCAATGCGAATTGGTAAACATCACGCACCTCTTTTCTCTTCTCTTCTTCCTGGGAATTGTCTCCGCAAGTAGGCAATGTTCGCCCGTTTTCCGTAATTCCTCTGGACAGCTCTCCGCCAGATCACTCCAGCCAGCCGAGCTCACTCCAGAATCCGAGCAGGCCACTCAGGTCGGCGAGGTCTTCCGGAAGTGTTGCTGGAGAGCCAATGTATTTATGACGTTGTTCGGATACACTTCTGCATTTGAGCAGTACGTGTTCCGGTGTCTCGTCACCCTCCATGCATGCTCTGCACAGAGGGCTGTCGGTGATAACTAGAATAAAAAGGTGTTTGTTGAGCGAGCAGTGTCCTGTGATCGTACCTACAACTATCCTTAATTCATCACGCACCTTTGAGTACATTATGGTGAGTTCACCTGAGAGTTCTCAAGTGTGCAGGTTTCCTCACGATGTTTCCCTTCACTGTTGTAGAATGTGACATTCAATTGCTTAAAGGCATATATCTTGTAGAGCAAGATCCCAGTGCCGCCAGACCTAAGTTATTTTCTCAGCAATTATTTGTGTACGATGGAGTACTGTTCGAATGTCCTTTCAGTATATGCGTACCAGCTTGATTGTGCCGACGGCCAATTTCCAGATACCAGGTGCTAAAGGTAGGTAAAAACTAGAATAACTTATCTTAAATTCTCAGGGCTGATTTTCATATATGTTTTAAAGAATATTGTAAAAATTAATAAATTAATACTGCCAGACGCTTACCGCCGGCGGTTACTTTAGCCAGACGCTTTGAAGCTCCCAAAAATATATATAATTTAAGTTAACTTATATTCTCAGTTCTGATTTTTATACATGATACTCAGGGAACTATTGCGATATTATCTGTAAGCTGCCAGACCTATTGGAAGGGTCAAACATCCCCCCAGACACACATTATGCGTCCCCATATGTATGAGTGCTAGAACATGATTCACTTGTTTAAGTGTGTGAGAGATAATATCATCATACTATAATATTATAAATGCGAAAGTGTGTTTGTTGGTTTGTCCTTCAATCAATCTGCAACAGAGCTATGGATCGACGTGATTTTTTGCCTGGGTATAGCTTAGGATCTAGAGAGAGAGAACTATTGCAATATCTTCTGCAAGCTATACCCAGGCAAAAAATCACGTCGATCCGTAGCTCTGTTGCAGAGTGATTGAAGGACAAACCAACAAACACACTTAGCTTCGCATTTATAATATTATAGTATGATGATATTATCTCTCACACACTTAAACAAGTGAATCATGTTCTAGCGCTCATACATATGGGGACGCATAATGTGTGTCTGGGGGGATGTTTGACCCTTCCAATAGGTCTGGCAGCTTACAGATAATATCGCAATAGTTCCCTGAGTATCATGTATAAAAATCAGAACTGAGAATATAAGTTAACTTAAATTATATATATTTTTGGGAGCTTCAAAGCGTCTGGCTAAAGTAACCGCCGGCGGTAAGCGTCTGGCAGTATTAATTTATTAATTTTTACAATATTCTTTAAAACATATATGAAAATCAGCCCTGAGAATTTAAGATAAGTTATTCTAGTTTTTACCTACCTTTAGCACCTGGTATCTGGAAATTGGCCGTCGGCACAATCTAGCTGGTACGCATATACTGAAAGGACATTCGAACAGTACTCTATCGTACACAAATAATTGCTGAGAAAATAACTTATGTCTGGCGGCACTGGGATCTTGGACCATTGGAAAAGTCAGAGGTGCGTGCCCGAGATCAACATCGAACTGGAGGTCGCAGTCCTAACCACTAGGTTGTCACTGCTTTAGTATAGACAGTAAAATAATAATAAATAAATAGTAAAAATAAATGGAATAAAAAATAATAATCTGAAGTCAGGATTCGAACCCCCGAACCGATAGTTTCACTCCTTTGTTTAGCCGCTACGCCTCCAAAGCTATAACGGATCATGTGTAATAATCGAAGACAACACACGGTCGTGACGGAAAAATTCTTACACTTGTTTTTGCCTAGCCCCCATCAGCCAAGTCCATACCGTCCGATAAGGAATTTCGTTCCAAAAAAAAGTGGTTGTCTGTAAAGTTGGTTTACGGACGATAGTTTTACGTGATAACGTCTTAAAGAAACATTGACAATGACTGGCGGGTTGCGGTGCGGTCACAAGCCAATTCTTGGGTCGATCGTGCCTCTCTATCGCTTGTTCCGCGCTCTCGTTTGCACGCTCAGGCTCAGGCGGAACGTGACACTTTTTCGTGCGTGCAGCTGGTGTTCATCGATTTATAAGACGTTATCACGTCAAAAAAGCCTAGGAGAGTGCCGGCATGCGGGTGCAACAACAAACTTCAAATGCATTTTTTTGGTACATATCGATTGAATAAAATTTTAAATAATAATAGTTTATTATCACCTTAGAATCAAATTTAGACACTTCAAAAAAGAGTAAAATACCCTATTGTTATTTATTATTATAATTATCTGGTGCAGGAGGTGTCGGCGTGCGGGGCGGCGCTGCGGCCCGCCAAGTCGTGCGAGTCGCTCACATCGGAGACGGACGCGCTGCCGCCGCTCGCCGCCGCCGCCGCCGCCGCCGCGCCGCTCAAACACCACACCAGGTCTGGCGATCATTTATCATTTACGTCTTAGCTGTCTTGGAAACATCTACAGCGGCGGGTCAGACCGACTGTTGTAACAGTATGTATGTAGTAGTATGTATGTATGTAGTAGTATGTATGTCATCCATCCATCCATCCATCAGCCTGTATTTATCCACTGCTGGACATAGGCCTTTCCGAGAGCGCGCCACCAAACACGGTCCTCCGCTTTCCTCATCCAACCGCTTCCCGCCACCTTCTTAAGGTCATCGGTCCAGCGAGCTGGAGGGCGTCCTACACTGCGCTTGCCGGTATGCGGTCCACTCCAGAACACGTCTGCCCCATCGGCCATCGGTTCTGCGACAGATATGACCTGCCCACTGCCACTTCAGCTTGCTAATCCTCAGAGCTATGTCGGTCACTTTTGTTCTTCTACGAATCTCCTCGTTCCGGATTTTATTCCTGAGAGAGATTCCCAACATAGCTCGCTCCATAGCGCGCTGAGCGACTTTTAATTTGTGAACGAGGCCAACCGTCAGTGTCCACGTTTCCGCTCCATACGTCATTATCTATTAGTATGTATGTATGTAGTACGAAACAGTATTGTTTACTACGGTATACGTAAACTGTGTCCTACTTAATAATAATTTTAACAATAAAATATGTCTGATAGTGATCGTTTAGAAAGTGAAAGTGAGCAGCCTCTTGCAAAGAAAGCAAATTGTAATTAGAGTGTGCATTTATGTGTGTACTAAGCTCGATAGTACCTATACAAAATTATTTTGATGTCTCACAATTTTTGTATGATTCAAGAATACTACTCGTATTTCATTAGTTAATTTAATAATTTCATTGATTCTTGGTTAGAGCGATTTCAGACTAGCCGTATTTCCGATTTCAGACTAGTCGCGCGTATAAGCTCGTATCGGCATACGCGCTTACTCGCGCGACTCATTTTGCTCTTATTCCGGCGTGTTCGCTCGAACCGGTGGTTCGGACGAACTCTGCTCGCTCATATACGAGCTTATAAATGCGCGACAACGCTCGTACGAATTACACGTGTGGCACAGGGCGAGTCTACACGTGCCTACACGCTCTATATACGCGAAGAAAAAAAACCACCCATACTGTCATCATGCCTATCGCAAGAACTATAATAAACAACGATCCTCTTGTGCAGGTCGTCGTCGTGCGACTCGTACTTCGAGCCGTGGCAGGCGGAGCTGGCGGGCATGCGCCTGCGCCTGTCGCCGCAGGAGCGCGACCACCACATGTTCAGCGAGGAGGACGACACCGCCGTGCACGTGCACAGCGCGCAGGTAGCCGGGCCGTGGCCGAGTGTGGGCCTGCGACACTGATCTTGTGCAGGTCGTCGTCGTGCGACTCGTACTTCGAGCCGTGGCAGGCGGAGCTGGCGGGCATGCGCCTGCGCCTGTCGCCGCAGGAGCGCGACCACCACATGTTCAGCGAGGAGGACGACACCGCCGTGCACGTGCACAGCGCGCAGGTAGCCGGGCCGTGGCCGAGTGTGGGCCTGCGACACTGATCTTGTGCAGGTCGTCGTCGTGCGACTCGTACTTCGAGCCGTGGCAGGCGGAGCTGGCGGGCATGCGCCTGCGCCTGTCGCCGCAGGAGCGCGACCACCACATGTTCAGCGAGGAGGACGACACCGCCGTGCACGTGCACAGCGCGCAGGTAGCCGGGCCGTGGCCGAGTGTGGGCCTGCGACACTGATCTTGTGCAGGTCGTCGTCGTGCGACTCGTACTTCGAGCCGTGGCAGGCGGAGCTGGCGGGCATGCGCCTGCGCCTGTCGCCGCAGGAGCGCGACCACCACATGTTCAGCGAGGAGGACGACACCGCCGTGCACGTGCACAGCGCGCAGGTAGCCGGGCCGTGGCCGAGTGTGGGCCTGCGACACTGATCTTGTGCAGGTCGTCGTCGTGCGACTCGTACTTCGAGCCGTGGCAGGCGGAGCTGGCGGGCATGCGCCTGCGCCTGTCGCCGCAGGAGCGCGACCACCACATGTTCAGCGAGGAGGACGACACCGCCGTGCACGTGCACAGCGCGCAGGTAGCCGGGCCGTGGCCGAGTGTGGGCCTGCGACACTGATCTTGTGCAGGTCGTCGTCGTGCGACTCGTACTTCGAGCCGTGGCAGGCGGGGCTGGCGGGCATGCGCCTGCGCCTGTCGCCGCAGGAGCGCGACCACCACATGTTCAGCGAGGAGGACGACACCGCCGTGCACGTGCACAGCGCGCAGGTAGCCGGGCCGTGGCCGAGTGTGGGCCTGCGACACTGATCTTGTGCAGGTCGTCGTCGTGCGACTCGTACTTCGAGCCGTGGCAGGCGGAGCTGGCGGGCATGCGCCAGCGCCTGTCGCCGCAGGAGCGCGACCACCACATGTTCAGCGAGGAGGACGACACCGCCGTGCACGTGCACAGCGCGCAGGTAGCCGGGCCGTGGCCGAGTGTGGGCCTGCGACACTGATCATAAAATTCCGAATTCCGCTTGTTACGGCCAGCCAAAATTAATCAAAATGATCAAATTAAATTAATTGACAAACAAAAGATAGGCGCGCTCGACCGACCGCCAGAGGGCGCTAACCACGCTCTGCTACCAGAATTGTTACGGCCAGCCCTGTTCTAACTAGGGATCCAGCCCGGGGCCCATCAGCGGGTCGGATGCCGAACAGGTACTGGTCGCGGTCGAAGTCACGGGCGTTGCCGATATTTCGACCGAGGTGGGGGACGCGGTCAGGCTGTCAGGTCAGGTCGAAGGCGCCTAATTTACAAATTTGAGTATGGGACGAATTGTGCCAATACACTAGTGGCGACTACCTGTGACTACTACAAATTTACACATGAGCGAGCGTGGGGCGTACCACTCGTTACAATAAATTAGTTAAACCCAAATAAACAAAAACACTTAAATCAAAACTTACTTGAGTATGCGGCGAACTGCGCCGAATGCAGACCCGTCGAGGTGTAAGTGTGTGTAAGTGTAAATTTGGTATATTTCGTGTAAAACGGGCCTACTAAGTAAGTGGCGAAACACGACGATTCCTGGGTTCTTCTCCCTGGCCGCTCGAAGAGATTACTAGATACCGTGTAGATACCGTGCACACAAATCACTTGAACACAAATGTCTTTAGTTCCTGCGCACACAATTTCACCCAATGTTCCAGTCCCAATATATTAACGCCGTTCAAAGGCGACAAGATTTAATCACGTTAGTGTCAATCAAATTACGCCAAATATATCACTCGCACAACGGCCGCGCGACGTTTACAATAAGAACCTGCTCAATCGGCTTCAAATAGGTTACAAATCGGTTACAAATTTCGTCAAACAGCAAAAACAAGGGCCGGTGTCAAGCAAAAAGGTTATATGCACGTGGAACGACCGAATGTCAAATTGGCTCGCACAAGAAGCAGCGCGCTCGCTTGAAGGCAAACAACGAACTGATTTAAAACACCGCCGAATGCGACCCGAGTCGTTCGCTCGGCGGCCTTATCTCTAACGAAGCGCATAGGCATGCATGAGTGTTCGGAAGGTGATTTAAATTGAACTGAGAATGGTTTGTGATCAAACCCTTTTTTAGCGCGAACACCACTTACAGCGCCAAAATGGCGTCGTTCAAGTCCAAAATGGCGTCAATTAAAAATATGACAGCAGCCCCCCAGTATGAATCAAAGTTTAACCGACCGACCAACCGACTGTCCTTCAAATGACAGCTAAAATTATGGATCAATTTGAAGCGCCACATTTGACATACGAGTGTGTCTGGAACTAATAATATATATAGCAAATGGCGCACAATAGGGTATTTTACTCTTTTTTGAAAAGTGTCTAAAATTGATCCTAAGGTGATAATATACTACTAGAAAATTTACTAAAATTTTATTCAATCGATAAGTACCAAAAAAATGCATTTAAATTTTTCATTTTAAATTTCCGCGCGTAAACGCTAGACGCCATGTGATGACGTCGACTGTATAGTAAATTCGTTCGCTCAAATGGTTGGCGCCCTTTGTAAAGCCGACACAAAGCGGCCGCCGGTACATGCCGAAGGCGGCGCGACTTTTGTGATCCACTGTGTACTTTAGTGTGTCGCGTTAAATTTTTGTGTGTTGTATTGTGATGATAGTATATGTATATAACGTGATGATTCAGATCTAATACTACCAGTATTTTGATTTTGTGTTGTTTCATTAATCTAAAAAAATCGGAAAAGTGCGAGTCGGGCCTCGCTCTTTTAGGGTTCCGTTAAAAAAAAAATATTTCCATGTACCCATGGAAATATTTTAATTTAATTTTTTTAATTTAATTTAATTTTTATTATTTGTTGTTATAGCGGCAATAGAAATACATAATATGTGAAAATTTCATCTGTCTATCTATTACGGTTTACGAGATACAGCCCGCTGACAGACGGACGGACGGACGGACGGACAGCGTAGGCTTAGTAATAGGGTCCCGTTGGTACCCTTTGGGTACGGAACCCTAAAAATTGAAATAAATGGGGTACTAACTGATTAAATAATGTATTCATTTATTTTCACAGAGTTTCCAAAATACTTTGTACTTGTAGTGCAAACTATTTCAGTGGATGAACTATATAGATTACTGACGTTATGACGTGTAATGGCGGATACTGTTTGACGTTTCGCATATTTGTAGCATAGATAAAAAAAGTGAAAACTTTGAAATAAAATATAAAATTCATTTTATGATTTTGTGAACTGAAACTTACACTTCCCGATTTCTTATTGCATAAACTATAATAATTAGATATTTTTAGATTTTTTTCTCACTAGGAGTAAAATACCCTATTATCTATGATTTCATTTGAAATCATAGATTAAATATATATATTACCCTACCCTACCCTAAGTAATACCCTATTGTGTATTTTTAAGTCAAAATCTGAGCGGTGTCAGCGAAACGTACGTAGTGTGAGTGGATTTCTAAAGAGTTTGCGGTGCTGCGTTTCATCTACACCTGTAGAAGCGGTTGAGTACCGCGCGAGCGGCGCGTTTTACCACACAGATTTTTCTGTATTGTCAGCGGCGTGCGTTTCCCTTGCAGGATGACTCGCTGTGCTCGTCGCCACCCGAGTCGGGCGCCTGCAGCGCCGCGCCCAGCCCGCGCCGCCCGCCCCGCCCCGACACCGACATGGCCGAGAGGTGAGCCGTTCATAAACTACTATAGTTCTTGCAATTCACGAGGGCGACTGACTTATGGTTGTGTGTGTGTCGTATCTGTATAAGTGTGAGCGAGCGCAATGCTCGCGCCTGCCCGCTCCCACCTAGGCTTTGACAGGCACGCACACTTATGCAATGTGCATGTACACGAAGTAACCACGAGTAAAGCTCACTCGCCTTCGTGAATTGCAAAAACTGTACTACCCGCCCTACTCCCTCCCCTGGCGCAGTGGTGAGCGCCGTGGTCTTACACTTGTGGGGTGCCACCGGCGGTAATGGGGCTATTTTCCCACAGGTTCGATCCCGGGCACGAACCTCTGACTTTTCGGAGCGTTTAAGCAATTTAATATTCCATGCTTCAACGGTGAAGGAAAACATCGCTGAGAGTTCTCCATAATGTTCTCAAAGGTGTGTGAAGTCTACCAATTCACATCGAGCCAGCGGGATGGACTATGGCCTATAACCCTTCTCTGAGAGGAGACCTGCGCTCAGTAGTGAGACGTTAATAGGCGCTTTTATAATTCTCACGTCACGTTATCGTGGCCGTCGACGTCTACGATTTTCCGTGGACTACAGAATATAAAATTATTATTTGTCCCACAAATTAAGGTTTCATCTCTATTAGTTTGATTAGGGTAACAACTTGATACTCAAAGGGGAATAACATAATATTTGAATGCCATTTTAAATAAATATTAAAAAAAAATTGTAACTCAAACAACGAGTTCGGCACACGCCACTGTAGGGGGGGGGGGGGGCGGGAGGTGGGGAAGCGCGGGCACGTAGACTCTCACTCACACAACATTAATCCTCGTAGCTACGCACTACATCGCCACAATACCGTGACGATATTACGGGGAAACCGGACGCCGATTATATCGTCACGGCAAGACAGGAAGTGCCGTGGACGTGCACGGCATAACATTACCGTCGATGGAAATTTAAAAATTTCTTCATATATTTGACTCCCCTGTCTTGCCGCACTGCCGTGGACGTCCACGGTAATATCGTCACGGTGATAATAATAAAAGCGCCTATTGGGTTGCTCATGAATAGAATAGAATAGAAATATTTTTTATTCAAATAAACACAAGTGCTTTTGAATCGTCGATGAGTCTACCACTGGTTCGGCACGCCCTTCCTGCCGAGAAGAACCAGCAAGAAACTCGGCGGTTGCCTCAGAGTAACTATTAGTAGGTATAGAGTGCTAATATCGCACTGTTCGCCCAATACGCAGTGTGGACAGGTGAACTATAGTTACCTATATTGATAGATACGTGTCGAATAGGGATGGGTAATAATGCGCCGCAAGCGCAATTGTCGATGAATACAGCTGAATGGCACAATACTTACCTTACTTGTGTAATGATCTGTTTTTTTTAGTAAATCAATATTGTTTTTTAATTTGAAAGTATGAATGTGCTTAGATTTGTATATTATATAAAAAGAAAGTTAAAAATAAAACGAGCTATTTTATCTTCATATTTATTTTTGAGTTATTATTGACCCATAACCGCCGAATTATCATATTAAGCGACATTTTTACCTAAATTGAGCTTTTATTACAAAACGATATTTTAAACTATAAAGGACTATAAACTATGATGGGCACGTCAACATTTCCTATTAAAATAACTGAAACATATTTGAAGTTAATATTTTATGTTCCCGGGAAATAAATTTGTAAAAACAGAAAATAAATCGGCCAAAAAACAAATAAGTTATAAGCGTTTTTATTATAACTACTAAATCTATCTCTTTCTAAAATGAAATTTTCTATAGAGCGTGTATGAAGCTGCTGACTTGTGACATCACACTTCTATAGCACTTTATCTGTCTAACAGACACTAGTTAGTTTCTGAGACTAGTTAAGATATTTAAAAAAAAACGGCATAGTGTTATAATATTTAAAAACATTATTTTAAAGAAATAAGAAAATATCAGTCAAATACAAAATTCGCTAGTTTATCGTCACTGTAATGTTAGACACACGGTTTATCGCGTCGCGACGCGTCGCCAGTCACCTTACCAGTGCGGCCGCGGCCTAAGCGTTCCGACTTGATAATATGAAAAAATGATTAGGAGTATGGGCTTAATTAAAAACTGCCTTAGCTTCTCTTCCAAGTTAGACTGCATAGTCGATCGCAATCAAGGATTTACTTGTATTGTAACTTGATAACAAATAAAAATAAAATCGCAAGTGCAAGAGTGCTGCGGTGTATAACTTTATTGCTCGCAGTACCAACGATAAATAATCAACCGGCAGTCGGCATCGAACGCGTCACATCACTATCCGAGTTTGCAATCGAAGCGGGGTTGCGGGGCAGTGCGGGCGGTGCGTGTCGCCTCCCGTCTCACGTCTCTTTCAACCCCGCGAAGCGTAATTTCTATTTTACTTAAAATTATAAAAACTTGACCAACCGGTGAAATGTGATGCTGGAATTTGATTAGTTGTTTTTCTTGTATCATTCTTACAAGTTTTTACGGCACATTTAACCATTTTTTAAATTTAATTCTGCTAAAAGCTCGCAACAGTCATTTACACCGCTAGTACTCGTATGACTACCAGCGCTTGCGAACGGACCGATCCAATGTTCTCACCGGTGTCCACAGTTCCCAGTTAGAAACGAGCGCTCTATACCTACTAATAGTTACTCTGAGGCGGTTGCTCTTTTCAAAACAAGTTTTGCAATACAATAAATACTATGCTATGTATGCAGTGTTTCCACAATGAGGGAAGTGCCAAAAAATGCATACCTACTAACAATGCAATATATCTTAAGATGGGCAGACATAAAGTAGCCCCATTCCCGCCGGTGGAACCCGTTCACAAGCATGACGCATGAACCAGCCGTTGCTTCGATGATGATACTAGTGTCCTTCTGTGTTGTTAGGAAACGCGTGGCGTTGGAGCAGTTGGAGCAGCAAGTGGCTCAACTCGGGTACATCGACGGCGACCCTGATACCGCGCTGCCGGACAAGCGGCCCGCTGCGCCCAAGAGGTAAAGCTTGTACCATCCACCAACATGCGCACCACACTTTATCTATTGCTTACTGTGCAAGTGTGTATGAAAGGGGTTGTTTCAAATATATATGAAGCCTGGGGCCAGGTCTTTGTACAGTCTTTCAAAATGTTTGGGGTCATGAAATAGTGATTATTTTTTCTTTATTTCTCATTAAAAGGTCCTTTTTACGAGTTACAATGCGAAATTATTTTGCGAAATAAAAGCGCAACAACATGGCGTTCTTTTTGACGATGACACGTACTTACACGAGTCATGATGACATTTGACAAAAATAATCACAATTGACAGCAATTGACATTTGACATCGGGTCAACACGAAGGGTTCCGTACCATCGTACAAGATTTGACACCAGCAGGCCTAGCATGCAGGTCGAAGTGATATCTCGCGAAGAGAGAGAGAGAGAGAGAGAGATTTTGTCTATATAGACTGATTTCTCATTTACTCTTTTAAAACTTCAAAATTCGAGAAAATGGCATCGCCACTCGCCACGTTAGAGTTCGTAGAGAAAAATATGTGTCTCTACTTTTGACGTACTTAACGAGACGAGTCGTGGTGTGCAACCATGTTAGTTTCGATAGAGATATAGTGATAATACGAGAAAAGGGCTAGACAAAATTTTCTCGCGCGTGCATGCTCGGCCTGCAGCTGTTATTAAGATCGAGTAAAAACAAAAGTTTATTCTATGGGGACCCCGTTTAATTTTTGAATGTAGTTAGCTCATACCCTGGATTAACACAGGCTACATTTTATCCAGAAAATTAAAGAGTTCTTGCGGGAATTAAAAATCTTAACAGGATGAATTCGCGGGCATCATCTAGTATGTAAGGTAGACTGAATTGTAGTTTTTTATGTTCTTACAGGCTATGCAAAGATCGGGACAGCCCCCTGTCCTCAACATCGGATTTTCAAACATCGCTCGCGAACGTAAAACTCAGGTAAAGTTCTATTTATGTCACATAATTCATTAGTTTTGACATTCATACTTCCTTTTGTAAAATAAAATCACCACTCTATGTCGTATTGTAATCTGTCCATTGGTGTTCAAATAAATATCTTATAGTATGCTAAATATTTCAAATCTTCCATTTATATAATTAAATAACTTCAATTTTTAGGTCAGTACCACAATTCTCATGAATTCTCTTTAAGGCAATAGAAATGTTATTTGCTGTCTTTAGGTAATATCAACGATGTTATATTTCCCTAGATTCACCATCAACGCGTCAAAAACGGCACGGTTTAACTGCTACTAATAGTAGCAAGTTAGCTCAGTCGCGCGTTATTTCACAAACCGAAAGCATGCCTTGGTGCTCCGTAAAAAAATTCAAAAACAGTCCAAATTATATCAAAAAACAAGATGGAATATCATACTTTCGATAAGAAAATATTTTGTTTACATTTATATTCCACTACATTAACAATATAATCACGAAATGTTGCTTAATTTAATTAATTTGTCATGAAAATAACAATATTTCTGCGTCGCAGCTATCACAGTCACACATACCGCGCGAGGAAGAGAACGCGATAGGCACGTCTGAGCAACATTGATTCAAGAATATAAATGGAGTAGTTTATTGTTTTTTTTTTAATATTATTTTTTTAACGATTTTTTGTTATTAAACATTTAGACGTACTAATGCATTGACTTATTAATACTTGGACCTCGGGTGTAATGCAAAATTCACGAAAAAAGTGTCCCGAGAAAACCTATATATACGATTATACATGTGTATTTTTATAAATAAACTAAAACATTGTAATTTATGTCTTAGTCCAATATTATACAGCCTAATTTTGCTTGCAATAAGCTATCCGCTTATGAAGCTTCGACTGATCGTCGCCCATTTTTTAACATACGCAGCTTCGAGCGAAAATCGGAGCACATAAATGGAGTGGAGTAGCTTTCATTTTTTTTGCCATCTTTAATCATATTAAGTAGGGTACTAAATAGAATTTGTATAATAGAATATTATGTATCTATTGTGGAACTTTATGTTGATATTATTTTTAGGTGATAATTTATATCCTTACTAATATTTTATTTAAATGTGAGTGTGTTTGTTTATTGGTTTATTGTACTCGGAGACAGGGTACTTTTTATCCCGGAAAAACAAACAGTTCGGTCCAACACCAAATAATTTGAAAATGGCTAATTTTTTTTAAATATGAATACTCAGTTTGCTTTTTTATACAAGTAAACTCAAATATCGATTTTTAAAGAGTTTGAAATGGCGTCAATTTTTTTTAATATGTAAGTATTTAAATATTTAATTAAATATATATAAATCTATGTAAATAATATGATCTTTTCAAATAAGAAAATTCAATAACTCAATTTGTAAAACATTCACATTTGAATATTAAACAACAAAGTGACTCTATGCAGTCATTGTTCTAAATCATTCAATTGCTCACGGTAGCCCGAGCTAAATGCGATCAATTTGATAAAAATATTGTACTCCCTCTGTCTTCTACGCGCGTAGCGTGTTAGAAAAGGACAGACAGATACTTTTTGTTCATTTTGGTTGGTTATGCCATTTGTTTTTTACATTAATTGAAATTTGGATGGAATACTGTGTTTCTAAGCGAAATAATACTTTTATATCGTTAGTAAATGTTTACTTATTGAAAATATGATACACCATCTTCTTTTCTCACCTTACTCGGGTAGTTTTTGCAAGATTTTATAACACAGTGCGGCATTATTGACGAGTGTTCTCTCTGATGACAAACACGAGACTGAAGTGCGATTGGAAACCTTTTTCGCGTTTTGGATCTCTTTCGGTTCGGACACTTTTTAGCGCTGACCCGAAGTCCAAGTATTAATAAGTCAATGTACTAATGCAAAAAGGATCCAACTGTCAAACATTAATTGTCTTTTCTATTTGACTCCTTGAAAAAAATCGGTACAACACGTATTCAGTACCTATTAGACTTAAAAGACTGTAATTTTATTAATTATGTTAAGACAAAATAAAAAGATATTATTATAAAGACAAATTTTAATGTACAATAATTATTATTGTGTGTAAATAATTATATAAAAAATTGCCACTCCACTTCGGAACTATTCTTACATCGATGTAATCCGGTAAAAATGAATGTTCATCGGGTGATTTGCAAAACGTCGTACGTGTGGCACATTTATTACAAACTGAACCTTAAAATTCCAGTCATATGGTTGGTTATTGTTGACCCGGTTAGTGTCTTAGTGTATTTTATCTATAGTGTGTTTGTAGTGACTACATGGACAATTTTGGCGTACGAATTTGTAGGTGATGCTGCTTCCATGCTATAATAGTTCCATGGGTAATATCCAATTTGCTAAATAATAATCGACTACATGCTGTAGCAGGGTTTTTAGCAAATTGCTATGCTGTTTTCAAGGAAAACATGACTAAGGAAATTTTAGTTTACATATTGAACCAGAGAAAAGACAAGTTTATTTTGCAATCTTTAGGAACAAAAATAGCGGATCTTCGCCCAAAATTCTTTTTTTAACCTCCATAAACATATTATATACATAGACTGACATATTTTAAATAGACCGGTCAAAGATTCCACAAGTCGGGGGTGTTGTTTTTAATTTACACTTGTTTGCAGCGGAATTTCGCTAGAGTTGTTCCTTACAATCTACAATAAAAAACTCTTTTTAAAAACCGACTTCAAACGCCCGCGCCACTACAAAGTATAAAATTTATTGTTAATATTTTTAACAAATTTCCGATTTCGATATTTAAATGGGACCACCTTTGAAACAAAAAAGAATTTTCCAAATCGGTTCAGGCGTCTTCGAGTAATCGGTGAACATACACGTAAAAAAGATACCGACGAATTGAGGACCTCCTCCCTTTTTTAAGTCATTTAATAAAGGGAGCCCGTATCAGAGATGATGGCGATTGTCTGAAGCAATCATTTTTAAACAATCCCACAGCGGATTGACTGTGTACGGTAGACCTAAAGTGACACTTTTACACATGCAATGATGCAAGAAATTGCACGCACTGTATACTCATAAATTATCCAAAGCGCACTACGCATGATTTCACATCACTTCCAAAACTACTTCAGACTATCGCAAAAATTTTGCAAAATAAACTTGTTCTTATTGCTATTCGACCAATGCAATTTGCAACCCCATAGTCGGTGCCATCAAATGTTAGCAAATAGCAGCCTGCCTTATAGTAGAAGATCCGAACCTAAGTCGACCTTCACCGGGGTGATTATTGAATGAGACCTATTTTATAATAAATTTAGTCTATTAAAAAATGTATTAAAAATGGGTTTGCTGGAAAAATCCTGGACAGGATATTTTTAATTAATTATTAAAAAATCCTTATGCTCTGTCTTTTTTTATTACACGGTATACTTACCTCGGATCTCTCTGTCACTCATTTCTCCACGCGTTGAAATTTAAATTTTATACCAGCATAAGCGCTGTTTTATTGTGAACACGTTGATATAGGGTTTTCTGAGAAAAATTTGGTCCTAATAGAGGTTTGCGAATTTTAAAAATTTAAATTTCAACGCGTGGGGAAATATACCGAGGTAAGTATACCGTGTAATAAAAAAGGACAGAGCATAAGGATTTTTTAATAATTAATTAAAAATATCCTGTCCAGGATTTTTCCAGCAAACCCATTTTTAATACATTTTTTAATAGACTAAATTTATTATAAAATAGGTCTCATTCAATAATCACCCCGGTGAAGGTCGACTTAGGTTCGGATCTTAGACCATTAGCGAACTTTGACCTCATCATCACAATGTTTCTTGCCTCTAAAGGCCCGGTTACTAACCAACATTTACTATTTGATATAGGTCCGACATTTTAGAGTGTGACACTGAGAAAGGAGGTGAGATAAGTGAATGAGATTCCACTTTTTTTTCTTGTCGGTACCCATAGATTTATGCTATGAAGTGTAATGAGCTTCCATACCCCATGCCACGTGTGTTAACACAAATCAGATCGTAGTATGACCAGAAACACTAACCTCCCGACAGCCGACTCAACAACATGTATGATAAATCGATAACTGCAGAAAACCTTAAGAATAGGCGTGATGACAATAACAAAGGATCAATGAAATTGTGAATTTATCTAATGAAATAGGATTCATGGATTGTATAAAACATATTCACTTTTCTAGTTTGAGCGAGATTGATATTTATTTTAATAAAATAAAACTTCAAAATACGGCAATCCGCCATATTGGATTGAACACCAACCACCAACCGTTACGTCACATCTTCAAATTTTGACAAACTACTTTGACAAAATATAGAGGTGACGTCACGAGCGACGCCATGACACCGTCGAGCGTTTTTGCGTGAATTTTAAACCTTAAAATTTGAAATGGCAATTTTATCTACCAAACCTTTTTTTTTTGCTGAAATAAGATATTTTTTCTAAATAGCAGATACTTCCGATCATCGTCCAACAGTTTTTCAAAATCGGTTTTCATGTCTATTCCTGAAAGGCTGATATTTTGTGAATTAGTAATTTATAAAATGCAAAAGCCCAAACTTGTAAGTACGGCACGCTGTTTGCAATGTGGCAATGGGTTTGTAGTTAAATGTTACGTTCCCTCAAATATGGTTGAGAGAAGCAATGGCTGGGTCATGCGTCATGCTCGTGAACGGTTTCCACCGGTGGGAATGGGGCTACTTTCTGTCTGCCCGTCTTAACATGTGTTGAATTATAATTAGGTATGCTTTTGTGGAACTTCCCCTCATTGTGGAAACACTGCATACATAGCATAGTATCTATTGTATTGTAAACTTGTTTTGAAAAGAGCAACCGCCGAGTTCCTTGCTGGTTCTTCTCGGCAGGAAGGGCAACCAGTGGTAGACTTATCGACGATTCAAAAGCACTTGTGAAAAAGTTTATTTGAATAAAAAACATTTCTATTCTATTCTATTCAAATTGCAGTCCGTCTATCTAGATTCTAGACCTTAATGTCGGGTGTTTGGGACATAGACGTAATATTTACTACCGTAAGAGACCACCTGCCAGCCGCAAAATGTGTAACCGATTTTGATTTATGACCAATGGGACCAAAAACTTCTAGTGATGTATAAAGAAATATAGTACTTATAATAATGTCCACAGCATTTATTTTGGCGTCACCAATTTTTCTTTGATATCTGGTCATATCAGATTCGCTTTCCTTTAGGTATTGCCGTAAGAGATTTTTTTCACTCCTCACTCCGTTGTGTCTTCTTACGGTAGTAAATATACCTACGTCTATGGTTTGGGATGTGTTTCAGGTCGTCCAAATTGTTCCACTAATATGACATTACCTTACCTGTAGTTTTGATTCAAACTTATGGTAGAGAAATACTCATTAGATGTTATAATTGAATCCTCCCATCTTAGAAATAGGTATGTAGTATCAATTACATTTGGAAAATAACAATGTATGAAATATTACTTTAAAATATTTAGCATGCTCTGAGAATCATTTCTTGAAAATAAAGTGAATGTTTTAAATTGTCCTGTTTTTGTAAATTTAAACTCGAATCTATCATTAAAATCGTGGGTGTTTTAGAATGATGTGTGCTATATTTGTCCTTTGTTAATAACCTTAATTATATCTCGACAATTTTCATAACTCTTCCAAGTTAGCCAGTTTCACATACAATTGGATAATATCGCAGTCAATAGAAAATTTTTCAACGTATATAAAAATTTACATCCATGTGCATCATCACAAAAGTAAAGTTAGCAAATTTTTTAACATTATTCCATATTAAACTTATATTTATTACAGAATAATTCCTCGTTTCAGGATAGTCAAATTTACTATATTTACACCCGAAAAAACACCACAGGTAAACAAAAAATTTAACAACAGCCACAACACTAAACATCATTCTAAACCACCCCTAAATCAACGCCTTAGCATCTAACTTTGACAGCAATCGATGCGACTATTGTAATTCTTTATTTTTCCGTTATTTTCTTACAGTTAGCAACAGATGCATAAGTAAAAGTTCAGCCAAATATAACAATTGGGTATTTGACTGTTGTCAAAAGGTTGATCATTCATTATAAATAATCGAAAAGGTAACACGCAAGAATAACATTCGTAAAAACAGAAAATAAATCGGTCAAAAAACAAATAAGTTATAAGCTAATTTACTGCGACTATACTTTACTGTCTCTTTCTAAAATGAAATTTTCTATGGAGTTAATGTCTTGTGATGTCACACTTCAGTAGAGCTCTCTTTGTGTAACAGTAAATTAAAGCTCGAAATTTCCGAGACTAGTTAAGAGATTTAAAAAAGGAAAATGGCTTTGTGTTATATTTTAAATATACATAAAAAATAGCAGTCAAATACCCTATTGCGATCGTCGCAACATTACGACCACAAGTTTGGTGCTAAGGAGCCAGTTAACGATTAACACGATTAAACATAGCTTATTAACACCGCTTGCAGAGAGCGGAACTCACCGCGAAAACAAAAAAACTCGGCCCGGTACAGCGGTATGCATCACCCGGTTCTAAGCGACCCGGAGAAATCCGTTACGAGGCTAACTTGGCACGGGAAAGACGGACACTCGACTCTCATCAAAATAGACTGGCCCGCTGAGAACTCCTCGATAAGCAATCTAACTACGAGCACTCTGAATTCGAGCCCCGTAACGCCTGCGACGCCAATTTACGATCCGCTGGAGAGCGATTCCGAAGTCAGCGATAACAGACACACTATCACGATAAAGAGCAACGAATGCGACAACTGTGACGAGGAAAAGTGCCTCAAGTGTGAGCTGAAAGCGACCGATTACGAAAACGTCAAAGAATTGGCGCGGGACTACTCCGAGCCGAATTTGCAGGACAGCCTCGAAGCGAGCCCCTTGCATTCCACTGATATTAGCTACCAAAACCTCAACAGACTGTCGGCGGTCTCTACGTCGTCGAACTCCGATCAGAACTCGCATAAAAAGGAGAGTGACGTCATGAAGATCATGACTTCGTCCCACGAAAGCTCCTCCAGCTACTCCAATGTCAGTTTTAAACAGGACGAATTGTACGAGTGCTATAATTTTACGAGGCCTAATTATATAAACCTATCTTCTAGTACATCCAAAAGCTCGCCCGGAAGTCCTTTGAAAAGTCCCTTGAAATCGACCATAAGTATAACATTCCGATCGCCAGTCAAAGTTAAGACGGATGATTATGAACCGATCGGGAATATGGACACGCCTACGAACGAGAGGGATTCGGTATACGAAGATATAGATCTTGAGAAAAATTTGTCTATAGTTGAGGAGGCTACAATACCACAGACGGACGCAAGTCTGCCAACGCAGCAAGCTTGTCAACCCGACGATTTTAATCATGATCTGATCATCCTGGAAACCCCTACAGAATCCACGGTAGACGAAAACATAGATGTGTACAGTCAAGTGAAATTCTTTAGGAAAAGTATAGAAGAAGTAAATGCTATGATATTTGAGTCTCCGGAGAAGGAGATGTGCTCCGTGTATGAAAATATAGAGTTCGAGGAAACTAGACAGCGCGATTACGAAAATATTAACGTTGATACTCTAAAAATCTGTGATAAAGTAGAAATAAGTAGTGTTAAAGAGAATGAAAGTTTGGAAAGAGAAAACGGTAACGTTATAAAGCCTGTGGTTGCGGCAAAGAATCTGAATGTTAGAGAACTGGCAATACGTTTCGAGAGTCCAACAGAACAAAAGGGACCGTTTAACTTTGATAAATTTAAAACTGAAGTAAAGTATCCCACTTTGGAAAGAACGGAAGAAAAAACTGAAAGAAAGAAGGATACGAAACCGCCACCGATTTCACCGAAAACTTACAAACTGTCCAAAAATTCCAATGCCAGATCTTTGGATGAGAACGCGTTTGTCAAAGAGTTCGGAAATGAAAAAGACAGGAGAAAAAGTTTAGAAGTGAAAGATGTGAAGCGACAAGCTAAATATTTACCAGATTTGAACTTAAACATGGAGGAAGCTGAAACCAAGTCTGAAAGTATAACGCCTACGACTGAAAACAAACTATCTCTAATACAAAGATTCGACATTAAAAAGCCCACCGATTTAAAAAACTTAATCGGTTTCGACACAGAAAAGAAATTAAGTAGGGAGCGTATAGAAAAATACAAGGAAGAAAGGCGAAATTTTTTAAGGGAAAAGTATAGTTCGCAGTCGTTTAGAAGTAATCCTGAACAACTGACAAGGATCAAGCTTAAGAAAGACGAAAAAGACTGTGAGAGGTTGAAGGAGGAATTGCCTAAGTTTGAGAGAAGGAACACGGTTGACTTAGGTCAAAGAATGAGGTTTTCACTAGCGAGAAGTGCCAATAACTTGGACACGATTCCATCTCCAATTAGTCCTGGAGATGAAATGCCCAGGAATGGGGAGACCGCTGAAAGAAATCAAGATGAGAGGTATGTCCTATAAACCGTATTTAATGGTTATAAAAATCATTTCTTTTAATCTCAGTTTGAAAATGATTTTTGTAAGAATGCCTTTGCTTAAATGTTGATTGATTTTGTTTGAATTCACGTTCATTCTCATTATAATGTTTAAATTAATAAAATCATTTATCATGTTCATTTAAATGTTATCAAAATTTTATTTGACCATTTTTTAATTTAGCTTGTATAGTGGAATTTATTTTTGGTATGTAAATGTTATTATCATGAGTTATTGACATATTATTAAACATAATATTATCGCTGTTTCACGACTCAAAGATTAGTTCGTTCAGGTTACATTTCCATTCACAATTTTCTTGTTATAATGCTATTTACAATGTTACTTTCGGGTACGTCAATGCAAACTCTTTGGATAAAAACTGATTGATCGATGCTACTTATCGAGTACTAAACTAAATAGACAGGTCTAGGTCTTAAGTCTTAAAATAGTCATATCCTTCACACATTGTTCCCTGTGTAATTTACTTTTCCTTAGGGGTTTTGTAAAACCATTTTATTCCACATTTTATATATTTACACATACATGTATATTTTTCTAACTATACTTTTTGTTTATCAAGCAAACAAGTCGTTTTATTAAATTTATTAATTTGCAGGAGAGAAAAAATGTCACCGTCATACAACATACGCGACATGGCCGCCATGTTCGAACAGAAATCACAAGGCAACGGCTGACCCTCGCCTCGTTATAACGAATAACCGTTATAACGAGCAACAGGTTATAACGTGAAATATCGTTATTATGTTTAGACCTTCTATAGTCGCGTATTCGTTATTGTAAGCTTATTTTACGCTTGCGTGGTGCTTCCATATAAAATGCTTAAGCAGCGTATCTATTTCATGAAGGTTTACGAGCGGGAAGTTGTCACTCCGCCAGCAGTCTAATTTTAGAAGCTAGCATACCAAGCAAGCATACAGCATGCGTAAAATAACGATAACGTATGTGTAAAGCTTTTGTTTTTGTGTACAAATAACGCCAGGTATAACTTACAGTGACAGTAATTAGTAATGTGTTAACCGTTATAACGATAACGAACAATTACATTTATAAATTATATCGTAACGAGTAATACGTCATAGTCGAAACTTGTTTATCGTTGTTTAGTTACGAATGTGGATAATATTTGTAACACTTTAAATTATTTAATAAACTGTTATTTTAGGTTGACCTAACGGTCGTTGGTTGCAATTTGTTTTATGTTAGTTTCTGATGTAACTTTGACTTTATAAAAATGACAATCTACTTGGATTGGATTTAACATAACTAAAAATTTTGTACGTTTCAATAAAATGCTATTTAAAAAATCACGTAGAGAGCACATAAATCCGTCAGTCCTGTGCCTGATTTCTCTCCGGTCGTGTTGGATCTCTGCCCCATCGGACTAGAGTGAGGGAATAGAGAGTACACCTGTGATGGCGCACACACTTTTGCACTATAAAACCTCCCACGCGTTATTATCAATTAGCTGATGCCAGCGGCTTCGTCCGCGTGCATTAAGTTTTTAAAATCCCTCGAGAACTCTTTGATTTTCCGCAATAAAAAATAGCCTATGTCACTCTCCAGGTCCTCAACTATACCCATGAAAAAAATCACGTCGATCCGTAGCTCTGTTGCGACGTGATTGAAGGACAAACCAACAAACAAACACTCGCATTTATAATATTAGTATGATTTATGTCCCCATAGCGATTATTCAGAAAGAGCGGTCGCGTTTCTAACATGTCACATATTTTCTAACATGTAACATATTGCAACTAGAATATCGACTTAATAGGTATTGTATCCAAAACGTAGATAGCATAAGTTTGAGATTCCCTGCATTTGATGTTATTGAAGTTTTTGAAGCGTGTCCTGGTTGTATATTATTGTGTTTTTGTTATTTTGGTCTGTATTCCTTTTAAGTATTACGGTTGTAGGGTATTTGACTGGTTTTAATTAAGGCCCGGGCAGAATACCCATTTTGTAAAAAAATGTGAATGAATGCGTTGAAATAAATTATTTAGCAGGTTTGATCCGCCGCGCCGTGGCATTTAAGTCTTTACGTATATCATATTGTGTAAGAAACGCGTGTGACAAAATTTTGAGAAACATTGCGACAAAATGTCTTGAATGCGTGTTATTATGACGCTACGATAACAAGTGTAAATTAAAAATTTTATTTTTAAATACAAGCATTTAGTAGCTACATCATTAGACTCTAGATATCATCTAGGATCAGAGTTCTTGTCATGAGTCATGACGAATCAAACGAGCCCAAACTCGATGGGGTTACATCGTTTTATTACAGAGTTCCGATAGCCATCTTCCTTCTCCATCATCAGATCAGCTCCATGTCACAATAATATTGCATTGTCATCCGATTTACACTTACATGCAAAATTTCAGCTCAATCGGAAACCGCGAAGTGGTAGAACCACTTCGCGGTTTCCGATTCCGGTGCAGGAATCTTTTGGAGTGCTTAAATTAATCGTATTTAAATAGAAGGGTGGTGCGAACCGCCCTTAAACTTTGTGTTTTATTCGTATTGAAGTTTTGTCGCAAAAAATTCAAAAAATTCAAAATTCAAAATTATTTATTTCATGTAGGCCAACCTGTGGCTCATATGACACGTCAAGATTCTACCACCGGTTCAGGTTGCAGGTGTATGTGGTTAAAACCTAAACTTACCTTATATTTCGTCGTGGGACATGTCGCTAGTATGTTAAGGTTCTATTTTACGTACACGGAGGATAAAATATGTTGGAATACGGAGTGGAATCGTTTTTGTTACGTTTATTCATTACTTACTATTTATTTTATTGTACATAATACTAAACATACCTATTTAGTTAAAAATGTCCCAGAAAAAACACTGTATACTTTTTGGTCATTTTTATTACAATTTATTCCATCTACCTAAACCTAAGTATAAATTGTAATTTTTAAAGATTTTTTTTTTCAATTTTAGACAAGGAAAATTATAACACCCAATTTTTACTTTAGTGTGAATAAGATTTTCCATTTTTACCAAAAAATGTGCAGTATTTTCTCCGGTCACACCAAACACAAAATCAAAACATCACACTGTAAAGTATTAAATGAAGATTGTGCGTTTTTTTTTTAAGTTTTTATAAATATTTTGTACTGAGTTGTGAATACAATATGGTCGGTTTGAATTATAATCTCGTTATTAACTCGTAAAGATTATTTGGCCAGTAAAAAAAATGTTTATTTAAACCGAACTATAACCCTTAGAAGCATAAGAGTCGACGCGGTGAGAAGCCATTTTAAGTGAGCCTTTAAAAGCCGACTACGCAGTATCGTCGCGTTAGTACGACGAGCTCGCAGCAAATTATTAAAAAATAACTTACTGTGCTGTGAAAGGGTGTCATTCATCCCTATAACCATTAAAAACTTTATTATCAGTACCAGTGCAGAAAATAACTACATGGCACTCATTAGTTGTTTTGATCTTTGGGGTGCAGCTTTGTTAGAAACTTCTGTTCTAAGCATTATATTTCGATGGTTTATTTATTTATTTGGCATTCAAAATAGATTACAATATTGTTATGTCTATCCTAAATTCTTAAACATTGATATTATATAGTTTTAAATCAACTGCATTTTTGCAGTTAAGTTTTTGCATTGCACCTTAAAAAGAGATAAAACAGCGATTTTTAATATCTAATTAAAAATAAGATAACACCATGCTAATAATGGTAATAATTTTTTTCTAAAATTAAGCAGACAATAAATTTATGAATTGATAAAATTAAATCTCTTCTTTAAATAACCTCATTTTTTCGACTCTCATAGGATAAATGAAAACTGAATATATTTCGATATTCTTGTATAATAATTGATTAGTTAGGTATATTGAACCTAACATATACTTTACTGATAAATAACTTTTTCTTAATAATATACATAGAATACAGTTTGTGAATTGGTATTAATTTCCACATTGCAAAGAGATAGTGACTGCGTTATGCAATTACTCCCCTACTTATGATTTTTATATACCATTTGACTTTAGATCCTGTTTCACCACCTTCAAGTAAACTTTAACCGACGAATAAAGTTGACGTTTTGACAGTTTTTGTATGGGCAATCTGTCAAAACTTCAAATTTATTCGTCGGTTAAAGTTTGCTTGAAGGTGGTGAAACAGGGTCTTAATCTTTCATTGATTGTAACAGACTGTAAATCTGCCAAATACGTACTGTATACTTCCTCCATTTTGTAAAAATACTCATATTATGCATTTAATTTATACTAGACTCGACTTGTAAACATTAGTAATCTGGGTTCCTTAAAAAAAAAAGTGAACGCTTTTTGCCATCCCTAAAGCCTAGCGTATATCAGGCTGAGAATCGAATCGCATTATTTTTTCCCTATACAGGTACATACCTACATTAAACTACGATAAAATTGTGATAGTAAAAATCCCGTTGATCCTTTGCGTTGTTGCTGTGTGATTGAAGGACAAACCAACAATAAACTCTTTCGCAGTTATAAGTAATGATGTAGGGAGGCGATTGCGATTCGTTTTGGCGATCAAATGGATGCAATGTCACTTAAGCTGAGACCTGTAGATTGAGCTCTGCTCAAGACTAAAGATAGAGTTAAAATGAGACACAAATATGTCCTTACATAAATCTGTCTCGTTTTAACTCAGTCTTGAGTCTGAGCTGAGTGAGAGTGCCATTTATAGATCTCACCCTTAGGCCTTGGCGCGATGTGACTGGCGTATAAAAAGGTTATTTTTGAATCGACAAAAAAAATCCAAGCAAAAATGTACCGTAAAGTCAAGTCTATTATATTTTGAAGCACTAGCCAACTAAGGTTCTATACATTGTATCCAGTTTCGAGAATTGTTAATATGTAAGGCTACTTGTATGTAAATTATGTAACTTTTGCATCGCTACATGGCTGCATTTGGACTGCATTCCGTGACGTCACTTCGCTGGATCGATTCACGTCTCCTTTTGTAACCTAGCGATCATGAAGTAGTGCTATCTCTTTCGAAATGTTCTCCATTGTAAAGGATAACAAGCACTACGTTCAGAAATGCCAATATTTGATTTAGGGTAAAAGCACTATCATTAAAATCTTGATTCTTTTAAATCAATTTGCATCTCTTAAAGCTCTCTATAATGGTAAACATTTGTTGTTGATTTGTAGGTTAGGATTTTATTGAGTTTCTTTTTAGGCGACTTCAAAAAAAGGGAGGTTTTCAATTCGTCGCGTGTTTTTTTAAAGATTTTTATGGTTTACTTATAAAATAATAACTCAGCTATACCAAACTCACTTAGGCCGAAAAATTAAGTTTAATGATGAAACGAAAAGTTATTTTTAACAAACCCTTAATAAACGATTACTTATTTTTCCTATAAATGCAGTCGCGGGTAGCAATGTAAAAAAACAGAGCTTTAAGCGTCTCCCCGGGAGCTTGCTGTATTGAATAATTAATTAAAATAAAGTGTAATTTATTGTACGATGTTTAACGAGTAACAAATTCTACCGGCTTGTAACTTAGAGTAGACGACAATGGAAATAGATTATACACAATAAAAAAGGTATTACTGAATTTGGTACTGTTTTCTTTCTCATCCGACCACTGCCGTGAACAAAGATAAAAGTTTAAATACCAACCTGACTATGTAAAATAGGGTATTTTACTCCTAGTGAGAAATAATCTAAAAATATAAAAATAAGATAGTTTAGGCAATAAGGAATCGGGAAGTGGAAGTCTTCACAAAATTATAAAATAAATTTTATGTTTAATTTCAAAGTTTTCACTTTTTTGTCTATGCTACAAATATGCGAAACGCATCGAAACGTCAAACAATATCCGCCATTACACTACGTCCTGCGTTTTTCCTTCATTTTTCCTCATATTTATATTATTTCATGAGAGCCTCTATTTCCTGAAGGAAATAAGCTGTGTAGTTATTTAGGGTACCTAATATTATTTAAATGAATGATAGCAATAAGTATATAAAAAACAACATTTCATATAAAAAGCTGTTTATTTACAAGTTAAATCTAATTACAATAAATTCAGTACTGTACAGTAACATATAAACACAGCCATGCAATAGCGGTTTATTTCTTGTGACTAACTTCATAACTACCTAGAGATCTTTTGAGTGTTTTAACAGAATATTTATAATGGAATTATTTAAATACTTAATAACATTTTAATCAAACAGCACATTTTTGTCTATAAGGACGGCTTAATTTTTTAATTCTGTCAAATTAAATAGTGAGTTAGAACTTTGAAAAATACATTATTTATTAATTTGTGACCTTAATAAACACTAGTGGTTCGCCCCGAACTGAGACCTCGCGGTATCCCATAATTCCCATAAGGTAGTTTTAACTATATTATATTGTAATTAAAACGCGCCGAATCTGATGACGTCAATCGTCATCTGCTTTCGTGGATGGGATGCATATTTACAATATACAATAGACAGCGCCATCTATTAACAGTATAGTGAAGTTTTGTTATAAACATTGATGCCCATTAAAACTCAAATAATTTCGTTTCTTTATAATATTTATCTAATCTTAGTATTTGTTGTTCAAGTACAGAATATAACTCAAATTATGTGTAAGTTTCAAGTTTTAAAACAAAGTGGTTTTAGAAATCTAGCCTCGAATACAATCTCCACTTTGAAAGCCCCCCATTTCGTATGGGAGCCCCCCTGAAATAAAGATTTTTATAACTTTTTAAGCCATTTTCGGCTGGAGGCCATCGGTTTACATATCATATCTAAAATTGAAGTAATTACGTTCAGTAATTCAGAAGTTATAAGGCTGTGACAGACGGACGGACGGACAAGTGCAAATCGCTCTAGTAAACTCAGAGACCTTCGCTTCGCTCGGTCGATGAGTAGATACAATATACTGTACACTAATACTATACACACATACATACTGTTAGCATAATACTATACATAATTCAGATAGAAGAAAGAAAGAAAATGTATTTGCAAATCAACACTTTCTTTTTCATAAACTTTACATAGGTACCAGGTGTGTAGGTATGTACTTTTAGTTCTAATTTAAGGTTGATTATACGGGTGCCGTAAAATATTTGTAAATTTAATTTGGTTTCTCGCAATTTGTAAACTAAGAATATCGACTAATTTGTGAGTAGACTCTCGTCCAACTCGATATTCTGACTAATTTCTTAAACTGGACACTTTCAAGTATAGATTTTTATATAAACCTGTGAAGATGATACTGCCACTGGCGCAATTAAGATGCCATAAGCCTATTTTGTCGTATTAGTTTACAAATTGCGAAAAACCAAATTAAATTTGAATTTCGCGGGCAGACCCGTATAATCCACCTTAAATAAACTAGTTTAGTGACTATTACATACCTTGTACAACTTAGCATTACAAATAAAAGTTAGAAAATTTAAAATCACAAACATCATAATCATACACATTATTTGGTACTTAAGTATATACAATTTCATAAGACAATTCAATTCATAAGGAAAAAATAAATTCATAAAAATTAAATACGTATTTTTTTTTTATTTAAATTAATAGCAACTTTAAACTTTTAAAATCATACAATTTCATAACGTCATCTTATACTGTCATATATTATACCTTTGGATTGTCATATAGTTATAATCTAGTACGTATATCTATCTAATTAACAAAATATATCAATTTGAATTTACAAGCTAGTTTTTCCTTGCATTTTGTTCAGGCCAATCTTCTACACTCTACAATGATTAAAATCTCATTTGGTCCAATTTATAAGTGGATAAAGTTAAAAATTAAATGTTTGTTAACAATTATTTCAAGAAACTTTGAAGGCCAATATTTATTGCTGTAAAAAACTTCCAATTTAGAAGCTTTTTTAATTTGCCAAAATGGCCCATTTTGCTTCGCTTAGACTAGAGTAGAAGCGTATCACAATTCATAAATCATAATAAATAGAAGAGAGGCGATTTTGTCCCATCGGCCTATGAGAGTGAGGTAACTGAGGCTGAGATCTATAGAAGATACTCACTCAGCTCATACTCAAGTCTTGAGTTAAAACGAGACAGATTTATGTCACGACATTTGTGTCTCATTTTAACTCTATCTTGAGTCTTGAGCAGAGCCAGAGTACGATCTATAGATTTCAGCCTGAGAGGGCAGGTGTTCACGCACACAGCTGTGCACGATAACATCTCCGCCGCGTCTAGAACACCATCATGTCGGTGCGCGGCACGCGGGCGAGGTTGTCGTCGATGGTGAGGTACATGTTGAAGGAGAAGAACATGGCGGTGGCGGACAGGAAGTGCCACACGTCGTGCGAGTCGTACAGCTGCAGCAGCGAGCACTGCCGGTTGCTCTGCCGCGACTGAGCCGGCGTCAGCTGTACCAAAACAGTCAACTTTATACTTTTTGCCCTCTACCTATACTCGTTCATTGTTCATTTTTTTAATAAAAGTAAGAATCTTGCTTGGGATTCCCTGGTCTTCCAGGGAATCCCAGAGATTTCTTAATCTCTCCCTGAGATAAGCTGATGTTGTAGACGCCTGAGCTGATGTTGTAGATGTTGTAGACGCGTTTCATACCTTCAGTTGTGGTACAGAACAAATCCAATTATATAAAAGTGAAAGTGCGTTTGTTTGTCCTTCAATCGCGCAGCAATCGTAGACGTGACTTCTCGCAAGGGAATAGTTGAAGACTTGGACAGTGACATAGGCTTTATTTACTTGTTACTTGGACAAACTTTGAAAAGGTTTAGACAGATGGTGATACAGTGAAATTCCATGAGCGCTCTATCAAAAAATAAAGTGTATCTATTATTCTTACCGCCCAATTGGTGCTAAGATCCAGATAGAAGTAGCTGGAGCCGAACCAGATCGTATATGTGATAGCTATGAAGATCCAACTGTAAACAATGGCAGATTATTAAGAGTGTGGTATTACTGCAACTGAAGAAGAGGCGCATCTCGAGCTGTAGATGAGGCCCAAATAAGTCATATTCATTTTATAGCACTGATTAATAAAATAAATAGTACCTTGCAAAAAAACTGATGACTATTTCAGTTGCACACAATATCTAAAGTAAATTAATTCATGCTATCGTTTTTCGGAGCGAACATTGTAAAATGGATACTATAAATAAGCCTGTCAATATAGTTTAGTTTCAGCTAGTTTCAGCCTGGGGAGCAGTCACATGATGCGCTTGGCGTGTTCTGTGATTTATGAAAGGCTTTCTATGTGTTACACATGTAACATTGGCCAGAAAACTACTTACATTATCATGGAAAGGGTGTACCACTGGATTTAATTAGTTCTCATTAAATGATAGAATACAAACTTGAATAGAAAGTGGCCTGCCCGATCAGTTGTAAAATTAAGGGATCCTGCAGGGTTGCATTTTAGGACCGTTTTTATTCCTTACTTATATTAATGACCTACTTCGCTAAGGTAAATCGATATTGTATTATTTGCTGATGATACACCACTTTCGTTTATAATTAATCTATTCTAACATACACTTAGCGAAAGCTTAAAAACTAACTTCATAATGGGGAAAAAACTAAGTGTTCTTTTATTTTACACATTTCTTTATCAAATACACAAGTACAAACAATTGTAGTAATAAAGGACATCACACACCTGTACCACCGTATCGACTCTCGGTGCAGCAGCTTCATGACGATGTAGAACAGCGTGTAGAGGAACAGGTTCGACATGAGCACCAGCAGCAGGTGCGACGCGAAGTCGCGGCTGTGCTGCGACATCCTGCATCAGAAACACTCTTTATCATGACCAATGAGTATACCATTGATGCGTATTCAGTTGGACACAATCTTTAAACTAAACTGACGTTCAATAAATAATGCTTTTTATATATAAATACTTTTCATGATGTACTCTGAGGAAAAGGACTTTCTGTCTGTCTATGTCCGACTATATTATCTATACTCATAAAATTACTTGTATTATATAAGACTCAAAGAAGTCGCGTCCTGACGGTTTTAGTAGAAAACGAAATCAAGATCAAAAACTATATTTCACTTCGAAGTAGAGTATGAAGTCTTTTTTTGGTGAAAATTTATTTGTGCATAACTCAATCTTTACTTATAAAAATACTTTTCCTGACAGACTAACTGACTGATCTATCAACGCACAGCCTAAACCACACTGAAGTTAGAAACTTCAAATTTCGACAGTAGATTCCTTTTAAGACGTAGGCGCGCACTAAGAAAGGATTTTTTGAAATTCCACCCACCAAAGGGGTTAAATGGGGCGTTAAAGTTTGTATTAAAGTCCGTCATTTTTCAAGTTATACCTTTGAAATTCGGTATTTGGGCTTTAAATTAAAAATAAAGAAGTGTATGTTTCACAGTTTTTCAAAATCTTACCCCCAAAAGGGTTACATAGGGGTTGTATATTGGTATGATAGTCCTTCATTTTTAGGGTTCCGTACTCAAAGGGGAGTACGTGCCAACGGGACCCTATTACTAAGCCTCCGCTGTCCGTCCGTTCGTCTGTCCGTCTGTCAGCGGGCTGTATCTCGTATTATATCTCCACCATGGTCCACTTGTCCACCGCGACGGTTGTGAGCGCGTCCACGTATTGTTTTTTTTTAATACACTTTCATTGTACAAAAATAGCACAATGGGCAGACTTAATGGTAAAGCGTTTTCTACCAGTCTACTTTAAGATGTGAGAGTTGATGTAGGTGTGCAAAAGAGTAGGGTTTAAAAAGAAAATATTAATAACTGAATATGATAATTATATACAAATACCTAAATATATAAGCAGCGATAGCCTAGTGGTTAGGACTGTGGTCTCATATTCGGGTGTTGCAGTTTCGATCCCAGGTTTGCACCCGGCACCTCTGAACTTTTGGAGTCAAGTGCGTTTAAGCAATTAAATAATATCACTTGCTTCAACGGTGAAGAAAAAACATCGTGAGGAAACCTGCACACCTGAGAGTTCGTCATAATGTTCTCGAAGGTGTGTGAAGTCCGCCAATTCGCATTGGGCCAGCGTGGCGGACTATGGCCTATAACGTATAAAAGTTCGGTGTACCCTATAGTGACGGTAGCCGCTTGCACAATCGTAAGACTTTTTATTTACCTCAAGCCAAAAGCAACCTGGGACAACATAGCCCCTTGTATAGAATGCAACTTCTTGCAAATTGTTACAGAGATGCTATAGATATCTTCTGTGATAATATACCAAGTATAAAAAAGAAATTAAGTAGACTTAAGTTAGTAAGTAATTTGTTTACCTTTTTTGTTTAGCTGTTTTGTTTTGTTATTTTAGCCTAATTAATGTTGTTACTGTAGTACCCTTCTCTTACTCATGCCGCGTCCGCATCTAGAAGACTTGCTTGTACACCTAATGACTTCATATACCTATTGAATTATGTCTGTATTAAACAATAGGGTATTTGACTACTTTTGGGAAATCATCTTAAATTGTTAATAATGCTATGCTGAAGCTAACAAAACATATATTTCGGCATAATTTTTAGTATTTTTCATAAAAATCGAGAAATGAATTCAACACAAACACGTCGAAATGTATTGACAAGATGACAATTCCAGAGGTGGTGTGAACTGTGACGTCATTCGAGGTTCAAGAACGTTTTCGATCTCGTGAACATGGCCAGAATTCTAGTAATTTTAATTAATGTTTTCTAACATCATAACAACACAACAATTAATGTTTTCTATATAAATAAAGCTTTATTTTTTAGTTTTGTCGTATGGAATAATATTTTTAGATAATAATCTTTTAGGATGACACCATATGAAACGATATTTTTATTACAGTCAAATACCCTATTGCAGTCAGTTTTGTGGACTAATAAGATAAAAAAAATAACCCTTCTCTGAGAATAGATCTGCGCTCAGTAGTGAGCCGTTGATGGGTTGTTAATGATGATGATGATGATGACTGACCCGTATCCGGCGATCGCCCAGTTGGCGAGGTTGGCGATGAGCAGCAGCACGCAGCGGCCGCAGTGCGTGGGCGTCACCGCGGCGAGCGGCCGCCGCGCCAGCTCGCGCGCCGCGCGGCACAACACGCCGCCGTCTGCAGCGCGACACGACACCATGGTGATACAATAGAATAGAATAGAATAGTGCCCTTGTAATTGTAGAACTTTGTAATAGTGGAACCTTGTCATAAAACGTAGTATTAATTATAATATAATTAGATCAGCGCGATCAGTCTAGCCCTGCGATGACCAACTCGCATGCCCAGCGTAGTCATTATGGGCAAAACCTTTATTAATTCAGTAAGTTAGTAGCCGACAAACTTAGCATCAAGACGCAACTACCGCGCTGCGCCGCGCGTCTCTCGCTACATAGATACTAGTACCGCAGAGTAACGAAGGTAAGGTTCCTTATACTGTGCTAGTACCCACCTAAGATCAGATGTACTACGAATATACGAATAATAAATTAGAGTGTACAGTATCCTGTGAATAAATAGGTGTGTTCATAGACCGCATATGTTTCACTTCTCCACCAAATTACGACCGGCTACTAAAATAGATTATTGAAATGTTTTTTATTCAAATAAACTTTTTACAAGTGCTTTTGAATCGGCAATGACTCTACCACTGGTTCGGAATGCCCTTCCTGCCGAGGAGAACCAGCAAGAAACTCGGCGGTTGCTCTTTTCAAAACAAGTTTACAATTCAATAGATTACTATGCTATGTATGCAGATAGTAACCAAGAATCAAAATTATGAATTTATCTAACGAAACAGGATTAATGGATTATAAGAAACTTATTTATTTTTTTATCTTGAGCGAGATTAATATATTTATTTTGATAAAATAAAACTATAAAAACAGCAATCCGCCATATTGGATTGAACACCAATCAGCGATACGTCACATCTATCTTCAAACTTTAACAAAACAGAGATGACGTCACGAACGACGCCATTACACCGTCGAGCGTTTTTGCGCGAATTTTGAACCTTAAAATTAAAATGGCAATTTCATCTGCCAAACCATTTTTTTCGAAATGAGATATTTTTTTTTGAAATAGTAGATACTTCCGAGCATCCGGACCGGAGCCCGGGACGGGTTCGATTCCCGGGTCGGGTCGTTAAAAAAATGTACTATTGTGTTATTCTGCCAAAGAAATAGGGTATTTGACTATAATAAAAATATCGTTTCAACTGGTGTCATCCTAAAAGATTATTATCTAAAAACATTATTCCATACGACAAAACTAAAAAATAAAGCTTTATTTAATTAGAAAACATTAAATAAAATTGCTATAATTCTCTCCATGGTCACGTGATCGAAAACGTTCCGTGATCTCGAATGACGTCACAGTCCAAACCACCTATGGAATTCTCATTTTGTCAATACATTTCGACGTGTTTGTGCGGCGTAATAGGCTAATTTCGTCTGTTTTTCATCGTTACTATTTTATTAAATACCAAATAGTATGCGACACGCGGCCTAAACACATATTATAAAATTGTCATTGTTTGAAATGTGAACTGTTACGTCATGAGAGCAAATGGAATGTTTCGGCGGCAATTTATTTTTTTGAATTTATTTCTCGATTTTTATGAAAAATAATGAAAATTATGCCGAAATATATGTTTTGTTAGCTTCAGCATAGCATTATTAACAATTTAAGATGATTTTCTAAAAGTAGTCAAATAGCCTATTCTCAGTACTAGCCCGGAGTTAGGAAGTTGGCGGTTATAGGTCGACCGTTTAACTCGCGTATCGCCTGCGCGGCAAGAAGGGAGCGGAGGGAGATGTTAGCGGATGGGTGAAAGGGGTGCGCGGAGCAGAGAGCTTACGTCAAGTGCGGCAGTGCATAATACATGATTAAATTATTGAAGTGCATCCGCTAACATCTCCCTCCGCTCCCTTCTTACCGCGCAGGCGATACGCGAGTTAAACGGTCGACCTATAGTCATCTCCGTGCCTCGGAGAGCACGTAAAGCCGGCGCCTGATCTCTCTCCGGTCGTGTCGGATTTCCGTCCCATCGGACTATGAGAGTGAGGGAATAGAGAGTGCACCTGTGTTTGCGCACACACTTGTGCACTATAATATCTTCCGCGCAGATGGCTGATCTCTAAGGAGGTTGGCCGCCGTGATCGGATTCGGTCGGGAGGATATTATTTTTATCATCGTATCGTTGTGCATACTCCACATAAACTCCTAAAACACGGTAACTAGTAGCACAGACCTTATAATACTGACGTACAGATACTCCATCAGGAACAAAAAAACGAAACACTGTTAAATTGCTCGGGTGGACCACCCGATGGCTAAAACGGGAATTAATGGCGCTGTTGTAGCGAGCAGCTTCATAACAGTTAATATGATTACAATTAGATGGCGCTCTAGGGAACAGTTTGATCGAGCCCCGATAGATGACGTTCTTTTGTTGTCGTTGCAGTTATGAAAACGCTAATAGATGGCGTATGCAAGTACCTACAATAGAATATTCGGAAGTGTTTGTATTTTTTTCACAGCGATATCGTTCTAACATGAATGGAAATAGTGTCTATTTTCGTATACGATATACCTAGAACGTATTGCGAGGTTGCCAGCTCGGACAATATCACAATTATTTCGTTTTTCGCAATTTCGCAAGATAGTAAGAAAATAGGCAAAATAGGATTAGCGCAGATGTGGCGCAGATAATATATGGCGCAGTATTCAACTTTTTAGGTCAATGTACCTACTTATCACTACATAGTATAAAACAAAGTCGCTTCCCGCTGTCTGTCTGTCGGTCTGTCTGTCTGTCCCTATGTATGCTTAGATCTTCAAAACTACGCAACGGATTTTGATGCGGGTTTTTTTAATAGATAGAGTGTTTCAAGAGGAAGGTTTTTATGTTTATAACATGCATAATATAGTAGAGAAACACTGATAATTTTAGAGGTTTTTAATGTGATGTCGTAAATAAACACATTTTTTTGCGCTTACATTGCAAACGCTGGCTGAACCCTACCCTACCCTAGATAGATCAAAATAATGTACTACAGCAGTATTATAAGGTCTGTGACTACAGTATTGTACACCTTAAAAAGGTCTACAAAAAAGTCCGCGAAGTTATATAACTATGTCTATCTCTTAGGGATAACTCACAATAACCATTTTTTAGCCTTTAGGTACTTTTTACGAGAAATAATGGCTTATTTACGAAGCGATTTTAAGCAATACAGTATTAATCCTTATTCCATTATGTACCTTAAATAAATTGTGCATTTAATATAGATCAATATGGCCCTTTAGAGCATGTAGCATGTTTATATAGGATTTGACTGAAATTTGGAATGGAGATAGCCTGCTAAATTATATCCTGACTTAACACATACTTAGCCTACATTTTATCCCATTTACCTATTTAAACATCGCGGACGAAGTCGCGGGCGTCAGCTAGTTAAATTATAAAAACTACGTGAAATGCAAGTTAGCGACGACATTTGGTAGTTTACGAGTTACGACCGACCCCTTGTCTAGTCGGCGACCACTTGATTTAATACGAAAAACTAATAATACTTAAAATAATTTAATTATTGAAAATAACAAAACGTTCATATTTAATATAGTTTTTAGTGCCATAATATTATTCATCATATACCTACCAATCATACATTTACGAATTATACATAAAATCAGCCATTTTTTTTTCATGATGTGAAAAAAAACATTATTGAACTTAACCTGCAATCACAATAATAATAAAACTTCTATGTAAGTACCTAATTTTAGCAGACATGTATTATAACTATAATTTTCAATTAAGGGTCCGGCGAACATAGTTCGCAACTCCAATTATTCAAGGCGCGTGCAAAAATCGGCCGGTATATTGCTATCTCTATTTGGCTGAGAAAGGCGGCTCCATGCTTGGTGCGACAGCAATATTTAGCGTCCGAATTTGTTAAACATTTGGTCTTTTTCCGTAAATACCAAAAATGATGAATGAAAATTTGTTGTGTTTTTCACTTCGTGTTGTTATTTTGTAACTTAACAATATAAGCTATGTTCCTGAGCTAAGATATCGTTGGTTTTATTATGAAACAAATAAGAAGAAAACATGCCATTTACGTCGTAAAAATATGCAAAACGCAATTCGTTTACATTTATCTCATCAAAAAACCATTTCGACTTACCCCCACTCACCTTACTTATTATATTATTTAATTACCTACTCTTATATTATATAACTATACCTACGTATTTCCACATATTATAAACATTACCTCTATACCTGCCGACTGCGCGCCCAAAAATTTAGGGGGTTGCGTGGTTGGCGCGGGGAGAACATCTCGCTCCGCCCAGAACCTCAAGGCCGTTGGGAAATATAGGAGCCTTAAATGTTTTCTACACCGCGCCGCCCGCCACCCGCCCGCCACCTCTCACCGCGCCGCCTCGCGCGTTCATTTTCATGATTCATCATTACAACTTACAAGTAGAGCCGTCGTAAACCATCGTTCGATTCGATAATAATCGTAATTAATAAATTCATCACACTGTCTTTCTTCACCGAGCCCCGAAAAGGCCGATAACAATGATTGTGAAGAATTTCGACATAACGCTCAAAAGTGGTCAGATTCGGAAGATGGAAATGATTCTAGTAAGGTTACGGGCTGTACAGTTAAATTAGCATTGCAGAAAACATCCAATGACGTCGGTATAATGGTATCATTCAACAATGAAAATTTTGAAAACATAAAGATGGGTAACACGCTTATTGGTCAGTTTGTTGCAAAAGAGCTAGAAAAATATGAAGGCGGTAAGCGCTATGAAAAAATAAAAGATATAATTGAGGTCTTTCAGAAATAAAACAATGCGTAGATAAACTGTTAAATGAAAAGTTTAATTAACAAAATAATTCAAGTGTTTTCTTCAACTGTGTTAATGTTTAGAAATTATTTTAAGTAGATTTTTTAAGTAGAAATGTCATAAATCATAAATAATCAATGCTTGATGTTGTTTAGGCATAATTATAATAATCAATCAAAATTTGTGGTATAGTGGGCAAATAAACTGTCCTGAAAATATAATTTAAGCTTACGAACTATTTATTAAGAATACAGGTACCAATGAGGACTGACTGAATTAAAATAATTAATAAATATTATTTGATAATAAACAGTAGTTTTCTTTATACAATCACGTACAATTTTGAACTTTTAATCCGGTAAGGCCTACCTCAGTGAAAAGTGAAAACAGAAGGTTTTTTTTAACCGACTTCAAAAAAAAACAAGGTTTACTGATTAATTTGATTTAACTAAATCTACACTGGTTCGGAATTGCCACTTAACCTAGCCAGAAAGAACCAGCAAGAAAACTGGGTGGCATCTACCCTTTAGTTTAAACTACCCATAAGGCCCATATTACAGTGGTTTATCATCAAAGGGCACAACTATGTCTCTAATTTGATTTGTAAATTCTCAAATGACTTTAATCAGACGTTAAACCAGTGAGCTTTTACGACAGTAACATATTAAATCATTGCGTTAAACAACACATTAGGACTTCCATCCTATTCTAGTCTTCCTCGGCATGTCCTCGGCTTCCAATCTCGATCGTCTGTCTAAATCTAAACCATCTAAACGGTGTGAACTACGTCGCAAATTTCTGAAACTCATAATATTGTGTTTTAATGTGTACTAATAACTTATAATAGCTTCTTATATTTTAAACTAGATGATGCCCGCGGCGCCGCCTGTGTGGATTGAGGTTACTTGGTTCCCGCGGGAACCGAGGATTTTTCCGGGATAAAAAGTAGCCTATGTCCTATTCCAGGGTATAATCTATCTCCATTCCAAATTTCAGCCAAATCGGTTCAGTAGTTACGGCGTGAAAGCGGAACAAACATACAAACAAACTCACTTTCCCATTTATAATATTAGTAAGGATATTAGGATATTAGGATTAGGATATCCAATCGTTCATATTTTCACAAAATAATTTTACTTTAATTTTCATAATTAATAGAAAAAAAATTGGGAAACTTGTCTATGCGAGTCCTACACGCAAAATGGGGGATCTGTACCTTTAAACTATAAAATGATATAAGAAACACGTACCATCGATAACGACATACTGCAGATGATAAGTTTAAAGATTTTGTAACGGAATTTAAAATAAAATAAGAAATGTAACCATCAACATATCGATCCAATTTATTATTTGTTTTGAAGAATTCTTAATTTAGATGCAGACTGTAAAGATTTTTTCCGACTTTTACAAAAGTCGTGAATCTTAACTTCCATTAATTTCCTAATTAGGTAATCAAAATGATCAAGGTTATGGTAGTGAGTATGGAAGTTTATTTTATTTTTAAAATTATTCATCAAGTTAGATATTACATTACTTTTATGTAATTGGTCAATATTTTCCTGAAAACAGTCTAACATTTTATCAACTAAATTAACTAAATATTCAGTGGGAGATTTAAGTGTTGGCACTGAAATATTGGAGTATGTTTTGTTGATTAACAGTAATTGTTTTTTATCATTTAAATCAACTTGATTGTTCAATAATATTTTTTTACAATCTGAACAATCAAATTTATCTATGCAAGATTTACCTATCCACCCAGCAAAATACACAACAGAACACGTTTCTAATGATAAATTTTGTTGAGACTGCGTAATTTCTATAATATTGCTACTTTGAGTTAGGATTGGAAGTTCTGTTAAAGGGCCTTCAATATTTTCACCTATAAAACCTTGTTGCATTGATGTTGACGGTATGGAATCACACTGTCGTGTATTTTCTTGGTTTGTAGTGGCTGTAGATAGGAACAAATCCTGATCTGATTCACAATTTGTTTTTTCAAATGTCATCAAGTTATTTAACAAATTGGAACGAAACGTTGATCGTAGTGATCTTGATGTGGGGTTTCTATTGCAACCTCCTTTTAATCTGTAAATTCCAAACAAATTTTCAATTACGTCTTGATTTAATCGATATGTTAATAAAAATTTATTGCCAGTGCCCGGTGTAAATTCTTCAGCAGAGAGTTGAAGAACGGCATTAATTGTCTGAACCATACCATCAAAACAAGGGGGGCGAGTTAGCTGCCGTTCATTTTTGTTATTAATTTTTATTTTTTGTAATTCACAAAAAGTTTTTTTGCCTTTAATCAAAGTTAGATTTACTTCCGAGTTTCGGTTTTTTGTGATCGCGCATCTGTACGGATTTCTATTAAATTTATTTTTAGAATTAAGGCAATCAAATAAATCATTACAGAGATTAACAAAATGAGCTGTGTGTTGTGCAGTGTCGTTATTCAACTCTCCACTTTGGATGGCAGTTTGAATTGCCGCTGACACAGATTTACTTAAAACTGGTGTGGCGAGCTTGACTTTCATTTTTTGAAAATTATTAGGGCTTATGTGCGCAGCTGAGAGCTTATGTACAGATTTGCTTTTATTATTTTGATCTGTATTATACACATAAACTATGTCGGAAAAGGAAATTTGATTTCCATTTAAATAAAAATTATTATTAATTAAATTAGTCCTCACATTTTTTATCAAATGTGGGACATCAAATATTGCAAAAATTTTACGTCCATTTAAGAAATAAAAAGGGTAATTAATAGTGGCACCTAAATCTTTAATTACTTTTACGTTTGTCGTTGCTTGATCGCAAACAGTTGCTTTAGGTAATAAACCTGATTCAAACAATTTACTAATTACATTCTCAATTATTGTTTTTAATTTACTGGACTCAATAGTTCTTGACCCCAAAAAGTATGCTACTGGGATCTTCCAATTAATATAAAGGCCCCTGGCAATAAATACTAACGCGTATTTAGCTTCTTTTCCATTTCTCTCACCATTACCAAAATCTTCAAACCCTTCAATTAAATCATATTTTGATGTGTACTCTAAATTAGTCATGATGCTCATTTCATCAAAACATACTACACAAGCACGCTCTTTAATAGATTTATGTAAAAATTTATTTTTAATATTCTCAAAAACTTCTTCGTTAATACCAGGTAGACAATTGGTTTCTTGTAACCAACGCTGTATTGACGTTATAGAAGCTAAGACAGTCCCCGATTTTAACATGTATTTATACGCAGCAGGTGATTTATAATACAAGGACATGCAAAATTTTTTCTCTTCTTCAGTCCAACTTGTCCTAGGTTTTTTAAATTGCATCAAAGCTAATAACTTGCTCGATTCACTTCTAAATTTGTGTTTTGACAAATCTACAATATTCTTATTTATAGCCCTATGTCTCAAATATTTATTTTTCATAATAGAACGTCTTAATTTGTTATTGGTGTCTTTTAATAAAGTTTTTAGTTTCTTACATCTAGGTGTATCTGTATACTCATCTTTTTCCCGTGTCCGTCTTTTCTTAGGTGTGCTCCAAATCAGTTCCTCATGTGATTCGTCAGCTGTGTCGACTGCGACTTCGTGAAATCGTCGCTTATTACTATATACCTTTTTAGGTGTTAGAACCTTTAGATCTGGTGATCCTACAAATAATAATAACGAAACAAAAAAGTGATCCAACCAACCTTTAAAAACACTAATAAATTTTAAGAGTCGAGTCAAAAATGAGGACTAGAAAAACTCTAGGTTTTATAATAACATTAAAGTCATTAAATAAGGCCATGAACTGAATATAATGTGAAAACGTAATTTCGGGTGTAAAAAAAGCCGTGGTAGCCGAGTGGTTACACACCGCGGCCTCCTAATCGGGCGTCGCGGGTTCGAGCCTGGCACGACCGATGACTTTTCGGAGTTATGTGCGTTTTAAGAAATTAAATATCACTTGATTTAACGGTGAACGGTGAACGGGTAACATCGTGAGGAAACCTACATACCTGAGAGTTCTTACTGTTCTCAGAGGTGTGTAAAGTCTACCAATCCGCATTGGGCCAGCGAGGTGGACTATGGCATAATCCTTCTCGTTCTGAGAGGAGACCCGTCTTCAGCAGTGAGCCGTCAATGGGTTGATGTGGTGGTGGTGTGGTTTTTGTGTACATGTGTGTGGGTGTGAGTGAGTGTGTGTTTGGGCTATAATATCTGTGGTTTGGGTGTGTAAAGGGCATTGAAAGAATATTTGTTACAATAATTAAAAATTCAAAAAATTTTAGTTCAGGTTTTTTGAAACTATAAATTTAAATGCCTAGGTACCTGGAGAAGGAGTTCGTGAATGTTCATGAGGTTGCCTTTGTAGGTTGGTGTCATCATAATTCACTGTAAAAAAAATTCAACATTGTTAAAGAAAATAACCTCTTCATTTTGCATTCAAAAGGTTACATCTTTAAAATTTTAAAAAATTTTGTTCAGATTTTTTGAAACTATAAATTTAAAAAATGAATAGGTACCTGGTGAAGGAGTTCGTGAATGTAAACCATGAGGTTGTTGAGAATTCAGATATGGTTCGGGTACAGCTGATGGTGTCAGGAGTTTTCTAAAGCCATTCTGAATTATGTGTTTTGCATCAAAGTGATCAATACATATGCGTTTATTTTCCAAACACTTAGGAGGTAGATGGTCAATAGTCATGTTGCCTGAAACAAACTTATTCATGTTCAGATGTACAGGCAAAAATAACAGTAGCAATATTCAGACTGTTTTAAATTCAGTTATATTGTAAAACATTTTACTTGGCAGATAGACAGAAGGACGAACTATTTATTATACAAGAAATATAACGGAAATTTAAAAGGAAATTGGTTTTTAGTGCTCAAATTTCAATATATTATATATTATTGAAATTGAATTAACACGTATTTTTTATTTTTTAGTTTTGCTTAAAAACACCAATATTTTATCATAGATATTTACGTCCAATATTATCGTCGAATATTTCTATTATTATTTCCTCTTTAAGTTGCCTGGTAGAGATCGTTTCTTAGCGATAAGGCCGCCTATTGTACAGCTATTTCCGCCTATTGTATATTATATATATAAAACAACTTATTCCACGCGGACGAAGTCGCGGGCATCAGCTAGTATATTATATTCTTATACTGTGCCATAGTGAAAAAATTCTGTTTTGTTATTATAAAGTCTGTGGTTATACTTTAAATTTATCATTCGAGGGGATGCGTGATTGGCGCGGGGAGAACATCTCGCTCCGCCCAGACCCTCAAGGCCGTTGAGAAATACACGGGCCTTAAGCAATTCAAGTTTGATGATGAAACGCGAGGAAAGTTAGGTATATAGCAAGTGTAGAAAAAAAACACCATTCTACAGCTAGCAACAATAGATACGTTATACTTACTTTATGTGTTTCTACTACTATAAGATCTAGATTATATAAGATCTAGATTCTATGGCAATCATTTAAGTCTGTAAATTTTAAAAACCCGACTCCAAGTTCCTAATTAGGTACATTTAAATATATGATATATATTCTTGTAATCTCCTTTTAATTCCCTTCATTTTGATACACCACTCGATAGGTTTGGATATGTAATATATTTTTTTGAATGACTTACATTTTGGCGCCAAAAACCCAGCATATTGATATATTTTTTTTTAAAACCTATCTAAGAACACTTGGGTAGCTGAAACGAATCTACTCGTAACAATGCCTCAATCGTCAAAATCCATCCAGCTGTTTGGAAGATACCTACGAGGTAATAAAGAAATTGCGCGAAAAACATAACCCTTCTTGCAGTCGGGTAATAAGAATATAGCATATTGTGATATATAGGTAATATGGAATGCAATGTACACTGAAAGCATTTTAATTATGGGAGATATCTATTAATATACTTAAACCATTAAATCATAGATTTATATAGGTCGTCGCTCGCGCTCCGACTATTACTGTATAGTCATTGGTCATAGATATTATAATAGTTAATGTGTGCTGTTAGTGTTATGATAAATGCATATACGTCGTGGAAAAATAATTACTTACCGCTATTTTCCAGCCATTTTTTTAAACGATTTGCGTCCATCGATGGAAATTTAAACATGGTTTTTTCACCATTTACCGATGAGCAGTTGTAATATGAACATTTGTATTTATACGCTTTATTACGCTTGTGTGTTTCTTGCATTTCGTTAAACTGTGTCACAGGGTTAAACACAAATAATTACTTATCAATATTGTTGTTTTGAAAATAAAACGACTATAACTTTTATGTAGTTAAAAGCGCGGTCGAGTTCAAAGACCAAAGAGAATGGACATTGGGGAATATTCAGTGTGACCACTTTTTAATGAGGGAATCTACCAAAGACACTGCTAAATCTACTGAAATATACTAGGTCGCATTTTAAATACATAAATGTATGATTCTGCGAATGCAAACGACTAAATAAAAATGTTGTTGTTATTATGTTGTCATTATAGGAGCAACTTAAAAATGATTGAAAGACCTAGGTATTTTATAAAAATTGTATTTATCTATTGGACAATTAAATTCAATTTGCTATGCCCACAGTACGTCAGTATTATAAGGTCTGTGCCCACAGTAACGTTCATTCAATAATAAGGGAATCCCCCAAATCACTTTCAAGTGTTGCCAACTGTAAAATTAAGTAAAACTTTTTGGACATGGATGCCTAATATTCTTTGATAGCGAATTAATAGCAAAACCTACTGATGTGTTTCTCATTAATTCTACTAAATTCTACTCAGACATTAAAATATCCTACTAGATTATCGTCTTATTTGCTTCAAATCTACTATAAAAGATGAAATCTACTAAAAGTGGTCACACTGGCAATATTGCTTTGTCATCGACGGGGATCGTAAAACCACAGGCAAAACATAGATGTTATAATATCTGTGGTTAGGGGATTAGGTAATACGAAATTTAAAAATAACTCTGAAACGTACCAATAGTATTATAATACATGTGAAAGAACCAAAATAAACATATAAATTAAATGAATAAATAAAATAAAATATCAATTTTTTAATAAGCGCCATCTGTTAATCTTCTGATCTATAATTTTTAAAGCGCCATCTGTTAACCTAACTATTCATAATTTCATCTTGCAATGTAGTTCAAATAATTGCCGCTTGTCGCTAGTAAGCTGAATTTCATGAAATAAATCTCAAATCGCTACCTCTAGCGCCCTCTATTGACAGACTCTACTACTACTTTTTCTGCACTTAGCGTTGGTGACCCTGTGCTAGTAGTAAGTTATAGCGAACAACTTACCGAGCCGGAACCTGCCGAGGTAGTATATCTGGAACGTCATGACGAGGCAGGTGACGAGGTGCAGCGCCGTGAACGCCACCCAGAAGTAGAAGTTGGCGTTCAGCACTCCCACCAGACCTGGACCAGACGAAATATTTGTTGAATCACAATCACACACATGTTTATTTTTCTAGTATAAAAACAAATAATCTCTTTAATTAACTTCACTAGAAACTCAGATTTCCAGGTAACTCAAAGTAAGAAAACAAGGAATCTGTGATGTATTGTTATTTTAAGCACAGCACCTATAGCGCAAGGCAATTTAATACAACGCCATCTATCGAACGCTGGAGAAACTATAAATATTGAAAAAGCACAATATGTATGTATAAGTTTATGCATATTGCGTGGGATAACGAAATAAAATTTTATTTACAAGGAAAACGAGTTATGGTTTTGAGTTTTCTGATATTTATAACAGATGGCGTTAGTGGGATAATAGATAGATTTTTTCGTAGACAGATTTTGTAACGAAAATCTGCCAATACATCATATTTATTCCTCAGTTTATTATAGTATAGATATATAAATGACTTACCGATGAATATAATGAGCGCGAGCACGCCGAACGTTGCGTGCGCGCGCGCGTTGATGTCGGGGTGTCGCGACTGGTAGATCTTGACCATGCACAGCACCGCCGTCACGTACATGAACGACGTGTCTGACACGGGCAAGACAACGACAACATCGATAAAATGAGAGAGAGGGGACATGAAACGCGGCATGAAAAGCCTGATTGTTGACTAAGCAGCGAGTATTATTGCCCTAAAGAATGGAATAGAATAGACATGTTTTTTATTCAAATAATTTTTTTTACAAGTGCTTTTGAATCGTCGATGAGTCTACCACTGGTTCGGAATGCCCTTCCTGCCGAGAAGAACCAGCAAGAAACTTAGCGGTTGCTCTTTTCAAAACAAGTTTATAATTCATTAGAATAAATATTATCCTATATATGCAGTGTTTCCACAATGAGTTCCACAAAAGCACACCTAATTATAATTCAACACATGTTAAGACGGGCAGACAGAAAGTAGCCCCTTTCCCGCCGGTGGCACCCGTTCACGAGCATGACGCATGATCCAGCCATTGCTTCGCTCAAACATATTTGAGGGAACGTAACAACCCGCATCACAGCCCATGCGTACAGCAGCCCGAAGTGTTGCGGGATGCCCAGCTCTCTCTGTTGAGACAGAGGGGCGAAGTCTCACCGAACTGGAAGTTCATGCTATTGGGGCACACGTGGTAGGCGGCGGACAGCAAGCCCTCACTCACGAGCGCGATGCCCATCACGTACAGCAGCCCGAAGTGCTGCGGGATGCTCAGCTCTCTCTGTTGAGACAGAGGGGCGAAGTCTCACCGAACTGGAAGTTCATGCTGTTGGGGCACACGTGGTAGGCGGCGGACAGCAAGCCCTCGCTCACGAGCGCGATGTCCATCGCGTACAGCAGCCCGAAGTGCTGCGGGATGCCCAGCTCTCTCTGTTGAGACAGAGGGGCGAAGTCTCACCGAACTGGAAGTTCATGCTGTTGGGGCACACGTGGTAGGCGGCGGACAGCAAGCCCTCGCTCACGAGCGCGATGTCCATCGCGTACAGCAGCCCGAAGTGCTGCGGGATGCCCAGCTCTCTCTGTTGAGACAGAGGAGCGAAGTCTCACCGAACTGGAAGTTCATGCTGTTGGGGCACACATGGTAGGCGGCGGACAGCAAGCCCTCGCTCACGAGCGCGATGCCCATCGCGTACAGCAGCCCGAAGTGCTGCGGGATGCCCAGCTCTCTCTGTTGAGACAGTAAGAGGAGCGAAGTCTCACCGAACTGGAAGTTCATGCTGTTGGGGCACACGTGGTAGGCGGCGGACAGCAAGCCCTCGCTCACGAGCGCGATGTCCATCGCGTACAGCAGCCCGAAGTGCTGCGGAATGCCCAGCTCTCTCTGTTGAGACAGAGGGGCGAAGTCTCACCGAACTGGAAGTTCATGCTGTTGGGGCACACGTGGTAGGCGGCGGAGAGCAAGCCCTCGCTCACGAGCGCGATGTCCATCGCGTACAGCAGCCCGAAGTGCTGCGGGATACCCAGCTCTCTCTGTTGAGACAGAGGAGCGAAGTCTCACCGAACTGGAAGTTCATGCTGTTGGGGCACACGTGGTAGGCGGCGGACAGCAAGCCCTCGCTCACGAGCGCGATGCCCATCGCGTACAGCAGCCCGAAGTGCTGCGGGATGCCCAGCTCTCTCTGTTGAGACAGTAAGAGGAGTTACTGAACCTGCGACTTAGAGTCACATGTTAGTTAAGAGTACTATTACATTTCGCATCCCACTCTCTCAGCACATTCTAATATTTTCAATGAACTTAAAAATCTCAGATACTTTTGACAAAATGCGGCCAATTATTATCTTCGACAATTAAATTACGGACATTTTAAACATATTTTTATCCTCATATACCTAGTTTTTGATAGAGAATAAGAGCGATAAAAGTTAATAGTAGTTTTCGCCCTTTTACTGTCAATATTAATTTGTCTATGTTTGTCTATGTCAAACGTCACTGTCATATAATGTGAATATTAGCTGGTCTCTTGGTTAGAAACTCCCAGCTACAACCGACCATTCTCTATACAGTGTCTCTTCCATTCCACACGACATTGGCGGAGTAAATCGTGCCCATTTGGTGCTACTGCACGCCACAAACGAAAATTGAATTAGGACTGTCATGTCGGCACTCTAACCTCCACGTCATTATTGTCTGTCGTTTGTTTTTAAATAAACACGCCGTGTATTAAATAAATAAAGAACCCCAAGTATTGTAACACTGTGTTGGGAAACAAACAGAATATAATATATTGATGTGAAACATCTATAGCGACGGGTCAGACAGACTTGCCACGCCAACAGTATGTAATAGTATGTATGTATGTAGTACGAAACAGTGTTGTTTACTACGGTACACCTAACATGTGTCTTACTTAAAAGAAACAATTTTAACAATAAAATATGTCTGATAGTTTAGAAAGAGTGTGCATTTATGTGTGTACTAAGCTCGAAATTACCATTAAAAAATTATTTCGACGTTTCACATCTGACAGGCGTCCCGCGACGGCTCACAATTTTTAAGCTATTGCATAGCTTTTATCGCGGGCTTTGAGCGCGGCGACCTAATCAAGAAATTCCGTAACGAAAATAAACCTAACACCCAGTCGTTTCAGTTCGGCAGACTTCGGCACGGTGTTTGTGTGCGTGCGACTAGAAAATGCTATGCAATAGCTTTACCGCGGCAGTCCCCGAGTGCCACACGTATTTTTTTTTCTTATCTTCTTATAGCGCCTGCATGAGATGTGTGTCGTGGAGAGTAGTGCGTGTTCGTGTGGGCAGGTGGAGGAAGACCTCCACCATGTCCTGTGGGAATGCGAGTTGTATGGGGATCTCCGGCTCAACCTGCTGGATGGGGTCGTTCGCCGGGAGGAGGGTCCAGTCTTTTACCAGGATCTCGTCTCTTCGGAAGAAAGCTTCGGCAAGCTGCGGGAGTTCGCGCACCGATGGCACAATAGGCGGAACAGCTTGGCTCCGTGATTGCGGACCGCAAAGTGGTGTTCGGACTCGGACTGCTAGGCACGGGGGAGTCCATGTATGTTTTGTAATCGTCTGCCCCAGAAAGGGGAGAAAGACACATAGGAACAAGAATCAGAGAAAAAAGAACTTGTAGGGAGTCAAGAAGGCGCACCGGGAAACACGCCAAGAGCAAGTACCGGGCGCCCTCCCAGTGTTTCGGCCCATATAACCGCGAGGTTGGAGGGGCCATGGGAGGTGGCGGGTTATCTTCTTATTCACTAACATTTTTTCATCAAGCACACCTGAGCGGCGGGTTTCCTCCTGTGCCGCTGGTGGCGGCGCCACACCTGCGCCAGGAACAGCGCGCCCAGCAGCACGTAGCCCAGGTTGGAGTACACGTGGTTGAAGTCCGACAGCGCCGCCAGCGGGTGCGCGCACAGGAAGTTGAAGTAGCACAGGTCCTGGTTGCCCGACTGGTTCAGCAACTGATAAAGGACAACATTCGTTCACTACTAAAACAACCTTGCGGTATATGTACTACGTAATTTCACAAAAATTAATACGGCAACGAATGTATGTATGTTCTGTCGAAATGCGAAAGTATATTTGTTTGTTGGTTTGTCCTTCAATCACGCTGCAACGGAGCTACGGATCGGCGTGATTTTTTGCATGGATATAGATGAGGACCAGAGGTGCGATTGTCTAAAAATTGCCGATCAAAATCTTATTCATTTCATGGCATTAGCGTCAAAGTAAAATATTCCTTGACGGTATTGATTTAAAGTCACAAATTCAGTACAACCGATTCTAACATGGAGCTTTACGGAGCGTATCGTACATATCTAAACGTATGAGAATGCATACACGAAATTGTGCTCTAATTTAATGTTGTTATGGTTTATTTTACTTTGACGCTAATGCCATGGAATTAATAAGATTTTGATCGTCAACTTTTAGACAGTCGGGGGGCTGGAGTGACAAAGGCTAGTTTTTATAACAAAACAGAAAAAGTTCCCGCAGGATTTTTACTACTCAACTGACAAAAACTATGGTGGTACAATTCTCACCCGCTGGTAGGTGACGACGAGCTGCACGACGGGCAACGTGTAGAACACGGCCACGGTGAGCACGTTCCACAGGTACATCTTGGAGCGCGCCTGCAGCACGCGCGGACGACATCTGCCACAGTATAGCACATCTACCAAGCCATGCGGCAGTGATAGCCTAGTGGCCTCTGACATTTCGGAGTTAAGTGCGTTTAAGGTTACGGGTCTGCCCGCGAAATTCAAATTTAATTTGGTTTTTCGCAATTTGTTAACTAATACGACAAAGTAGACTTATGGAATTCTAATTGCAACGATGGCAGTATCATCTTCACAGTTTTACATAAAAATCTTTACTTGACAGTGTCCCATTTAAGAAATTAGTCAGAATATCAACTAATTTGTGAGTAACTCAAGTCCAACTCGATATTCTGACTAATTTCTTTAACTGTACTTTGAATCTAAATCTACGCCGCAGCCCGCAACAGAGCTATGGATCGACGTGATTTGAGTGACATATAGGCTTCTTTTTATGTCGGATAAACAAAGGGTTCAAAAACAAACGTAAATTCCACGCGGATGAAGTCGCGAGTAAAAATCTAAATTACATTGTTATAATATAAGGTACCTGGCCAGACTAGCGACACAAAGTCTCCCGCCGTTGGGATACACGTCGGTCCCTTCGTCGTGTGAGGACTGATCCGACTCCGTGTCCGACGACGAACTGCCGCCTGGCGAACAAAGGGGCATAATATTATGACATATCAGAGGTGCGATTGTCAACCGATCATAATCTTATTCATTTCATGACATTAGCGTCAAAGTAAAATATTCCTTGACTGTATTGATTTAAAGTCACAAATTCAGTACAACCGATTCTAACATGAGCGTATCGTACATACCTAAACGAATGAGAATGCATACACGAAATTGAGCTCTAATTTAATTCTGTTATGGTTTATTTTACTTTGACGCTAATGCCATGAAATGAATAAGATTTTGATCGGCAACTTTTACACAATCGGGGGGCAGATCAGGAACAAAACTCTTTTATTCATCATATGTATGACGTCATTTTAGACCGCCAAGAAAACTGTCTTCCAACCAACAAGCATATACTAAATACAATAAGTTTCGTTTTTTAGTTCAGTTATAGGCTTTTGGGGATGCGTTAAAAAGGGCTTAAAATAGCCTTAAATATTAACTGTTTCCAATATTCACCTTTATGTTCCCCGTCGCCGCAATCCTGTGAACTGCTGCCGCTCCCGTCGTTGATGACGTGTCGTCTGCGACGCGGCGTGGACGCGTGCACGTTTTCATTGTTGTGTGGGGTCACGGGCGCGATCAGAGAGTCTGTTAATAATCATTGTAAAAATTAACATACTTCAAAAAAGGAGGAGGTTCTCAATTCGTCGGAATCTTTTGTTTATATATTTTTTATGTATGTTCACCGATTACGCGAAGACGCCTGAACCGATTTGGTAAATTCTTTTTTTTTTTCAAAGGGTCGAGCGATTTTTAAAATATCAACAATAAATCATATATTTTGTGTAGTGTGTGTGTAATGTAGTAAAGCGGGAGTTTGAAGTCTTGTAGGGAAGGTTAGCGTATAAAAAACGCGAACCGAAGATGCTTAAAAATGCAACTCGATCGCTGCGACTGGAGTTTGTTGTGTGCCCACGTTAGCGTTCGGGCGTGGAATCGAGCTTCCGAATAGTGACTCAAAAGTAAATACGCCGATCGCTGCCGCTAAAAGTAGCCAGCTGCCCTCTCGTCGACAGGAAGAACGCTAGCGCAGCCCCCGCAGCTATTATGTACTCCTGGCACATTATCAGTATGTTTCCAGCTTAGCATCTCACCTCCATCGCCCTCATGATTCTGTCGCGTCCTCTGGCACAGGATGGCCAGTATGAACGCCACGTAGAACGACAGGAAGAACGCTAGCGCAGCCGCTGCAGCTATTATGTACTCCTGGTACTAATATTATGTATAAAGATCACTGAAACTGCATTATCAGTATGTTCCCAGCCTAGGATCTCACCTCCATCGCCGTCATGATTCTGTCGCGTCCTCTGGCACAGGATGGCCAGTATGAACGCCACGTAGAACGACAGGAAGAACGCTAGCGCAGCCCCGCAGCTATTCTGTTCTCCTGGTACTAATATTATGTATAAATACCACTGAAACTGCATTATCAGTATGTTCCCAGCCTAGGATCTCACCTCCATCGCCGTCATGATTCTGTCGCGTCCTCTGGCACAGGATGGCCAGTATGAACGCCACGTAGAAGGACAGGAAGAACGCTAGCGCAGCCCCCGCAGCTATTATGTACTCCTGGTACATTATCAGTATGTTTCCAACCAAGCATCTCACCTCCATCGCCGTCATGATTCTGTCGCGTCCTCTGGCACAGGATGGCCAGTATGAACGCCACGTAGATGGACAGGAAGAACGCTAGCTCAGCCCCCGCAGCTATTATGTACTTCTGGTACTAATATGTAAAAAGAAACTGCATTATCAGTATGCTTCCAGCCTAGCATCTCACCTCCATCGCCGTCATGATTCTGTCGCGTCCTCTGGCACAGGATGTCCGGTATGAACGCCACGTAGAAGGACAGGAAGAACGCTAGCGCAGCCCCCGCAGCTATTATGTACTCCTGGTACTAATATGTAAAAAGAAACTGCATTATCAGTATGTTTCCAGCCTAGCATCTCACCTCCATCGCCATCATGATTCTGTCGCGTCCTCTGGCACAGGATGGCCAGTATGAACGCCACGTAGAACGATAGGAAGAACGCTAGCGCAGCCCCCGCAGCTATTATGTACTCCTGGTACTAATATTATGTGTAAAGATCACTGAAACTGCATTATCAGTATGTTTCCAACCAAGCATCTCACCTCCATCGCCGTCATGATTCTGTCGCGTCCTCTGGCACAGGATGGCCAGTATGAACGCCACTATGAACGACAGGAAGAACGCTAGCGCAGCCCCCGCAGCTATTATGTACTCCTGGTAATAATATTATGTGTAAAGATCACTGAAACTGCATTATCAGTATGTTTCCAACCAAGCATCTCACCTCCATCGCCGTCATGATTCTGTCGCGTCCTCTGGCACAGGATGGCCAGTATGAACGCCACTATGAACGACAGGAAGAACGCTAGCGCAGCCCCCGCAGCTATTATGTACTCCTGGTACTAATATTATGTGTAAAGATCACTGAAACTGCATTATCAGTATGTTTCCAACCAAGCATCTCACCTCCATCACCGTCATGATTCTGTCGCGTCCTCTGGCACAGGATGGCCAGTATGAACGCCACTATGAACGACAGGAAGAACGCTAGCGCAGCCCCCGCAGCTATTATGTACTCCTGGTACTAATATTATGTATAAAGATCACTGAAACTGCATTATCAGTATGTTCCCAGCCTAGCATCTCACCTCCATCGCCGTCATGATTCTGTCGCGTCCTCTGGCACAGGATGGCCAGTATGAACGCCACGTAGAACGATAGGAAGAACGCTAGCGCAGCCCCAGCAGCTATTATGTACTCCTGGTACGATATTGTCTGGATCACTTTGAAACTGTGAAAAATTACACAATTTGACTATGACTTGAGCAATGATAGCCTAGCGGTTAGGACTGCGTTCTCCTTTTCGGGGGTCACAGGTTCAACCCTGGGCACGCACCTCTGACTTTTCGGAATTATGTGCGCTTAAGCAATTAAATATTACGCTTCAACGGTGAAAGAAAACATCGCGAGGAAACCTGCACGCCTGAACTCTCCATAATGTTCTCAAAGGTAACAAAAACAACATATTGTTATTTTTTTTAAGTGTAAGAATTTTTCCGTCGCGACCCTTGTGAGTTGCCTTCGTTTATTACAAACGTTACGTCATAGGTTTGGTGGCGTAGCGGCTAAACGAAGGAGTGACACTATCGGTTCGGGGGTTCGAATCCTGACTTCAGATTATTATTTTTATAATTTTTATTTTATTTATTTTTATTATTAATTTATTATCAAAAGGAACTACCGAGTGCTCCACGACACTCACGCATTTTTGACGTGATAACGTCTTATAAATCGATGAACACCGCCTGCACGCACGAAAAAGTGTCACGTTCCGCCTGCGCCTGAGCGTGCAAGCGAGAGCGCGGAACAAGCGATAGAGATGCACGATCGGCCCAAGCGTTGGCACTTGGCGTTGTCTTGTTTTTAGAGAAAATTGTAATTTTCAATTAACTCCTTTGTATTTTGTATAAAATATCGATAAGTCACTGATAATAATTCAATTCAATTCATAAAAAGTATGCAATTTTTCATCAATGTTTCTTTATGACGTTATCACGTAAAACTATCGTCCGTAAACCGACCTAACAGAAAAGCAATTTTTTTTTGTTTTTTATGTTTTTTTACTTATTATCAACTCACCTAAACCTCTTGACTCTGCCGTCACTAGTGCCCACACTGACGGTGTCCTCCCAGCCGAAATACTGAGCCATCTTCGGTAAGGTTCTGTTTGTCGCGACGCTCCCGGTGCAATCGTCGTCCGAAGTCTTTACTATGAAGACTATGTAGAAACCCAGAGGGAACGTGTCTTGCTGCAATTTTATTTATAAAATTGGTTACGTTTTGGACAATTGTATATGCAACAAGCTGATACCTGCGACTTTGATTTTCCTGAATAAAAAGTACCCTATGTCACTCTCCAAGCCCTCAACTATCCATGCAATCCATGGAAAAAATCGCGTCTCTGTCGAGGCGAGATTGAAGGACAAACCAACACTCTTTCGCATATTTTTTAATATTAGAAAAGATTTACCGTCAGTGTGATACCACCGCGCCTCGTCATAGTCAAATAGTAGCCGTCATATAAAATATCCCTTTCGTTGTCGAACACTGGACACTGGAATGAAACAAATATTTAGTTGTATGGGTAAAGCTTTCGACCCTGATCTTATTACATAAATATAAATAACAAAGAAGAAGAAACGCTTTTAGTTCAACGTTTTTGAAACTAACCGCTAAGGTGTGGAAGGCCCGTCCGGCGTTTTCTGCCACTTATTCGGTTGGTAACGCGAACGCGTTCCAAATTATCTTTAAAATGATATACCGCAACCCTATGTAACGCTATAAAAATATTTTACTTCGCATTTGCTTCTATGAAAGCCGCAGGGCGCCTGAAGGCCATCGGTTTACATATTATGTTTAAATTTGAAGATATTAGTTTCAGTAATTCAGAAGTTATAAGGCTCTGACAGACAGACGGACGGACAAGTGCAAATTCACTCAAGTAGACTCAGAGACCTTCGCTTCACTCGGTCAATTAGAGTATCTTCGGCAAGGCAAAAGTGAATAGACATCTTCTAGGCAAGTGTGCTCCAAACTAGACATCAGACATCAGAGCTTTCCATCAATGATTGTCGATCGAACGCAAGCAACAAAAAAAAGAAAGAAAGAAAGTATAGTTTTATTTGCTTGACTTGAACATGGGTACAAAATAAATACAATGCATGATATTGTAAGCTCCAACATATTATGCCTTTTCGGGGAGCAAATGTTATAATTTATGATCTCTATTTCATCAATAAATAAAAAAATATTACACAGTTAAAAAAAAAAAAAAATTTGTCAATTTTTTTTTCAAATAAATAATTTCCAAAAGATGTCAGTCATGTCTGAACTTCCTGATGGTAAATTATTGTGAATGCGACTGATGATGATGAAGACTTCAAAATAATGACTGCTTACCGAAAAGTTCTGTATAGACACAACCGCGCAAATGTCGTCGTCAGATTCGATCATGAGTATAACGCTGCGCGGCTTGGACATCCAGCCGTTGTCTTGCCGGATGTTGCTTCTCACGAAATACCTTTGAAATTATATAGACAAAGATATAAAAATATTGTGAGCCGTCACGGGACGCCTGGCAGATGTGAAACATCGAAATTATATTGTACAGGTAATACCGAGCTTATTGCAAGCCTGATGCAAATACCGAGCCTGATGCAATTACTGCGGAAACGCTGAGACTTATAGGCGATAGAGGGATTGACATTCTACAGGAAATCTGCAACCATATTTGGCACTCTGGGGAATGGCCCGACGACTGGACTAACTCAGTCATATTACCTCTCCACAAGAAAGGATCCACAAAGAAATGTGACAACTACAGGACATTGTCTTTAATCTCCCACGCAAGTAAAGTCATGCTACACATCATTAACAACCGCCTTCGCCACTTTTTGGACTGGCAAATTCCAGAAGAACAAGCAGGCTTTGTTAAGGGCAGGGGTACCCGCGAACAGATACTCAACATCAGACAGATCATAGAGAAGAGCTATGAATTTGACAATCCTGTCATCATCTGTTTCGTGGACTACAGCAAAGCTTTTGACTGTGTTGATTGGACCTGTCTGTGGAAGGTACTATCAGAACTGGGCGTACCTTTACATCTTGTGGTACTATTACAAACCCTATACAAAAACAGCCGAGGTTCCGTTAGAATAGATAAGACCATGTCAAACCCATTTCATTTCCAAAAAGGCGTGCGTCAGGGATGCATTTTGTCACCCATACTTTTTAATGTTTATGGAGAGTACATAATCCGTCGCACATGTGAAGCTTGGGATGGGGGCATAAACATTAGTGGCACCAAAATTACTAACTTACGGTACGCTGGCGACACTACACTTTTGGCGTCCAATGAAGCAGAAATGGTGACCCTCCTTGGCAAATTGGAAAATGAAAGTAAGAAACTTGGTCTTTCTATCAATCCATCTAAATCGAAGATCATGATTGTGGATCGAAGTGGCAAACTTGAACTCACGGGAGCACTCAAGCTAGAAGTGGTTACCAGCTTTACCTATCTAGGCTCATGTATCACCAACAATGGATCTTGTGAACCAGAGGTGCGCAGACGCATTGGTATGGCAAAGAACGCCATGTCCCAGCTATCAAAGATCTGGAGTAGCAGGAGCATATAAATACGCACCAAGCAAAGACTGGTAAATGCGCTGGTTTTTTCCATATTTTTATACGGTTCTGAAACATGGACTATTCGGGCTACAGACCGCAAACGCATTGATGCCTTCGAGATGTGGTGCTGGAGGAAGATGCTTAAGATACCCTGGACTGCATTCAGAACCAACGCATCTATATTGAAAGGGCTTAATATAAAAACCAGGCTGTCGACTATATGTCTCAGGCGCACCTTGGAATACTTCGGACACATTGCCCGCCGTAGCCCTGGAAACTTAGAAAAACTACTGGTCACGGGCAAGGTGGAAGGGAAGAGTCCAAGAGGACGTAGCCCCATGCGTTGGTCCGATCAGATCCGCACTGCACTCGGAACTTCGTTCCACGCCGCTCTACACAGTGCCGAGAACAGAACCACCTGGAGAAACATCGTACGGGAGAAGGTGATCCATGCAAAGGATCGCGACCCTCAGTAATGAGGACAACGATGCAGAGAGAGAATACCGAGCTTAGTACACACATAAATGCACACTTTCTAAACTACAGTTTTTACAATTCACGAAGGCGAGTGAGCTTTACTTGTGGTTACTTCGTGTACATGCACATTGCATAAGTGTGCGTGCCTGTCAAAGCCTAGGTGGGAGCGGGCAGGCGCGAACATTGCGCTCGCTCACACTTATACAGATACGACACACACACAACCATAAGTCAGTCGCCCTCGTGAATTGCAAGAACTATATCAATATCAGACATATTTTATTGTTAAATTATTTCTTTTAAGTAAGACACAGGTTAGGGGCCATCCATAAATTACGTCACACAAATTTTATGGTTTTTTGACCCCTCCCCCCGTCCTTGTCACAGGTGGTCACACTTGTGAAACCCCCTCCCCCCTAGTGTGACGTCACATATTTTTCAATTTTATATTTCAGAAGTACTTAATTTTTTTTTAACTAGATTTACTACTTATTACATTTATTTTAAGTATTTATTTAATTTAATTTAATTACAACAGCAAATTTTCCAAATTTTTTTTTATTTAAATCAAAAATAATCTTTAATAGAATTAAAATAAAGTCAAATATTTTAGATAATGGAGATACTAGTAGGTACCTACATAATATTTTAAAGTTTTTGGTTAACATATAAACATTGCGTTTTAGTATTTTAGATTTCAACATGTGACGTCACATAATCTTTTACCCCCCTATCCCTTGTCACACAATGTCACATTTTATTGGCCCCCTCCCCCCCACTAAACGTGTGACGTAATTTATGGATGGCCCCTTACGTGTACCGTGGTAAACAACACTGTTTCGTACTACATACATAGATACTACATACACAAAAAATCGTCCCCACCCAAAAACAGATTTCAAACTTATATCAGTTATTACATCATAACAGCCTGATGATTGTTTACTATGACGACAACCGCCGTAAATTTGGGGTTTTCATGTAAATCGAGTTAGAATTATGTATTTATTTATTTATTTTTCAGTGAATTTTTTTGAATACCAGTTTAGTAGCTTACAATTATAAAACGAACATACAGGAGCATTAACCAACTAGAAAAAAGCTATTAGACGCAGATGCGTTCCCGAGCGCTGCCCGCGCGCCCTCTGACGACCTCCCGCCCTTTCGTCGTCGGTGCATGCGCGCGCGTACTTCATCATGCGTACATTCTTTTGTATTGAGGGGCTATAACGATCCTAAATTGTTTGAGTCGTACGAGTGGGATAGAGCTATATATTTTGCAGTGCTAGGAAAGAGATGGAAATTATGGATTCAGGGGTCGGGAATTGAAAAAAAAACTTTAAAATTGATTTAAAAAATTATGGATGCCAATAATAATCAAAAAATTTTTCTCACCGCTTTTAGTAATTATTTATATCAACACAAATTAAAAAAATAGCAGGAAAAAACCTACCGTTACTGTTTAAACAAGGTTTAAACCTAAAAACTAAGGAGATTATTGGATCAAAGTTTGGGAAAACTTTCTATCGAGATTTTTTTTTCCAATCGTGTTTCTATCTCTAAGCGAATTTAATTAAGATACTTACCCAAATTACATATTGTATTGAAATTATTCAAATTGGAATTATAGTTTTCAATTTGTATACCTCACAGAGCTCACCGAGAATTGCCTGTCGCATGCTTCTAGCCACTTAAACCTCCAATTGTTTTCGGATTGAAAATGATTATTTATTAGTCTTTTTATGGGACGTCACAATTATATTAAAAATAGAGCCACTTCTATTGGGGAATGGGGACAGTGCCCTTTGGCAAGGAAAAAGCTTGCTTCCTAAGAAAAGGACATAGTCTACTTTTGTAGCGGCAAATCATAACCTTCGTACGCTTTTCAGCTAGTTTCTAAACAAAACAAAAATCTACCCACCTTTCTAACGTTTTCTGCTCCTCAAAATCCAAATCATTGTTACAAATATACTTTTTCTTTATACTCTGCGAGGTCACGTCGACCATTTTGTTGGGTCCCTGGTCGAAGGGATAGAAGTAGTATCTGGGCTGACTCGGGGTGCTTGTTAGATTGGTCACAGAGTTGAGGGTCACATAGAAGTCTTGCACTGTTTCCACTTTGATTGTGACCTTTATGGGGTCAGGTGAGGACGAGGTCAAGTGGACTATCGGCGTGTTTAGTGAGGGTATGTCTATAACAAAAGAAAATGGTAGGTTAAGTTAAATTAATGGTTTAAATAATAAAAGTACAATTTTTTATGAAGCGCGGTTCAAAATATGTATGCTTCAATTTAAAGGGTGTAACGGACATCCTAATGAAGACCGCAGGGCCAGTACATGATTTTGAGTCGCACAACGTTGCAATGTATCATCGATATTTTCATGACTTCGACCATATGTGTTATGTTTAAATTTTTAACGATTATTATTAATCACAATCTGGTATAGCGCGATCAGTTTTTTATCAAAGTTCAAAGCAGTTCATGACTCTAAGCCCCTACCTACACCAAAGTACAAATTGCCGCTTGCAGCAGTAGGTATCGGCGTTCGGGCGAAAACACATCCAAGCGATGCGGCGCCGCAACGCGGAAATCGACGTTCTGCTCCCAAACAACACCTACGGGCGTCCGCCGCCGGCGACTTCCGCATTGCGGCGCCGCACCGCTTGAATGTGTTTTCGTCCTTCGTTGATCGTTGATACTTGATTGATACATTGCGTGCTCAAAAATTACATTATCGATAACCTTAAAATTTATTAATTGCACTATCGGTAAGTTTTCGAGATAGGTAAGTGACATTTGTCACTTCATTACACCTCTTCACAAAGTTTTCGTTGGCATGTCCCTTAAACCCTATCTGTCTATGGGTATAGCATTATTTCTCATATAATATCTAGGATAGGTTAGCAAATTAATTTATGTAATTATTCTTATTGTATGCAGGTTAAGTAATTGTTAAGCATGTTGTGATAGTCTATAGTTGAGCATTTAATCAAGTGACTCTCATAAGTTGGTTATTTAATTATAAATGTACTAGCTGATGCCCGCGACTTCGTCTGCGTGAATTTAGTTTTTAAAATGCCTCGGGATCTCTTTGATTTTGCGGGATAAAAAGTAGCCTGTCACTCTCCAGGTCAACTATAGGTATCCTTGCAAAAAATCACGTCGATTCGTAGCTCTGTTCGGGCGTGATTGAAGGAAAAACCATCACACTTTCGCATTTATAATATTTCACATATTATAAGGTGCAAGTGCATATAGTTGACGTGGTTTTTTACACAGGTAATGTTGAGGACCTGGAAAATAACACAGGCTACTTTTTGTCCCGGGAACATACATTTAAACGACCGCGCTACTACAAAGTATATATAATTTATTGTTGATTTTTCGATAAAATTTAAATGGGACCACCTGGGACCCTTTGAAACAAAAAATAATTTTCCAAATCGGTTCAGGTGTCGTCGAGTAATCGGTGAACATACATAAAAAAGATTCCGTTAAATTGAGATCCTCCTCCTTTTTTGAAGTCGGTTAAAATAATAATAAAAATTAGTTTAAATTCAACGAAGTTATGGAGTAAAACAGTCAAAATAGTTCAACCCCTATCTCAGAGAACATACATCCATCCATCCATACATCCCTATACTACATCTACACAAACATACATCCGTATACAATACAATATACATCCATCCTCACAAACTTAACACTAACTTAACAACATTAATAATATTAGTGGGATAAGTAGGATCGAATATAGTTAATGTAGTTATTGGAGGGGGAGGATACAAACATACATCCATACATGCATACACACATAGATATGTACATACATGCATGCATACATACATACATACAATATACATACATACACACACACACACACATACATACATACATGCATGCATACATATATACATACATACACGCATGCATACATACAAACATGCATACACACATACATACATACATACATACATACATACATACATACATGTATGCATGCATGCATATCACCGCATAATTTAAGGATAAATATGTGAAAAGTAGGGAGCAGGTATCCCGCGGGAACTGTTTGTTTTCCCGGGATAAAAAGTAGCCGTTGTTACTTTTCAGTTCCTCAACTATGCCTATCCCAAAAATCACGTCAATATGTAACTCCCTTGGCACATAATTGAAGGATAAATATGTGAAAAGTAGCATACTAATATCCCGCGGGAACTGTTTGTTTTCCCGGGTTTAAAAGTAGCCTTTGTCACTATTCAAGTCCTCAACTATGCCTATCCAATAAACCACGTCAATCTGTAACTCCGTTGGCGCATAATTGAAGGATAAATATGTGAAAAGTAGAATACTAATATCCTGCTGGAACTGTTTGTTTTCCCGGGATAAAAAGTAGCCTTTGTCACTTTTCAGGCCCTTAATTTTACCTATACAAAAAAAACACGTTAATATAAATTATATTAACGTGTTTTTTTTGAAGGAATTTTGAAGGACAAATGCGTAAAAAATAGCGATGCTATCCCGCAGGAACTGTTTGCTTTTCCGGGATAAAAAGTAGCCTATGTGCTATTCCAGACTATAATCTATGTCTGTGCCAAATTTCAGCAAAATCGGTTCATTAGTTGTCGCGTTAAAGAGTAACAAACATCCATCCATCCATCCAAACATCCATACATCCTCACAAACTTTCGCATTTATAATATTAATAGGAAATAATAGGATTATTGTATCAACTGTTGGCTTTTCTAAATAAATAAATAAATAAATAAATTTCAGCAAATATAACATAGCGGTAATAATGGCCTAATAGTTAAGACTTCGGTCCCCTTTTCGAATCCCAGGCACGCACCTCTAAACGTTTCGGCGTTAAGTACGTGTCTAAGCAAATGTGCGTTCACCTTAATAATCAAGAAATACCCTACAAAAATAAAATAAAGCAAAATATACATGAAAAATAATATATAAAAGAATAGGTATTTACGTATTAAAGGACCACAGTAGACGGTGATCCGTTTCCCACTTACTAAGAAAGCGTGAACAAAAGACATAAAGCGTTAGGAAAACATACCGCTATATATATACATACGAATACAGAGCGAGTAGGGTTTGGGTCCCGGGACGTGTCGTGTCTCGAAGTCCCGGGACTTTTCGTAATTTTAGTTGTCTTCGAGTCCCGGGACTTTCGGGTCGAGACTCGAGACGAGACAAGATTGTCAAAATTGTTAATTATGACCTATGACGATTGTTAATTATGATGTAAATTTAAGTAAGAATTAGTATGATTTTTAACTAAGTTCGTTTTATAACTATAAGATTTATCTGCATATAAGTGAATCTGTGTGTGATTAAAATAAATAAACAAAGCAATTATTGAGACTGAAATTAAAGTTAAAGTTATTAAGATTTAGTTTTCTGTTTAAATGTTGATTTTTACAAAAAATTGTCTTTTTTAAATACGTTTCACCAGAAATTAACTCAATTAAAATTCTTCAAAAAAGGCTTACCCCTCTTTAAAAAAAAAACAACAAAAACATTTTTTCTTAAAAGTCTCGAAGTCCCGAGAATTCCCGGGACTTAGATTGAAGGCTGTCTCGTGTCGCGGGACTTTGAAATTGTCGGGAATTCCCAAACCCTAAGAGCGAGATACAGTCGCTGAGAAATATATCATACCAGAGATTAAGTACGAAGAAATAGATTGCTAACTCTTTAAAGTCAATGAATTTCTTAAATAACAAAATTGCATGGGAGAAATCGGCTTGGCATCCAGATGCCCACATGATACTATCTTATACAATAACTTATTACAATGTAATAGCTACATAATAATAAAGTTTTGTTTTAAAAAGTGCAGCTGTTTTCTTTTCTTGCAGGCTGTTTTCAGCAGAGTCTGCTTTTCGAACCGGTGGTAGAGTCATAACATGTCATAAGAGCCACACGTTGGCCTACGTGAAATATATTTTTTTTTAAACCAGTTTACTCTAAAAACTATCCTAGAAGCCGTCACTCGGATTGTAAGTTATATTTTGTTGAAATCGACGAAATATTGTATTTTATTGTTCTGGGTACCAATTGTCTAAAAGTTATTAGCGTCAAAGTAAAATAATCCTTGATTGTATTGATTTAAAGTTACAAATTCAGTACAACCGATTTTAACATGGAGTTTTATGGAGCGTGTCGTACATACCTAAACGTATAAGAATGCATACACTAAATTGAGCTCTAATTCAATGCTGTTATGGTTTATTTTACATTGACGCTTATGTCAGCTAATACGATTACGATCAATGGAATAAATTTAGACAATCGCACCTCTGATTCGTCACATTTATTTATTTCTGCGATAAAAATACAAAATTTTCATAAAAACCTTAGCGTAGTTGTTTTTTGAATTCTGGGATATGTAACATTTGAAAGACATAAAATCTACAATAATTCACGCGAGTTTCATTCTAACGTGTGACGTTAGCAATCTATATCCTTCTTTAACCAATCTCTGACCATACATATACAGTGCAACCTTAATATAACGTACCTCAATATAACGACTTCCTCGATTTAACAAATTCTTCGTAATCCCCTTGAATTGTTCATAAGAGTCAATGTAAAATATACCTTTACATTGCGAACATTTTTTGCGACAACCTCTTTATAAAGAATTTTAAACTATCAAGAAAAAGTGTAAATACCTCTAATTAACGAATTTTGTCAACCCAAAACCTTTATATAACGTTCCCACCAATGTATGACCCTTAATCCCATAATATGTGATTCATGTCGCGACAGGTTTCGACACGCTTGTACCTCTTTATAACAAATTTTAGACCAACCTAACAGTCAACATGACAAACCTCAGTTTATCGAATTATTTGATATAACGAATATTTACTTGGTCCCTTCCGATTTGTTATATCGAGGTTGTACTGTATAATGAAAATATGTATAATGAAAGTGATATCGTAACTCAGAAATTACTTAGCATACCATAAAACATCCCGTAAGAGTTCCTGCATCTAGAGTTTTTAAAAACCTATCTCCACGTGAAGTGTGAACTATGCCCTGGGCAAAAGCTAATACAGTTGAAACACTTACCACACGTGTCCTCATCTTCGGAGAATATGTTGTTGTGCGGGCACAGCGTGCGCGAGATGTTGGTGAATTGCTCCAACATGTCCAACGTTTGAACCAACATTGGCAGTTGCCACGAGAATACACCTGAGAACATTACAATTATTTTGAGACATAAAAAACCGCTTGCTATGCTATGCAACGTGGGCATACAAGCTCAAGACAAGGCTCGTGAGACCAATGGCAAAACAAAGTGGATCATTTAATTCCCTCCATACTATTAATAATTTCGTAGTTTAGTCTCCATTCCTTAAAATAGCCCTGCACCCACCCGGGATTATCGTACAGTGCAATTTATTGATGTATTGGAGGATAAAATCCGGTTGGTGTATTCAACGCCCTATTTAGATCAACTCTATCATGGAGCCTCTACGCGTTGGACCTATGTCTCCGCGCAAGCTTAAGATCCTGGCTTTGTACCCGTGAGAGTAGTACCACACATAAGGTGTTCCGATATACACTGCGAGCACTGCTCAGTGCTCTCACTGGTGAAAAATTCGTTATGTTATGGACTGCCAGTACACTGTCCCAGTCATCATCATTAGCAACCCATCAACAGCTCACTACTGAGCGCAGGTCTCCTCTCAGAGAAGGGTTATAGGGTTTTCCTTCACCGTTGAAGTAAGTGATATTTAATTGCTTAAACGCACTTGACTCCAAAAAGTCAGAGGTCGGACCCGGGATCGAACCTGCGCCCCCCGAATGGGAGACCACAGTCCTAACCACTAGGCTATCACTGCCGCAGTACCCTAGGGAAATGCAAGACGTCATAAATCGCCGCCATTTTTGTACTGTGAGCACTGGAGCTTTCGAGGTAAGGTGCTCTCAACACTTTGATCACGTGATCAAAAAAAACCAGCTCCTAGAGATATGCAAATATGGGGATGACAGTATACTGGACTGTGCTCTGTTTTAAACAGTAACAGTAACCAGTATCTAGAAAACTAAAAAGGAACGGCTTCACAGTTTTCACACACACCTTACAGTGGTCCAGTGTATTTCAGAACATACCCATATAAATGAACTATTAAGGTGGATTATACGAGTCTGCCCGCGAAATTCAAATTTAATTTGGTTTTTCCCATTTTGTAAACTAATACGACAAAGTAGGCTTATGACATTCTAATTGCGCCAGTAGAATTATCATCTTCACAGGTTTACATAAAAATCTTTACATGAAAGTGACCAGTTTAAGAAATTAATCAAAATACCTAGTTGGACGTGAGTTACTCACTAATTATTCAGTATTTTGTTTAATTTCTTAAACTAGTCACTTTCAAGTAGAGATTTTAATGTAAACCTGTGAAGATGATAATTCCACTGGCGCAATTAGAAGGCCATAAGCCTACTTTGTCGTATTAGTTTACAAATTGCGAAAAACCAAATTAAATTTGAATTTCGCGGGCAGACCCTTGTCTTCCACCTTAAGTATTAATGACATCACTAGTAGAGCAACAATTCCTTGGATTTATTTCTATTTGACGGCCGTCTAAGCGCGCTCACACGCGTTGTGAGTCTTGGTAGCGCTTTGTAAATACTTTCACAAATACCGTTTTGAATTCTAATAAAGGTTGACCTCTAATAAAGGTTTTTGAAGTGAAAAGTTCTTTAGGCGCGTTGAGCACTATTTTGGGTGAGCTCGTGACAGTGCGCTTTTCTTATTTGTTTTTAATTATTTTTTCTATGTACCCACCTTTCTGCTGCCTCGCAGTAATGAACACGGGGTACGTGCGATTTGCGAAATCGCTCGCAACCGTCACGCGGGCCGGCGTGTTCTGGCTTTTGGACTCCAGGAGGTCCTGTACACATAATTTTCATCAAATAACATGATTTTTAATCTTGTGGCGGATTGAAGCGAATGTATTATAATTGTTAAGATCTTAAATGTACTCAATCTGGCAAATAAATAATTTGAATTTGAATTTGAATTTATTTCTTTAAAATCGAATATCAGCCAAGCCGAAGTTGACTAGGGTCGTCCTATCCCCTCCAAATAAGCAGAAAGCTTGTGCTAGGGGTTGGTACGACAATAGTGAAACGGGTGGGGTTCTAACCTGCGACCTTTCAGTTTTCAGTCCGCACCTTTAACCGTTGGGCTTTATACAAAATTAAATAAACTCACCTATTTTCGTCAAGTTAAGGTGAACTAAACGGGTCTGACCGCGAAATTCTAATTTAATTTGGTTTTTCGCAATTTGTAAAATAATACGACAAAGGCTTATTATGGCATTCTAAGTGCGCCAATGGCAGTATCATTTTCACAGGTTTATATTAAAATCTTTAAAAGTTGGACACTTTTGAAGACAAAAGGACAAAAGTTTTAAGTGAGTTACTCATAAATTAGTCGATACTCGGACTAATTTCTTAAACAGATACACTTTCAAGTAAAGATTTTCATATAAACCTGTAAAGATGATACTGCCATTGGCGCAATTAGAATGTCATAAGCCTACTTTGTCGTATTTATTTAAAAATTGCGAAAAACCAAATTAAATTTAAATTTCGCGGGCAGACCCGTTTATGTCCTTTATTTTATCAAAATAAGAATTGTAAAATAACAATATTTTTACTATATTGAGGTCAATCTTATCGATATTGATAACTTATCGATATCCTTAGTCTTTACCTAATATTCAAGGTCAATCTTCTTAACTTATCGATATTCTACCTAATACTGAGGTCAATCTTCTTAACTTATCGATAACCTTACCTAATATTAAGCTCAATCTTCTTAACTTATCGATATCCTTACCTAATATTAAGGTCAATCTTCTTAACTTATCGATATCCTTACCTAATATTATACAGTGTAAGGGGCATGTTAACAAAACTGAAACCAGGGATTCAGTATAAGAATTTTTTCAGTATAAGAGAGTTGCTCAGCGTTGGAATTTTATCATCAATCTTTTTGTGACACTGACATTCTTTTTACAATAGGATACGCACGCGATCAGCTGTTTATTAAAAGTCTAAAGCACTCGGCCTAAGTACTTACAAAAATCCGCATACGACGCGCAGTAGGTAGTTCACGTGTAGGTATCGGCATTTGTTGTGCGAGATATGCTGTGTGCTTAAAAATTACAATAATAGTAGCCCAGCCCATTTTCAAGATGTCGCATTTGTAATTTCATTATTTAAGCAATTAGTGTAACCTATTCACAAAGTTTTCCTTAAGATAAAAAATATACTGCATATAAGGGACATGCCCTTATATGCAGCATATTTTTTATCTTTGGTTGGTTGTATCCTGTATATGAGCACAGTTCATATTTTTTTTATAATTTGTTGATATGTAAAACATTCAAAACTTACTCCTGCAAATTCCATAATATACTCTGTGTTTTTACTGACTTCCACTATGTAGGATTCATTGTATTTATAGCTGAAACAATAAAAAAGGATAATGTCAAGATAAGATTTATTTTTAAGTACCTATTAAATATAAATTATTTATGGCCCACATATAATTTCAACTACCTATATCATATATATGAAGCAGTGATAGCCTAGTGGTTAGGACTGTGGTCTCCTATTCGGGGGGGTCACAGGTTCGATCCCGGGTACGCACCTCTGACTTTTCAGAGTCAAGTGTGTTTTAAGCAATTAAATATCACTTGCTTCAACGGTGAAGGAAAACATCATGAGGAAACCTGCACACCTGAGAGTTCTTCATAATGTTCTCGAAGGTGTGTGAAGTCCGCCAATTCGCACTGGGCCAGCGTGGTGGACTATGGCCCATAACCCTTCTCTGAGAGGAGACCTGCGCTCAGTAGTAAGCCGTTGATGGGTTGCTAATGAATGATGATGATATCATATTAAACTTATCCAGTGACCCTGATCTCTTGCCTGTTGTCAGATTGCTGTTCATTGGTTCACGACAGTGAGGAAATAAAGTGCACATTGTTTGCACACACTTGTAATAATAATATCCTTTCCATCATAAATTCATAATGCACTTTCTAATTTGTACTTTTGTTAGTACAGGTACACTTTACACTTTACCAGCTATTGAAAATGCTTTTTTTATTTTATTCAAACAAGCCTGACAGCCATTGGCTGCAATTTCATGCGATGGTAAGTGACAATGCAGTCTAAGATTTTATTGGGCTAACTCAGTATGGCAGTTTTAATTTAACCCATAACCTTAATTAGGATCTACAAGTCATCATGACAGAATGTTAAATCCTTTGGTAGAAAATCTTTGACAGTAATGGTAATTGGTAACTAGCCACAGGCAGAGCCTCCCACCATACAAATGTTTATAGATTTAACAATGATTCAACAACAATCCACTTTCCGAACCAGTGGTAGAGTCATGACGTGTCATAAGAGCCACAGGTTGGCCTATGTGAAATAAATAATTTTGAATTAGAATTTGAATGTTTTTTGATAAGGCTCATAATAATTTATTTCAATGGTTCTATTTACCAAGTTTTGTTGGATTTGTTATAGTTAGCCCTCAGTAAGGGTTTGACTGTCTCTTGGCACTGAACAAATACTCTTCTTATTTTTATTTTTATTAAAGTGTTAACCTACACTTAAGGAAATATCAGAATAGATTTATAAACACATATCAAAAATTCCGCTGGCTTCGGAATTTTTGATGTGTTTATAAATTTATTCAAATACTCTTTGGTTTACACCAGGGATTCCCAAACTATTTTGGGCAAGAGACTCCTTTTCCAAAATGCACTGATACTGATACCTCAGACCCCCACAGCCAAATTAGTTTAAAAATCCTATCTCTAGTTTTTCTTATTGATACAAAATACTTACCAATTTAAAAACTTTGAGGTTGGTCAAGTGAGTAAACTTGACATCATTTTCTCATCAAAATTTAACAAAATAAATAGACATAAAATTCAGTAAATCCAAGTTTTTCATCTTGTACCAACTTGTGCTCTCGACTTGCTTATCGACTTGTTGAGCTTTTTAAAAGTAGGTCCAACTAAAATATTAGTTATTCTTATAACCAGTTGCTACATGTACACAACTTATACAGTATCTTGAAAGTTTCAAAGAAGAACTTGTGTTAATAAATATTTATAGACCTTGTCGACCCCCAAAATCAGTTTTTGTTAATGTTGACCTCTAGGAAACCGATTTCGACCCCAAGAGGTGCATATCGACCACTTTGGGAATCCCTGGTTTACACTTTACTAAAAATGAAGTGATTAGGTATAAATAGGTACCTACTCAGTGCTAGGTAGATAGTATGTACATGGTTACACTTAGAATCTAATCAAATACCTATTAGGTAAATATGTGCTTGTTAATATCAATAGGTTAACAAATAGACAATCAAGCATAATATCAAGAAAGGAAGAATTGCAAATTAATTTTAAAACAGTAATCAAAGGAAACTTACGTGTTATTATAATGAAATATTATTTCATCACGTATCCTAAGACTCAGACTGCACGGAAAGGGCAAGATAAATAATGTCCACCAAATCACCTCCATTTTAATTTGATTACACACATTTACTGTCTAATTTATAGTTCCATTAAAAATAATTAATTGAATAACTTTATTTTGGAATTTACGTACGGAAACAATCAAAGGAAAATCGTTTTTCTTTGGTTTTTCATTGACAAATGACCACAGAACAACATATCAAATGACAAGTGACAACTTTTTTGACAGTGTTACCAAACCATAGACAATAACGTAGTCGTAATTCCTAGTTCCATGCTTAATATATGTATTCGTAGTCGTAATTCCTAGTTCCATGTATATTTACTAGGAATGCGAGAACCAAGGCGAGAACGTATCCAAGTAGGTACTTCCTAGCTCCATGAATAGAATGCAATACCGCTGGGCCGGGCGGCGGCCAAAGAGAATGTAATCACTGGTTATATTCTCTTGGGTAATCACCGTAATCACTACGCGGCGGCGGCGCGGACCGAACCCATCATGTCAGACTGCTTGGAATTATTTGTCGGCAAGGCTGTTGAGCTCTGATTGCAGTTGATCTTTGGCTTTTTGCCAAACAGCACATGGCGCCGACAAAGTTGTTTCCGACTAGCAGCGTTCTAAAACCGCCGATAAATGGTACAGAGATGGAAGGAACAATATGGTGCTCACTCTATACCATGGAACTAGTAAAACGACTACATCTTGTACCTAATCTTAGGGTGCTCGAATAAGCTATGCCATAGCCGTCTCTACCAGGAGATAGAGACGGCTATGGCTATGCTCATAGGTACAAAGGTGGTTCTTACAAAGCATAGATAAATACAAACTTATTAAGTTATTTCGCGTGTTTTATTTAATATAATGTTCTCAATACGCTAAAAATGAATCTTCAATAAAATCTTTTTTACGTAATATGCCTATTGACTATGAACTTATAATAGGGAGGGCTGGTTCAAAGCTAAAATAAAATCATCAGTTAATCGAAACAAGCGCATTTATTAATAATCATGTTTTATTAGCAAATATACATTCACAGCTACCGACACCAACTTTGGTCAAATCTAAATTAAGTATTAACAATGGAAAATTAATGATTAACATTTTATGTTGCAAAAAAAAAATTACAGAAATACAAAATTTTCACAATATTATTTGGTTTCATAACCCTAATTTTCTATGTTGTACAAGAGTTACTAAATTGAAAAGACTAAAAATCTGGTTGACATTTTATAAAATAAAACTATAAGTATTCGAATTTGCAAAGCTTAAACAGCCCATTTGTGCATGTAAATTCATCTGTTTCCATGTAACACCCAAATACTTAGCAATAAAGATCTTATTAACTTTATCCTGTTAGCCTGTCAATTTAGTCAAAGTTTAGTGTACAACAGAACTCCTGTACTTACATATTTTTTTCTATTAGAGTAAATATTCATGCATGTCTACACTCAGAAAAAATAAAGATGAAAAATTCGTTTTAAAAAAATTTTTAAATTTATGGTAAGTTAAAAACAAGCCTTTTTCGAGACAATGCATATTATGCTTTGGGAAATTACACCAAAGAAAGACATGGTATTACAATAACATAGCTTCAAGCATTTATTTTATACACCGATTTTATAATATATTTTTTTATTTTATACAGTAACATATTTATGGAGGTTACTATCTTTCTTAATGATTCAGGAAAATACCTATTTTTTATATAATTTTGAATTTTTCATTACAATGTCTAAATAAGCCTAATTGTTTAAAACACACATATATTGAAACAACTAAATCTACAAAATTAATTTGTCAAAACACTAACTTTTCAATGGTGAAATACAAAAAAAGTAATAGAAGTTTGTATACAAAGTCTAAAGCCTCCATTTCACGTTGGCCCAATGCTCTCGGCGAATTCTATCGATGAACATTGTACTCAGGTACAAGTTCATTTGGCGTACCTATTGGCAATGAGTAAATTACCGCGCAGAGGCAATATTCTTATAGTCTTTAAATATTATGAAAAAATACTTTTTTTAATTAACACTAGTTAGAATTTTCAAAAAATGTAAAATTAAAATCGTGGAGCATACGGAACTTAAGCTCGTCAGTTGCCGGCCGAATCTAAGCCAATATGTCTACTGGTAACGCGTACGCGACAAGCTGCGAGTGGAAATGAACAACGCACCGTAGGTATACTTGTAGCAGTGTACGTAACACAGCACAGTGTTGTTGCATGAAGCCTTGTCTCTCGTCAGTTATTTACTCATGTGTCGGTTTTGACGCATACATCAGAATCGCCGAACGCGCTGAGTCAACATCAACAGGCGACTTCCTAACCAGAAAAAAATAAAAGCCATAGATTTGACCGTCACATTCCAACCATCATTCCATCATATAAAAATTAATATTAAAAAGATTTTAAAACAAAGCTTGAGATCCTAAAGACGTAAAGACAACCCACCAAGTAGGAAAGCCCTAATAATATTTTACACTATTTTCATTTTATCAATATTATATACGATTTTAGATGTGAAAGTGTCAACCTATCTTGACGAAAGTTAGCACAGAGGTAGCTTATATTCTGGAGATGAATTTTAAATCGTATTTCGGAAAATCAAGGGATTTCAAAAACCCAAATCAATTGTTGCCTTTGGAGGGACAGCATCCGTTCTCTATTTCTGACATTTCCATTGTCTATGGAAAACAATGGGAAGTTATGAACTGATAAACCCGCATTTCGTAATACAAAATGCATCTTTGACAGTTCTTAGTTAGCAACTTTCGATAGTCATCGAGTTAGAGAATAGCCCTACAAACTTATTGATTAGATTTTTCGTATTGTGCGTTTTAACTTGTCACCGGCCGCATATTAACAAATACTGAGAGAAAAAGATTTGATCTAGCGCCAAAAATCTCATTTTGAATACATTTCGAACTAGATCCCGCACAAAATCAGAATATTTGTGAGATCGTACGTCCCTTTCTAACACCAGCCGGATGCATGGATTTAAGAAGGTTTCCCGTCAAAAAGTTTCATCCATGCGACCGGCTTTAATAATGTCGTATACATATTTTGATCATCTAGCATTTGAATAATTAAAGTCATTAAAAAGTTAAATTAAAAAAAACCTGTATTATAATCTTAAAAGGCACAGAAGAAGGAAACAGACATAAATTAATAATTAAAATATTATCTAAAATGATTACTTCGTTTATACAAAAATATATTATAATAATATAAAAATCACATAAAATTAGTGTTATCAACCACTCGAGTTAACCATCCAATATATCCTATAGTGCCTATAATTTTTTCCCTATCTGACTGAAAAAATAAACAAATTGCAGAAAATTTCTCGAAGAGAAGCGTAAGCGACGCCCTTATAGCCAGGTTCCATTATTCAATCAATCTGTCATGTATTGATAAGCTATTAACCTCAGGTTAGGTTTAACGTTTGGCTAGATTTAGTTATTAAATTCGGTTTTATTCACTTGTATCGCGGTTTCATAGTTTGCGCTAAGGACGTCTTATGCGCCGTGCATAAGCGTCGCTTACGCGTATCTCCAGGAAGCTATTTGTTATCCCTTTAAGTCCGCTAAGAATAAAGGTGATCTATAAAATAATTGAATTAACACGTCTAAATATAATGCCATCCCTTTCATAATCCTTCCTAGGAGTATGTAATAGGATAGCACTAGTTTTAAACCTGTTAATCAAATAGGCACCGTTTAAAACAATACGTGGCAAATAATATTAAATATGGCATTTAAAGTTATAGCAAACTACTCTTTTTTTACACAGAATGGACGAAAAAGGCGACCGGTAATGTCTCATAACGAGTGACGTCACACGGTGCGTTGCGGCGCCGAAACCTCAACAGTTAAACGGCCGTTTAACCAACGGTTAAACTGCCCAAATTAAAACTGTTCCCTTTACTAAACTATTCCCTCATATTGCGCTATTATGGTAGGAGAGAGGAATATAAGTCGAGGTCAGCTCGGCTAATATTCTTTTGTAAAAAAGTACGTTGTAGAAAATATAAATGTATAAAAGGAAAAGGTGATTGATTGACTGATCTATCAACGCACAGCTTAAAGGATGATTATACGGATCTGCCCGCGAAATTCAAATTCAATTTGGTTTTCGCAATTTGTAAACTAATACGACAAAGTAGGCTTATAGCATTCTAATTGTGACAATGGCAGTATCATCTTCACAGGTTTATATAAAAACCTTTACTTGAAAGTGTCCACTTTAAGAAATTAGTCAGAATATCGAGTTGGACGTGAGTTACTCACAAATTAGTCGATATTCTGACTAGTAGATTTGTAGGTGAGAGGGGAATATAAGTCAAGGTCAGTTTTGCTTATATTATTTTGTAGAAAATTTAAATATATAAAAGGAAATGGCAACTGATTGACTGATCTACCAACACACATCATTAACAACTGGATGCATCAGGCTATTTGGCATAAAGATAGCTATTATGACGTAGGCATCCGCGAAGAAAGGATTTTTGTAAATTCTATTATTCCTCAGGGGGTAAAATAGGGGGTTGAAAATCGAACATAAAGTGAGCAAAGCCGTTGGCAAAAGCTAGTAAATAAATGAGCGTTGTAGTTCCGCAGCGCATCGTGTGCCATAGACTGGATTATTTATGACAAATAAAAATGGCTCTGACCTCTTTATCGATCTATTTGGTTGGGTTGTCTGTGATGTAACGCGATTGGTTTGTCATCCACTCATCGCTGTAGGAAAGTGCATTACAACATGTACCTGCGCCGACATATCCTTGCCCATAAAGTACAGAGCTATTTTTATTTGATGCAGACTGTACTCTGAATCAACTTTTGTTATAACTTTTTTAATAATAATTACATTCAAATTATTTATTTTGAGATTGTTTAACGTAACAATAAATAATAATTAATTAACCTTGAGTTTTATATGAAAAACAAACTTTAACAGGTCGATTATTACTAGCATTTAATAATTAACTTTAAACTTAAATTATACCTCTAAAATCTACCCTCACTTTTATTTTAATAACTTAAATTACGCTTACTGGATGGATGCAAAATTATAAAAAAATATTTTACTCGAAATTGGATTGATTCAGGAATATATTTTAAATTTTCTTTACACCTATATTTTATACATTAACAATATAAATATTTTAAAATTTTATATTTTAACGCTGCCTAAGCCTAAACATTTACATTAAGACAGTGGCTGGCGACAGTGTCGTTGCTAGCGCTGGCCTTGTGTAAACATCTTTTTGACGCCAAACAGGCCACTATCTCAATATAAACCTGCCGTATAATATGTAGTGGCATGTTAATATATTATAATAATAAGTTATAAACTATGTTAATGAATACTCTCTATAGCTATAAGGAATTTGTTACATATTAAAAAAGAAAACTTAAGATAATTCGCTTACACTAAATAAAAGTTACATAAGATTATTTTTCCAAATAAATATCACATAATGAGGAAAATGGAAGATTTATTTCAGGGAATTGTGTTATTCGTACAGATTTTTTCGGAATACATTAAAATTAAATTTCTAGTCAGATTTTCAACGAAAAACCAAATAACTAAGAATACCTAAAAGATATTTTTTACGTGACATAACACAAACATCATATAATCTGCCGCAAAATACGTCACTTCGCGATGACTGTCACTACTCTGCCAAGAGTGTCATGAAGAAGAAATGATTTGAACAAAAAAAAATTATTAATGACAGAATTCTAAGCGCTACAATAAAATAACCTAGGCTTAGAAACCGGAATAAAAACCCCGGTATCTGAAACGTTTCGGTGGTATCGTTTGTTGAACCGGTTAACGAGTGCAACACTCTAATTAAATACTAACCAGTTTGTCACAAAATTCTGTTATTTTACAGTGGTTAGGCATAAACCGGTTAATTTGGGTTATCGAATGAAATAGCTCCCATAACTCCTTCCCTTTGCCGGTAACCGATTTGATTTCGGTTTGTTTTAACAATGAACTGGTAAATGGAAGAACGATAGTTTTAACCGTTAATTAACCGGTTGAAACCGGTTTCAAGCTTGGGAAAATTAACGAATCGATTTAAATGACAAATACTGACTTTAAAATTTAGATGACAATGAAAACCTAGTTAACCGTTTGAATATCACAATGTTTTATTCAATAAAATCATACATTTGCACGGTAAATTCGATTTGAAAGCATATAAAAATCACATTAAAAGTTAGTTCACTCATTGAAGACACTTAGGCGCAAGACCAACCTATTAGTATAGTTCTTGCAATTCACGAGGGCGACTGACTTATGGTTGTGTGTGTGTCGTATCTGTATAAGTGTGAGCGAGCGCAATGCTCGCGCCTGCCCGCTCCCACCTAGGCTTTGACAGGCACGCACACTTATGCAATGTGCATGTACACGAAGTAACCACAAGTAAAGCTCACTCGCCTTCGTGAATTGCAAAAACTGTATTAGTATGAAGTATTGAGTGACGCCGTGGCGCACACTTGTTTTATGTTAACTAGAACAGAGCTTTATGTACTTTGTCCTACGGTTGAAAACAAAACACGTACTGCGCTTGGGTGGGCCGGAGATTTATTAAATAAATTTCAACCTTATGTAGAAATAAATAAAGGTTGTTATCATAAAAAGACTGCGCCTTCGCGTCACTCATAATATGCCCTGGCCCCTAGTCATCTCATCATATCGTTAAAGTCAAATTAGAAAAGATACTTTTGCTGCTATTATTCTATTTGCCTCTCATTTGCACAGTTTGAAAATGAAAGAGAGGCAAATATCGTAAATTATATCGTCATAAATATGGACACCTTTCTAACTATTGTAAGAGACATTTTAAAAAACCACGCCTGCCAGTTTTTTGAATACATCAAGTATCGGTGGGCAACTTTGTAATTACTACATATTATAAAACAAAGTCCCTCCACTGTTTGTTAGTCTGTATGCGCTTATCTCAGAAACTACTGTACTGCTTTTTATCCGGTTTTCATTAATACATAGCCTGATTCTGCGAGGTTTTGATCAATAATTTGAAGAATTTATCGTAAACTTTCTGAACTATGATAAATAATTGCCGTTTAAGTCAGCAAAAAAAAAAAATAGATCATCAAGAACTTTTCTGACGTACACTGCATTCCAATTCAGAATATCTTTATAAATTACCCTATTACCTTATTATTTTAAATTTTATTGTCTACAGTAGTTTTTGAAGTAAGCGCGCACTATCTTACTAATTCTGATAGACAATAGTCTCTAAGCTAAATTGACATTGACAAGTCTAAATCTCGTGCTATCTTTTTCTTAGTGCTTCCTGCAGAAAAGGATAGCACTAGATTTAGACTTGTCATTTTAGTTTATTTATCTGTGTACTCTCCTTCAACGTGACTGGTGAAATATTTGTGCCCTGTGCACGTTTAAAGCCATTTCACATAAAAAGTGAAGTGAAGTGAGATTGTTTACAGAGCTATACACATTGTTGTCGTTTGCACTGGAGACTAAAAAATGGCTTTTTTTTACTTTTCGCAACAAAATTCAATTTAAAACCACCATTTATATCACCCTCTTTATAACTGCATTTAATATCAATATGACATGGAGTTTCAAAAATAAAACTTTGAATGTACTCTTACGGTTAACACTACATGACTTGTCATAAGAGCCACAGGTTGGCCTACGTGAAATAAATAATTTTGAATTTGAATTGAATTCAAAACGATGCGCGAAACTTTGTGAAGAGGTGTCCATTTGACGTGAATGTTAGTGGCCTGTAGTTACAATGATTCAATTAATATAACCTAAAAAGAATTTTGGGTAGGTACTGGGCCCTGTTTGATTAAACTATGCTTTGAAAATTTAACTTCACTCTCAGTTGCAGTTTATAAAGTATGGAGTGAAGATTGTTCTAACTCTAATTGACACTTACTTTTCAATACGTGAAATATATAAAGCTTTTAAAATTACATTTTAAAACACAAAAATGCAAACCTAAAAAGTATGAGTGAAATATCAAACGGGCCCTAGTTGTATGTTTATTTATTTGACGCGCGATGAAAATTACATCAAAATATGTCGATTAATATCTTAGAGGTCTTAATTCAAGAGAAAAAATGTAAACAATTCCAACAGCAACTTGGTTGCACATGTGACATCGAGAACACTGCAGTTTTAACTAAGGGACTTAAAAGCTTTTGAGATTGTTAACTATCTATCAATAAAAGATGAAAAGTGGCTGTAAAATTCCTACTATTAAGAAACATTGTTTTTTCAGCTCTAAAAAATATTATAAAAGTTATTCTAAGGCTGAATGTCACCAACGCAAAATAAGTCTTATCCGAGCGTAAATTTTGATATTTTGACAGTATTTTTAATACAAAAAATGTCAGAACGCCCAATTTGTTTCTCGGTAAAACGTCACTCGACATTGGTGAAATCTGCTATAATTCAGATAAATAAAATATAAGAGAACTATTCCCTTTTTAAATATGTTAAAAAGTGGACACGGACATGTTTACATTTTTTCTTCTCGATAAAAAATACGCAAGCGTTTTTTTATTTTTGTTAATCTATCCATGAGTTCAACGAAACCATAGTTAGTTTAGCGTTCACTTTAAATTGATGCCGTCCCTTTCATTGCCATACGTAATGTAAGGGCCGTCATGAATTTTAAGTGAACTAGTTCCGTGCAACTCGCGTTATATCATGAAAATTATGTCATTATATTCTTAGTTCTCATATTCTTATTATTATTCTTGTTCACATTACTGTGTTTACCGGTCGCGTCGGCTTCGGCCTTCCTGCTCGCTCTGGTGGGCTTGGTCGCGGCGGTGGACTGTAGCCTCTTCGCGGACCTGGTGAGGTATTTACCAGCTTCCTGGGCAACGCCGGCAGGCGCCCGCGGCGTTAACGACTTTATGCACCTAGGAATAAGGGTCAAAGTTAGCCCAATATAATATTATTGGAATGAAGTTCCTTATCGCGCGTTGCGAAAGGGGGCTAGACGGAAATTAAGACCAAAAGTTGGACCGACACTTTCGACACTTTTTGATGGCCTAAAAATATCTTATAAAATAATTTCATCTAGTTGTGCATCGCTCCCGTGGCTCAATTGGCCCGCGCGCGGGCGCCAACCGAAAGACTGGTTGGTGGTTCGAGCCCACCCGGGGGGGGCGCGCAATCCTATTTTCATTTTTTATTTTATAAAATTATTTTTTTAATTTTAATATTTTATAAAATCGGAGTCATTTTGATTTTTATCGATAAAAAAATCATGATTAAAAAATGTATACCCGAATAATTATTTTCTTTATATATCGAATAGAACTTGAAATTAATATTTTTATAATAATAACTTCGTTCCCATCTGGTGTCCCACGACACCACACGACTTTTTATATTCTAACAAAGATGCATGGGTTAAATCCACCTGCCCACAAGTTATAAAAACTTATTACAAATGTAATAGCTACCTTTTAAAATTGTAAAATGATTATTTTAAATAGCGTCGGTCGCAGAAAAAAGTCCTGGCTGCGCAACTTCCGAGAATGGACAGGAATCGCGAGTGCGGCAGAACTATTTCGCCTCGCGAAGAACAAAGTTGAATTTACAAAGCTGACTGCCAACCTTCGCTGGTCGGAGAGGCACGCGAAGAAGAAGTTAATGTAGAATTTTATTTGCAACCTCTTTCGGGTCTAAATATTACTAGCACACTACAGAACACAACACAACATTTTTCAACTGGCATTATAAAATAAATATTAAGTTGTATATATTGCGGTCGGGGTGAATAAAAACGTGAGACTAAAAAAGTGCTGGAGTGATCGCGGTGCCGTGGAGTCCTTTTTGGGGGTGAGCTTAGTGTATAGTATATCTTGTCCACAGCTGGACAAAGGTCTCCTGCATGGACTTCCACAAGCTTCGGTCTTGCGCCGCCTGAATCCAGCGGCTACCTGCGAGTCGTTTCAATTCGTGGGTGCAGCTAGTGGGGTGTCTGTCAACACTGCGCTTCCCGGTGCGGGTCGCCACTCCAGCACCTTGAGACCCCAACGACCATCAGCTCTTCGAACTACACATAGTATACTAGCTGATACCCACGTGGATTTAGATTTTCAAATCCCTTGGGAACTCTTTTCCGGGATAAAAAAGTAGCCTATGTCACTCTCCGGGTTCTCAACTATACCCATGCAAAAAAATCATGTCAATCTGTAGCTCTGTTGCAGCGTGATTGTAGGACAAACCATATAAATGCGAAAGTTTGTTTGTTTGTTTTGTCCTTCAATCACGCCGCAACAGGGCTACGGATCGACGTGATTTTTTTTTGCATGGGTATAGTTGAGGACCTGGAGAGTGACATAATAGGCTACTTTTTCTCCCGGAAAATCAAAAAGTTCCCGCGGGTTTTTTAAAAACTAAATCCATGCAGACGAAGTCGCGGGCATCAGCTAGTATAGTATAGTTCTTGCAATTCACGAGGGCGACTGACTTATGGTTGTGTGTGTGTCGTATCTGTATAAGTGTGAGCGAGCGCAATGCTCGCGCCTGCCCGCTCCCACCTAGGCTTTGACAGGCACGCACACTTATGCAATGTGCATGTACACGAAGTAACCACAAGTAAAGCTCACTCGCCTTCGTGAATTGCAAAAACTGTATATGTTTCGGATCCATAGCCGCCCAGCGACAGTCGGCGGGCCAACAAAAGCGGCTCAGCTACAACTACGACGTTTGACGACCTCCCTGGCGCAGTGGTGAGCGCTGTGGTCTTATAACTGGGAGGTCTCGGGTTCGATTCCCGGCGGGGTCAATTTGGGAATTTATAATTTCCGAATTTACTCTGGTCTGGTCTGGTGGGAGGCTTTGGCCGTGGCTAGTTACCACCCTACCGTCAAAAACGTGCCGCCAAGCGATTTAGCGTTCCGGCACGATGGCGTGTAGAAACCGATTAGGGGTATGGGTTGAATGTTCACTACCATACCCCTTACAAGTTAGCCCGCTACCATCTTAGACTGCATCGTCACTTACCATCAGGTGAGATCGCTGTCAAGGACTATCTTGTCATCGAATAAAAAAAAAATACTACAAAACAGGCATAACTCAAACCGAGTGGGGTGGGGTGTGTAGTGTCTCACTTGGAGGCCTCCTGCAGCTTCTTGGCGAGGAACTCGTTCTCCATGCGCGCGGCGGTCAGCTCGCGCCGCAGCTGCGCCTTGCTCTTGTTGCCGCCCGGGTTCAGCAGCGGGCCGCGCTTGATGCGCGCCGCCGACGGCCGCTCTGATGGCTCCGGGTCCACCATTTTCTGACACAATAAACTCGTGCGTCATGCTCGTGAACGGGTACCACCGGCGGGAATGGGGCTACTTTCTATCTGCCCGTCTTAAGGTTGAAGACAAGGGTCTGCCCGCGAAATTCAAATTTAATTTGGTTTTTCGCAATTTGTAAACTAATACGACAAAGTAGGCTTATGGCATTCTAATTGCGACAATGGTAGTATCATCTTCACAGGTTTATATAAAAATTTTTACTTGAAAGTAACTCACGTCCAACTCAGTATTTTGATTAATTTCAAAAACTGTTCACTTTCAAGTAAAGATTTTTATGTAAACCTGTGAAGATGATAATTCCACTGGCGCAATAAGAAGGCCATAAGCCTACTTTGTCGTATTAGTTTACAAATTGCGAAAAACCAAATTAAATTTGAATTTCGCGGGCAGACTCTTGTCTTATGTAAACATATGTCTGATTTCTACCCAAAAAAAAGCCAACAGGTAAATTTCAATACAAGGTATCCTAACAGACTCATATTTCCCTCCTCTAGAACTGCATCTTTTAGCAAAAGTTGTTATAGCATGTCTGTTAAAATATATAACAAATTGCCTAATGATTTGAAAGATTTACCATTAAAAGTACACACATCAAAAGTGTCTAGGGATCATAACATATATTTTTGCAATAACTTTTCTCCTGATTGATATTAATTAAAATTTTCTTTAAGGATTCATCAAATAAAGTGTTTTCGTTTGTCACAGTAACGATAAACCAAGTCACCTTTGCATTAATAAAGAAATTTGCCATTTTCCTAATAAAGGGATTTTTGACATTTGAACCACTAACATTAAAGTTCGAAAAAAAGACTGAAATAACAGTTTTCTTTAAAATTTTATTGGGTAACTTAAACAATTAATAATCCGTGTTTCTACCGCGAACACTAACAACACAAGAACATCGGTTTGGCATACTCAAAATGAGTTCATCCAAATCACGCTGTGGAATGGCCGCCCATGTTCGTTGCAACAACAAAAAAAGGTCTTCTTGCCACTGGATACCCTCCATATTCGGCAGAGCTCTTCTCTGTAGCATATCCCATGCATGCTCAATCGGGTTCAAGTCTGGCGACTGAGCAGGCCAGGGCAGGACATTGATGTTAGCTGCGGCGAGAGTCTGTCTTACAACTCTTGCGGTGTGCGGTCGTGCATTATCATGCATTAACTGAAATAAGGGACCGATTTGCACTTGTAGAGGAACGATGACGTCTGATACAATCGTCTCAGCATAAATTTGAGCGTTGAGGTTGCCTCTGATCCAAATCAACTCAGTTCTTCCGCCGATCCAAATACCCGCCCATACCATGATGGTTCCACCACTATAAGGATGGACTTCCTGGCAGGATTTTAATCGCTGATTATGAAATTATGAAATGCACCAAAAAGGATCCATATAAATTTATAAAATCATAAATTTATTACAAAGCCACATCTCAATCTCAAGAAATCCGCATAAAAATGCTTGATCCCTAGACACTTTTGATGTGTGTATTTAAAAGGAGACTGCATCAATGGTTAATGAATAAATGCTTTTATAGTTTAAAAGAATTTTTCAATACAAAATGAGTTACAAATTAGTTTCTTTTTTGACATTGAGTTTATTAATTTATTGACATCATACAGATAATTAAATTACATACTTTTTATATTTATTGTACATTTTATATTTTAATTGCTTTGAATTTCATTTTGGGTAGGTACTATAAAATAAGCTAATGGTAGGTAATAAGAAATCTAATTTTATTTTCTATGTATGACTATTATGTGTACTTGAGCCTAATAAAAATTACCAGAACTGTATAAAACTGTATAAAACTAAAGTATCATAAATAATGATATTTTGCATGTCAATTGACGAAACATAGTGGATATTGAATATTATGTTAACATCTATTACGTACAATGTTTCTTGCAAATAAATACATTTCATTTCATTTCATTTCAACCTTAACATGAATTGAGTTGTAGTACGCTTTTTTGAAACTTCCCCTCATTGTGGAAATATTATATTCTATTCTAACAAAGTTGCATGGGTTAAATTGGCTTGGCATCCAGCTGCCCACAAGATAGTATAAAAAACTTATTACAATGAAATAGCTACGTAATAATATTGTAAAATGATTATTTTGAAAAGAGCAACTGCTGAGTTTCTTGCCGGCTCTTCTCAGCAGAATCAGCTTTCCGAACCGGTGGTAGGTTCTTGACTTGTCATAAATGGCAAAAGTTGGCCTACGTGAAATAAATGATTTTGAATTTGAATCATCTTTGACACACTCGCGCTAATATCTACAGGGCTGGTACAGCGTCGGTGCCCAAAGGGTGCCAACGGGACCCTATTACTAAGCCTCCGCTGTCCGTTCGTCAGTCAGCGGGCTGTATCTCGCAAACCGTAATAGGTAGACAGCTGAAATTTTCACATAGTGTATATTTCTATTGCCGCTACAACAACAAATAATAAAAATAAAATTAATGTAAAAAAATAAGGGGGCTACCCTACATGGAAAAGGAGTCGAAATAAAATTTAGATTAGGTGTACCGTAGTAAACAACACTGTTTCGTACTACATACATACATACTACTACTACTACGGTCGAACCCGCCGCTATAGATGTTTCACATCAAAAATCCATAGTAATCAGTAAGCAAGTAGTGGGGCTACCTTCAGCAGCTGGTTGAACTCGCGCGACAGGTTGGGCAGGTCGGGCAGCTTCCCGTCGCGTATGTCGTGCCACTCGGGCCCGTTCTGCGGCAGCGGACCGCCACCCGCAGCCTCGAACAGCGTTAGACCTGCGGAGACAGAGTACATACAGAGTAGACATGTGGCGAGAGATGGCGTTGATCCTAAAAGGTAATGTTTTCATTATTAGAAGATAATATTTTTCATAATACTGTTTAAATAGGTACCATAATTATAATTTATTAAAAGGAACTTCATTCCAACCGAGTGTTCCAAGACATTCACGCATTTTTTTTTGTATGTGGGGACTGAAAGTAAGTTGAAAGTAATGAGAAGGAAGATGTATACAAACATGTGTGCGAGAGAGCGAGGATATGGGATATGACAGAAGCCTCTGAAATAATCGAAAGAAAGGGAATGGCGTCGGGGTGTGTGCCTCATGCTATGAATTTAACTAAAGCCAACTAGAAGTTTTTGTATCCAAGCATTTATTTTCTTACTTTCATCCCACGTGTATGATAGTCATTGCATTATCATATTGTCCATAACACTCAATATCCCACAGTATGTACTTTGTGTGTATATAATGTACTTGTGCATGTATGTAATGTACTCATATTTGTGTGTAATTTATTTTTATTACTTTTATACAAACAATCAACATTATCTAGAGTAATATTGCATGAAGTGGATGTGGATCAAGATGAAGCTTATTTCGAAAATAGAAATTCCTTCTAGTTTCCCTCGAAAGTAAGGTGAATATAGAATAGAATAGAATAGAAATGTTTTTTATTCAAATAAACTTTTGTGTATAATATAATAATAAACAATAAACAAGTGCTTTTGCACTGCACTACAATCTCCAATGCACTGATTCGGAATGCCCTTCCTGCTGAGAAGAACCAGCAAGAAACTCGGCGGTTGCTCTTTTCAAAACAAGTCTACAATTCAATAGATACAATGCTATGTATGCAGTGTTTCCACAATGAGTTCCTCAAAAGCATACCTAATTATAATTCAACACGTTAAGACGGGCAAACAGAAAGCAGCCCCATTCCCGCTGGTGGTGATATTATAAAGTCTTATAGGTGATACTTACTCGTGTTGGTATGTAAATGTACTTATGTGTGTATGTAATTTACTCATATTTGTATATAATGAACTCATGTGTGTAAGTAATTTACACATGTATGTACGCGATGCGAGTGTGTGTACTCACCGAAAGCGAAGATGTCAGCTTTGGTCAGATGCGTGAAGTCTTCCTGCAGAACCTCCTTGGGCAAGTACCTGCAGTCGCCTTCCTCCACGGACGGCGATGACGTACACGTCACGTGGCCGAGGTCGCCTGCAACAATGACATTGCGTCAGTACAATAGATCATTTTGGTCATTTTATCAAAATGACCGGGCATTATGTATAAGGCCCAATTAATCACTTGGTCCATAACATATACACAAACATGGGTGTATATATAAACATTATACATGGGTATATATGTGATACGATCTACCATTCAACACCAGGTTACAACAAGAGGTTTTCAACAAAGGTTGCAACAACACCAGGACCACGATCTTCAGAAATGAAGTAACGACTGGAGAGAGAGATATGTAAGTGATAACTATATGGTAAAAGAAAAAATTAAAGTTAGTTTACATTTATATTATGTTGTCGTTGTTTTTCGTTCGCCCTCTTCAGGACAGGCAAAGATCAGTGACCATGCAGCCTATTCAGATGTAAGACTTGATTTTGTTCTTGTTGTTTAAAGGCAAAGCCAATTCAATTGTGATTCTTGCAGGGTTCGAAAATATCCAATATTTATTATAAATATCAAAATATCGGATATTTATGATATATATCGGATATTTATGATATATATCGGATATACAGTGTGTCCGGACACGAACTAGCGATATTTTAAACACTTATATAACAACTAATTTTAAGTACAAATACACTCTAAACTTGGGCCCAATCTACTTCCCCTCTATGTGGCAGCCATTTTGTTTTTTTGCTGAAATATTCTCTAAGCATGTACAAAAAAAATCATATCTCTCAAAGTTTTGGTCTTACTGAGATAAAAATGGGCTTATTCGAAGCGCAACAATACTGTCCTACCGTCTACATTACAAAACAAAGTGTTCACATTTCCATAACCTTTGAAAAAAATATGAAACCCGAAAAAAATTATCGTAAAATCATGCAAATCAAAAAATTATTGTAAATAACTGCAAAAACACCCCCGATAACCCTTTTTATTTTTTTACTAGATCAAGAGATTTTGAGCTAAGCTATAATACAATATTTAATTTATAACTGTATGTCTAATACTTTCAGAGTTATTGTTGTTGGAACATAGCGCATACGCATGAATGTTATGTGTTTTTAATGATTTCCTGTTTAGGGTTCCGACAAAGGCCTTTTGTGCTTGCGTATGCGCTATGTTCAAACAACAATAACTCTGAAAGTATTAGACATACAGTTATAAATTAAATGTTGTATTATAGCTTAGCTCAAAATCTCTTGATCTAGCAAAAAAATAAAAAGGGTTATCGGGGGTGTTTTTGCAGTTATTTACAATAATTTGTTGATTTGCATGATTTTACGATAATTTTTTTCAGGTTTCATATTTTTTTCAAAGGTTATGGAAATGTGAACACTTTGTTTTGTAATGTAGACGGTAGGACAGTATTGTTACGCTTCGAATAAGCCCATTTTTATCTCAGTAAGACCAAAACTTTGAGAGATATGATTTTTTTTGTACATGCTTAGAGAATATTTCAGCAAAAAAACAAAATGCCTGCCACATAGAGGGGAAGTGGATTGGTCCCAAGTTTAGAGTGTATTTGTACTTAAAATTAGTAGTTATATAAGTGTTTAAAATATCGCTAGTTCGTGTCCGGACACACTGTATATCAAGTTTGATATATATCAATTTTGTATGAAAGCCATATTAGTATTTTATTGTATTATTTATGAATAGGTACTATGTCACATAAACATACCAAAATTATCAAAAAAAAACTAAAATGTTTTTAATGTTTTATTTATTTAGGTACTTAAAATCAGACAAATGAAACCAAAACATAAAATCTTCTTTTAGATAAGGCAAAATTAACTAAAAAATATAAAATCTTCTTTTAGATCAGGCAAAATCAACTAAAAAACATAAAATCTTATTTATCAAAAAATCTACTCAAAAACATAAAAACAAAAATTCTTTTATTTTTTTTTTGAAGAAATTTTTCTGACACGACTGACGGACTGACGCCAAATGCCGGCAGAAGTGTTGCCATTTATGGATTAGAACTTACCATTAGGGAGTATGTTTTAACTCTACTCCCACACCATCTTCATTTGGCAAGTAGAAATACAGTAACAAACTTAATAATATTAATTTTTTAAACCATTTTTGTATTGCAATATATTATAAAAAAATCCATTGATATATATCGTCGAACCCAGTTTGATATATTATATCGGATATATATCCATTGATATATATCCTCGAACCCTGGATTCTTGGAATTGTTTTTTGTTTTTAATAATAAAATGAGTTACTAATCCTTGAAGATTCATCTGAACATGTCTTAAAAAAGGTATATCTTTTCCATAGAAAGGTAAAATCCAGGTTTTTTTTTTGTGTAGTCAAGGATGTTGTGGTCTAGTCCAGGATTTTCTTTTTCTTCCATATCTTTTGCCTTGTTCAAAATTTAAATTTCTTGGACAGTGTTAGATATAAATTTGTACAGATATTTATAAGTTAATTACATTTATATTAAGACAAGCTACTTTTTTTGCTCGAGACTTCATTTGTGTGGGACGTTTTTTAAAAATTCCGCGGGCACCCTTTTTTCCGGGAATAAAGTCAATAAAACATTATCGTTTAACAGCTTTCTGTCCAGTGCCTTTTTTGCCAATACTTGATGTACCTCTAGGTCAGGGATTCCCAAAGGGGTCGATATCGACCCCTCGGTGTCAAAATCGGTTCGCCAGGGGTCGACATATATGAAAACTGATTAGATAGATAGACCTCGTCGACCCCCAAGGTAGAGGTCTTAAAAATCGACCCCTAAATTAAGATAAGTTCTTATTTTAAACATTCAAGATACTAATATTTTATACTTTGTCCATTTTATTAATAGTTTTTTGACAGCTGTCAAAAAATTATTAATAAAATGGACAAAGTATAGTTGTACTTTTAAAAACTCAACAAGTTGATAAGCGTGCACAATGTATAAACAGTACACACGTACATGATGAAAAAATCGGATTCACTGAGTTTTATGTCTGAGGTAACAGTTCATTTTGCTAAAGAGGTCTCTTGCCCAAAACAGTTTGGGAATCCCTGCTATAGGTACAGGCAGGTCTCCATCGCCACACTCACCGATCTTGTACTTGTGGTGCGGGTGCGGCGGCGCGTCGTCGTCGTCGTAGCCGTCGTCGCTGTCGGCGGCGGTGGAGGTGTCGTCGCTGCACACGAAGATGTTGGCGGGCTTGAGGTCCATGTGCACCAGCTGCTGCGAGTGGATGTACCTGCACAACAAATACACACTTAGCACAAAAACTGTGATTATCACAATGAATAGAATAGAATAGAAATGTTTTTTTATTCAAATTAACTTTTTAACAAGTGATTTTGAATCGTCGATGAGTCTACCACTGGTTCGGAATGCCCTTCCTCAGTGGGCGATGGAGAGAGCTATGCTCGGAGTATCACTGCGAGATCAAATCAGAAATCAGGAGATCCGTCGGAGAACCAAAGTCACCGACATGGCTCAGCTAGTGGCGAAACTGAAGTGGAAAAATGGGCGGGGCACATAGTTCGAAGAGTTGATGGTGGTTGGGGCCCCAAGGTGCTGGAGTGGCGACCCCGCACCGTTAAGCGCAGTGTTGGCAGACCCTCCACTAGGTGGAACTACGATATCAAACGAGCCGCTGGATTCAGGCGGCGCAAGACCGAAGCCTGTGGAAGTCAGGCTGCAGATGCAGATAACCTTTGTCCAGCAGTGGACATCTATCTTACGATGAAAGAAGAAAAAGGATCCCACGAGGAAAAAACCGCGGGGACAAAAGCTAGTCATTTATACGTCACATTCCCTCCAATATGGTCGAGCGAGGCAACCGCTGGCGGCACCCGTTCACCAGCATGACGCATGGTCATTCTCGTGAACGGGTTCCGCCGGCGAGAATGGGGCTGCTTTGTGTCTGCCCGTCTTAACATGAATTGAAATACTTTTTTTTTTGTTAAGTTCCCCTCAATGTGAAAATATTATATTTTATTCTAACAAAGTTGCATAGGTTAAATCGGCTTGGCGTGCAGCTGCCCACAAGAAAGTATAAAAAACTTATTACGATGTAATAGCTTCATAATAATATTGTAAAATGATTATTTTGAAAAGAGCAACTGCTGAGTTTCTTGCCGGCTCTTCTCAGCAGAATCCGCTTTCCGAACCGGTGGTAGAGTCATGACTTGTCATAAGAGTCACAGGTTGGCCTACGTGAAATAAAAAAATACGTGTGGCACTCAGGGACTGCCGCGGTAAAGCTATTGCATAGCATTTTCTAGTCGCACGCACACAATCACCGTGCCGAAGACTGCCGAACTGAAACGACGGTGTTAGGTTTATTTTCGTTACGGAATTTCTTGATTCGGTCGCCGCGCTCAAAGCTATGCAATAGCTTAGTCTGCCGAACTGAAACGACGGTGTTAGGTTTATTTTCGTTACAGAATTTCTTGATTCGGTCGCCGCGCTCAAAGCTATGCAATAGCTTAGTCTGCCGAACTGAAACGACGGTGTTAGGTTTATTTTCGTTACGGAATTTCTTGATTTGGTCGCCGCGCTCAAAGCTATGCAATAGCTTAGTCTGCCGAACTGAAACGACGGTGTTAGGTTTATTTTCGTTACGGAATTTCTTGATTCGGTCGCCGCGATAAAAGCTATGCAATAGCTTAGTCTGCCGAACTGAAACGACGGTGTTAGGTTTATTTTCGTTACGGAATTTCTTGATTCGGTCGCCGCGATAAAAGCTATGCAATAGCTTAATAATTTTGTTTTTTTTAAGGCGTAGTTCACTCACGCAAGTCCGTCGGCTACGTGCGCCAGCAGAAACAACAGTTCGCTCTCCGGCAGCGGCCCCTTCTCGATCTTCTGCTGCAGCGAGCCGCCGTCGCAGTACTCGCTCTGTATGATCATGTGGTTGTCCTCCGCCCACGCTGAGTAGTATCTGTTACACGAGTACCGGAGCTTTAATATACAGAGTGTTATGTTACGTTCCCTCAAATATGGTTGAGCGAAGCAATGGCTGGGTCATGTGCCACCGGCGGGAATGAGGCTACTTTATGTCTGCCCATCTTAGGATAGAAGTTAATCGGTATGCATTTTTGGAACTTCCCTAATTGTGGAAACACTGCATATATAGCTTAGTATTTACTGTATTGTAAATTTGTTTTGAAAAGAGCAACCGCCGAGTTTCTTGCTGGTTCTTCTCGGCAGGAAAGGCATTCCGAACCAGTGGTAGATTCATTGACTATTCAAAAGCACTTGTAAAAGTTTATTTGAATAAAAAATATTTATATTCTATTCTATTTGAATGAATATACAATATGCCCCAGGGCTAAGTGACCGCCCGCCGTATATTGAATATTTGCACAAAATTATTAATAAATAACCTTAAACTAGAACTCTAACCCGTTTGGTTTTTAGGGTTCCGTACCCAAAGGGTACCAACGGGACCCTATTACTAAGCCTACGCTGTCCGTCCGTCCGTCCGTCCGTCTGTCAGCGGGCTGTATCTCGTAAACCGTAATAGATAGACAGATGAAATTTTCACATATTATGTATTTCTATTGCCGCTATAACAACAAATAATAAAAATTAAATTAAATTAAAAAAATTAAATAAAAATATTTCTATGGGTACATGAAAATATTTTTTTAACGGAACCCTTAAAGAGCGAGGCCCGACTCGCACTTTGCCGATTTTTTTTACGGGATTTTTTGTTTATTTTTGTAGAGATGCCCGACTTGATGCGCTATTTTTTAATTATTTTTCTTGTTTTTACAGTTCTTGGCATTCTGTCTTTTTCATTTACAAGCTACTACAAAAATCCAGTAAAAAAAACTATACGGGTTAGAGCTCTAGTTTAAGGTTAGGTTAGGTTAGGTTATTAATAATTTTGTGCAAATATTCATTATACGTCGGGCGGTCACTTAGCCCTGGGGCACATTGTATAATATAATACAGTCAGTGATGAGAAAACTATTACAAATATTGGAATTTAATCTAAGGAAATATAGGGTCAATTAAAAAATGCGTGAGTGGCGTAGAACACTCGGTTGAAACGAAGTTCCTTTTAATAATAAAAATAAATAATAATAATCTGAAGTCAGGATTCGAGCCCTCGAACCGATAGTTTCACTCCTTCGTTTAGCCGCTACGCCACCAAAGCTATGACGGAACGTTTGTAATAAACGAAGCCAAGACACAAAGGCCGTGACGGAAACATTCTTATACTTTTTTTCGCCAGGCCCTCATCCTCCAAGTCCGTACCGTCCGATAAGGAACTTTGTTCCAAAACTCTTACAAAGGGCAGGAATGAAACTTGCAACTTGGCAGCTAGGTATGACCTACCTCACAAGATGCGGAAGGTAGTGATACATACCTCACAATACGCGGATGGTAATAATACATACCTCAGAAGATGCGGATGGTAGTAATACGCACCTCACAAGATGCGGATGGTAGTAATACGTACCTCACAAGGTGCAAACGGTAGTAATACGTACCTCACAAGGTGAGGATGGTAGTAATACGTACCTCACAAGGTGCGGATGGTAGTAATACGTACCTCACAAGGTGCGGATGGTAGTAATACGTACCTCACAAGGTGCGGATGGTAGTAATACGTACCTCACAAGGTGCGGATGGTAGTAATACGTACCTCACAAGGTACGGATGGTAGTAATACGTACCTCACAAGGTGGGGATGGTAGTAATACGTACCTCACAAGGTGCGGATGGTAGTAATACGTACCTCACAAGGTACGGATGGTAGTAATACGTACCTCACAAGGTGAGGATGGTAGTAATACGTACCTCACAAGGTGCGGATGGTAGTAATACGTACCTCACAAGGTGCGGATGGTAGTAATACGTACCTCACAAGGTGCGGATGGTAGTAATACGTACCTCACAAGGTGCGGATGGTAGTAATACGTACCTCACAAGGTGCGGATGGTAGTAATACGTACCTCACAAGGTACGGATGGTAGTAATACGTACCTCACAAGGTGGGGATGGTAGTAATACGTACCTCACAAGGTGCGGATGGTAGTAATACGTACCTCACAAGGTACGGATGGTAGTAATACGTACCTCACAAGGTGGGGATGGTAGTAATACGCACCTCACAAGATGCGGATGGTAGTAATACGTACCTCACAAGGTGCGGATGGTAGTAATACGTACCTCACAAGGTGCGGATGGTAGTAATACGTACCTCACAAGGTACGGATGGTAGTAATACGTACCTCACAAGGTGGGGATGGTAGTAATACGCACCTCACAAGATGCGGATGGTAGTAATACGTACCTCACAAGGTGCAAACGGTAGTAATACGTACCTCACAAGGTGAGGATGGTAGTAATACGTACCTCACAAGGTGCGGATGGTAGTAATACGTACCTCACAAGGTGCGGATGGTAGTAATACGTACCTCACAAGGTACGGATGGTAGTAATACGTACCTCACAAGGTGGGGATGGTAGTAATACGTACCTCACAAGGTGCGGATGGTAGTAATACGTACCTCACAAGGTGCGGACGGTAGTAATACGTACCTCACAAGGTGCTGATGGTAGTAATATGTACCTCACAAGGTGCGGATGGTAGTAATACGTACCTCACAAGGTGCGGATGGTAGTAATACGTACCTCACAAGGTGCGGATGGTAGTAATACGTACCTCACAAGGTGGGGATGGTAGTAATACGTACCTCACAAGGTGCGGATGGTAGTAATACGTACCTCACAAGGTGGGGGATGGTAGTAATACGTACCTCACAAGGTGCGGATGTTTGCCCAGCGCCGCGTGCGCGTACACCTCGGTGACGGCGGCGCGCTCGGCCGCGGAGCCGGCCACGGGGCGCAGCGAGCGCTTGAGCGCGTACACGCAGCCGTCGAGCTTGTTATGAAGTACCTCACAAGGTGCGGATGTTTGCCCAGCGCCGCGTGCGCGTACACCTCGGTGACGGCGGCGCGCTCGGCCGCGGAGCCGGCCACGGGGCGCAGCGAGCGCTTGAGCGCGTACACGCAGCCGTCGAGCTTGTTCACGCAGCGCGTCACGATGCCGAAGTGGCCGCGCCCGATCTCGTCCAACTCCACGAACTCCACCTTGTAGCGCGATATATTTGATTCCTGGTGTGAACAAAACCATACTTGTGTAATCAAAATCGGTCCACTCTGTAAAAATTTGTGTGGTCATACATAAAAAAAAAGAGAGAACCTCCTCCTTTTACGTCATCTAATGAAAACTAGAGAGTGCCTTTTGTTAAAGGATAATCTCAAAATTGCTCAAAATAACTGATACCCGCGCACGCGCATTTTATTCGTGTAAGTAAACATCATCTATCTGTTGTTCTGATTTCGAAATGTACAAGTATTGCGTACATTGTCACATCATCTTTTGCTTTGCTACATTAATCCGATTGGTATTGAAACTAGAAAACACCTTCTTCCTTCTTTCTCCTAAATTCTTTAACCACAAACACCTCATCGTTTCATTTTTACAAAGATGATCCCGCGATCTGAAAAAAATCCTTTTTAAAACACCGACTTCAATCGCCCGCGCCACTACAAAGTATATAAATTACTAGCTGATGCCCGCGACTTCGTCTGCGTGATTTTAGTTTTTAAAATGCCTCGGGAACTCTTTGATTTTGCGGGATAAAAAGTAGCCTGTCACTCTCCAGGTCCTCAACTATAGGCACCCCTGCAAAAATCACGTCACGAATCACGTCGATCCGAAGCTCTGTTCGGACGTGATTGTAGGAGAAACCAACATGCTTACGCATCTCATATCATCACGAGAGATCTCAAAGAACACACATCCAACCATCCATACATCCATCCATCCATCCATCCGTATACTACATCTATCCATAAATCCATCCTTACAAACTTTCACATTAATAATATTAGTAGGATTAGTAGGATAGGATATAGGTAATGTAGTTATAGTTAGGAAAAGGAGGATACAAACAATCATAAATACAAACATACATACATGCATGCATGCATACATGCATACATACATACATACATACATACATACACACATACATACATACATACATACATGCATACATTCATACATGCATGCATGCATGCATATTGGCGAATAATTTAGGGAACTGTTTGTTTTCCCGGGATAAAGAGTAGCTGTTGTTACTTTTCAGGTCCCCAACTATGCCTATCCAAAAAACCACGTCAATATCTAACTACCTTGGCCCATAATTGAAGGATAAATATGTGAAAAGTAGCATAAGTACTAATATCCCGCAGGAACCGTTTGTTTTCCCGGAATAAAAAGTAGCCTTTTCACTTTTCAGGTCCTCAACTATGCCAATATAAATCCATGTCAATCTGTAACTCCGTTAGCGCATAATTGAAGGATAAATATGTGAAAAGTAGCAAATGAATATCCTGCGGGAACTGTTTGTTTTCCCGGAATAAAAAGTAGCCTTTACACTTTTCAGGTCCTCAACTATGCCTATTCAAAAAACCATGACAATCTGTAACTCCGTTAGCGCATAATTGAAGGATAAATATGTGAAAAGTAGCAAATGAATATCCTGCGGGAACTGTTTGTTTTCCCGGAATAAAAAGTAGCCTTTTCACTTGTCAGGTCCTCAACTATGCCTATTCAAAAAACCATGTCAATCTGTAACTCCGTTAGCGCATAATTGAAGGATAAATATGTGAAAAGTAGCAAATGAATATCCTGCGGGAACTATTTGTTTTCCCGGAATACAAAGTATCCTTTTCACTTTTCAGGTCCTCAACTATGCCTATTAAAAAAAACACGTCAATCTGTAACTCCGTTGGCGCATAATTGAAGGATTAATATGTGAAAAGTAGCATACGAATATCCCGAGGGAATTGTTTGTTTTCCCGGGATAAAAGTAGCCTTTTCTCTTTTCAGGTCCTCAAATATGCCTATCCAAAAAACCACGTCAATCTGTAACTCCGTTGGCGCATAATTGATGGATAAATATGTGAAAAGTAGAATACTAATATCCCGCAGGGACCGTTTGTTTTCCCGGGATAAAAAGTAGCCTTTGTTATTTTTCAGGTCCTTAACTTTACCTGTACAATAAAACCACGTTGATCTAAAACCCCATTGCGCGAATTTGGAAGGACAAATGCGTAAAAAATAGCGACGCTATCCCGCAGGAACTGTTTGCTTTTCCGGGATAAAAAGTAGCCTATGTGCTATTCCAGACATTAATCTATGTCTGTGCCAAATTTCAGCAAAATCGGTTCATTTGTTGTCGCGTTAAAGAGTAACAAACATCCATCCATCCATCCATCCATCCAAACATCCAAACATCCATCCTCACAAACTTTCGCATTTATAATATTAATAGGAAATAGGATTGTTGATTTTTAAAAAATCGCTCAACCGATATCAATAAAATTTAAATGGGATGACCAAGTATTGGTATACTTCCGATTTGGGATTTTTTTTTGTTTTCCAAATCGGTTCAGGTGTCAAGTAATCGGTGAACAAACATAAAAAAAAGATTCAGTTAAATTAAGAATCTCCTCCCTTTTTTAGTCGGTTAAATACCATAAATGAACTCACTCTAAGTCTCTTCGCCGGCTGCTGCTGTATCTCACCCCATGTCGGTGTTTTTGACATGGCTTTCCTCTTCTTATTCAACGCTTGCCCTAAAAAATTAAGAATTTCAAAATCAATCAATCAATCAACACCTCATCAAAGTCGGCTCAGTGATTTAGATGCTACAGTGGAACATACGTAAACACAACCATACATCAAAATACTATATATTCAAATTCAAAATTATTTATTTCATGTAGGCCAAATTGTGGCCTCATAAGAAGGCTCAGCGTCTGCGGAGAGAGCTATGCTCGGAGTATCCCTGCGAGATCAAATCAGAAATGAGGAGATCCGTAGGGGAACCAAAGTCACCAACATAGCTCTGTGAGTCGCGAAACTGAAGTGGAAATGGGCGGGGCACATAGTTCGAAGAGCTAACGGTCGTTGGGGCACAAGGTGCTGGAGTGGCGACCCCGCACCAGGATGCGCATTATTGACAGACCCCCACTAGGTAGACCGAGGAAATCAAACGAGTCGCAGGGAGCTGCTGGATTCAGGCGGAGCATGACCGAAGCCTGTAGAAGTCCATGCAGGAGACTTTTGTCTGGCAGTGGACTTTTGTTGGTTGATAAAGAAAAAGAAGAAGAAATGGTGGCTCTTATGACAAGTAGAGAATTTACAATTGGTTCGTAAAGCTGATAATTTTGTTTGAAACAGGTTGGAGGGTTGTTTATATAAATTAATTATAAAATTAATGTTTACATAAATTATTAATTAAATATGGTTGAGTGAAGCAATAGCTGGATCATGTCATGCTCGTGAACGGGTTCCACCAGCGGGAATGGGGCTACTTTCTGTCTGCTATTATATGCTGTTAACATGTGTTAACTATGTGTATGTAATTAGGTATTCTTTTGTGGAACTCATTGTGGAAATACTGCTATAGCATAGTATTTATTAAATTGTAAACTTGTGTTGAAAAGAGCAACCGCCTAGTTTCTTGCTGGTTCTTCTCGGCAGGAAGGGCATTCTGAACCAGTGGTAGACTCATCGATGATTCAAAAGCACTTGTAAAAAGTTTGTTTGAATAAAAAAACAATTCTATTCTACAATAAATACTATGCTATATGTGCAGTGTTTCCACAATGAGGGAAGTTCCAAAAATGCATACCGACTAACTTCTATCTTAAGATGGGCAAACATAAAGTACATTCCCGCCGGCGGCACCTGTTCACGAGCATGACCATGCGCCGTTGCTTCGCTCAACCATATTTGAGGGAACGTAACAACTGGTTTGTAAAGCTAATAATTTTGTGTGAAACATGTTACGAGGGTTGTTTATTACCGTCAGGCGTAAATGGGTTGATGTTCGCGAGCGGCGGCTGCAGCCTGGACCTCGTGTCGTCCAGTTCGTCGGGCGGTAAGCTGCCCAGCGCGCTGTCCTCATCCGAGTTGTGGTTGTTGTACGCCAGCGAGTGCAGGTTGCTGAACAACGACGGAGGGTGCAAGTGGTGACTAGACCCAGACGGCATACCTACAACAAAAGTGTTTATTTAAGACCTTAAGACCACGACGACGATGCTTGGTTTAAAGTGTTAGCGCACAGGAGAGCAAGAAGGCGTTCCAGCGCCGTGACTGCGTCTGTCGGGTTTTGTTGCAGCAAGTGCGGACGTAACTGCAGCTCACAGATCGGTCTCCACACTCACCGGAGAAAATGCCTCCGAGACAATGTTTAAATCGTCTAGAACAGACGTAAAGGCCTTAATGAATAAATGGACTTTGTTGTTGTGCTCCCAAGGTGAGCTATGCTCGGAGCATCGCTGCGAGATCAAATCAATGTCACCGACATAGCTCGAGTCGCGAAACTGAAGTGGAAATGGACGGGGCACATAGTTCGAAGAGCTGATGGTCGTTGGGGTCCCAAGGACCTCGCACCGGGAAGCGCATTGTTGGGAGACTATATGAATAAATGAATACCAACCAGTGGGCAAGTTGAATTTTGGTGGATGTAGCCTGGTCCTCGGCGAGGGGTGGGTGGGCGTCGAACACTTGAGGGCGAGACTGTGCGGTGTGTGCGGGCTGTCGAACAGTCTGGAAGATAAACATGTATTTTAAGAACGCGTATAACGCCAAAAAAAAAGATTTCGCGATGAGATAAAACATAGCTGCAACCTCATGTGAGGTGCGACAAAAGAAAGCGTTTTGCGCGGAATAGGAGTGTAGTAAGCGCCAAATACTTTGTAACTCGTAAAATATTCATTTTCTTTTCAATTCACTAGGCTACTCTCTTGATAATATCAATCGGAATTTAATGTAAAAATTTTGGCTCTGTAATATGCAACACATTGAAAATAAATGAATATTGGTTAAAAATTAGACCTAACTTCGCGATTTTTTATTATCGAACAAATTTCATCATTTTATGTTTTTGCCCAAGCACGTCCCTTGGCAGTATGATGTAATTTTTGCGTTTTTTTTTTTCGGATACTTGAAACTTGATCTACTACTGTAAAAATCAAATCTGTTTACTGTTAACGAGCGCACACCCACTCTTAAGAGGTAGAAGCAAAAATACGGCAGGTCGATTATCGAGATATTATTATTAAGGCTTTGTTCACACCAAACGGATAGTCAGTCAGCAGCCGCGCCGATTGTGAGCAGGCTCCCTGTGAGCCCCAGTGTGAACGTGTGACGGGCAAATACGAATCCCTACTTGCACGTGATCCGACATGCACTTGGTTTTTTTTTTTTAAAGAATATCAGTCAAGTTGAACTTGACTAATATCCTCCTCTCCCCTCCAAATAAGCGGAAAGCTTGTGTCAGGAGTGGGTACGACAATAGTGCAATGGTTAATAGTGGTTGTTAATTTTTTTGTGATTTGAAAGGTCTATATTTACATCAAATATGACCTGTCAGGTTGGTTTGATGGTGGAAAGAAAATCGACTTAATTATGCAACAATGTATATGAAATAAATGATTTGATTTGATTTGAAATATCGAGTGTTAGTCCTAAATATTTCATTTTCTCCTTTATAACACTCTTCGCAGAGAACGGTTGTGGTCATTACAAAGTGACGTCCTTAGCGGCAGATGTGATTCGACTCATGAGAATTCGCCGCTTCTCTAATTTGGTCGATCCATCCATTTTGGGTGACCTTCCTCACCCTCTGGTGGCCTGTACTCCATATTTTCTAGCCTTCACTATATGAAAGTTCACTCGAGGGCTCTATATATAAAACTAGGTACCAAACTAGTTTTGAACTTCCAAAATCCATAATAATAGCAAGACCTTGCGAAATCGTAACCGCCCGCCGATTGTTACTTCCCCTAACTTCCTCGCACGCACACTTGCATGTGAAAGCAATAAATACACACTTGCAAGTTCGTATTCATGCACACTAGCATACGCCGATTCTTAAGAAACACCTGAGAATATTTAAAGGGATCTATGTTTGAGAGTATGTTGCATTGTAGAAACGATGTATCGGCGAGATAATTTTTTTAAAAGACCAATTTGTTAGCTCTCTTGAAGAAAAAAATAACTATTGTTTGTAATATCTAAAGTACCTACCGAAATAACTTTTATTGGTTGCATCGTCACAGTTATGAAAATCGCATTTTAAATGATAAATCAAGGCAAAGGCAACAAAATTACTAGATTAATCCTATCCTACTTAATATTATAAATACGAATTTGTGAGGATGTATGGATGGATGTTTGTTACACTTTCACGCCACAACGAATGAACCGATTTGGAATGGAGATAGCTCATACCCAGGATTAACACATAGCTTTTTATCCCGGAAAATTACAGAGTTCCCGCGGGAATTAAAAACCTTAATCAACGCGACCTGCGGCTTCGTCTATCTAGTCAATTTCATATTTGCACATAAGAACTTCGTCCGCGAATTTTCAAAAACTGTAAAACACAGTCTTCTTTATTTTTAAATGGATGGCAAAATACCAGGTTTCATGGAAATAACTTGAAAGATGATTCATACATTCTTTCACTTCCTATTTAACCCCCTAAAGATTCCACAAAGGCAGGGAAGAAAATTCCACATTTCAAAAATCCTTTCCTAATCTACCTACCTAACCTACTGTCAAAATTTCAAGTTTCTAACTCCTTTGGTTTAGGCTGTGAGTTTATAGATCAGTTAGTCAGTCAATCAATCAATCAGTCAGTCAGTCAGGACAAATCTTTTTAAAAATATAGATTGCATTATTGCATTCCTACAATTAATACCTTTTAGGCATAAAATCTCAGCTGTTCACCTTCAAGCTTCAATTCAAGTAAACTTTAGGATTTTTTAATTATACGAAAAAAAATGAACCCACGCAAAATTGTACCCTACGCCCTCTGAAACAAGGTGCAAATGAGCAAGACAGGTTTTTTCGGGGTAAAGGTGTTCTCTCGTACATTACAAATGGCAGTTTTTTTTTGCGGCGTAGGTGTTTTTTGCGGCAGATGTCAGCTGTTTGAATCGTATGTTTTGTTATTGTGCCCAATAACTGTAGTTTAACTGATTTTCTCAACTGAAATTTCGGACATCTTTTGAGGGCCGGTTTGAATAAAAGTGCTTGGGTTCAGTTCAAAACAAACATATTTGTACAAGCTGATGCCTGCGACTTTGTCCAGACAACTTTAAAAATCATGTGGGAACTCTATGTTTTTCTAGGATACAGAATATCCTATCATCATAAATAGCCCATAATAGTCCACTGCTGGACTAAAGGCCTCTCTTTCAACAGGATGGGTTTGCCCATAATCACCACACCGGGCAGGCAGGTTGGTGATAGCAGTAAATGGTAGTAGTAGCACAGAGGATGCTGCTGCCCATTCTCCATTATATTCCCTTAGGCCACGTTTTCGCATAGGCGTGGCGTTGCGCGTCGCGCGGCGCGTCGCTCGCTCGCTCTCGCTCGCCCTCATACCTTGGCCATATCGCGCGACCGCTCACGCGACTCGACGCGCCGCGAGAAGCGCAACGCCACGCCTATGCGAAAACGAGGCCTTAGTCGTCTCGTACGACACCCGCGCGAAGAGGAGGGGTGGTGACACCTATATTCTGATCCGCCGTCACCACACAGCTCATCAATGATGATAGGATATCATCAAGGTCCAAGCAGTACAAAGGTGATTGACAGACAGTCATTACTTTTGCTGCATTATGTATGTTTAATATAAAATAAGTAGGTAGGGATGGTTAATAAAATAATGATTGCATACACAATCCAACCTGATGGAAATTGACGATACCTAAGGGCCAAGATAGAATATTTTTGTCTATACAATGCCTATCCACTCTGGTTTTAAAGATACCCAGTCTATATTTAATTACACAGATCTCAGAAGGCTGGAATTCAAAACCCTAGACATGTGTTATAGGAATAAAGTCTGTGTTGGCCATCTTCTTCTTCTTCTTCTGTTGCGCGGCTATGCAGGTTCGATGCCCTGTAGCACATCGACCGTTGCCGGTCTATTGTGCTCGCCACTATTTACAGCTCCTTTCCAATACTTGTTGCCACCAGAAATAACAGCATCTTCTTGGAGGGGATGAGTGTAGCCTCCTCAGGGTGTACAATGTGTTTCTTTGTGGATGCTTCGTTTATGAATTAAAGTGAGGCAGTAACAGATAATATGCAGAGGTGTTTCCGCCGATTCCAGGCATAGCCTGCACATATTTGTGGCCTGGAGCTTGAGGTTGAACCTGTGTCTGTTTAGTCCACAATGTCCCGTCAACGCTCGCACTAGAATGCATAGGTTTTTCCAACTAAGCGCTAGTGCCTCAGAGGCAGCCTTCTTATTGAAGGATCTAACTAGCGCTTTGGAGTGATTTAGTCTTGGTAAGTTACGCCAACGAATTAGCGTGTCATAGTACTCATAGTAGCAATAGGTTAACAGGGTATGCTGCACTAGGCTCTTAGGAATACCGCAAACAGGTTCGGGCCCTATCTGCCGTATCCCAGCGACAGTTTTTGCAAGAATAGGATAGAATAGAATAATAATAAAATTATAATTACAATTAATAAATATCAATTCCACAGTATAGGACCTGTGTGACTACATTGGCAATTATGTACAATAGTTCAAAGAGCTGATGGTTGTTGGAGTCCCAAGGTGTCTGGATAACAACCCCGCACCGGGAGGCGCAGTGTTGGCAGACCCCCCCCCACTGCCAACACTGTATTCGGGTGGCGCAAGACCGGAGCCTGTAGAAGTCCATGGAGGAGACCTTTGCCCTGCAGTGAACGTCTATAGGTTGATTAAGAAGAAGAAGAAGAAATGTACATTACTCTGAAAAGTCAGAGGTGCATGCCCTATATCCTGGGAACCCACAACTCCCAGAGGAGACAGCAGTCTTAACCGCTACCATAGAAATGTATCAATCTAGAATTTAACTAATTAATTACTTCAAAAAAAAAATCAAAATTCAAAATTATTTATTGCCAACCTGTGGGTCTTATAACATGTCATAACTATACCAGCAGTTCAGAAAAAGGATTCTGCTGAGAAGAGTCAGCAAGAAACTCAGTAGTTGCTCTTTTCAAAATAATTATTTGACAATATTATTATGTAGCTATTACATTGTAATGAGTTTTTTAGACTATCTTGTGGGCAGCTGGATGCCAAGCCGATTTAACCCATGCAACTTTGTTAGAATAGTTTCATATAGTCAAAAATAACAAAAATCAATTCCAGTTTTACTATTAAGAATTATAAATAACTTATCCTGCAACCTGAATATTATAAAACCAGTTTAATAAGTCAACAATGGCAAAGAGGTTGTGTCCTAAATCATGTTATAACATGTTTGAACAGGAAAAATTTGGCAGAGTTTTGTTAAATCTGCATCTCTACTACTTTTTAACATCAGTACAACTCATTGTACTAACATTATAAATGTGAAAGTTTGTGAGGATGAATGGATGGATGTTTGTTACTCGTTCACACCACAATGAATGAACCGATTTAGCTGAAATTTTGAATGGAGATAGCGCATACTCTGGATTAACACATTAGTTATCACTTTTTATCCAGAAAATTTCAGAGTTCCTGCGGGAATTAAAAAACCTTAATCCACGCAGACAGTCATGGGCATCATCTAGTATCAAAATAAAACCAACATTTGTATATCTAATACCTTCATTCAAGTCAACCTATCACCATCCCACTATTGAGCACAGGCACTATTGAATTAAGCAATTAAATATCACTTGCTTCAACGGTGAAGGAAAACATCGTGAGGAAACCTGCACATCTGAGAGTTCTTCATAATTTTCTTGAAGGTGTGTGAAGTCCTCCAATTCCCATTGGGCCAGCGTGGTGGACTATGGCCTATAACCCTTATCTGAGAGGAGACCTGCGCTCAGGAGTGAGCCTTTGATGGGTTGTTAATAATGATGATGACTATTGAATGGGAAAGATTGAAGCCCTAGCCCAACATACTGGCCAAGTATGATTTGGCAGATTTCACACACCTTTGGGAAATTTCTAGAGAACTCTCAGGTATGCAGGTTTTCTCGCAATGTTTTACAACAGTAAAAGCAACAGTGTTTACAATGTGTTTCACACAATGATAGCAAAGTACAGTGAAAACAAGTGATATTATTTAATTGTTTAAAACACACATAACTCTTGAAAGTTAAAAATGCATGCCTGGGATCAAACTCAAGGCCCTGAAAAGGCCAGACTCTTAACTACTTTGCTATCACCGCTTTATCACTATTGTATATCTGCTTAATATAGGATTCAATCCTGAAACTGAATGTGAATGGACTAAAGTTGTGAATTGTATTCATAAAAACGAGTGAGCTGTAAGACATTGTCTTAAAAGGCTAGTGTGATGATCAAAATCACTTCTGATTTGTCGATACTCTCTTGCTATTGGCTAAAATGCATTGTTGTAAGAAAAATACCAAAAATTCAGCCAGTCAGCACAATTGAGACATTGATGCAGCTTATCGACAGGCAAAGATTTTCACATAGTTGTTTGCACCATTCAGTGCTATGTAACAATATTTTATGACAATTGTTTTCTTCTAAAAATTGGATTTTATAACAAGGTTTATGTTTAGGAATTTTAATTACAGATAAATTCTATCATAAAACGTCAAAATAGCATCTGTATCTATGAATAATAGGCCTAGAACTTTCCTACAAGAACATTGATAACATTTCACTAAAGTGGACAGATATTTCTATAATGTCACAGATTTGGGAAATTATGTCGAAAGCGTTTTATGAATTCGTAAAGCTTGAACGTGGTATTTGTATTGAATACTTGAATTGTGATACTTACTTGAGAGCCCTGACTCGTTTGTACGGGGGGCTGAGAGTCGAAGGAGCCGGCGAAGCGTTCTTGCTGCCATCATCATCGTCCAAATTAGTAAAATCTAACTTCCTCGGCACTATAGTAACCGGTGCCGATATGTTGTCCAAAAATATGTCATAGGAGTCCGAAACTTCAGAAGAATTTTCCACCGACATTTCCGATGAGTTCGGGTTCTTTTCGAAGACGTCCTTCATCCTATATTCACTCATGTCTAATTTCACATTTAAAACACTTTGAAAACTCTATCACACACTATCTTATATTAAAAATCTTTACAAAGCACTTTCACAATTCACAAAATACAAATTCCAACAATAATGGCGGATGACGCATGCATAGTGAAACCACCATTGCACCTGTTAATTGAACAACCAATCACAGCGTCAGATTTGACCGGTGAGATGAATTCTGGAATCGTATTGGTTAACATTTTTTTACAATGTTGCGTTCGGAAATTAAGCCATAAAAGATAAGGTAATAAACTTAATAATAAAGTTTATTAATTAAATCATCCATTTTTTATCAATGACATCGAAAACAATAACTACAATTATTTATTTTCTGTTACAATTATTCTAGACGTAAATAATTTTAACTATTTTATTAAAATAAAGCTCCATCTAGTTCCTAACCTGTGAACTTCGTCGTTGCCTTCAATAGCTATCGCTACTCACTAATAGATGTCGCTTTAATACCCTCTCATAAACTACAAGTCGATAGATGTCACCACTTTTAAAACAGTTTAAAAATATTTTTTTTGAACTTTCGTCATTTAATAACATTTGCAATAGATTTCATTTGAATTTTAGATATTTATGTATGAAAGGTACGATTCAAAATATTATTCTATATTGGATACCTAGCGCATTATAATAATTATTATTATTATCAAGTTTAAAATTTTATTAATAGAGCACACCACAAAAAAATAATATAATGAAGATTTTAATATAAAAAATTAATAAATCAATTATTTCCTCTTTATTAGGTACTTTGCTTCAAATCATTTTCACAAAGATATTAAACTATTGCAATATGTATAACTCCTGCCCACTTGCGAAGTATAAAATAATATGATATTTAATACTATTATAATAATTTATGATTGAAAACCAGCTTAGAGATTAGATTATGAATTCAGAGCGTAAAATTTGTCATTAACGTTTATTTTGCATTAATATAAATCATTAATAAAAAAATATTAAATTAAGTACGATTATAAGAGTAGACTATAGCGTGGTCCGCGCGTACTGTTGCACTCCATAGGGCTAACATGCGCACTACGAGATTTTGCCTATCCGTTTGCTCGTGATTCACGAGTAAATGAGTTAACAAAATATTCTCGTGGCGCGCATGTCACCCCTACCGGAATATAATTCCTATTTCGTGATTGAAATGGACATGACGTGTTTTTTATTAATAAACCATGAAGATGTTATAAAACTTTTAATAGAGATAGATACATCATACATAATTCATGAGAATTAGAAATAGAGATGTAGGTACATCATACAGAATTCATTAGAATAATGTTCTTGGTAATATCGATATTATATGTATATGTATATAGCAAATTGAGGTACCATGAAATTATTAAATAATAGTCATCAAAACTGCTAATTTTCAACATCACAAATAAATAATTGTAATCGCGCTAAGGTGTTCCCAAAAGTTAATCCACGCAAATTTGCGAGTCTCTCTCTCTCTCTCTCTAACTCTCTCTGCATCGTCATCCTCATCATTGAGGGTCGCGATCCTTGGCACGGATCACCTCACGTACCTACGATGTTTCTATTGCCTCTATTCTCGGCATTGCATTGTGTAGAGCAGCGTGGAAGTGGCGTGCATTGCTGTTTTATAGATCTTAATCTTAGAGAGTCTCAATTGTTACGAATCGTGCAAACCAACTTACACCAATACTAAACGCATCTAGATCTCCGTAACTAATTTGTAAACGGGAGTGTGTCGAAATAGACAAAAGATGGCGTCACGTGTTCCCCCGCGCAGCCGCGCAAATCAGTGTCAACTGACAACCGCACTCGCCCGTAAATAATTTTATTATTTTTTTATTGATAGTGTATTATCTGGAATTAATTTAATTTTAAATCTATTCATTTGATTCCGTTTATGAAAATAAATTCATCGATTTTATGAACAAACAAAAGTGATTTCAGACTTAACTAAGTATATGACTACCTACCTAATATATTTATTATCACCATTTTGCCTATCATTTTGCATTGCACGCAAGTTACGAAAGAAAATTTAGACCTTACCTATTAGTAACTAATTTATTTTTGATTCGTCACCGCACCAGCCTTCATTACCCTAGTTATAGAGTAAAGGTGTTATAAGGACCTGAATCACAGGTAAAAAAACGAGTGTGCTTTAGACCACACGACTGAAGTAAAACTTCTATAGCTCCATTTATATGTCCTCCCGACCGAATCCGATCACGGCGGCCAACCTCCTTAGAGATCAGCCATCTGCGCGGGAGATATTATAGTGCACAAGTGTGTGCGCAAATACAGGTGCACTCTCTATTCCGTCACTCTCATAGTCCGATGGGACGGAAATCCGACACGACCGGAGAGAGATCAGGCGCAAGACCGACGGCTTCACGTGCTCTCCGAGGCACGGGGGTGACACACCGCCAACTTCCTAACTCCGGGCTAGTACTGAGAATTTCTTTGGTAGAAAAACCCAATACATTTTTTTTAACGGCTCAACCCGGGAATTGAACCCGGGACCTCGTCATGTGTAGTCGAACAAGCTAACCACTAGACCAACGAGGCAGTTATCCGACTCATCAGTAGATAGAAGTAGATCATTAGATAGTAGAGTAGTAGATCAGTAGTAGAGTACTTAATCAGGTTTTAGGAGGCAGTGGTATGTTCATACTTCATACATGCATAAAATCTTTGCCTCCCCCAAAATTCAAAAAATTCAAAAATTCTGAATTATTTATTTCATGTAGGCCAACCTGTGTCTCTTATGACACGTCATGACTCTACCACCGGTTCGGAAAGCGGATTCTGCTGAGAAGAGCCGGCAAGAAACTCAGCAGTTGCTCTTTTCAAAATAATCATTTTACAATATTATTATACGGCTATTACATTGTAATAAGTTTTTTATACTATCTTGTGGGCAGCCGGATGCCATGCCGATTTAACCCATGCAACTTTGTTAGAATAGAATAGAATGAATTAGAATAGAAATGTCGTGTCCCAAAAATTGATCCACGCCTCTGGTGACCAAAGAGCTGGCGCTTATTTAGCCCAAAGGCTTAGCCTCGCTATTCAGAGAGGTAATAGCGCCAGTGTTTTGGGCACCATATCCATTAGCGATCACTTGGACGGCGTGTATTTTTTGTAAATATAATTAGTAGTAATTTTTTCGCTTTTATATAATATGTAGATCCACTTATTTCTGATTATATGTTCCTTTTATATACTAAATAAATGAATAGAATATATTTCCAAAATGAGGTGAGGTTCCAAAAAAAGCGTAGGTACCTACTCCATGTATTCAATTCATATTAAGACGGGCAGACGGAAAGCAGCGCCCCGTTCACGAGTTCAAAGATATCAATAACCTAATTTCTGTCTTAAAACTCCCTATAGGGCCTATGCTAGTCACTACACTATAAATAATTATGAAGCTCTGTTGTGACAGCACCCCTTCCCGCAACTGTCCGTATCGAATCGCTATAATTGCATCAATAGCAGCGCAGCATTCTGCTGGGGTGGATTTCATAACAATTTAAGCCTGTTATGACCCAGTTAGCATAGGGTTGTTTTGAATAGCTATTCTTATCGCTCAATGAAAATGGACTATCGGATAAAAATTGGATAGTTAGATAATTTTTGACGTGATAACGTCTTATAAATCGATGAACACCGGCTGCACGCACGAAAAAAGTGTCACGTTCCCCCTGAGCCTGTGCGTGCAAGCGAGAGCGCGGGACAAGCGATAGAGAGGCACGATCGGCACAAGCGTTGGCTTGTGACTACTGACTAGAGAGCGCCCGCCACCGCCCGCCAGTCATCACCCGCGTGCGCGCTTTGGTTAGCGGATGTGTCGCGACCTAGTTCTAGCAGTTCATAAAAGTATGCAATTTTTCATTAATGTTTCTTTATGACGTTATCACGTAAAACTATCGTCCGTAAACCGACTCTACAGACAACCTATTTTTTTCACCTACTAATTTTATCACCTACTAATTAATACGAAACAAATTTTAATTTAATTATTGACTTGACCTCACTCGGATTGCATCCTTATGAGAATGGGGGAATAGAGAGTGTACCTGAGTGAGGGCATACACTTGTGCAATATAATACGTATGTCTTTGACGTAGGTATTTGGCTAATTCTCGGAGTTGCGGAAAATTGGTTTTAGTTTTAGAACTTTTTTATTTCTAACATAGTTAAATAATAATTGAGTCTCATATAAGAAAACCTGCCAGGAAGTCATTACTCATTAAAGCCTGTCGACTAAATGACTACGTAAATAAGTCTATAAAATTCATACAAAAATCCAAAATGAAAGCTCTATCGTCGTCCATTATTCTCCTTCAAATACAGCAAAATATATTCATATTCCAAACCTTAAAACCTTTTTTCTTACAACCTCTTTTAAAACTTCGACAATCTAATTCCCACCTTATTATAGAGCAATTAGGGTCCAAAAAATAATGCACTCTCTATAGCGGATAAGCTTAAAAGTTTCGCGCTCTGTGACCAATAACAAGCAAGGGGTGTGGCTAATTTCAAAATTCGAACGCTTTTCTCTTCAGGCTTTTCCTTTTAATTTTCAGGCAGTCTTCGATGGACCGTCGAAGATGACGGTTTAATGGAGGACTGATTGATGAAAATTTAACATAATCTTCATAGAGTACATAGAAAAATTAATACCACCAACATAGAATAAGCCACTTACCTACTCGAAAGCAAACTAGATATATTCCAAGAATAAGCTATATTTACGTTTCACTGTAACTTAATCAGGGATTATAATCGCTAGTCTCGAGTGAATGACTAATTAATTATTATTCACACACTCTGTGAAAATTTCAACTGTCTACCTATTACGGTTTACGAGATACAGCCCGCTGACAGACGGACAGACAGACGGACGAATCGACGGACGGACGGAGGAACGGACAGCGGAAGCTTAGTAAGAGGGTCCCGTTGGCACCCTTTGGGTACGGAACCCTAAAAAAGAAAAATTTATAAAACACAACCTATAATAAAATACAGCTTTAACGTTTTAATACTCTCTGAATAAAATGGCAGACAGACGTACAGAAGTTGAGAAAGATGGTTGTTCCATAACAAAGCTAGGTAAGAGTTCTTTGTTTTGCCACAAAACTAAAACTTAAACGAATTTTTAATAAAATTATTATAAAATAACGAATACATGCTACGATTTGCTACGACACTAAGTTCGTAATAACTTCCTACTATTCGGAAATACATATTTTATTAAACAACGTTATACATGGAGTAACGTAGGTTACATTTTTTACCGGAAATAATTAGGGTTCTCAGCTTTAAAAAATTTGAACGTTTGTTATGAGGGACATTGTGGTCTTAAATCTCAATGAAGTAAGGCGCAGAGATAGATTGCCTTCCAGAGGTATATATATTTTTATTATATAGGAATATAAGTCGCTTTTTATCTCAGGAAATCAAAGAGTTCCCACGGAATTTTCTAGAAACCCTTTATACGCGCGGACGTAGTCGTGGGTACCTGTCATCTATTTTTATAATAATACATACCTAGATGATTTTTAATTTACCACCTATTAAATCCGTGTAATAAGTGACAAAATGACAAATAAATAAATAAGTGACAAATAAATAAATCATAGTTCATAGTTCATAGTTCTTTATTGCATTTCACATGTAACAGGTAGGTACATATACACATGAGACCCTGTGAGGGTATGGCAAACAAAAAATAAAAACCGGCCAAGTGCGAGTCGGACTCGCGCACCGAGGGTTCCATACTCCAAAAGTAAAAGTAAAACGATAATATTATATTAATTTGCTTATTTATTGTTAACTTTGTTTGTAGAGGTTTATTGTTAATATAAAAAAAACTATGCTAGTTAGAGCGTTGGTTTTATTTTTCCTGTAAAATATACATAAACCTCTATTGAACATAATTATTTCAGATTTTTCGATTGGTAAACTTCGGAGATAAGGGGGGGGGGGAACGGTATTTTTTTCGACATTTTGGCCGATTACTCAAAAACTATTATATATAGAAATAAATAAAAAACTGTTTTAGAATGCACAAGTAAAGGCCTTTCATATGATACCCCACTCGGTATAATTATCTTACTTTGAAATTTCAAACCCCTGATTTTCCCCCTTTTTTAATTAAACTAAAATAATTTTCGCGTTGATTTTATTTTTCCTGTAAAATATACATAAACCTCTATTGACCATAATTATTTCAGATTTTTTGTTTGGTAAACTTCGGAGATAAGGGGGGGGGGGGGGGGGGGGAACGGTATTTTTTTCGACATTTTGGCCGATTACTCAAAAACTACTATGTCTAGAAATAAATAAAAAACTGTTTTCGAATGCACAAGTAAAGGCCTTTCATATGATATCCCACTCGGTATAGTTATCTTACTTTGAAATTTCAAACCCCCGATTTTCCCCCTTTTTTAATCAAACTAAAATAATTTTCGCGTTGCTTTTATTTTTCCTGTAAAATATACATAAACCTCTATTGACCATAATTATTTCAGATTTTTCGATTGGTAAACTTCGGAGATAAGGGGGGGGGAACAGTATTTTTTTCGACATTTTGGCCGATTAATCAAAGACTATTATATATAGAAATAAATAAAAAACTGTTTTAGAATGCACAAGTAAAGGCCTTTTATATGATACCCCACTCGATATAGTTATTTTACTTTGAAATTTCAAACCCCCGATTTTCCCCCTTTTTTAATAAAACTAAAAATAATTTTCGATTTTTCTTTATTCCAATGATGTTGGGCCACTATTATACACAACTATGCCAAATTTCATGTCGATAGCTTTAATAGTTACTGAAATAATCGACTGTGACAGACGGACGGACAGACGGACGGAGAAAGTCTCACCATAAGGGTTCCATTTTTACCATTTTGGTATGGAACCCTAATATTACATTTAAAGATACATACACAGGAAATAAACTAAAATAATAAAATGTCAGTTAAAAGCTGGTTAAAAGTAGTTAAGTTCAAATTTCAATTAAAATATTAATAAATCCCAAAAAGTCATGTTAATTACAATGATAAAAAGTTTATTACAGTCTATGTCTTTATATAATATTAATTATTATTTTATTAAATTAAAGAAAAAGTTAAAAGAAAAAGAAATAATAATTTACAATGTCAGTAAAAAGGTAGTTGAGTACAAAAATGTCTAATCAATATTTGTAAATCCTAAATGTCTTTTGAGTATAAGAGGTTCATTACATATTACATACAATCTATTTTTTTATACAATATCAATTATTATTTTTCCGACAAGTATTCATTTACAGTGTAATAACATTTTTGTATGAGAAAATCTTTTAATTTGCGGTAAAAAATTGTATCTTTGTCAATTTTCTTATGACCGTCCGGTAGTTTATTAAATATATATACTGCTCTTCTCATATCTTTGACCAGACATAAATTGAAGATGCTCAAAGCAAATCTTTATAAAATGGATGCCAGCAAAGTCCAAACTTACACCCTTTTGCTACTGACCTATGAATAAAATCCCCATATTATAAACAGCGATGCATACGAGACTTTACAAACATAAAAATCCCATCAGAAATACAAAAATATACCCTATTCATATAGGAGAAATGCTTAAATTTGAGTGTATAGGAGCGCAAAACGAAAATTGCACGCGAAACCAAGTGACCACTGCAAAAGACCTAAGACATTACAAGCAATCCCGCTTTTACAGTAAATTCTATTGTTCGGTGTGAGGGGTGGTAAAGGTCAACTTATATTGGGAGCGCCAACAAAAGCAACGGTAGAAAACCACCCCTATGCCCGCCCCTTTTAAGAACCACTCCCAAATACACTAGTCGACATTTAGACGCGAAAGGGAGCGCTTGTCTTGCATCCTCTTACACCTTTGTTTTTCGCAAAATTAACTCGCCCATTTGACATTTGTAGTGAAGTGAAACATATGACAATAATGAGTATAAAAAATAAATAATAGTTACAAAAAACGTTATGTACCCTACCGATTTAAAAAATGGAACGATCAAACTGAATCCTTTTACTAACCACAACATTATGTTGAAAACTATTCAAAACCTGTGCTATAATAAAACTAATAACGGTTTTAACATGACGTCACCGTTTCTGGTAGATAATATACTACATCAGCAGAAAACGGTGAACTTTCACAATCAGTTTTTGAATCAGCAGTTGGAAAGTTACATGCAAAGTCAGAGTTACTCGCGCGAAAACTCTCCAGATGTTGACGAAACGAAAACGGGTGATAACGACGAAGATAACAGGACGGAGGAAATTGAGAAAGTCGACGACGAAGACTCGAAAAGTCGAGACGAAGATTTCAATATGAAAAACGAAACCGGTTACTACAACCACGATTTTTACAACAGAAACGACGACAGAAATGAGAAAGAGGTGTTAAATATACCGAATCTGGCTCGAAGATGTCACTGTGGTTCTTTCGATTGTCCTCCTTTCGCGTGTAAGAAATCAGGAATCCGTCGCTTGGAGGAGTTAGAAAAACGGTTCAATCTACACAGTTACCAGGAAAACTCTGGTGATGAGGAAGGTAAAGAGAGGTTAACTACAGAGGACATGGTGAGGAGTTGTGAGGACTATACGGTTGAGCAGAAGAAGCCGCTGCTAAAATTTAGTGTTAGTGCGATACTGGGGGACCAAGAACGAGACACCGTTAGGAATAACGTTAGCGGTATGTGGTATTTATTTTTATCCGTTTGATAGAAGGAAAAGTTACATTAGGACTATAATAATAAAATTATTACACACTACCTAGCTGAAGCCCGCGACTTCATCCGCGTGGCTTTAATTTAAAAAATCTCGTAGGAGAAACTATATCCATGCAAAAGGTGCTGGAGTATAACCTTAATTATAACACCTGAATTTTGCGGTCCTCGTCTAGTATATTTAACAATGTTGCTTGTTGAATGGTTGATTTTTATTAACTCTTGAGTACCTTGATATGTTGTTTATTAACCTCAAAATACAAATCCGTCATCATTTTGACTCTGAAGTTTAAATTAGAATAATTGTAATGTCCTCCCGACCAAATCCGGCTGCGGCGATCAATCTTCACAGAGACTAAGGATCTGCGCGGGAGATATTATAGTGCACAGCGTGTGCATAAACCCAACTGAAATCTCTAGTCCCTCACTCTCATAGTCCGATAGAACGGAAATCGGACACGACCAGAGAGATCAGGCGAAGAACCGAAAGCGACGGCTTCTTTACGTGCCCTCTGAGGTCTGATGCATGGATATTAGAAATAATTTAATATAAATTAAAAAAAAACCGACTTCAAACTACCGCGCCACTATAAAAAGTTTTTTTTAATTTATTGTTGATATTTTTAAAATCATTCGACCGATTTTGATAAAATTTATATAAATTTTATCAAAACCGGTCGAAAATCGGTCGGAAACACCTGGGGAGTTTAAATACCCTTTCAAACAAAAAAGAATTTTCCAAATCGGTTCAGGCGTCTTTGAGTAATCGATGAACTTATATAAAAATTACTACTATTACACCTTATTTTTTTTGTGACCTGAAATTACAATGATTTTGAAGAAATACCTGGTATTGTACTTATGGCTTATTATTTGCACTTATACTTTTATGGATTTTTAATTTACTTAGATATATTGTATGAAACGTACAAAAACTGTTCTCAACATTTTGTAGTAGAGAATGTGTTTATAAATGATAGTTGTATTTTTTATAAATTGCGTAAGTATAAAACTTTTTGATGAATATTTTTGTGTTTCCATTCTCACTCCAAAATTTTAAAAATCTTAAACGTATTTCGCGAGAATTTCAATTTGAATTATTAATTATTTTTTATAAAATTAATATTTTGTTCTCAATATTTTGTTGAGAAGGGATTGATCCTTAATATGTTTTTTTTGTAATATCCGAAGCATAAAACCAGATTTGGTGTTGTAAAATCAGGAATTCTGTACTGGGACTCTTAATGGCATTAACGGGAACAGCTCCGAAGTACCTACGACGGATGGGAAAGAGTTTATTGGGATACTCTAAAATCGAATTGGGTATTTGTCGAAATGTTGATATTTATTATTTATAATCGAAAATGTAACATGTGAGAATAACATTAATATGTGTAAAACAGAAAATAAATCGGTCAAAAATCAAATAAGTTACAAGCTGTTTTACCATGGTTTTGCTACGACTGTATCTGTCTCTTTCTAAAATGAAATTTTCTATGAAGAGTAGGTCTGCTTTGTGTTTTGACGTCACAACACAACAGCGCTCTCTTTGTCTAACAAGGTAACTTTAAAGCTTTATATTTCCGAGACTAGTTGAGATATTTAAAAAAGAAAAATGGCATTGTTTTTAATATTAAAAAACGTTATTTTAAATAAATAAAAAAATTTCAGTCAAATACCCAATTTGACTCAAGTTGGTAACTCGATGGCAGTTACCAACTTGAGTCAAATTCAAATTTAAAAGTAGGTATTTATTTCACGAAGGCCAACCTGTGGCTCTAATGACAAGTCAAATCTTTACAATCGGTTCAGAAAGCAGATTTTGCTGAGAAGAGCCGGCAAGAAACTGAGCAGTTGCTTTTTTCAAAACAAAATGTTACATGGGTAATATATTGTATCTACCTAGCTATTACAATATAGTAAGTTATTGTACAGTAGCAGTTGAAGCAGTGATAACCTAGTGGTTAAGACTGTGGTCTCCTATTCGGGGGGGTCGTAGGTTCGATCCCGGGTACGCACCTCCGACTTTTCGAAGTCAAGTGCGTTCAAGCAATTAAATATAACTTGCTTCAACGGTGAATGAAAACATCGTGAGGAAACCTGCACATCTGAGAGTTCTTCATAATGTTCTCGAAGGTGTGAAGGGTTATAACACTTCTCTGAGAGTAGACCTGCGCTCAGTAGTGAGCCGTTGATGGGTTGCTGATGATGATGATGATGATGAAGTTATTGTACTGTCTTGTGGGCCAGTCGTATGCTCAGCCCATTGCACCCATGCAACTTTGTCATTAAGATCAATCTTGCTTTACCTAGTAACATCAAAATAGACTAATATCAGCTAATATGCACTGTCACAACCATAGGCTACACCAACCTCGATTGTGTAACCAATCAATCATATTATCTACTCAGGGCTTCCTAAACTGTGCGAACATTTTTGCGAAAATGAACCGTCTTTCACCCTAAGAGCGAATTTAGACGGTTCATTTTTCGAGATTTTTGCTCTCATTTTCGAGTCAAAGGTAAAGTCCCAAGGGCGTCACAGTACAAATAAGTTTGGGAAGCCCTGGTCTAGGCTATAGTCCACCAAGCTGCCCAAGTGCGAATTAAGAGACTTCACACAGTAATAAGAAGAGATATTTTTAGGTCTACTGACCCAACCGGTTAGTGAACTTAGTAGCTTGTACATCTAGAAATCATAGCTAGATATAATATTATCAAAGCTATATTAGAGGCACAGGTGAGTTTGTACAGCTAATGAAATTAAAGTGCTGATTTTTATTAGGTACTTCCTACCTACTAAAATATTTAATTCGAAATGAAATATAGCATCTTTTTCGAAAGCTATAAATAATCATTTTGGAAAACAAACAGAAAATGACAAATAAGGACTTTTTCATGTGCTCTTGTGCCTCCTGTAATACCCGCAATTTAATTAAGAAACGTAGTAACGGATATAATAATTACATAATCGATACCAAAATACTCGTAAAAAAATAATTAACCGGAAAAAAATAACGTTTAACGTCCCAAACATAACGTTACCAATAACAATTTTCTCTATGCTACATCTTAATTCACTAACAGAGTCGCAATATGGCGCCCGACTTTTTCAATAAAAGCGGCAACATCTGGCCGGACACTTAAGCGCGGGGGCGGGAGTGAGACAGCGCTATGCGGGGGACAGTCCGCCAGAGAGGGACGACGCGTGGCGAAATTAATATGTCTTTTTCTTAACATTTTCGTTGGACGCAAGTCGCTTTATTATTTTATTATTGATGTCAAAGCTTGATATTTCTCTATTAATATATTTCTCTGTGTTGTGTTGATATTAAATTGTAAGTAATATATACTGTACGGAGCTGTTGACGTAGGTACTTAATATTCTTTTCATGAGATTTCTTTTATCCCACTTCTGATTATTATCCGTTGTCGATGACAGTTTCACTGGATGGTAATGATTGATGATGCATTTTAAGATATACGGTTAACCTGGTGTTAATATAGAACTAAATATAATCTAATAAAATTAAAAACCCCATACTACAATACTTACCTACAGTGACTCCCCTGAGGTAGTCCATCGACCTAGTCGCCTAGTGGACCAAACGCCCTTCCCGTTTCGGGGTCACTATTCCAGCATCTTGCGACGCCAACGCCCATCAGTTTTTCGAAATTCATAACTAGCTAAGCTAAATAGCTAAATAGCTGTCGCAAGGATTTTAAAATTTCAGTAAAATCTAAAATGTGGCAGAAAAAATCCTACTCTGTTACTTGACAATACTTTTAAGTCAAGTTGGAGGGTTTAAACTTTAAAGAATGAAAACCGTGTCCAATATAGTACATTATATGCAAAATTATATGCATACCTACCTACTATTGAAAAATATATGAACCAGTTACTAGTTAAAGTATGTTGAGATCATATTCAAAGAAAGAAGGCGTAGGTACAGTTTTTGATATGGCAATCAAATGTCAAACTTATTCGTCGATGAAAGTTAATTTGGTCATGGTGAAATACGCCCCGATGCATACAAAACTAAAATGTACCTATAATTTCTTGACATCCCTATAACTACATCGGAAAACACCTGCAAAAAACAATCACTTCCATCCTTTTATTTCATCCGATAATCGAATCTAACTTTCCTAAACGATTTATACCGATAAATCGTTTCTACATCTACGAGCCGACTTTATAGCTTTCCCGTAAAAACCAGCCAGTAATATAAACTTCTGACAAATTTAACTTGACACATGGAAAGATTTTCGTACTCCGTAGAGTAACGTAATAAGGTTCAGAGTAACGCTATAAAAAGCTCGAGTAACGTAATACGTAGGAATAAATCGGAGTAAGAGCGCGCGAGTCGTTCGGAATTCGAATATTATCGCAATATGGCGTCCAATGACATGTTAATATGGGCGTCCGGGAGCCGAAATGCATAATTTTCTAATAGAATTTTCAGATATCGACTTCTAACGGTGAGTTTTATGTAGCTTTTTATTGTTAGAAGGGAGGCCAGATAATACATAACCTATTTTAGAATTCGCGAAAAGATTGAAATAAAACGAACCATGAAATAACTAAACATTTAAAAATTTTAAGATTACAATTTTCTGATTCTCAAACTTTAAAAAGTCGATTACTTCCTGCTCTTTAAAAATATTTAAAAGAAAATTTATACAAAATATTCTATCTGACATCTTAAATTGTCCGATAGATGATCAGGTATGGGCCCAGGCTTCTCTTCCGATCAGGTATGGAGGTCTGGGAATCCGCAAAATTTCTAGTGTCTCACTGCCAGCATTTCTTTCCTCTGTTTATAGTACACACACTCTCTTTGAAAAAATTATATCCCAGTCTTTGGGATCAATTGAGGTGTCGTACTTGGCAGAGGCAAGAAATGAATGGTCAGCGATTAGCCCAAATCAATTGCCGGTTTCTCTTCCTTCCCAGAGACAGTGGGATGACATTATTTGTAAAAAAACTTTTGACGCAATGTTAATGGAAGCAAATTCTAAAGACCGTGCTCGTCTTCTCGCTGTCTCTGCGAAAGAATCCGGCCACTGGCTCCATGCTCTCCCTTCTGCTAATCTAGGCACTCTTTTAAACCACGCCACTCTTGCAGTGGTAGTTGGCCTTAGGCTCGGCGCCAAAATAACCCAGCCTCACCGTTGCCACTGCGGTGACCACGTCGACGCTTACGGTCATCACGGACTCTCCTGTTCGAAGAGCGCTGGTCGTTTCTCCCGCCACAATGCCCTCAAAGACATCATCCGCAGGTCTCTTGCTACTGCTCACGTGCCAGCTGTATTAGAACCTATTGGTTTGGCACGTAGTGATGGCAGGAGACCTGATGGTATGACGCTTGTTCCTTGGAGGACAGGGAGGTCGCTTGTGTGGGATGCCACCTGTGTAGATACTCTAGCTGCATCCCACATCCATGCGACCTCCTCTGTGGCGGGTGCAGCGGCTACTAGCGCCGAACAGGCTAAGAGGCGCAAATATGAAAAACTTGACAGTGGTTTCATATTTGTGCCTTTTGGTGTAGAGACCCTGGGGCCGTGGGGCCCGGAGGCTCGAGCGCTTTTTGTAGAGCTAACTAAAAAGGTGATCGAGTCTACCGGGGATCCAAGAGCTGGCAGCTACCTTGCCCAAAGGATTAGCTTGGCCATCCAAAGGGGTAATGCTGCCAGCATCTTGGGTACCATGCCACACTGCAGTGGCTTCGATGGGGTTTTAGATTTTATTTAATTTTTATTTTAGCTTTAATTTTAGAATAAATTTAATTTTAATGTACTTAGTAGGTAGTTTTAATTTTAGAGTAAATTTAGGTTTAATGTAGTCTGTATAAAGATATTAAAAGAAAATCTAAATATTTTAAGCTTCTAGCTTAAGAGGGAAGTGGGGATGTCTGCCCAAAGGCTTTATTTATAGTCTGAAACTATGCCAGTCACTCTCAGAAATTATAATTATTATTATTTAAATATATAAAAGGAAAAGGTGACTGACTATCTGACTGACTGACTGATCTATTCAACTTACAGATGATACCACTGGACGGATCAGACTGAAATTTGGCATACAGATAGCTATTATGACTAGGCATCCGCTAAGAAAGAACCCTTTAAGGGGTAAAATAGGGATTAGAAAAATTTTACTTAATGTGAACGAAGCCGCTGACAAAAGCTTTATATCTTTTTTATCACATCGAGAGGTATTCAAATCGGTATTATGTATTGTAATAAAATAGTTTAATAACAGGTAAGTATAATTATAATTCAAAATATAATCATCAAAACCAGGCCTGGGCGACACCGCACGACACTAATTCACTAACGTTACAACCTGAACACACGTTCTAATTTTGAAACACTCGGTGACGGTTAACACGACCGCAGACGCGTTCTGAATTTAAACGACCCAATGGGATGCGGTCGCGAGTTAACGCTATTCGAATTTGGAACGGCTTTCGGGTGCTGGTTTTATCGGGTTTTCTATTATCTTCTTTCTTTTTCAAGTGAAAATTAAAACTCTTTACGGGTCCATTACATGATCATCAATTAATTCTGATTAGGTATTACGATTAATTAGTCATGAATAACGGATAGAGCCGAGTTGGACGATTGCGAAAAAGCTGAGGTAGGCTGAATTTATAGACTTCTTGCTGTAACAATGCACTTAAAGCTCGATTCTCTTTTTGTCGACCTCCCTGGCGCAGTGGTGAGCGCTGTGCCTGTGGGTATAACTGGGAGGTCCCGGGTTCGATTCCCGGAAGGGTCAATTTGGGAATTTATAATTTCTGAATTGCCTCTGGTCGTGTCTCCAAGCGATTTAGCATTCCGGCACGATGGCGTGTAGAAACCGATTAGGGGTATAGGTTAAATGTTCACTGCCATACCCCTTCCAAGTTAGCCCGCTATCATCTTAGACTGCATCGTCACTTACCATCAGATGAGATTGCAGTCAAGGGCTATCTTGACAAAGGTCTCTTGCATGAACTTCCACAGGCTTCGGTCTTGCGCTGCTTGCATCCAGCGGCTCCCTGCGACTCGTTTGATGTCGTCGGTCCACCTGGTGGGGGGTCTGCCAACACTTCGCTTCCCGATGCGGGTTCGCCACTCCAGCTCCTTGGGACCCCAACGACCATCAGCTCTTTCAACGCTCATGTCCACTTCAGTTTCAGTTCAGTTCAGTTTGATAGTAGGTAATAATATAATTTAATATAAAAATTCTTTTTAAGAAACCAACTTCAAACGGCCTGCGCCGCTACGAAGTATATAATTTATTGTTGATATTTTAAAAATCGCTCGACCGATTTTGATAAAATTTCAATATAACCACCTAGGAAGTATACCCTTTGAAACAAAAAAAGAATTGTTCAAATCGGTTCAGGCGTCTTCGAGTAATCGGTGAACATACATAAAAACTATTCCGATGACTTGAGAACCTCCTCTTTTTTGAAGTCGGTTAAAAATGAGTATAGAACTTTTCATCTAAAAAATTCGATTGATGGAAACTCCTCGAAATGACTAAGGGTCGTTGGGGTACTTAGGTGCTCGAGTGACGACCCCGCATCGTAAAGCACAGTGTTGGCAGACCTCCCACTAGGCGGACTTGGAGCCGCTGGATACAGGCGGCGCAAGACAGAGCCTGTGGAAATCCATGCAAGAGACCTTTGTCCAGCTGTGGACGACTAGCTATCAGCCAATAAAGAAAACGAAGTGACTATTTGTACGGGTACTGGACGAATAAATTATATTTATTCGTACAGTTATTCAATTTTTTTTTTACTTATGCTAGCGGCACGCTATGATGGCCGGTTTGACACATTACAATAGTGATGTGGAATGTCAATTTATTCTCGAACAAAAAACAATTAAGTTTTGTTTTTGTACCTGATTAAATAGGTTTAATAAAACAAAAATGTATATGTGTATTTAATTTATTTGAACGAACTGAATATTTGAATGAAAATGAATATACATACTTTATATGCACACAAGAAACATATGAATACAAAAGATACCAAAAAAGGTGCCACAAAAGGCCATAATTAATCAGATTCGTCCATACTACTATTTTCACTGTCGTCACTGCTATCATCACCTACATTAATAATTATATGTTCGTTTTCTATAATATTATCTATTTTCACATCTCTTTCATAATCTTCCCTTATTAATTTAACAGTTCTATTCACAACCTTTTCCCAGTCTCCTTTAGTCACATGTTCACAAGCTTCTTCTAATAATTTTAGCATTTTTTGTGGTAAATGGGGGTTCTGTATTGTGTCTTGCAGAATATTGTGAATGCACCAACTTTTTTCTTGTTGGATACTCCTTCTGTAAATAGTAGCCGTAAACATGTCTTCGGATAGCATCGGCATCAAAGCTATCGATGCCTACGACTGGTTTTGCTCGTTTTCTCTTTTTTGGTGTGTGAAGTTTATTTTCTTCTGTGCCAGTCTCGCCATATTTTTTTTTAGTTATCCGTCTAACAGTTCGTTGTCCAATATTAAGCGCATCAGCTACGCGTTCAACCACTGACGTTATAGGTAAAATTGGCCCTCCATTTTGAGCTTCACGATCGAAATAGTTACGAAGGCGTATTACGAACTCACGTGTCTGACTATTTAGAACAGTTCTCTGCGTACGTTCGGTCATATCGACGAAATCCACAACAAAGGGCTTGAACAGAGTCCAAATTAACGAGCAAGGGTCAACAGTAATGCAGTATCAATATTTGAAATCCAAAGCCAGGTCAAAACTATATCACAATCGCATTGCACTGACAGTTTATACTTTTCGAAGCAACGTCAATTCGAAACTGCTTTGTTTTGCATTGAGCATTGACGCGAGTTTGCCGGAGGTAGTAGTTGTGCTAGCCAGCGATCCTATGTGACGATCGTATTAGATTCCATTTTTAAAAATTTTCAATTTAGAAAACCAAATGCCGAGTTGTGGTATATATCATATAAAAATAAAAATTTTACCTTTTGTATGAAACAGCTGATATTTTTTTGCGATTTCAGAGGTTTGTCCAAATAGTGAAAATTGTTCATATTCACAAGTACATTCACCCCTTAAATGGTGCAAACTGATTTTTCTACACTTGTATACATTTTAGAAATCAATTTAATAAATAAATTTTGAGTCCTAAACCTAAAACTACATTCGATAAAATTTATGAATCTCTGCACATCACTATCGTCAATAAAGTAATACAATTATTTCCTTCAAAGTCGTTATCAATTAATACGGAACTTCATGAGCGGACAAACGTCAAACCGGCCATCATAGCGCGCCGCTATTGTAGTTACACTGTAACACGTTGGGAGAACCACCAGACTGTGGAAAATCTAAAGTTAGATTAGGTTGGGTTAGAAAATAAAATATTCCGCTGCCCACTTAGGTTCTATTGGTTTGAAATGAAAAATTAATTTGGAGGGGTTTCTAAGCTTCCTCTACTCCTTTTCCCCTCTCCCACTATTTTTTTACCTTCACTCCTTCACTAAGCGAATTTTGGCAAGACTAACCTAAAAAATTACAATATTAAAAAATATATATTTCGAAAACTATCAGGATTCGACGGATTTCCTTTGCGGGGGTCACCCCCCTCCCCCCTCCGTTGCGTCACCTAAACTAAAGTTTAAGCAGTCTGTTTATCATGTTATAAGATAAACATAACCTCAAATTGTGTGTGTCGTAAATAATTTTTTTTTTTAAAGATTATACATTTCCTCGCAAAAAAAGGGTACCAGTGGAGTAGGGGGCCACTCCCCCCTCCCCCCCCCAAATTCAGGTAGCACGATTCAAATATTTGACCAAAATTATTCGTCCGACTTCTGTACGAATAATTATAAATTGTTCGTACGGTAACCGTATTAATAATTATAAATTGTTCGTACAGTACCCGTATTAATAGACTCACTCCAAAGAAAAAGAAGGGTTAATTTAAATTAATATTTTAATGATCTAGTCACTAGTCAGGCAATATTGTGCCTCATTTATTGCAATTTGCCTCGCTGACGCTCTGTGGGCGGCCGTGCCTCTGACATTATAATGTTTGTTACATTATCAAACCAGTAGCTTCATTTAAACTGGCTGCTGCGAATGGTTAATTAATTTAATATGGGCTATGTTAATTACTTATTAGGTAAGTACCTAATTATAAAGGTCAAAATTTTCATAGTAATCATTGAAGGTAATTTGTTAATATAAAACTATTACTAGAGAGTCAAATAAGTTCATGCTAAGATTAATTATAAAGGTAAAATTCTGGTTTCACCACAAAATTTGAACTCTTACCTACTTTAAAGGTGAAAGAAAACATCGTGAGGAAACCATGCACGCCTGAGAGTTCTCCACAATGTTCTAAAAAGTATATGAACTTGGAGACTTGGCCGGCGTGGATGGCTATGGTCTAAAGTTTAGGCCATAAATCCTTCTCATTCGAGATGAGTTGACTGAAATAAACTAGGTGAGTATGAGTAGATACTTATAGAATGATCAATGTTTCAAAGTTATTAACATTTTAACCTTGCATTATCGAACGAATAAAGAAAAGTCGTGTGGTGTCGTGGGACACCAGATAGGAACGAAGTTATTATTATAAAAATATTAATTTCAAGTTCTATTCGAGGTATAAAGAAAATAATTATTCGGGTATACATTTCTTATCATGATTTTTTCATCGATAAAAATCAAAATGACCCCAGGGAAGCCTAAATATTGATTTTATAAAATATTAAAATTAAAATAATTTTATAAAATAAAAAGAAAATAAAATTGCGCGTCCCCGGGTGGGCTCGAACCAACCAATCTTTCGGTTAACAGCCGCACGCGAGCCAATTGCGCCACGGGAGCGATGCACAACTCGTTGAAATTAATATATAAGATATTTTTAGGCCATCAAAAAATGTATAAAAGTGTCGTTACAACTTTTGGTCTTAATTATTTCCATCTAGCCCCCTTTCGCAACGCGCGATAAGGAACTTCGTTCCAAAAACCGTATAACGTACAACAATAACGTTATTTAATTAACCGTTATTCGTTAATCGAGTCCGCCGGTGTCGCGGCGATTCGGCGCCAATTTTTCGCGCGAAAGTGTGAAAATAATTGATTCCGGAGGGGGACGACGGGGTTTATTGAAAGCGTTAAGCGACTTCGCCCGCCTTTTTGTTTCAACGTTTCATTCGGCTTTTATGATATTAAATGGCTGTGTTTTTTAGTTTGCGTATATTTTCTTTGTAGGTATGATTGGATCATCATCTCAACCGATAGACGTTTTTGACGACCTCCCTGGCGCAGTGGTGAGCGCTGTGGTCTTATAACTGGGAGGTATCAGGTTCGACTCCAAGCGGGGGCAATTTGGGAATTTATAATTTCTGAATTGTCTATGATCTGATCTGGTGGGAGGCTAGTTACCAGCCTACCGTCAAAAACGTGCAGCCAAGTGATTTAGCGTTCCGGCACGATGGCGTGTAGAAACCGATTAGGGTTATGGGTCGAATGTTCACTGCCATACCCCTAACAAGCCCGCTACCATCTTAGACTGCATCGTCACTTACCATCAGGTGAGATCGCAGTCAAGGACTATCTTGTCATCGAATATTTAAAAAAAAATCGGCCAAGTGCGAGTCGGGCCTCGCTCTTTTAGGGTTCCGTTAAAAAAAAAATTAAATTAAAATATTTTCATGTACCCATGGAAATATTTTAATTTAATTTTTTTAATTTAATTTAATTTTTATTATTTGTTGTTATAGCGGCAATAGAAATACATAATATGTGAAAATTTCATCTGTCTATCTATTAAGGTTTACGAGATACATCCCGCTGACAGACGGACGGACGGACGGACGGACGGACAGCGTAGGCTTAGTAATAGGGTCCCGTTGGTACCCTTTGGGTACGGAACCCTAAAAAAGATTGGTAATAAAAAATATGAAATCAATAAAATCGCAGTTGTGGGATTGTAATAATGGCAAAATGATGCTTTATGATGCGTCAAACTTGTTATAACACAAAATTAACTATATCTCTAAATCCCACGTCCACACCTATCAAAACATTAATAAAATAACCAACAATGAATTTATACCTAATATTATTTTAATACGGGCCCCAAACAAAAGGGCAGTAAGTCGAAAAATCGTAAAAGATAATACGCCTATTGTGTTCGCACGCAAAAACATGTCGGCCATTTTTTACAATATTTATGTTTAGGGATTATTTTATTGCGATTTCTTTTATTGTAATCGCGGGTAAGGATTTATTGAATGTTTTCTCAAGTGTTGCAACGAGGTTCGATGCTCTTTCTAAACGTATTGAAATACGCATTCATTTTTTAGTGCGTCTTAGCTTTTTTGTGGTTTGTTCGCGGAAGATAAGGCGTTTTTAATGTTAATATCTACCATAGGTACAATACAATTAAAGAAAAAATTAATAACCGATATTAGGAACTGACAGTAAACCTATCGTCGCAAAAAAAACTCTTTTGCAGTGTTTATTTCTGGTTAAGTTAGAATGGAAGAATAAAAATATGATTAGAGGCCTATTCCCTTCATAAGACTATGCCCAATGCCCATTCCATTCCCATAGATTTAGGATTGCTAGCTCAGATTAGTCGCTAAGTAAGTACTAAATACCGCCCTTCCTACAAACAATAGTTGAATGGTCATCTAATAGGTATACAACAACTGCGCTACGGTGTCTTTTCTATCTCTATCGAGGTTGTTCATATTATTATTTGTTTTGATTCGTTATCAAAAACTCTTGACTGCGATATCACGTAATGGTAAGTGACGATGCAGTCTAGGTGGTAGGCGGTAGCGTACGTACTGACTTGAAAAGGGTATGGTATGACAATATGAATAAAACCCACATCCCTGATCGGTTTCTACACGCTATTGTACCGGAGTACTAAAACGCAACAGACTGTCTGTGTGCTACCTTTTCAAGCCTAAACTGCTGAACCGGTTTCGACAAAATTTGACAAGGAGATAGCTTGCTTCCTTGGAAAGGATATTGGACTACTTTTTATCTAGAGAAATCAAAGGAATGTGTATGAACTTCTTCGACGCAGACGAAAGCATCAGTGTACAGTACCAAGCGATATATATTGCACATCGGCCTTTGGAATAAAACGCTATTCTATTCTATTCACAGTTCGACTGCATTTTTTTTATATATGTTACGTGATGTGCTCGCCGATTGTGAAGAGATTTCAGTAATTACTACGTGAATTTCTGGCTAGCTTTCCTTGCAATAGAATAGAAATAGCGTTTTATTCCAAAGGCCGATGTGCAATATATATCGCCGGGTACCTACTGTATGTCAACCTATACAACTAAAACATGAAGCCACTGAAATGTCTACGGAATAGGGTAAAACTAGTTTGGAAACTAGTTCTCCCCATGCCACTACTAGGATGATACGTATCAAGGTTTTTTAATTCTCGCGAAAACTCCTAAATTTTCAGCATAAAATTTACCTAACCTGTGTTAATTCTGGGTATGTGCTAATTCCATTCCAAATTTCAATCAAATCAGTTCACTTGTTGCGACGTGAAAAAGGAACAAACATCCATCATCCATCCATCCGTACATTCATCCATCCTCACAAACTTTCGCATTTATAATATTCATCATCATCATCATTAGCAACCCATCAACGGCTCACTACTGAGCGCAGGTCTCCTCTCAGAGACGGGTTATAGGCCATAGTCCACCACGCTGGCCCAATGCGAATTGGTGGACTTCACACACCTTCGAGAACATTATGAAGAACTTTCAGATGTGCATGTTTCCTCACGATGTTTTCCTTCACCGTTGAAGCAAGTGATAGTTAATTACTTAAACGCACTTGACTCCGAAAAGTCAGAGGTATCCGGGATCGAACCTGCGACCCCGCGAATAGGAGACCACAGTCCTAACCACTAGGCTATCACTGCTTTATAATATTAGTTCCTACTAATATAGTATATTAGTATATAGTAGGATAGATATAATATTAGTAGTATTTGTAGGAAGTAGAATTAAAGTAAGTTATCTAGATCTATACATAAAAATGTTCTATCGAAAAGTTCATATTAATTAAACTCCATCCCTTAACAAATTAATAGGTGAAAATAATTAAAATCACACTCAGGGGTTGTCGGAGGGCGAAGTTTTCCGTGTCGACGCCTGCTCGGCCCTCCGCACTCCCTCAGGGCTCGATTATAAAATTACCTATCCGCCTCTCGTGGCATAATTGTTTCGATACGTTTTTCTGATTGTTACGAGTTTAACATGAAATTAAGCGTCTCAAATTGGGCTTTTCCCGCTCTTCCTAATTTTATACCTATGATTAATTCAACCACAGATTTCAACTGTCAAACAACCTTACTCGCCAAAATAAGAATGTTGCTACACGCAAAAATGGCCTAACCGGCTTAGGCCACTTATGCATTTTGCATAGATGAAAAAATAATGATGCAAAAACCAAAGATTTACAAGATGGAGCCTAAAGGCTGTGAACGCGTCGAAAATTTGTGCTGCCACATGTGGTTCACGCCCTTTTCCCGCGCTCAGTTTGAATTAGGTCATCACCAGATATGGAGCTCGCGAGCCAATATTTTGTTTTTTCTAAATGGCGGTTTTGGTCAATAAAATGTGAAAAAACTAAACAGGACGATCTAAAATAACCAATAACATCACCTACCATAAGTAAATAACATTAATTCACATCAGTTAAAATAAGAAATTGAAATTTTTCGAAAATAATTAAATTATGCTTTGTCAAATTTAGGATAATTTTGGCAGATCACGCACATGAAGTTTCGTATTTTTTTGTTCGGTAGATGTACTACAGTTAATTTCGTACTTCATTGATGGGTACCGCCCACTTAGTAAAGTGCCATACCTCTCGAATAACCACAGACAATAGAAAATCGATTTTGAAATGAAATAAATCGATAAACATTGTTTAGGTTGTGCACCGTTGTACTAGTATTAAGTAGCCTTAAATATTTATTCCTTATTTCATTTCACCCTAAAGGCCCTCTCACAGCAACAATTTCGACTTACGCGTATTCAGTGCTACAAGGTTGACTGATGAAACAAAAATACGCACAAATCGAAATCGTCGTTGTGGGAGGACTTTTATAGTCATATTAATTAATAAATTATATAAATTTAATAGAAAAAAACTTGAGAGGTGTCAAGGGACACCCGGGTGGAACGTAGTTCCTTTCGATTAATTTTAGTGAAGGAATTGTAATAAACTAGTGGTGTCATCTAGTATTAAATTGATTAACTACGATGAATTATATTTTTTAGTTTATTTCTATTGCACTGTTACAAAACCAAAGAGTTACTCTGGTTTTTAACAGATGGCGTTAGTAGTACAATAACATTTTATCCAATTTATACAATAAAAAATTAGGGAAAAATTCCACATGTAGAAATTATTTAAAACTAGCGGACACGGCGAACTTCGTACCGCCAACTTATCTATTATAAAATGTTTTTGTTTGTTTGTTTTTTTTTAAAAAACCTTCCGTGGACCTTAAGGAACATACAAAAAAATAAATTAACCGAATTGGTCCATCCATTCTTGAGTTATGCGCTTACCAACATTCATTTTTATTTATATAGATAAAATTGAAAACAGAAAATTCAGTCTGTCGAGCTGGGATTCGAACCATCGACGTTGAACTTTTAGGCGACTGCCGGAACCACTAGGCCATGCAGACGCCGTGTTGAATGGCGAAAATACTGAACACAATGCAAAATTCACATTCAACAAAAAAGTGTCGGTTTCAAAAATGTGTCGAGTGTCGGTTCCTTAATGTTTTCCGTCTAGCCCCCTTCCGTACCGCGCGATAAGGAACTAGTTTCAAAAAATAGTTTGATTTATTATCTGACTATACAACATAATATCGAATATCCATGCGACTATCGATTCTAAGTTCTATGGAAATATTAATCGATAATCGAATAAGTTCGGTAACGATTACACACGCCGCGCATGCGCGGCACTCACGTCACGCACACTAGCATATTCTCATTGGCCTGTTTTTTTTCGTTCTTTAGTAGCGCGATACTCCTTCTAGACATATAAGTATTCATAGGCAAAAACGAATTTTGAAACGCCATCTATTACGAATATTAAACATTAAAGTTAGGCCATTTTTGCTTAAAAATATTATGAATTTTGAATCGTTTGCGATGTGGTTAGGCTTTAAACAAAAAAAATGTGGATTAGGCCGTTTTTGCGCTGTCAGCCTCATTTATACCGATAAACCACAGAGTAAGGATAGGTTATATACTGTGGTAGGTGTGAGAGCTTTTGTTAATTTACCATCGCTAAGTTAACTTGGACCGACAAATTTTGACGTTTTGCCAGATCGCCAATACCTACAAAAAATTCTCTGATAATTAACTTTACATTGCGTTAAAAATTATTTTTTCTTTGTTACCGACACAATCGACTGCGGTGTTAACCACAATTATTATCAGCGAAACAGAAAATACAAAGTCAGATAGAGAGAGCGAAACCATATCAGTAGCGGTTCGAACACAGTAATTTGACTATGCTTCTATCGTAGGTGTACTAACCATGGTATATATGCAACGACGTTAGACTAGTCTAAATCTCCCTAAATCATTGTACCATGATATAAATCCGCTTAATAAACCTTACATACCCCAAAATCTCTTGCATTGATTACCACTTAAGTTCATGAATCTCGAATTGGAGGAATAATTTGAGATCTTTCAATAGGTACTTACCTCACACATACCCTATAGGTTTAAATTAATACGCGGAGTCAAAAACAAAACACTTTGAACATGATTAATGGCATTACAAAGGCCATACAATATATAACGGCCGGCGTGCCTTTGACAGACGGGGTGGTAAGAAATAGCTGGGGTGTTTAAGGGTGGGGTGCAAGCCACGGGCGAATTGCATAAAATAAAAAATCAAAATACAAATCAAATATTTGTAGTTGTACTTACTCAAAGTTTGTACCTTTTTGAAAATAATGTCGTTAGAAAATACATTATAATAATTTTAAAACATGCGACTTATTCAAATAGAATAAAAAATCTGACTGCTTTATAGAATATCAACTGATTTATAGGACTTGAAATGATAAAAGAATTCTAACGATATCACATACATCCAAAGCTATTCAGGCATTTTATGTTATTGTGGAATAAATAAACTCACGTATATAAAATTTAAAATTCAAAATTATTTATTTCATGTAGGCCAACCTGTGGCTCTTATGACACGTCATGACTCTACCACCGGTTCGGAAAGCGGATTCTGCTGAGAAGAGCCGCCAAGAAACTCAGCAGTATACATACATTACATGAACCCTGAAAACATTAGTCCTTTTTTGGGCAGTCGTGTTATAATTTTTTTTTTAATAACGAATATCAGCCAAGCTACACAATATGATTAATGTTCTCCTCTCCCTTCCAAATAAGTGGAAAGCTTGTGTTAGGAGTGGGTACGACATTAATGCAACGGGTGGATAACTAACGTAGCGACCTTTCAGGAACGATTCTGCACCTTTAACCTTTGGGCTATTGAGGTTATATTGATCGCGTTAAAAAATATAATTCATTTAATAATGATAAACATTTCAGTTCCACTATCACCTAGGCATGTAAGTATTCAAATTCAATATTTTTTATTTCATACAGGCCAACCTGTTAAGGCCAACCAAGACCAAGGCTCTTAGCGTACGTCAAAACTCTTCTCAGCAGAATCTGCATTCCGTACCGGTGGAAAAGCCCTTCCGTCGTCCGTTTTTCCAACTAACTATAACCTGATTATGACCTGACCTGCAATAAAATGTTTTTTTTTATATCACCTTTATTATATTATATTAAGAGTTATTAGCTATCTTCAAGGCAGGCTTGATTCTATCTTCTTTCAAAAATTTAGTTGTTTAAGTTTCGGTGTGTGTGTGTGTTTTCAAAAAAATTCAAAACCAAAATTATTTATTTCACGTAGGCCAACCTGTGGATCTTATGACACGTCATGACTATACCACCGGTTCGGAAAGCGGATTCTGCTGACAAGAGCCAGCAAGAAACTCAGCAGTTGCTCTTTTCAAAATAAATAATCATTTTACAATATTATTATGTAGCTATTTACATTGTGTTACGTTTTTCATACTATCTTGTGGGCAGCCAAGCCGATTTACCCCATACAACTTGTTAGAATAGAATATTTCCACAATGAGAGGAAGTTCTAAGTTTGTGTATGTGTGTGTAAGTTTTTGTTAAGGTGTATGTAAGTGTCTTCACAAAACATAAAATTAGGCCACCGGATAAGCACCATTGATGACGTTTTCCTAAGTCGTGGTCCGACCCTCACAGGAGGCGCCCTTAGGAAAACGTTGCCCCCCGATGTCTTTGAGCCCTAGAGCTCTTCAAACCCCAGGCAGAGCTTCGCGCTTGCCAACCCCCCTGGTGACGCTGTAGCGGCTAGTAGGGCCAGCAGCATAGAAAATCCGAAACTACACAAGCACCATTGAGTGATAATATCCGCCCGCTGTCAGCTTATAACTCGCTGCAGCCTCCTTAGAAGCGAGGATCCGCTCTCAGTGTTTATAATAGCGTGATGCGATTAGGGTGTTTAACGATTAGCTTCGATCGTTTTATTCTCATCGCGAGACGTCTTTACTTAATTGAATAGGTACCTCAAATGGAATGGAAATACTGATTTATTTCGCTTTTTTGGTTTAAGGACATTATTTTCGTTACATTTGTCATTTAACTATAATACCTATTATAATCAATTTGTTCATAAGGTAGATAGAAAATAACAGAAAATGCAAAGTTAAGGCTTACAGCAACTTTAGTTGTCAAGCGGAATTCTTAACCTTCACGGCACCTAGCACTGCGCACTGGAGTTCGTTTTGATATGGCGTAAGAAATAGGTGCCTAGACATAATAATATAATCTATCTATTTATATATAAAAAATGAATTGACGTTTGTTAGTCTCTCATAAACTCGAGAACGGCTGCACCGATTTGCCTAATTATGGTTTTGAAATATTTGTAGAAGTTCAAAGAAGGTTTAAAAGGTGGGGAAAAAAGTATATCAATATCTCCGTAATTTCTTAACCGATTTGCGTGAAAGTTTTTTAATCGGTCCTATAAAAACTTAGAGTTCTTACTCCTCAATCTTGATGCTGCCGGGGTACTGCCAACCTAAACTGTTGTGATTTATTAACCGTCGAAGAATAGTTGTTATAGATGCCAAGCAAAAACTACCTACATTGTTAAATTCCAGGATCCAACTACTCAATCCTGATGCTGCAGGGGTTATGCCTTTTTTTGTTAACGGGGGGGAGAAATCTTCCTAAGATACCCGATATCCTGAGGGAGAATATCGGGTTATGTAGGATTTTTGCCTATTAAAACCCCCTCGATGCCCACCCTCAGCGCTTATTGGAAGGCTCCGAGATCTCTTCCGAACACATACCGGTGCCTCCCTTGCGCGACGCTCATTATGGGCTCGTCTCGGCAAAACTACGCGCACCTCACTAGGAGGTAAGGCTACTTGTGCCACATCAAGCTGCCCTCTTCCCAAGGTCGCATAAGAAAAGTGAGTGGCTGAAGCCCCCACTACAGCCACTAGCAACCCTGAGGTCCTTCGGGACTATTACACTATTTGGACCGACGGATTTGGGCGGTGGTCATCGCCGCCCCGGCGTCTACGTCTTCGAGCAGGATCAGCTCGCTCTCGGCCCCGCTCAGCGGCCTCCTTCTTAACCATTACGGTTTCACAAAAGGAGACCACTGCCCTCCACGCTTCGTCCTTTGCCAACATAGCCGCTATCACAGCTGGTGGAGAGAGGTCGTTTCCAACAAAGTTCATTAGGGCACAGCGTTCAGCATCCCAAGCAGGACACTCTTCTAACGTATGCTGTGCAGTGTCCCGATCCTCACTGCAGTGATGACACCGTGCAGTAGCCTCGCGGCGGAGGAGTTATGCCTACGCAGACGAAATAGCGGGCATCAGTTAGTATAATCTATTTTTCCATAACTGTGTTAAGAGCTACACAAGGTTCTCAAGATTCAGTTTCTGCTGAAAGGCGTAAGTAATACCTACTACTATAAGCACCGTGGATAGGACACCTTACTACGGACAATGAAAAGTGCTATAAGTGGAAAACCAAGCGTTACTCCGAAAAGATTTCTGTTTGTTTACTTAAAAAAAAAAGTTTATTTATTTCACGTAGGCCAACCTGTGGCTCTTATAACACTTCATGACTCCACCACCACTGTTTCGGAAAGTGGATTCTGCTGAGAAGAGCCGGCAAGAAACTCAGCAGTTGCTCTTTTCAAAATAATCAGTTTACAATATTATTATGTAGCTATCACATTGCAATAAGTTTTTTATACTATCTTGTGGGCAGCTCGATGCCAAGCCGATTTAACCCATCCATAAACCCATAAATTCCATTCCAACCCATAACCCATAAATTTTGACGATGTAAAGAGTACGTTATCTCAAATATCGCGTTGGTTAATAATTTGCTCCTGAACGCCAAAAAAACTAAGTGTTTAGAATTTATTGTACCTAATGTAAAGAAAATTGACAAATCAATAAAATTAAACGGAGATAACCTTAAAATTGAGAACTCCACTGTTTTTCTGGGGGTGACCTTGGATAGTAAGCTTCAGTGGGACGCTCACATTGAGACATTAGCGGGTAAACTCAGCTCAGCTGCCTATGCTGTCAGAAAAATCAGACAGTTTACCGATGTGGAAACGGCTAGGCTTCTCTACTTCGCCTACTTCCATAGTGTAATGTCCTATGGAATCTTATTGTGGGGCGGAGCAGCTAATATTGAAACTATTTTTATATTGCAGAAAAGAGCCGTGCGATCTATCTATAAACTCGGTTCGCGCGTATCTTGAAAAGCGCGTATCTATTCGTGAAAAGTTTAAAGAGATTGGGATACTTACAGTAGCTTCACAGTACATTTATAATAATATAGTCTTTGTGAGACAAAATATTCATCTGTATAAACAAAGGGGCGATGCACACAATCGTCTTATTAGAAATCGTCATAAACTAGAAATACCATCATGTCGCCTGCGTAAAGTGCAAAAATCCTTTGTGGGGTTGAGCGTACGCTTATATAATCTGATTCCGAAGGAATTGCTAGATTTGCCACTGCACAAATTTAAAGAATGCGTAAAAACTCACTTACTGAGTCGCGGTTATTACAAAGTTAATGGCTTTCTTAATGATAAAGTTGCATGGGATCTTGAAAAGAGTATTTGAATAGTAATAGTAAATACTGTATTAGATTAGATAAATTCGATGTCTTGACATGGGTAGTCGAGTATGTCACACTCTCTTTAACGTTTCTGTAGGTGGTGTCGTGTGGTGCGGGTTGTTACGTTCCCTCAAATATGGTTGAGCGAAGCAATGGCTGGATCATGCGTCATGCTCGTGAACGGGTGCCACCGTCGGAAGCGGGGCTGCTGGTCTGCCAGTCTTGACATGTATTGAATATTGTACTTATGTATTTTTGGAGTTGTTCTATAAATATTATATCATCGTATTGTTGGAAATATTCTATTCTAACAAGTTGCATGGGGTAAATCGGCATGGCATCCAGCTGCCCACAAGATATTATAAAAAGTTATTAAAATGTAAATACTTATTACCTACAAAAAATATTGTAAAATGTGTAATTTTGAAAAGAGCAACTGCTGAGTTTCTTGCCGGTTCTTCTCAGCAGAATCCGCTTTCCGAACCGGTGGTAGAGTCATGACTTGTCATAAGCGCCACAGGTTGGCCTACATGAAATAAATGATTTTAATTTGAATTTGAATTTGAATTTGCAACTTTGTTAGAATAGAATAGAATATTTCCACAATGAGGGGAAGTTCCAAAAATGCGTGTACTACAACCCAATACATGTTAAGACACTTCGCACAATCATATTTAAGACAGCTAAGAAAAATAGATATACCTATTCAATTTATATATTGTCAACAGTCTATGTATGATAATTATATCTATTATTACAGAGCAAGTTGTTCGATACGCTTTAAAGTTATAAGCCTCCTAGTTCGCGATTCGTCGTGGGTTTTTCTTAATTTTAATCTGCAATGCGTTTCGCCAACAGAGTACCGGCAGCCATCGCTCGGCAACCCGTGGCCGATCGCGAAGCCGATCGCGAGCAGGCCGATCCCGGTGCAGCACCAGCACTTGCAGCACCTGCTGGCGCACTGTCACCATCCATACTTAGGTAAGCGGCGTCCTATTACGTGCCTATAGCGTATACCGGGCCTATAAGCGGCCTATAGCGTATAACCACAGTAGAATTATGACCAGTAGCATAGTACATACAGAATAGTAGGCTAACTAAGGCCGATCGGCGAGTTAATTACCTACTCTTGCGTTGACGCCTAGGGTTGTCACTTTTATTTTTGACTAGCTGATGCCCGCGATTATTAATAGGTAGGTTACTACTTTTATTGAAAAATTAAACAAACAAAAAAGAGCGAGCGTGCGACGTAATACGCAATTGCGCGCGATTAGCACAGCGGCGCGATATATACAAAAGTACTCTGTGGCGCGCCGCGCGGCCCGTACTGCCGGCCGATTGAGCCGGTTGAGATTTTGCGAATGTGTGCGTGAAACTTCCGTGCGTACACGGCGCCCGCTGCTCACGCATACATTCAAACCGGCAGCGGCCACTTTGTATGAAGTTAGCCTACTATTCTGTTTGTACTATGCCAGTAGTGAAACTACCTACAAACGTTCGAAACGGCTGACTCACACAAACATGCGCATCGACGAGACCCAAAAGCGGTCCTCGCGGGAGTCGGGACTGTCAGTGTAGTGAGTGCCGCGTCGAGACGAGTGGTCCTGTACATGTTTCTTTCAGCGATCTTTTAAAATGCCAGGAGCGTATTGCGTAGTAAACAGCTGTTTGAACTCTGTTTTGACAAAACCGGGGCTATCGTTTTTTAAACTTCAATATTAAACTGTTTTCTGTATTTTAAACTATCGAGATTAACCGACGCCATGAGATACCTATTAAAATTTTATTTGTAATTTAAATTTTATTTCCGCCCGACTTCAACATATCTACGTGTACCTGTACAAACTGAAATTATTTTATACTTTTCAGTGGCGTTTGAAGTCGGTTTTTTTAAAAAGATTTTTTATATATTATTTTGTCAACTAGGCTTAGTTTCCATACTGGTCATAATTCTACTGTGGTATAACGGGCCTGTCCAGTGTCCATTGACGAGGAGCGGAGACGTGCTTTGCCGACCAATCACATCATTTTATCACGTCATCTCTAAATAATATTATTGGTCCATCAATGATCAAACAGAACAGGCAGGCATATTGAGAACTTTAGAGCTGATGCCCGCGCCAATTTAGTTTTCAAAATACCATGAAAAATCTTTTACTTTCCAGGATAAAAGTAGTTTAGGTCACTCTTCTTCTTCTTCTTCATCAACCGATAGACGTCCACTGCTGGACAAAGGTTTCTTGCATGGACTTCCACAGGTCTCTGTCTTGCGCCGCCTGGATCCAGCGGCTCCCTGCGACTCGTTTGATGTCGTCGGTCCACCTGGTGGGGGGTCTGCCAACAATGCGCATCCCGGTGCAAGGCCGCCACTCCAGCACCTTGGGACCCCAACGACCATTAGCTCTTCGAACTATGTGCCCCGCCCATTTCCACTTCAGTTTCGCGACTCACTGAGCTATGTCGGTGACTTTGGTTCTCCTACGGATCTCCTCATTTCTGATTCGATCCCGCAGGGACACTCCGAGCTTATCTCTCTCCATCATCGCCCGCTCAGCGGTCCTGAGCCTACTTATGAGGCCCTTAGGTCACTCTACAGGTTCTCAATTATAAGATTTTGCTGTAAGCCACAACTTCATAACTATAATAAAGACTAATTTTTGAACTAACCTGGGATATGCTTTTCTTAATCTAAACTAGCTACGAGTTTGAAGATAATGGAAACAATTTTCTCGATAAAAAGTCTGCTTCAAAAATATTGATTATTTTTAGTTTATACTTGAAATGTTGCCATTTCTACCTATATTCGAGTAGGTACAGACATGAGGTAGGTTAACGGTTCAAATACCTAATTATATTTTTCCATAATCTCTTGACCCAACTGTCCTCAAAACTGAGACACAGAGCTAATAACAGAGCGATGTATCTGAGATCTCTAATTAGAAGCACATAAGCATTGTCAGGCCAAAGAGCGTCTAAAAGCCTCAATAGCCCAACTGTTAAAGGTGCTGACTGAAATCTGAAAGGTCGCAGGTTCGAATCCCACCCGTTGCACTATTGCCGTACCCACTCCTGACACAAGCTTATCGCTTATTTGGAGGGGAGAGAAGAATATTAGTCAAGTTCAACTTGGTTGATATTCTTTTTTTTTTTTTTAAAAAGTCTCCACTCATACGAGTAGATCTCTGCAAATAATGTGTGTTAACTTTAAACACACAACACAAAAGCGCATTGTGTGCTTTTTGTGCTCGTATAATAGCTACACCCTGCACGCTCAATTTGTTACACAAACACAGAGACAGGCAGACGCTTATCCGAAACATAAATATGCTGTAGATATTGTTGTATTAGCGAAGCAGTGATAGCCTAGTGGTTAGGACTGTGGTCTCCTATTCGGGGGGTCGCAGGTTCGATCCCGGGTTGACTCTGACTTTTCGGAGTCAAGTGCGTTTAAGCAATTAAATATCACTTGCTTCAACGGTGAAGGAAAACATCGTGAGGAAAACCTGCACATCTGAGAGTTCTTCATAATGTTCTCGAAGGTGTGTGAAGTCCGCCAATTCGCATTGGGCCAGCGTGGTGGACTGTGGCCTATAACCCTTCTCTGAAAGGAGACCTGCGCTCAGTAGTGAGCCGTTGATGGGTTGCTAATGATGATGATGATTGTTGTACTATGCTCTGATTTTTCCCGACTACGGCAAGCCAAAGGAGTGGTTATGATTTTAGGTGTGTGTAGGTGCTCTGTTTGTTTGTGTGCTACGTATTTTCCAACACGGCACCTAAAGTCCTAAACTACTGACTACTAAACCAGTTTTGAGGAATGAGGTTAGGGGTCACCTTTTATACAAACAAAATCGATATTACGGATGTTAGATATATTCAATTTTCCGCAGTCATGTTACGCTTTTTAAACTATTTCTTGTTATCATTAAATCCTTCTTAAACTATTTCTTGTTATCATCAAATCCTTCTTAAACTATTTCTTGTTACCATCAAATCCTTCTTAAACTATTTTTTGTTACCATCAAATCCTTTTTAAACTATTTCATGTTACCATCAAATACTTCTTAAACTATTTCTTGTTACCATCAAATCCTTCTTAAACTATTTCTTGTTACCATCAAATCCTTCTTAAACTATTTCTCGTTACCATCAAATCCTTTTTAAGCCATAAGCCAAGTTTTCATGGAGGGGACAGTCACTTCACTAACTGAACTGAACTGAATTTAGAATATTAACTGTACCTACCTATAGAAAACAACAACAAAATTTCATGAAGTTTGACAATACTTATATTTATAAATGCGAAAATGTGTTGGTTGGTTGGTTTGTCCTTCAATCACGCTGCAACAGAGTAACGGATCGACGTGATTTTTTGCATAGTTGAGGACCTGGAGATAGTGACATAGGCTACTTTTTATCCCGGAAAATCAAAGAGTTGCCGAGGGAATTTAAAAACTAAATCCACGCGGACGAAGTCGTGGGTATCAGCTAGTATTCAAATAAATACTATTAAAACTTCGTGTGCTGGCGCAATTTTAGAGGCGCTTGAGGTAGACTTCAGGCATCTATAATATAATAAAACTGTAACAGGTCCAATTCTGTACATTGAAGATATTTTGAAAATTTTTGTTTGAGGGCACTCTATAATCGATACTGAAGCCAAAACAATTTTTTTTTAATTTTTTGTCTGTCTGTCTGTCTGTCTGTCTGTCTGTCTGTCTGTCTGTCTGTCTGTATCTTGGCCGCGCATCACGCCGAAACTACTGGACGGATTTAAATGAAACTTGGCATGATTTAAGTTCATACTACGAGGTATAATATAGGATACTTTTTATCCCGAAATTCAGCACGGTTCCCTTGGGAGAGGGGATGAAAGTCAATATGTGTATTTAGCTGTAATTCATTAAGGCGTATTCCGATTTCATTCATTCTGTTTTTGTTAGAAAGCAGGTACTTTAGAGATTGTCCTGTAATTATTTCAAGGTCATCAATTTAGTAGATCAGAAATTATAGACATCACAATCTTCAGTAGAAGGTCCAAATTACTTGAACCCCGGAATCTACAGGATACTTTGAATATACGGCTCATCTTAAGCTGGCAATGGAACTTTATCGTATATAGCCATCGTGGAATCGAAAGTGTGTTTGTTTGTTGGTTTGTCCTTCAATCACGCCACAACAGAGCCACGGATCTACGTGATTTTTTGCATGGGTACTATAGTTGAGGACCTGTAGAGTGACATAGGCTACTTTTTATCCCGGAAAATCAGTGTTAACGACTCACGAGGGATTTTAAAACCTAAATCCACGCGGACGAAGTTGCGGGCATCAGCTAGTTTTAAATAATAACGTACATAATATATGTTTGTGTTGCAGTGAGGCCCGCCCAGGCGCACACACAAGTGTTTCCTCTTCCCGGAGGTTTTCCATGGGCGCACAGCTCGAGAGGTGAGACTACAAAGGACTTAGTTGACATTAGCTGATGCCTACGAATCTGTGGATTTAATCTATAATTTTCTTATTTTTATTTATTTGATTATTTATTTCTGAACCCATTTCCACTTCAGTTTCGCGACTAGCCGAGCTATTATTTATTTAATAACCTACTGGAAAACAAATCGAACATTCGTCACGATGTTTTCCTTTGAAACATGTGATATTTAAGTGCACATAACTCCAAAAAAACATAGCAAGTACACACATAGCTCAGCGAGTCGCGAAACTGAAGTGGAAATGGGCGGAACACATAGTTCGAAGAGCTGATGATCGTTGGGGTCCCCAAGGTGCTGGAGTGTCGACCCTTCACCGGGAAGCGCAGTGTTGCCGGACCCTCCACTAGGTGGACCGAAGACATCAAACGAGTCGCAGGGAGCCGCTGGATTCAGGCGGAGCAAGACCGAGACCTGTGGAAGTCCATGCAGGAGATCTTTGACCAGCAGTAGACGTTTATCGGTTAGAAGAAAACTCCAAGAAATTAGAGGTTGGCTACCGAGATCAAACCAGTTCTAACCACTAGGCTATCACTGCTCTATACCGTACCGTATAACACAGTAACTATTTTCTATGCAGGGAAACCTCGACGCGGCATGATGCGAAGGGCGGTATTCTCGGACCTGCAGCGGAAAGGGCTGGAGAAGAGGTTCCAGGTGCAGAAGTACATCTCCAAACCTGACAGGAAGAAACTGGCCGAGAAGCTGGGCTTGAAGGACAGCCAGGTAACTGCGCGTGGACAACTATTTTATCATCATCATTAACAACCCATCAACGGCTCACTACTGAGCGCAGGTCTCCTCTCATAGAAGGGTTACAGGCCATAGTCCACCACGCTGGCCCAAAAGTCATAGGATCGAACCTGCGAACCCCCGATACGAGACCGCACTATTAACCACTAGGCTATCACTGCTTCTAAAACAACTATTTATTTGATAGATCCACTCACAGGCATCGAGAGCGAGTTGATGGTAGAAAAAATCTTTTAAACTTCAGTCGCATTTTAAGAAAGGAGAAGTTCTTACTGATACCTATACTGAAATTTCAATTTTAAAGGTTGTCTGAAAACTGAACATTGTCCTACTCACTCCTAGCACAAGCTTTACGCTTACGCTTTAGGAAGGTAGCACGGTAGCTGAATAAGCATTAAATAAATATATTAAAAAATTAAAGCTTCACCCCTAATCGGTTTCTACATGCCATCGTATCGGAATACTAGGTTGCTTGGCACGTTTTAAGCATAGCTTTTATCGCGGGCTTTGAACTAGGACAAACAGTTTGAGCACGGCGACCGAATCAAGAAATTCCGTAACGAAAATAAACCTAACACCGTCGTTCAGTAAGCGTTCAACATATTAGAGGTCACAAGTAGCTCTGTTTGGCGCAGTGGGCGAGCGACCGCTTTATGTATGATGTCGCAGGTTCGAATCTCAGTAGTGGCAGTGCGCTTTTCTTGTTTGTTTGTTTTTTAATTTTTTTTGCATAATTTTTATCATGCAAAAAAAATATATTGCATAAATATTATAATTGCATAAGTTGATAAAAAATGCTATGCAATAGCTTTACCGCGGCAGTCCCCGAGTGCCACTTAATTTTTTTTTTTAATTTTATGGTGATAACTGATAATTCGCAATAGGCCTCCTACTAGATCCAACAACTCCGAAATTAGCGCCGGCTGAGAATCGAACCCGAGACACCCGAGACCTCACACTTATAAGATCACATCGCTCACCAATAGAATAGAATATAAATATTTTTTATTCAAATAAACTTTTTTACCAGTGCTTTTGCATCGTCGATGAGTCTCCAAAGTTCCAAAAATGCATACTACTTACAATTATTCAATACATATTATTAAGATGGGCAGACCGAAAGTATTCCCGCCGGCGGCACCCGTAACATAACCAGTAAAGGCTCGTTTCCCAAGAACAAAACGCTCCGAAATTCCAAGATAGCATCAACGGAAACATAACTATAGCCACACGAAAGGGGAACCCCCTGCCTACCTACAGGGTGTTACAAAAAACTCCAGCCCCGGGGTACGAGGGTGTGTCAACCGCAGCCGCGCCGGCCTACCCTCAACAATTACTAGTTATTTGCATTTTGTGATTCGGGCGGAATTAAATACCTTTTTTTTGTTGATGATTTTGGGGTAATTTTTGATACTGAAACTCTTTAAGTCAATTATTAAAAACTTTATTTTGCTTGAGTTGATTTAGATTCTCTTTCTGCGTCATAATCCTCATTGTTTCGGGTCATTACTCTATAATAACGGTGAAGGCCCGTGGTCCCACCGATTTCTTTAAAATAGATCCATTACATGGACTACAAGATTACAATAGGGTATTTGACTATATTAAAAATATCGTTTCATATGGTGTCATCCTAAAAGATTATATAATAGTTTAAAAAAACTAAAAACACGCTTTTTATAGAAAACCAAACTAAAAAATAGAAAATAAATTTAAATTAAGAATAGGGTCCAAAAATTTCAATAAATATAAATTAATAATAGTGTAAATTAAAAAAATGTATTTTATTTTAAAAAAAGCGTGGGGTGCTTTTTAAGATATTATCAAAATGATAATCACTCTACTCATATCTGTCAATAAAATATTTATAACTATTGACACCATGCACCCCACGCTTTTTTAAAATAAAATACATTTTTTTAATTTACACTATTATTAATTTATATTTATTGAAATTTTTGGACCCTATTCTTAATTTAAATTTATTAAAATTTTTTTTCTATTTTTTAGTTTCGTTTTCTATAAAAAGCGTGTTTTTAGTTTTTTTTAACTATTATTTATTTTCTACTTTTTAGTTTGGTTTATTTTTAATAGCTTGTTTTTTTAATTTTAATATATATTTTTTTTTTCAAATTAGTGTATTTTCATCGGTCCTCGATAAATCTACAAAGTTTGAACGAAATCTGGCCGTTTAAAGTGGGTCAAAATCGCGCCCAAAGAAGTCGGTTACAACATACAAGTTTTTTTTTGTTTTTTTATCAAATTAGTGTATTGTCATCGGTCCTCGATAAATCTACAAAATTTGAACGAAATCTGGCCGTTTAAAGTGGGTCAAAATCGCGCCCAAAGAAGTCGGTTACAAACATTGTTACAAACATTGTTACAAACATACAAGTGAAGCTAATAAAAAGCGTATAATAAAAATATTATTCCATACGACAAAACTAAAAAATAAAGCTTTATTTATATAGAAAACATTAATTAAAATTGCTAGGATTCTGGCCATGTTCACGAGATCGAAAACGTTCTTGAGCCTCGAATGACGTCAGAGTTCACACCACCTCTGGAATTTTCATCTTGTCAATACATTTCGACGTGTTTGTGTGGCGTTTATTATGCTAATTTCCTCTAATTTTTGTCGTTAATAGTTTATTAAAGAATACCTAGAAAAATAGGAACCAATTTTGTAAAAGCTAATACTGGAAATCTTCTACAAGTTGATGAAATTACGATTGAAATGTGAACGGTGACGTCATTAAAGCAAATGCAACGTTTTCGCGGCAATTTATTTTTTTGAATTTATTTCTCGATTTTTATGAAAAATACTAAAAATTATGCCAAAATATACGTTTTGTTAGCTTCAGCATAGTATTATTAACAATTTAAGATGATTTCCCAAAAGTAGTCAAATACCCTATTGGCAAAGCCCGTAGTCCCACCGATTTCTTAGATCCATTACATTGACTACACGATTACAATTGCTAATACTAACATCCAATGCAATGGAAGATAAAAGACGTACTTACTACATGGCGTTAAATTATTGAACTCATATTTATAACTCTATTCTATTACTTAATCACATAATGGTAATGGATTTTGGCCTTCTTTTTTTGTATCACGGGGTCCGATCCCATCAAGCACGTACCTCTGACTTCAGAATTCGTTTTAAGCAATTAGGTAAATATTATTTGCTTAAACGGTAAACGAAAACATCGTGAAGAAACCTGCATGCCTGAGAGTTGTCCATAATATTCTCAAAGTGTATAAAGTCTGCTCATCCGTATACCTACTTGGCCAGCGTGGTGGATTAAACCCTTTTCATTTGAGAGGAGACCTGCGCCCAATAGTGGTTATATACTACTACTCAATAGGTGTAATCAAAATGTTTACTAAAATAAATGAAAAGGACTGACTTGCTAACTGACTGACTGATTCATCAACGCACAGCTCAAACCACTGTATGGACCGGGCTGTTTGCAGATAGCTATCATGACGTAGGCATCCGCTAAGGATTTTTGAAAATTCGACCCGTAAAATAGGGGTGTGACAAATCGAACTTAACGTGAGCGAAGCCGCGGGTAAAAGCTACTACTAAAATATTTTTTTTTAATGATAAATTAAGGCTCTACTGGCTCAGAAATCAGATCTTATTATAATGCGCAAAAAACAAATTCAGAAGCTGTATACGATTGCGTTTGTAAAACAGTTCGTAGAACCTTCGTAGACCGCACGTAGACTCAGCGTAGACCCATCGTAGACCTTTAATTAATAAGCTAGTTTCACACAAGCGTGGTGATAGCTACGACAGCAAGCGCTGTACATCAAGCGATCACACGTCTTTAAGCCTCAATAGCCCAACGGTTAAAGGTGCGGACTGAAAACTGAAAGGTCGCAGGTTCGAATCCCACCCGTTGCACTATTGTCGTACCCACTCCTGACACAAGCTTTCCGCTTATTTGGAGGGGAGAGGAGAATATTAGTCAAGTTCAACTTGGTAGATATTCTTTAAAAAAAAAAAAGAATATTATCCAAATCGAACTTTACTAATTTTCTCCTCTCCCCTCTAAATAAGCGCAAAGCTTGTGTTGGGAGTGGGTACGGTAATATAGTGCAACAGGTGGAGAACGAACCCATTGACCTTTCAGATGTTTTCAGTCCACATTTTTAACCATTGGGCTATTGGTTTATGAGTGGCATTGCATCATGCCTTTATGTAACTCATTGTATTCCTTCTAGGTACAATTAGACAACAATTATAATTGTTTTACAACGCGGATTCCAGCATTCAATTTGTACCCGTAGACTAATAAATCAGTTAACTTTCAGTTTATAAAGGTTCATTCAACCCCAAACGGATCTATATGACCCGCCAAAACCATTGAAAGGATCATTTCGACCCAATAAAACATAAATGAAAAGAAAATAGCTCCACTTAACAAAAAGTACCTTTCTACGACACCCATAAAACAAAATAACGTTCCCAAACGACTCAAGAAGTCAAGACAACGGAACGTTACGAGCGAAACAATAGATGTACTTACACGTAAGCTAGAAAGAGATAGTTATAAGTGTTGTATTGCGTCTTAATAGTGGATTCTATTGGACGATTTGTATCGTATAAAAATGTGTTCGCGAATTCTATTGGTCGCTGCGCTTTTATATTTTTTTTTTGCGTTCGGTTTCTCGTACCGGCCTTTTTATGATATCTGATTTTTATAGGATACTTGCAAGCAGGTTTTACTGTTTATTGAATGTTTTCGGATTAGGCTGTACGGCTCGCTTTATGGACGCGACTGTTTGTTATTAGATTTTATTTTGTTGGGTATTAAGGTGGGTTCATACTATTGTTGTTGGAAACGAAATAAAATTAGATCCTATGCAGTTTAAAGTTTTATTTCCGTTACATAAGGGGTTTTTGATTTGATAACAGTATTTCCTTTAACTACGCGACGATATCACCTGGTAGTAAGTGACGATGCAGCTAAAATAGAAGTTTATCTTGGACTATTGTTTTACGTAGCATCGAACTGGAACGATAAATCGCTAGGCGGTTTATCTTTTCGCGATTCACAACCAAAGACTCCCACAAGAGCCGACCAGGGCGATTTAGATATTATAAATTCCCAAACCTATTCTCGCTGAGAATCGAAACCAAGACCTCCCATTTATATTCCCATAAGACTATGGGAACGTGGTCCAAGGTAGTCCGAAATATTAAATCTGTACCAGTAAGCTAGCTATAGAAAACCCTGATACGAAATTATACAATTACCTACCTAGGTACTGGATCATGCCCGCGACTTCATCCGCGTGAATTTAAGTTTTTTGATTTCCGCGGGAACCCTTTAATTTTCCGGGATAAAATTTAGTTGTTTTGTGTTAATCCAGGGTACAATCTATCTCCATTCCAAATTTCAGCCAAATCCGTCCATTAATTTTTGCGTGACAGAGTAACAAACAAATGAACCGATGTGGCTGACATTTGAAATGAAGATAGCTCATACGCAGGATTAGCACAAAGGCTACATTTTAATCCCGGAAAATTACAGAGTTCACGCGAGAATTAAAAAACCTTAATCCACGCGGACGAAGTCGCGCATATCATCTGTATTTTATAAATCTTATTAAACCACGAAATATTGAGACTGTCAGCTATCAAAGTATAACAAAAGCGCGTAATTCGCGATGAAATATAAAAAGTTCCCGGAACCGGCGCATCGGCCGCGCCTCAGCCCTCGGCGGCGTCATTAAATACATTCCGACTTCCTCCCTCGATATAGACTGATGCGAGTGATAGACATGACTTGGTAATATATAGATTTGCTTTTTAAAAACTATACCCGATATTGGATGATCAGGCGTTATGTTATGGAATTCCACGATATTAAGGAAAAGAGAAACAAAATTGTTTGCTTACTATCCGGCAATACAGAAAAATATCGGTTCATCGAGAAATAAAAATTAAGTGGCACTCGGGGACTGCCGCGGTAAAGCTATTGCATAGCATTTTTTATCAACTTATCCAATTATAATATTTATGCAATATTTTTTTGCATAATAAAAATTATGCAAAAAATAATTAAAAAACAAACAAACAAGAAAAGCGTCACTACTTCGCGAGTGAGATTCGAACCTGCGACATACACCATACGGTAAAGAAAGCGGCCGCTCGCCCACTGCGCCTAACAGAGCTACATGTGAACCTCTAAAATGTTGAACGCTTACAGAACGGCGGTGTTAGGTTTATTTTCATTACGAAATTTCTTTATTCGGTCGCCGCGCTCAAACTGTTTGTCCTAGTTCAAAGCCCGCAATAAAAGCTATGCAATAGCTTAAAAACATAAAATTCTATCTAATCTACTAAATAATACTTCGCCACATCTAATAGAGCTGTACGGCGCTCCCCGCCGGCCGGCGCTCAACAATTATTTAATGTCAAACGCAAGCAGCGCGCCAAGATTGCGGATACCCCGCGCCTTGACAGTGTGCGCGTGGCTTTATACTGGCGTTCGATGTTTGAATTTAACTTTTTCACAATACATTATTAACTGGCAAGGCCTAGCGCAAACATACAACTTTTAGTTGAACAACTATTTAGTTGTGTTTCATAAGTTTATGGGAATGTACTGCGATCATAGAATGTGCGCAAACTATCAACACGATAGTTGCTCGACAAAAAAATCAAAAAGCCGTATCGATTTGCTTTTGATTATAGTTTATTTGTGTGGAATTCACGAAAAGTACACAACTCGACTAAACAGTTTAGTCAGTGTAAAAGTTGTATGTATGCGCCTTACCTAATGCGTTTTCAAATTTTTATCAAGGTATTTCCTTAAAAAATGATATTTACTGAATTTTATGTCTTAATTTTGTTAAAGAAAATGCAGACAAGTTTACTCAATTAACCAACCGCAAAAGTTTTTAAGTTGGTAAGTATTTTGTATCAATAGGAAAAAAAACAGTAGATATTAAGATTTTTAAAATAATTTGGCGACGGGGGGGTCTGAGTTATCAGTTAATTTTGGAAACTGGGTCTCTTGCCCAAAATAGTTTGGGAATACCTGTACTAAACGAACAGTACAGAATTAATTAATCTACAATCATAAATCGGTGATTCGCATTTTTCAGGCAAATTCGACGAAATTTTATAATGTCAAATTATTGCCGAATAATTCGATTTTTTTTTCTAATATCTAGGTATAATATTTAAATAATCCTTCAACTTTTTGTGATTTATACCATCCAGCTATGAATAATAATAAAATTAATAAATTTCCATAGAAATTATGAACCGAAAACCTATGGGAAAACCGATGGTAAACGAAGGAAATGAGGAAGAAGGTAATGAGGTTTGATTGCTTTTTCCAATTTTATCTCAATGAATATCATAACTACGAACCTCATACCTACATATTCCAAACTACGAAGGTACTTCTAAGATGTGATAATTACCTACATAGTAAACAAAGTCACAAATGGGCAATTCTCCTAAATGTTGGCTAAGGCATGTCCCAGGCTGGAGAACGTAGGTTAAAACTAACTCAGGCTTATGTAACTTTTTTTGTAGATACTAGATAGTGTCCTCTATATCGTCCATCAAGAAAAAGAAGATAAAAGAGGTGAGATCCAGCTTAAAAAAAAATTTAAACCTCCATTTTCTAACCTCCATGACTGTCCCACTGCTTATGTTGTATGTAACAAACTTATTTATTTAAAAACATAGTCGATTAAAAATTCTCAAAAAAATATATTTCAATAATGAATAATTAATCTTTAAAATAACAACAGTAGCGTGAGGTTACGTCTTAGAATTAGTTTTTTATTAGTATTTAAAATCTGTCCCACGACTTTTTAATCATTACCGTGCTCTTGTGCAAACACTATCGTAACTACCCACATATCCATACAATCCGCATCGTCGTCGCGTCTAACGTACAAAGTCAGTTGCCTTGAGCAATTCATGTCGAATGGAGGTGTGTACGTCGTCGGGTTACTGAAATATTTGGCATTCTCCAACGGAAATTTCATTTTGGCAACTTTAATCGCTCATTCATAGGACTCTCACCATAACGTAAGTAGTTATCACATTTATATGTTTGTATTTTTTATATATTTCAAATATGTTTTACTTTCTAACAAAGCATATTAAAAAAAATTACTATGTTTACTTATCAAGTAAAAATTTAATTACTAAGCAATTCTAATTACCATGATCCTAATTACCATTATTACCAGGGCCATTTTACGTACTATGGTAATTGGGCATTAGCTAGGTAATTAGAGTAATGCTTGAATGTATGGGATCTTCTAGATGTTAACGACCTCCCTGGCCCTGTGGTGAGTACTTTGGTCTTAAAAACTGGGTCTTCATGGGTTTGACTCCCGGCTGGTGCAATTTTGGATGTTGTAAAATTGTCTCCAGTCTGGTCTGGCCGAGGCTAGTTACCATCCAATACTCTACCAGCAAAGATGTGCCGCGCCATGTGATTTAGCGTTCTGGTACGTATCAGCTTAGAAACCGGTAAGTTGTTTAAGTTTAATACCAGGTAAGCTCGAAACCATCTTAGACTGCATCCACCACTTACCCCAGATTATCGCAGTCAAGGACCAACTTGTAGTAACATATAAAAAGTTATAAGTAATCTGTGTTGAATGATTATGGCTGTATTTTGATACTGTTTGTGTGTTGGTAATGACAATATCGTTATATTTACCAACAATAAAATTAACTAAACCGAAAAAGATGGGCAAAAAAGGCTCGAATGGTATGAGAAGATAAAAAAAGTAGGATCTTTTACCGAAAAAGATGGAGAATAAATCTTAATTCTTTTTAAAGCTCAATCGCAATCAAACTTGCAGCATTGCAGCGTTGTATGGCGATTGACGACCTTTGGACCAGGTAAACCCCAGAACGTGGATCGCAACCCCTTCACCTTAACCAACGGCCGATATCATGCAACAATCGCTTAGCTTCCACACTCCAGCATTCCGTGGTCTCTACTGCCAGAGGGACAAAAAGGTAGCTGTCCAGAATAGGGGCATCTTTACTCCTTTTTTTAATGCAACGGACTCTGCAGCGTCTACCTGTGTTTTCCGGCTGAGAAGACATGGTGCGAATGTACTCATGCACGTCGCGTCCCTCAGTATGCATTTGCTATTTTGCAATGGGACGAGTGTCAAGCCATCAGGATGCTTGCCATCCATGTGACCCAAACCGGGTGGCTCGAGTACACACTACGCAGGGTACGTTGACCGAGACGAGGGCTGTGCGGACGATATCGTTCAGAGAGTGGTGACGAGAGAATCTGGCCACGCAACGACTGCAACTCAATGCGTGGTGGCCGTTGGCTTCCACCATGTAACCGCAGATGCATCGATGGAATTCGCAAACAGGCATGCAACCATGTTGGGAAGTCCTCAGTAGATATGTAATCTTCGGCACAGCAAAATAGTTTTGCAAGAGCGTAAGCGTAACATGGGCCGAAAGATCTTTCCAATGCTCTTGAATGGCGGAGTGGCCTCCTTGCCTCAATGGCTTCCGGGATAGCAGAAGAAAAGATAGGAGACCCCAAGAGCAAAAAATTGTCAGCGTTAAACTCCTTGAGCCCAGGAACTAGGTCTTCAAAGTGAGGGAACAGCTCCTTCAAGCAATGTATTAAAAGCAGTAGGTCACGTTCCACAACTTCAGGTTTGCCTCCTATAGTACCTACATCGAGTTACCAGATATTAAGGGGGGATTTGAGGTCGTGAAGAACTTTCTGAATGCTGAGGCTGAAGATGAGAGGTCTAAGCGGATCTCCCTGTTGGACATCAATCTGCGAAAGGATAGAGGTTTGGTTATAGAAGAAATTGGAGGGGGAATGTTAAAATTGGTGTAGAAAAGGATACAGAGTAGGAATCATAACTTTGCTTCGCTCAGTAGAATGTCCTTTTCCAGTGTATTGAAAGCGTTATGTATGTCAAGCTCCATGATAACACAGTCCTTGTTGCTTGGGTCTATAGCGAACAGATGCGTTGCGTGGATATCCTAGCTTAGTGTCAAGACCTAACAGGTGCGGTCGCAGGTAAGTCACTATTTCCTCCAAAGGCCCTAGACCCTTATTGGATTAGAAGATTACCGAATATATAGATCTCATCAACGACACTGACAATTCTGTATAAAATTTTGTATTATAATAATAATTATTAATTATGTTTGGCATGTTATTTGAAGAATATTTTGTATACATAGAGCTATCTTATGTTAAACTCATAATATAATTAGACGCTTTTTGTAGGTAAGCCTAGGTAGGTCTGATAGGAAAATAACTGAATTTATTGATCTCGTCAGCAAGGCAGACTTTTGTTATGAATCTTTGTACGATTATGATTGGCATGCCGTTTTTACGAGATTTACTTAGTCGCTTCTTCTAGGTAACTAAGTAACTATAATAATTAATCAATAAATAATCGGAATTGAATCAAGAAAATTTATGAGTGACATTTTTATCTATTTTGTAATTCGTGATTGATACATTTGATTTATCAATTTTGAGGACATTTAATAAGTACCTACTTACCTAAGCAGATTTTTTTTTATAATAGGTCTTTACCTATGAAATTGCCGTTTTGTATGCAATAAGAGAAAGTACTTATTTTTTCAAACTTTTTTATTTCTGTTATTCGAAGTAATCACCCATGCAATCGACGCATCTTTGCCAACGCATTGGCAGTTTATTGATGTCCTTCTTGTAAAAATCAGCTGGACGGGAGGCAACAAACTCTTCAAAGGCATTTTGTACTGCCTCTCGAGAATTGAATTTTTTACCCACTGAAAAGTTGTCTAAATTTTGGAAAAAGTAATAGTCGGTAGGTGCAAGGTCTGGTGAGTATGGCGGATGAGGGACAGCTTCCAACCCTAGCTCTTGCAGCTTGGAGACTGTCTGTTGCGCAGTATGGGGTCGCGCGTTGTCGTGAAGGAGCAGTGGGGACGACCGATTGACCAAAGCTGGTTGCAGATGTGCAAGTTTCTCCATCATTCTCTCCAGTTCTTCACAGTACACATCTGCATTAATGCTCATGCCGTTTTGTAAAAAGCTGTGGTGAATTACACCCGCACTAGACCACCATAAACAGTGACTATCACCTTTTTAGGGGTCAATTTTGGTTTAGGGCATTGCTTTGGTGCTGCACCAGGGTCTAACCAACTTGCTGAGCGCTTTCGATTGTCGAACAGAATCCATTTTTCGTCGCACGTAACAATTCGTTTCAAAATTCCTTCATTTTTTTGCCTGTTGAGCAGCGCAAGGCAGGTCTCGACGCGTACGTTGCGCTGGCGATCGTTAAGGTCGTGGGGCACCCATCTATCAAGCTTTTTTACCTTGCCAATTTGTCGCAAATGGATCAATATTGTTTTGATGCTTACATCAAAAGCTGCTGCTAGCTCAGCTGTAGATTGAGTTTCGTCAGCTTCCACAATCACCTTTAATTCATTATTGTTAACCAAAGTCTCCGGACGACCACGAGCTTCATTTTTCAAGTCAAAATTTCCAGAACGGAACCGGGAAAACCAATAACGGGTTGTGCGATCGTTTGTACAGTTCTCTCCGTAAACGTTTTTGATGTTACGGGCCGTTTGTGTCGCGTTGGTGCCACGACGGAACTCATATTCCATAATTACACGAATTTTTAAAGTATCCATTATGACGAAAAATGTACAAATGTAATGAAAATACAACGCTAATCAAAAAACAAAAGACTGAATTTGTAAATAGAATGTCATGGTTTTAAAACAAAATTAATTTGAATTTAGAATACAGAGCCATTACAAACATTTTTTTATTTGAAATGACCAGTACTGAAGAAAGGCAATTTCATAGGTAAAGACCTAATATTTAAAGAAATACTACGATATTTCTTTCAGTTTTATTACTGTATTTTTCCACATTTACAGATTAAATAGATTTTATTAACAAAAACACTTATGTTTTATTTTTATTTCTCATTCACAAAATTTTAACAAATTACCATACAGCATATTCTAATCACCATATTCCGGACCTCATTACCATGTCACAATTTATCCTTACCATGGACACCATAATTACCAAATACGCTATTTCTCCAAGAAAACTAGGTTCTGGTGGAGGCCTTCCTCATCACTGTGATAAATGAAGGCACCTCTCTGTCAAGGCATACTTAAAAAACCAATAACTCAAAAAAAAAATTTTTTTTTTTCGTCGGACGTTTTAGCCAACAATTAGGAGAACTGCCCAAATACTCCTTTAATAATACGATCGATGGCAAAGAGAATTCAGAATGGCAATTTCAGAATAATCACCTCCTATCTGCTCTCATCTCACCTGCGACGACATTCACTGGCTGCCTGAGATGTGTGCGGAGCGCAGCATGGGGGTCATAGCCACAATTAAGTCATATGGAGATAGTAATTTATATTTTCTTTCAAGTTGCTGGTAATGAGAAAAAAATTATTATAAATGTATTAGGTAAATAGAATTTCATTATAATATGGAGTTATTGTTATTTATTTAATGTTCAAACGTTCTGCTTTTTAATATAAATTCGTAGGATGGTTAAATTTTTATCTTAAATATTGATGTTTTTGATTAAAGTACAAATAAAATTAAGAAAGTGGACACTGGAAGGCATGAGAATTTGCTAAGTTTATTGCATATAATTTATTCATTTTATTATTTTTGACTAAATGTTTAATGCATAGAAGCATAAATTTATTAGGTACGCTTGGTTTCCTGTATGAAGGATGTAGATATCTAGTAAATAAATATTTTTTAGCTATTGCATAGCTTTTATCGCGGGCTTTGAGCGCGGCAACCGAATCAAGAAATTCCGTAACGAAAAAAAACCTAACACCGTCGTTCAACATTTTAGAGGTTCACATTTAGCTCTGTTTGGCGCAGTGGGCGAGCGGCCCCTTTCTTTAGATGTCGCAGGTTCGAATCTCACTCGCGACGTAGTGACAGTGCGCTTTTCTTGTTTGTTTGTTTTTTATTTATTTTTTTGCATAATTTTTATTATGCAAAAAAAATATTGCATAAATATTATAATTGCATAAGTTGATAAAAAATGCTATGCAATAGCTTTACCGCGGCAATTCCCGAGTGCCACACGTATTTTTTTTGTACCGGACGCGTAATTTGCCTGAAAATGCGAATCACCCAAATAACCAGCTATCAATAGACGTTAAATCAAAGACGTGGTATCTTCTCCGCATCGAGCCATTGTTCGCGTCAAACAATAGCAGAAACATTAATCTGTTCTGACTAAGTTATCGCTTATCTGTTGCGGGTAGGGGTTCAGGCTGAGCGTAAATACCCGGCTGTGGGGTTTGCTATAAACACTGACCTCTATAAATTAATCAATGATAACACTGGACTCGCTGACAAGGCCTATAGGTACAATCTGAAGCGCCACATTTGACATACGAGTGTCTCTGGAACTAATACCACTAATAATATAAATGTGAAAGTTTGTGAGGATGGATGTATGGATGGATGGATGTTTGTTACTCTTTCACGCCACAACGAATGAACCGATTTGCCTAAAATCCCACTAATATTATAAATGTGAAAGTTTTTAAGGATGGATGGATGTTTGTTACTCTTTCACGCCACAAGGAATGAACGGATTTGCTTGAAATTTGGATTGGAGATAGCTCATACCCAGGATTAACACATAGGCTACTTTTTATCCCGGAAATAGACAGAGTTCCCGCGGGAATTAAAAACCCACGCGGACGAAGTCGTGGGCATCAGCTAGTACTTAATTATAATATAGCAGAGACATGTTATATTTACTACCGATATAGGGATTCATAAGAGGTGCCAAAAAGTATCAACCACGTAACAGTTGTCAACTCGTGACATCACTAATTTTAGTTCGTTGGACACTGGTAACTGTTTACAGCTCTAGAATGGGGTACCTAAATCAAGAAGATACAAAAAAAATATGACAGCACCCTGTCCACTGTCCAGTATTAATCATAGATTAATTATAGAGGTCAATGTCTAAAACTAATTGTGGCGATTACAATCACCTCCGATTATTAGTTACTGTGGGATTGTTTAAAATTGATTGCTACAATGTGAGAATCGCAATCAACTCTGATTGGCTGGTACTCTCCCGCTATTGGTTATAATGCATTGATGTAGCAATAATGCGATAAATTCAGCCAATCAAAGGTGATTGAGATCATCGAACTGTAGAAATCAGTTTCAGACAATCCTACAGCGAAATCCAGATACGGAATGGGTTAACAACTCCTCAAAAAATACCCTAAATAAGGTGAAATACCTACCGATATTAATATATTCATAACTAATAGGTACACAATTTATGTCAATTTATTCTTACAATAATAAAGACTCTTCAAACAAAATATCTGTACCGAAAATCAAAGTATTTTTAGTGTCAATTGCATTCATAGCTTTGCACTGTGTAGGTATCTACACGTGTATTTCTGTAATACTTTTATATCCCACACTGTAATAAAGTCTATCAAATTTAAATATAATAAAACAGATCAAAGTCATGCTATCTGAATTTGCCAAAGGGTTGTCTAACAATGTTATTCGATCACAATACGCTCTATTTAAATTAAAAATTTGACTACGCAAACAAAAAGTAACCAATTTGACTCCTGAGTTGACATTACATAAACAAACATGGCCGCTTGTCAATCATAACTCCGGCGAAACCGCGCGCCAACAAAAAGTTCCGAATTCAAAATAAATAAATGCAAATATTTGGAATTGGAACGCCGTGAATGTAAACAGCGGGCCGTTTGAATATTCATTCCAAATATGAATATTTCAAATTTGGAAACGCTCGCGTCCGAAAATCAGATTCATTGGCGGTGGTATCTACGCTACGTCGAAATAGATGCCCAGTGCTTCGCGGCTGTTTACCATTACAAAGTAACCCCCCCTACTACCACTCGCTGGTCGCATAACGGAATTGAGAATATCGATCTATACGAATATACGCTTATTCGTATAGATCGTTTGTGATTACGAAATAACAGCCTCTTATAATAATACTAATTTATGATTATGATCGAGCGTAACCCCAACATATCTACGTTTTTAAAATTTTTGTCTGCCTGACAGTTTTCGGGACTAACTTAAGGAAATCGGAATGAATGAAGCAATTTTGACGGGACTTTCACATGTAGGTAGTGTATACATAATTATTTAGGATTTTTACGTAATATAAATCTGTAGATATAAAAAACACATAGAATCATTTTTCAGTACTGGAACCTACATAATACGACTACATATTATAGGTACACGTATATTTTTCAGCATTCATCTATAAAAATATACCTACAGATGAATTTAAATCCTAATAATCATGTCCCACTGCTGGGCAACGGACTCATCATCAACAAGTTCCTTTCAATCATGTTCTCATCTATTTACTATCATAATATAATCTAATTGTAACAGAAAATAACTATGGTATATCAAAGACCCAATACGTCATCTAATTAACCGACTTCAAAAAAGGAGGAGGTTATCAATTTGTCGGAATGTTTTTTTTATGTATGTTAACCGATTACTTGAAGACGCCTGAACTAATTTGGAAAATTATTTTTTTTAATGGGGTAGACTCCCCAGATCGTCCCATATAAATTTTATCGAAATCGGTCGAGCGGTTTTTAAAATATAACAACAATAAATTATATACTTTGTCTAGAGGCGCGGGAGTTTGAAGTCGGTTTTTAAAATAGAATTTTTTATATCAAATTATTATTGCTAAACTGATCATAATAACTCGCCCCCACCACAGAGTAGGTATATTAAAGTAACAGAGCGGAAGCTACATACAAACGGCTCGCGGCGGGCTCACCCATACATAGCGCAACGCTGTGTGCGTGAGCTCTCACCGACACATTCACCGACACGCCGCGGCGCGCCGCTCAGGGTAAGTCAGGGTCAGGACGTAAGGGCTGACGGTCGTGCGTTTAGTGGAAATAAATAGACGAAGAGTGAGTGTTTGTTTGTTGTGAGTTTAGATTTATTTGTGTATATGTATGTAATAGTGTAAAAATGCCAAACTCTTGCACACAAGATATGAAATATAGTAATAATTTCCTTTCATGTACACGTTTCAGTTTCTTAATTAAAATTGTTACAGTAGTTGCGATATATTTTATATATTATTTTAAGTATGTTATCGTCAGGATTAGTATATTGTTAGTTATTAACTGTTACCTATGTAAAGCAAATTTAACATCGTTTTTTATTGAATGAGTAAAATGTGATTAATAATGAATATAGATTTTTTTTATAATAATCCAAACTCCGTTTTCTCACATGTGCAGTATGCGTTACTGTATTAATATTGATATTTTATCATATTATATCGATACATGACGACCAAAATTGACCCATACTTATAATTTTTGGGAACATTAACAAAGGACCCGCCAATTCAAATTTAATTATCTGTGCACAGCGTCATCTATCACAAACACAATTATTTATAAATTGTAACGAATAAACTATTGCAAAAATAACGACGTGAAGTTATTAATAGTTTTATTGATATTTGATAATTGAATAACATAATTATTAATACTTGTCATACAAAACTAGTGTAAATTAAAAAAAATCGTTTCTTTATATTTTTGTTAATTTAAGTATTTGTTGTTCAAGTTCAGGATTTAACTGAAATTATACATAATTATACAAACTTTAATTTTAAATTATTTTTTCCTTAAATTGTTGACATGCATCAGGTGACAACCCTAGCAGAATAGGTATACTTCTTCGCCCTTGTTAGGAAGCTTCCTCTCTGTTCGGTTACTCGTGTGCCCCCACCCCCTCCCCTTCGTATTAGTCGCGCCTCGGTGTCTCTTTATCCGGTATAATTCGCAATAAAAGTGAATATGTCAAAAAGTAATTAATTCTGAGGCGCTCCCACCCCTGTCTTGTCGAGGGATGGACTTCGTTTCCTTGGAAAACGTATCGATAGTTTGATTTATTTGCGAATTTATTATTTTGATTTAATTGATCCATTGATTGAATTGATCCATTTATTTTATTTATCAAACTAATTTATTTGCACTCTTAAATATTGATTTTATAACATTTATAATATATATAATATATAATATAGCTAATATTTTTGTTTATTTGGTGTACTTGAAATAATTTCTCGTTCATTCACTCATTCAAAATATATATTAATAATAATTAGTTTGTAACCTTTATAATATAAATACACTGCTTTTTATACATTCTTCGACGGTATCAGCCGTCCATTGCTGAAAGACACATAATATGTCTCTTGTAGGGACTTCCACACGCCAGGGTCTTATTCAGCGGCTGCTAGCGACTCATCTGTAGTCGTTACGCCACCTAGTGAGGCGTATGCTAATACTGAGTTTTCTAATGTTAGTTCTAAACCCTTTACTTTGGGATCCCGACTGAAATGCAACTGAAACCGGATCTGGAATTATGTGTTTTGCCTACTGCCACTTCGCAACTCTATTTCAGTCGTAAGTACTCGAATCATCAACGGATATTCTTGGTAAAAAATAACTTGAGAGGTGTCAAGGGACACCCGGATGGAACGAAGTTCCTTTCGATTAATTAATTTGGCATTGTGTTCAACATTTTCACACTACAATATTAGATCTCCGTAGCCTTGTGGTTTCGACAGTCGCCTAACAGCCAAAGGTCGATGGTTCGAATCCCAGCTCGACAGACAGAATATTCCATTTTCAATTTTATTTTAAATAATTTCTACATGTGGAATTTTTCCCTAATTGTTTCGAACCATCGACTTTTAACTGTTAAACAACTGCAGAAACCACAAGGCTACGGAGACCCAATATTGTACCGCGAAAATACCGAACACAATGCCAAATTCACATTCAAAAGTGTCGGTTTCAAAAAATTGCCGATCAGTGTCGAGTGTCGGTTCAATTTTGTCTTAATTTTTTTCCGTCTAGCCCCCTTCCGCACCGCGCGATAAGGAACAACGTTCCAATAATTTATTTCAAGTGAACCATCGACCTTTCTCAGTTTTCAGTTCTCAACTTGAACCGTTGGGCTATTGAGGTTAATTAAAGTTTTTCATTCAACATGAACAAGCCTTTTCGTAATGTTATCGGGATAATACTTTCATATCGATATCATAAAGACAGCACTAGCGGCTCGCAAGGACAGTGAGAAAGGGTCGCGTCAGCTGGCGGTGGCATATTGTCGCTAAATGCGCGCGTGACGTCACGTGACGCGGTCAAGGAGGGTTCGCTCTCGTTCTGAAATTTACAATTATGTACTTTCAGACTTTAGCAATGTGTATTTTTGTATGTATAAGATAATATTTAGCGACCATTGTATGATTGTCATTTTTAGGGTTCCGTACCCAAAGGGTACCAACGGGACCCTATTACTAAGCCTACGCTGTCCGTCCGTCCGTCCGTCCGTCCGTCCGTCTGTCAGCGGGCTGTATCTTGTAAACCGTAATAGATAGACAGATGAAATTTTCACATATTATGTATTTCTATTGCCGCTATAACAACAAATAATAAAAATTAAATTAAATTAAAAAAATTAAATTAAAATATTTCCATGGGTACATGTAAATATTTTGATTTAATTTTTTTTAACGGAACCCTAAAAGAGCGAGGTCCGACTCGCACTTGGCCGATTTTTTAAATTCCCCCGATGCGGTTCACAAATAAGTGAAATGCATTAGACATTATATTACCTATTTAATGAAAAATATATTTCTTCGTATTTTTTAAAGTCTTATAAATACGAAAGTGTGTTTGTATTGTGTGTTAGTTTCTTATTAAATCGCGCAGCAACGGATGGCTTGATTTTTGGAGGTTATTGGAGTTTACTCCTTAAGAATCGATTTTAGCAGCCCGGTATGAGAAAAATCCGAGCAGTAAAATCAATTTATCAATGACCTCGTTACGTTTTTCACAACGTTGAAATTTCTACCCTAACATTGAGTAAATAAGGTTGGTTTTCGTGCGAAAGAGCTTTCGCTTCGGGTAGCCGAGCACGTAGCGATCGGGTCCCCGAAGCGAAAGCACAGAATATAATTAGTACTACGCGAAAGTCGGTCGGGGCGCGCTCGGACCCGAGTCGCGCGCATAGAGAAGGATATAGCGTCGCGCGTAAACTCCAGCCGTGCGTCGGAGCTGACACACACTTTTTTTTTACATGGGAAGAATTGCACTTACGAAAAAATAATCTCCCGGTCCCCAACCATAGGAAAGGTTCTCACACTGTTTAAAAACCCCACTCAACGTAGATGAATTTGTAGGCAAAAGCTAGTTAACAATAATTTTAAATTCAGATAAATAGATACTAATAAAACGTTTAAATATCAAGAGAAAATCAATCGATAAAATCGATAAGACGAATTTTAGACAGCCCTGCATAATTTGTCTTTACGTTTCAATTATCCGAACAAAGGTTGCGCGCAAAAAACGTTCGTTTTTCAAACTTTGACAGATGATCCGCATTCGAATTTCGAAAACGATCAATATCTGATTCGTTTCGGCCAATCGGTGAAAGTGATTTGTCATTTCGAATTCATATTTTGTACAATACGTTACGTTTGATGATTTTAGTAGGTTATTATGGTTATTAGTAACACCCTCTCTTTTTAATTTTCGCCAATATGATATCGTAGAGCTATCCTCACTTTTGCTTTTATTTTGCTAACGTTTATTTTTAACACAAAAACTTCGTTTGTAAACACCAAATTACGCTTCCAGATACTTCCAGATACGGTCGACAATGTTTCGCATTAATAACTAATACCACAGAATACATAACAGTAGGTACAGGTACAAAATTACTTTCAAGTCGAGTCCCACATACCCGCCAGGCAAGCGGGATGCGTAAAGGCATTTCCCAGCGTTAAAAAAAAAGGTACAGGTACAAAAGATTCACTCCACAAAACCATTTAAATAAATAGCGACTCTTGCTACTACACAATAAAGTGCAATTAAGGTCGCACAGCGCTATAAGTTACCTACAGTAATTCACCTAGAAGTTGCCTCTCTATCTATCCCTTCGGACTACTTTAGCACAGGATGACGCCGGGCACTTGTAGAATTTATACCTAAAACAAGGTAAAGGTATTTGTTGAGGTTGTCATCGTATCTATCTATCGATATCCTGCGTATATCCAGCTGGGGGATGCCCCGTCGTTCACGCCCGCAGGAACTACCTTACACCTCCCTGCACGTGTCCCCTGGGCAGTGCTAATCGAGCGACGAACTTGCCGGCGAAATAAGCGTTTTTTAAACTTACAAACTAATAACAGCCCGTGCGAAATGTCTTCACACGCCAAACATAAAGGCTCTTCTAAGAGCCCTTTGACCAATGATGTCGGACCTTCAGTCCGCATCATGCAACTTAATATTGAAGGCCTAAGTGCCGCTATCCATTGTGGGTACTACATTTGTCATTTTTTAAATTTCATTGAAAACGCTTACGTATTCTACCGTCATACGATTAAATAAAAATATATCCAGCTGCTCTTCCTGCGACTTGAACTTGGCTGCTAGAAGGCCGTGAATGCCAAGCGCTTGCCGCTTAATGTAATGTAAATACATTAGGAGACGTCTGGCATTTGCCAGACCCTAAAAACAATTTTTACACTGAGCATCATACTAATATTATAAATGCGAAAGTGTGTATTTGTTGGTTTGCCCTTTAATCACGCCGCAACAGAGCTACAGACATGATTTTTTGCAAGAGTCTAGCTGAGGACCTGGTGAGTGACAAAGGCTACTTTTTATCCCGGAAGATCAAAGTGTTCCCGAGGGATTTTATAAACTAAATCCACGCGAGCATCAGCTAGTCACTTTATAAATTCCTCTATTCTTTCATGCTATTTCCATGCGAAGTTTCAGCGCAGTTGGTTCGACTCCACGCACTGGTAATTTGGAAATTCCTAAGTTCTGTTCTGCTTTGGTCTGGAGCTGTGGCTAGTTATGTGGATATGATGGATCTAGCGTGCCAGTAAAATCGAGCAGAAACCGGTTAAACCAGCATTGGTTTGATTAAACTGTCCGTCTGGCCCGACTCCAACACAGTCTGCATTTTCAACCAAGTGAAATGAAATAAATACTTATTATTATGTAGTAATGTAAATCTAAAAGCATATAGCTATGATGCACCTGGCTTGCTCACACACACACACACACACACACACACACACACACACACACATACACACACACACACACACACACACACACACACACACACACAAACACACACACACACACACACACACACACACACACACACACACACACACACACACACACACACACACACACACACACACACACACACGCAATCACACACACCCACACAACGCTCACTGTTTAAAGGCACATAGCTCGAAGAACCCATAGACGTTGGGTTCCCAAAATGCTGGACAACCAATGTTGGAAAACCCCGACATCAAGCGACTCGAGTCGCAGGCATCTGCTGAACATAAGCGGAACCTCTGCGTTGCTGCGTAATTGAAGGACAAACCAACAAACAAACACACTTTCGCATTTATAATAGGTAAGTATGTAGTATGGGATATTATGAATAATAAATTATTTCACCTTTGCCCGCGACTTTGTCTGCGTGCAGGTTTTTAAAAATCTCGCGGAACCCCTCCTGTTTTTCCGGGATAAAAGGAAGTCTCCAAGTCCTCAATATAGAGTATCAATACATATGAAAAAAGTCACGTCGATCCGTAGCTCCGTTGCAGCGTCATTGAAAGACAAACCAACAAACAAACACACTTTCGCATTTACAATATTAGTATGGATATTCCTTGTCAATGTCACATTTTGGCGACAAAGGCGTCACGCCTCCCACCATCAATAAACTAGCCGTCACCGCCCGGCGTCCCCCGCGTCACGCGCACAATGCGCGCCTCCCAATTATTGCCGAAAACTGTTAGAATTCACGAAAAAACCGCCCGGAAATGTGCCCAAAATGAGGAATCGATGTGCGAGCAAAAAATCTCCCCTTTCAATGATAATCCATAATTTTTACGATTATGACAGTGGTTTTTTTTTCGGTTATATTGTGTTGGCCAAGCATTTGCGATGTTTTTTATACTTTTCATTTGACCTACCTATAATGTGATTTTTCGTTCATTCTTCTCAACCCATAACCCACCGGCCACAAGTCTTGACTTAAATGAAAATGGTTTAGGCCATAGTGTACCACGTTGGCTTTGGACTATGGCCATTTTGCGGTTTGGCAGACTTCACACACATATGGGAGAAGTTTCAGGCATGCAGGTTTCCTCACGATGTTTTCCTTCTCCCAAATAACATGTGATAAATTTTAATTAATTTCTTAAAACGCACATAAATCCGGAAAAACAGATACGTGCCTGGGATCGAGCCCGGAAAAGGAGGCGAAGTCTTAACTACTAGGCTATCACTACTTGTAAGCTGACTAATAGCTGAGTGAGAATAGAAAAGTAATAATATATCTGGATCATCATCATCAATAGCCTATAACAGTCCACTGCTGGACTAAAGGCCTCTCCCAAGGGGAGGGTTTGCCCATAATCACCACGCGGGGCAGACGGGTTGGTGATCGCAGTAGATGGTAGTAGTAGCACAGTAGAGGACGCTGCTGCCCGTTCTCCGCTATATTCCCTTAGTCGCCTCGTACGACACCCGCGGAAAGAGGAGGGGTGGTGACAACTGTATACTGATCTGCCGTCACCACACGGCATATATCTGGATACCAAGCATTAAAGCCTAACCTTTTGTAGTGAAATGGTCGAAGCTGATTGTTTAAAAAAATTCCTAATATGCACTCATTTTTGTTACAGGTAAAAATCTGGTTCCAAAACCGTCGCATGAAATGGCGGAACTCCAAAGAGCGGGAACTCCTGGCCTCCGGAGGTTCGAGGGAACAAACTCTGCCTAACAAGAACAACCCCCACCCCGATCTATCCGACGCTGAAGCGGATAAACAGAAAATGTCGCCAGCACCGGGCAACAACGAGGAGGAGGAGTTAAAAAACAAAATGTTCGCGTCGACGTCCAACTGTCAAAGTGACAGCTACCGTTACGACGACAAGATGTCGGGCGGTTCGTTGTTCGCGCGGGAAAACGTTTACACGAACGAAGATGGCGACGAGTTTGACAGCGACGCCAGCGCATCGGACGAGGAAATAAATGTGACATGACCTGCTTAAAGGATTCACGTATAATTAATTTAGTAATTAATGTAAACTAATTAAATTTACCGCTGCCAAATTATCATACAAAACAAAAACAAATACAACTAACACATCTATCAAAAGCTGAGGCCGAAAAAAGTTTCTGAAATTGAGTTTTTTTTGATTCGATGACAAGATATTATTATCCTTGATTGCGATCTCACCTAATGGTAAGTGAAAGTGCAGTCTAAGATTGTAGCCGGCTAACTTGGAAGGGGTATGGCAGTAAACATTCAACCCACACCCCTAATCGGTTTCAACACGGCATTCGTGCCGGTTAACGCTAACTCGCTTGGCAGCACGTCTTTGAGAGTAGAGACTAGAGTGGTAACTAGCCACGGCCAAAGCCTCCCAGTACTTCTAGAGCAGTTGACAAAACTGTGTCGCTGGGCAATGTGATCGAATCCCGGTGCCTTTGGCACATATTTGGCTTTAGATTTCTATTACGGGCACATAGTTTGAACTGCAATGTAGTTTTAATTTCATCTTTTCATCATTTTTTTTTCATATTTTTAACTACAATTAAATTGCCTCAAAATAGCTACAGGTATGCTGCCCCCTGCCATGATAATTAATTTTGTACACATATTAATTTAATTATTTTTAATAAAGTTGATACTTGAAACAGTAAAGCTGGAAATAAGTATAATATTTTTTATTTTGATCTTGCTATTAATTTGTTTGGTACAAAAAAATAAGTTTCAAGCCAACAGTGGAATTCTAATAAACTGACTTATCACAGTCTACGATTTTGCCCATAATGATCTAAAATAATTAAAAAAGGTAATTTATTTATTAAATTTTAATAGAACTTATAACAATTCTGGATATTGACTGTAAAAATAGCTGATGAAGTGTTTAATGTGTATTTACCGTAATTTGTTTTATCTATCTGAGAAGCTATTGTATTGTAAACTAAACCTCTTAGGTAGATAGTTATTTAAAAAAAGTCTCACATCAAAATCAGTCGTAAAAGATTTGAGTAGGCACTTGTAAATATATCTTTACTATAACTTTTAAGATAATTTGTATAAATACAGTTGTATTTATTCTAATAAGATGATTGTATTAATTGAAACCTACGTAAGTTTGTAAAGATAATTTACAGAAAAAATCATGTATAAAATAAAAGAACATAAAAACAAGCACGCAACAACATAGGTAATTAGTTAGTATTTTCTATTTAAAGTCTCAGACTCAACTCAATTTAATTTCAAATATTCCGCACCATCCTTTCATGAATTGGTATAGTTGAGGACCTGGAGAGTGCCATAGGCCATCTGAAAAATTAAGGGGAACTCTTTGATTTTTTTTAAAAGTGGGAGTTTAAAAAATAAATCAACGCGGACGAAGTCGCGTGCATCAGCTAGTATTTCTTAAGGGATGTTGCTTTATCTGATCAAATCAGCGATTCCAGCAAACTCGCATGCAAATAGTGAAATGTGATGTCGTAAATAAAATTAACGTGCTCTTTATCTACAAGTTATTTTACAAGAAACTTATTTTTGTATAGGTAATCCGCGAAACTAGAAAAATCTTCATACTATGTAAGAGTAAAACTTATGTAAGAGCAGTTACAAGTCACAACAATTGTACAACACCACAACTGTTTTTTGAACCTGTAATCTGAACGGTTTTACTGCCCCACTCAGAGTCATTAATTAAATTATGATTAATTAATCATTGACTTGTGATTAACTGCCGCACTCAGCCGCATGTATTAAATGATATTATTTAATGAGTAATTAATTAATTATCATTAAATCTATTACTGAACATTAATGTACAAACGAAGCGTTAACTTCTGAGAATGAAACTTTTTAAAATCCAAGATCTCGTCGTTAAGTAACGATTAGCGACTCTAGTGCGGCAGATAGTCTTCTTACTTTGCGATTATGTCGTGAACTTTTTGGCGTGTTAACACGAAATATATTATTAAACAACTTGACCGTTATTCGAAGCCTAATAATATTATGAGATATGCCATCGCTTCCGTTTCCGTTTTCTGTCCCTTTTCTTTGCTGTATACCTGTCTCTTTCTATTTCCGTCCCCACCACCAGCAGTGAGCGCCATGATTGTGGGCGCACAATTTCTCGTCATTGACGTCGTCGTTGCCGTTCCGTCAACACGTGCACTCAGCTGCATAGTTAATTTTCTGTCTAAGTGATTTTATTCTTAATACCTGCAATTCGTACAATTATTGTGGTTCGTAACATTATAACTGGTATGTACACTTTTGTTTTTAATTAGATATCAGTTTTCTTTTGAGAATTTAAAATATAAATGAAATTTAACACTATATATTTACTACTTGCATAATTTTTATTTTGACGTGACAACGTCTTATAAATTGGTTTGCCGGGTGACACTTCAAGAAACTGCGTTACGCTCCGCTCACGTTATGCGCTCACAATGAGAGCGAGTGAGAGGCATGGTTAGCCCGCCTAAGAGCGAGAGAGACAGACATAAAAAGTGAAAGGCACGCGTCCCTTCCACTCGAGCACAGTTAGCCCGCCTAAGAGCGAGAGAGACAGAGCGAGAGAGAGAGTGAGAGAGATAGGCATACACACCGGTTCATGTCTTGCGCTTCTATTTTTATTTCGAACTACTTATGGTCATTTTTAACGGTGTTACCGTTCGTTAAGAGTTTGAATCTTTTAATGTGTTCACTATTTTAATTCTATTTCTAGCTGATTATAACGGATATATTTAAAATGAGTGATTTTCCTGAAAGTGTTCCGGGACCGAGTAAAGCTACTGGAACTGATGAGTGTCATAAAAATAATCGTAAAAGAACAAGGGAGAACAGTGTGAGTTCTGACTCGTCTTCTTCCGGTTCAGGTAGCTCGACTTCTTGTAGCTCAGATTCGGATCAGCCTCGTAAACGTTCTAAGCGTTCTTCGAAATCAAAGCGGTCTCGTCGTAGTAAAGATAAAAAGTTTAATAAATTACTTGCTGAAATCTCTCAGATTAAAAAACAGCTTGCAGAAAACAATACACCTAGTGGAACTAACCTACCCCAGGAGATCGAGGGAGACTGGGTCGATGATAATGTCAGTGGTCACCTGTATGATAGTGATCATATTGAAGACGAGTCGGAACCACAATTTTCATTAGCTATCGGGACTAAAGTCAAAGATCCAGATGTTTTAAAAACACCCGCGTTGTTTTTGGACATTTTGAAAAATATTCAACGTTTGGGCGATTCGGACTGGCGAAATGTGAGATATTCAGACGTGCAGAAAAGTTATCTTCATACTCCCGGATTTGCGGATCTAGAAGCGAATGACGAAGTTAAACGGTTTGATAGCTCTCGAAACATCATAAATACCGAAAAAGCGTTCGCTTCTATATGCTTTGCTCTGGTTAAACAGCGCGATCAACTGGAAAAAGAATTACGAAGTTTTTTGTTATGGGCTAAGGATTCTCCTACCCTTACTTTTAGTGATGTAAATGAGAAGATCCAGGATATATTTGTTACGGGTGATTTTTCAAAAATATCAAATGATGCCCTGCAGTTGGTTTGCGGCCATAAGGGCGGAAGTTATTCAGCAACGACGCGAGACTATTCTTGCATCCGTGAAGGATGCGCTTCACAAAAGCACGTTGCGCAAAATTCCGCCAACGTGTCAAAACTTATTTGAAGCCGAAAAGTTTACGGCTGCCCTTGAAAAGGCAGGTGGAGTACGAAAGGTGTTCTGGCCTCGACCAAAAGATCGCGCACCTGCACCGCAGTCCGATCAAGGTAATTCTGTGCCAGATCGTAGGAATCCACTACCGACTACAAAGACGATGAACAAAGGTCAGCCTTACAATAATAAGTTCAACAACTCTGGAGCGCATTACAACAACTCCAAGTCCTTTCGTGATAGAGGAGGTAAAGCAGCCACAAGTCGCACAGATAAGGAGACCTACGACCATACACGCAGAAGCTCTCCCTCATCCCACCGGGATAGGAGAGGCAGAACTCGAAGATACTGACTCACCGAGTCACTTCGTAGCCGGTCAGCTGGTATACTACTATCGGAGGTGGAAGGTAATCGGAGCTCCAGGTTATATCCTCAAGGTTATTTCCGGATACCGTATACCATTTTTGGAAAAACCTCCACTACACGTACCCATTCTCGCCCAGAGTCAGCTGGAAACTCCAGTTTCAAACGAAATGACGCTTGCAATAGAAAAGATGTCAACGGAAGGCGTGTTGACAACAGTTCCAATATCTCCAAGTTTCGTTTCATCAATGTTTCTGGTCCCGAAGACAGACGGAACCATGAGACCTATTTTCAACCTCAAGGCGCTCAATTATTATGTCCATTCACCTCCGTTCAGGTTGATAAACAATCACAAAATTCCCGATTTCTTACAACCACAGGATTATCTAACAAAAATCGATTTGTCTCAAGCATATTTCCATGTGCCGATATCCCACTCACACAGACGCTTTTTACGCCTGTTATACAAAGGAGACCTGCTCCAAATGAACTGTCTGCCCTTCGGGCTAAGTTCAGCGCCCAAAGCTTTCGCGTCAGTAAGCAACTGGATTGCACAGTTATTTCGAAAACAGGGTATGAGGATCTTAGTTTACCTCGACGACTTTTTATTGGCCAATCAAAATGCCGACAACTTGGAAATTCAGACACAAACCGCACTGAATCTATTGAAGTTTCTAGGGTGGAAGGTGAACTACGAGAAATCAACCCTTGCCCCATGTCAAACCGTAGAATATCTCGGCATATTATGGGACCCCTGGTTGAATCGCAAGTCGCTACCAGCGAAGAAATGCGCGAAATTAAGAATGTTAGTCACAAAAATTTTAATAACAAAAGCAGCAGCCGTAAAACAACTACAGAGCTTAATCGGCTTTCTGAATTTTGCGAGTTTCGTTATACCACGGGGCAGACTGAATTATCGTCATCTCCAAAGATTGTGTTTAAACAATTTGAAACAGGATCCTTATCAAGCCCTGTCGCTGCCCGAGTCTGTAATAGACGAACTGAAATGGTGGCAGACTCACCACACAGATTGGTCAATGATACATGCACCATACCCGACACACTATATTGTAACAGACGCATCAAATCAAGCTTGGGGAGCACGTATAAACAATACGGTCTTATCCGGAGTATGGTCAAGTATAGAGAGGAAGTTGCACTGCAACCACAAAGAGCTTCTTGCTATCCTCAGAGCCTTAGAAGAACAAAGTCCGAACCTACAATATGCAACGATACACCTTCAGTGCGACAACAAGACTGCCGTATCATATCTTCGAACGAGGGTGGTACCAAATCTCAAGCTCTTCTGGACCTACTACCGCAAGCCACGATTCCAATATTTTCCAAGTGGGGAGTTCCTGTCATAGATCTGTTTGCTTCAAAAATAGCGCGCGTAGTCCCCAGATATTGTTCACTGGATTGCCAAGATACTCAAGCAGACTTTCACGACGCTCTGTCTCGTGTATGGAATTATCCCTTGGCGTGGGTATTTCCTCCCCCCTTTTTGATGCCGAAAATTCTGCAACATCTGAACCAATGTCGTGGAACGTATTTGATAGTGGCACCAAGATGGGAACAAGTGTTTTGGCGACCGGATCTAAAGAACCGAGCGACAGCACCGCCCTGGACAATCCACATTCTTCCACGGGTATTGATAGACATATCAACCGGTCAAGCTCCCCACAAGATATCGGAAATGACACTCGAAGTGTGGAAATGTGGGGGAGGAATGAAGTACTAAATAACTGGACAGATCAACAAAGGAACCTACTTATGTCCAGTTGGCGACCTTCCACCGTTAGATCTTATAAGCCTGCTTGGTCGCGTTGGCTTTCATGGGCGTGTTTGAATAATATCCCTGAAAATAAACCTAGTGGTTCTGATTTGGCGAGGTTTTTAGCAGACTTACATATCAAAGAAGGCTTGTCTTATAATACTATACTATGTTATAAATCTGTAGTGTCTACTCTAAGTAATTTAGAAGCTACGGAGCCACTTGGTAACCATCCTCTCGTCAAGCGAATTTTAAAAGCTATTGCTGCAGCAAGACCAAAAATTTTGAAACCACCAATATGGGACGTTGATTTAGTCATAAATTGCTTAGCTCGAGCGATTCCAGATACTAGTAATTTGTATGAAATATCTAAATATACAGCATCAATTCTTCTGTTATGCTCTGGTCGGAGAGTACATGATTTGACACTTTTGCGTACAAACTCATGTAATTGTATTGTAGCCGATGATTGTATAGTCTTAGTACCTGCCTTCGGTTCGAAAACTGACTCAATTGATTACCGCCAGTCAGGATGGAAATTGAAAAATAATCCATGTAATAAAAGTCTAAGCCCAGTACATTGGATCAAGCGATTGATTGAAGTGGGCCAACAAAGACGCCAAGATACAAAGTGCGAAAATTTGTTTGTTTCTACATGTGGTCAGCCAAAACCGGCTTCAAAATGTGTAATTGCTAGCTGGGTTAAAAATATGTTGAAAGAATCTGGAGTCGAAGCATCGGCTGGTAGTTTTAGAGCCGCGGTTGCCTCGAAAAGTTGGGTAGAAAATGCGCCTCTTGACGAAATTCTCACAAGAGGCAATTGGAGGTCTGAAAAAACCTTAGACGTTTCTATTGCCGCCAAGTTTTAGGTTCCAACAAGAACACTAGCAAAGTCACACAACTATTTAGTGCAGTTGATTAACTTTTTATTTGTGTTTTGCTATTCATGATAATTTTTCATTCATTCATTTTTCATGATAATGATAATTTTGAGGATTATTGTACTTCATACTTGTTTGTTAATAAATTTCATACTCGATTGCATCTTTGTTTTAAATATAAATTTTACAAACACAATCTGATGTTTATCGTGTCGATGTGTCCCTAACAGTTTCTTAGTCACATTGACGCCGTTCACCACCACCAGGCGATTGTTTAATGAAGACGTTTTACCTGAAAATAAAACGTGTATTAAACATACTTACCTTATTCGAAGCCTAATAAATTTTAATTCTGCCTGGTGTTATTCGACTTAATGACGAGAAATTGTGCGCCCACAATCATGGCGCTCACTGCTGGTGGTGGGGACGGAAATAGAAAGAGACAGGTATACAGCAAAGAAAAGGGACAGAAAACGGAAACGGAAGCGATGGCATATCTCATAATATTATTAGGCTTCGAATAAGGTAAGTATGTTTAATACACGTTTTATTTTCAGGTAAAACGTCTTCATTAAATAAATGAAGTTTTGCTCACTCCCCATAAAATAAGCGTTATTCCACTTAGCAAATAGTAAAGAATGGAGTCTAGAAAACTGGCAATCTCTAATAATTATCTACGATATATTACAGTCAGGCTAATAAATCACATTTTCAATCATAATTACTTAATTATAATTCTGTAAGTTATAAATTATATTATGTAAAATGCACCAAAAATGTAAATATTACGTATATGTAAGATATATTAAATTAATATTATAAATGTGTCATAATTTCACGTGAAAAATAAATAATATAAAATACATATTTTGGTTTTCGTTTCCTTATTTGCCCTCTCGATTAACATGACAAAATCGAAAACTTCGCAGACTTTTTACTAGTCAGTAAAATGACATTTGTATAGGAACAACCAATCCAGTGTTATAGATTAATTATTATGGAAATCAGTGGACATCAAGAAGCTGGAATTTCAACCCTACACTGAGGATTGGGGTTGGATGACCCCCCCAGTTGGATGGACAGGTGAGTCGCTGGCAGCTAGACATGGAAGAAATACCGTATCTTCTCCTTCCATGTAAACTTCTCTTTCATAGATCGCCACAGCTGGCTCTAAAAATTAATGAATGCGTATTAAAATACTGGCATAAAAATCAAAAAATTAATAAAAAAAATTAAAAGTTTAAGAAAGATATTTTTCTATTTTTTTCCGTAGCCTGACGTTAGGTGCGGACTGAAAGGTCGCAGCTTCGGCTCTCCAACTTTTAAGTTATAAAAAATTAGGGAAAAATTCCACATGTAGAAATTATCTATACATATAGGTAATAAAACTGTAACTGGAAGATTTCTGTAAATTTAATATATTTTGAAAATTTTAATTGGGGGATGCTTTACTATTGATACTGAGCCCAAAACAGATTTTTATTTAATTTTTGTCTGTTTGTTTGTCCTTCTTTCACGTAAAAACTACCGCACAGATTTCTACAAAATTTTATACCGTGGTAGCTTGTCAACATCTAGGCTACTTTTTATCCCGGAAAATCAAGGAGTTCCGGAGGGACTTTAAAAACTAAATCCACGCGGACAAAGTCGCGGGCATCAGCTAGTTTAAAATAAAATTGAAAATAGAAAATTCAGTCTGTCGAGCTGGGATTCGAACCATCGACCTTTAACTGTTTAGCGACTGTACAAACCACAAGGCTACGGAGATCTAATATTGTAGTGTGAAAATATTGAACACAATGCCAAATTCACATTCAAAAAAGTGACGGTCCAATTTAGTCTTATTCTCTTATATTACGGAACCCTAAGTGTGCGGGTCCGGCTCGCACTTGGTCGGTTTTTTCCACAACAAAATATAACGGTCAGTGGGCGGTCGCGAGTCGGCTGGGGCTACACATTACACGAAGGTGTTGCGCGTGTCACCGGCAGGGCCGGGAAGGTGCTTTATTTATTTGTTTGCCCAGTCACGTAGTCACGCCTTCCATTTTTTTTACTTATTTATAGTTACCGACTTCAAAAAAAGAGGAGGTTCTCAATTCGTCGGAATCTTTTTTTAAGCTATTGCATAGCGTTAAATAGCTTACAAGTGTTAATAGTAAACCGGTGTTTTATTATCAGCACGCATAAATATGTGGCAGAAGTACTACATAGTTTGTAGTGGCACGCGCCAGGTTAGCGTTCGGGCGCGGAGTCGAGCTTCCAAAAAGCGACTTTAAACCATAAAAACGTCGATCGCTGCCGCTAAAAGTCACCAGTCTGTCCGCTCCCTTAGATGGATTTTCTACCTACCAAAGTCTGTCCCTAACAAGTGTAAATTAAAAATTTAAATCACCCCTACATGTGAATCTACGGCCGGACTACTGTACTAAACTGTTACCCACTTTTCTGCTCCATCATCAGATACTTCTCATCGATCCTCTATCATCTATCTAGCACCTACTCATTGAGAACATTCTAATGAACCCAAACACACTATATCTGTTGTAAGTTGATGAAGAATTGGGTATCCCGCAAACTACTACTAGATACCAGCACCAGGTCAACGTGACCGTATCGCAAGATCATAACCTGCAAGGTACCATTGAACCATATTCATTGAAACTAATCTATTGAACTCAAATACGATATGTCTGCTGCGAGTTTTCGAAGAGTCGGGTTCTCTGGAGACTATTCTGGTTGCAGCATCAGGTCGAAGTTATCAATTTATTGTCATTTAACGACTATACTGGCACGTGTGAAGCACTTTATCATACGCCAAAAATGTCTTACATCATTTTGGAAAAGAGCTGATATACTCTTACACTGCAGAACCGATATTAACCAAACATAGCTAAGAACCACCGCAAGGAAACTGGCTTTCTGTTCTGGCTTCTTATTCTGGCTTTTTATTCTAACACAGTTGCATAGGTTACATCGGCTTGGCATCCAGCTGCCCACAAGATATTACCTATAAAAAACGTATTACTGTAATAGCTTCATAATAATATTGTAAAATGATTATTTTGAAAAGAGCAACTGCTGAGTTTCTTCTGCTCTTATCAGCAGAAACCGCTTTCCGAACCGGTGGTATAGTTATGACTTGTCATAAGAGCCACAGGTTGGCCTACGTGAAATAAATAATTTTGAATTTGAATTTCATATGAAAAAAAACTGTATCGAAATCGGTCCATCCGTTTGAGAGCTACGATGCCACTACTACGATACTACGATTCTCATCCGGGTCGATCTCTCCGCTCTGGGGATAACTTAACTCTTAGAATTCCTTCCCATAGCACATCTTTCTACTCCAAGTCCTTTTCCATTATAGCTGTTCGTCTTTGGAACTCTCTCCCTCTCAATTTACGGCCGGCACAATCTTTGCCTATCTTTAAAGCAGCTCCTTAAAAACATTTTATGCTCCCGTAATTTTGTATAGGTAGATATTTATCTACTTAATTCCTTATTTATTATTATCTTTTATTATTATGGCTTATATTCATATAATATGATATTTGAGTATATTTTGTATGTATTTATGTATGTATGTAACATTTATGTATATGTATATGTGTTTATTATATTTTTATTTATATAATTCTCACCTAATTTTTATTTTCATCATTTATTCCTTTTTAGTGTACACCCTCTACTACTGTAGTATTAGTATACTCTAGTATTCCTTCTATTACTGTATCGTCATTAGGTTGCCTGGAACAGATCGCTTCTTAGCGATAAAGCCGCCTATTGTACATCTTCTACCATATTATGTATGTTTTATGTTCATTTGTTTTGATTGGTGTACAATAAAGTGTATTTTCATTTCATTTTCATGCCACAGACAGACACACACACACACACACAGAGAGAGAGACAGACAGACATCGACGTCAAACTTATAACACCCTTCTTTTTGCGTCGGGGGTTAAGGATTATTATACGAGTCTGCCCGCGAAATTCAAATTTAATTTGGTTTTTCGCAATTTGTAAACTAATACGACAAACTAGGCTAACGGCATTCTAATTGCGCCAGTAGAATTATCATCTTCACAGGTTTACATAAAAAATTTTACTTGAAAGTGACCAGTTTAAGAAATTAATCAAAATACTGAGTTGGACGTGAGTTACCCACAAATTAGTCGATATTTTGATTAATTTCTTAAACTGGACACTTTCAAGTAAAGATTTTTATATAAACCTGTGAAGATGATTCTGCCACTGGCGCAATTAGAAGGCCATAAGCCTAACTTTGTCGTATTAGTTTACAAATTGCGGAAAACCAAATTAAATTTGAATTTCGCGGGCAGAACCGTGTCTTCCACCTTAACCAAACATAGCTAAGAACCACCGCAAGGAAACTGGCTTTCAAATGAAAAAAACTGCATCGAAATCGGTCCATCCGTTTGAGAGCTACGATGCCACAGACAGACAGACAGACATCGACTTATAACACCCCTCTTTTTGGTTCGGGGGTTAAAAAGCAACTTTTAGCAGCAGCCATGCGTCCTCCCCACTCTACGATCGATGGACGCCAGAGCTCACGTGCCGCGGCAACTAACGTCAGAGACATGCTCTCGACGGATTGTCGGCTCGATCTGACGATTACGCGTGTAGGGAACAGGGGCTTAAACAAATAGGGCGCTGGATACCAGGACTTAGGTACTTTGACGTAGCCGTTGGTTTTTCCAAATTCCAAGCGATATAAATATTCAAATATTGTTAATCCAAAATTGATCTTTAATTTTGTTGTTGTTGTTTGACGACCGAGTTTGTAGCAGCAGTGAAAGCCTAGTGGTTACGACTGTGGTCTCCTATTCGGGGGGTCGCAGGTTCGATCCCGGGTGATACCTCTGACTTTTCGAAGTTAAGTGCGTTTAAGAAATGAAATATCACTTTGCACACATGCTTTAACGGCGAAGGAAAACATCGTGAGGAAACCTGCACACCTGAGAGTTCTCCATAATGTTCTCGAAGGTGTGTGAAGACCGCTAATTCGCATTGGGCCAGCGTGGTGGGCTATGGCACAGTAGAATTATGTAAACAGTCTCTATTGCTATCTTTACTCTGGTTATGGCCTATAACCCTTCTTTGAGAGGAGACCTCGCTAAGATAGTGAGCCGATGATGGGTTGATAATGATGATGATGATGTTTGACGACCTCTCTGGCGCAATGGTAAGCGCTGTGGTCTTATAAGGGAGGTCTAGAATAGAATAGAAATGTTTTTTAGAATAGAAATGTTTTTTATTCAAATAAACTTTTTCCAGGTGCTTTTGAATCGTCGATGAGTCTACCACTGGTTCGGAATGCCGTTCCTGCCGAGAAGAACCAGCAAGAAACTCGGCAGTTGCTCTTTTCAAAACAAGTTTACAATTTATTAGATAGTATGCTATGTATGCAGTGTTTCCACAGTGAGGGGAAGTTCCACAAAATAGTCTCGGGTTCGCTTCCTCGCAGGGTCATTTGGGAATTTATAATTTCTGAACTGTATCTGGTCTGGTCTGGTGGGAGGCTTTGGCCGTGGCTAATTACCACCCTACCGTCAAAGACGTGCCGCCAAGCGATTTAGCGTTGCAGCACGATGGCGTGTAGAAACCGATTAGGGGTACCTATACCCTACCATTCAAATCTATTCACTAATTTCCAGAGCTAACCGGTTTCAACCAACTGGATTTGGTTAATTAACGGTTAAAAGTATTGTTCTTCAATTCACCGGTTAATTGAACGTACCGAAATCATATCGGTTACCGATATTGAATATATGCCGGTAACCGATATGAATTCCATCCTTACTAATACCTATTATAAATGCGAAAGTGTGTTTGTTTGTTGGTTTGTTGGTCTACTTTTTATCCCGGAAAATCAAAGAGTTCCCGAGAGATTTTAAAAACTAAATCCACGCGGTAGAAGTCGCGGACATCAGCTAGTTCGATATAATCGTAAAGAACGACTTCATAATCTTCAATACACCGTTAGCTACTTATCTGGTTCAAGCTATAGTCTATAGTCTATACAGTCGCTATAGACGCTAATTTCTTTAAGATATACCTGCCTAAGATATAAGTGCGGCAAGCGTAATGTGGTAATAGTTGTAAATATTTTGGAAAGCCAACATCAAACATTAATGAAAATGAACCCGTCCTTGGCAAAATACGATAATTTCCGGCGATCAAATAAAACGCACAAATGCATAGAAAATCCGCGCAAGTGGCCACGTGGCCGACACGCGCGCGACATCTGCTGCGCGAGCGAGACGACTCACGCGAGGGAAAGAGTACGAAGATGTGGAGGCGTAATTAGATATAAGCAAGTTTGATAATAACATGTAATAACATTACAATAAAAAATTCTTTTGACGTGATTTAACGTCTTATAAATCGATGAACACCTGCTGCACGCACGAAAAAGTGTCAAGTTCCGCCTGCGCCTGAGCGTGCAGCGAGAGCGCGGAACAAGCGATAGAGAGGTACGATCGGCCTAAGCGTTGGCTTGTGACTAGAGAAAATTGTAATTTTCAAGAACTCCTTCTTTGTATTATACAAAATAATGATAATTCTGTGATAATACTTAATTCAATTCAATTCATAAAAATATATTTACAAGTTTCATCAATGTTTCTTTATGACGTTATCACGTAAAACTATCATCCGTAAACCGACTTTACAGACAACCAATTTTTTAAATAAAAAAAGTGTGTGTCAGCTCCGGCCTCCGACGCACGACTAGAGTTTACGCGCGACGCTATATCCTTCTCTATGCGCGCGACTCGGGTCCGAGCGCGCCCCGACCGACTTTCGCTTCGGGGACCCGATCGCTACGCGCTCGGCTACCCGAAGCGAAAGCTCTTTCGCACGAAAACCAACCTTATTTACTCAACGTTAGGGTAGAAATTTCAACGTTGTGAAAAACGTAACGAGGTCATTGATAAATTGATTTTACTGCCCGGATTTTTCTCATACCGGGCTGCTAAAATCGATTCTTAAGGAGTAAACTCCAATAAACTCCAAAAACCGACTTCAAACGCCCGCGCCACTACAAAGTATATTATAATTTATTGTTGATTATTTAAAAACCGCTCGACCGTTTTCGATAAAATTTAAATGGGACCACCTGGGAAGTATGCCATTTGAAACAAAAAAGAACCTCCTCCTTTTTTAGAAGTCAGTTAATAAAAGGCGTTAGATATCAGGAATAGCTTAGGAATAAGAATAGGAAATGCTGCTTAACAGTCTATAGCCACCATAGCTCAGCGAGTCGCGAAGCTGAAATAGAAATGACATCACTCCCCCACTCCAGCATCCGCGACCATCAGATCGTTGGGGTTCCAAGATGCTAGAGTGACGAAAGCGCAGTGATATCCGACCCCCCGACGACATCAGACAAGTCGTAGGAAGCCATACCTACTCGGATACAAAGGCACAAGACACGAATCCTGTGGACGTCGTAAAGGGAAGCTTAACGTTACTCGTTACTTGAAAGAACAAGAAAACGTACCCAGCCTGTAATTCTAATTTCAAAACTACAACTCGCATCACGCTCTCAGCTTATTTTTATATACCTATAGTCCATTGAAAAGTTACATATTTTGGGGTTGCGTTTTTTTAGAGGACGCAATTTTATTTTTTAACCATTAAAAACTAGTAAAAATTAAAAATTAGTAAAAACCATTTCAACCCCTATTTTCAAGATGGCGGTCGTGGGACAAGGCTGGCGACCCCATAAACTTGGTTTTAGCTTTACACTGACCCCCCTAGACATCAAAAAAATAAAATTGCGTCCTCTAAAAAACGCAAGGTAAGGCCTAAAAAATGTAACATTTCAATGGACTACTAAGGTATTTTATAAAGCAAAGATCGTGTAACGTTGCTTGCCTTTTTTTAAAAGATCTTCTATCATTTAATTTTTAAACTGTTTACATTCCCAATTGATGTGAAATAATGCAAAGGGTCCGTAGCTTTACGACTTATTAATATCGACATCTGTGGGGTCGTAACTAACGTACAGAATGGATCGAGATCGATTTTGTAATAAACATCGGAGCTCGATTTATGAATGTATTGATTTATTGCTGCAAATTATTATTATTATCAATTGCGCAGTATTTAGCAAACAAATTTGAATTTATTTATTTGATGCTCTTGAGGCTTAATTATTATGACAAGTCAAGAAGCTATCTCCGGTTCGGAAAGCTGCTGAGAAGATAATCTCTATTATTACTTAATATATAAAAGTAGCAGCATAGCCTAGTGGTTAGGACTGTGGTCTCCTATTCGGGGGGTCGCAGGTTCGATCCCGGGTACGCACCTCTGACTTTTCGGAATCAAGTGCGTTTAAGCAATTAAATATCACTTGCTTCAACGGTGAAGGAAAACATCGTGAGGGAACCTGCACACCTGAGAGTTCTTCATAGTTCTTGAAGGTGTGTGAAGTCCGCCAATTCGCATTGGGCTAGCGTGGTGGACTATGGCCTAAACCCTCAGAGTAAGTATTAAATACTTACTGAGCCTAAACCCTTCTCTGAGAGGAGACCTCGCTCAGTAGTGAGCCGTTGATGGGTTGCTGATGATGATGATGATGATATAAAAGTATTTTATTAAATCACACCTTTAGGTACCTTACTTTTAAATTGAGAGTATTTAAATGTGTTGCTGATATTTCAAATACTCGAAAATACAAAAACAATACTGTTATTTAGTTCGTAAGTAATAAATCTACCACTTGTTACGAAATTAGGTAGGTATATCTATCTAGTGCTGCAGTACCTACTGAAATCGCACTAAATAATACGAGTGACTCACACAAGACTTAGTTATTTATTTAACACAACGCATTAAATTGGTACTTAATCGCGCACACACTTAACTTTTAATAGGTGCTACTTGTGCACTCTCCAAAAACAGACTAACTAGATATTTTCCAAAAGTTATAATGTCGCCTCGTGACGCCCCACTATTGCTTTTGACGAGAACCAATCGGGAACCAATAGCGTGGCGACACGATACAACGAGGCATAGACAGAACTGCCAACTTAATAAATTAATATCCGAAACCCAATCACTTAGCGCCGCTTTTGGCGGGAACCAATAGTGTGGCGACATGATAGACAGAGCTGCCAACTTAATAAATTAATTATTTTATGTTTAATCTTAAATTTTACAATCAGTTTTATAATAATTATTTTTATGTTAAAAAATTAACTTTATAATTGTTAAAATAAATACATTATTATGCACACATAAAATCTTGCATCGCGGCGACAACATCCGGCCCTCCTGCGCACGCATCCGTCCCTGGATAGCGTCTATGTCTGGTGCAGTTGCTGAGAACAGAAAACAACAACAATAAGAAAATTGGACATAGCTATTTCCAGAATTCCAACGAGTGGCCTCCAATCTACTATCCCATCAACGGCTCGTAACTGGAGGCCCACCCAACGAGGACTTTGAAACATTTAATCAATTTAACTAAGGGATTATGAACTACTAACTAAGGGAATATAAATTGCATTTTACATTATCCTTCTGGTTACACATGGGCTTTTTATGACCCCATTCACCACATCGGAAACACGTGATATGTGAATTAGCAGTTGGTAAAGACGCACTATTTGATGAATTAGTGCCTATAGAATTTTCTAGTTTTTTATCAGATTGATTGGGCACTAAACGAGTAAAATGTTTAGTATGAGAACTCCCTGTTTTTGACCGGGCTTATAATCAGGTTCAGAGTGTATTTTCCCATGTAAAAATGAAGCCAAATCATCACAGTATTTAAAACTACCGGCTTCTGCCGCTGTGCTTATATTTTTGTCACCAATTGATCCAACAATTACTGAAAGGGTATCTTGTTCGGAAAAAGAAAGTCTCAATTTATCAATTTTTCCCTTTTGTTGGAAATAAAATTCGTATAACGATTGGCCGTCCATAGGTTTTGATTGAATCAACTCTTTTAGCAAACTAAACATACTACGCTTAATTTGAAACGTATCTAAAAGAGTATTTCGCCAATCCTTCCATTTCCAGTTGGTCCAACATGTTCTATTTTTTTGAAGGGAGTCGTACCACGTTTTAGCAGTGTTACGTAATTTTTGCAAGGCTTGATATTGCAAAGTACGGTCAGACCAACTGAAAGCGCGAGCATTAGCTTCCACAACATTTATCCACATTTGAATATCGTCAACTAAGGGGTCAAACTCCGGTATCACAGAAGATAATACAACAATTTGGCTTACTGCGAGAGACGCACGCCGGGTGCGTCTCGTTTTCTTGCGTTTGTGTCTATCGCAGCTGCTACTGCTTGATGATGATGAACTCGAGCTACACGAGGCGCTTGAGCTCGTAGTCGAAGTGCTCCTTCTTTTCCTTCCTCGCATTCTCTTTCGGCTTCGCGGCATTGGGCGTTTTTTTTTTGTTCTTGTCACTTCTGATGAAATCGCACTAAATAATACGAGTGACTCACACAAGACTTAGTTATTTATTTAACACAACACATTAAATTGGTACTTAATCGCGCACACACTTAACTTTTAATAGGTGCTACTTGTGCACTCTCCAAAAACAGACTAACTAGATATTTTCCAAAAGTTATAATGTCGCCTCGTGACGCCCCACTATTGCTTTTGACGAGAACCAATCGGGAACCAATAGCGTGGCGACACGATACAACGAGGCATAGACAGAACTGCCAACTTAATAAATTAATATCCGAAACCCAATCACTTAGCACCGCTTTTGGCGGGAACCAATAGCGTGGCGACATGATAGACAGAGCTGCCAACTTAATAAATTAATTATTTTATGTTTAATCTTAAATTTTACAATCAGTTTTATAATAATTATTTTTATGTTAAACAATTAACTTTATAATTGTTAAAATATATAGGTACATTATTATGCACACATAAAATCTTGCATCGCGGCGACAACACTACTGCATCGAAATAATTTACTTTTTTAATTTTGAAAAGTATCAGTCAATCTTTCATACGTTATTACAGAGAGTGAAACTTTGTGAGAGTACCTACTTATCATTTTCCCAAAAAACTTCAAAATATTTTATCAACAAGGCATTTCAGCTTCCAGCCCTAGCCAACGCCAGAAACACAGGTGAAAAAAATGAAACAGTACTGCGCTACAAACTGACAGCTGCCCCAAGCAGCGTTTCGCTTTGATTGAGTTTCCCGCCTATTTCAATTTTCGAACGCTTCTGACGTTCTAAAAGTTCAGGTGTCGGGGGAAATTCAGTTTTTGTGGAACGTTCAAAAATGGCAAAACCGTAAACCGAATTAAACTTTTTAGCACCGGCCATAGGCACAAAGGCTTTTCCAAGTTGCAGCGAAAATAAATCCATGTTTTTATAATACACGCCAACGGAGGACAGATTGGTTTAAAACAATAATTAATGTAGTGGAAAAATTATACTTTAAATAATTATGAAATTACAGAACCAGTTTTGATTATTGGACGGGATCTTTTGTCATACCTAAGGGGTTCTACACACGTATATAATTCAGTCACAATATAAATAACTGTACCTTGTATAAAGTAAAAAAAGTTGTTTATAGACAAAATTATAAGCAGACATAAAGTTGTAGAGGAAATAGACGTATCCACGTTATTTTGAGATTTTCATATCTTTGTTATGGTAATTTCCTGCTCCGTAGACTAGGTTTTGTACATTTTACTATAGGTAATGTACCTAAGTCAGTTTGTACTTTTGTTTAATATAAAATTAGATTGGAACATTACCTACTTAGAAAAATCTTTATTTTTCACGGGCAGATAGTCAACAAAATTTTTGCTGCCAACAAAACAAAATGTTTTAAAATTTAATTTCATATATTTTCATATGATTTCTTAATTAAGTATATGATTAAGATAAAATTTACGATTAGGGCTGTAACCACATCTATGCGCATAGACTCGAATTTTGTCCATACAAACCTGTCATTTTTAGGGTTCCGTACCCAAAGGGTACCAACGGGACCCTATTACTAAGCCTACGCTGTCCGTCCGTCCGTCCGTCCGTCCGTCCGTCCGTCCGTCCGTCTGTCAGCGGGCTGTATCTCGTAAACCGTAATAGATAGACAGATGAAATTTTCACATATTATGTATTTCTATTGCCGCTATAACAACAAATAATAAAAATTAAATTAAATTAAAAAAATTAAATTAAAATGGGTAGGTGGGTAGATGGAAATTTTTTAATTTAATTTTTTTAACGGAACCCTAAAAGAGCGAGGCCCGACTCGCACTTGGCCGATTTTTCATAGAGTCGTGTAAACATCAATTCGGCTTTTCAATGCGTACACGCCTCTATGAAAAATGTCAGTTTTGTATAGACAAAATGCGAATCGATGCGCGCAGATGTGGTTTCAGCCCAAGGAAAAGCCAAGAGGTATGCCGTGTGTGTAACAACCTCTACAGTTACAGTGACAATGATAATTTGTAAACATTAACCGCTTTAAAATGAATTGTAGCGTAAAACTCCTCAAAGTTAACATTATTTATGGTCTGCAAATGCGAGAGAATGAATTTCACAAAAAAAACATCATTAATAAAACGTCGACCATTATCAAAACATCGATAAATTATCTGACAATTGAATTCGCGCGTTTTTTAATGTCAAATTAGCCCGCCATTTCGACGATTGTCAACCTCTTTTGTTCTTTTTGGGTGCGTTCACGCGTTCATACGTTTTTTTAAGAAGGGGTGAGCACAATGTTTATTTGGGGTCTGGGATTTTACCGACCTTTTTAATCTGATACTTCTATTTGCCTCTTTGCGTGTTACGTTTGGGTATTAGAATTTAGAACCACCACACCGCTTAGAGTTAACAAAGCTCTATTATTAATACTAAAGTGGACCAAATGGAATAAGCACTGGGCAGGCAGGGCAGATTGTGTCATTTTAGTTTTACAATTTTCATAGCACTGCCGTCTAAGTTCTAGAATAACCTTCTTATACGATACTATATGAATGAGATGTCAAAACTCTACTTTAGGCCCTAACCTACTTACCTGTATCTATATCTTTCGAGGAAAGCTGAAAGAAATGTATATTTTAGATAATTATTCTTCACCTTTGTCCAATTAATTTAATATTTTGCTTAATACTATTTTTTTTTCAAGAATAATAAAAATACATATGTAGATATATACCTACCTATCTACCTATCTATTATTAATACTCAAACTCTAATGCCTATTAAAAATAAAAAATTTAAATTTAAAAGATACTTAAAATTAAAAAAAATTTAGGTATTAGACAGATTTAATCAGTTTTACCTACTTATCTATTTTTTATGACGACGAATCAATTTTATTACCCAAAGTTTTATCTAATTTTTTTTCTTTTTTATTAGGTTGCGTGTGGCCTTTTAACAACGCCTTAAGGCTTTTTGGATTCGCTCAGTTTTTGCTCGAGTTAATCTTAAAAAGAATGCAATGAACATTTTGTATACAATTCAATTGCTTTTTAAGTTTTTACGCGCGTCGACGTGAGAACCTATTTTTTACTCCATCTTATAGAAGGGACTTATTAAAACTTTTTATCTGCTTGGGTGGCATTTTGAATCATTGAATATATTCGACAAGTGTCTAAGCACCTATAATATAGCCTACCGGTTAACTACTGTGCAGGTCTCCTCACGAATGCCGAGGGAAACCATACGTCCACCACGCTGGCTAAATGGAGATTTTCAGACTTCACACACCTTTGAAAACAATATGGAGAACTCTCAAGCCAGGTCTCCTCACGATGTTCTCCTTCACCGTTAAAGCAACCTACCTACCTGGTAACCTACAGGTGAATCCTAAATCCTTGGTCTACCCTAATTTTTCATAATAATCAAATTAATACACACCTACCTAGGTAGTAGTTGATTAATGATTACCTATAACTGGGAAGCAGTGAGCACGAATTAATTTTAATTTACGATCTCAAAACCACGTTTTGCTATTATTTTCATTACTGAGATGATGCCCGCGACTTCGTCCGCGGGGATTAAGGTTTTTGATTCCCACGGGAATATATAATTTTCCGGGATAAAAAGTAGGTACCTAGCCTTTGTGTTAATTTTTTTTTTATTCGATGACAAGATTGTCCTTGACTGCGATCTCACCTGATGGTAAGTGACGATGCAGTCTCAGATGGTAGCGGACTAACTTGGAAGGGGTATGGCAGTGAAAATTCAACCCATACCCCTATTCGGTTTCTACACGCCATCGTGCCGGAACGCTAAATCGCTTGGCGGCACGTCTCGTTGACGGTAGGGTGGTAACTAGCCACGGCCAACGAAAGCCTTCCACCAGACCAGACCAGAGACAATTCAGAAATTATAAATTCCCAAATTGACCCCGCCGGGAATCGAACCCGAGACCTCCCAGTTATAAGACCACAGCGCTCACCACTGCGCCAGGGAGGTCGTCAAGATAATCCTGGGTATGAGCTATCTCCATTCTAAATTTCAGCCAAAGCGGTTTATTCGTTGTGGAGTTATAGAGTAACAAACATCCATACAAACATCCATCCATACATCCTCACAAACTTTCGCATTTATAATATTAGTATGATTTATAATGGATAGAAATTTATGTCATGCTTTCCTAAAGTTCGTCGTTGTTTTTTTAACTTTGATTTAAAACCACCACGAATGCTTTTTAATATCATTTCGTAAGTAGGTAGGTAGTGACGGCCGTCTCGTCTCTTCTCGACCTGAGGTTTTGGGAGAGGTTGAGAAGTTCTATGGACAGTTATATACCACGACACAAAAACCTATTGAAGATCTGGCAAAAGATCCCAGAGCCAAACTGACCCGACACTATACCGAAGATATCCCGGACGTCAGCCTATACGAGATTAGAATGGCTCTCAAACAGCTTAAGGACAACAAGGCGCCAGGTGATGACGGAATCACTGCGGAACTCCTGAAAGCGGGTGGAAAACCGGTACTTAAGATCCTTCAGCGATTGTTCAATTCCGTCATCCACGAGGGCACAACGCCGGAAGCATGGCACAGGAGCGTGGTGGTTCTGTTCTTCAAAAAGGGTGATAATACCTTGTTGAAGAATTATAGACCCGTCTCGTTGTTGAGTCATGTTTATAAGTTGTTCTCGAGAGTCATTACGAATCGTCTCGCTCGTAGGTTTGACGACTTCCAGCCTCCCGAACAAGCCGGATTCCGAAAAGGCTTTGGTACCATAGATCACATTCATACGCTGCGGCAGGTTATACAAAAGACAGAAGAGTATAACCGGCCACTTTGCTTAGCGTTTGTGGACTATGAGAAAGCCTTCGATTCGGTGGAAACTTGGGCTGTGTTGAGGTCGCTGCAGAGATGCCGGATTGACTACCGGTATATCCAAGTGTTGAAGTGCTTGTATGAAAACGCCACAATGTCAGTACGTATACAGGACCAGACTACGAGGCCAATCCACTTGCAGCGTGGAGTGCGACAGGGAGACGTTATCTCCCCGAAGCTCTTTACCGCTGCGTTGGAGGACGTCTTTAAGCTTCTGGATTGGAACGGGCTTGGCATCAACATAAACGGCGAGTACATCACTCACCTGCGATTTGCTGATGACATAGTAGTCATGGCAGAGACTCTGAGAGACCTCAATACAATGCTCAATGATCTCAGCAGGGTTTCTCAACAGGTGGGCCTGAAAATGAACATGAGCAAGACGAAAATCATGTCCAATGCTCATGCACCGCTCCACCCAGTAATTGTTGAGAACTCTGCACTCGAAATTGTCGACGAGTATATTTACCTGGGACACACAGTCCAGCTAGGTAGGTCCAATTTCGAGAAAGAGATCAACCGCCGAATCCAACTCGGCTGGGCAGCGTTCGGGAAGCTCCGAGATGTCTTCTCGTCCAAAATTCCTCAGTGCCTGAAGACTAAAGTCTTCGAACAGTGCGTGTTGCCAGTGATGACTTACGGATCCGAGACATGGTCGCTAACTAAGGGCCTCATAAGTAGGCTCAGGACCGCTCAGCGGGCGATGGAGAGAGCTATGCTCGGAGTGTCCCTGCGGGATCGAATCAGAAATGAGGAGATCCGTAGGAGAACCAGAGTCACCGACATAGCTAAGCGAGTCGCGATACTGAAGTGGAAATGGGCGGGGCACATAGTTCGAAGAGCTGATGGTTGTTGGGGTCCCAAGGTGCTGGAGTGGCGACCCCGCACCGGGAAGCGCAGTGTTGGCAGACCCCCCACCAGGTGGACCGACGACATCAAACGAGTCGCAGGGAGCCGCTGGATTCAGGCGGCGCAAGACCGAGGCCTGTGGAAGTCCATGCAAGAGACCTTTGTCCAGCAGTGGACGTCTATCGGTTGATAAAGAAGAAGAAGAAGAAGAAGTAGGTAGGTATATTGTGTTCGAAAATCAGCATCATACCTAATAAGTATATAATACATTTAATAATATACCTAATTAAAAATTGTTTAAAAATGCGGAATCAGTAAAATATCATACATTTCATATACCTATACCTACAATAGGTTAAATTGAATGTCTGTACACAATGTCGTTACGCCATAACATAACTACGGTACATCAAGCTTTAACTATGCAGATGCGGTAAACAATTATATTATAGCTAAAAAAGAAGTCGGTTGTCGATCTACAACGCTACACATTTATAATCTGAAATCTCAGGAATTCCTGTGAATCTGAATTCCTGACGAATTGCCAGGTACCAGGTATAAACAAAAAAAAATTCAATTATTTTATTACTTAAGTATTTAAATTAAACCTAATAATACACATCTCTTAATATATATAAATTACGTGTCACGTTGTTTGTCCGCGATGGACTCCTAAACTAATTAACCGATTTTGATCAAACTTCGTAACTATCTGTAATTTGGTCCAACTTGAAAGATATGATAGTTTTAGTAATTATTTGTTTTATTTATATAGGTAAGTTGGCGGTACGAAGTTCGCCGAGTCAGCTAGTAAGTACTAACATAGTAATTTAGTTTGTTTGTATACTGACACTATGGTCTGAAATAAACAGATTTATTTTTTATTTTTTATACTTCGTAGTGCCGTTTGAATTAGTTTTTTTAAAAAGAGTTTTTTTATAATATATGTATCAGTGTTTTGTCAGACAAAATATTCTGAGTCACAAATAATGATTTGTCATACAGAATCTATACTAATACTAGCTGATGCCCGCGACTTCGTCCGCATGGATTTAGTTTTTAAAAATCCCGCGGGAACTCTTTCATTATCCGAGATAAAAAGTAGCTCTCCCAGTCTGAGTAACCTACAACCATTACTATACCCATGCAAAAAATCGCATCAATCCGCTGTTCTGTTGCGACGTGATTGAAGGACAAACCAACAAACAAACACACTTTCGCATTTATAATATCAGTAATGCTTTATTATATCACTTTTTATAATTTTCAAATTTTTTACCATACTTAACCAAAGACAAAATTACGTTTAGCTGTCATTTACGTTTTGATATTCCACTGTCATTTGCGTTTTGATATTCCATGTCAGATGCGTTTTTGTTATACCACGTTTTATAGTGACTTGACGGAAACGCGGTCGAACGGGATAAAAAGTATCCTATGTCCGTCTCCTGGTTCTAAGCTACCTCTCCACCAATTTTCAGCCAAATCGGTTCATCCGTTCTTGAGTTATAAATAGTGTAACTAACACCACTTTCTTTTATATATATAGATTATAAAAAGGAAAGATTTTTTTGTGTGTTTGTTTGTTTCTTTGTTTGTACCGAATAGGCTCTGTAACTACTGGACCGATTTTAACAATTTTTTCACCAGTAGAAAGCTAAGTTATCAGGAAGTAACATCTAGGCTATAATTTATTTTCAAAAAAGTTTCAGATCCTTAAGAAAATTGCAATAACATAACCCAAAGTAGCAAAATTTTGTCTATAAAATGCATTATTTAGCGTGTGCTGAGAAAACTATTGATTATACATAAAAATTATGTACTACATGATTTTTCACACTACATGCTCGACAATGCCGAATTATATGTCATGTAAACCTTACCGAAAGCAAGACATTATACCTCTTGGCTTTAGCCGGGTTATAATGTTCTATTGAATTTCATTATAACCCGCTGGTCAATAATGTGATTTTCACTTTCATAACTCTTATTGCTATGTGCATAAAGTCTAATTTCGCTAAACAGAATGTGCCCTCAGCGGGCGCGGCCAACTCGATTTTCGAAGACCGAAGCCGTGGCCCACTAGATTCGCACTGAGACGAACTTCATTTGTTTGTCAAATCGAGTAGGCCACGCCAGCTGAAAGAAGTTGCTATAGCCGTAGCTAGTAGTACCTTTAGAAGATTCTATAAATATTTCAAAAAAAATATCAAAAATGTCGAGTGATGAAAGTATTTTGACTCCAGAAGCTATTAAATTAGATGCCATAGGCATTGTCAATAATCTACTCCTCGAGGATGTTATTACATACTTGTGAAACCCTAGCATCTAATCTCTAAATCTAGATTCATAAAAAAGCAACCCTAGTATGTCTCCAATATCAATTTGCACTTTTAATTAGCTCTAATAAACACTATCTACTAAGCCTGGTTTTTAGGGTTCCGTACCCAAAGGGTACCAACGGGACCCTATTACTAAGCCTACGCTGTCCGTCCGTCCGTCCGTCTGTCAGCGGGCTGTATCTCGTAAACCGTAATACATAGACAGATGAAATTTTCACATATTATGTATTTCTGTTGCCGCTATAACAACAAATAATAAAAATTTAATTAAATTAAAAAAATTAAATTAAAATATTACCATGGGTACATGGAAATATTTTTATTTAATTTTTTTAACGGAACCCTAAAAGAGCGAGGCCCGACTCGCACTTGGCCGATTTTTTTATTGTCTCGCATAAAGTGAGAAAAGTAGAGTATACACCACCGGAATAAAACTGTTTTTTTCTTGGGCGCTTGAATCCCTCACTGCACTCAAGACTCAATCTTAATTCCCTCGCTTTGCTCGGGAATTAACTTATAACACCCTCGCTGCGCTCGGGAGTTAAATTTGGAGTCCTTCGTTACGTTCAGGATTCAATATAGCGCCTGTGACATAAAACAGTGCTTTATCCCCTTGGTGTATAATCTACTATAAGTACTCAGTATTCTCGACAAAAAAAGTCCCTGAGAAAATATATCTAGGTAACTATCATAATATTTAAGTCACAGTAGTTAGTAGCTTTTGTGTTCTAAAATTTAATTAGATCGCCTTTATTATTGTATAGTATTATTAATACTTAATTATAAATGCGAAAGTGTGTTTGTTTGTTGGTTTGTCCGTCAATCACGCTGCAACAATGCTACGGATTGATGTGATTTTTTGGATAGGTATAGTTCATAGGCATCTCGGAAAATCAAAGAGTTCCCGTGGGATTTTAAAAATCTAAATCCACGCGGACGAAGTCGCGGGCATCAGCTAGTATTTTATATTCAGACAAAATATTCTGAGTCACAAATAGTAATTTGTGATTCAGAATATTTTCACAAATTACTATTTGTGACTCAGAATATTTTGTCCGACAAAGATTATGTTATAAAGAGATACTGAGTTGAGAAGCTACTGTAAGAATATCTACTTATTGTGAATTCTGTGGTGGCAGTGCTTGCCCGTCTTTAGTCGGTTGCCGTATCCGCGTCGTCGTGCGTCCGTGTCGGCCATCAATACACACGTCGACAGCGGAGTGTAGTGCTTGTAAACACGCCGCTTCACACGCGCAGGGACGGACTCGGCCGAGCCACGCTGCACCAAACTATCCCACTTTCGCCAGTCACGTTGCTGCAATCGCGATACCGAAGTGCAGTGTTATGATCTGGCACTGAAAGCATCCAAATAGCAATGTAAAAAGAAATATGATCCACCATTGAACGCACACGTCAAGCAGTTGCTTTTGCGACTCTTATCTTGAATTGTCATAGGCACTAACAGATCTACCTACATGATACAATACAATATTCTAATATTATAAACTTTTCACACCTAAACCGGTGCACTGATTTCGACAAAATTGAGCAAAAAGATAGCTTGCATCACCAGAAAGGGCATAGGATACTTTCTATCACGGGATATTATACAGGCAAGACGTGAGCATCAGTTTTTCATTGATTCCCATATTTCATACGTTTGGGTGGTACTTAGGTACAGTCCATTCGTCTTTGACACATATTATGTAACATACATAGTAAAAAATATATAATATTGTATCGGGGATGAAAACCGAGGTAACCTTATCCCCACCGCCTGAATCCGGCCCTGACTCCTCTTAAACTGCAAAGATATTGTATTTCGCAGCAATTTGCTAACATACGATACGACTGGCGAGTAGCAGTTCGCTATTTAATGGACTTTTATTTACTTCAATGCGAAATCAATAAATATCGGTAAGAAAGGTACCTAGTAGTTGTGATATATATAGATACCTTCGTACTAAATGCGGCAATTCATCATTATCATCAACCCGAGCACGCACTTCTGACTTTTCAGAGTTATGTGCGTTTAAGAAATTAAATATCACATGCTTCAACGGTGAAGAAAAATATCGTGAGCAATTTGCTAACATTCATGAGAGTTCATATCTGTCGCAGAACCGATGGCCGATGGGGCAGACGTGTTCTGGAGTGGAGACCGCGTACCGGCAAGCGCCGTGTAGGACGACCTCCAACTCGTTGGACCGATGACCTTAAGAAGGTGGCGGGAAGCGGTTGGATGAGGAAAGCGGAGGACCGTGTTTGGTGGCGCGCTCTCGGAATGTCCTATGTCCAGCAGTGGATGAATACAGGCTGATGGATTGGATTGGATGTGAGTTCACCATAATGTTCTCAAGGTGACTGAAGTCTGCCAGCGTAGTGGACTATGGCTTATTCACCTCTCTGAGAGAAGGCCTGCGCTCTGTGGTGAGCCGTTGATAGGTTGATGATGATGATATTGAATCTTCTATTAAAAGCTGATCTGATAAAGGGCCGGTCTGATTCGTAACACGATATTCGACACTGGACACTTGCTAAAGTGCTCAGCAAATACAGGGGTCAGCAATTTTTAACCTATACGTAACCAGAGTAAAGATAGCAATAGAGTACGGAACTACCTATAAACGTTCGAAACGGCTCACTCACACAAACATGCGCATCGACGAGACCAAATACCGGTCCTCAGGACTGACAGCACCGCGAGGCCCGCTATTTGGCTCGTCGATGCGCATGTTTGTGTGAGTGAGGCCGTTTCGAGCGTTTGTAGGTAGTTTCAGTACTGGTTATAATTCTACTGTGACGTAACGTAACACACATAAGTACATAATTATCAATAGCTTTACGATTCAACAAGGGTTGAAACGGCGGGGTAAAGAAAGACTCAGAAACGAGAGTTTTAGAACAGGAATCTTGGAAATCTAAAATCAATCAGCAGTAATACCTAACTTATAAATAACTAGCTTTTGCTCGCGACTTCGTCTGCGTGCAGTTAAATTTTACAAAATCCCCGGGAATCCTGTTTTTCACATTTTACCCCAGAAGAGTAGCCTATGTCACCTCGAAGTCCTCAACTATATCCATACATTTATCACGTCATCACGCTAATCCGTTGCTCCATTGCTGCCTGAAGGACAAACAAACACACTATCGAATTTATAAGGATGGGTACTTAAACAGAGATAAATTGTTTCAAAAACTCGTAAAACTTGCTCGATACTTTTCTTTTCAAATGACGAAAAAAGGGAAAATACATCGCGTAGGTAGGTATATTTTTTTATGTATGACCACTCTCAGAGAAGGGTTATAACTTATAGGCCATAGTCCACCACGCTGGCCTAATGCGAATTGGTAGAATAGAATAGAATATTTTTTTTATTCAAATAAACTTTTACAAAGTGCTTCCGAATTAAGGTAGACTTCACACATCTTTGATAACATTATGTAGAACTCTCAGGCGTGCAGGTTTCCTCACGACGTTTTCCTTCACCGTTGTAATGATATTTATATTTAACTAGATGATGCCCGCGACTACGTCCGCGTGGTTTAAGGTTATTTAATTTCCGCGGGAACTCTGTAGTTTTCTGGGATAAAAAGTAGCCTATGTGTTAATTCTGGGTATGAACTATCTTCATTCCAAATTTCAACCAAATCGGTTCATTCGTTGTGGCGTGAAAGAGTAACAAACATCCATCCATACATCCAGCCATCCAGCCATCCATCCATCCATCCATCCTCACAAACTTTCACATTTATGATATTAGTAGGATTGCTTAAACGCATATTTGCTCCGAAAAATCAGAGGTGCGTGCCCGGGATCGAACCTGCGACCCTCCGAACGGGAGACCACAGTCCTTACCACAAGGCTACCACCGCTTTATTTTATCAAAAAACCAAAATGCCAGTCGCGAAGGCGTTGCATGATAGGTAGGCATGTAGGGTTGTTGTATGTAGGGGTAGGAAGGTATATTATATAAAGAACGGGGTAAAGTAAAGACGTCCCCGCTTTCGGCTGTCAAAACCACCCCCACATTATCTTATCTGCACGCCTTTCATCTGTTTATATGTGTTCCGGGGACGCTAACCCTCTAATGGTATTTCTTTAGCTGTATGCTGAATTTAATATTTCAAGTTTATGTCAAGTATGCTTTGTTCTTTTAACTTTAAAGTAAATGTTTTTTGTTTTATGATACCATTCAAGGAACCTCTTATCTTATTTTCTACAAACTTCTGATTCAAATAATGTACCTAGATACTTGACCAATTTAATTCAAAAATTCATAAAGCATGGATTTTTCAGCTTTATGTAAGAGATTTGTACCTACTATTCTACTTCCTAGTAACTAATATTATAAATGCGAATGTGTGTTTGTGTGTTGCTTTGTTGGTTTATTTGTATGTCCTCCAATCACGCTGCAACAGATTGACGTGATTTTTTATATTTATTTGTATTATTATATATAGCATATGTATGTATTATTATTTGTATAGCTGAGGACTTAGAGGGTGAGATTAGCTATTTTGATTCCGGAAAGTCCGCGGGATTTTAAAAACTAAATCCACGCGGACGAAGTCACGGCTATCAGCTAATTATAAGAGAAAGCTAAAAATTATTTCAAAAACCTATCTTCAATGATACCGTACTTGAATGATACCAACTTTAATTTTTTTCTTTTTCACATTGCCCTCCTTTAAGTCACGCATTAGGGTAACGACTTTTGGGTCTGCAATTCGAACCACGTTGCACTTTAATGTAGTAGGTACCCGCTCATTCAACAAGCTTTACCTATGCGTATCTAGACGCAGGCAATTTATCCCGAACAACTAGAGTTTCCACAGCATCTGCTGCCTTATTAAAAAAATGCGTACTTAAATGAATATAATTATTATTTTTGTATCATCTCTTTCATTGTATATGGGACTAGCTATTTCGCTCACGTTAAGTTCGATTTTTCAAAACCCTATTTGACCCCCTTAGGGGTTGAATTTTCAAGAATCCTTTCTTAGCGGATGCCTACGTCATCATAACAGTTATCCGTATGCCAAATTTCAGCCCGAAAGGAGTAGGCTCTCAATTCATCGGAATCTTTTTTTATGTATGTTATTGTTCACCGATTAGGTACACCGATGATTAGAATTTTGAATTTTTTGAATTCTACGAAGACGCCTGAACCGACTTGGAAAAATCTTTTTTGTTTCAAAGAGTTATACTTCCCAGGTCGGTCGAGCGGTTTTTAAAAAAATGCAAAACAAATTATATAATTGGTTAATTGGTAGTTGCGCGGGCGTTTGATGTCGGTTTTTTTAAAGATTTTTTACATTTAGATTAACGAACTTCTATTTAGTTATACACAAAATAGGTAGGTATTATACCGATTGGGTATTGTAATTGTAATGTGATGTGGGAACTGGGAAGTAGGTAGGTATCTACCTAAAGCGTGCGCATGACCCCGCCGCGGGCCACGTCAATCTGAGCGCTTCCAATTTGGCTGAATATTGTAAAACTGTAATAGGTAACTGGTCGTTTCTGTTTGCGACGGACGGACGGGTTGTTTTTGTTTCGTTCAAATATAAATAGGTCCATTACTGAGTTAATTGCTTAAAGGTTGTTGGCCTGAGCATAACTTTAAGCAAAATTGGAGCCTTAATTTAATTGTGTGTAAACGTACCTAGTAATGATTAGTTTTAGTTACACCTACCTAATGGTTATAGTTTTGGGCTAGGTGTTAAATGATTAACTTATCCATGTAGGTAGGTTCTATTATTGAATGTGTAAGTACCTAACCCACTTTCTCAAATGGTACAATATACAGCACTTAACATCACAGCAATCAATCCCGAAAATTAAGATTGTTACTTGCTTAACTTAGAATTATTGACTTGTAGTTATTACTCAAGGAGTATTAAACAGATAAGTAATTTGTAAGAATCGAGCTCTGGAACACCGAACGAAATTAAAAGGAGGCTGAAGATGTTCATTGATGGGTCACGACTCTCATGCAAGAGGAATAGGTAGGTACCTACTTACGACGCAGAGAGAGTTTTTAAATGCAAAACTATTATGACCGATTTCCAAAAATTTTTTTTTCTATGTATGACCACCGATTTCACACTATGAGTAGGTACACCATTAGCACTGCAGGTAGTATTGACAAAATACACGCCGCGCCACTGGGTTTTAGTGGGTATTCTAGCTTGCCATTGAGTCCCACATATCTACTCAATAGGGGTGGGATGCGTACATAAATACATTTCCAGAGGCTTAAAAAACCTGTCCTTTATTTAGTCTGTGATTAAAGTATGATGTTTAATTTAGGTACTGCCTATCTATTGAGTTGTAAACTTGTAACTGTTCAAATTAATGCTATGGAAGCCTAACAAGCGCCATCTATTGGTAAGTAGAAAAGTACTTAAGCAAACTAAAACCTAATAAATTACAAAGTAGAAACTAAGAGGCGCTAAAACAATTAATGAATTAAATATTCGTGATCTGAAGGGCAAACTAATAAACTCATTTTTTTAATAAGAACTAAATTATTTAACAAGCGCCATCTACTGATGAGTAGAAAAAGTATTTAATAGAAAATTTGCAAACTAGATGGCTCTAAAAATAATTTAGAATCGGCTGCTAGACGAGTGACGACGCAATGTGCGGCCCTCCCCAAACAATTTATTTTATTTTATTTATTAGTAATAGTAACTATGTCGACTTTATCCACGTAGTTAGATTTTCACAGGATGCATGCAATCTCCATGCCATATTTTGTCGAAATTAGTTCCCATGAAAATGTAACAGAGTACAGACAGACAGTTACTATCGCATCTAAATTAGTTTGGAAAGGATTCGATGGGTTTTCTCTAGTCTTGTTTCATAGGTAGGTATTCGTTTAGTAAAAAACATGTTTCTGTTTCTTTCTTTTTGTTTGAAATAAAATACAACCAATCACTTTGGTAAGCGGCATTTAATTACAAAAAAGAACATACAAACATGATTAACATTAAAAAAATATCACTAGAAAAACTTACAAACCAAGGCCTAGATTATAAAACGTGATGTAAACCTACATTAGGTACATTCAAATCTCTGGTAACAGTTAACACTATTTATCATTATTATTATGGAAAGTCCATCACAGCCTTAAGGCATTTCTTAACCACTATAAACACACAGTCTGTCTGCGAGTCAAATTTTTTATCAAATTAGGTGACATTATATCATGTAAAGTTGTTGATTGATAATTTTTTTTACGAGAATAGATGCTAAATCACCAGTCACCTTTTGTAACGTAACGACCACAACATAGTTATGTGTTTGCGCCTTAATACCCCGCCCCCTGCCCTCGCCCTTCTCGCCTGTGTGTTTAGTGCTTTACTAAACTAGCGGCACGCTATGATGGCCGGTTTGACGTTTGTCCGCTCATGAAGTTCCGTATTAATTGATAACGACTTTGAAGGAAATAATTGTATTACTTTATTGACGATAGTGATGTGCAGAGATTCATAAATTTTATCGAATGTAGTTTTAGGTTTAGGACTCAAAATTTATTTATTAAATTGATTTCTAAAATGTATACAAGTGTAGAAAAATCAGTTTGCACCATTTAAGGGGTGAATGTACTTGTGAATATGAACAATTTTCACTATGTGGACAAACCTCTGAAATCGCAAAAAAATATCAGCTGTTTCATACAAAAGGTAAAATTTTTATTTTTATATGATATATACCACAACTCGGCATTTGGTTTTCTAAATAGAAAATTTTTAAAAATGGAATCTAATACGATCGTCACATAGGATCGCTGGCTAGCACAACTACTACCTCCGGCAAACTCGCGTCAATGCTCAATGCAAAACAAAGCAGTTTCGAATTGACGTTGCTTCGAAAAGTATAAACTGTCAGTGCAATGCGATTGTGATATAGTTTTGACCTGGCTTTGGATTTCAAATATTGATACTGCATTACTGTTGACCCTTGCTCGTGATAGCAGTGACGACAGTGAAAATAGTAGTATGGACGAATCTGATTAATTATGGCCTTTTGTGGCACCTTTTTTGGTATCTTTTGTATTCATGTTTCTTGTGTGCATATAAAGTATGTATATTCATTTTCATTCAAATATTCAGTTCGTTCAAATAAATTAAATAAACATATACATTTTTGTTTTATTAAACCTATTTAATCAGGTACAAAAACAAAACTTAATTGTTTTTTGTTCGAGAATAAATTGACATTCCACATCACTATTGTAATGTGTCAAACCGGCCATCATAGCGTGCCGCTAGTGTAAAATTAATGACAGTACACTATACTAGACGTATAGCCAGTTCACATTATTCCAACCAGCGATCTAACCTAGTGCGATGCAATTTCATAAATTAGAAATACGTTCTCAGCCGTACATTTCTAATTCAGTCAAAAACACAGTAATAACTAAAAGAGATTGGCGAATTCCATAGATTTTCTGACCCAGACCAACTGAACCGTGGTACTCAAGCCCACGTTCACGAATCAAAACTTCTCATGCTTGTTATAGTAAACCAGCCTGACCAAAAAAGTTCATCAAAGTCTATCAAATAAAGTTGGGAGAAAAAAGATATTCACTTGTATTGCCATATAACGGTTATTTATGATGTGTACTTGTGAATAATTATATTTTTGATCCCTGTCTTCTAAAAATATTGTGTTCACACAGAAAAATACTCTGAAAAATATTAATTAATTAAAATCTGGGAATCCGCAAAATTTCTAGTGTCTCTCTGCCAGCTTTTCTTTCCTCTGCTTATAGTACACACACTCTCTTTGAAAAAATTATATCCCAGTCTTTGGGATCAATTGAGGTGTCGTACTTGGCAAAGGCAAGAAATGGATGGTCAGCGATTAGACCAAATCAATTGCCGGTTTCTCTTATTTCCCAGAGACAGTGGGATGACATTATTTGTAAAAAAACTTTTGACGCAATGTTAATGCAAGCAAATTCTAAAGACCATGCTCGTCTTCTCGTTGTCTCTGCGAAAGAATCCGGACACTGGCTCCATGCTCTCCCTTCTGCTAATCTGGGCACTCTTTTAAACCACGCCACTCTTGCAGTGGTAGTTGGTCTTAGGCTTGGCGGCAAAATAACCCAGCCTCACCGTTGCCACTGCGGTGACCACGTCGACGCTTACGGTCATCACGGGCTCTCCTGTTCGAAGAGCGCTGGTCGTTTCTCCCGCCACAATGCCCTCAACGACATCATCCGCAGGTCTCTTGCTACTGCTCACGTGCCAGCTGTATAAGAACCTATTGGTTTGGCACGTAGTGATGGCAAGAGACCTGATGGTATGACGCTTGTTCCTTGGAGGACAGGGAGGTCGCTTGTGTGGGATGCCACCTGTGTAGATACTCTAGCTGCTTCCCACATCCATGGGACCTCCTCTGTGGCGGGTGCAGCGGCTACTAGCGCCGAACAGGCTAAGAGGCGCAAATATGAAAAACTTGACAGTGGTTTCATATTTGCGCCTTTTGGTGTAGAGACCCTGGGGCCGTGGGGCCCGGAGGCTCGCGCACTTTTTTTAGAGATATCGAAAAGAGTGATCGAGTCTACCGGGGATCCAAGAGCTGGCAGCTACCTTGGCCAAAGAATTAGCTTGGCTATCCAAAGGGGTAATGCTGCCAGCATCTTGGGTACTATGCCACACTGCGGTGGCTTGGATGGGGTTTTAGATTTTAATTAGTTTTTATTTTAGTTTTAATTTTAGAGTAAATTTAGGTTTTTAATTGTATATATGTATTTAGTCATTTACACAATAAATTATTTTCTTAATTCGTTTAAAACGCGAAAAAAAAAAATTTAAAAAAAAAAAAATTAAAATTAAATGATTCCTGAATCTGAACGGTTTTTAAACATTCTGGGTCAAAATTCGCCAACCTCCTTTCTCGGTTATTTAATTTGCGCATTGTCTACAGTCCGATGCTCTATAAATCCTAAATCCACGCATTAGAATAATGTATGATTAAGCCCCGATTTCACTAACGTCGCGTGACGTTTATCCTCGGAATAAATTGGGCGTTCTGAGTTTTTGTATAGAAAATACTATCAAAATATTAAATTTAGGCTCGGATAGGACTTATTTTACGTTGGTGAAATTGGGGCTAAGAATAATATAATAAATTCTATTCATAATAATTATACGTTACGCGAAACCTACGAAAAAAAAAACCACTCAAATAATGTGAACCAGCTCTTACTTTGATTGTAACAATTGTATTAAATTTTCTTGTGTCATTCTTCTACATTCTATGGCACTAGGAGACTGTTCAGGTATACCATAACTAAAATTATGTATAGATTAAGACAGCAAAAACTCATATGACACAACCGTGACAGCTACAATGCCGCCAGTCCCTGTCCTAATGTAAGCCTGCCTTAACTAAAGGTCAAGGTATATCTATACATATAATAAAACAGAAACGAAACCAATTCTGTACATGAAATAGATTCAAAAAAGGGTTTTTGCTTCTAATTGTGTTCAAGATACAGATATCAAAACAGAAGCTAAATTTTTTTTTGTCTGTTTGTCTGTCTTTTTGTTTGTCCTTCTTTCACGTAAAAACTACCGCACAGATTTCTACAAAATTTTATACCGTGGTAGCTTATTACTCGGGTCAACATCTAGGCTACTTTTTATCCCGGAAAATCAAGGAGTTCCCGAGGGACTTTAAAAACTAAATCCACGCGGACAAAGTCGCGGGCATCAGCTAGTACTACGATATGTCGAAATCGCGTCTATTCTTCACTGCTTCAAGGTAAATAAGCTTTGACTCCATTACGTAATGTAGAATTTCTTCTGGAGCTAAAAGAGAATGGGCACCTTTGTATGAGTTGCGTCCCCAGACTGTATCAAGTTGTGATATATGTCATTTTAAAGGTCATGATAATAGCTTCATTTTATTATATGACACCAAGTATGAGACACGTGCAGGAAAAGAACTAGAAATCATTTAATTTTTTTAAGCCCGTGAAAGTGTTTTTTAGATTATACGGATTTTTCATTCCTTATGTCGACCAAGCGGCATAAATTCAGCTAGCTGATGCCCGTGACTTCGTCCGCGTGGATTTAGTTTTTAAAATCTCGCGAGAACTCTGATTTTGCGGGATAAAAAGTAGCCTATGTCACTCTCCAGGTCCTCAACTATACCCATGCAAAAAATCACGTCGATTCGTAGCTCTGTTGCGGCGTGATTGAAGAATAAACACACTTTCGTATTTAGAATATTAGTATGATGATGTCCCTGTGATTAATAGGGTGAAAACCGGAAGCGATCACCGGATAGTAAGAGGCACGTTGAATTTTAATGTAAAGCTGGAAAGGGAAGTCAGCTCTCTGACCTTCTCGTGCTCATATCCAAAACCCCGAAACCTTCCAACTTGAACTGCAGAACCAATTCGATCGCCTAGCAGACTGCGTTTCTGGTGCCGATCTAAACAACAGGGTTATGGAAACTGTCCATAATCTGGGTCTAAATTCTTTTAGACCCATCTAACCGAAAAGTTCTCTGAGCATATTCTCAAGCTCATGGAGGAGAGACAAGAGATAAGACTGCAGTCATCGGCAGACGCGGCTGCTTACCAGAGGATTAAAAGGCAGATCTCTACGGTACAAACTCGTGACCTTCGTGTCTTTAATACCAATACCATCGAGCGAAACAGAGGCTAAGTGTTCGCGAGAGATCAGTTTATCGGACAGTCGTCTCGTCTCTTCTCGACCTGAGATCTTGGGAGAGGTTGAGAGGTTCTATGAACAGTTATATAATATGACACAAAAACCTGTCGAAGATTTGGCCAAAGATCCCAGAGCTAAACTGACCCGACACAATACCGAAGATATCCCGGACGTCAGCCTATACGAGATTAGTATGGTTCTCAAGCAGCTCAAGGAATCACTGCAGAACTCCTGAAAGCGGGTAGAAAACCAGTACAAGATTTTAAGCGATTGTTCAATTCCGTCATTCACGAGGGCATAACGGTTCTTCAAAAAAGTGATAATACCTTATTGAAGAATTATAGACCCATCTCGTTGCTGAGTCAGGTTTATAAGTTGTTCTTGAGAGTCATTACGAATCGCCTTGCTCGTAGGTTTGAAGACTTCCAGTCTCCCGAACAAGCCGGATTCTGAAAAGGCTTTGGCATAATAGATCACATTCATACGCTGCGGTAGATTTTATATAAAAGACGGAAGAGCATAACCGGCCACTTTGCTTAGCGTTTGTGAACTATGAGAAAACCTTCGATTTGGTGGAAACTTGGGCTGTATTGAGGTCGCTGCAGAGATGCCGGATTGACTGCCGGTATATCCAAGTGTTGAAGTGCTTGTATGAAAACGCAACTATGTCAGTACGTATACATGACCAGACTACGAGGCCAATCCACTCACAGCGTGGAGTGCGACAGAGAGGTGATCTCCCCGAAGCTCTTTACCGCTGCGTTGGAGGACGTCTTTAAGATTCTGAATTGAAATGGACTTGAGATCAACATAAACGGCGAGTACATCACTCACCTGCGATTTGCCGATGACATAGTAGTCATAGCAGAGACTCAGAGAAACCTCAATACAATGCTCAACGATCTCAGCAGGGTTTTTCAACAGGTGGGCCTGAAAATGAACATGAGCAAGACGAAAATCATGTCCAATGCTCATGCTCCGCTCCACCCAGTATTCGTTGTATTCGTCGAAAAACTTTGAATGCAGTTTTGTTTCTTTTAAAAAATAAGGGAATGTTTCCTAAATGTAAAATGATCCAAGTTAAGGATTTAAGGTAGTTCCCCTCCAGGGCCCATAATTTTTTTCCACCCTGTATACCTGGGACACACAGTCCAGCTAGGTAGGTCCAATTTCGAAAAAGAGATCAACTGCCGAATCCAACTCGGCTAGGCAGCGTTGGGGAAGTTCCGAGATGTCATCTAGTTCAAAATCCCTCAGTGCCTGAAGACTAAAGTCTTCGAACAGTACGTGTTGCCAGTGATGACTTACGGATCAGAGATATGGTCGCTAACTGTGGCCTTCATAAGAAGGCTCAGGGTCACTCAGCGAGCGATGGAGAGAGCTATGATCGGAGTATCCTCGCTAGATTAAATCAGAAATGAGGAGATCCGTAGGAGAACCGAAGTCACCGACATAGCACAGCGAGTCGCGAAACTGAAGTGGAAATGGGCGGGGCACATAGTTCGAAGAGCAGATGGTCGTTGGGGTCCCAAGGTGCTGGAGTGGCGACCCCGCACCGGGAAGTGCAGTGTGGGCAGAATCCCATCAATTTGTCGTAGAGAGCCGCTGGATTCAGGCGGCGCTAGACCGAGGCCTGTGAAAGTCCATGCAAGAGACCTTTGTCCAGCAGTGGACGTCTATCGGTTGATAAAGAAGAAGATAATAAAAATTAAAAAATAACATAGTTCTTTCCCTGCACGAGTCTCATAGTTGGTGTCATACAATAAAATGAAGCTATTATCATGACCTTTCAAATGACATATATCACAACTTGATACACCACTGGGGACGAAACCGCCCATTCTCCTTTATTCACGAAACGTCGCCTTGCTTTGACCCTTTCAAGGTTTATTCAAAATAATTCTAAGTAACAGTGTTTTATTTAAATCATTCTTTTAAATATTTATTTACTTTATACTAGAAATATGGGTATGACACATTTCAACAGATTAGTTTTGGTACACCCAAACCGTCATGCACAGACAGAAACATTTAAAAAATGCAGTGATTTTTGACCCTTCCATTGCAATTTTGAACTAGTATTTCAAATGACTAGCTTTATATTATTATAAAAAAAAAACTTGTATTCAGGACACTGGATTTGATTCAAAAATTTCAATTTTACGTAAATAAAAGAAAAACTCGATAAAATAAATTGTTAAAAACAAATTGATTAAAAGATTTTGTTAAAAAAAATATTTTGTCTCAGTTTTTAAATGTTAATTAATTTGGTTGTACACAAAATAATTTAAATATGGAACACTAATGCTCCTGCTCCACCTGTGCCCTAACGCGTCAATTAACGCGATAATTAATGCATAACGCAGATGTGGCCACCATTAGGCGACGTTTTCGCATAGGCGAATCGCCGCGCGGCGCGCGGTTCGGCGGGTATGGCCAAGGTATGAGGGCGAGAGAGAGCGAGCGAGCGACGCACCGCGCGTCACGCGGAGATTCGCCTGTGCGAAAACGTTGCCTAAAACGCGCTAAAAAGTGCTATGGGGTTATTAATGGCATTAGACATTAAATAAACTGGGCTATTGATGATGATAGAGGCAGCTATTTTGGAAAGAATTTCTAAAATGTGGATTTTTTTCAATTCTTGGAAAAAAAATTGTTCAGGTGGCCATTTTTATTAGAAAAACATGATCAGTAACCCAATCTCAAAGTGAGTTACACAACAAGCGGTTAAGATAAGGCTACAATTAAGTTTTACCACCAAATCAATGCTATTTTGGCTTTCACGAATATTCTCAAGAGTCAGAGTCCTGCCAATATTTCACCCAATACTGAGTTATGATGACTTGTTTTTCAGCCCTCTTAACATTGAACTAAGTTAAGCTAACTTACTCACGTAGCTCAGCTTGAGATGCATTTTTATGCTCCAATACACACCGAAAAAATTAACAGTTCCACATGAGCTAAGCTGTTAGCTTAGTTGTGGTGTGGCGTATTTATAAGTCCTATCAATTTATTATTTTCTGCACAACCAAATTAGTGAAAAAATACTATTTCTTAAATGAGAGCTTAAAAACAAACACACAAATAATTTCAAAAAAAAAAGCATTTAAAATATCTACATGTGTAAACGTGTCATTTGGACGCTAAAGTGTAACTTTACTCTAGTGAAACTAAGGGCCGATTTCACCAACGTGAAATGTCTTATCTGACCGTAAAGATATTTTGGCAGATTTTCAACACAAAAACTGTCAGCAGAACGCCCAATTTATCCCTCGGTTAAACGTCACTCGACGTTGATGAAATCGGTATTAAATCTGCAAAATTGGAAATGTCACGATGTTGTCCTAAAATAAAAATTTACATTTCCAATGACAGATTTTTTATATGAATAGCGAGCAAATGAGCAGGCGGGTCACCTGATGTTATAGTTCTTGCAATTCACGAGGGCGACTGACTTATAGTTGTGTGTGTGTCGTATCTGTATAAGTGTGAGCGAGCGCAATGCTCGCGCCTGCCCGCTCCCACCTGGGCTTTGACAGGCACGCACACTTATGCAATGTGCATGTACACGAAGTAACCACGAGTAAAGCTCACTCGCCTTCGTTAATTGCAATTTGTTTTACACACAGTTACAAGTTAAAGTTACACTAGATGGCCGACGTACACGACTACCGCCATAAGGATTGGGGATACGTCTGCGGGATTGTCTAAAAATGATTGCATCATTGCGACGATCACAATCGTCTGTGATTAGCTGAGTTTATTGCATTCTCTCTGCATCACTGCATTTTAACCAATAGCGGGAGAGCACCAGCCAATCAGAAGTGTATTTTTTTATTCGATGACAAGCTAGTCCTTGACTGCGATCTCACCTGATGGTAAGTGATGATGCAGTCTAAGATGGTAGCGGGCTAACTTGGAAGGGGTATGGCAGTGAAAATTCAACCCATATACCTAATCGGTTTCTACACGCCATCGTGCCGGAACGCTAAATCGCTTGGCGGCACGTCTTTGACGGTAGGGTGGTAACTAGCCACGGCCAAAGCCTCCCACCAGACCAGACCAGAGACAATTCAGAAATTATAAATTCCCAAATTGACCCCGCCGGGAATCGAACCCGAGACCTCCCAGTTATAAGGCAACAGCGCTCACCACTGAGCCAAGGAGGTCGTCACAAATCGTCGTCGATTGCGATCGATATACTGATGCAGTTATTTATAGACAATCCTACAGCTTTAACCCACTTAGGGTACGTTTATGCACACGCGTGGCGTTGCGCGGCGCGTCGTGCGTCGTGTCGCGCGGTAAACTCAAACATATGGCCAAGTATGAGTGTTCATGCAGAAGTGTTTGCGTTGAAAGCGGCGGGCACCGCGGCGGGCGCCGCACTACGCGCCGCGAGTGCATAAACGTTCCCCTATTAGGAAGATTTCAAGCTAATATGCGTCTCCAATAAAAAGGCCGCATCAGCAAGGTACTTCTTGCAAACGTTTCAAAGTCTCGCACCATTTAATCATTAAATGTGATATTAAAAATTATCAACTGCAAATTTTTTTAAAAGCTTGTATAGTTGTTGAGTGAGCGAACGCAATGCTCGCGCCTGCCCGCTCCCACCTAGGCTTTGACAGGCACGCACACTTATGCAATGTGCATGTACACGAAGTAACCACAAGTAAAGCTCACTCGCCTTCGTGAATTGCAAAAACTGTAATTAAATCGATTTGACTAATATTAGAAGAAACAGATTCTCATTATATACAAATGAACATTCTCATTCAATACAAAAACCTTAGATCTAAAATGTTCCAGCACTGTTTTCATTTCACTTTCACCACACTTTCACTCTCCTTTTACACACAAAAAATAAACATGTTCATCGTTAGTCATAACTGTTTCACCAAGTTCACAAAATCAAAGTTGTTGCTGTGGTGATCATAATTACTTGCTTCACTCTCGTGATGATTAATGCTACTATAAAAATCATATAGAACTTTTTGGACACTTAAGAAAAACAGAACCATGTTCATCGTTAGTCGCATGACCATTTTTCATCAGGTTCAAACCGTGATCATCGTTGTGGTGATCATGATCCGTTATTTCACTGTGATGTTCGCTTACTACAGTTTTACTATCACATACACTTTTCATGAGGTTAAGACCACAGTCTAAATTATCTTGACACACAGTATCAACGTGTTTATACTGCATGTGCTTTTCTAGGCTGGACTTCTGGACACACCTGTACGGACAGAGTGGACATTTGACAGATTTCTGTCTAGGCTTATACGGTTTCACTTGGGTTTTGAAATCAACTTTTTCCCCGTCCTTTTCGTTCATATGCCTTTGCTTGTGTTTAGTCAAATTAGCTTTTTGTACACACCTATAATTGCATAAATCGCAGCTAAAGGGCTTCTGATCGGTGTGCAAATACATATGTTTGACTAAATTAGGTTTTTGTACAGTACGGTAATCACAATACGGGCATGCAAAGGGTTTGTCACCAGTGTGAGTTCGTTCGTGAACAACCAAGTTATTCTTCTGCGCACAACGGTAGTCACAGTACTGGCAATGGAACGGTTTTGCCTTCATGTGTACCAAGATGTGTTTTGCTACGTTGTTCTTTTGTCCAGACTTATATTCACAGAAGGTGCATGCATAAGGCTTCTCCCCGGTGTGTGTGCGTTCATGAATTTTGAGTATTGCAGGGGACTGACATCTATAAGCGCATTGGCTGCAACTGAATTTCCCTAGCTTTTCCAGATCTGTGCTATCTACCTTCTCGCATAACTTCGCGTGCTGTTTCAGTAGTCTTTTAGAAGGGAATATTTCGTTGCATTTGTAGCATATGTACTCCCCTTTTATGCTCATGGCTAGTTCTTCATTTAATTTATTGTGTGAACTGGCATCGTTTTCATTCTTGCCCGCGATGACATAGTCGTTAGCATACTCATAGTACATTTTATTCTGATCCGAAGGTTTTAGGTTCTCTTTAGGTTGAGCGGGTTTAGCGTCTTTTTTCACGGGATCCTGACGTAACTTTTTTAAATCTTCCGTATAAGGGTTGTCATATTGTCTGTGAACGACTAGATTCTGGGCGTTCTCCGATACGTAATGCTGTACGTAACTTTGAGGGCGGGAGTACAAGTCTATGGGGTTCAAAGCTGGTACGGATATATTGGGTTGGTTGTTGTACACTGCATGCGTATATGATTGTTCCTGATGTAAATCGGTGTTTGGCTGTGAGGTAGGGTGATCAGAGTGTGATGGGATTTCACCTGAAAAAAAAAATTAAAATTAGCTCAATATATTTACCACCATTCGTTCAAGGGCAAATTCCACATATGGAATTGGGTATTCAGCTGTAGTCACAATATCGATATTCATCATTTATAATCGAAAATGTATGTATATGTAAGAATAACATGTTTAAAAACAGAAAATAAATCGACGAAAAAACAAATAAGTTTAGCTTTAAAGTTCCTGTTAGACAGTAAGAGCGCTACTGAAATGTGATGTCACAATTCAGCCGCTCCATACACGCTCCATAGAAAATTTCGTTTTAGAAAGAGACAGATACAGTCACAGTAATACAAGCTTATAATTCTGAGACTAGTAAAGATATTTAAAAAAGAGAAATGGCATTGTGTTATAATATTTGAAAACGTTATTTTAAATAAATAAAAAAATATCAGATAAATAGCCAATTCCGCAATATGTCATATAGTAGAAATGTTAGCGTTAAAATAATTTTTGCGAAAAACTACCGAAAAAAACTGATGATGATAATAATGTAAATAGTACCTAATAAGAAATAAAATATGAGATAGTTGGTGAATTATCCAATTGAATGATGTAAATTGTAGAGTATATCAGTATTATATGCTGTAGAACTTAAATATTGTAATTTAAAATTATTTATAACAACTTCAACTTAATACCTACAAATTAGCTTCACATTAATTTGTATATATTTTGATAAAGTAAATAGGTACCTGTTGTCGACGCTCATTTTAAAGTTCATGCGAAAATAAAACAACATAGGCAAAGCAGGTTACGAAAGTAGTTTCGCCTGTTTATAAATTATGAGGTACACTACATTTTATATATCAAACAATCATGAATATATTTTGTATATTAATATATATATAGCTGTTCGTGCTGATTCACTGATTCACTGACTGATTGATCACCTCTCCTGTAAAATTTTGTATGAAAAAATTTTTTTTCACTGATTGTTTCGTACAGAAGACAAAAATTCATTCGGAGGAAAATTATGGAGAGAGCTGATGAATGAGGATTTCGGAGACGGGTGAAGAGCACGGCCAGGGTATCGAAGATAGGTGGGGGGTGCTCGAACAAATATCACTCGAAACCTCATCCAATTCGCAGCGAGCTGAAAAAAAATTCAAAATGGCGGAAAAAAGATGGCCGCCATACAAATTTCTTCGGTGTCTATCTCGGGGAGTATAAAAGATGGAAGAGAGGTTTCTTGGCAAAAGATGATCAGGGCCTAAAGGTCTATTTGATGAATAGAAAAAAAATCCAAGATGGCGGATTTTTTTTTCTCCATACAAAATATATGGCGAATATTGAAGAGGCTAGAAGCTGAGAACTATGCAAGACTTTGATACGGTTCCTTTTCAAAATTTGTTTTTATAAAAGAATTCTCAATCTGACAAATGATGAGATATGATGATCGAGGGTTTGGAAGGTGGGTGAGGAGCACGGCCAGGGTATTGAAGATAGGTTAGGGGTGCTAGAACAAAAGTCACTCCAAACGTCATGCAATTGGCAGTGAGCTGAAAAAAAATTCAAAATGGCGGATTCAAGATGGCTGCCATACAAATTTCAAAGGCGTCTATCTCGGAGAGTATAAAAGATGAAAGAGTGGTGTTTGGGTAAAAAATGATCAAGACCTGAAAGTCCACTTGACGATAGAAAAACCGCGGTCCGCTTGCGGGCCGCGCACCCACGCGCCCTACTAGTATATATATATATTTTGTGGAAATGTCATATTCTATTCTAACAAAGATGCACGGGTTAAATCAGCTTGGCATCCAGCTGCCCACAAGATAGTATAAAAACTTATTACAATGTAATAGCTACTTATTAATATTGTAAAATGATTATTTTGAAAAGAGCAACTGCTGAGTTTCTTGCCGGCTCGTCTCAGCAGAATCCGCTTTCCGAACCGGTGCATAGAATCTTGACGTGTTATAAGAGCCACAGGTTGGCCTACATGAAATAAATAATTTTGAATTTTATAACTATGCTAGTCGCCCCGGCGTTGCACGGGCTTGTAACTTGTAACAGACCTAGTGCGAAATTTAAAAAAAAAATTGTGTAAAAGTCACTGAATTCATGACTTCTTATGACAAGTGAATTGAAGCGCTTAGCCTGGTACTATGATGAATAAATATTATACTTAGAAAATTAATTAATCATCATCATCATCAACAGCAACCCATCAACGGTTCACTACTGAGCACAGGTCTCCTTTCAGAGAAGGATACACCATACTCCACCAAGCTGACCCATTGGCAGACTTCACACACCTTTGAGAGCATTAAGGAGAACTCTCAGGTGTGCAGGTTTCCTCACGATGTTTTCCTTCACCGTTGAAGCAAGTGCTATTTAATTGCTTAAACGCATTTGCTTAAACTCCGAAAAGTCAAAGATGCGTGCGTGTGTGACCGCCCGAATAGGAGACCACAGTCCTAACCACTAGGCTATCTATCACTGCTAATATAATATTTATTAAATTACCTGAAATATTAGGATGGAATTATTCGGAGATAGTCTTAACAAAGTGTTAAATATTTTTGTACACGGGAACCCTAAATCCAGGATTAAATGGAACTTTGATCCCGCCTAGTATAATTGAGTATTTGACTGATATTTCTTTATTTATTTAAATAACGTTTTTGAATATTATAAGTAACACAACGCCACTTTTCCTTTTTAAATATCTTAACTAGTCTAGGAAATATAGAGCTTTAAAGTTTCCTGTTAGACAGAGAGAGCGGTACTGAATTGTGATGTCACAAGTCAGGAACTCCATACACGCTCCATAGAAAATTTCGTTTTAGAAAGAGTCACAGTAAAACAGCTTATAACTTATTTGTTTTTATATCGATTAATTTTCTGTTTTTAGAAATGTTATTCTTACATGTTATATTTTTGATTAAAATGACTGAATATTTCATGACAGCAGTCTACCAAATTCTCCAACTGCCTGTGAAAGTCCCGTCAAAATCCGTTCAGCTTTCCGAAGATTAGCCCGTATAGTTCTTGCAATTCACGAGGGCGACTGACTTATGGTTGTGTGTGTGTCGTATCTGTATAAGTGTGAGCGAGCGCAATGCTCGCGCCTGCCCGCTCCCACCTAAGCTTTGACAGGCACGCACACTTATGCAATGTGCATGTACACGAAGTAACCACAAATAAAGCTCACTCGCCTTCGTGAATTGCAAAAACTGTACTATAGTAGATGGACGATAACTTTATTGGAACGTAGTTCCTTATCGCGTGGTGCGGAAGGGGGCTAGACGGAAAAAATTAAGACAAAATTGAACCGACACTTTTTTGAATGTGAATTTGGCATTCTGTTCATTATTTTCACAGTACAATATAAGATCTCGGTAGCCTTGTGGTTTCGACAGTCGCTAAACAGTTAAAAGTCGATGGTTCGAATCCCAGTTCGACAGACTGAATTTTCTATTTTCTATTTTATTTTAAATAATTTCTACATGTGGAATTTTTCCCTAATTTTTTATAACTTAAAAATAAGTTATAAAAAATTAGGGAAAACTTAAAAAACTCAAAAATTTTTCGCAAAAACGAAGGATGAACGAGGCACCGTCTAAATTGGGCTTTATGAGATTTTTTCGCTCCACACTCCTTAGTCTTCTTAGGGTAGTAAATATAATAAATAATGTCCTCCCGACCGAATCTGATCACGGCGGCCCACCTCCTTAGAGATCAGCCATCTGCGCGGGAGATATTATAGTGCACAAGTGTGTCCGCAAACACAGTACTCCTTGAGGCACGGGGGTGACTCACTCACCGCCAACTTCCTAACTCCGGGCTAGTACTGAGAATTTCTTTGGCAGAAAAACCCAATACATTTTTTTAACGGTCCGACCCAGGAATCGAACCCGGGACCTCGTCAGTCGAACAAGCTAACCACTAGACGAACGAGGCAGTAAATATACTAAGGCGCGCTTGCAGAAACTTCGAGTCATCCTTTTAACCCAGAGTTAGCAGCTAACTCTGGGTTAAAAGGACAGATTTGACAGATTGCGTATACAGCTTCTGTCACAATTACAAATTTATTCCTGGGTTAACTAACTCGGCGTGTCTGCAAGCGGGCCTAAGTGTATGATTCGTACAGAAGTTCGACCGAAAAGTCAGAACTGACCTTCACATATAGCCTTCACATTGAAAAATAAACGTAATCGGGCGTCGAACCCGGAACGTCAACTTAATAGACGAGCATCCGCGCCCGTGCGCCATAAAGAGCCACCAAAGTTTAATTATAATGGAGCTGATGGTAATTAATTACTATGAAAACATTTTTTTTTTTTCACTTTTATGCATAATGTGTCAACTGTCAATAGGAGTTAGGGTTGCTACTTTAATTCAAATTCAAAATTATTTATTTCACGTAGGCCAACCTGTGGCTCTTATGACACGTCATGACTCTACCACCGGTTCGGAAAGCGGATTCTGCTGAGAAGAGCCGGCAAGAAACTCAGCAGTTGCTTTTCAAAATAATCATTTTACAATATTATTATGAAGAGCTATTACATTGTAATAAGTTTTTTATACTATCTTGTGGGCAGCTGGATGCCAAGCCGATTTAACCTATGCAACTTTGTTAGAATAAAATATAACATTTCCACAATGAGGGGAAGTTCTATTGTTATTTACCTTTTTAACCCGACTACACCATAGTCAAAAGGGAGAGTTTTAGCAGTCTATGTATGTATGTAACTATTTACGAATGTTCCACCGTTGCGTCTAAACTACAGAGCCGATTTTTATGAATGACGTGTCAATAGATTCGTTATTATGGTCTAGATGACACAGGCTTTATTTAACACAAACAAAATTAATATGACAGATTTGTAAGCGACACAGTCGCGTTAAGCGGCAAAATCAAGTTAGACGGTCGCGCGGACCAGCTAACTATTAGGTATACGGCCGCGGAACGGTAGGACCGCGACATCGAATGAAACGTCTTGTCAAATTAACGGTCTTAAGGTGGATTCTATAATCCGCGGGTCTACCCGCGAAATTCAAATTTAATTTGGTTTTTCGCAATTTGTAAACTAATACGACAAAGTAGGCTTACGGCATTCTAATTGCGACAATGGCAGTATCATCTTCACAGGTTTATATTAAAATCTTTACTTGAAAGTGTCCAGTTTAAGAAATTAGTCAGAATATCGACTAATTTGTAAGTAACTCACGTCCAACTCGATATTCTAATTTCTTAAAATGGACACTTTCAAGTAAGAATTTTTATATAAACCTTTGAACATGATACTGCCGTCGTCGCAATTACAATGCCATAACATAAGCCTACTTTGTCGTATTAGTTTACAAATTGCGAAAAACCAAATTAAATTTGAATTTCGCGGGCAAACCAGTATAATCAACCTTAAACTTGTGTACCGAACTACGTGTAATTTGCTTAATAAGTAATCTTCACGAAATAAATAATAGTGGATATAAGTCATATAGTTTAATTGGATGCCCAGATATCCCTAACATTCAACGACAGGGCACTGGACGCTACCACAGATGTTATAACCAATTTCCGTAGTCTGCTTACTGTTTTCTTGTTATTTAGGAATATTAAAGAAGACCTCAGGCAGTGTGGCCTACGTATGTGATTTGTCGCCATTTAGGCTACTCAGATTAAAAATCTCAGGAAAAAATCTGAAACGCCTTGTTGCCTTTTAGGCTACTTCAGGGACTGGATATATAAATTAGCCAAATTACAATTTTGTGCTTAACCAGCCCACATTGTACAAACAAAAGTTTTTACAAACGGGCCGTGTTTTAAAGTTTGACCCAATTTGTGCTTGTTTGTTTTGTATGAAAATGTCATCACAAACAGAAATAAATTAATTGATATTTTAATTTAGTTCATAGCGATATTTTGGCGTCTGGGCTACTTTAGGCTAGGTACATAAGCTGTTAAAAATGGCGACTACAGGACCTGTGTCGTTGGCAACACTGACTTCAGGAAGTGCGCTTCCTGAAGGTTTTGAGATGTGGGTATATATAGACGAATGCTAACCATCAGCTGAACTCTTTTTTGACCAAAGTCAAAAATGAAGAAGTTCTGCGACGTGTCAATAAAAAACGCGAACTTTTGGGAGTGTCAAGATGAGAAAAATCGCATATCTGGAGCATGTAGGCCGATCAGAGTTTGATTGCGATCATCACAATTAAACAATCATTATCAAACATTGCCGCGGCAGGTAAACTATCGTAAACCAATACACATTGTGGTCTTGGCCAAAACAACCAATTGGCAAAAAAAAAAATTCAAAAAAAATTATATATAAATCGATGAACACCGCGAAAAAGTGTCACATTCCGCCTGTGCCTGAGCGTACAAGCGAGAGCGCGGAACAAGCGATAGAGAGGCACGATCGGCCCGAGCGTTGGCTTGTGACTTGTTTCTTTATGACGTTATCACGTAAAACTATCGTCCGCAAACCAACTTTACAGACAACCAATTTTTTTATGAAAAAAAAGTGACAACCCTACTTCATGAATATTTAGCGCCAAGACAGAAAGGTCAGCAGTGAACAAGTTTCTAATATCACTGGTTTATTTGTCCTGTATATGTTATTAAAGGTCATATTTTCACTGGAAATTGATGTTCAAACTATGATCTTAAGATCATGATCCACTGCTACATGATTGAAAGACAAACCAAAATACTTTCACATTTAAAACATTAGTAGGAAGGATTTACTTCAACAAAATTATTTCAATGAAGTAAATCCTTCCTACTAATGTTTATGTACTTAAAATTATTATTGTAAGGTCAAAAAATAATAATAAAAGTGCAGCATAATTGAAAGAGAGCAAGAGTAGGTTGACCAACGACATCAAACGAATTGCAGGGAGCCGCTGGATTCAAGCGGCGCAAGACCGAGGCCTGTGGAAGTCCATGCAGGAGACCTTTGTCCAGCAGTGGACATCTATAGGTTGATAAAGAAGAAGAAAAAGAAGAGTAGCCTATTTAGTAAGTAGCCGTCTATTAAGGATCTACTTGATTTTTAAACTTGGACTATTTAATCAACAAACTCATCAACAGCTCAGTGCACAGGTCTCCTTTCAGAGAAGGGTTATAGGCCATAGTCCAACATGCTGGCCCAGTGCAGATTGGCAGTCTTCACACATCTCTCTCCCAGAAGAACTCTCGAGTGTGCAGGTTTCCTCACAATGTTTTCCTTCACTGTTGAAGTTTGTGATATTTCATTTCTTAAACACACTTAACTTAGAAAAGCCACAGGTGCATGCCCGGGATCAAACCTGCGACCCACCAAATAGGAGACAGCAGTACCAACCACTAGGCTACTATTTTATAAACTAAAAATTTTTAAATCATGACAAAATAATTCATTATTACTACCAATCTTACCAGCAATTCCAGTATTACTGCTCATCCCTTGATTGATATTGTCATAGAAATATCCATCGTCTTCCTGCTCAGACTTTATGTGCATAGGCAATGGGAATAAATGCTCATTTTGTTCTAATACCCTTTGATCATGCAGGACACTCCCATTCAGCAACCTTGAGTCCAACCTAGGAGCCATCGTCTGATCCAACCTTTGATCAAATCTCTGATTTAACGACTGGTCAATTCTATCCACATTCTGGTCCAATTTTAGGGCCATATGGTGCTCCAATCTTTGCACTAAGTGTTGTTCTAATAAATGACTATCGACATTTTGGCCCAATGGACTCCGCCGTGACTCTTCCTGGTTCATAATAACATTTTGCTCTAAATTCTGTCGACTCAGATGTGTCAAATCAATTTCATTGCCCATGTCATGGGGTATTTCACGACTGATATTATGAGATAGATTGTTTACTCTATTCAGATTGTGGGTCAATTCGGTGCTAACATTTCTACTTAATTCATGTTCTTGCAAATTTTGTATGTGAGCTAAGCTATTCTGTAGTTCCAAATCATTGTTTAAGGTGCGTGCTAACATTATATTATCAACATTTCTGGATAAATTTTGGGTTAACAAGTCCTCGTGTCTTATATTTTGTGATAAGTCGTTGGGCAGACCGAGCATTTCTATGTCCATTGCTAAGTTTTTCGGTAGATGGGCGGGTAGTTCGTTAAAATTTAAGGAGCGGGTCAAATGGTTTGTCTTCAGCATGAGCGTGGACATCTGTCGTGGTGAAATAGGCAGTTGGAAGTTATGTACGAGGGTGCCAGTGTTCAGGGAGGATTGGACCACAGCTTGGTGAAGTTGTTCCATGGATATTGTGTGTTGGTAGTCTGATGTGTCTATTTGGTGTGACTTTTGCAGCTGTAAAAAATCATAAACAAAGATTTTAATGGTAATTTTCAACACAAATATTATAAACAAAACTACTATACTTGATTGAACTGTCAAAAACTGACAGTCTTGATACTTTCTAAGGAGTGCAGATGCAGGCAATAGGTTTTATCCCTCAAATTTAAAAGTATCTATACTAACTCTTCACAGGATTGAGCTGACAAGGTCCTTTTTTCTAACATTATCCAAAGATAAGCCAATTTATAATAATTTAAATTTATATAAATTTATAATATTTTAGACTAATTCAGTAGGTTGACACCTAGGTACTAAATTTTAAACTCATATTTGACAGGCTATTAGATTTTTTTCAATGACCGATAACCATCTGACCTCCGTAAATCAAAACTTCGGCTTGAATAGTTGTGCCAAGTAATCTACTAATAACAAAGTTACATCACTGGATGTTATCATACCGACCAGACAGATAAGACCTTATTAAAAAACACTAGTGAAACATTAATAATACGAGGTGGTACATAACAAAAGCTGCATAACTTTTTAAACATGCCATTTCTGTTAAAAGTAAAGGTCTCGTTAAAAACCGATCAAATCAGTTGCAGTTACTTACGTTCTCCATGTAAATTTTATAGTTCTCCTCTTCCAATATATTACTTTCTTCTCGCTTCACGAAATCCATTTTTAATGCGTGTTTTTCAAATTATTTACATATTATATCGTAAAACTAAATTTTTTATCGTTTCCGATCCTAACCTAACAATATTATTTACACTTATAGCAATAACATACAATAATCACATAGAGTTTTAGGAAAAAACCAAATGTTAGCGGGGTTACGAAATTACATGATTCACGGATAAAGGTCAAGTTTATTCTTAAAAACTAATAAAACAAAAAGAATACATTTTTTACTAGCTTGACATTATCGAGAAAGAAAGGAACATGAAAGGAAGCTCATAGGAAGATCATAGATAAAGTAGAGGCTCTGTCATGTCAACGAACATCTGTGAATGTAGGTAGGTTGGTAGGTATCGAATCTACGCATCTGTCGATGTTTGTCTATGGTTTAGTAGATAAACCATGGAACTAGGAATTACGACTACGAGATAAACAACACCTTTGATGTTTGTGAACAAAAACATCCTGAACAACACAAGAAGAATAACTAAACATGGAACTAGGAAAACGACTACGTCTGACGGAACGAAAGCAGTACATATGTACTTAATCATAGTCTGTGCAGAAAGTTAAAGTGTAACCTAGTGTTCGTGGTCTATGGTGTTTGTGGTCTATGGAAATAATCCCAGGAAACACAGACCAACAGAATCACTATATAAATAGGAATCCTAGTTATCCTAGTGTTCGTGGTCTATGATCCTAGTGTTCGTGGTCTATGTAGGAATCTATGATATATGTTCCTTGGATAGGAATAAATTCATGTTTTCTAGAGGTGTAAAAGTAACGAAAAAAAACGTACCCGTATGTATTCGTTACTATACATTCAGTACTCGTTACTATCGTATCGTTACTCGTTACTCCTAATACCTCATAACATGCTATGTTATGCTAGAGAAACAAATCGTTAATCGAGTCGTATTGTTCTTTCTATAATTTTATTATAAGATATGACTTATGTACTAGGTGCGGCATCGCAGCATTCATAATTTCAATTTCTAGAAATAATACATATTCATTACATGCCAAACTGCATTTTTCACTTTGCCGTAGTTTAAACCAGACTTATGTTTATGTTATAATGAAAAAGCTACAAATAGGCGTCCAAAATTATTTATTGTCAATAAACTTTATAATACATTACCTTTTTAATTCGCGGAAAATACGCACGCATGCGCAAAACGATCAGTAAGAAACGTTTCAATACACGCATCAACGCAGCGTAACATTGCGTCATTGAAACAGCGTATGTAACCATGATACGAAACATGCGAGTAACGAAAAGTATTCGTGAGTAACGTTTCGTTACTCGGTACTAGATGGCGTACCCGTTACTCAGTAACGAATACATACGGTTTGCTACAGCTCTAATGTTTTCTTCGTTTTCTTTGCGTGTCAATAAAATAATTTTCACGAAAAACTTGAATAGATTATCCTGCATTAAATACATAATTCCCAGGAATCAACAAACAAAGTACGTAATGATTATGATGTGAAGATAGACCATAATAATTAATATTAAGTAAACCTAGTTTGTTGGTGGCTAGTAAAACTGTTTCGGCTTTCGGTAACCTAAAAAATCTATTTAAAGTTTGTGTCTAGGCGATCTTTGATCTTTAGCCGTCTTTAATTACTTAATTATCACAAAATTTATGGATTGCAATGTGAGCCGAAAATTCTATCGTGTTTGAAAACCTATCTATAATATAAGTACCTTTATTTTTAATCCACTTCAAAGAAAAAGAGTTTATCAATTCGACACGTATGTATGCACTGATATAAATGTAGTACCTAATATTGGAACTGCAAAATATTCACATGTGATAAATCTATTAAAGCTTCCAAAAGGTGTATGTATGTTTGTCTACTCATGTCTCCGAAACTTATGTGGATTGTAACCATTGTTTTATTTGCTTACATTTACTTCAACTTAGGGAACATTAAAGGTTTCATCAAAATCGGTTCAGTAGTTTCAGGATATGGACTCTTCCCTTTTCAGTTATGCTTTATTGCAGTAAGTATAATGAAGTCAGTTTAATTTTTCCTAAATTATAGCTAGCCATCTTAAAAGGCAAGTAAGTAGTTTCCCTCAGGAAGGTGAAGCGACGCGCTAAGCACAGCTCAGAGGATGTTCTTACCACACTGACTACAATTAGGGTTGCCATCCGTCCTGGTTTCCCCGGATTTGTCCTAGTTTAGAGGGCATCCGGGAAGCGTCCGGGCAGGGCTTCATTTGTAGTCTGGGTTTAAAAATTTAAAGTCTTGGGCCGCCTGCTACTCAGTACTTTTAAGATTTTTGTTTAAAAATTTAATTGAATTTTGTTAGGATTAATATTTTGATAAGGTTTTGTTTTCATAATTTGTGTTTTATGAATAAAAAAAATTCTAACTGATTATTATTAAAACAATTTGTAACAAACTGTAATAAGATTTTGTTTTGTTAGGTACATTTAAAATGATGATAAAAGATGGCTAAATTTTTTATTAGACTAAGTTTTTTATTACACTATGTTTTAAAAACATAACATTGTTAACATGTCCGGGTTCTGGGCTCTAAAATCCGGGGTTTTCACGCGTCTTGTCCTGTTGCCAAATTTTTGAGATGGCAACCCTAACTACAAGTGACAAAACCAAGCTTAAGAACGTCGTAAGCACCCAGCTATGTTTAGCTAGTTCATCGGTTATTAGTTATTACTTATTACCTATGAAGGTATTTTTGTATACGTTTTTTGGAAACGTTTTTTTTTTCTGCAATTTGTTTACCTTTAAGAAAGCTAAGTAAAAATAGATTAAAGCCTGATGGATAATAGATAGGCCTGTTTAACCAACTTCAGGAAAATTTTATCCCTCAAATAAATTCGACATTTTGTCTGATGGCCCATACAAAACCTATCAAAATGTCAACTTTATTTGATGGATTTTTTTGATTATTTACATCTTGAATGTGGTGAAACAGACTGTAATAATAATATATTTTAAACATGGATTTAATAATTTCCATAGTGATTAAAGTAGCATGTAAATAGCCAGTTACAATACTGCCTATAGGTTCCTATCCAACTCTGCAGCCATGTCAAAGTCGGCTCTGGTGATCCTGGCGCAAGGTGCTGAAGAGATGGAGACTGTCATCACAGTTGACATGCTGAGGAGGGGAGGGGTAAGATACAAGATCATCATCATCAACCCATCAACGGCTCACTACTGAGCACAGGTCTCCTCTCAGAGAAGGGTTTAGGCCATAGTCCACCATGCTGGCCCAATACAAATTGGCGGACTTCACACACCTTCAAGAACATTATGAAGAACTCTCAGGAGTGTAGGTTTCCTCACGATGTTTTCCTTCACCGTTGAAGCAAGTGATATTTAATTGCTTAAACGCACTTGACTCCGAAAAGTCAGAGGTGCGTACCTGGGATCGAACCTGCGACCCCCCGAATAGGAGACCACAGTCCTAACCACTAGGCTATCACTGCTATTAGGGGTAAGATACAATAAGATAATTGTAATAAACTACAAATTAAATCATCATCATCATCATCAATAACCTATAACAGTCCACTGCTGGACTGAAGGCCTCTTCTAATGGGGAGGTTTGCCCATAATCACCACGCGGGGCAGATGGGTTAGTGATCGCAGTAGATGGTAGTAGTAGCACAGAGGACGATGCTGCCCGTTCTTCATTATATTCCCGTAGTCGCATTGTACGACACCCGCGGGAAGAGGAGGGGTGGTGATTGATCTGCAGTCACCACTTGGCACAAAATTAAGTATATAAAAAAAATTGGTTGCCTGTAAAGTCGGTATACGGGCGAAAGTTTTACGTGACAACCGAAATAGAAGCGCAAGACATGAACCGGTGTGTATGCCTATCTCTCTCACTCTCTCTCTCTCGCTCTGTCTCTCTCGCTCTTAGGCGGGCTAACTGTGCTCGAGTGGAAGGGACGCGTGCCTTTCACTTTTTATGTCTGTCTCTCTCGCTCTTAGGCGGGCTAACCATGCCTCTCACTCGCTCTCATTGTGAGCGCATAACGTGGGCGGAGCGTAACGCAGTTTCTTGAAGTGTCACCCGGCAAACCAATTTATAAGACGTTGTCACGTCAAAAGTAGATAATATTTTACAGTTTATTATATAATATACTAGCTGACACGGCAAACTTCGTACCGCCAACTTATCTGTTATAAAGTTTTTTTGTTTTTTTGACGTGACAACGTCTTATAAATTGGTTTGCCGGGTGACACTTCAAGAAACTGCGTTACGCTCCGCTCACGTTATGCGCTCACAATGAGAGCGAGTGAGAGGCATGGTTAGCCCGCCTAAGAGCGAGAGAGACAGACATAAAAAGTGAAAGGCACGCGTCCCTTCCACTCGAGCACAGTTAGCCCGCCTAAGAGCGAGAGAGACAGAGCGAGAGAGAGAGAGTGAGAGAGATAGGCATACACACCGGTTCATGTCTTGCGCTTCTATTTCGGTTGTCACGTAAAACTTTCGCCCGTATACCGACTTTACAGGCAACCAATTTATTTATTTTTATTAAAATCTTCCGTGGACCTTAAGGAACATACAAAAAAATAAATTAACCGAATTGGTCCATCCATTCTTGAGTTATGCGCTTACCAACATTCATTTTTAGGGTTCCATACCAAAATGGTAAAAATGGAACCCTTATGGTGAGACTTTCTCCGTCCGTCTGTCACAGTCGATTATTTCAGTAACTATTAAAGCTATCGACATGAAATTTGGCATAGTTGTGTATAATAGTGGCCCAAAAGCATTGAAATAAAGAAAAATCGAAAATTATTTTTAGTTTTATTAAAAAAAGGGGGAAAATCGGGGGTTTGAAATTTCAAAGTAAAATAACTGTATCGAGTGGGGTATCATATGAAAGGCCTTTACTTGTGCATTCTAAAACAGTTTTTTATTTATTTCTATATATAATAGTTTTTGAGTAATCGGCCAAAATGTCGAAAAAAATACCGTTCCCCCCCCTCCCTTATCTCCGAAGTTTACCAATCGAAAAATCTGAAATAACTAGTGGTTCGCCCCGAACTGAGACCTCGCGGTATCCCATAATTCCCATAAGGTAGTTTTAACTATATTATATTGTAATTAAAACGCGCCGAATCTGATGACGTCAATCGTCATCTGCTTTCGTGGATGGGATGCATATTTACAATATTAAAGACAGCGCCATCTAGTAACAGTATAGTGAAGTTTTGTTAAAAACATTGATGCCCATTAAAACTCAAATAATTTCGTTTCTTTATAATATTTATCTAATCTTAGTCTTTGTTGTTCAAGTACAGAATATAACTCAAATTATGTGTAAGTTTCAAGTTTTAAAACAAAGTGGTTTTAGAAATCTAGCCTCGAATACAATCTCCACTTTGAAAGCCCCGCATTTCGTATGGGAGCCCCCCTGAAATAAAGATTTTTATAACTTTTTAAGCCATTTTCGGCTGGAGGCCATCGATTTACATATCATATCTAAAATTGAAGTAATTAGGTACGTTCAGTAATTCAGAAGTTATAAGGCTGTGACAGACGGACGGACGGACAAGTGCAAATCGCTCTAGTAAACTCAGAGACCTTCGCTTCGCTCGGTCGATTATGTTCAATAGAGGTTTATGTATATTTTACAGGAAAAATAAAACCAACGCTCTAAATAGCATAGTTTTTTTTATATTAACAATAAACCTCTACAAACAAAGTTAACGATAATTATGCAAATTAATATAATATTATCGTTTTACTTTTTTTGTTTGGAGTATGGAACCCTCGATGCGCGAGTCCGACTCGCACTTGGCCGGCTTTTTTTATTTATATAGATAGGGTACTTGGGGTATACTTAGGGTCAATATTCTGCATGCTGCTAACTGACTGCAAAATTGCAGTTTTGAAACCAAGTTTTTAGAGTCACTAGTTTAAAACTTCGTTGGCTAGATGGGGTTAATCAAGATGCAAAGCGTCTTGGTGTGAGAAGTTGGAGGACGAGCGCGAATGACAGAGACGGATGGAGGAAGCTTCTGGAGCAGGCCCGGGCCCACAAGGGGCTGTAGCGCCGCTGATGATGATGATGATCATATGAAAGGCCTTTACTTGTGCATTCTAAAACAGTTTTTTATTTATTTCTATATATAATAGTTTTTGGATAATCGGCCAAAATGTCGAAAAAAATACCGTTCCCCCCCCCCTTATCTCCGAAGTTTACCAATCGAAAAATCTGAAATAATTATGCTCAATAGAGGTTTATGTATATTTTACAGGAAAAATAAAAGCAACGTGAAAATTATTTTAGTTTGATTAAAAAAGGGGGAAAATCGGGGGTTTGAAATTTCAAAGTAAAATAACTATATCGAGTGGGATATCATATGAAAGGCCTTTACTTGTGCATTCTAAAACAGTTTTTTTATTTATTTATTTCTATATATAATAGTTTTTGAATAATCGGCCAAAATGTCGAAAAAAATACCGTTCCCCCACCCTTATCTCCGAAGTTTACCAATCGAAAAATCTGAAATAATTATGGTCAATAGAGGTTTATGTATATTTTACATGAAAAAAAATTGGTTGCCTGTAAAGTCGGTATACGGGCGAAAGTTTTACGTGACAACCGAAATAGAAGCGCAAGACATGAACCGGTGTGTATGCCTATCTCTCTCACTCTCTCTCTCTCGCTCTGTCTCTCTCGCTCTTAGGCGGGCTAACTGTGCTCGAGTGGAAGGGACGCGTGCCTTTCACTTTTTATGTCTGTCTCTCTCGCTCTTAGGCGGGCTAACCATGCCTCTCACTCGCTCTCATTGTGAGCGCATAACGTGAGCGGAGCGTAACGCAGTTTCTTGAAGTGTCACCCGGCAAACCAATTTATAAGACGTTGTCACGTCAATAAAATCAACGCGAAAATTATTTTAGTTTAATTAAAAAAGGAGGAAAATCAGGGGTTTGAAATTTCAAAGTAAGATAATTATACCGAGTGGGGTATCATATGAAAGGCCTTTACTTGTGCATTCTAAAATAGTTCTTTATTTATTTCTATATATAATAGTTTTTGAGTAATCGGCCAAAATGTCGAAAAAAATACCGTCCCCCCCCCCCCCCTTATCTCCGAAGTTTACCAATCGAAAAATCTGAAATAATTATGTTCAATAGAGGTTTATGTATATTTTATAGGAAAAATAATACCAACGCTCTAAATAGCATAGTTTTTTTTATATTAACAATAAACCTCTACAAACAAAGTTAACGATAATTATGCAAATTAATATAATATTATCGTTTTACTTTTACTTTTGGAGTATGGAACCCTCGGTGCGCGAGTCCGACTCGCACTTGGCCGGCTTTTTTTATTTATATAGATAGGGTACTTGGGGTATACTTAGGGTCAATATTCTGCATGCTGCTAACTGACTGCAAAATTGCAGTTTTGAAACCAAGTATTTAGAGTCACTAGTTTAAAAAATTGGGTTTGATTGACTAACTGCATGCAGCTGGTGTGCTGAATGCTGCATTAAATGGCCAAAATTGCAATATTTCAGTTGGCTTGCAGTCTATCTTCCTAGTCGCTTGATTTGGGAACCCTTCATGCAATATATAAACAGCTCTGTATTCAGTACATTGTGTGGCATACAGTGCTGATGGTCCTTGGGGTCCCAAAGTGCTGGAGTGGCGACTCCGCACCGGTAAGCGCAGTGTTGGCAGACCCCCCAACTAGGTGGACCGACGTCATCAAACGAGTCACAGGGAGCCGCTGGATTCAGGTGGCGCAAGACCGAGACCTGTGGAAGTTCATGCAAGAGACCTTTGTCCAGCAGTGGAGGTCTATCGGTTGACAAAGAAGAATTCCAGCTAAACATTAAAATGTCCAGGTTACAGTGACTGTAGCTGGCCTAGACGGAGGGGATCCAGTGCTGTGTTCCAGAAAGGTGACCCTGCTGCCTGACATGTCTCTGTCTGATGCCCTCGCTGAGAAACCACAGTATGATGCGGTGAGTGTATATATCTATTATCTGTACTTCAATTATTAAGCTATTACATAGCTTTTATCGCGGGCTTTGAACTAGGACAAACAGTTTGAGTGCGGCGACCGAACCAAGAAATTCCGTAACGAAAAAAACCTAACACTGTCGTTCAGTAAGTGTTCAACATTTTAGAGGTTCTCAAGTAGCTCTATTTGGCGCAGTGGGCGAGGGGCCGCTTACTTTGTATGATGTCGCAGGTTCGAATCTCACTCGCGAAGTAGTGACAGTTCGCTTTTCTTGTTTGTTTTTTAATTATAATTTTTTTGCCTAATTTTTATTATGCAAAAAAAATATTGCATAAATATTATAATTGCATAAGTTGATAAAAAATGCTATGCAATAGCTTTACCGCGGTAGTCCCCGAGTGCCACTTAATTTTTAATTTTTTTTTTGTTATAGAGCGTAGTTACACATAGAGGGCGCCGTCCACTTCGCCAATAACCTGTTGGATGAAGGAGACACGTTTGAAAATCGCTGGTGTCTGACATTCCAACTTGTAATATTGACCATGTACATAAGAGTAGCAGGATCTTTCTTTTTAATAGGATTAGTCACTGACCTAAAACAACACAAAATTACATATCTATAGTCTATAGATCTATAGATATATTATATAATTATAATAAAACTGTAACTGGACGATTTCGTGTCTGTTTGTTTGTCCTTCTTTCACGTAAAAACTACCGCACAGATTTCTACAAAATTTTATACCGTGGTAGCTTATTACTCGGGTCAACATCTAGGCTACTTTTTATCCCGGAAAATCAAGGAGTTCCCGAGGGACTTTAAAAACTAAATATAATTTAATTTAATAATTTAATTTAATTTAATATATAATATATAAGTCTTAATATACAAAGGAAATAAAACATGTACTTAATATAGAACGTTAATGGTTACAATAGTATAAAAACTGTCGCGCAACCATTAACGGTTACATATCCATAAATATAATTAACAATTAAATAAATATTATGAATAAAAAAAAAAAGGGAAAAAGTATTGCATGTGTGTACCTATGTGTCTGTGCATGTGTGCATGTGTGTGCATGTGTGTGTGTGTGTGTGTGTGCGTGTGTGTGTGTGTGTGCGTGTTTTATGTATGTGCATGTATTTCATTTCATAAGATCTTCTAAATCACTATAAGTCAGGGACTTTAGCCATCTTGTAATAACGCTTTTACATTTATTATTATTTAACGGATAGATATCAAGTAGATTATTAATTTTATTGTATAATTTCGGACTAGCATAGTAGTATTGCCGCTTAGCGAGTAATATGCGAGAAGGTTTTAACAGACATACTCGATCAGGCCTTCTTTTATTTTTATTTAAAATACTAGGGTCGTAATACAATTCTTTATGTTTTCTTAGAATAACTTGAAAGATATAAATTTTCCTAACTGAAAGTACTTCGGCGATACTATATAATTCAATAGTTGGAAATCTAACCGGTTTACTAAGCATTACTTTCAGCACTGCTCTCTGCGCTCTTTCAAGTCTTAGCATAAGAGTTTTGTTACAGTGACCCCAAGACGTAATGCAATAAGATAAGATAGTTTGAGCTAACGCGAAATAAACTATTTTTAAATTTTTAAAATCTAGGACTGATCTTAAATTTTTAAAAACAAATATTAGTTTTCTAGTCTTATTCACAAGTGAGTCTATTTGTTGATTCCAGGAAAGTGTGTTATCTATAATAACTCCTAAGTATTTTATATTTTGGACATGATCTAGGGTGGCACAACTACAATTAGTGTTTTGTTTTAATGCACATGTATGCGCGGTTATTTTAAGTGAATCCGGTTGAGTAGATTTATTAGGCGAAAAGGTTATGAATTTAGTCTTTGTGATATTTAGTGACAATAGGTTAGAGGAGAGCCAAGACATTATTTTTTGCAGCGCAACCTCAGTGTTATACTGAGTTTCGGACCAACTCTTTCCCTGAACAATTAGTGCTGTATCATCAGCATAAGAAATTATTCTACCATGGGAAATAGGTATATCACAAAGATCGTTCATGTATATAAGGAAAAGAGTTGGTCCCAAAACACTTCCCTGAGGTACCCCATACATTAGAGATTCTTCTTGACTAAGGTAACCATCAATTTTAACACACTGAGTTCTATTTGATAAATAGCTTTTTAATAAATCCAGAACACAACCTCTTATACCGATGCATTCTAGTTTAAGAAGTAGTAAAGGAATAGACACAGTGTCAAACGCTTTGGACAAGTCCAGAAATACGCCAATAGTTTTTTCTTTCTCATTTAAGTTCTCTGTAATAGATGTGGTAAGTTCTAATACAGCATCATCCGTAGAAATTCCTCTACGAAAACCATATTGGTTATTAGATAAAATGTTATATTTGTTTAAATATTGAACCAGTCGATTATTTATTAGTTTTTCCATAACTTTTGATATAGCAGTAAGAATAGAGATAGGACGATAATTGTTGACACTGAGTACATCCCCAGCTTTATGAATAGGGTGAATTAAAGCCTTTTTAAAGACTGAGGGAAAAATTCCTTTTGTGAAACAGTTGTTGAAAATGTGCGTCAATATAGGAACTAAGATGTGTTTGGCATTCTTTAATAGCGCGTTAGGGATACCATCCCAGCCAATTGCACATTTATTTTTTAAACCCTGAATAGTCTGATCTACTTCCTTAATGTCACAACTGAGAAACACCATTGAGTTAAGTTGTCGGCAACTATATAATAGTGGATCATGACAATTGGTTGGGTTCGTATTATTTTTAATAATTTCAGCCAAGTTTCTGCCTATGCATGCAAAATAATTATTAACTTGGTTAAGTGCATCAATCTTATCCTCAGTAATATTTAATAAATCGTTTTTATAGTTTTTAGTTGTCTCAAGGTTGGCAACCCTTTTAATTACCTTCCAAGTGTCTTTAGGTTTCGACTTTGCGCATTGCAATTCGTTTTGGTCATAATCCTTTTTAAGCTTTTTAATGAGATTATTAAGGAAGTTTTTATATCTTTTATATGTAATTTTCGAAATAATATTATTGGGATCTCTTTTAAACTTTTTATATAGTTTATCTCGGTGACGCATACAGCGTAATATACCTTCCGTAATCCATGGCTTCTTATGTTTATTTACTCGAAATTTAACGGAGTACGTATGTTTATTAATTGTCGAGGACAAGATATTAACTAATGATTCTGAGGCCTGTTCAGGATTGTCTGAATTGAGAATAGAGCTGAAGTCCGTATTCTCTAATGTTTTGACTATGGCTGGTAAATCTATGCGATTTTGTATGGGTTTATTTGTAACGTTTGCGTTGAAGCGTGTATCACAACAGAATAAGACTGGAGCATGGTCTGTTATTAATGATTCCAGTACAAGAGTTGTCGATCTTTTATTGGTTCTTAAGATAATATGGTCCAAGCAATTTTGCTCACGTGTGGGAAATGTGTGTGCAGGCAGCAACCCATGCGCTGCAGTGACGTTAAGATACACATCAAGATTGGAATCTTTGCTACCGGATGCAATATTTATGTTAATATCCCCAATAATAGAAATCGTTGCGAAGGAATTTAATTTAGATAAGGTATCATCAAGATTATCAATAAAGCTATTAGCGCTTCTGTATGATGGTGAACGGTATAAGGCAAGTATAGCCATTTCATTTTTATATTTGATAAGTAAACAGTTTGCTTCAAGAAATTGTGGCTCCTCAATAGAACATTTAAGTCCATGCTTTATATAGACTACTATGCCATCATTTTGATTCCTAAACTGTGATTTATGAGATGTGTATCCTTGCAAACTAGGTAATAATGGTGATTTACTCAGCCAGCATTCGGAGAGTATCAGGATATCTATATGCATATTGATGCGATGCAAAAGAACTGTTAAGCTGTCAAAGTTACATTGAATACTACGAATGTTCACATGCAGTACCTTAAAAGATTGCTTATAAATAGATAAGTATGAGGTACATTGTTCGGCCGGGCAACAGAACGATTTGTAAATGGTCACGTTATCAATTTCATCTCCTATCATAATTGCGTCATCCATTAGGGACTAAGTTAAAAAGTATCATGGGAACTAAAGAAAATGAGTCAATAAAGCACCTTTTGATTACATCTCTAAAAAGTGTATATGTGTAAAGCTTTTTAATAAAATGGTATGTAAGTGTATTGTAATTATGATGATATTGATATGTGTGTGATAACTGTGTATAGAAAAAAAGTAGTGAAAAATCTACCACATTAATGAAAAATACATACATAATAATACAAAGAAATGTCTTAAGAAGTATCATGAAAGAAGAATGATCATCTAATTCGAAAGTAGATTGCAGGTGTAGTCACTTTTGATTCTGAAAGTTAATTAGATCAGATTCACTACTGATTCGAATCAGAGGACCACCCTCTCTTTTGCGTAGGTAAATCTTGCCGTGCGATATCCAACAAAACTTGTAATCATTTGTCTTTGCGAAGTCCCTGGTTAAAAAGAAAACTCTCTTCATTTTCGACGTCAGATTTTCGGAAATGAAAACAGGTCTCGCCGGTCCCTTGATTTTTAAGTGTTCAGTTGAGAGTTTGTTATGACCCTTGTTAAATGTTCGGATCGCATTTATTATTTTTTCCTTCATAATGACACTGGTTAGGTCGACAATTATGGTTTTATTCTCTGGAATCTTGGTTTTGATGCGAAAAACATCTTTAATATCATGCGGTTGAATCTCTAAGTTGACGGCTTTACCAGTGTTGATAACTGTGTTAATCAGGCTGCTTTTAGTTTCGGCACTTTGTATAGGGATATTCCTAATTTCTAGGCAAGTAACTCTTGAACTCCTTTCGGCCTTTTCCAGTGAGTCCTCCAACTTTTTTATGTATCTGAGGTCATCTTTACGTTCCGAAGCGAGTTTATCATACTTAGCAGCAAGCGAGTCGTACTTTTCCGCCAAGAAACTGACCGAGGAGCGAAGCTCTTCAACCGCAGAACACAGTTTGTCAATAGTTTCAGATTGCTTGGCCTGCAATTCCTGAAACATCAATCTCATCTCTGTCGTGAACTGTTTAATAACACTATCGGAGTCCGAGCGCCTCCTTTTAGGGTAGCGGATATTGAATTTGGGAGTACTACAGATTGTTGCATTACGACTTTGGTCGGGGCCCGTAGAGAAGTTTTTATCCGAGGATGTTTGATGCGGCGGTGTGCGATTTAGTGGCATGTTAACAATCGTATCACTCACGCGCTGCCGTTGACCCACTTATCGGGTGCATGCGCCGATAGGGACAGAGTGCCTCAGTCCGTATATGTGCGAGAAGGACAAGTGACAGTGCAACGACCTGCGGCCAACGACCGTCCTTGATACACTGTGCTCGCGTAGTTAAGATTTCGATTTTATTAGTTTTCTTAATTATTTGATAGATTTTATAGGTAAAAAGATATTGTTCACACCAAAAGCACTTTGATCCAACACTCTTTAGGCACCTTTTAATTGATTGTCATAATGTTTCACATCACTTTAAAAATTTTAAACGAGAGCGTCCCGTCGGCTGCGTCGGCGTACGGCGAGTTATGTCTATAATCCACGCGGACAAAGTCGCGGGCATCAGCTAGTATTATATAAAAATCAATTGCTGTTCGTTTGTCTCGCTAAAACTCGAGAACGGCTGGGCCGATTTAGCTGATTTTGGTTTTCAAATGTTTTTCGTAGTCCAGGGAAGGTTTAAACGGTGAAAAAAAGGGTAAAAAAAAAGTTTAAACAAATTACATATACCTACGCCACAAGAGAGCTTCGGATCGACATGATTTTTTGCATGGGTATATTTGAGGACCTGGATAGTGACATTTATGCTACTTTTTATCCCGGAAAATCGAAGAGTTCCCGAGGGAAGGGATTTTAAAATCCACGCGGACGAAGTCGCGGGCATCAGCTAGTTACATAATAGATATTTTATTACACTAGCGGCACGCTATGATGGCCGGTTTGACGTTTGTCCGCTCATGAAGTTCCGTATTAATTGATAACGACTTTGAAGGAAATAATTGTATTACTTTATTGACGATAGTGATGTGCAGAGATTCATAAATTTTATCGAATGTAGTTTTAGGTTTAGGACTCAAAATTTATTTATTAAATTGATTTCTAAAATGTATACAAGTGTAGAAAAATCAGTTTGCACCATTTAAGGGGTGAATGTACTTGTGAATATGAACAATTTTCACTATGTGGACAAACCTCTGAAATCGCAAAAAAATATCAGCTGTTTCATACAAAAGGTAAAATTTTTATTTTTATATGATATATACCACAACTCGGCATTTGGTTTTCTAAATTGAAAATTTTTAAAAATGGAATCTAATACGATCGTCACATAGGATCGCTGGCTAGCACAACTACTACCTCCGGCAAACTCGCGTCAATGCTCAATGCAAAACAAAGCAGTTTCGAATTGACGTTGCTTCGAAAAGTATAAACTGTCAGTGCAATGCGATTGCGATATAGTTTTGACCTGGCTTTGGATTTCAAATATTGATACTGCATTACTGTTGACCCTTGCTCGTTAATTTGGACTCTGTTCAAGCCCTTTGTTGTGGATTTCGTCGATATGACCGAACGTACGCAGAGAACTGTTCTAAATAGTCAGACACGTGAGTTCGTAATACGCCTTCGTAACTATTTCGATCGTGAAGCTCAAAATGGAGGGCCAATTTTACCTATAACGTCAGTGGTTGAACGCGTAGCTGATGCGCTTAATATTGGACAACGAACTGTTAGACGGATAACTAAAAAAAAATATGGCGAGACTGGCACAGAAGAAAATAAACTTCACACACCAAAAAAGAGAAAACGAGCAAAACCAGTCGTAGGCATCGATAGCTTTGATGCCGATGCTATCCGAAGACATGTTTACGGCTACTATTTACAGAAGGAGTATCCAACAAGAAAAAAGTTGGTGCATTCACTGAAGGAAGCTGGATTATTCTTCGGTGGGGAAAGTTCTTTAACGAAGATTTTGAAGACCATTGGATTTCGATACAAAAAATGTAACAAACGCAAAATATTGATGGAAAGATTTGATATAGCGATGGCAAGGTATACTTTTTTTACGGCAAGTGAAAGAAATCAAAAATTGGCAAAATGTTGTGTTCTTGGATGAAACATGGCTTAATGCTAACCATACTGTAGGCCGTTCTTGGAACGATGACACAGCAGCATCTACTTCCAAAGTTCCTGTAGGAAAAGGATCGCGACTTATAATTTGTCACGCCGGAACCATCAACGGGTTTGTCGAAGGTTCTCTCATGGCTTTTGCGTCAAAAACCACTGGAGACTATCATGAAGACATGAATGGAGAAAAGTTTACTGAATGGTTTACCTCAATGTTGTGTAGCCTCCCTGAACCATCTATTATAATTATGGACAACGCCCCATACCACTCGATGCAAATTGACAAGCCACCTGCCCAATCCCAAAAGAAAGCTGATATCGTCGCATGGCTTCGTAAAAATGGCGTAGATGCAAACATGAATATGTTAAAAGCGGAATTAGTACGTCTTTTAAAAGAAAACAAACCAACCAAGATCCGATACGTCATTGACGAAATAGCATTAGAACATGGGCACAGAGTTATACGGTTACCGCCTTACCATTGTGAGTATAATGCGATTGAGTTGGTGTGGGCTCAAATTAAGGGATATGCTGCAAGACACAATACAGAACCCCCATTTACCACAAAAAAAATGCTAAAATTATTAGAAGAAGCTTGTGAACATGTGACTAAAGGAGACTGGGAAAAGGTTGTGAATAGAACTGTTAAATTAATAAGGGAAGATTATGAAAGAGATGTGAAAATAGATAATATTATAGAAAACGAACATATAATTATTAATGTAGGTGATGATAGCAGTGACGACAGTGAAAATAGTAGTATGGACGAATCTGATTAATTATGGCCTTTTGTGGCACCTTTTTTGGTATCTTTTGTATTCATATGTTTCTTGTGTGCATATAAAGTATGTATATTCATTTTCATTCAAATATTCAGTTCGTTCAAATAAATTAAATAAACATATACATTTTTGTTTTATTAAACCTATTTAATCAGGTACAAAAACAAAACTTAATTGTTTTTTGTTCGAGAATAAATTGACATTCCACATCACTATTGTAATGTGTCAAACCGGCCATCATAGCGTGCCGCTAGTGTACCTACTTAAACTTCTATTATTATTATTTTTTGACTTTTGTAGATGACAGACATCATGACAGGTTAGGTTAGTTAGTAGTTACTGTAAGTTACTGTGTTCTCAATTGATATAAAAGCCACAGTTTGGCCTACGTGAAATAAATGATTTTGAATTTGAATTTATTCATATTTCATATGCATCAAAAAAGTTTCAACATTTAAGAAATTAATAATTAATCTCAATTTCTTTCATTACGTATCTAGTAGGCATTCAGTCATAAGTATCTATTGCTTGCCCTATTTGTCAACTAACTGTAGGTAGGTAACCTACATCCTACATAAAGGTAACCTACATAAAAAAAATCTAATGAACTGAATTTATTTGTTTTTTTTTCATTCTCAATTTTTGAGAGGTCTTTGAATCTCTTAGGTACATAAGATTATGCCAGGCCCATAACAACCTAGTTAAATTATAATATACAATCTTAAAACTTAAAAAAAAAAATGAACGTAGACTACTCTTGATTTTGTTTAAAAATTCTTAGTATTAACTCACAAAGAGATCTCGCGGCTGAGGACAATGGCTCCGCGAGAACACTTTGGACAATAAGTACCCACATCTGCGAGATTTAAATTATAATTATTTATCATTGAGGCTCGCATATCTTCACTCCGTGCATACTCCATTAAAAGATGTTGTGTCTTCTAGATTGTTACAGAGGGAACAATTTATTTATGTTGTTTGCAGGTTATTCTGCCTGGCGGTCTCGAAGGTTCCGATCGTCTCTCCAAGTCCGATGTGGTGGGCACTCTCCTTAAGGATCATGAGAACACTGGCAAGATTGTTGCTGCCATTTGTGCTGGTAAGGTTATATCTTATTTAAGCCTTGACAGACAACTCTCGCTAGCAAAGGCAAGGCAATATGACACGCCTAGGTGCATATACAACGTGTACTGAAAGTCCGAAAAACTACTGCAGGGTACCTTTGTACCTTTCATATAGATCTCTTCAACACAAGCATTGGACTCGAAGCCCTTATAGTTTTTGAGTAAACCACACTGAAAGTTTTCACCAATAACAATCTTAGCACAACCCTAAAAAACATAACGCGTCGGTATACCTACTACCGCGCGCCGCGCTGCGCGCGTTGTAACCTATAGGGTTGTCACAAGTAAGCGCATTAATATCAATTGAATAAGTTTGTATGGTAAAAAAATGTGCTTATTTCTATTCAATATTTTTACAGATGATTCTTTATTAGCTACACACAAGTACCCTGTAGTCATTTTTCGGACTTTCAGTACACGTTGTATATGATACAAGGAACTGCATGAAATGGTCACACATGGTCTAAAGCAACAAATTAAAATTAAGACAAAATCTATTGAGTTCGGTATTGAATGAAAGGTCGACAAAACTTGGACGTGAACCACTGAACAAAGTACCTAACATATTAACCCATACTAGCCTTTGCCCCCTAACTTTGTCTGCGTGGAATTAGGTTTTGGAGTGGAACTTTCAAAATCTGTGAAACAAATATTTCTTTATTTTTAATCGAAAGCTAAAATACCCTTGAAAAATAACACTTTCATACAAACATGAAACATTCATTCCCTATTTAACCCCTTTCGGGGTGGAATTTTTTAAAACTGTGAGACACACATCTTCATTTTTAATCGAAAGCCCAAATACCAAGTTTCATGAATATAAGTCAAAAAATGACTGACTTTCATACAAACCTCCTCCCCCTATGTAACCCTGTTGGGGGAGGAATTTCAAAATTTTTTTTCTTAATGGGCGCCTACGTGTTGAAAGGAACCTACTGTCAAAATTTCAAGTTTCTAACTCCTATGGTTAATAGGCTGGACGTTGATAGGTCAGTAAAACAAAAAATAATAAAATAAAAAGAGCCTTTATTCAGACTTGGTTTATAAAGTACTCTTGGTGTAAACTTACAATTTTTCTTATATTCTAAGCAGTATAATATTTATAACAGTATTTTAACTAAACTTATACCTATACATATAATAATATTAACATAATATAATATAAAACACCTATTTATTTAGAAAGTTTTAATTTCTGCCTCGACAACCTTGTCTGTTTGCCTATTTTAGGCAAAGGCCTCCTCCAATTGCCTCCACATCTGTCTGTCATGAGCTTTTCTTACCCATGTGTTGCCACCTGCCACAGCTTTGATTTCATCAACCCATCTTTGGAAAGGTCTGCCCCTTTTTCTTTTCATGTGCCCTGTGTACCAGTTCATTACTATTTTGCTCCATTTCTCTTGGCCTCTGACAGTGTGCCCAGCCCACTTCCATTTGAGTTTCTTGATGATGACAGTTACATTTTTGGTTTTTGTGTAATTCTTTATTGTTGTGGTTCTTATTTTGTCTGACAGCTTTTTCCCCATCATGCTTCTATTCATAGCATTTTGGCAAGTGTCGAACTTTTTTCTTTGAGCTTTAGTCAGAGACCAAGTTTGGCAACCATATGTAAGCACTGGTACAATGCAGGTGTTGAATAGTTTTCTCTTTATGGCCATGCTTATTTCTTTATTTTTAAATAAAATTAAATTAAAATTTGATAGGTCAGTAAGTCAGGACAAGTCTTTACAAGTATAGATTGTCCATGGTGCCTTTTTGTTTTTTTAGTTTATCTTGTCGTTGCTTCAACGACATGTTGCTTTGTACGGCAGTTTTACTTTGACCGCAAGAATATCAGCGTCAGTGGAAAAAGGTAAAAGGATTGCTTTTTTTAGTATTGGAGTTTCTTTCTGAAGAGACTTCCCTTGTTAGACCTAAGAACAAAACGAATGACACGTACAATGATGTCTTGCAACGCGAAACACGCTACACGTTTATGACAATTCAAAAAAGACGTATAGGTATAGTCCAGATTTCCTTACTTGAGTATTCGAGTAAACAAACACCTCTTGATATGAATATCACTTAGGGTAATTCCGGGGTAGATGGCCATATGGGAGAGATGGCCCATCGAAATATTTCAATGAATCGTTGGTTAGATGTCGCTGTTTAACGTTTAGTTCGCTGCGCGTCGTGCGTGAGGGCAACGGTACGGCAAAAAATTTGGCGAAAAAAAAGCAAAAGTAAGTAAATCCCTTTGTTTTTTGTTTCATCTACTGTGAATATTTTTTAGATGGTAATTATTTTACATGATTGTGGTGTTAGTTTCTTTAAATAATGGTGATATTTGTATTTATTGTAAAGTATACGAACAATACTTGGTTATAACCTCAAAATTATTTGTTTCGTGTTTTGATATGTTTTAGTTTTCGTTGTGGCCATCTCTCCCAGAAAAAAAGGAGAGATGGCCAATTGCAGTCGGTATATGATGGCCATAGCGTCATGGTTCAGAAATGATGTTTTATTCAAATAATTGATTTATTTTCATAATAGGTATTTGTTTTAGATGCCTAATAAATAGGTACAAGAGAAATCACTAAAGCAGCTATTAATGCTGTGAAAAATGATGGATTATCCATACGCGCGGCAGGTCTCCAATACCGAATACCTAGAAAAACAGAAAGAAGATTGAAGAAAAATAATGACAAGAAAGGACTTATGGGACCGTCTACTTTATTTGGAGAAGAAAATGAGAAGAAATTTGTTGCTCATATTAAAACAATGCAAGCAAAAGGCTTCCCTTTAACGATGGATAACGTAAGAAAAATAGCTTACGAATTTGCCGAACAGTTAAAATCAAATCATCGATTCAACAAAGAAAATCAGAAAGCAGGATATGACTGGTTGCAGATGTTCTTAAGCAGAAATACTGTTATTACTTATATTAGTGTACTAAGGAAGTCAGAAGGACTTTCTTTGGCTAGAGTAAATAGTAATGAAAAGATCAGAAGTAAACGCATATTTTCAACTGCTTGAAAGCGCAATTCAAGACAATGAGATGCTACCTGCAAATTGCATATTTAACATGGATGAATCTGGCCTACAGATAAACAGCCGTCCGGGACACGTGCTTGCTCAAAAAGGTTCTAAAGCGGTTTAAAAAGTAGAAAGTAAGACCAAAAAGTAATTATGAGGCTAGAATTAAGTTATGGCCATCTTACCTCTAATGCCATGGCCATCACGCCCGGACACCTCGGGAGAGATGGCCAATTGTGATTTTAAAAAAACTTTAATCAATAAGATGATCTCATTACAAATTGTTAGTTTCAGGTTTATAATATCATTGTCGATTGTCCAAAGTTTAATTAGAAATAAATATAATTATAAAAACATACGTAATTGATTTTTGACAGAGCCTAGAAAAAACTATGGCCAACTACCCCGGACTTACCCTATTTACACACAAATCACACATTTTTAACTATGTATAACTGTCTAGATCTATTCATCAAACACATTCGTTACGATTTACACCAAAAATTGCTTCGAGTTTACCATTATAAGATATTTATTTTCTCAAAAACGAAATAATAGCAGAACTCATTTGCACAGATTAGGAGAAAGTGACATTTCGTAACCCTAGATTGTCTATGAATCGTTGAGGTGGGGACAGGCGAATGAGTGACCTTATGAATGGATTGAATCCATGGAACTAGGAATTACGACTAGTCTTCCTACTTCAATGATTGAATCATCATTACAGTAGAGGTGAGTAACTTTAGAACATAAAATATAATGGATATTGATAAAAAATAAATCACTAGCAGAAAATGTTGTAATGGTTATCTTAAATAAAATTAGATATTATTATAAAATAAAATATAGATAATCTTAATCTTTATTATTACCAAACTAAAGAACATTTTACTAAAGAAAACAGGTAATAAAAATACACTACTGTTTTTTTTAAGAAAATTGTTTGTATCACAATGTTACCCACAAATGGGGTATACTTTAGAATAGAACAAAAATCTGATTAGTAATAATTAATAAATCTTCGTTAATTTTTTCTTGTAAATTCCTCTTTTTAATATAATTATGAAAAAGATATTGTTTAGTTACTTTTTACGTCAAATTTATAGTAATGGTACACGTCTATGACCATCGCAGTTGGGATGAAAATCATTCAGTTGTATAATGCTTTCACATTCGTTCAATCGCTCATGCGATAACTTCCCAACCCTATAAATTGTCTTTGGTTAACATTCGGCCATTATTGTTTACTCGAGTACTCAAGTAAGGAAATCTAGACTATAATAGACTGTAGGTACGCAGTAGAGTTCAAAGATTTTAAATGGTGCATATTTTTTTCACAGCCCCCACAGCATTCGTTGCTCACGGCGTAGCCAAAGGCAAGCGTGTGACCTCCTACCCCTCTACTAAGGAGAAAATTACTTCAGATTACACCTACGTCGAAGGGGAAAGAGTGGTCGTGGATGGCAACATAGTTACGAGCCGGGTGAGTGTTGCCAGATGAATGCCAATTTTACCCTGATTGCAAAGGGGTTGTTTCATCTTGGGCCAGGTACTTGTACGCTATACCAAAAAATAGTATTAAATCATAGAAATTAAAATACAATATGCCTTTTTTTGTAGTATTAAAGTGAATAAGAGGTACAAATATAAAATTGATAATTGGGTACATCTGTAGAATGGCAAGTCCCGGAGTGCATTCATCTGCTATTGTTGTCTATGTTTGTAATGACGTTACGTCATCTTAATGTCATCTCAATTCTCAAACGTCAATTGCTGGTATGTCAAATGTCAATTGCTGTCAATTGTGGTTAGTTTTAGGTCAAATGTCATCATGATAAGTGTAAGTACGTGTCATTGTCAAAAAGAACGCCATGTTGTTGTGCTTTTATTTTGCAAAATAATTTCGCATTGTACTTCGTAAAAATGACCATTTAATGAGAAATAAAGAAAAAATAATCACTATTACATGACCCCAAACATTTTGAAAAACTGTACAAAGACCTGGCCCAGGCTCCATATATATTTGAAACAACCCCTTAGAGACGACTCCACAAATTTCAGAAAAATACAAGCGAAAAAGGAGCGTATTACAACGTGCGTATTTACTCTGCAGATGTCTAGTGAAACCTTATACCATAAAACATCAGTGGATGTTATTTAAAAAAAACCAGCAGATTGCAACCATACTTCACTACAAGTTATAATTTATAAACAAAGTCCCTTTGCAGCGTTTTTCCCGTCTGTCCAATACTAACCTCAGAAATGACTATTTAGATTTTTATTTGGTTTTCACCAATGCGTAGCTTGAAAATTATTTATTTCACGTAGGTCAACCTGTGGCTCTTATGACACGTCATGACTCTACCACCGGTTCGGGAAGCGGATTCTGCTGAGAAGAGCCGGCAAGAAACTCAGCAGTTGCTCTTTTCAAAATAATCATTTTACAATATTATTATGCAGCTATTACATTATAATAAGTTTTTAATACTATCTTGTGGGCAGCTGGATGCCAAGCCGAAATAATTATACTTCTGATGACACGCTATCTTGCACCTGAGACCGTTTTTATAGCTTTCGTGGACCTATACTAGAGCTTAAAGAGTTAATATTCACCAATTTGCCACCCATTATCGCTCAAAGATATAGTCAGCGACATCTTAGCTCTACTAGGTATATCACTTAAGGAGTTAGTATTCACCTATTTACAGCCTTCTTAGCATCCAAAGAGCTAAGCCCATGCAACTTTGTTAGAAATAGAATAGAATATACGAGTAATATTCATCAATGGAACCACAGAGTAGGTATATTAAAGTAACAGAGCGGAAGCTACATACAAACGGCTCGCGGCGGGCTCACCCATACATAGCGCAACGCTGTGTGCGTGAGCTCTCACCGACACATTCACCGACACGCCGCGGCGCGCCGCTCAGGGTAACTCAGGGTCAGGACGTAAGGGCTGACGGTCGTGCGTTTAGTGTAAATAAATAGACGAAGAGTGAGTGTTTGTTTGTTGTGAGTTTAGATTTATTTGTGTATATGTATGTAATAGTGTAAAAATGCCAAACTCTTGCACACAAGATAAGATATCTAGTAATAATTTCCTTTCATGTACACGTTTCAGTTTCTCAATTAAAATTGTTACAGTAGTTGCGATATATTTTATATATTATTTTAAGTATGTTATCGTCAGGATTAGTATATTGTTAGTTATTAACTGTTACCTATGTAAAGCAAATTTAAAATTGTTTTTTATTGAATGAGTAAAATGTAATTAATAATGAATATAGATTTTTTTATAATAATCCAAACTCCGTTTTCTCACATGTGCAGTATGCGTTAGTGTATTAATATTGATATTTTATCATATTATATCGATACATACTTATAATTTTCGGGAACATTAACAAAGGGCCCGCCAATTCAAATTTAATTATCTGTGCACAGCGTCATCTATCGACACAAACACAATTATTTATAAATTGTAACGAATAAAGTTTTGCAAAAATAACGACGTGAAGTTATTAACAGTTTTATTGATATTTGATAATTGAATAACATAATTATTAATACTTGTCATACAAACCTAGTGTAAATTAAAAAAAATATATTTTTACAAGACAAGCTTTTCGTAGCTGGCTACATTACCCATGGACCATCATTTAGGACCAAAGAAAGACGAATCAAACGAGCCCTAACTCGATGAGGTTACGTCGTTTAATTACTGAGTTCCTATAGCCACTTTAAGGCTCAATCGTCAGAACCTGGATATCATGGTCTAGGACCAGAGTACTTTTCAAGATTAATCAAACGAGCCCAAACTTGTTAATAATAAAGTTATATTACTAAAGTACATAAAGTTTTATTACTTAAGTTGCCAAAACCACCTTCCAGCTTCATTATCAGACCCTGAAGGTCATCTCAGGCCAGAATACTTGTCAAGACGAATCAAACGAGCCCAAATTTGATGAGGTTAGCGAGTTTTTTATAGAGTTCCTAAAGCCATCTTCCAGCTCAATCATCAGAACAGCTCCATATCCTAATAATATTGCAGAGTCATCCGATTTACACATACACGCAAAATTTCAGCTCAACCGGAAAAGTGGTTCTATCTCATCTTGTAAGATTTGATACATGTATGTTTACATGTATGTATGTACGTTTAATACATATACCCATGTATACATACATACATACAAACATTGCAAGTTAAATAAAAGCTTGTAATAATAATAATAGTCGATAGTAAATGACGATACCATCTATTAACATTAATTGTGAAGTTATGGCAAAAATACTGATGTTCATTAAAAAAATCGTTTCTTTATATTTTTGTTAATTTAAGTATTTGTTGTTCAAGTTCAGGATTTAACTGAAATTATACATAATTATACAAACTTTAAAATATTTTTATTTTTTCCTTAAATTGTTGACATGCATCAGGTGACAACCCTAGTAGAATAGGTATACTTCTTCGCCCTTGTTAGGAAGCTTCCTCTCTGTTCGGTTACTCGTGTGATGGAACGATCGCAATCAACTCTGATTGGCTGGTACTCTCCTGCTATTGGTTATACTGCATTGATGCAGCAAGAACGCCATAAATTCAGTATTTTCAGTAAATTGTAATCTAACTTTACTATCTAAATTGTTTATTAGGCGATGATGATTAGATTTAAGGTTTTCAAAATGTGTAAGGTGTGATGCGGGTTGTTACGTTCCCTCAAATATGGTCGGGCGAAGCAATGGCTGGATCATGCGTCATGCTCGTGAACGGGTTCACCGGCGGGAATGGGGCTGCTTTCTGTTTGCCCATCTTAATGTGTTGAATTATAATTATACTAGCGGCACGCTATGATGGCCGGTTTGACGTTTGTCCGCTCATGAAGTTCCGTTAATTGATAACGACTTTGAAGGAAATAATTGTATTACGTTATTGACGATAGTGATGTGCAGAGATTCATAAATTTTATCGAATGTAGTTTTAGGTTTAGGACTCAAAATTTATTAATTTATAAATTTTAAACCGGCCATCATAGCGTGCCGCTAGTATAGGTATGCTTTTGTGGAACTTCCCCTCGTTGTGGAAACACTGCATACATAGCATAGTTTCTATTGAATTGTAAACTTGTTTTGAAAAGAGCAACCGCCGAGTTTCTTGCTGGTTCTTCTCGGCAGGAAGGGCATTCCGAACCAGTGGTAGACTCATCGACGATTCAAAAGCACTTGTAAAAAAGTTTATTTGAATAAAAAAAAAAAATTGGTTGCCTGTAAAGTCGGTATACGGGCGAAAGTTTTACGTGACAACCGAAATAGAAGCGCAAGACATGAAACGGTGTGTATGCCTATCTCTCTCACTCTCTCTCTCGCTCTGTCTCTCTCGCTCTTAGGCGGGCTAACTGTGCTCGAGTGGAAGGGACGCGTGCCTTTCACTTTTTATGTCTGTCTCTCTCGCTCTTAGGCGGGCTAACCATGCCCGAGTGGCTCTCACTCGCTCTCATTGTGAGCGCATAACGTGAGCGGAGCGTAACGCAGTTTCTTGAAGTGTCACCCGGCAAACCAATTTATAAGACGTTGTCACGTCAAAAACATTTCTATTCTATTCTCTAAAAATCCTGTGGGTACACTAAAGCCTGGAATAACAGTGCAAAGCTATCTCTAAAGTATCTGTGCTAAGTTCAAGATCAGCGCAAAAAATAACAGACAGACACACACATTTATGATATTAGTAATGATCATAGTTTGAAGCAGTGATAGCCTAGTGGTTAGGACTGTGGTCTCCTATTCGGGGGGTCGCAGGTTCGATCCCGGGTACGCACCTCTGACTTTTCGGAATCAAGTGCGTTTAAGCAATTAAATATCACTTGCTTCAACGGTGAAGGAAAACATCGTGAGGAAACCTGCACACCTGAGAGTTCTTCATAATGTTCTTGAAGGTGTGTGAAGTCCGCCAATTCGCATTGGGCCAGCGTGGTGGACTATGGCCTATAACCCTTCTCTGAGAGGAGACCTGCGCTCAGTAGTGAGCCATTGATGGGTTGCTAATGATGATGATGATGAATGATCCTTTACCTTCCAGGGCCCTGGAACAGCTTACTGGTTTGGCCTGAAGCTGATTGAGCTGCTAACTGGCAAGGAAAAGGCGGACCAGGTCGAGAAAGGAATGATCATCTCTGGCTACTAACCCATTAGTAGCCACATCGAAAAATATTTTACAGTAATCCCATAATAATAGTTTAAGTAAAAAGTGATTGGCTTGTAAATTATAAAAATTAAATGTGAAATTAAATTTCATTTAAATTATAAAAATTAAATGTGAAATTAAATTTCATTTAAGTTGTGAGTATATAACAATTGTTTTTTTAAGTCCCATACAAAAACTGAAGCCTTCCTGTGATTTATTTACAATGCAAACTGTCTCTTAGCAAAAGTTCATGAGTAACATTAGTTTATAAGTTTTAACTTGACTAATGGCAAATTGGATGTAACATGTCAAACGGACAATAATAACAAATCTGTTCACACCTCATTCATCAAAATCGGCTTAGTAGTTTAGGCACTACAGTGAATATCGCACATCGAGATGAAAAATCGGCCAAGTGCGAGTCGGGCCTCGCTCTTTTAGGGTTCCGTTAAAAAAAATTAAATTAAAATATTTCCATGTACCCATGGAAATATTTTAATTTAATTTAATTTTTATTATTTGTTGTTATAGCGGCAATAGAAATACAAAATATGTGAAAATTTCAACTGTCTATCTATTACGGTTTACGAGATACGTCAGGCCGCTGACAGACGGACGGACGGACAGCGGAGGCTTAGTAATAGGGTCCCGTTGGCACCCTTTGGGTACGGAACCCTAAAAATGAGACTATTCAAAAAAGTTCTCTGCTTCCTAGACGAAAAAAATTCTCTCTGAATCTTTTGTAATTAAAATTATGAAACTCAATTTTATTTTAGGTCACATTTAACAACATTATTTTGGACATCTATCTATAATAAAATATAATAAAACTGTAACTGCACGAATTTTGTACATTAAATATATTTTGAAAATTTTAATTGGAGGACACTTTATTATCGATTTTACAATGTAATGTAATCACATTGTAAAATTAACCATATACTAACAACTTCGGAACTGTAAAATATTCAACTGAATACTGATGTGGGAATAAATGGCTTTTTTTTAGTACCTATCGATACTGAGCCCAAAACAATTTTTTTTAATTTTTTGTCTGTCTATCTTGGCCGCGCATCACACCGAAACTACTGGACGGATTTAAATAAATTTTTGCATGATTTAAGTTCATACTACAAGGTAAAACATAGGATACTTTTTATTCCGAAATTCAGCACGGTTCTGGCATCCCGGAAAATCAGTTCCTGAGGTATTTTAAAAACTAAATCCACGCGGACTAAGTCGCGGGCATCAGCTAGTATTAAATAAATTTAGCTTCATAACTATAGCGATATGTAAATACAAACAATTCTGAGACACATTCACATTTATCGAAGTCGAAGGTTGATGTGGAGAATTAGGCTGGAACCACATCTGTGCGCATCGATTCGCATTTTGTCCATACAAAACTGTCATTTATCATAGAGTCGTGTCGCATCGAAAAGCCGAATTGATGCGTACACGACTATGAAAAACTACAGTTTTGTATGTTGCGCACAGATGTGGTTTCAGCCTATAAATGAAAATCTGATGTAGGTTAAATTTAAATTTTATTACAGTCACAATAAAAAAAAATAGCACATTATAAATAATATTAATGACTGAGAATATTTTAAATAAATAAAAATAAATGCATTTTTATTTGAGAGCACACCATCATAATTTTTTTACTGGCTTCACAGCTCTGGGTTCCATATTTTCATTTGAGGCCCTAAAAACTTGCTTTCTTACTGTTCGCGCTTTTTTCTTAGACCAGCCGGTAACATTCGGAATCAAAATCTTAAGATTTCCACATTACATATAAGGCAAGTAGTATCAGATTTTAATAAAAATATTTCATGTAAGCCAACCTGTGACTCTATACGAGTTTAAAATCGGATACCTCCCTCACACATACATCTTACAAATTCAGATATCTTATCCGGAAGATTTGAAATAAAAAGCCGGCCAAGTGCGAGTCGGACTCGCGCACCGAGGGTTCCATACTCCAAAAGTAAAAGTAAAACGATAATATTATATTAATTTGCATAATTATCGTTAACTTTGTTTGTATAGGTTTATTGTTAATATAAAAAAAACTATGCTAGTTAGAGCGTTGGTTTTATTTTTCCTGTAAAATATACATAAACCTCTATTGAACATAATTATTTCAGATTTTTCGATTGGTTAACTTCAGAGATAGGGGGGGGGGGGGGGGGGAACGGTATTTTTTTCTACATTTTGGCCGATTACTCAAAAGCTATTATATATAGAAATAAATAAAAAATTGCTTTAGAATGCACAAGTAAAGGCCTTTCATATGATACCCCATTCGGTATAGGTATCTTACTTTGAAATTTCAAACCCCCGATTTTCCCCCTTTTTTAATCAAACTAAAATAATTTTCGCGTTGCTTTTATTTTTCCTGTAAAATATACATATACCTCTATTGACCATAATTATTTCAGATTTTTCGATTGGTAAACTTCGGAGATAAGGGGGGGGGGAACGGTATTTTTTTCGACATTTTGGCCGATTATTCAAAAACTATTTTAAATAGAAATAAATAAAAAACAGTTTTAGAATGTACAAGTAAAGGCCTTTCATATGATACCCCACTCAGTTATTTTACTTTTAAATTTCAAACCCCCGATTTTCCCCCTTTTTTTAATAAAACTAAAAATAATTTTCGACTTTCCTTTATTTCAATGCTTTTGGGCCACTATTATACACAACTATGCCAAATTTCATGTCGATAGCTTTAATAGTTACTGAAATAATTGACTGTGACAGACGGACGGAGAAAGTCTCACCATAAGGGTTCCATTTTTACCATTTTGGTATGGAACCCTAAAAATCAGCTTTGGAGATATTCAGAATTTGAAATTCGGCTCTGAAGTATTCAGAATGTAATTCCGGATGTTTATGACTGGCCTAATTCCCGCGTAAGTTACTATAAACATGTTCTAATCTAGATTATGTTTGTCTATGATAAATTCGTTCCAAATTAAAACTAAAAAGGTGTAATATTACATGTTGTGTAGTATTCACTTTTTACACAATTTCCTGCCCTTTTACATATGGATAAAATGATCAAAGGGATGCAAACAACTCATTTACATAGATTAAAATCACAATACTTTTTGCATACAAACTACTTGTCAGTCTATGCTTGACCTTAATAAATAATTATTAAACAATGATTAAATCCATTAAGGATGTTCTATATTGTTCTTGTGAGTGAATCATAGAATACATTTTTCGAGCATTTTGTATTCTAGCTAATACCTAACTATGAGCGAAATAATTTTATTTATTTACTAGCTGACGCCTGCGACTTCGTCCGCGTGGAAAAAGTTTTAAAATAATCGATAGCCTAGTGGTTACGACTGTGATCTCCTATTCAGGGGGTCACAGGTTCGATCCCGGGTACGCACCTCTGACTTTTCGAAGTTAAGTGCGTTTAAGAAATTAAATATCACATTCTTTAACGGTGAAGGAAAACATCGTGAGGGAACCTGCACACCTGAGAGTTCTCCATAATGTTCTCGAAGGTGTGTGAAGTCCGCCAACTCGCATTCGGCCAGCGTGGTGGACTATGGCCTACAACCCTTCTCTGACAGGAGACCTCGCTCAGTAGTGAGCCGATGATGGGTTGTTAATGATGATGATGATGATGTGATAGTGTGATTAGTGTGATGTGATATGATGTGATAGATGTAATAAGATCTATACGTATATATCGTATGCGAGTGACCTGGAAATCCGAGAGAAGTTCTGTCCTCTATCTCCGATAATATTTGGTAAATCTTCACCAAAATTGGACAAAATATTTTTTATAAGACACACTTTCTAATAAAGAAAGAATTATTAAAATCGGTTCATATTTGACTGAGTTATGGAGTAAAATCATTAAAAATTTTCATCCCCTATCCTGGAGTAACCTTATGTTTTATCGGGATAAAAACTATCCTATATGTTGACCCGGAGTATCAGCTACCGCTATACCAAATTTTATTTAAATCCGTTCAGTAGTTTTCGCGTGATGCGCGAACAGACAGACAGACAGACAGACAGACGGACAGACAGACAGACAGACAGACAAAAATTAAATAAAATTCTATTTTGGGCTCAGTATCGATAATAAAGCATCCCCCGGTCAAAATTTTCAAAATATAATAAATGTACAGAAATCTTCCAGTTACAGTTTTATTATAAGTATAGATAGATTTTGCTGAGTTTTTTATTTTCAAAATCTTGCCTACACTGAACGTAAGTCACGTTAGGGCCACGAAATCAACACTTAAATTCGCTTTGAGCCCTGATTTGTGAGTTGAACTTTGTGGCTCTCATGTAAGAGATGAACTATTTTTTATAATCAATAAATTATTTCAAAGTTTGATTGATCAAGAAGGTTACGTAATCGTTTACAATTCGAGTATTCAAACCTAAGCTTAACAATTAGGACAAGTAATATGAGACCTTAACAATTAGGACAAGTAATATGAGACCTTAAGAACTATGAGATTCTGTTCAAAATTTTACCAATTATCTAAGAAATCGTATCCTGTCTTTGGTAGGTTTGTGGTTTCCGTTAAAGTTTCTGTGGATTGGAAATCTGTTCCCGACGAGGCTTGGCTTGACGACAGCAGGCCCCGGTTCTCTTCAGAGAGATCTGAAAAAATATACCACAATATAATTATATCTTCTTCTTCTTCATCAACCGATAGACGTCCACTGCTAGACAAAGGTCTCTTGCATGGACTTCCACAGGCCTCGGTCTTGCGCCGCCTGGATCCAGCGGTCCCTGCAACTCATCTGGATTGCAATTGCAAGATCTGGATCTGAACTCATCGCAACACATCTGGATATGAAGTTAAATTACTATGTTAAAGCACAAATCTATAGGCGTGATAGTTTATCAGTAAAGTGTACCACAAAATGCTCCGGTTGTGGGATAGTGATAGTAATAATTTGATGTTAGTGTGTTTGTTTGTAGGTTTGTCCTTCAATCACGCTGCAACGGATCTACGGATTGACGTGATTTTTTGCATGGGTATAGTGTAGACGAGAGTGACATAGGCTACTTTTTATATTGAAAAAAAAAAAGGAGTTCCCGCGGGATTTCAAAATACACGTGGACGAAGTCGCGAGCATCAGCTAGTATGAGTATAAATATATCATAATCTATCTGTCATCTAAACCTTAAACTATTCATTTGTGTTAAATGCATTAGTCAAGCTTAATCAATGTTTATCTAACAATGGAATGCACTGTGTACCATGAAATGTATGTTGTTAAACAATGATAGGACCTATGACTAATGCTGATTGAATAATAATTGCTCATCTGTTTAACAATTAGAATATGATGCAGCTAGAATACTAGCAATTAATTATATCTAATAACATGCATGATTAAATTATACATAATATGGTTTAACTTATTATACATATACAATAGCATGCATTCCTTAAGTATACTGGATATTAACTGGATATGGTGGTATGTGGTGGTGTGGTGTCATTTGGTGTGGGTTGTTACGTTCCCTCAAATATGGTTGAGCGAAGCAGCGGCAGGGTCATGTGTCATGCTCGTGAACAGGTTCCACAGGCGGGAATGGGGCTACTTTCTGTGTGTCCGTGTTAACATGACGTATTGAATTGTAAATTTGCATTTGTTTGAAACTTCCTTCAGTGGAAACACTGCATATATAGCATAGTACCTTTTGTAAACTTGATTTGAAAAGAGCAACTGCCGAATTTCTTGCTGGTTCTTCTTGGCAGGGAAGGGCACTCCGAACCAGTGGTAGACTGACTCATCGACTATTCAAAAGCACCTCTGGCTTTTCTAAGTTATGTGCATTTAAGAAATTAATTATCACAAGCTTCAACGGTGAAGGAAAACATCGCGAGGAAACCAGCAACCCTGAGAGTTCTTCATAAAATTCTCAAAGGTGTGTGATGTTCGCCAGTTTTCATTGGGCCAGCGTGGTGGACTATGGCATATAACCCTTCTCTGAGAGGAGGCCTGTGCTGAGTAGTGACCTGTAGTAGACCTGCGGTCAGTAGTGAGCCGTTGATGGGTTGTCAAATGTCAATGATGCTGAATGAATGATGATAGGTTTATAACACAAGGGTGGAGTTGAGTCATACTCAAACTTACCGCTGTGAGATTTTGCTACGCTGCTCCTATAATCCTTTTCAAACTTGCTTTCATTCTGTGGACTCTTGAAGTTAGTTCTGAAGAAGTTCTCTGAAGAGGCCACAATCTGAGTCTGTGGCAGGGCTGGCACCAAACATTCTCTTTCTTCATCCTTACACTTAAAGTTACCCATAAATTTACTTATGAAACCAGTTGGAGACATCGCATCCCTATCATGAGTATCTTTTTCCTTATATGTACTCTTTAATTCATGAGATTTCAACGCGTTTTTCAGTTCATTCACCACTTTAGAATGAGATAATGCCAGCTCCGTCATTATGGGCGGAGGTGACGTACATTTAACATCCTTTGACACTCTGTGCTCACTTAGTACACATAAATTAAGTTGGCTTTTGGTCTGGTACAAAAAGGGAGCCGAGTGTTCATCTCGGAATGATGTGTTTTCATCCTGTATGATTCTCAAACCGTGTTCACGACCAAAGAATGACATCAAATTGTCTTTGCGAACAGGTGGATCATTTATATCAAAGTCCAATGAATCCAGGAGGGCATATTTTAAAACGATTTCTGGTTTGATTATAGATTCGTTAATTATTTCAGACTGTAACAAATAAAAAATTTAATTAGCAAAGTACGGCAAAAATAAATTGAGGTCTAATTAGTTTTGTTAATTCATGTTTTATTTCGCTTCATTCCGCTCTTCATAAAAAACAATTTTCTAAGCAAATTATGGCATCCAAACTTCTGTACATAGTACATAAAATATAAAATCGTGAGTTTACCTTTTCCTTAGCGGTGAGTGTATCCCAAATGTTTTCATATGAGTTTTTTGCCTCCGTAATGTCTTCGTGAATTTTAGACGCTATTGGATTCATTGAACGAAAATATTCTTCCGCTATTGCGCTCAACGCCATGTTAACGTGATATGGTACTATATTCTGCGATTTATAAAAAATATTCAAAGGTAATTACCAAACTAATAAAGCAGAGCATATTATAGCATAGCATACAGCATAGACAATACACATAAACCAGAGTACATACAGAACAGAGTGGCATACAGAACAGAGTACATCACAGATTAGGTACTAGTTACTACGTAAGATAGGAGTACATATTTTTAGGCATATTGGAATAATCACAGGAACCAGGAACAACCAACAAGAGACAAGAGGATTAATAATTTCTAAGTTTGAAAACACGATTAACCAAAGAGAATGTAATCACTATGTTTCACTACGTTTTAAGAGTCGGGAATCCCGAAAGAAATGAACGTCCGATAGCCGATAGCAAACAGCACCAACTTATATAAACTCATTTTTCTGTCATCTCTCAAGGACTGTAGGCGATAGTGATGTGAACCGGTTTTAAAAAAACCTAAAAAATACCGGTTTTCGTAAAAACCGATAAACCGTTTTCGTTTACTGAAACCGAATATTTTTCTCTCTCTACTTTGATCTCGCGGGGATGCTCGCACTGTTCGAAGACGGATTTTGGACGAGAAGACATCTCGGAGCTTCCCGAACGCTGCCCAGCCGAGTTGGATTCGAAGGTTGATCTCTTTCTAGAAATTGAACCTACCACCTAGCTTGCAGAGTTGTACAAAATAGTTTAAGAAATGTACTAAAATACAAAATGCAAATACTTTTTTGATCGACCTATTTCAAATGCAAATAGTGTTTTGTATTTCGGCTTGGCTCGGCTCGGCTCGCCTCGGCTCGGCTTGGCTCGGGTAGGCTCGGCTCGGCACGGCTCAGCTCGGCTTGGCTCGGCACGACTCGGCTCGGCTCCGCTCAGCTCGGTTCGGCTCGGCTCGGCTCGGCTCGGCTCGCCTGGCTCGGTTCGGCTAGGCTCGGCACGACTCGTCTCGTCTCGTCTTAACTTGTCTTGTTGTTGTATTGTGTTGCATTGATTACAAGCATGCTTTGGTATAAATACGGGCAGCATGTCTTGCGTTTCATTCTCGCTCGAGACGTCGGACCGTTCGGAGCTAGGCTCGGCATGGCTCGGCTCGGATCGGATCGGCTCGTCTCGTCTTAACTTGTCTTGTTGTTATATTATGTTGCATTGATTGCAAGCATGCTTTGGTATAAATACGGGTGGCTGATGCCTTGCGTGTCATTCTCGCTCGAGACGTTGGACCGTTCGGAGGTCGGCTCAGCTGCCGCTGCTCTGCCGTGCACTTTGGCGACTGTCGCAGCGCAGGCCACGCCTCACCTGCTGGTGCGCTGCCATGCATGTCGCATCGTCAGCCACGGCACGTCTGCGTCTCATCTGCCGGTGCACTGCTGAGCACGGCGTGTCTGCGCCTCACCTGCTGATGCGCTACTGAACACGCAGGGGCGTGTCGCAGCTCCAGCCACAGCACGTCCGCGCCTCATCTGTCTGTGTGCTGCCGGGCACGCAGGGGTGTGTCACAGCGCTGGCCACGGCGTCTGCGCCTCACCTACTGGTGCGCTACTGAACACGCAGGGGCGTGTCGCAGCTCCAGCCACAGCACGTCCGCGCCTCATCTGTCTGTGTGCTGCCGGGCACGCAGGGGTGTGTCGCAGCGCTGGCCACGGCGTCTGCGCCTCAACTGCTGGTGCGCTGCCGAGTACGCAGCGGCATGTCGCAGCGCCGGCCAAGGCACGTCTGCGCCTCACCTGCCATAGCGCTGTCGAGCTCGCAGGGGACTGTCGCAGTGCCAGCCTCGGCGCCACTGTGCGCCACCTGTCGGTGTGCGTGCGAGCGAGTCACTTCCTGACGCAACGCAAGCCATGGCACGCACGCCACTTGTCTACGCTGGCGAGCGCGTCACGTCCTGACACAGCGCCAGCCACGGCGCCACAGTGCGTCACCTGTCTGCACCTCACCTGCTGGTGCGCTGCCAAGCACGTCGTTGCAACTGCGCCTCACATGCTGGTGCGCTGCAGTGCGCAATGAAGCGTGTCGCAGCGCTGGCGACGGCACGTCTGCGCCGCACCTGCTGGTGCGTTGCCGAGCGCGTTGGAGCGCGTCGCAGCGCTGGCAACGGCGCGTCTGCGCCTCACCTGCTGATGCGCTGCCGAGCGCGTCGTTGCACAGCGCCGGCCACGATGCATCTGCGCCTCACATGCTGGTGCGCTGTCGAACACGCAGGGGCGCGTAGTAGCGCCGGCCACGGTGCGTCTGCGCCTCACCTGCTGGTGCTCTACTGGGCACGGCTCGGCTCGGCTTTGTCTTGTCATGTTGTTTATTGTAGTGCATTATCTTGTAGTTGTATTGTTGCATTGATTACAAGCAAGCTTTGGTATAAATACGGATGCCTTGCGTCTGCGTGTCATTCTTGCTCTAGATGGTGGACCGTTCGCAGCTCGGCTCAGCACGGCTCACCTGCCGGTGCGCTGCCGATCAGGTCTGAGCGTGTCGCAGCGCTGGCCACGGCACGTCTGCGCCTCACCAGCCGATGCGCTGCCGAGCGCTTTGGACCACTTCGCAGCGCCGGCCACCGCACGTCTGCGCCTCACCTGCTCGTGCGCTGCTGATCGCGTTGGAACACGGCGCAGCGCCGGCCACGGCGCACGTCTGCGCCTCACCTGCCAGTGAGCTGTCGTGCGCGTTGGAGCGCGTCGCAGCGCTGGCCATGGCACGTCCGCGCCTCACCTGTTGATGCGCTGCCGAGCGCATCGTTGCACAGCGCCGGCCACGATGCATCTGCGCCACACATGCTGGTGCGCTGCAGTGCGCAATGGAGCGTGTCGCAGTGCTGGCCACGGCACGTCTGCGCCTCACCAGCTGATGCGCTGCCGAGCACGCAGGGGCATGTCGCAGCGTCGGCCACAGTGCGTCTGCGTCTCACCAGCCGATGCGCTGCTGAGCACGCAGGGGCATGTCGCAGCGTCGGCCAGGGCGCGTCTGCGCCTCACCTGCTGGTGCGTTGCTGAGCACGTCGTTGCACAGCGCCGACCACGATGCATCTGCGCCTCACATGCTGGTGCACTGCAGTGCGCAATTGAGCGTATCGCAGCGCTGGCTACGGCGCGTCTGCGCCTCACCTGTTGGTGTGCTGCCGAGCGCGTTGGAGCACTTCGCAGCGCCGGCCACCGCACGTCTGCGCCTCACCTGCTCGTGCGCTGCTGATCGCGTTGGAACACGGCGCAGCGCCGGCCACGGCGCACGTCTGCGCCTCACCTGCCAGTGAGCTGTCGTGCGCGTTGGAGCGCGTCGCAGCGCTGGCCATGGCACGTCCGCGCCTCACCTGTTGATGCGCTGCCGAGCGCATCGTTGCACAGCGCCGGCCACGATGCATCTGCGCCACACATGCTGGTGCGCTGCAGTGCGCAATGGAGCGTGTCGCAGTGCTGGCCACGGCACGTCTGCGCCTCACCAGCTGATGCGCTGCCGAGCACGCAGGGGCATGTCGCAGCGTCGGCCACAGTGCGTCTGCGTCTCACCAGCCGATGCGCTGCTGAGCACGCAGGGGCATGTCGCAGCGTCGGCCAGGGCGCGTCTGCGCCTCACCTGCTGGTGCGTTGCTGAGCACGTCGTTGCACAGCGCCGACCACGATGCATCTGCGCCTCACATGCTGGTGCACTGCAGTGCGCAATTGAGCGTATCGCAGCGCTGGCTACGGCGCGTCTGCGCCTCACCTGTTGGTGTGCTGCCGAGCGCGTTGGAGCACTTCGCAGCGCCGGCCACCGCACGTCTGCGCCTCACCTGCTCGTGCGCTGCTGATCGCGTTGGAACACGGCGCATCGTTGGCCACGGCGCGTCTGCACCTCAGCTGTCAAGCTCGCAGGGGCTTGTCGCAGTGCCAGCCACTGCGCGCCACTTGTCGGTGCGCTGGCGAGCACGTCACCGCCTGACGCAGCGCCAGCCGTGGTATCACTGCGCACTACCTGGCTGCGCTGGCGAGCACGTCGGGACGTGTCGCAGCATTGGCCATGGCGCGTCTGCGTCGGGTCTGGCCTGACCTGGTCTCGTCTGGCTCCTCTGATCTCGTCTGGCTCCTCTGATCTCGTCTGGCTCCTCTGATCTCGTCTGGCTCCTCTGATCTCGTCTGGCTCCTCTGATCTCGTCTGGTCTCGTCTCTCTGGTCTAGTTTCGTCTCGTCTCTCTGGTTAAGTTTCCTCTTGTCTGTTCTGGCCTCGCTAGGTCTGGTCTCGTCTGGTCTGGTCTGGTCTCTCTGGTCTAGTTTCGTTTCGTCTCGTCTGATCTGACCTCGCCAAGTCTGGTCTCGTCTGGTCTGATCTCATTGTCTGTTCTCGTCTGGTCCCATCTGGTCTTGTGTGGTCTCATCTAGTCTAGTCTGGTCTGGTCTCGTCTGGCCTGGTCTTGTCTCGTCTGGTCTGGTCTATCGTTTTTTTCTCGTCTGGTCTCTCGTCTGTACTCGTCTGGTCTTATCTGGTCATCCCGCCTGGTCTAGTCTGGTCTCATCTGCTCTGGGCTTTTCTGGTCTTGTGTAGTTTCATCTAGTCTGGTCTCGTCTGGTCTGGTCTTGTCTCGTCTGGTCTTGTCTGGTCTCGTATGGTCCCATCTATTCTCGTCTGGTCTCGTATGGTCTCATCTATTCTCGTCTGGTCTGGTCTTGTCTCGTCTGGTCTTGTTAAGCCACGTCTGGTCTCGTCCGTTCTCGTCTGATCTCATCTGGTCTCTCTGGTCTCGTTAATGATTTGTTATAAGATATGTGATAAGCGATAAGATATGTTATAGTGATAAGCAATAAAATAAGTAATTATTGTTTAGCAATAAGATAATTTATTAGTGATAAGCCTTAATGCCTTACCGGTGCTTTATCAAACACGCAGGGGCGTGTCGCAGCTCCAGCCACAGCACGTCCGCGCCTCATCTGTCTGCTGCCGGGCACGCAGGGGTGTGTCACAGCGCTGGCCACGGCGTCTGCGCCTCAACTGCTGGTGCGCTGCCGAGTACGCAGCGGCATGTCGCAGCGCCGGCCAAGGCACGTCTGCGCCTCACCTGCCATTGCGCTGTCGAGCTCGCAGGGGACTGTCGCAGTGCCAGCCTCGGCGCCACTGTGCGCCACCTGTCTGCACCTCACCTGCTGGTGCGTTGCCAAGCACGTCGTTGCATCTGCGCCTCACATGCTGGTGCGCTGCAGTGCACAATGAAGAGTGTCGCAGCGCTGGCGACGGCACGTCTGCGCCCCACCTGCTGGTGCGTTGCCACGTTGGCCACGATGCATCTGCGCCTCTCATGCCGGTGCGCTGCAGTGCGCAATGGAGTGTGTCGCAGCGCTGGCCACGGCACTTCTGCGCCTAACCACCCGATGCGCTGCCGAGCACGCAGGGGCGTGTCGTAGCGTCGGCCACGGCGCTTCTGCGCCTCAACTGCTGGTGCGCTACTGAACACGCAAAGGCGTGTCGCAGAGACGGCCACGACGCGTCTGCGCCTCACCTGCTGGTGCGCCAAACCTGCTGATGTGCTGCCGAGCGCGTCGCAGCGCTGGCCACGATGCATCTGCGCCACACATGCTGGTGTGCTGCAGTGCGCAATGGAGCGTGTCGCAGTGCTGGCCACGGCACGTCTGCGTCTCACCAGCTGATGCGCTGCCGAGCACGCAGAGGCATGTCGCAGCGTCGGCCAGGGCGCGTCTGCGCCTCACCTGCTGGTGCGCTGCTGAGCACGTCGTTGCACAGCGCCGACCACGATGCATCTGCGCCTCACATGCTGGTGCACTGCAGTGCGCAATTGAGCGTATCGCAGCGCTGGCTACGGCGCGTCTGCGCCTCACCTGTTGGTGTGCTGCCGAGCGCGTTGGAGCACTTCGCAGCGCCGGCCACCGCACGTCTGCGCCTCACCTGCTCGTGCGCTGCTGAGCGCGTCGAAGCGCAGCGCCGCCCACTGTGCGTCTACGCCTCACCTACCGGTGCGTTACTGAGCTCGCAGAGGACCGTCGCAACGCTGGCCACGGCGCGTCTGCGCCTCACCTGCTGATGCGCTGTCGAACACGCAGGGGCGCGTAGTAGCGCCGGCCACGGTGCGTCTGCGCCTCACCTGCTGGTGCTCTACTGGGCACGGCTCGGCTCGGCTTTGTCTTGTCTTGTTGTTGTATTGTAGTGCATTATCTTGTAGTTGTATTGTTGCATTGATTACAAGCATGCTTTGGTATAAATACGGATGCCTTGCGTCTGCGTGTCATTCTTGCTCTAGATGGTGGACCGTTCGCAGCTCGGCTCAGCACGGCTCACCTGCCGGTGCGCTGCCGATCAGGTCTGCGCCACCAGCCTCAGCGTCAGCTGGTGAGGCGTCAGCGCCTCACCAGCTGGTGCGCTGTCGAGCGCGTCGGAACAGCACAGGCCACGGTGTATCTGCGCCTCACCTGCCAGTACCCTGCCATGCGCTTTGGAGTGTGTCGATGCGCTGCCCACGGTGCGTCTGCGCCTCACCTGCCGGTGCGCTGCCAAGCGCGTTGGAACACGGCGCATCGTTGGCCACGGCGCGTCTGCACCTCAGCTGTCACGCTCGCAGGGGCTTGTCGCAGTGCCAGCCACTGCGCGCCACTTGTCGGTGCGCTGGCGAGCACGTCACCGCCTGACGCAGCGCCAGCCGTGGTGTCACTGCGCACTACCTGGCTGCGCTGGCGAGCACGTCGGGGCGTGTCGCAGCATTGGCCATGGCGCGTCTGCGTCGGGTCTGGCCTCACCTGGTCTCGTCTGGCTCCTCTGATCTCGTCTGGCTCCTCTGATCTCGTCTGGCTCCTCTGATCTCATGACTTGCCCCGCACCCGCCGCGGCGAACGGTCGTGTTGTGCGAGTGCTCCGGTAACTATTTCTATTTAAATAGTTTTCCGCGTTTTTCTTTGCTTTTCTTGTTTTCCCTCTTTATATTATACTCTTATCTATATAGTGTAATACAGTGTACTGTGTTTTGTGCCCGGAATCGCTCGATTTCCGTCTGTTTCTGCGGCAACAGAGGTTGAGCCGCCTGGGCTGCTCCTGGCGCTCCCTCGGGAAAGGACCCCACATTAGTGTATAGTGCTTATCGCGCCGAACCCTGGACGCATCTACTTTGGACCAATTTTATAGTGTAAGTGCTAGTTTTAAGCCCTTAGGATAGGACCTAACCGCGTGGTGAGCACGTGTGCGCACGTGGTGTTTTATATTCGACATTTTTAGGTTAGGTTTACCAGCGCCCCCTTGTGGTGACTCGCAGTGTTGCGTAGTGCGACACCTGGCGGTGCTGTGGTGTACTGTAGTGTTTAGTGACACTTAGTTTTTAGGATAGTGATAGTGACACTTTGTGGCGCCACCTTGCGGCGCCACCTTGAAACTTGCTGTGATAGTGACACTTGTGTTTGTGCATCTGACGGCTGACAAGTCGGAGTGCATGTGGGGTGATAGCTGTCAAATCTGACAGCCCATTCGTGTTTTGACAGATTGAGTGAATTTGACAGCTGTCATTTCTGGCAGCTGTCGGATTGGCTTTGGCCTGTCATAGTGACATTGACACTGGGTGGAGTGCGTGTGACACCTGTCGTGATTTTTGAGTTTTTGATAGCTGTCAGTTTTTGGCAGCTGACAGTTGACAGGAGCGGGTGACGGGTCCCACAGACTGTGTTAGGAGCCGATCCGACCCGGCGGGTCGGCCGGTCCGGGGGTCGGGCCTGACGGCGTTGGGCCGACACCTTCTTATAGTATACGGGGCTACATAGTAGCGTCAACGTATATTTGGACTTAGGAAATTTTTAAAAATTTTTAATACGTGAACGGACACAGGACTTAGAATATTTTCAATACCTGAACGAACGATCTGACTTTTTAAAGTGATTACACGAACGATCAGACCATCTTTGTGTTTTTGAGGGATAGTGAACAAACTGTGTGAAAGTGTGACATTGATTCAGGATGAGTGGGAAGGAGGCTCCTGCCTCCTCCCCCTTTGCGGGACGATCTTCATTGACGCCGCGGACCCCGCCTTCGGGTTTGGCCCCACCGCATGGTCGGGCTAGCCCGTACGAAGAAGTTGATATGGAAGAGGACCCTGTGCCGACTCCACCGCTCCCGGCGCGGCCGCCGCGGATGCGAAATACTCCTCCTGGAGTTCCGACAGCAACCCCTGCAACCACTAAGCGCCCCCTAACATCACCGGAGGAGCGGCGCCCGACAGACGTGGTGCGGATGTGTCGCCCAGCTGTGCCTCCCCCTGCAGCCCCTGCTGCGGCGGCCACCCCTGAAGCTCCTCCCGTTGCTACAACGTCCGTATCAAGCCGCTATCACGACGTAGCTGACGATGTCGCTACGGAACCTGCAACTGCAGACGAGGATGACGACGCTTCAAGTGAGGAAGGAGACGCCGACTGTTTAGCCCGCAGCTCAAAGGAGGTACTTCTAGAAAGAGTCCACAAAGATTTGAAGTCTGTGATGACCCATGCCACGGCACAACCATCGCGCCTAAATAAGGATGCCACCAACGCGATTGCAGTCAGCATTCAGGACGCGCTGGCAGTAGTTGCCACCCTCAGCCTCCGACTTAGTGAGTCCGAGCTGAAGCTGGCTGAGGCAAATCTGAAAGTAAAAACCCTGGAGCACGAGGCCCTCAAAACTAAAACTAGAACTGAATCGGCGGCTACACACACTACGTCGGCTACCCACGCCCCCAATCAGTCCTACTCATCAGTTCTGCGCCTGCCAAGGAGGACGGAGCCGGTACACATTCCGGCGTCCAGCGGACCTGTCCTGGCATTCTATCCAGCGCCGGAGCACGTGGCTGCTTTTAAGTCGGCAGAGGACACAAAGGCTGAACTGAAGAAGTCCATCAAGCCCGCGGAAATGCAGGTTCAAGTTGAGCGCCTTAGGAAAGTAGGCAACGCCGGAGTTGTGGTGCAGACGACCAGTGTCGCGTCGGCGGATAAGCTAAGAAGTGCGGTCCCTGCCACGCTTCGTGTATCGGAGCCAAAGAAGCGCTCTCCGCTAGTGAGCCTGCGACACATAGATGGAGAAGGCAACGTGGAGGAGATCTACAGCGCACTGCATGAGCAGAACTTTCAAGACTCTGAGTGGACCCTAGAGCGCCTTAAGAGCCAGAGCCGGGTGGCTTTTAAGAAGAGAGGCCGGGGGACCACCACGGTGGTTTTTGAGTGCTCGCCGACTCTGCGGGAAGCCCTCGTGAACAAAGGCCGTGTCTATATCGGGTGGCAGTACATCGAGGTGGCGGACTTTGTGTCCGTCACATGTTGCCATAAGTGTCACCAATACGGGCACCCAGAGAAATATTGCCGCGCCTCTGAGGTATTCTGCGGAAGGTGTGGCGCAGCTGGCCACCGACGTGATGATTGTAAGGCGACTACGGAGTGCTGCGCGACCTGCAAGAGGTTTAACAAAAGTGAAGCCGCAACCCACACCACTGGAGTCGCTGCCTGCCCCGCCCGCCAGTATGCCGAGATGAGAGCAGTAAATACCACAAACTATGGCCAATAGCCTTCTCATCGGTCAGATCAACCTCGGCGGGTCAGCAGTAGCCACCAAAGAGCTGCCAGCACTGGCCAAGGAGCTGCGCCTCGACATTGTTCTTTTACAAGAACACTACTCGCAGGCGCAGCAGGAGGGGCCAGCAATAATAGAATTTGGGGGGGCCGCGAAAGCAGCAATATGTGTGTACAATCAAGGAATCAAGGCTGTTGCGCTTCACCATTTATCTACTACTCACTGTGCGGTGGCCTCCATACAAACTGGAAGCGAAATGGAGACCTTCATTGTTTCTGCCTATTTCCAATACTCAGAAGACATTGAACCACACCTTCTGCAGCTGGACAGAGTGCTGGAACACCTCCGCGGCAAAAGAGTGGTCATAGGAGCTGACTGCAATGCACACTCGCCGATGTGGTTCAGTGAGCCTCGGCACTATACCGGCCGTGGAGCAGATGCGGAGCGAAGACGGCAGCTGATGGAGGACCTCATCTTCGCCAAAGACCTTGCTCTCCACAATCAGGAGGGGCAGCCCAGCACATTCTCGGGTCCTAACGGTGAATCTAACATTGACGTTACCCTGGGAACAAGGTCTGTTGTCGTCAGGGACTGGAGAGTTCACGATGGAGTCAGCTCCAGTGATCATAGACTCATCACCTTTTCTGTTGCCAGTGGCCGTGTCTCGCGGGCTGTTGTACGGAGCGCCGAGTCTGTAGGAGGGGAACCACCGAGGTTTCGGGGGACCGGGGTGGATTGGGCCCGTTTCCGCGACTGCGTCAGTGAGCGTATGGGGAATCTGCATGTAGAAAAGCCGGCGTCTGAGCTCGCCAGGGACTTCACAGATGCGGTCGTGCGCACTGCGCACGAGTGTCTGGGAACTGCCCGCAGGCGCAAGGACGTCGGTTATGAGTGGTGGTCATCGGAGCTGGAGGTGATGCGCAAGAAAGTCGCTCGCCTACGCTGCGCATGGCAGAGCAAGAGGCGCGCAGGAGGCTTACGCGAGGAGAGTGCGAGGGCCGTCTTCCATGCGGAGCGCCGTGCATACCGTAAGCTGATGGAGTCGACGCAGCACGAGTACCACGTCCGTCAGGCGGAGTCTGGAAACTCGGACCCATGGGGCCAGGCTTACAGGGTAGCCAGCGGTAGATTCCATCCTCCGGCTAACGTTATTAATGGCGTTAAGTACCTCGAGGGGCATGCGGAGGGGGTCGATGAAGCTGTGGACGCTCTGTTGGGTGCCCTCTGTCCTGACGACGACCAGTCGAAGGATACGGACTACCACAGGCTGGTCCGAGTGGCGTCGACCTTCGTGCCGTCGGTCTTTGCTGCGCCGCCTCCAGACCAGCAAGATCTTCGAAAAATAGTTAAGGGTCTTCCAAACACTGCACCGGGACTTGATGGAATAACTGCTCGTATGGTGAAGGAAGTGTGGACTGCGGCATCGGTGGAGTTCCACACGGTGTTCGCAAAGTGTGTAGTCGAGGGCGTGTTCCCGGATGTGTGGAAGGAGGGCCGGCTCGTTGTTCTCCCAAAGTCCAATGGTAAGCCACTGACCAACCCTAAGGCGTACCGACCAATTACGCTCCTTCCGATCTTCGGAAAAATTTTAGAACGCGTCTTACTAGCAAGCGCTCCCCAGATCTTACGAGGCAACTCGGATTGCCAGCACGGATTTACTCCGGGGAGGTCGACTGTCACGGCACTGCAAGCGATGCTCGGCACCGCGAAGGAAATTTCATCAAAATACGTGTTAGCCTTATTTTTGGACATCTCCGGTGCCTTCGATAACGCTTGGTGGCCCATGATCTTGCTCAAAGTCAAGCAGCGTGGATGCCCCCAGAACATTTTCCGCATGCTAACAAGCTACTTTGTTAACAGGCGAGTCGGGTTGTTCGTGGGTAACCGGGTGCGATGGAAGGTATCCACCATGGGATGTCCGCAGGGATCGGTGCTGGGTCCAGCTCTATGGAACGTCCTTCTCGATGACTTGCTTCGGTTGCCGCTACCGGGGGGGGTTGAGGTTTTTGCGTACGCGGATGACGTCACGGTTTTGATCGCAGCCGATACCCGCCGCGCGATTGAAATCGCTGCCGCCAACACCATCAGGCAGTTTGAGGACTGGGGCAACCGAAATCGGCTGGCGTTTGCTCCTGCTAAGACGCAGATGGTTGCGCTCAGGGGCAAGCTTGGGCTGCGGCCCCCCGTGATCAAGCTAGGTGGTTGCTCGGTCAAATTCGTGACGCAGGCCGTCGTGCTTGGCGTTACAATCGATGGAAGTCGTTCCTTCGCGCCGCATGCGAGGTCGATCGGTGAGCGGGCGGCTAAATGCTTTGGGAAGATGTCGCGTGTGTCGACCGCTTCCTGGGGCATTCGTTACAAAGCCCTCCGCATTCTATACCAGGGCACGTTTGTGGCGACGATCACGTATGCGGCTGCGTGTTGGGCCGAGAGGGCGACGCTGCATGTCGTGCGGTCACTGCTCCTTAAGGCGCAGCGGGGGCCATTGGTACTGCTGACCAAGGCGTATCGTACCACTAGCACCTCTGCGCTGGCGGTCTTAGCGGGCGTTCTTCCTGCGGATCTGGAGGTAATTCGTGCTGCCAAAATCGATCTGGCGCGTAAGTCCGCGACGAAGCTGGAGTTGAGCCGTCGAAAACGCGAAATTGGGTCTGAGGTGGTTAACTTTTGGCAGGAGCGTTGGTCGAGCGATGAGAGGGGCAGCCATCTTCGGAGATTTTTCCCATCTGTGTCTGAGAGACTCAAGGCGACTTGGGTCTCTCCGGACTACGAAACATCGCAGATACTGACGGGTCACGGCTGCTTCCGATGGCGACTGCATAGCTTTCGGCTGTGTGCGAGTGCCGCATGTGAGTGCGGTGAGGGCGATGAGGACGCACACCACGTCCTGTGGGAGTGCAAGTTGTATGAGGACCTCCGACGCAAAATGCTGGACGGGATGGAGCTTGCGGAGTCGGGCCCGGTGTACTACCGCGAACTGGTCTCCACGGAGGGGAACTTCCGAGGACTGCGGGAGTTTGCGCACGCCTGGCACCGGAGGCGTAATGGCTCGGAGATGCGGTCGAGGCGGCGGAGAGGTGGACGTGGAGCGGAGGAGGGCGCGGAGGAGAGTGAGGAAAGTGAGGTGGAAGAAGATGATGAAGAGACTGTTTCGGAGCTCGAAGAAGACGAAGAGCATGTAGTAGAAGAAGAATAGGCGCGACTGTGGCGGAGCTGCGGGCAAGTGCGTGATTGTGTTGTCCGCCCCAGAAAGGGGAGAGGTGACTATAGGGACAGGAAGTAGATAAAAAAGAACTTGTAGGGAGTCAAGAAGGCGCACCGGGAACACGCCAAGAGCAAGTACCGGCGCCCTCCCAATGCTTCGGCCCATATAACCGCGAGGTTGGAGGGGCCATGGGTGGTGGCGGGTTGTCCTCTGATCTCGTCTGGTCTCGTCTCTCTGGTCTAGTTTCGTCTCGTCTCTCTGGTTAAGTTTCCTCTTGTCTGTTCTGGCCTCGCTAGGTCTGGTCTCGTCTCGTCTCGTCTGGTCTGGTCTCGTCTGATCTGACCTCGCCAGGTCTGGTGTCGTCTGGTCTGATCTCATTGTCTGTTCTCGTCTGGTCCCATCTGGTCTTGTGTGGTCTCATCTAGTCTGGTCTGGTCTTGTCTCGTCTGGTCTGGTCTTGTCTCGTCTGGTCTGGTCTATCGTTTTTTTCTCGTCTGGTCTCTCGTCTGTACTGGTCTGGTCTTGTCTGGTCATCCCGCCTGGTCTAGTCTGGTCTCATCTGCTCTGGGCTTTTCTGGTCTTGTGTAGTCTCGTCTGGTCTGGTCTGGTCTTGTCTCGTCTGGTCTTGTCTCGTCTGGTCTTGTCTGGTCTCGTATGGTCTCATCTATTCTCGTCTGGTCTCGTATGGTCTCATCTATTCTCGTCTGGTCTCGTATGGTCTCATCTATTCTCGTCTGGTCTTGTTTAGCCACGTCTGGTCTCGTCCGTTCTCGTCTGGTCTCGTCTGGTCTCATCTGGTCTCGTCTGGTCTCGTTAATGATTTGTTATAAGATATGTGATAAGCGATAAGATATGCTAGTGATAAGCAATGAAATAAGTAATTATTGTTTAGCAATAAGATAATTTATTAGTGATAAGCCTTAATACCTTACCGGTGCTTTGTCAGACACGCAGGGGCGTGTCGCAGCTCCAGCCACAGCACGTCCGCGCCTCATCTGTCTGTGTGCTGCCGGGCACGCAGGGGTGTGTCACAGCGCTGGCCACGGCGTCTGCGCCTCACCTGCTGGTGCGCTGCCGAGTACGCAGCGGTATGTCGCGGCGCCGGCCAAGGCACGTCTGCGCCTCTCCTGCCATTGCGCTGTCGAGCTCGCAGGGGACTGTCGCAGTGCCAGCCTCGGCGCCACTGTGCGCCACCTCACCTCACCTCACCTGCACGCTGGTGCGCTGCCAAGCACGTCGTTGCATCTGCGCCTCACATGCTGGTGCGCTGCAGTGCGCAATGAAGCGTGTCGCAGCGCTGGCGACGGCACGTCTGCGCCCCACCTGCTGGTGCGTTGCCACATTGGCCACGATGCATCTGCGCCTCTCATGCCGGTGCGCTGCAGTGCGCAGTGAGCTCGCAGAGGACTGTCGCAACGCTGGCCACGGTGCGTCTGCGTCTCACCAGCCGATGCGCTGCTGAGCACGCAGGGGCATGTCGCAGCGTCGGTCAGGGCGCGTCTGCGCCTCACCTGCTGGTGCTCTACTGGGCACGGCTCGGCTCGGCTTTGTCTTGTCTTGTTGTTGTATTGTAGTGCATTATCTTGTAGTTGTATTGTTGCATTGATTACAAGCATGCTTTGGTATAAATACGGATGCCTTGCGTCTGCGTGTCATTCTTGCTCTAGATGGTGGACCGTTCGCAGCTCGGCTCAGCACGGCTCACCTGCCGGTGCGCTGCCGATCAGGTCAGAGCTTGTCGTAATGCCAGCCACGGCGCGTCTGCGCCTCACCTGCTGGTGCGCTGTCGAACACGCAGAGGCGTGTCGCAGCGCCGACCACGGCACATCTACGCCTCACCTAGCAGTGAGCTGCCTGCGCGTTGGAGCGCGTCGCAGCCCTGGCCACTGCGCGTCTGCGCCTCATCTGCTGATGCGCTGCCGAGCGCGTCGTTGCACAGCGCCGGCCACGATGCATCTGCGCCTCTCATGCCGGTGCGCTGCAGTGCGCAATGGAGTGTGTCGCAGCGCTGGCCACGGCACTTCTGCGCCTCACCTGCTGGTGCGCTACTGAACACGCAGAGGCGTGTCGCAGAGCCGGCCACGGCGCGTTTGCGCCTCACCTGCCAGTGCGCTGCAAAGCGCGGTGGAGTGCGTCGCAGCGCTGACCATGACGCGTCTGCGCCTCATCTGCTGGTGTGCCAAACCTGCTGGTGTGCTGCCGATCGCGTCGCAGCGCTGGACACGGCGCGTCTGCGCCTCACCAGCCGGTGCGCTGTCGAGCGCGTCGGAACAGCACAGGCCACGGTGTATCTGCGCCTCACCTGCCAGTACCCTGCCATGCGCTTTGGAGTGTGTCGATGCGCTGGCCACGGTGCGTCTGCGCTTCACCTGCCGGTGCGCTGCCAAGCGCGTTGGAACACGGCGCACCTGATCTCGTCTGGCTCCTCTGATCTCGTCTGGCTCCTCTGCTCTCGTCTGGTCTCGTCTCTCTGGTCTAGTTTCGTCTCGTCTCTCTGGTTTAGTTTCCTCTTGTCTGTTCTGGCCTCGCTAGGTCTGGTCTCGTCTCGTCTCGTCTGGTCTGGTCTCGTCTGATCTGACCTCGCCAGGTCTGGTCTCGTCTGGTCTCAGGTCTGATCTCATTGTCTGTTCTCGTCTGGTCCCATCTGGTCTTGTGTGGTCTCATTTAGTCTGGTCTGGTCTTGTCTCGTCTGGTCTGGTCTTGTCTCGTCTGGTCTGGTCTATCGTTTTTTTCTCGTCTGGTCTCTCGTCTGTACTGGTCTGGTCTTGTCTGGTCATCCCGCCTGGTCTAGTCTGGTCTCATCTGCTCTGGGCTTTTCTGGTCTTGTGTAGTCTCATCTAGTCTGGTCTGGTCTCGTCTGGTCTGGTCTCGTCTGGTCTGGTCTTGTCTCGTCTGGTCTTGTCTCGTCTGGTCTTGTCTCGTCTGGTCTTGTCTGGTCTCGTATGGTCTCATCTATTCTGCCTTAATACCTTACCGGTGCTTTATCAAACACGCAGGGGCGTGTCGCAGCTCCAGCCACAGCACGTCCGCGCCTCATCTGTCTGTGTGCTGCCGGGCACGCAGGGGTGTGTCACAGCGCTGGCCACGGCGTCTGCGCCTCACCTACTGGTGCGCTACTGAACACGCAGGGGCGTGTCGCAGCTCCAGCCACAGCACGTCCGCGCCTCATCTGTCTGTGTGCTGCCGGGCACGCAGGGGTGTGTCACAGCGCTGGCCACGGCGTCTGCACCTCACCTGCTGGTGCGCTGCCGAGTTCACAGCGGTATGTCGCAGCGCCGGCCAAGGCACGTCTGCGCCTCACCTGCCATTGCGCTGTCGAGCTCGCAGGGGACTGTCGCAGTGCCAGCCTCGGCGCCACTGTGCGCCACCTGTCTGCACCTCACCTGCTGGTGCGCTGCCAAGCACGTCGTTGCATCTGCGCCTCACATGCTGGTGCGCTGCAGTGCGCAATGAAGCGTGTCGCAGCGCTGGCGACGGCACGTCTGCGCCCCACCTGCTGGTGCGTTGCCACGTTGGCCACGATACATCTGCGCCTCTCATGCCGGTGCGCTGCAGTGCGCAATGGAGTGTGTCGCAGCGCTGGCCACGGCACTTCTGCGCCTAACCACCCGATGCGCTGCCGAGCACGCAGGGGCGTGTCGTAGCGTCGGCCACGGCGCGTCTGCGCCTCACCTGCTGGTGCGCCAAACCTGCTGATGTGCTGCCGAGCGCGTCGCAGCGCTGGCCACGATGCATCTGCGCCTCACATGCCGGTGCGCTGCAGTGCGCAATGGAGCGTGTCGCAGCTCTGGCCACGGCGCGTCTGCGCCTCACCTGCTGGTGCGCTGTCGAACACGCAGAGGCGTGTCGCAGCGACGGCGGCACGTCTACGCCTCATCTGCCAGTGAGCTGCCATGCGCGTTGGAGCGCGTCTGGCCACGGCGCGTCTGCGCCTCACCTGCTGATGCACTGCCTAGCACGTCGTTGCACAACGCCGGCCACGGCACGTCTACGCCTCACCTGCCAGTGAGCTGCCATGCGCGTTGGAGCGCGTCGCATTACTGGCCACGGCGCGTCTGCGCCTCACCTGCTGATGCGCTGCCGAGCGCGTCGTTGCACAACGCCTGCCACGATGCATCTGCGCCTCACATGCCAGTGCGCTGCAGTGCGCGTTGGAGCGTGTCGCAGCGCTGGCCACGGCACGTCTGCGCCTAACCAGCCGATGCGCTGCTGAGCACGCAGGGGCGTGTCGTAGCGTCGGAAACGGCGCGTCTGCGCCTAACCTTCTGGTGCGCTGCTGAGCACGTCATTGCACAGCGCCGTCCACGATGCATCTGCGCCTCACATGCCGGTGCGCTGCAGTGCGCAGTGGAGCGTGTCGCAGCGCTGGCCACGGCACTTCTGCGCCTAACCACCCGATGCGCTGCCGAGCACGCAGGGGCGTGTCGCAGCGTCGGCCACGGCGCTTCTGCGCCTCAACTGCTGGTGCGCTACTGAACACGCAAAGGCGTGTCGCAGAGACGGCCACGACGCGTCTGCGCCTCACCTGCTGGTGCGCCAAACCTGCTGGTGTGCTGCCGAGCGCGTCGCAGCGCTGGCCACGATGCATCTGCGCCACACATGCTGGTGCGCTGCAGTGCGCAATGGAGCGTGTCGCAGTGCTGGCCACGGCACGTCTGCGTCTCACCAGCTGATGCGCTGCCGAGCACGCAGAGGCATGTCGCAGCGTCGGCCACGGTGCGTCTGCGTCTCACCAGCCGATGCGCTGCTGAGCACGCAGGGGCATGTCGCAGCGTCGGCCAGGGCGCGTCTGCGCCTCACCTGCTGGTGCGCTGCTGAGCACGTCGTTGCACAGCGCCGACCACGATGCATCTGCGCCTCACATGCTGGTGCACTGCAGTGCGCAATTGAGCGTATCGCAGCGCTGGCTACGGCGCGTCTGCGCCTCACCTGTTGGTGTGCTGCCGAGCGCGTTGGAGCACTTCGCAGCGCCGGCCACCGCACGTCTGCGCCTCACCTGCTCGTGCGCTGCTGAGCGCGTCGAAGCGCAGAGCCGCCCACTGTGCGTCTACGCCTCACCTACCGGTGCGTTACTGAGTTCGCAGAGGACCGTCGCAACGCTGGCCACGGCGCGTCTGCGCCTCACCTGCTGATGCGCTGTCGAACACGCAGGGGCGCGTAGTAGCGCCGGCCACGGTGCGTCTGCGCCTCACCTGCTGGTGCTCTCCTGGGCACGGCTCGGCTCGGCTTTGTCTTGTCTTGTTGTTGTATTGTAGTGCATTATCTTGTAGTTGTATTGTTGCATTGATTACAAGCATGCTTTGGTATAAATACGGATGCCTTGCGTCTGCGTGTCATTCTTGCTCTAGATGGTGGACCGTTCGCAGCTCGGCTCAGCACGGCTCACCTGCCGGTGCGCTGCCGATCAGGTCTGAGCTTGTCGCAATGCCAGCCACGGCGCGTCTGCGCCTCACCTGCTGGTGCGCTGTCGAACACGCAGAGGCGTGTCGCAGCGCCGACCACGGCACATCTACGCCTCACCTAGCAGTGAGCTGCCTGCGCGTTGGAGCGCGTCGCAGCCCTGGCCACTGCGCGTCTGCGCCTCATCTGCTGATGCGCTGCCGAGCGCGGTGGAGCGCGTCGCAGCGCTGACCACGACGCGTCTGCGCTTCACCTGCTGGTGCGTCAAACCTGCTGGTGTGCTGCCGAGCGCGTCGCAGCGCTGGACACGGCGCGTCTGCGCCTCACCAGCCGGTGCGCTGCCATGCGCTTTGGAGTGTGTCGATGCGCTGGCCACGGTGCGTCTGCGCTTCACCTGCCGGTGCGCTGCCAAGCGCGTTGGAACACGGCGCATCGTTGGCCACGGCGCGTCTGCACCTCAGCTGTCAAGCTCGCAGGGGCTTGTCGCAGTGCCAGCCACTGCGCGCCACTTGTCGGTGCGCTGGCGAGCACGTCACCGCCTGACGGAGCGCCAGCCGTGGTGTCACTGCGCACCACCTGGCTGCGCTGGCGAGCACGTCGGGGCGTGTCGCAGCATTGGCCATGGCGCGTCTGCGTCGGTTCTGGCCTCGCCTGGTCTCGTCTGGCTCCTCTGATCTCGTCTGGCTCCTCTGACCTCGTCTGGTCTCGTCTCTCTGGTCTAGTTTCGTCTCGTCTCTCTGGTTTAGTTTCCTCTTGTCTGTTCTGGCCTCGCTAGGTCTGGTCTCGTTTCGCCTGGTCTCGTCTGGTCTGGTCTGGTCTCTCTGGTCTAGTTTCGTCTCGTCTGATCTGACCTCGCCAGGTCTGGTCTCGTCTGGTCTAATCTCATTGTCTGTTCTCGTCTGGTCCCATCTGGTCTTGTGTGGTCTCATCTAGTCTGGTCTGGTCTTGTCTCGTCTGGTCTGGTCTTGTCTCGTCTGGTCTGGTCTATCGTTTTTATCTCGTCTGGTCTCTCGTCTGTACTCGTCTGGTCTTGTCTGGTCATCCCGCCTGGTCTAGTCTGGTCTCGTCTGCTCTGGGCTTTTCTGGTCTTGTGTGGTCTCATCTAGTCTGGTCTGGTCTCGTCTGGTCTGGTCTTGTCTCGTCTGGTCTTGTCTGGTCTCGTATGGTCTCATCTTCTCGTCTGGTCTGGTCTTGTCTCGTCTGGTCTTGTTTAGCCACGTTTGGTCTCGTCCGTTCTCGTCTGGTCTCGTCTGGTCTCATCTGGTCTCGTCTGGTCTCGTTAATGATTTGTTATAAGATATGTGATAAGCGATAAGATATGTTAGTGATAAGCAATAAAATAAGTAATTATTGTTTAGCAATAAGATAATTTATTAGTGATAAGCCTTAATACCTTACCGGTGCTTTGTCAAACACGCAGGGGCGTGTCGCAGCTCCAGCCACAGCACGTCCGCGCCTCATCTGTCTGTGTGCTGCCGGGCACGCAGGGGTGTGTCGCAGCGCTGGCCACGGCATCTGCGCCTCACCTGCTGGTGCGCTGCCGAGTACGCAGCGGCATGTCGCAGCGCCGGCCAAGGCACGTCTGCGCCTCACCTGCCATAGCGCTGTCGAGCTCGCAGGGGACTGTCGCAGTGCCAGCCTCGGCGCCACTGTACGCCACCTGTCGGTGTGCGTGCGAGCGAGTCACTTCCTGACGCAACGCAAGCCATGGTACCACAGCACGCCTTTTGTCTGCGCTGGCGAGCGCATCACGTCCTGACACAGCGCCAGCCACGGCGCCACAGTGCGTCACCTGTCTGCACCTCACCTGCTGGTGCGCTGCCAAGCATGTCGTTGCATCTGTGCCTCACATGCTGGTGCGCTGCAGTGCGCAATGAAGCGTGTCGCAGCGCTGGCGACGGCACGTCTGCGCCCCACCTGCTGGTGCGTTGCCGAGCGCGTTGGAGCGCGTCGCAGCGCTGGCTACGGCGCGTCTGCGCCTCAACTGCTGATGCGCTGCCGAGCGCGTCGTTGCACAGCGCCGGCCACGATCCATCTGCGCCTCACATGCTGGTGCGCTGCAGTGCGCAATCGAGCGTGTCGCAGCGCTGGCCACGGCACGTCTGCGCCTCACCAGCCGATGCGCTGCCGAGCGCCTTGGAGCACTTCGCAGCGCCGGCCACGGCACGTCTGCGCCTCACCTGCCAGTGAGCTGCATGCGCAATGGAGCGTGTCGCAGTGCTGGCCACGGCACGTCTGCGTCTCACCAGCCGATGCGCTGCTGAGCACGCAGGGGCATGTCGCAGCGTCGGCCAGGGCGCGTCTGCGCCTCACCTGCTGGTGCTCTACTGGGCACGGCTCGGCTCGGCTTTGTCTTGTCTTGTTGTTGTATTGTAGTGCATTATCTTGTAGTTGTATTGTTGCATTGATTACAAGCATGCTATGGTATAAATACGGATGCCTTGCGTCTGCGTGTCATTCTTGCTCTAGATGGTGGACCGTTCGCAGCTCGGCTCAGCACGGCTCACCTGCCGGTGCGCTGCCGATCAGGTCAGAGCTTGTCGTAATGCCAGCCACGGCGCGTCTGCGCCTCACCTGCTGGTGCGCTGTCGAACACGCAGAGGCGTGTCGCAGCGCCGACCACGGCACATCTACGCCTCACCTAGCAGTGAGCTGCCTGCGCGTTGGAGCGCGTCGCAGCCCTGGCCACTGCGCGTCTGCGCCTCATCTGCTGATGCGCTGCCGAGCGCGTCGTTGCACAGTGCCGGCCACGATGCATCTGCGCCTCTCATGCCGGTGCGCTGCAGTGCGCAATGGAGTGTGTCGCAGCGCTGGCCACGGCACTTCTGCGCCTCACATGCTGGTGCGCTACTGAACACGCAGAGGCGTGTCGCAGAGCCGGCCACGGCGCGTTTGCGCCTCACCTGCCGGTGCGCTGCAAAGCGCGGTGGAGTGCGTCGCAGCGCTGACCACGACGCGTCTGCGCCTCACCTGCTGGTGTGCCAAACCTGCTGGTGTGCTGCCGATCGCGTCGCAGCGCTGGACACGGCGCGTCTGCGCCTCACCAGCCGGTGCGCTGTCGAGCGCGTCGGAACAGCACAGGCCACGGTGTATCTGCGCCTCACCTGCCAGTACCCTGCCATGCGCTTTGGAGTGTGTCGATGCGCTGGCCACGGTCCGTCTGCGCCTCACCTGCCGGTGCGCTGCCAAGCGCGTTGGAACACGGCGCATCGTTGGCCACGGCGCGTCTGCACCTCAGCTGTCAAGCTCGCAGGGGCTTGTCGCAGTGCCAGCCACTGCGCGCCACTTGTCGGTGCGCTGGCGAGCACGTCACCGCCTGACGCAAAGGAGCGTATCGCAGCGCTGGCCACGGCGCGTCTGCGCCTCACCTGCTGATGCGCTGTCGAACACGCAGAGGCGTGTCGCAGCGCCGGCCACGGCACGTCTACGCCTCACCTGCCAATGAGCTGCCATGCGCAATGGAGCGTGTCACAGCGCTGGCCACGGCACGTCTGCGCCTCACCAGTCGATGCACTGCCGAGCACGCAGGGGCGTGTCGCAGCGTCGGCCACGGCGCTTCTGCGCCTCACATGCCAGTGCGCTGCAGTGCGCAATGGAGTGTGTCGCAGCGCTGGCCACGGCACTTCTGCGCCTAACCTGCCTATGCGCTGCCGAGCACGCAGAGGCGTCTCGCAGCACCGGCCACAGCGCGTCTTCCCCTCATCTGTCGGTGCGCTGCCGTGCGCGCTGGAGCACGGCGCATCGTCAGTCACGGCGCTTCTTTGCCTCACATGCTGGTGCGCTGTCGAACACGCTGAGGCGTGTCGCAGCGCCGGCCCCAGCACGTCTACGCCTCACCTGGCAGTGAGCTGCCTGCGCGTTGGAGCGCGTCGCAGTGCCGGCCACGGCACGTCTACGCCTCACCTGCCAGTGAGCTGCCATGTGCGTTGGAGCGCGTCGCAGCGCTGGCCACGGCGCGCGTCTGCGCCCTACCAGCCGATGCGCTGCCGAGCACGCAGGGGCGTGTCGCAGCGTCGGCAACGGCGCGTCTGTGCCTAGCCTGCTGGTGCGCTGCTGAGCACGTCGTTGCACAGTGCCGTCCACGATGCATCTGTGCCTCACATGCTGGTGCGCTGCAGTACGCAAAGGAGCGTGTCGCAACGCTGGCCACGGCGCCTGCGCCTCACCTGCTGGTGCGCTGTCGAACACGCAGAGGCGTGTTGCAGCGCCGGCCACGGCACTTCTACGCCTCACCTGCCAGTGAGCTGCCATGCGCGTTGGAGCGCGTCGCAGCGCTGGCCACGGCGCGTCTACGCCTAACCAGCCGATGCGCTGCCGAGCACGCAGGGGCGTGTCGCAGCTTCGGCAACGGCGCGTCTGCGCCTCACCTGCTGGTGCGCTGCTGAGCACGTCGTTGCACAGCGCCGTTCACGATGCATCTGCGCCTCACATGCCGGTGCGCTGCAGTGCGCAATGGAGCGTGTCGCAGCGCTGGCCACGGCGCGTCTGCGCCTCACCTGCTGGTGCGCTGTCGAACACGCAGAGGCGTGTCACAGCGCCGGCGGCACGTCTACGCCTCATCTGCCAGTGAGCTGCCATGCGCGTTGGAGCGCGTCGCAGCACTGGCCACGGCGCGTCTGCGCCTCACCTGCTGATGCACTGCCGAGCGCGTCGTTGAACAACGCCGGCCACGGCACGTCTACGCCTCACCTGCCAGTGAGCTGCCATGCGCGTTGGAGCGCGTCGCAGCACTGGCCACGGCGCGTCTGCGCCTCACCTGCTGATGCGCTGCCGAGCGCGTCGTTGCACAACGCCTGCCACGATGCATCTGCGCCTCACATGCCGGTGCGCTGCAGTGCGCGTTGGAGCGTGTCGCAGCGCTGGCCATGGCACGTCTGCGCCTAACCAGCCGATGCGCTGCTGAGCACGCAGGGGCGTGTCGCAGCGTCGGAAACGGCGCGTCTGCGCCTAACCTGCTGGTGCGCTGCTGAGCACGTCGTTGCACAGCGCCGTCCACGATGCATCTGCGCCTCACATGCCGGTGCGCTGCAGTGCGCAGTGGAGCGTGTCGCAGCGCTGGCCACGGCACGTCTGCGCCTAACTAGCCGATCCGCTGCTGAGCATGCAGGGGCGTGTCGCAGCGTCGGCAAATGCGCGTCTGCGCCTAACCTGCTGGTGCGCTGCTGAGCACGTCGTTGCACAGCGCCGTCCACGATGCATCTGTGCCTCACATGCTGGTGCGCTGCAGTACGCAAATTTATTTATTTATTTATTTATTTATTTATTTATTTGCACAGATTGAGTAGTACAATGGTGTTAACATTATAATAAAAGTCCTTACAATCTGCCGGATAGGCATGCAAAAATAAACATAAAAAACATAACATAACCAAAATTAAACACGAGTAATATATGAGTAAAAATAAACATTATATCTCCAAAAACATTAGGGGTCGATTTCACCAACTTAAAGTACGTCATAACCCAGCGTAAAGATAGTACATTCATACATTCAAGAATCTGCTGTCCCTAAACTAGGTAAAAAAAAAACCTGTATCTTAGGCGACAGCAGCAAAGATGACATTTTATTGACAAAGATGTGTGCGTGCGTGTGCGTGTGCGTGTGCGTGTGTGCGTGTGCGTGTGTGCGTGTGCGTGTGTGTGTGTGTGTGTGTGTGTGTGTGTGTATGCGCGTGTGTGTGTGTGTGCGTGCGCGCGCGCGTACTCAGTATGTCTAGTATGTCCGAAATAATATTCCGTTAACCCAAAACTTCCAGCAACTTTTCAGTATCAACATACGTTTGCTTGAGCAACCATAGTTTAACACGCCTTTTACAATCGTTTCTATTTAAAGGGTAAATGTTAATAGCTTTATTAATTTTATTGTACAGTCTAGCGCTAATGATATAATACTGTCTCGCAGCAAGTTTACTTTTATGTCTTTCTGTTTGAAAGATTTGATCTATTCTTCTCTTTGACAAATTTTTATCATAACTAACGGAATTATGTTTGCGTGTTATAATGTGGAGCAAGTACAGTTGGCGGACTGTTAGAACCTTGCAGTCTTTATATAGATCTATTGTAGGAAATCTGAAAGGTCTTTTAGTCATTACTTTCAAAATCGATCTTTGCGCTCTTTCTATCTGTAGCATCGCAGTTTTATTACTACCTCCCCAGACCGACACGCAATATATGAGCAACGACTGAACCACTGCACAATATACCATAAAGATAGTATCTTTATTTGCTGATGATCTAAGATTTTTAAAAATATATATTAATTTTCTTATTTTTGATGTTAAATTAGATATATGCAATTTCCAAGACAAAGTATTATCTATAAGAAGTCCAAGATATTTTATGTTGCTGGCATATTCTACAGCAGGGCAGTCACAATTTGATTTATTTTCAAAAGAATTATGAAATGAGCGTGTCGCAGCGCTGGCCGCGGCGCGTCTGCGCCTCACCTGCTGGTGCGCTGTCGAACACGCAGAGGCGTGTCGCAGCGCCGGCCACGGCACGTCTTCGCCTCACCTGCCAGTGAGCTGCCATGCGCGGTGGAGCGTGTCGCAGCGCTGGCCACGGCGCGTCTGTGCCTCACCTGCTGATACGCTGCCGAGCGCGTCGTTGCACAACGCCGGCCACGGCACGTCTACGCCTCACCTGCCAGTGATCTGCCATGCGCGTTGGAGCGCGTCGCAGTGCCGGCCACGGCGCGTCTGCGCCTCACCTGCTCGTGCGCTGCTGAACGCGTGGAAGCACAGCGCCGGCCACTGTACGTCTACAGGCACCTTCCGGTGTGTTACTGAGCACGCAGAGGCGTGTCGCAGCGCTGGCCACGGCGCGTCTGCGCCTCACCTGCTGGTGCGTGGCTGAGCGTATGGGAGCGCAGCGCCGACAACGGCTCGTGTGCGCACCGAGCGCCACCGCACCACTGCGTGTCACCTGTCTGTGGTGTCACCTGTCTGCTGCGTCGCGTGTGGTCTCGTTTGATCTCTTCTGGTCCCGTGTGGTCTGGTCTTGTCTGGTGTCGTCTGGTCTCGTCTGGTTCCTCTGGTTTCGTCTGGTCTCGTTTCGTCACTCTGGTCTAGTTTCGTCTGTCTGGTCTAGTTTCGTCTCGTCTGGTCTGGTCTGGCCTCGCCAGGTCTCGTCAGGTCTGGTCTGGTCTCGTCTGGTCTTGTCTGAAGAGTCTGGTCTGGTCTCGTCTGGTCTTGTCTGAAGAGTCTGGTCTGGTCTTGTCTGGTCTTGTCTGGTCTTGTCTGGTCTTGTCTGGTCTTGTCTGGTCTTGTCTGGTCTTGTCTGGTCTTGTCTGGTCTTGTCTGGTCTTGTCTGGTCTTGTCTGGTCTTGTCTGGTCTTGTCTGGTCTTGTTTGGTCTTGTCTGGTCCAGAGGCGGGTCGTGAAAGATCATATTGGGAGTTCACTAAAAAAAAAAAGAAAATGCTTACCAATTATTTGTAAATGAAGTCTATTCGGCGGTCCTACTGCCGAGAAAAAACATCTATGATTTTCCTATGAAAATCGGAAATTGAGATTATCAGTTCTTTTTCGATGCTTATCATGCACAAAGCGTTTAAACGGTCTTGCGTCATTGTGTTTCGAGTTTAATTTTAATTTAAGTTTAATTTTAATTGAAGTCTCAAGTCTAAAGTTTTTTCACAGTTTTTTATAAAATTTACGTTATATTGTTCCATTTTAATCGCCTACACATAAATCACAGTCTTTTTCACATAAATACACAACACAATATGTACACTATTTAAAACAACAATACAGATTTTCCAGCCACTGTACAATGATCCGACGCACTCGCGAAGAAATCAAAATAAAACTTTGGTATTTTGTGTTTTGTTTACATCTTACCGGCATAATACGAATAAAAAAAATACTCGCGAGTTTTAACTCTTTCTTCGTGACAACAGGCCATGTCATTTAGTCGGGTAATATCGCGCATGCGTACTTCGTGTCAGGAGCGCCGCTCTACATTTAGGTACCAAATTTCTCATACAAATCTTTTGTCTCACGCGCCGCTCGCATCGAATGCTCTCTTTTACTCTCATTACATTTCAATAAGAACGTTTGTACTAAACTTTCGTCTATAGGAGCGTTGTTTTAAGCGCTCCACTTAACAAAAATACCATGTATTAAATTTGTGTTGATTGATGAAATAAGTAGTAAAGTAGGTAGGTAGGTACTTATGGATATTCATGATTAAAATGACAATGGGAATAGATTTATATAAAAATATTTATAACGTTTATAGCAAATGTTTATTTGATTATTATACCTACCTATGTATTTTAATTTTGTGGGAGTTCACTGCACCAGCGCTCCTTTGAGCGAGCCGCCTTTGGTCTGGTCCTGTCTGCTCTCGTCTGGTCTCGTCTGGTCTGGTCTCGTCTGGTCTCGTCTGGTCTGGTCTGGTCTCGTCTGGTCTTGTCTTGCCATGTCTGGCCTTGTCTGGTCTGGTCTTTGTCTGGTCTGGTCTTGTCTGATCTCGTCTGTCTCGTATGGTCTCGTATGGACTCGTATGGTCTCGTCTGTTCTCTTCTGTTCTCGTCTGGTCTCATAGTCTGTCCTCGTCTGGTCCCGTATGGTCTCGTTTAGTCCTCTGGTCTCATCTGGTCTCTTATCGTCTGGTCTGGTCTCTCGTCTCGTCTGGTCTTGTCTGGTCTCGTCTAGTCTCGTCTAGTCTGACCTGGTCTTGTCTGGTCTCGTCTGGTCTGGTCTGGTCTCGTCTTGTCTCTTCTGGTCTTGTCTGGTCTCGTCTGGTCTGGTCTGGTCTCGTCTTGTCTCTTCTGGTCTTGTCTGGTCTCGTCTGGTCTCATCTGGTCTCGTCTGGTCTTGTTAGTGATTTGTGATAAGATATGTTTTGAGTAATTAGCTATAAGATAAGTAATTATCGATATGCCGATATGCAAAAAGATAAGCAATTATTGATTAGCGATAAGATATGTAATTATTAGCGATAAGTACTTTGCGATTAGTAAAGAAATTAGTGATAAGCGATAAGATAAGTAATTAGTGATAAGCGATAAGAAATTAGTGATAAACGATAAGATAAGAAATTAGTGATAGTAATTAGTGATAAGCTATAAGATAAGTTATTACTGATTAGCGATAAGATTAGAAATTAGTGATAAACTATAATAAGTAATTTGTGATAAGATATGTAATTAGTAATTAACGATAAGATGTTATTAGTGATAAGCGATAAGTATAATTAGTGATAAGCGATAAGTAATTAGTGATAAGCGATAAGTAATTAGTGATAAGCGATAAGTAATTAGTGATAAGCGATTAGTAAAATAATGAGTGATAAGCGATAAGATAAGTGATAAGCGATAAGATAAAAAATTTGTGATAAGATATGTCATTAGAATAGCGATTAGTTAAGTTATTAGTAATAAGCGATAAGATAAGTAATTAGTGATAAGCTATAAGATGTGTAACTAGTGATAAGCGATAAGATAAGTAATTAGTGATAAGCGATAAGATGTGAAATTAGTGATAAACGATAAGTAATTAGTCATAAACGATTAGATAAGTAAAGTGATAAACTATAAGTAATTTGTGATAAGATATGAAATTAGTAATTAGTAATTAGCGATAAGATAAGTTATTAGTGATAAGCGATAAGTAATTAGTCATAAACTATTAGATAATTAATTAGTGATAAACGATAAGATAAGTAATTAGTGATAAGCTATGTTATTAGTAATTAGCGATTAGTAAAATAATTAGTGATAAGCGATAAGATAGTAATTAGTGATAAGCGATAAGATAAGAAATTGGTGATAAGCGATAAGATAAGAAATTATTGATTAGCGATAGGATAAGTAATTAGTGATAAGCGATAGGATAAGTAATTAGTGATAAGCGATAGGATAAGTAATTAGTGATAAGCGATAAGATAAAAAATTAGTGATAAGATATGTCATTAGTAAATATCGATTAGTTAAGTAATTAGTAACAAGATATGTTATTAGTAATTAGCGACAACATAAGTAATTAGTGATAAGCGATAAGATGAGTTATTAGTGATAAGCGATAAGATGAGTTATTAGTGATAAGCGATAAGATAAGAAATTAGTGAAAAACGATAAGTAATTATTGACGCGATAAGATAAGTAAATAGTGAGTAGCGATAATTCACTTTAGCTACAAATATTTTGACACGCCTGTCATAATAATTGTCAATTAATTTGTGCATTTTGATGACTTCCCTCACGTTCAGATAGTGGCTTGTCTGTCGTATTGTGGTTAAAATGATTAGATGTGAGGTCAGGGGCCGTTATAGGGGTGGTTGGAGACGGCTTTAGGTAGGGTTTCAGCGTTAAAGCCTGATTAGTTTTTCAGTAATAATTCCCGTTTCTGGATCATGGCTATTGTGGCTATTTATTGATCAAATCAGTTCTCAGTTCTATGTCATAAATTGCTGTTCCAAATCATCCTGAAGTTTCGTTCAAGTAGCCCAAAGATCAGTCGAGAACTGATGCTGAACCTAAGAATTATCCCTCGCCCTTCACAAATCCCACATTGAATCTCGGTCACTCCGAAATACAGGATCAAAAAAAAAATTGCGAATTGTAATTTAATTGTAATTAGTGATAAGCGATAAGGTATGTAATAATTTAATGTGAAATACTTTATATGTGTTGCAGACCCCGGAATATTAGCAGAAATGACTGTGTACGCTGGTTATTTATTTAGATTAAATAAAAGGAACTAATTACCGATTTACACATGAAAAGTTAAAATTTTGTAAAGTTTAATTTAAATTAAATTTTGAGAGTATAGGCATAATAGTTTCTTAAAGGTTCTTAGAACAACAAAGGTTAAATCGATGTTTTAAAATTTTTGACCAATGGAACCTAAAAAATAAACAGTTCTTTATCTAAATATAACCAATTACCATTTTCTTAGATAGGTTTTATGTTACTATCTGATTACATCTCACACGGCAAATACTCAGCCGAGCTAAACATCAGGGAACGTGAAATCCGTGCAGTGCAACAGTAAAATGTACACTCTTTATCCAATACACCTATGATTCATCTAGAACTGTTATGTAAGCCATGTGTTATTGCAAATCTAAAGTAACAACTACTTGGAATTAAGTTTCTAAATAAAAATAAATTAAACGTGTCCACCTGGTTTCATTTCCGTGGGAGGAAGCCGCAGCATTCCTCAGCAAAGGTAAGTCCATTTTGAACTTTTTCCTCAACCTACTATTTTGATTATAATAAAGATTCTTATAAGTTAGTCCACTACCATCTTAGACTGCATCGTTATTCGTTACTTACCATCAGGTGAGATCGCAGTCAAGGACTATCTTGTCATAGATAAAAAAAAATTACTTAAAAATTTTCGATGTTTTGTTCTTTCTTTCGACCTCGTTTGTCACGAAAAATTATTAAACAAGTTGGAGCACTACGGAATACGCGGGCAGATACACCAATGGCTCAAATCATACTTAGACAATAGAAGGCAAAAAACTATAATCCAGAAACAAATTGGTAAAACTATGAATGTGTTTGAATCAGAGTACAAAAATAATAAATTCGGCGTGCCCCAGGGCAGTATTTTAGGCCCACTTCTATTTTTACTATACATAAATGACCTTTCCAACAATATATCACATCAATCAATACTCTTTGCGGACGATACTACAGTAATCATTCCATGTGACAACACTTACACACATGAATCCAAAGTTAACAGATCGTTAGAGGAAACTGTTAATTGATTAGAAAACAATAACTTAAGCGTAAATATTACTAAAACGAAGTGTATACAATTTAGTACAAAAAGAGGACAAATAAAAACATTAAATATAAATTATAATAATGAATCAATTGACATCGTTCATAATACAAAATTTTTGGGAGTTAAATTTGACGAACATTGTGATTGGACTTACCACATTGAGGACATTTGTGCTAAAATTAATAAATTCGTGTACCCTTTACGTCGTCTTAGGCGTACAGTATCTCTTGAGGCAGCCCTCACAGCTTATCATGGCTATGTAATGTCTGTCATGCGTTATGGTATTGTCATTTGGGGGAACTCTATTCACTTAAACAAATTGTTTGTGACACAGAAAAAATGCCTCAGGAGCATCTTCCTAATGGACCCTACTGATTCGTGTAGGCCACTATTTAAAGCGCACAATCTTCTTACCCTGCCTTGTCTCTATATTTACGAAATAGCGGTATTCGTACACAGACACATGGACTACTTTAAGATTTCTGATCTTCCAAATGTAAATAAATGTTACAGAAAAACAAGACAAAGGAATCGATTATGTACCACAAAATATAACTTAAGACAAACAGCAAAATCTCCACATGCCATGTGCATAAAAATTTATAACAAACTTGATGCTAGCCTAAAAAACTTACCTACAGGTCATTTTGAAAAAAATCTCTTTCGTTGGCTGTGTAACAAATCTTTTTATTCCGTACCAGAATACCTATCTTATTAACATTGAAATTAATAAAAATTATTGACATTGTATACTGACCTAATTGAAATTTAAACTAACGTAATTGACACTTTATATTCATTTTAATTAATTTAGCTCATCGAAATTTTCAAAATTATGATGAGTACCTAATTTAAACATTTGCATGCTATTTAGCAGAATATGGAGGAAATTTTATGACATTGTTAATAACATCTAACTATACTGTACTCATATTCAGCAAATAAAGTTTCATTTCATTTCATTTCATTTCATTTCATTTCATTTCATTTCATTTCATTTAAGAAAAATAAGAAAAAACCTAAGAATACCTATAAAAACCGGTTTTTTTACAAAGTAATCGGTAAAAACCGGTTATCAAATGTTTACGCTTGGATCGGCGGTGGATTTGTTTGGCGGTGTTTTACATTCTGTGGAATGCACGATTGGAAATACCCCCCCGCGCGCCCGCGCACCGCCGCCGCGGCAGAATCGAGTCATCGTTCGGCGCGCTGGTCGGTTTTGGCATCGCGTGTGATTTTTGGAAGACGCAAAGCTGAATTGCGAATTTCTTGTGAATCTTTCGGCGGCGGTCTGAAAGGACCTTTGTTTTCGTTACGTTCACGCGACGTGCGCATTTTTGGATCATTGCACGATTGAATTGTGAGGGAACTAATATAAGTGGAGCCGTCGGTCACTTGTGAATTTAACTGTGCGAGCGACTTTTGGAACACCGCGCTTTTATACGTCGTGAATTCACGTTTTTGGGAGGGCATCGAGCCTCATCTTTGAACTATAGTTTGTTGGTGTCTCATGTTAATAACTACGCGTCATATTTGCATCGCGGTTAAGTGCGGGATTGATTGACGTTCGATTGACGCCATAATATATACAGTGCAAGTACAGTGCAGACGGTGGTACGTGTTTTACTTTACGAGTTGGCGGAAGGCTCAGTGGAATCACGAAGCATCGACCGAGCATCTACCAGGGGCGACCGCACACTGGTCTAAACTGGGTGCCTTGGGGTAATACACAATACACACCTATCTCGCATTACACATCCACCACACCTACTGGCGCCTCGAGGTACCTGGCAAGGACCCACCGCGGAAATCTCCGGTGAGTACTAGATGTAAGCTACGAGTGGACTCCCTGGAGTGGAGTTAATTTCCATCGGTCATTTTGGGCCCGACCTTCCTTTGCCCGTGGAGAAAGCTACTGATGGGCCCTAGTATTCTCCACCCTGGTCTGGGCAACGGAGGGCCGTAACATTCTGTAGCAGAGCGTGGTTGCGCGATTAGTCCTTTAATCACGCCCGGCCGTGAAAAAAGTTTTTTTTATTTTTTTTTATCTTTGAATTTTGCTTGCGTATCGTAGTCGAACCACGCCTGTAGGGTTAGGTGCCTACGCGTCTGTTCTTTAGGGGTAGGTAGATTAGTTTGAAGTGTCGGTCGCCTTAGTGAGGCATCTTGCGGACCTGCTGTGTGTGTGTATTTGTGTTCTAAATTTAAGTTAATTGCGTCGTGATGCCACCGCAAAAGCCACCGGCGCTTCGCCTGCAAGCGGAGCTGCGTTGGGCCGCGAATGCCCATTTGTTGGTAGCGCGACCCGACCGGGTCCATTGTCTCCAGAAGCGGCTCGAGCAGGTCGCGGCTCGTAGGGCCGTGGTGGAGGAGGCCTATATGGACCTCGAGGCCTCGGAGGTAGAAAAGAGCGTCTTGGACTCCTGCCTCGCGGATTATGAACAGTTTTTCGCGCTTACGGACGAAATGATAGAGGCAGGAGCCAAATACGCCAAGGAAGCTCGGGAGGAGCGGCTGAGCGGCCTGCCGGAGTCCCCCCGGAAGCCGCCTACTCAGCCGGAGCTGCTGGGGCGTTTACCCACATTGGATCTCCCCCGTTTCTCCGGGGTCATGTCGCAGTGGCTGTCCTTTGTAGGACTGTTTGATGGCCTAGTGGACGCCCGGAGAGATCTAACGCCCAGCCAGAAGATGGCATACCTTCTGGCTTCCTTGGAAGGGGAGGCTTTGGGCGTCGTCAGTCATTTAAAATTGGCTGACGACTCGTACCAGACCGCCCGAGACCTCCTCGCCGGAAGGTACGCCAATGTCCGGCGCATAGCGGACGAGCACGTAAGGGGGCTCCTCAGCCTCCCGCTGCTAAAGGACAGGGCGAGGCTACGTACGGACATCCTAAACCCCGTCCTGGTAGCCTGCAATGCCTTGCGGCGTCTCGATTTGCCGGTGGACCAGTGGTCCTTTCTGCTGCTTCATATTGTGCTGTCCCGCCTACCTCTCGATCTTCGGATCCATTTCGAAGAAAGGTACGGCGGGGACGGCGTATCGCACATTCCGCCCTTCAAGGACCTGATTAGGTTCTTGGAGGGCCAGTGCCGGCAAATTGAGAATGCCGCAGGCACCATGGACGATGATGGGGTTGCCAACCGGGCCGCACCCAAGGAAAGGCGCCAGCAACCGGCCAAGACCTCGCCAACCCCCCCTAGGTCGAGTGGAGCTCCCGCGGTAGGGCGTCGGCCCCTACCTTCGTATAGTGGCCTAGCGGCCAAGGAGTCTTCCCCCTGCTCCTATTGCCGAGCACCGCATCGGGTGACGTCCTGCCCGAAACTGTGGAGTAAGCCGGCCCCGGCGAGGCGAACCATTGCTAAAGAGCGCCGCTGGTGCTACTCTTGTTTGGAGCGGCATCTCCAACGAGACTGCCCGCACCGGCGGCCCTGTCCGCACTGCCAGGGTATGCATCATGCAATTCTGTGCCTGGGTGCGGACGGCTCTTCCTCTAGGGCCTCTGCGGGGCCCGCATCTCCCACAGGCGGGGGCACTCAGCCACGCCCTCTGGCGGCAAACGCTCGGCGCTCACCAGTCAGCCACCGTGCCCCTGGCTTTGAAGGGGGTCCCTCCCCCGACCAGTCGGGGGGTCGTTCCCCCAGGGGCGGGGGGGTCGTCACCCCCCCCCTCAGCGTGTGGAGAGGAACCTCACGGCCACTCAGCGGTCACCCCGACCCTTCTCACCCCCGTTAGCTGAGCGGCCGCGGCTGGAGTACCAACTACCTCCTTTTGGTCGGTACCGGTATTACGGGGTACCGACCACATTTAAGATGACTCGGGCCTACTCCTCTCCAAGTTTCCCCGAAGCTCCGCAGGTCGGCCCGTACGGCGATTTCCGACCACAATTGGTGGAGCTGCCGGAGGAATGCCGCTTTCCGGACCCCCGGTTCGACCGCGGGTCCGATGGAGGCAGCTCCAGCTAGGTAGCTGCCGCCCTAGCTTCCACCACGGCCACCTCCACTGATCTTTTGAGCCGTCAACAGTCCAATTGTCAAACTGTTCTATTGCCGACGGCCTCAGTGAGGGTATACAACCCGAGTGGCGACTGTTTAACAGTTCGCGCTCTATTGGATTCGGGTTCACAACGCTGTGTGGCCTCAACTTGGTTGGTGGGAAGACTAGGGCTCCCCTGGAGCTCTGAATCACGTCCGATGGTAGGTATCGGAGGTGCCGAGCCTCCTGCTCCTAGGGGACAAGCTCAGTTGGTGTTTGGCCCTGCCAGCGAACACCTTCACATTTCAGTTAAGGTTAATGTCCTCGATGACATTGTAGGGTTTCTCCCTAACGTCCGTATAAATGACAGCGCGGTTCGTTGTGCGTCGGGTTTGAGACCGGCAGACCCTCAGTGGTCCCAACCGGGGCCTATAGATTTGTTGCTGGGGGCCGACGTGCTGGGGTTCATCCTGTTAGGTGGGATACGAGTCCTACAGCCCGATGGCTTATCAGCCATGTCCACTGTATTTGGGCACAGTTTCTTTGGACCAGTTCTGTGGTCTCCACCCCCTCCGACGGTCGAACCGCTCTCTGTAGTGGGCGTGTCACTCTCGGACGTCGTCCAGCGGTTCTGGGAAGTGGAGGAGCCGCCACACGCGGCTCGAGTCAACCCTCTGGACCGTGAGTGCGAGTTGTTCTACCAGAACAATACCGGCCGTCGTGTTGACGGCCGCTTTGTCACTCGCTTGCCCTTTCTTGACTCACGGCCCCCGTTGGGCCAATCTCGTACCCTGGCCGAAAAGAGGTTGCTCTCCATGGAGCGCCGTATGAGGCGCGACCCAGCCTTTCGCGACAAATATGTCGAGTTCATGCGCGAGTACCAAGAGCTGGGTCACATGTCACCGTCCAACTTCGACTGGTGGTCACAGGAGCACTACTTCCTCCCTCACCATGCGGTCTTGAGGACCCCGGGGAGTAAAATTCGGGTAGTTTTTGACGGCTCCGCTCGTTCGTCAAACGGCGTGTCCCTGAACCAGTGTCTCCACTCTGGTCCTAAATTGATCAAGGACATATCCGACATTTTGACCCACTTCCGTCGGCACCAAGTGGTTTTTGTAGCCGACATTCGGATGATGTTTCGACAGTCAGTGGTTCATCGCGATGACCGTCGATATCAGCTGATATTGTGGCGCGAGAAGCCCAGCGATCCGATCCAGGTGTTCGAGTTGAACACCACCACCTACGGACTCCGGTCCAGCCCGTACATCGCCATGGGAACCCTCCTTGAACTCGCTGAGAAGGAGCGTTTGAGATACGCTCGGGGGGCTTCTATTTTGGAGACTTCGGTCTACATGGACGACATTTGTACGGGCGCCTCCACAGTCGAGGATGCTCTTGTATTGAGAGACGAGTTGATTGCCATCCTGAAGTCCGGAGGATACGAGTTGCGCAAATGGCTGTCGAACTCCCCTCATATTTTGAAGGACCTCCCAGGAGAGGATCAACAAGACCCTCATCTATTCGAGCACCCTGAAAATCCTAATTTGTTGACTGTGCTAGGTATCCAATACCAGCCTGTTCAGGATACCTTCACGTATCGAGTCAAACTCGATCCCCCTCCTAAAGCATGGACCAAGCGCTCCGTGCTGTCTACAGTAGCCCGCACCTTCGATCCCAATGGATGGATCACTCCGGTCATTTTTCTGGCTAAGTGCTTTCTTCAAAAGCTCTGGATATCCGGATTGGGTTGGGACGAGCCTCTTAGCGGCGCTCTCTTGCGAGAGTGGCTCTCCATTGTGTCCTCCCTCCCGGACATCAACCGGGTCTCCATGCCAAGGTGCTTCCTCCCTCCAGGGAAATGCCGGGCTACCCTACATGGATTCTGCGACGCCTCTGAGAAAGGCTATGCGGCTGTCGTATATTTGCGGACTGTGAACTCTTCTGGCCATACTTCTGTCCATCTTGTACTTGCTAAAAGCAAGGTCGCTCCCATTAGGTCCCGCTTGACTATACCTAAGTTGGAACTGTCCGGAGCCGCTCTTCTCACGCGACTCCTCAACCACGTACACTCGTCTTTGAATTCCGTCATCGATATTACGGACGTCTACGCTTGGTCGGACAGTGAGATAGTACTTTGTTGGCTCAGAGCTGCACCTCACAATCTGGAGGTATTTGTAGCGAATCGCGTGTCTCAAATCCAGAACTCTGAAACGTCTCTCAACTGGAGACATGTCCCAGGTGAGTTGAATCCCGCAGACTGCGCTTCTCGCGGCTGTGAAGCCCCTTCTTTGGTTGACCACCCGCTGTGGTGGGGGCCTAGTTGGTTGACTGAGTCTCAGTCATCCTGGCCCCAGAATAAATACTCCGAACCGATTGATTTGCCTGGCCTACGAGCCCGAGTAGGAGTGGTCAAGGATAAGCCCACTCGGGACTTCTCCCTGCTAGAACGGTACAGTTCTCTCGATAAACTCTTAGGAGTGACTGCTTGGTTGCGTCGATTTGTCCGTAATTCGAGAGACCCTTCCAACCGAATCTCGGATTCCGTTCTGTACCCTAGCGAGCGCCGCGAGTCTTTGATGTATTGGACCCGTATGGTCCAAGAGGAGCATTTTGAGCCCGTGATTGAAACTTTGAAGCGGGGCTCCGTCGTCAAGGGCGCTCTGGCCCGCCTGAACCTCTTCCTGGACGACTCTGGGATGCTTCGCGTTGGCGGACGGTTGAAAAATTCTCAACTGCCGTACGGGGCTCGACACCCGTTACTGCTCCCCAAGGACGACGCCTTTGTCCGGTTGCTGGTGACTCACCATCATGTGAGGAATGCCCACGCTGGGTGCAATACTCTGTCGGCTATTTTGCAGCGGGAGTTTTGGATTTTGGCTGGCCGACGCACCATTCGGAGCGTCATTTTTAAATGCATACCATGCTACAAATTGAAGGCCACCACCTCGCCGCCTATGATGGGTGACTTGCCACCCGACCGCGTCAGGGCCATCCGACCATTTGCCGGAGTCGGAACAGACTTTGCTGGCCCCTTCCTTGTCAAGGCATCCAACCTTCGTAATGCGCGCTCTCATAAGGCATACTTGTGCGTTTTCGTGTGCCTCGCCACTAAGACCGTGCATTTGGAACTTGTAAGTGCCCTCAGCACTGAGGCATTTGTGGCCACCCTGGGCCGCTTCGTGTCACGTCGTGGTTTGCCTGACCTGATCCGGTCCGATTGCGGGACCAATTATAAGGGCACGGACAGGTATTTGAGAGAGGTCGTCGAATTTCTGTCCAACAACAGGACTTATTTAGGTACTGCGATGGCCAAGAAGGGCATCCAGTGGAAATTCGACCCTCCGGCTTGCCCACATTGGGGCGGCATTTTCGAGGCGGTGGTTAAAGTTGCAAAAACGCATCTCCGTCGCGTTATTGGCGAAACGATTTTGACATTTGAGGAGCTCGCCACTGTTTTTTGTAAAATTGAGGCGGTACTCAACTCTCGGCCCCTTTGTCCCCTCTCGTCCGATCCAAATGATTTGGAGGTTCTCACCCCTGGCCACTTCCTGATTGGCCAGCCACTTAACGCCCTGCCTGAGTATCCCTTCAAGGAGGTAACCTCTTCGCGTTTGAGCAGATTTGAACTGCTGCAGCAGATGACTCAGAGTTTTTGGCACCGATGGTCACTTGAGTACCTACATCTTTTGCAGCAGCGCGTTAAGTGGTCTGACAAGACGGACCCTCCTCAGGTTGGAGACCTCGTGTTGGTGAAGGAACCCAAAGCTTTGCCTTTGTACTGGCGCCGAGGGCGCATTGTTAAGTTGCTTTATGGATCGGATGGAGTGCCTAGGGTGGCCGAGGTTTTGGTCGGAGATTCGGTCTTGCAACGTGCCGTCGCGACCCTGTCCCGTTTACCAATTTGCTCGCGGACATAATGTCCTTATGTCCGGGACGGGGGTTTGTTTACGCTTGGATCGGCGGTGGATTTGTTTGGCGGTGTTTTACATTCTGTGGAATGCACGATTGGAAATACCCCCCCGCGCGCCCGCGCACCGCCGCCGCGGCAGAATCGAGTCATCGTTCGGCGCGCTGGTCGGTTTTGGCATCGCGTGTGATTTTTGGAAGACGCAAAGCTGAATTGCGAATTTCTTGTGAATCTTTCGGCGGCGGTCTGAAAGGACCTTTGTTTTCGTTACGTTCACGCGACGTGCGCATTTTTGGATCATTGCGCGATTGAATTGTGAGGGAACTAATATAAGTGGAGCCGTCGGTCACTTGTGAATTTAACTGTGCGAGCGACTTTTGGAACACCGCGCTTTTATACGTCGTGAATTCACGTTTTTGGGAGGGCATCGAGCCTCATCTTTGAACTATAGTTTGTTGGTGTCTCATGTTAATAACTACGCGTCATATTTGCATCGCGGTTAAGTGCGGGATTGATTGACGTTCGATTGACGCCATAATATATACAGTGCAAGTACAGTGCAGACGGTGGTACGTGTTTTACTTTACGAGTTGGCGGAAGGCTCAGTGGAATCACGAAGCATCGACCGAGCATCTACCAGGGGCGACCGCACACTGGTCTAAACTGGGTGCCTTGGGGTAATACACACTACACACCTATCTCGCATTACACATCCACCACACCTACTGGCGCCTCGAGGTACCTGGCAAGGACCCACCGCGGAAATCTCCGGTGAGTACTAGATGTAAGCTACGAGTGGACTCCCTGGAGTGGAGTTAATTTCCATCGGTCATTTTGGGCCCGACCTTCCTTTGCCCGTGGAGAAAGCTACTGATGGGCCCTAGTATTCTCCACCCTGGTCTGGGCAACGGAGGGCCGTAACATCAAATTTGTAATCGGTTCACATCACTAGTAGGCGAACTCGGTAGGTGCGACAGAGACAAACACCTTTAGAGTAAGATAAACAGGAGCCGCCTTAATAAAATTAGCGCTCATTTCATAAAAAAAAGCTCTTCGAAGTTGCGCCAGCCTGCGATTAACAAAGACTAAGACACAAGAGAGTGAGACTACAACCACACGAATATTATTCTAGCCTCACAGATGATCCTAGTGTTCGTGGTCTATGACGATTAATCACCACAGAACACTAATCACTATATCTCATAATTCTTTGTGTGTTTTGTAAATGGATTGCTCTCATAGAATTTTAATAAACTGATAATAGGGTATTTGACTACTTTTAGAAAATCATCTTAAATTGTTAATAATGCTAAGCTGAAGCTAACAAAACGTATATTTCGGCATAATTTTCAGTATTTTTCATAAAAATCGAGAAATAAATTCAAAAAAATAAATTGCCGCCAAAACGTTCCATTTGCTCTCATGACGTCACAGTTCACATTTCAAACAATGACCAATTCCAGAGCCCATAGGTGGTGTGGACTGTGACGTCATTCGAGATCACGGAACGTTTTCGATCACGTGACCATGGCCGGAATTATAGCAATTTTATTTAATACTAGCTGATGCCCGCAACTTCGTCCGCGTGGATTTAGTTTTTAAAATCCCCACTTTGATTTTCCGGGATAAAAATAGCCTATGATGACTCTCCAGATCTTCAACTATACCCATCCAAAAATCACGACGATACGTGTTTCTGTTGCGGCGTGATTGAAGGACAAACCAACAAACAATCACATTTTCGCATTTATAATATTAGGATGATTATTGACAAAATAGGCCTATCCATGATGCGCTATACGATTAAGTGTGCAAGCCAGCTTAAGATGACCCGTACATTCAAAGTTTCCTATGCATTCCGGGGTTCAAGTTATTTGGACCTTATATTGAGGATTGTGATGACTATAATTTCTGAACTACTAAACCGACGACGTTGAAATAATTACTGGACAATCTTTAAAATACTTCCTTTCTAATGAAAAAAGAATGAATGAAATTGGAATACGCGTTAATGAATTACAACTAAATACACATTTTAACTTTCATCCCCTCTCCCAAGGGAACCGTGCTGAATTTCGGGATAAAAAGTATCCTATATTATACCTCGTAGTATGAACTTAAATCGTGTCAATTTTTATTTAAATCCGTCCAGTAGTTTCGACGTGATGCGCGGCCAAGATACAGACAGACAGACAGACAAAAAATTAAAAAAAATTGTTTTGGGCTCAGTATCGATAATAAAGCGTCCTCCAATTAAAATTTTCAAAATATATTTAATGTACAGAATTCGTCCCGTTACAGTTTTATTATAGATTTGAGTTAGATTTTCTAATTAAATAAAACTTTATTTTTTAGTTTTGTCGTATGGAATAATGTATTTAGATAATAATCTTTTAGGATGACACCATATGAAAAGATATTTTTAATATAGTCAAATACCCTATTATTGTTCTCTGCGTGCTTTTGCAATTTGCAGTGAATCCTTCCTGTCCTTCCTTCTTCCTATCCTTCTTAGTGAATAGCACTTCTCGCGTTCGCGTTTTCGCGACTCAATGAATCACGATCGCGACTCATGGTACGACATGGATTTTTTATATACGTGTCGCGACTATTTATTTTTTAGCTTTGACAAATGAACCACGGGACAACAAAAAAGTCTGCCACTTTTGGTGCGGGGGGGAGGAAACACTACATACACAGAACTGCACACTTTATCAATTCCATTTGTGTCATTATGGCACACAAAAGACAAAAACTCCAACACTATTACATTTACGCACACATATAGGTTAAATACAGTGTAAGACAGACAAATTAATTGCGATGCTACCATATCGATATTTTATATCGATAGTTTTCCTAAGAAAAAACAGAAAATTTCTTAAGCAGCAAAACGCACTCAAACAAAATTTTAATCATCTAACTCTTTACTTGGTTAGCGTGACACGTCTTTTTTTAGGGTTCCGTAGTAAAACAACTAGGAACCCTTACAGTTTCGCCAAGTCTATTGGTACTTACTGTGGTAAGTTAGAGACTATAATCATTATATTATAACTAGCAAAAAGCTGAGCTTTGTGAGAGCTCGCGTAGTTTTTCTAACGGGTAATAATTTTTACGTTAATGGTTATAAAATTATATTTTCTTTGACAGATAACATTTGGATTTGAAATTAAATTACTATGTTAAATCACAAATCTATAGGCGTGATAGTTTTTCAGTAAAGTGTACCACAAAATGTACAGTTTGTGGGATAGTGATAGGTCTCGCTCCGCTCTTAAAACTATTAAACTTACTAAAACTTATTAACTATTAAACTTATTTATTATATTAAACTTATTAACTAACTATACTAAAAATTATCTTAAAACTTGCTCCTCCGCATCATAAACCGATGCCGTGACAACTTATTCAATAAAATCATAATAATATAACGTAAAGAGGAAAACATTAAAAAAATGCAATATTTATATTTTTTAATCATTACACTTTTTAGGGGTTCGAAGTAAAACAACACGGAACCCTTATAGTCTAGTCAAGTCCGACCGTCTGTCCACCTAAACATTCGAACCGATTAGGGTACTCTCAATTTACACAATATAGGCTATATATTTTATCCTTAAAACTTAAAAAGTTTCCGCTAAAATCAACATTTAGTTAATAAACAATACATTAGCGTTCGGCATAAGTTAAATAAAATTGAAGGGAGCTTTAATATATACATATCAATATTCCGATATTTTTGTCGAATTTATTTAATGTAATGAATTGGTTCATTTACATTTTATTAGGGCAAGCGGAGCGAGACCTATAACTATCCCACAAGCTGTACATTTTGTGGTACACTTTACTGAAAAACTATCACGCCTATAGATTTGTGATTTAACATAGTAATTTAATTTCATATCCAAATGTTATCTGTCAAAGAAAATATAATTTTATAACCATTAACTTAAAAATTATTACCCGTTAGAAAAACTACGCGAGCTCTCACAAAGCTCAGCTTTTTGCTAGTTATAATCCTCTTTAGTTTATTTCTTGCTGATGAATTTCGATGCTTCTTCAATGAGTAATAATTTTTTTTATCGTTATCGATCCGCACCGCAGTCACATCACTTTTACTAAATTTAAAAGTTTGCAACCTTGTGCACTATGTAATAAAATCTAATTTTGCAAAATGATAGGGTGTATAGTACGAGATCTGGCTGCAGAATATACATCTACGATGTTGCCTATCAAAATGTGACCGCTTACTTTATTTGTACTACCGTACGTACGTTTGTTGTTGTTGTTGTTTGGTGGTCATTATGTTACTACCGGTGCAAACAGTAGTAGAAACGACTTAATAAACAGGTACTCCAAAATAAATCTTCCTTTTCAAAATGACAAATTTTAAAATTACAACAAATATCAATATTGATGAAAAAACAAAACCCCTTGGTTTTTACTTATATAACTTGGTTGGTTTACTTATATAAAAAAAAATATTAGATTTTATTCAAGTATTCAACCGTCTGTTACATAATAATTAAACATTTAAGCAAATTAAAAATTTAAAAAATGTATCTTATATTTCCGTGACTCTTATTTAAAAAATCCTCATTTACACTATCATCACAGCTATCACTTTCATCGCTACAAATATCAAATTCGTCGACATTATCGGAAGATTTGTTCATGAAATCACATAGCACACTCTTAACTTGCGTTGGAGTTGAGTCTCTCAGGAACCATGTTGGTTTTAGAAAACTATCTAATAGCAGCCAGCCATTATTTTCCGCGCAAAATCTGATACATTCCGACTCAGTGGCATTTAAACACATCGAATTAACAGACTGTCCACAAAAATTGTTGTTTGAAAGATTTCCAGAACGGTGGAATGTGCGTTGAGTCTAAACCTTTAATTCTTTTTATGTTGCGTTTTTTATGTTATAATAAAAATATCGCAGCTGTTCAGTTGAGAACACTAGCATTCGACGCATGCGCAGTGACTTTAAAATCGTCGCGGTCGTACAGCTGGCAATCGCTATCCTCGTCTGACTAGTTATGTATACGCGCTAACTCTCTTTCACTCTACATTAAATATTTACCATCTTTAACAACCAGCAACCCTTATTTGCGGCCAGATTTAACTAAGCAATCGTATATCATAATAAACAGAAATAATTAGCTTTAATTTGATATAATATAAATAATAAATGTACGTTATGAACGTATAAATGTATCAGAATCATACCTGTATAAACTTGGCTATGAAGAGGTGCGGCCAAGTGCACAACGGCATCCGTGATTTTTCAGTCTTTATATATTATATTGCCGTGAAGAGGACGATATTTTATTTAAAAAACCAGTGAATGATTTTTTTTTCCGGAAAATCAATTAACAATAATTTAATTAAAAATAATAGCAACCACATTTTGCAGCAACCTGGTAAATGTTCTCTTCATCATAAATATATGCGTAAAAATTTGGTTTTTAGCAAACACTTGATGAGTGCACTCTTGAGAGTGAATTCTGCAGCCGGATCTTAGACTAGTAGTCTCGTTACACAGTTTTGCTTGTCAATTTGTTTTTTGTTATTCATTTTTCGAATCTGAACCTAAGTTCTATGTACTGATGGTTGAAATTGCTATACAAAAGTAAAATAGTAGTAAGTAGTCTAGTGTTGTACTTGCGTGATCAAATTTAAACCTTATTTGTAGCAGTCGAAGGTAGAAACTGTTTAAAAAAGAAACAAAAAGTAGTCTCGTGGGGAGTGTGGTTACGTCACAACTCAACTTACGATTATCACTCCGATTTAAACGAGATATTACGTACTAGATCACCTAAACGATGAAATTCTCGATTATTATTTATGATATTACTTTAAATATTTTTAATAGAAAGAAAGCATGTATCACAATAAAAATACTTCCAAATGGAATGTAATTCCCTATTTTTGTAAATTTGAGGTATTCATCTTATTCCTGCACATGTTAAGCGCTCAGATCAGCATTTTTCACGGAGCACCTACGTGTGCGAAAACGATTCATGTAATGATATAATCGATTCGAAAACAGTTTTTATAAGTGCACAAGATTTGAATCCATTACATTGTGGCAGAGGGGAAGGATCTTGCGAGGCGAGTCCAATTACGGTAGTAAATATCATTCGTCTATGTTTTTTAGTAACTAAACTAGCGGCACGCTATGAAGGCCGGTTTGACGTTTGTCCGCTCATGAAGTTCCGTATTAATTGATAACGACTTTGAAGGAAATAATTGTATTACTTTATTGACGATAGTGATGTGCAGAGATTCATAAATTTTATCGAATGTAGTTTTAGGTTTAGGACTCAAAATTTATTTATTAAATTGATTTCTAAAATGTATACAAGTGTAGAAAAATCAGTTTGCACCATTTAAGGGGTGAATGTACTTGTGAATATGAACAATTTTCACTATGTGGACAAACCTCTGAAATCGCAAAAAAATATCAGCTGTTTCATACAAAAGGTAAAATTTTTATTTTTATATGATATATACCACAACTCGGCATTTGGTTATGGCGTGAAATACGTTAAAAATGGCGTAGATGCAAACATGAATATGTTAAAAGCGGAATTAGTACGTCTTTTAAAAGAAAACAAACCAACCAAGATCCGATACGTCATTGACGAAATAGCATTAGAACATGGGCACAGAGTTATACGGTTACCGCCTTACCATTGTGAGTATAATGCGATTGAGTTGGTGTGGGCTCAAATTAAGGGATATGCTGCAAGACACAATACAGAACCCCCATTTACCACAAAAAAATGCTAAAATTATTAGAAGAAGCTTGTGAACATGTGACTAAAGGAGACTGGGAAAAGGTTGTGAATAGAACTGTTAAATTAATAAGGGAAGATTATGAAAGAGATGTGAAAATAGATAATATTATAGAAAACGAACATATAATTATTAATGTAGGTGATGATAGCAGTGACGACAGTGAAAATAGTAGTATGGACGAATCTGATTAATTATGGCCTTTTGTGGCACCTTTTTTGGTATCTTTTGTATTCATATGTTTCTTGTGTGCATATAAAGTATGTATATTCATTTTCATTCAAATATTCAGTTCGTTCAAATAAATTAAATAAACATAAACATTTTTGTTTTATTAAACCTATTTAATCAGGTACAAAAACAAAACTTAATTGTTTTTTGTTCGAGAGTAAATTGACATTCCACATCACTATTGTAATGTGTCAAACCGGCCATCATAGCGTGCCGCTAGTGTAATAATCTGTGAATCTGTGAGGTAGTTGTCTTAGGGTGGAACCACATTTGTGAGGATCGTTTCGGATTTCGCCCATACAAAACTGTCAAATTCCATAGAAACGTGTACGGATTAAATCGGCTTACACTAGCGGCACGCTATGATGGCCGGTTTGACGTTTGTCCGCTCATGAAGTTCCGTATTAATTGATAACGACTTTGAAGGAAATAATTGTATTACTTTATTGACGATAGTGATGTGCAGAGATTCATAAATTTTATCGAATGTAGTTTTAGGTTTAGGACTCAAAATTTATTTATTAAATTGATTTCTAAAATGTATACAAGTGTAGAAAAATCAGTTTGCACCATTTAAGGGGTGAATGTACTTGTGAATATGAACAATTTTCACTATGTGGACAAACCTCTGAAATCGCAAAAAAATATCAGCTGTTTCATACAAAAGGTAAAATTTTTATTTTTATATGATATATACCACAACTCGGCATTTGGTTTTCTAAATTGAAAATTTTTAAAAACCTTTTTTGGTATCTTTTGTATTCATATGTTTCTTGTGTGCATATAAAGTATGTATATTCATTTTCATTCAAATATTCAGTTCGTTCAAATAAATTAAATAAACATATACATTTTTGTTTTATTAAACCTATTTAATCAGGTACAAAAACAAAACTTAATTGTTTTTTGTTGGAGAATAAATTGACATTCCACATCACTATTGTAATGTGTCAAACCGGCCATCATAGCGTGCCGCTAGTATAGGCTTCGGCTAAATCCTCACAAATGTGGTTCCACACTAAGGGTGGAACCACATTTGTGAGGATCGATTCGGATTTTGCCTATACAAAACTGTCATTTTCCATACATTCGTGTACGCATCGAAAAGCCGATTCGATCCGTACAATACACGTTTCTATGGAATTTGACAGTTTTGTATGAGCGAAATCCGATACGATCCTCATAAAATAATATGTGGTTCCACCCTTATGATCTATGGTTGTCTTGATCCTAGTGTTCGTGGTCTATGGTCTTGATGTTCCCAGTCTGTGATCACAGAAACAGTGTGAAAAAAATAGTAAAATTCACGATTCTAACGTAGCTGGTATATTTATATTTTTCTCATTCTAGCGACATATAAATATCCCTTAGAGCAAGAAGCATCACTAGTTAATTAGGAAGTGTTCTCATATCTATGAATTCTATATACCTACATGATACCTACATACTGGCAATTGGCATTTAACTATGTGAAGCAAAGAAATCGAATGAAAATGTCAAAATGGCTCTCGTAAGAGCTGTTTATATTGTGATTTTTAACACTTTTCCAATACATTAAAGTAATAAAATCCGCTTATGTGAGTGTTATCAAGTATGTTACACAACACGGGCCCTTTCGGGCCGAACGACGCACCGGTGAATGTGAATCCACAATCAAACATGACCTCTATGAGTGGAAGGATGGGTATCGGGAATAACGTAAATAACCTGGCGAAAATACCGCAACAATCGCCTCAGCCGCCGAACCCGCACTTCAACATACCGGATTATCCGACCTACGGCTTGAATGTGAACCCAGGTTTGAGCCCATTTCAAAATTTTCACCATGTTGGTTTTCAACAAAATTCGATTCCCCAAAGTTCGATCCATGACAGCTGGCAGAACAACATGTTGCCTATGAACTTGAACATGCAGAGCGAGCATTCCATGCTAGGCTTCGCTCAATATGGCAAGCCCGACATGAGTGAACAGAGCTTCAACAAAAGCATGCTGAATGTACCACAAGTACACACAAAGGCCTTCCACAAACAAATGGGTATGGACGTGAACTACCCCTACAACTTGAACCCCAGCTATCGACCATACACTGACTACAATTTAGATTTGAGTGCAAAACCCAAAAGTGATGATGTCCGGCATTTCCTTGACCCAAATAGCAGTAAGGAACGGGTAACATTGAGTCCACACTATTCCGAACAGATTGACTTGAGTAATAAACAGAAGATGCATAATTTCACACGACCATATTTAGAAACAGCTACTGCAAAATCACTGATCCCTCAAAAGCATGAAAATAGTGTAAATATAAATAATGATTTAAGTCTGCAACTACAGAGGTCAAAAGAGAAACATCCTTATTACGACAATATAAGCAGTATAAAATCTCAATTGAGTTTGGACAACAGATATGGGGAAAGTGAATTAGACTTATCCAAGTCTCTGAAACCTATTAACTTAAACAGTAACTACCAGAACCTAAGTGCAGATCATAGGTTTTATAAGGATCAAGAGTTAAGGGTGCCGAATGATTCCTTGCCTAGGTTTCATCTACCCAGCAATTTGAACTCCAATTTCTCGAGTATGACTCCAGACCCAAGGATGTACAAGGAACCAGATCATATACCCCAGAATTTAGAAAAGATTCTAGGCAAGCCACAACCTGAAAACTTAAATACATCTTATATAAGTGTCAATTCAGATCTCAGATATTATAAAGACAGAGAGTCCAGGTCGCAAAATCTAGAAGCCATATTGGCCAAAACTCAAAAACCTGAAAACTTAAACACAAATTTTTTAAAACCTGAAAATTTAAACATGAATTTTTCAAAACCTGAAAATTTAAACATTAATTTCTCGAAACCTGAAAATTTAAACACTAATTTCTCAAAACCTGAAAATTTAAACACTGATTTCTCAAAATCTGAAAATTTAAACACTGATTTCTCAAAATCTGAAAATTTAGATACTAACTTTTCAAACCCAACTTCTGGAACTGGATTTCTTAGTGAAACAAAATTGAGGTCCCAAAATAATAAAGATGTATTACCTAAATTTGCACAAAATGAAGCTGATTTGACTACTACCACTAGTTCAACAAAAGTCAGCTCTGACATACAGGAGTATAAGGATAAAGATACAAATCCGCAAAATTTAGAAAAAGCTCTGCCAAAGCCTCAACAAGCTGAAAACTTAATAACCAATTACCAAGGTATTAACTCAGATTTAAGGTTTTATAAAGACCAAGACTCAAGACGCAGAAGTTTGGAGAATACAGTCAAGATGATTGAGAACATACTCTCACATTCGTCAAACTCGAGAAAAAGTTCCTCTAACTCGTATCCTGGTAAATGTACAGATACCAAACAAAGTACTGAGACAGAGGAAAAAGAAAAATCTCAAATAAAAGATGCTGAAAATGATAGTTTAAACAAAAGTGACATTAACACAACAGGTGATGGCGACTCCAGTATTGACAATTTGTCAAATTGTGACAAAACTGATGAATCTGCTGCAAATACCAGCAATGAATTAGATGACAATGCAAATGAAGATGATGAAATGGATGATAAAAATCAGAGTAATGTTGAAAGTGAATCAGAAATTGATGACATAGATCATGAAGCTAAAGACCAAAGTGTGAAAGAAACAGCAACTACTAACAATATGAATTTTAAACCAGAGGATGTCAAATCGGAGTCTGAGGATTCATCATCGGATGAGGATGTGAAACCAAAAGATCTCTTAGATGAAAATGACATTAAAAGAGAAAATAACGCTGATGACTCAGTTGTTGTAAAAATTGAACTGATCCCAAGTCTTGTTGATATGGAATATATGAATCCCTTTTACAGAGATGTTTTCGGAGTGCAAAGTGATGATACAGGGAATCATGATATTATTGATTCGGAGACCAGTATTACAGTTGCCAAGGAAGTTATAAGGAATGGTAAGTTTTATATTTTATGTAATTTTTATATCTTAAAGTTTTATAATTTACGTTTTATGTAAGTGTGTAGGCTGTTAGTAAACGGAATATATAAAAAATATATCTATCCGAGGGGTACTCTCCAGAATGATAAGTATCCCTAAACTGTCTTTAGGACCTAATCTATTTGCAGATGTAGAATAAATAAACACATAAAAGATAACAAACAAACCGATTTTAATTTTAGTAGCTGGCATTCTTAGGCCACGGCCGCACTGGTAAGGCGACTGGGACGCGACGATGATTTCTTAAACAAACTCCTATAAACAAATGGGGGCGGCCGCATCAGATAAGCGACGCGCGAAAGAAGGTTGGCGAATTTTGACCCAGCATTTTTAAAAACCGTTCAGATTCAGAAAACATTTAATTTTAATTAATATTTTTCAGAGTATTTTTCTGTGTAAACCCCATTCTTTTAGAAGATGGGGATCAAAAATATAGTTATTCACAAGTACACATTATAAATAACCGTTACATGGCAATACAAGTGAATATCTTTTTTCTCCCAACTTTATTTGATAGACTGATTAATTTTTTGTTCGTCTGGTTTACTAGAACAAGTATGAGAAGTTTGATTCGTGAACGTGGGCATTCAATGTTCAGTTCAGTTTGTCTGGGTCAGAAACTCTATGGAATCGCCAATCTTATTTATTCGTTTATGTCGCGCGTAATTTTCAATAGCACTAAAGCCAATGAATGTGTCCGCACTGAGTACGCCCATTCATTACGCGATGCGCAATTCGCTAGTTAATCGCCGCTGCAATGCGAACACAAGGTTTATCGCGTCGCCAGTCGTCTTACCAGTGCGGCCGCGGCCTCAGAGGAACTCTTCTAAGATGACGCGCGCGCTGCGCCGTGTGGCCGTGTGGCTAGCACACGTATCTATCACATTGCTTTGCGAGACCACGTTGCTACAGCAAAATATACTCTGTTTATTTGGGTACTAAGGTTTAAAATTAAAGAGAAGAGAACAAGTTCACATCGTCTCCGAAGTCTTTGTTGTCTCTGACGAAGTCAGCTAGACTTCGTTTGATTGAGTTACCTACCCAAATGTCATCTGTAGATTCACATGGGTCTACTATGCGTTTTTTTACCAAGAAAACAAGAAAAAAGTTGTAATCGCGTAGGCATTACCTTTATAAAACATGCAAAGAAAAAGAAAAAATCGGCCAATTGCGACTTGGGCCTCGCTCTTTTAGGGTTCCGTACATATGATTCTAATCACTTTTTTAAAACTTTTAGTTTAGTTTTTGAGATAGACTCAGTAACAAAAAAAACCGGCCAAGTGCGAGTTGGACTCGCGCACCGAGGGTTCCGTACTCCAAAAGTAAAAGTAAAACGATAATATTATATTAATTTGCTTTTTATCGTTAACTTTGTTTGTAGAGGTTTATTGTAATTAAAAAAAAACTATGCTAGTTAAAGAGTTGGTTTTATTTTTCCTGTAAAATATACATAAACCTCTATTGACCATAATTATTTCAGATTTTTCGATTGGTAAACTTCGGAGATAAGGGGGGGGGGGGGGGGGGGGAACGGTATTTTTTTCGACATTTTGGCCGATTAATCAAAAACTATTATATATAGAAATAAATAAAAAACTGTTTTAGAATGCACAAGTAAAGGCCTTTCATATGATACCCCACTCGGTATAATTATCTTACTTTGAAATTTCAAACCCTCGATTTTCCCCCTTTTTTAATCAAACTATTATAATTTTCGCGTTGCTTTTATTTTTCCTGTAAAATATACATAAACCTCTATTAACCATAATTATTTCAGATTTTTCGATTGGTAAACTTCTGAGATAAGGGGGGGGGAACGGTATTTTGTTCGACATTTTGGCCGATTACTCAAAAACTATTATATATAGAAATAAATAAAAAACTGTTTTAGAATGCACAAGTAAAGGCCTTTCATATGATACCCCACTCGGTATAATTATCTTACTTTGAAATTTCAAACCCTTGATTTTCCCCCTTTTTTAATCAAACTATAATAACTTTCGCGTTGCTTTTATTTTTCCTGTAAAATATACATAAACCTCTATTAACCATAATTATTTCAGATTTTTCGATTGGTAAACTTCGGAGATAAGGGGGGGGGGAACGGTATTTTTTTCGACATTTTGGCCGATTGCTCAAAAACTATTATATCCAGAAATAAATAATAAAATGTTTTATAATGCACAAGTAAAGGCCTTTCATATGATACCCCACTCGGTATAGTTATTTTACTTTGAAATTTCAAACCCCCGATTTTCCCCCTTTTTTAATAAAACTAAAAATAATTTTCGATTTTTCTTTATTCCAATGATGTTGGGCCACTATTATACACAACTATGCCAAATTTCATGTCGATAGCTTTAATAGTTACTGAAATAATCGACTGTGACAGACGGACGGACGGACGGACGGACAGAGAAAGTCTCACCATAAGGGTTCCATTTTTACCATTTTGGTACGGAACCCTAAAAATGGTCTAAAACCAACCACTTTTGACGGCTCTCTATTTCTTCATTTTTGTAGCTAAAAAATTTGGGTACAGAACTCTAAAAACTAATAATGAGGGAGGCTTAAATATCATTAAAATTTCCACATTTTTCTATTAGGAGCGACAATCGAAGCAGCATATTTGGAATGCCCCCACTGTAGTCTCTATTTCAACCACCCGAAGAGGTTCCTCATCCATACAAAGTGGCACTCCTTTGGGCTTACCAACGAGAAGAGAATGGAGCTGCAGAGGGAGAAGGAAATGAGAAAGCAGATGCGGAAAGAGGCGCGTCTGATAGAGAGGATGAATCTGAGTGAAGTGAGTGACGTCACTGCACCGGGGAGGAAATTCAACTGCAGGGACTGTGATAAGGTGTTCCTGGCCAAGGCCAGTCTGAAGAACCATAGGCAGCGGTGAGTTCCATTCCCTCTTTCCCATCCTAACTCAAATACCAATGTTAAAAAGTCATAGATTAAAAAAAATATTAAAAAAAAATACGTGTGGCACTCGGGGACTGCCGCGGTAAAGCTATTGCATAGCATTTTCTAGTCGCACGCACACAAACACTGTGCCAAAGTCTGCCGAACTGAAACGACGGTGTTAGGTTTATTTTCGTTACGGAATTTCTTGATTCGGTCACCGCGCTCAAAGCCCGCGATAAAAGCTATGCAATAGCTTAAAAAGACAACAAAGTAGATTTTTTTGTTGATTTTTTTTAAAATCGCTTTACCAATTTCGATATTTAAATGGGACCACCTGGGAAGTATATATACCCATAAAAACAAAAAGAATTTTCCGAATCGGTTCAGACGTCTTTGAGTAATTGGTGAACATACATTAAAAAAAAAAGATTCCGGCGAATTGAGAACCTCCTCCTTTTTTGAAGTTGGTTAAAAATTCTAAATAACCATATACAGGTACATGCTGATTACCGCGAATTCATCCGCGTGAGTTATTTTTTTAAAATCACTGGGGAACCCTTTGTTTATCCAGGATAAGAGGCTTCAGGTTTCCAGCTATATCCATGCAAAAAATCATGTTGATCTGTTGCTTCGTTGCTGCGTGATTGAAGGACAAACACATTTTCGCATTTATAATATTAAAGTAAGATATTATATATAAATGCCTCTAAAGGACCATCATCATCATGAACCCATCAACAACTCACTACTGAGCGCAGATCTCTCAGAGAAGGGTTGTAGGCCATAGTCCACCAATCTGGCCCAATGCGAACTGGCGCACTTCACACACCTTTGAGAGAACACTATGGGGAACTCTGGGGCTTAGCAGGTTTCCTCACGATGTTTTTCCATCACTATTGAACCACCATGTGACACTTAATTGCTTAAAACTTAAACACATAACTCCTTAAAGTCAGATGTGCGTGACCGGGATCGAAACTGTGACCCCCCGAATAGGAGACCACAGTCCTAACCACTAGGCTATCACCGCTTCTGCTCTATAAAGTCTTCAAAGTCTGGAATATCGGCGCAAGGTTGCCTGTCTGTCGGTATTCTACAGGAAATATTTCGGCGAGTGTGCTCAAGAACTATTCGAATTAGTTCCTCCATCACCCTTCTACCATCGAACCGCAAGGCATCGCTCGAATCTGCAGCACTACGTGGTAATGAAATTCCACGATCCCGCACTAAGCGCTTTGCTTCCTCATTGCGCTAAAATTTGGAATGCCCTTCCGGCTTCTGTTTTTCCAACTGACTATAACTTGGGTACCTTTAAATCAAGAGTGAATAGGCATCTTCTAGGCAAGCGTGCTCCATCTTAGGCTGCATCTTCACTTACCATCAGGTGAGATTGCAGTCAAGCGCTAGTCTATATAAAAAAAATAATCAGATATTATTTGTTCCAGATATCACCCAACACGCATCCGCGATTGCAAGATCTGCGGCAAGACCATCCTAGGCTGGATGGCGTTACGGACACACATGGCCACGCACACTTGCGAGTCCGGCTATCAATGCGACAGCTGTCCAAAGCGCTTCAAACACCCGCACTCGCTGGCCAAGCACCGCGACACGCATCTGGTGAGTGTTAGAGCGTTACGGACACACATGGCCACGCACACTTGCGAGTCCGGCTATCAATGCGACAGCTGTCCAAAGCGCTTCAAACACCCGCACTCGCTGGCCAAGCACCGCGACACGCATCTGGTGAGTGTTAGAGCGTTACGGACACACATGGCCACGCACACTTGCGAGTCCGGCTATCAATGCGACAGCTGTCCAAAGCGCTTCAAACACCCGCACTCGCTGGCCAAGCACCGCGACACGCATCTGGTGAGTGTTAGAGCGTTACGGACACACATGGCCACGCACACTTGCGAGTCCGGCTATCAATGCGACAGCTGTCCAAAGCGCTTCAAACACCCGCACTCGCTGGCCAAGCACCGCGACACGCATCTGGTGAGTGTTAGAGCGTTACGGACACACATGGCCACGCACACTTGCGAGTCCGGCTATCAATGCGACAGCTGTCCAAAGCGCTTCAAACACCCGCACTCGCTGGCCAAGCACCGCGACACGCATCTGGTGAGTGTTAGAGCGTTACGGACACACATGGCCACGCACACTTGCGAGTCCGGCTATCAATGCGACAGCTGTCCAAAGCGCTTCAAACACCCGCACTCACTGGCCAAGCACCGCGACACGCATCTGGTGAGTGTTAGAGCGTTACGGACACACATGGCCACGCACACTTGCGAGTCCGGCTATCAATGCGACAGCTGTCCAAAGCGCTTCAAACACCCGCACTCGCTGGCCAAGCACCGCGACACGCATCTGGTGAGTGTTAGAGCGTTACGGACACACATGGCCACGCACACTTGCGAGTCCGGCTATCAATGCGACAGCTGTCCAAAGCGCTTCAAACACCCGCACTCGCTGGCCAAGCACCGCGACACGCATCTGGTGAGTGTTAGAGAACAAGGTGTCAGTTACACAAGACCATCCTAGGCTGGATGGCGTTACGGACACACATGGCCACGCACACTTGCGAGTCCGGCTATCAATGCGACAGCTGTCCAAAGCGCTTCAAACACCCGCACTCGCTGGCCAAGCACCGCGACACGCATCTGGTGAGTGTTAGAGAACAAGGTGTCAGTTACACAAGACCATCCTAGGCTGGATGGCGTTACGGACACACATGGCCACGCACACTTGCGAGTCCGGCTATCAATGCGACAGCTGTCCAAAGCGCTTCAAACACCCGCACTCGCTGGCCAAGCACCGCGACACGCATCTGGTGAGTGTTAGAGCGTTACGGACACACATGGCCACGCACACTTGCGAGTCCGGCTATCAATGCGACAGCTGTCCAAAGCGCTTCAAACACCCGCACTCGCTGGCCAAGCACCGCGACACGCATCTGGTGAGTGTTAGAGCGTTACGGACACACATGGCCACGCACACTTGCGAGTCCGGCTATCAATGCGACAGCTGTCCAAAGCGCTTCAAACACCCGCACTCGCTGGCCAAGCACCGCGACACGCATCTGGTGAGTGTTAGAGCGTTACGGACACACATGGCCACGCACACTTGCGAGTCCGGCTATCAATGCGACAGCTGTCCAAAGCGCTTCAAACACCCGCACTCGCTGGCCAAGCACCGCGACACGCATCTGGTGAGTGTTAGAGCGTTACGGACACACATGGCCACGCACACTTGCGAGTCCGGCTATCAATGCGACAGCTGTCCAAAGCGCTTCAAACACCCGCACTCGCTGGCCAAGCACCGCGACACGCATCTGGTGAGTGTTAGAGCGTTACGGACACACATGGCCACGCACACTTGCGAGTCCGGCTATCAATGCGACAGCTGTCCAAAGCGCTTCAAACACCCGCACTCGCTGGCCAAGCACCGCGACACGCATCTGGTGAGTGTTAGAGCGTTACGGACACACATGGCCACGCACACTTGCGAGTCCGGCTATCAATGCGACAGCTGTCCAAAGCGCTTCAAACACCCGCACTCGCTGGCCAAGCACCGCGACACGCATCTGGTGAGTGTTAGAGCGTTACGGACACACATGGCCACGCACACTTGCGAGTCCGGCTATCAATGCGACAGCTGTCCAAAGCGCTTCAAACACCCGCACTCGCTGGCCAAGCACCGCGACACGCATCTGGTGAGTGTTAGAGCGTTACGGACACACATGGCCACGCACACTTGCGAGTCCGGCTATCAATGCGACAGCTGTCCAAAGCGCTTCAAACACCCGCACTCGCTGGCCAAGCACCGCGACACGCATCTGGTGAGTGTTAGAGCGTTACGGACACACATGGCCACGCACACTTGCGAGTCCGGCTATCAATGCGACAGCTGTCCAAAGCGCTTCAAACACCCGCACTCGCTGGCCAAGCACCGCGACACGCATCTGGTGAGTGTTAGAGAACAAGGTGTCAGTTACAGTTTTTGCAATTCACGAAGGCGAGTGAGCTTTACTCGTGGTTACTTCGTGTACATGCACATTGCATAAGTGTGCGTGCCTGTCAAAGCCTAGGTGGGAGCGGGCAGGCGCGAGCATTGCGCTCGCTCACACTTATACAGATACGACACACACACAACCATAAGTCAGTCGCCCTCGTGAATTGCAAGAACTATACACAAGAAGCTTTCAAGATGGAGATCGATTCGAGGCTCTATCCCAAAAACGGCTATACATTAAAAACTGTAACTTGTTATTTTTATTAAAGTGTTAACACCTTGTTATTAAACTGTTAAAGTGTGTTGTTAACACTTTAATAAAAAATAATAAAAAAGCAATGTGGCATCTCTAGTTTCTAAAGGGCTCCATTGTAATATGGAGTCTTGGAAAAAGTGGATCAACAACTGTAACGTGTTGCTACTAGATGTCGCTAACAGTTAAACTGAAAAAGTAGATACATATAACTGTAACTTGTGTATAATTTCAGTTGAACAACAAATATTATTTTAAAGAAAAGTTAATATTCTTTGCTATAGAATATTAATTTTTCAATGGAAATAGCTGGGTTATGCGTTATGCTCCTATGAACGGGTGCCACCGGCGGGAATGGGGCTACTTTATGTCTGTCTTTACAAAAAAAAATCTTTACTTGAAAGTGTCCAGTTTAAGAAATTAATCAAATTATCGACTAATTTGTGAGTAACTCACGTCCAACTCAGTATTTTGATTAATTTCTTAAACTGGTCACTTTCAAGTAAAGATTTTTATGTAAACCTGTGAAGATGATAATTCCACTGGCGCAATTAGAAGGCCATAAGCCTACTTTGTCGTATTAGTTTACAAATTGCGAAAAACCAAATTAAATTTGAATTTCGCGGGCAGACCCTTGTCTTCCACCTTAATATGAAATAATGCAACCCTACAGGAGAAAACACACGCGTGCCCGCAATGCCCTAAGAAATTCGGCTCGGTGATGTTGCTGAACGTGCACTCGAAAACACACGAGCGCGCGCTGCGCGGCGCCACCTTCCGCTGCACCTACTGCGGGAAAGGGTTCTTCGAGTCCTACAGCTTACAGGTACAAGCGGTTTTACGCTCATTAATCTATACAAATCTAAGTCATGTCTTTAAATGTGTATTTGAATATTATAGACTATTTTTTTTAACAAACGAGTACTGAGTATGTCTCTCGCACATTTCCGATATTGACAGAGTGAGATGGGTCATTGTTAGGGGTGGGGTACTGAGTATGGCTCTCGCACATTTCCGATATTGACAGAGTGAGATGGGTCATTGTTAGGGGTGGGGTACTGAGTATGTCTCTCGCACATTTCCGATATTGACAGAGTGAGATGGGTAATTTTAGGGGTGAGGCCTGGGACTCTATGTTGATTACGTGGACAAAATATAGTAACGCAGTAAAAAATTTCCGGTACTCGTTTGTTAAAAAAAACAGACTATAGTATCAATTCGATGCCATAACATGGGTAGCCTAAGTATGTCACGCTCTCTTCAAACATTTCTGTGGTGGTCGTGTGATGCGGGTTGTTACGTTCCCTCAAATATGGTTGAGCGAAGCAATGGCTGGATCATGCGTCATGCTCGTGAATGGGTTCCACCAGCGGGAATGGGGCTGCTTTCTGTCTGCCCGTCTTAACGTGTTGAATTATAATCAGGTATGCTTTTGTGGAACTCATTGTGGAAACACTGCATACATAGCATAGTATTTATTGTATTGTAAACTTGTTTTGAAAAGAGCAACCGCCGAGTTTCTTGCTGGTTCTTTTCGGCAGGAAGGGCATTCCGAACCAGTGGTAGACTTATCGACGATTCAAAAGCACTTGTAAAAAAGTTTATTTGAATAAAAAATATTTCTATTCTATTCTATACAAATAAATCAAATTGAAGTGTCCTTTGTAATGTCAAAACAACAGCTTTCTAATAAATGCATAACAAATGCATGCACGTTTTTGACGTGATAACGACTTATAAATCGATAACACCGGCTGCACGCACGAAAAAGTGTCACGTTCCGCCTTGCCTGAGCGTGCAAGCGAGAGCGCGGAACGAGCGATAGAGAGGCACGATCAGCCCAAGCGTTGGCTTGTGACTAGAGAGCACCCGTCGCCGCCCGCCAGTCATCGCGTGCGCGGTGTCGTTATCAGATGTGTCTTTATGACGTTATCACGTAAAACTATCGTCCGTAAACCGACAGACAACCAATTATTTTTGATGATGATGATGATGATGTTTGTTAATGATGACAGGTGCACGAAAGGACGCATCGCAACGAGCGGCCATACTTGTGCGAGATATGCAACACGAGTTTCGGCACCAACTCCAGTCTGAAGAGACATTTGAAAGTCGTAAGTGTCTCCGTCTATCTCACGGACGCGTACACTGAACCCGAATCATACGCCAATTTCGGATCAGAACTATTCGGAAAGGAATATTGCATAAGTAATATAAAAGACTCGTAATAATATGCCTTCATTTGTTCTTAGTATAAGCAGTGATAGCCTAGTGGTTAGGACTGTGGTCTCCTACTCGGGGGGTCGCTGGTTCAATCCCGGGCACGCACCTCTGACTTTTCGAAGTCAAGTGCAATTAAATATCACTTGCGGTGAAGGAAAACATCGTGAGGAAACCTGCACACCTGAGAGTTCTTCATAATGTTCTTGAAAGTGTGTGAAGTCCGCCAATTCGCATTGGGCCAGCGTGGTGGACTATGGCCTGTAACCCTTCTCTGAGAGGAGACCTGCGCTCAGTACTGAGCCGTTGATGGGTTGCTAATGATGATGATGATTTGTTCCAAAAATGTAGTACGCATTTTTGGAACTTCATCACTAATTTCGATGCTGATGGGTAGTTCGACCGTGGCTATAGTGTAAGTGGCTAACACACTCGGGCGCGATTCCCAAGAGATGTGGGTTCGAATCCCGCTGGCCTCGGAATTTTTGATATGTGTTTATAAATTAGTATTGTTATTATAGTTCTTGCAATTCACGAGGGCGAATGACTTATGGTTGTGTGTGTGTCGTATCTGTATAAGTGTGAGCGAGCGCAATGCTCGCGCCTGCCCGCTCCCACCTAGGCTTTGACAGGCACGCACACTTATGCAATGTGCATGTACACGAAGTAACCACAAGTAAAGCTCACTCGCCTTCGTGAATTGCAAAAACTGTATCATATCTTGTTTATTTTCCAGTCCCACAGCACGTCTAAGCCGTTCGAGTGCTCCACCTGCCATCGCTCCTTCATATCGGAGGCTATCCGCGATCGGCACGCGATGCGTAACCATGGCAACCCGGAGGACTTCAAGTTTCTGTGCAAGCAGTGCCCGTGCAAGTACCTCAAGCTAAAGGACTTGAGGAAACACATGTACAAAGTACATCCCAAAGGCAAGAGGAAGAAAAAGGGGCAGTCCGAATCCGAGTAAATCGTTTAAAAATCGATTTTTAAGGTTGAAGACAAGGGTCTGCCCGCGAAATTCAAATTTAATTTGGTTTTTCGCAATTTGTAAACTAATACGACAAAGTAGGCTTATGGCATTCTAATTGCGCCAGTGGAATTATCATCTTCACAGGTTTACATAAAAATCTTTACTTGAAAGTGACCAGTTTAAGAAATTAATCAAAATATCGACTAATTTGTGAGTAACTCACGTCCAACTCGGTATTTTACAAATTGCGAAAAACCAAATTATATTTGAATTTCGCGGGCAGACCCTTGTCTTCAACCTTAACTATCGATGTTTTTTTAAATCGATTTTGGGTAATTATTTGGGAATCGATTCCTCGTTAATCGGTTTTTAAAAATATCGATTCGTTTCCAGTGTATTTAACAGTTTTGTTTGATTAATCGTTTTATATGCAATCGATTAAATAACCGATTTTTATAATGGGTAGATCGTGTAATCGGCTAACACAAATGTCGATGGTAGATAAAGAAGTATTGGAAATAAAAGTTAACAAACTAAGTAGGTACCTAAATAAATTTATAAAAAAACAAAGTGGTAGTATTAAATGAAATGTATTGAATATTCCAAATTTTGATCTTGCTAGAGTAAATGCGTATTTTCAAGTTTGTTAGACGTTAGGTAAATATTTGAAAAAAATGTAGTTGTTAAATTAAATAGCGAATATTTAATTCAGTTCTTCACGTTTATTAAAATGAAAAATTAATTGTTCATAATCGAATAAATTCTGCTACCTACTCGGATCCACGGAAGATCTTAGTCCACCTATATTATATTCGAGATACCATGACATGGATGAGCTTTCTTCCCAATGTTTCATTTCATACATACTACAAACGGAAATTTAATGGGTTACAAAAAGTAATGGATGGCAACATTCTAAAAATATAATGACTAGTTTAAACAAAATAGAATAGAATAGAAATGTTTTTTATTCAAATAAACTTTTTACAAGTGCTTTTGAATATTCGATGAGTCTACCACTGGTTCGGAATGCCCTTCCTGCCGAGAAGAACCAGCAAGAAACTCGGCGGTTACTCTTTTCAAAACAGGTCTACAATTCAATAGATACTATCGAATTGTTAACCTGTATTAGTATTATTGAATTGTAAACCTGTATTGTATTAATTATTAAATATCAGTGTATTAGTTAATTAAAATAAAAAGTTCTATCCTTTAGCTACTTGCTCAGTGGATCTGAATACTTTCCTATAGAAATTGACAATACATCTTGTGAAAACTTTTCAGGCAAAAAATCAATTTCATAGTATTTGTTAACTTTCTCGATACTAAAAATATGTCGACTGTATTTGGTTAGAGCGCGTTGTTGTGACTGTCAACATTCAACTGTCACCCATTATTTGGGTATCTCGAAAATAGTAATATAGTAATAGGCTGATTACACCTACCGAGTAGAGATGCGAGACAGTACTCTCGGCCGAGTACTCGGTGCGTATAGACACTTCGCCGAGTGCTCGGCCGACCATTCGGCCGAGCAAAGTGGCGAGACAATAGCTCGGCCCCCATTCTATTTACTAGACCGAGTACCCACCCTCCCGCTTCCCCGCAGTGTCTCGCTCGCTCACTCGGCAGGTCTGAACACGCACTGTCACGCCTCTCGGCCAGTGGATTCTTGCTACGCCGCGCACGCACTTGTTTTTTTGTGGCTATTATTTAAAAACCCAACAATTCTGTTAATTCTTCTACCAGAAGAGGTTTAAGCAGCTTTGTGGATTTTCTAATCAATTTTTTCCGATCCATATCAGCGTCACTTGTCCTTGTAGGTACCGGGTATAAACTGAACTAACTGACTGTCTCGCCGCAATTTCGAAATACGTGTAAACACTCACTCGGCCACAGCACTGTCTCGGCCGAGTGACATTTTACTGTCTCGCTTCTCTACTCGGTAGGTGTAATCAGCCTATAAGGTCTGCCAACACTACGTTTTCCAATACGAGGTCAGGCTGGCGCAACTTCGAAGAGATTTTTTTTTGTGTGAAACGTGCGCTATTTTAAAATGGCGGCTCCTATTTATCTTACTCTAAAGTGTTTTTCTCTGTCGCACCTACCTAGTTCGCCTCCAGTCCTTGAGAATTAACAGAAAATTAGTTTTTTTTATGTTGGTGCTGTTCGCCACGTTCATTTCTTTTTATGGGAGTCCTGACTTTTAAAAACGTAGTGAAACCTAGGTAGTGATTATATTCTCTTTGTACGAGGTCGCCATTCGAGCACCTTGGGACCCCAATGTGGTATCTTCTTCTTCGAACCTGTGCCCCGCCCATTGCTATCTCATCTCTGTAGTGGTGTTCTCTTAAATTGATCTCTGATTGGTTGAATTTATGGTGTTCTTGCTGCATCAATGTATTTTAACCAATAGCTGGAGAGTACCGGCCAATCAGAGGTGCGATTGTCTAAAGTTATTCCATTGATCGTAATCGTATTCGATGACATTAGCGTCAAAGTAAAATAAACCATAAGAGCATTGAATTAGAGCTCAATTGCGTGTATGCATTCTTATACGTTTACGTATGTACGATACGCTCCATATTAACATCGTTTGTACTGAATTTGTGACTTTAAATCAATACAATCAAGGATTATTTTACTTTGACGCTAATGTGGTGGCATACGAATACGATCAATGGAATAACTTTAAGACAATTGGTACCCTGAGGTTACACTGATTCAATCAATTTTAGAGATTACCACTACTGATTTGATGAGGTAGAGAATCTGTACCTACCTAGCATGCTAATTGTAGATCTCTCCACCATTTAAGGATGATTATATGCGTCTACCCGCGAAATTCAAATTTAATTTGGTTTTTCGTAATTTGTAAATTAATACGACAAAGTAGGCTTATGGCCTTCTAATTGCGACAATTGCAGTATAAAAATCTTTACTTGAATGTGTCCAGTTTAAGAAATTAATCAAAATATCGACTAATTTGTGAGTAACTGACGTCCAACTCAGTATTTTGATTAATTTCTTAAACTGGTCACTTTCAAGTAAAGATTTTTATGTAAACCTGTGAAGATGATAATTCCACTGGCGCAATTAGAAGGCAATAAGCCTACTTTGTCGTATTAGTTTACAAATTGCGAAAAACCAAATCAGCTTTCCGACTAAGAATTATCAATTGTACAGTACTCAGTCAGTATCACAATATGTTGCATATTCCAAACCAGCTATTAAAACAACAAAATATTAAAACCCGCGACTTTGCTTGGTTTTAGGTTTTTGAAAATCTTATGGGATTTGTCAGAATAAAAACTAGGCTTGATAAAACTCCCTGTAGAAACTTTTTCTTTTAACTGGATGTGAAAGTCCGAAGTTCCGTAGATTGGCCCCGACTAACAGTAAACCAGACAAAAAAAAATTGAAAACTTGTGTCTCGCAAGACATCTTCTGAACAATAAGGAGCATAATTTTGAAATCACAGGCATTTCAATTTTATTTATTTTGTATAGATGTTTGTATTTAGCTCGTCTCTTTGTAATATAATTTAATCGATGTAAAATAAATTCCAATTTAATAACATTATTACTAACAAATATTAATTTTATAGTACATCTGTTAAGATGAAATACATAATATAATAAAAAAAAGTGTGTTTGTCAGCTCCGACGCACGACTGGAGTTTACTCCTTAAAACGTCGTAATGCATTCGCGCCGCTCGGACCCGATCGGTACGCGCTCGGCTTCCCGAAGCGAAAGCTCTTTCGCATTCGACAACTCAAGCGTAAACCAACCTTATTTACTCAACGTTAGGGTAGAAATTTGCATCGTTGTGAAAAACGTAACGCGGGCATTCGACAACTCAAGCGAAAACCAACCTTATTTACTCAACGTTAGGGTAGAAATTTGCATCGTTGTGAAAAACGTAACGAGGTCATTCATAAGTAGATTTTACTCCTCGAATTTTTCTCATACCGGGCGCCTAAAATCGATTCTTAAGGAGTAAACTCCAAAAAGTGTATGTAAGATAGGTTTGAAAATGCAGTTATGTGGTCCGGATACGCCGACTATTTTAACCAAGGACAGCGTGGTACTAACAGCATACTGTTCGATTAACAGCTCTTGAGGATAGGTGCAGGTTGATAGGGTGATTTATAAACTATATACGGTGAAAAATTAATGGTTTTAAAGCCATCGCGAGTTGAATCGCCTTAAGCATTACTATCGAGTCCACTTGTTTTTTGTTTTTTTGAAGTAAGTATTTTTTTTAATAAACTCGAAACTGTGAGAAACCGTAGTAGCGGTTCGCGCCGCACGCAGTACTGCCGCTTTTAAAACTTTCATCGAAACTTTTCTATCTAATGTAACTACATCAGCTGATAGCCGTACAAAGGTTAACGACCTGTCTCGACTCGCGCGCCGCTCGCTTCATGCGTCACGTGACCGCCCGCGCAGACAGCGGCAAGACGGGCACGGCTACTAAACTAACAACTGTTCGCGAAGTTTTTGAAATATTAATTTCTCGATTTTTTATTTTAATACAAGGGTCAGTATAAACTGTCGAAATGGATTATACTGTTCATTTCGAATCACTTCCCTGCGGCCCTAAAACCACTAAATTTTCACCGTGTATATTCTGTTCACAATAGTAGGTATATGATTGTAGGAGGTTAGTACACAATAGCAAATTGGCACATGTACCGCGTTTGAACAACATTTTCCAACTTACCGAGTGATTTTTATCCACACTTGTATAGTATATTGACGCAAACACGTCTAAATTCTACAGACCGTTCGCTATAACTTGTCCCTTCCCCTCATGTTGGCACCACTGCTTCACATAATGAAAACCCTACATGATAAGCAATGGTGCGAACATTGACGGCAAGGTATAGTGAATAGAAAGTTATAACAGAAAAGCTTTTGAGGTACGTTTTTATTAAGCATTACCGTTGTAAAGCGGTGACCTTTATTTTAGTCGAATGCTCTCACCAACATGTTGGGGCCCAACGGTTGGGCCATTGTGTACTACTACATTTACTGTCCCGCAATCTACGGTATGACGTAGATAGTAGGCGTATATCGCAGTCATCTGTCCGCGAGCAATTAACTGGCTCCATTGAAAATAGGACCGTGTTACCATAGCTTAAAGTAGAAATAATTGTACTCTCGAGTGCGCATTTTCTACTGTAGCTTATCGTAATACGGTCATATTTTCAATGGAGCCAGTAAATTGCTTGTGAATTTTATTTTTCACAAAGACTCGGTTGGGTACTCATCTTTAATCTTTAGCAACAGTGTTGAAGTGTGTGCGGTTAGATCTGTCATACTTTTACAAAATAATCGAATAGATAAATAATAATTAAATAAAGTAATTACTATGTTATATACCTACATAACTAATTAATAAATACCACGTTGTATAATATATTTGCATAAGATCTATTAAATATTGGGCAGAGTTAGTTTAATTTATGATTGTTGTTATATTACTTTTTATTTTGCTTTTTTTTAAATAAGTATGTACTCTGTTTTCACATTTCACTGGGAGTCCTCGAGCGCACGGACGCTTTTTTGACGCGCGTTTAAAGCGTTCGAATGTAACAAAAGAAAGATAGCATATCTTTCTTTTGTTACATTCGAACTTACAGTAGTACTTTTCATTGGAATCCTGACCTAGGAAACTAGGAAAGACCTTCGAGGGTAGTGTCAATCCCAAACATTGATTTATATTATTGATTTTCATCTACCACACCTAGATTCTCGTATACCTAAATTAATTTGAAATGAGACCTAAAATAATTTAATATAAAAAAATATTTGAAAAAAACCGACTTCAAACGCCTGTGCCACTACAAAGTATATAATTTATTGTTGATATTTTAAAAACCGTTCGACCAATTTCGATAAAATTTCAATGGGACCACCTGTAAAGTATACCCTTTCAAACAAAAAAAGAATTTTCCAAATCGGTTCAGGCGTCTTCGAGTAATTGGTTAACATACATAAAAAAAGATTCCGACGAATTGATAACCTTTTTTGAAGTCGGTTAATAAAATCGAGTTTCATAACTTTACTTTACAAAATTTTTAGAAAAACTTCGTCTAGGAAACAGACATATTTTGAGTTGTATGACTAATTCTTAGGTAGGTATGCGATATGATACCTACATTGAGTTTTCTAATCAGTTTTTTTACAATACATGTGTTAACTCGTGACTCGTCTCTGCAGAATTTCTTATCTCAGTGTTATAGGTACTAGAACGCTCCGGCGCTAAGCGTCGAATCTTTATCTTGTTTGATTCAACTCTTTGTTCCATTCGATGCTTTTTAAACGCTCGTTAGAAAAACGTCCGTATGTACAAAGGCTTACGTGTAAAATAAACAGACTAAAGGAAAAAGATAGATTGCGCACGGGTACCTAAATCCCTTCGGCCGTCTACGAAACTGCTACGTAACCAGTTTCGTGCAAAGAATATTTTGTCTTACTACGAAACCAGTTACGAACGAAAACATTTTATTATTTGTACGATACTTACCAATTACAATACCCGGCGATATATATTGCACATCGGCCTTTTGAATAAAACGCTATTCTATTCACAGTTCGACTGCATTTTTTTAATATATGTTACGTGATGTGCTCGCCGATTGTGAAGAGATTTCAGTAATTACTACGTGAATTTCTGGCTAGCTTTCCTTGCAATAGAATAGAAATAGCGTTTTATTCCAAAGGCCGATGTGCAATATATATCGCCGGGTACTGTAAGTGGTGCTACGTAACCAGTATCGTACAAAGAATATTTTTTTCTTACTACATAACCAGTCAAAACTATTTTCACAACTAAATTATTTTATTAAAAAAAACACTACATTTATTATCTGGCCTATGTTTAATACAAACCAGGGCCGTCTTTACCCGGGGGTGCAAGGAGTGCGTGGCACCCGGGCGCAGGGACCTAGGGGGCGCAAGCTGATCGTCCTATACGCATACCATGCGTAATCTGCTAGTTTTGCAAATAATTTAACAAACATTCAATATACCTGGATTAAATACCAATAAAAAAAATTTCGTCGAATCGCCCTTTAATTGCTATTGTAGGTGCCACTATTTTAGTATGGGCAGGTACATAGTGGAGTAGTGCAATCATAAAATTTTTGCGCTCGCTCCGCTCGCGAGACTTTCGGTTGTTGTTGTAGGTATCAAGTAAGGACTACAATATACGTAATAGTGTAGTGCAGTAGTAAAAATTTTCGCGCTCGCTTCGCTCGCGAAGATTCCTTTCCGGATTGGTATGGAATACATAGCTGCGTAGAAGGGCCGTTAACCACTGGCCTACATCATTGAGCTCAAGGTACCAACTCCTGAATCCTAATACTGCTGGGCTTCGGCCCACCTGAATCAGCTAGTCTTCATTAAATCGACGGGTTGTTAAAATAATCTAGGAACTGACACAATATTGTAGAGGTTGGTAGGGGCGCCAACATTTTATATAGCCTACTGGCGGTAAATGTGTATATCTATGCGTCACTGGTGTGCGTTGCGCCTCCATTTCTTTCGACGTTTCATAAATGCCCGTCCGACTTCAACATACGTGTAGAAACAAAAATTATATATTTAAATTTAAAGAGGCGTTTGAAGTTGGATTTTTGAAAATTGTTTTTATTTTAAGCTTTTTAGTGGCCTAGGAGTGCAACACCCTGCAGGATCGGGTCTGATGCTCAGGTCAGGAGATAGAATCTAGAGTTCAATGGTCTAGTCTAAAGGTCTAGTCTAAAAGTTGGTTCAATGGTCTTTACAATATGAATTCACAATCAACAATTCCTAAATTCCCACAGCTTAAGAGTGCAGCACCCTGCAGCATCCAAGGGCGGATCCAGCTTTCATGTCAGGGGGGGTCATATAGTCAAGGTCAAGTCAAGATATAGATATAGAGATAATATAACTGTAACTGGACGAATTCTGTACATTAAATATATTTTGAAAATTTAAATTAGAGGAGGCTTTATTATCGACTGATAGCCGTGACTTCGTCCGCGTGGAAAAGGGCTTTATTAGGGCTGTACTATGTAATACTTGGTACAAACAATATCTTTTTACGACTGCACAACGCCACTAATAATAGCAATCCACAGTTGATATTCTTGCGAGCGAAGCGGGCGCGAAATTTTTTACGATTGCACTGCACCGCTATGTAAGTACCTACTTGGTACCTACAACAGCAATGCACAACCGAGATTCTCGCGAGCGAAACATTTTTTACGATTGCAAATTGGAATAGACCATATGCAGTCCATACTTGGTATGTATACAATATCAATCGCGTAATTTTTTACGATTGCAAATTGGAATAGACCATATGCAGATCATACTTGGTATCTATACAATATCAATTCAAAATCAAGTTTCTGAATTCCCACCATTTAGGTGGGCCGTACCTACCTAGCAGTATCAAGATTGAGGAGTTGGTACCTGGAGCTCATATGATGTAGGCCAGTGGATGATGGCTCCACTACGCCGTTATGTAGTCCATACTTTATAGCCAGTACAGCAATAAACAACAGACATTTACGCGAGCGAAGCGAGCGCAAAAATTTTTACGATTGCACTGCGCCACTATGTAAGTTCATATTTGGACCTACAACGGCAAAGCACAACCGAGATTCTCGCGAGCGAAAAATTTTTTACGATTGCAAATTGGAATAGACCATATGCAGTCCATACTTGGTATGTATACAATATCAATGCGTAATTTTTTACGATTGCACTGCGCCGCTATGTAAGTACCTACTTGGTACCTACAACAGCAATGCACAATCGAGATTCTCGCGAGCGAAGCGAGCGCGAAATTTTTTACGATTGCAAATTGGAATAGACCATATGCAGACCATACTTGGTATCTATACAATATCAATTCAAAATCAAGTTTCTGAATTCCCACCATTTAGGTGAGCAATACGCAGATAATGTAGTCTATATTATAGCCACAGCAGCAATGCACAATCGATATTTACGCGAGCGAAGCGAGCGCGAAAATTTTTACGATTGCAATAGACTATTAGGTAGTCCATACTTGGTATCTATACAATATCAATCCAAATCAAGTTTCTGAATTCCCACCATTTAGGTGGGCCGTACCTACCTAGCAGCATCAAGATTGAGGAGTTGGTACCTACCTAAAATTTTTACGATTGCACTGCGCCACTATGTATACAAAGACCATATTTGTACCTACAAATTTGTACTCACAACAGAGATTTTCGCGAGTGAAGCGAGTCATTCACTTCCTCCACCTCAATGGGTTTTTAGTGAACGTGGAGAAGCGCGAGTCCAGTTAGACGGTCCTCTGCCATTGAAACTTTAAGCCAAATTTTGAGCCTCCTAAGAGTGGAAAAGGATCAAGAAGGAGCAATTGAATATTATTATCTACCTACAAAATACGCTCACCGGGCGCTGCTTACACCTACCTACAAATTTTCTCAAACATGATTCGATTACGCTCAGCCCAGGGGGGGGTCATGACCCCCATGACCCTCCCCCTGGATCCGCCCTTGGCAGCATCAGAATTGAGGAGTTGGGGCCTCGAGTTCAACGATGTAGCCTTTGCTTGATACCTTACTTACAATATTAATACACAATCGATATATTATAAATCTTCATAGTTAATCGCAAACATTCTCTTTCGAATAAAAAAGACCATGTGAATCGGCCTGAAATCTCGAAGAAATAGGTGTACATACCTACATAGAAAAAAAATACGAGCCGATTGCGTGCCGAATCGAAACTTCCATTTGAAGTCAGTTTAAAAGTATCTAAATTTATTTAAGAGTAAATTAAATACAAAAATGGAAAATAAATTAAATTTTGTTTTTTTTTGTTGGCAATGGGGGCGCAGGTTGATTTTCGCACCCCGGCGTCCAGTATGGTTAAGACGGCCCTGATACAAACTTACATTGAGGCGAATCTCACGTACGTAGCACTGGTTTCGTAGACGGCCGAAGGGGACTCTATTTGGATTTCCGCCTCACACACAAGGATTCAGTCTATATTTTTCCTTTAATCTAAGAATGAATCAAGAAGTATTTTTATTACCTATTACTTTTTAAATAAATTAGGGATGGGTAACATATCTGGATACCATTATTTAAGACCCAACCCAATTTGTAACTTAAAATCCCATAAGTTAGTTTTATTTTTAAAGTATATATAACTTTAAAAATAAACTCTATAAACTAATAGATGCACTTTATTTTGTAATTTAAAAGAAAAATAGTTATGGTAATCATGTCGTGTGTTTTATTAGTTAGCTGTAATATAAAGTTTATAGATAATGTAATTAATTAAGTATATTATTATTAGGTATTTTAAGAATTTACCAAAATTTTAAACAAAATATTGTCATCATCACAGAAAATAAATATTTCAGGTTTATGTGTATACTTGGCCTATATTTATTTTTTTCTTCCCCACCTTTTATTATTTTGATTTTTTAACTTCTGCCTCTGTGGTCTAGGGACACTGATGTTCAGCTGTGGATCACGCGATCCGGGGTTCGACTCCCGGATCAGGCCATAAAAGGTAATTTGTAGCCTTTTTAGGTTTGCAAGGTGCCGCCGCGCCTAGAAAAGCAACGTAAAGCCGTTGGTCCTGTGCACTATAATATCTCCTGCCCAGTTGGCTGAGCCATCCACTGAGATTAACCTTCAATTTTGGGATTTGGAAATCATTGGGAATAAAAAGTAGCCCAAACTAGTATAATCTTCCTTTAAAAATATACAAACTCTAATATCGATTTTATCAATCCGAATATCAAGCAGGTAAAACAAAATTTTTAAAAACGTAACGTTTTAAGTATTTGATCCTTACAGATTTTTAAGTAAGAAATAGTTATGATGGTAATAAAAAATCTTTGCAAGTTTGACATAATATTTAATCTTAACTAGATACTTACATAGAATCAACAAAATGAAGTATCTTAAACAATAACGCACATGTGATTGTGTGCACTCGGAAAAACAGTTTTTAGTCTTAATTTTTTTACAATATTCCATATACCCACATGTTGTGTAAAAGAAAACATTATTGCATATTTAAACTGGGAACAAACAATCGGACGTGTCCGTAAGCCTTGGCCGTGACTTTATAGGCATCTGGATATAATAAATGTACCAAACTGAACTGAACCTTGCAAACTATCGGACGTAATCTTGGGCCCTCTGAGCGTTTGGACGTCCGATAGAAATCTGGCCTGCTGGATGTTTTTGTCAGACGAAAACGTCCGGCAGACGGTGTGTGACAGAGAAAAAATGTCACGCGTGTTGACGGACGCGTCCGTGCGTCAGACGGACTAGGACTACAAGGAAGCTCCGACATGCGTGTCAGATAAAAAATAAGCAGTCGGACGAGTCCGCAAGCCGCGTCCCAAACGACTGTGCACACTTACCAGTCGCAGCTTACGGACGCATCCGTTAATTTGTTTCCAGCTTTAAAATGCCTTAACTTAGGGCCCTTGTACATGTTTGTCTTTTCTTATAATATGTGGTAGGTGTTGAGAACAATTTCAAAATAATATTTTTAGTTTTACAGTACACCTATAGTTTTGTTGTAGCATGGTGCGGGTATGTATATTATTCGAAACATAAGATTCAAATTATGAAACCAGGTTTCTGAAAATAGGCTCAATAGCATTTACTGGTATGATTTTGAACCTTATGATTGCAAAAATATGGTACATAATAAGTTACATTCTATTGACCTATCACACGCAAAAACTAGTTTGTGTAATGCTTCATTTAGCATTTCTATGCATTTCAGGTGAGAACATTACCTCACATTTCGATCTGCATTACAATGCAACTTCAGCAAAGTTGGTTGAAAAAAAAACCAAAACAAAACACATCCATGGCTCTTTCTAAACATATGCAAAAAGATTTTTAAAATATCAAAATACTGATCTGCAACATACTGAATGCAATCACCCAAATCAAAGTATTTAATTTGTCAAAAAATAGACTACAAACCATCTTGTAGTTAATAAGACGTGTTTCCAACTTGAAGGTAAAGTATCATTAGCCTTTGTAATGACAAGATTGGTCATAAACATAATGCAAGTGGTTCAAATAAAGGAAGGGTACATTAAACATTAAAGCAGCATAACATGGTTCAGTATTGAAAACTGCAAAAGTAAAAATTAAAAAAATATTTTTTCTTTAAAAACGTAAATCTTAAAAAAAGTAAAAGCAGTACCACAAGGGGTTACCAAAATTAATGAATAAACTTGAATTGGTCAGTGTCAGTCAAGCTGCCATTTCAAATTCAGTTTTGAATGCTCTCTTGAAAAAAAGATTTATAATCTCTGACCATTGAGCCAGGTGAATGTCACACTATGACGCGCCCACCCCGTACTATACTTACAAACAACCATAAACACATAGACCCCCATATCCCGGAGTGTGAGAACTGCCTTAGCACAACTTTGTAAAAGTAAGAGCAGTACAGACATAGTTTTAAAAGGCAATATCTCCAAAATATTGTCTCAAACGACCGATCTAGACCAGGAAATAACCAGATGTATGCACATTTTTTTATCTAGAGAATGGTCACAACAATACTAAAAAAAAAATACAAAACTGAAGAACTGAAAGTATACTTTTATAGTACTTTTACCATACATCTTATCTTTGCAATAATTATGTTTAATGTACTCATAATCAAAAAAATACAAAAAGTGAGTTGTACCTATGGTAAATATTTATACAATGTTAACATAGAGAAGTGAATTCAGTCGCTCTGGCCGGCCGCCTGGCGCAATAGCACGTAGATCTTCTCCTTTATCCAATCCTTATTGTACGGTGCATAAGTGTTTGTCGATTTTTGGTATACTAGACAACTGAGATCTGCCAACTGCAAAGATAAGGGTCTCACTACAATAAATGAATTAAAAAAGTCGTGTGGTGTCGTGGGACACCAGATAGGAACGAAGTTCCAGTTTTATTCGAGGTATAAAGAAAATAATTATTCGGGTATACATTTTTTATCATGATTTTTTTATTGATAAAAATCAAAATGACCCTAAATTGAAGCCTAAATATTGATTTTATAAAATATTAAAATTAAAATAATTTTATAAAATAAAAAATGAAAATAAAATTGCACGCCCCGGGTGGGTTCGAACCACTAACCTTTCGGTTAACAGCCACACAACACAACTTATTGAAATCTTAATATATATAAATTACGTGTCACGTTGTTTGTCCGCGATGGACTCCTAAACTACTGAACCAATTTTGATCAAACTTCGTAACTATCTGTAATTTGGTCCAACTTGAAAGATAGGATAGTTTTTTTTATTAAGATAATTTATTCATTTTATTTATATAGGTAAGTTGGCGGTACGAAGTTCGCCGGGTCAGCTAGTTATTATAATATAAGATTCTTAGGCCAAATCTTACGCTTTTTTCATAATGTTACAGACGTTTTTTGATGGCTAGAGTCCCTTCGCAACGCGCCATAGGGAACTTCGTTCCAAAAGTCCATAGTATAGAATAGAAGCAGTGATAGCACTCTTTACAGTTTTTCATCAGTGATAGCCTAGTGGTTAGTACTGCAGTTTCCTATTCAGGGGGTTGTAGGTTTGATCCCGGGCATGCACCTCTGGCTTTTCTAAGTTATGTGTGTTTAAGAAATTAAATATAACAAGCTTCAATTGTTGAAGGAAGACATCACGAGGAAACCTGCATACCTGAGAGTTCTTCATAATGTTCTCAAAGTTGTGAAGTCTGTCAATTTTCATTGGGCCAGTGTGGTATTGGCCTATAACCCTTCTCTGAGAGGAGACCTGCGCTCAGTAGTGAGCAATTGATGGGTTGATGATGATAGTATACATAATATTGAGTTAATACAGATCATTATCCAGTGATAGCCTAGTGGTTAAGACTTCAGCCACCTTTTCCTAGGGTCCAGGGTTTGAATCCCAGGCATAGATTTGATAGGGTGCCAATACGCCGACTTCTTCACAAATTAGAACACATTGGAATACGCGGTAACCTATTAGTCTGGATAAGCGACTTCCTAAACGAAAGAAAATTCCGCGTTAGGGTTGGTGAAGAAATGTCAAGTATTCGCCCTGTACACAGTGGTGTGCCGCAAGGATCTGTACTGGGGCTGATATTATTCACACTATTTTTAACTGACTTGCAAAACGTTATAAGCCTCCCATTCTCCTTATTCACGGATGACACTAAGTTCTTTGGGAATCCTATACAACAACAGAATAACATACAACAAAATTTAAATGCAATTGAACATTGGACAAAGGATTGGTTACTTTCATTAAATGTTAATAAATGCACTGTTTTACATATTGGCAAAAATAATCCACGAATTCCATACTTCTTAAGCAACAAACAGTTGAAAGTGGTGGATACTCAAAAAGACCTGGGAGTAATCATTAGCAGCGACCTCAAATGGGAAGCACACATTGTGTCTGTTGTGAAAAAGGCCAACTCCAGTAAGGGTCTGACCTATGTCAGACCCTTACTGGAGTATGCATTTCAAGTCTGGAGTCCATATTTTGTTAAGGACATAGATCTGCTAGAAAGAGTGCAAAGACGTGCCCAGGGAGCTCAGAAATCTTCCACATGAGCAAAGACTTGCTGCACTTGGACTTACAACACTAAAAAGCAGGCGAGAAAGAGGGGATCTTATTGAAACATATAAAATCTTAAACAAGTTTTACAACATCCCTAATTTCGAAAATTTGTTTTTAAGAAAGAGTAACCCTGGGCTAAGAGGGCATGATATTAAATTACGGCGTCAAATAGCATCGTCCAATCCCTATAAACACTATCTAACAAACAGAGTGGTGAATATATGGAATAAGTTGCCTAAAGAAATAGTGACGTCAAAGTCAGTTAATGAATTCAAAAACAGATTAGACCGCCATAACAATGGGAACTCTAAGCACAGCAAGTGATATAGGCGCATCAACGACAGCTGCGTAGCCTATTTTAAATAATAATAATAATAAATAATAGATATCCTAGGACAAACCTTTTGTAAGGATTATCACAAAACAATTTAGTATTTGTATCCAGAGACTACCAGAACACGTCCCGTGTTTGAATTTGACTGATCCATGTATCTCATTTCAGTGCTATGTGCACAGTTAAATTACTTGTTAAGGTGGAAGACACGGGTCTGCCCGCGAAATTCAAATTTAATTTGGTTTTTCGCAATTTGTAAACTAATACAACAAGTAGGCTTATGGTCTTCTAATTGTGCCAGTGGAATTATCATCTTCACAGGTTTACATAAAAATCTTTACTTGAAAGTGATCAGTTTAAGAAATTAATCAAAATACTGAGTTGGACGTGAGTTACTCACAAATTAGTCGATATTTTGATTAATTTTGGTCCCTTTCAAGTAAAGATTTTTATGTAAACCTGTGAAAATGATAATTCCACTGGCGCAATTAGAAGGCTGTAAGCCTACTTTGTCGTATTAGTTGACAAATTGCATAAAACCAAATTAAATTTGAATTTCGCGGGCAGACCCGTGTCTTCCAACTTAACTACAGATATTGTTTGCCCTTATCAGCTATAGCGAAACACTCATTGGCAACAGGTAAAAAGTGCTAATGACATCAGTGGAAGGATCAGCATGTTGAAATTGAAGTTTCCTGGAGTTCAGGAGGGAAAAAGGTTGTCTGACATAAAAATATGCAGCAGAACAGTGCCATTTCGTCGCACCTGACTTCATTCAATCACATTTCACATAAATAGGTACTGGAAATTGAATAGCAACTTCACAAATAATGTTTTTAAAGGCTTACCTGATCAACAAAATCGAACAATTGAGAAATGTCATAAGTTATTGTCGGCGTATTTGGATTTCGCCTTTTTAAGTGTTCCTCGTAAATCTTACAAACGCCTTCCATACAGTCGTTGACGCTCTCATAGTCCGAGTACGTCCTGGTTTCAGGTCTGGGTCCCGGCTGAACTAGCAAAATTGTGTGAGACTGGAAAAATATAACCTTCTTTAGCGCCATTTCTTTATAAGGTAAACATCATGTTTTATAGTTGTCTTACTTACCATTTTGTACAAATATATTAATCTTAAGCCTAGGATGACTAACTCGAATCGCGTAGAAGGATTTAACTTGGAAAACTACCTATATCAAACAAATTTCTTCCAAAATTAAATCACACTTCTCTTTGCAAATTATCGGCGCGGCGTTTATTTACGTTCTGAAATCAGGAAAGAAAATGATTAATGTAAATAATGTATATTAAAATATAAATAAAAATAAACAAATAAATAAATAATAATGATATACAATAATGACAGTTAAATTAAACAAATTTAGGTACAACCTTAAGAAAAATTTCGTCGTCTTCTTTAGGTATTTCCTTATAAAATATAAACATAAAACTCTTTCATAAAAAATAAATTGTTTTTGAACGTGGCAGATATCCATACATTCCGTTACTCGCTTGTGGCATATTTTAATGCCTTTTGATATTTTAATATTATAAATAAGTTAAAATGATTTCAAATAAATAAAAATTTATTAAAAAATATCTCAATTTAAAATATAAATAAAACTAACTAATTTATTACCGTAAAATGCACTGAACAAAAAGATTTGGTGATTTCATTACGTCAAATGGATCGTAAGCAAATCAAATGTCATGCTCATGATGAAAATTATTGAAAAGAAAACAACTTGAAAAATTGTTTTCTTTTTGGAGTTTTTGGTTAGAACGTAGTGTTTATAATAATTATACCCTTTGTTTTGGATCTTAAACTATAGCCTATTTACCCAAAATAAATTTCCGCGCTATTAACAGAACTTTTAAAATGGACGATAATGAAAATCGTGAAAATCTTATCAACAATTTCGCCGATACTCTTGGAAACCGTCATGTACAAAGAACAGTTTCATTGTATAGTGAAAATCAAAGTCGAAGTGATAGTGGTGTAGGAAAATATGAAATTAAAGACGTAATATCGGGTGTTGCTAAACAACTTAAAGCTATACAGAATGCTGATAGCTTTGTGAAACGTCCAAGTGGGAAGGGTATCCCATCACTGGTAAAAAGATCCACTTTTCTTCCTGTAAATATGATTCCAGTGGAACTGGTAAGGCTTAAACAAAATTTACTGTTTTTGTATTTCATAAACCTAGTATGTTTACTAATACCACTATAGGTACTATCACTGTTGACTTACAAATATGATGCGAGAGACATTTTAGTTTTAAATTATTAATCAAAATAACAACTCCACTTACCAACACAAGTACAAAACTTAATACACTCATGTATATGACTGGTAAATGCTAACTGCTTCACTCTTGCAAGACCTTTCGTAAACACATCAGCCATCATCTCTTGCGTGGGCACATAATTGAATAAAACTCCTTTGGATCTCACTTTATCCTGTATATAATAATGTCTTAACATGAATGTAAAGATTCTAAACTTATTTCAATCCAGTTGGTTGGTCCATGTAACTGGATAGAAATATTTACATTTCCAAGTAGAACACTCTTATGCTACATACTCGTATAATTCATAATAATCATAACTTAAACGTGTTAAGTCCTGTTGTGATACAAAGGATTATCTGCAATCCTCATAGCAGATTAACTATCACTTAAATGATGAGAACTGCTTGACTTTAAATATTACACATATAAATATTGCTGTTTATAAATATTGTGTGTGTGTATTGTTGTGTGTGTGTGTGTGTGTGTGTGTGTGTGTGTGTGTGTGTGTGTGTAATTTACTTTTAATTACCTAATTACTGTGATATTTTTGATTTTAGCCACCAAAAAATCTATTGTCACACAAATTCGAAACACAATGTGTATTAGACACACAGCTAATGAATATAATTGAAGATGCAGAGGCAATACTAGATGTAGGGAAAGGCATAACACAAGAATTTGATACAACATTTTGTCACAAAGATGTAAATAATGGTGCTACTACTCCCTTTAAAAACAATAATACAATTGATAATGAATGTCTTATCAATTTAGACAGTGAAAAAACTAATCAGCATTTACATGAATGTAACATGTCTTCCGATAATAAAATATTAAAACTTGTTAATGATTCAGAAAATAGAATGATACAAGAATTTGATACTACTGATCATAAAGATCTTGATAGAATTATTGAAGACAACAGTGATAGTCATAAAGATAAAAAATATGATGATATTCAAGAAAAAAAATTGGATAAAGAAATTCATGCAGATAATAAGACTTTTAAAACAAAATATAAAAAAGATCTTTTTGTAAATCAGCACTGTCTAACAAAAGAAGAAGCTATTACTGATATCACTGTGGGACATTTTATATCCAAGAACAATTCAAAAAGTAACAGTAAAGATTTATGTGATAATTTTGATACATTAGAAGATGATAATAACAACTACAGTCAAACTGAAGAGCTAATTAATACTATAGAATCTAAAATGACAAAACCGAAAAGTCCAATTCTTAATAACATACAACCCAAATCAAAATCCAATACTCCATCTCCTCTTATATTTGAATTGGAATCATTTGAGAAATTTGAAATGATAGCATTGCCTGTTATAGAAAATTATGATTTTGAAACTGCAAAGAGAGTTATTAATTCACAAATTTTGAATAGAGAATTATTCATTCATGCACATTCCGAAGCTGTATTGAGTGATAGAGATAAAGACAGTGGGAAGAAAAGTCCTATTTTAAAAAACAAAATAAAGATGAATACCTCACATGCTGTATGTACAGACAAAAAACTTAATCTGAAAGAAGATAGTATGCTTTTTAGTAGTGATGAAGAAAATGATGTCAATATGAAAAAAATAAATAAGAAAATGATTGAAGAGTTACCATTGACCTGTGCCTTAGAAAATTCATTTGATGATCAACCTGATACCTTAGACGAAACAATGTTTGTAGGATTTCAAACAGCAAGTAATAAGTCAATACAAATTTCCAGTGATTCATACTGTAAAGCTAAAAGATTTTTTGATAATTTTGTCAGTACTGAAAGACAAAATCTCTCTGCAAATGTAGAAGCTTTGGACACTATTGCTATAACCAATAATGTGAATAAAATAAACCATGCAAATATAAATGATACATTACATAATATTGATGATGATATAGCTGATCTTTTTAAAACTGCCAGAGATGAAATCTTCAATATGTCGCAGAAAACTAGTAATCTTTTTGTAAACAAAGACACAGTTCCCAGTCATGATGATAAGATTAAAAACAATGGCCAGAATATATCAGACAATACTGAAAAACTTCTGCAGTCACATGGTTGTGACATATATGGTAGTAAAATAATGAAAATTTCAGAAAACAGAAATACAAAACAAGAAACAAGTATTGATGATGCAAAAGACAAACAATTAGAAATAAATTGTTCTGAACATAATAATATTATTGATGACCATATCTTAGAAGAGTTCAATACAGATTTAATGCCAGATGTAAGCTTGACTAAAATTGATAAGCTTACAAAAGATGATATTTTAGAATCTGTGAAAGTGTCAAAACCTACAAATGATATGATTGAAGAATCTGAATTAGATATGAATATGATGAATCCAACAAAAAAATTTGTTGGATTTAAAACAGCAAATAACAAGATGATAAAAATTTCAGCACAAGCATTAATGAAAACTAAAAGTATTTTTGAAAACATTGACACTGATGACGATAGTCTTTTACGTAAAACTGAAAAACAAAGCAGAAGCAAATCAGATATTAATAAAACAGTGGAAAAAGTCAGAACAAACACTTGCCTGGATATTCCAACAAACTTATTTGTGAAACCTCATTGTGATAATAAAGAAAATTTAGAAGAAAACAATGTAAGAAGTTTTATAAATGAAAGTGAATTATATGCTTGTAATTTAGAACCAACTCCTATTCTACAAAGTTTTAAAACTACAAGTCATAAGCCTCTTCCAATATCTAAACAAGCATTGATTGCAACTAAAAAGGGTTTTCATGATATTGATATTATAAATGAAGATGTCATAGAAAAGCCTTTGCAACCTGTTCGGAACACAGAATCGAGTGCATTCCAAGGATTTATTACTGCTAGTAATAAACCTGTTAAGATATCTGAGAGTGCACTAGCCAAAACAAAAGATCTATTTCAAGATATTGAAATGAATGAAGAAATAAATAATGTTTTCAAAATACCTGCTTGTGTTTCAGTATTACAGGCAAGTAATGCAATAAAAGAGTTTACAACAGCAAGTAATAAATCGATTAAAGTATCTGAGAGAGCATTAGCTAAAACTAAAAACTTATTCCAAGATGTTCATACTGAAAATAATGAAGAAAACTGCCATGTCTTTGAAATACCTATGCCCAGAGTGATAAACCCAAAATATGAGAAACAATCATTGCAGTCTGACTTTCAATGTATGTTTGATACCAAAGTACCTAATTTTGAATTTAGTAATTTAAGAGATGAAACTCCTGGTTTAAGTGGTGATTGTAACAATCCAAAACGTCCATTGCTAGGGTTCAAAACAGCTAGTAACAAGTCTGTTAAAATATCTAAAGACGCTTTATTTAAGACAAAAAAGATCTTTCAGGATATTGATATCGTTGAACATAATGAAAGTAAAATTATAAGTGGCAATTTTGACAACATATCAAAAGAAAAGAATTTTCATCATACAGCTATCGGATATCAAAATGATCCTTGTCAGCCGTTTAAAACAGCCAGTAACAAATCGGTTGAAATTACAACAGAATCATTATCTAAAACCAAAAAGATCTTTCAAGATATTTTCGTTCATGACACCAAAAATAGCACAACTACGAGTGATGATCCTTACAATATTTTTAAAGGAAAACAACCATATCCTGTAGTTGACAGATCTAAAAATGTTATATGCGAAGGGTTTAAAACAGCATCTAATAAAACTGTAGGGATTTCTGTAGAAGCACTTGCAAAATCAAAAAAGATATTTCAATATATTGATGAAGAAGAGGATGACAAAATTATAAACGACATGGATAACACTTTCAATGAAAAGAAAACTATAGATGATAGTTCTCCAAGTGCCATATGTCAAGGGTTTAAAACTGCTGCCAATAAACCAGTAGGGATTTCTGCAGAAGCACTTGCAAGATCAAAAAAGATATTTCAATATATTGATGAAGATGACAAAATTATAAATGACTTTGATAACACTTTGAATGAAAAGAAAACTGTAGATATTAGTTCTCCAAGTGCTATATGTCAAGGATTTAAAACTGCAGCCAATAAGCCAGTAGGGATTTCTGCAGAAGCACTTGCAAGATCAAAAAAAATATTTCAAGATATTGGTGATGAAGGAAATAATGTTGATGACAAATTAAAGGAAAAGCAGCCATATTATCCTGTATACTCTAGATCTCAAAACATTTTATGCCAAGGATTTAAAACGGCAGGCAATAAGCCAGTAGAAATTAATGAAGATGCTCTTGCAAAATCGAAAAAAATGTTTGAGAATGTGAATGAAGCTTGTGAGATAAAACAAGTACAAGAAAAAGTAAAAGTAAAGCTCCCTGAAATAGTTCTAAATAAGCAACAAAATTTTACAGGCTTTACTACGGCAAGTAATAAAAAAGTTGAAGTATCAGACGATGCACTTTTAAACAGTAGACTAGTTCTTCAAAATATTGATTTAGATTTGAAAAGTGAGGACTGTAGTTTTAAAAATCCCTCGAATTTAGATATTTATACAGTGAAAGGTTCTATTGGCAAGTCAGTGAGTAATTTTGGATTTAAGACAGGAAATAATACTCAGATTAATATTTCTGAAGAAGCTTTGAGAAAATCTAGGAGCATATTCTCCGATGTTGATGAATCTGTTAAAGTAAATGCTCATCCAAAACTAAATCCAGATGACATCATTTCGAGAATAGATATTTCAGAAAATTTTAATACAGAGATAGTAAAAGACTTTGAAGACACATTGTATACAGAAGACTTTATTAAAAGCGAGACACCAATAAATAAACGATCAGGCAGTCCAATTTTGTCTTGTCCAAAGACAAAAAAGAAAAAAAAATTTGAAACACCAGTTCTCACGAAAAAGTTCGTTGCACCTGTCAATAGACAAAGTTCAATCAATACAGATACTACTAATGTGTATCAATTTAATGAAAATTATAAGAATATTAAACTATATACTCTACAAGACTTGAACGAAAAGGAAAAATTAAGTAACACTCAAATTGTAGATCCATATTTTTCTAATTTTCAATTTGATACCTTATTAGATTTTGAGTTTATCGGCGAAAGAAATGACATTGACACCGACAGATGGACGACACATAAAATAAAGGGCTATTTCACAGATTCTGTAAACAAAAGAATCATTCCCGAAGGTTGGATAGAAAATCATTTAAAAATGATAATTTGGAAACTGGTTTCTTATGAAATAAGATTTCCTGAGGTTATGAAAAACGTTTGTACAGTTAAAAATGTATTAGAACAGTTAAATTATAGATACAAGAGGGAACTGTATAATGTTGAAAGACCAGCTTTGAGGAAGATTATGGAAAAGGATGAAGTGTCTACTAAAGTAATGATTTTGTGTGTGGTTGGGCTATTTGTGGAAGGTGTAAATGCATCCAAGTAAGTTGGTTTTTCCTGCGAACATTATATATATTATCACTAATTAACAACTGAAGTACAAATCATGTCTAATGGTGCTGGTCAACCCTCAGCAAAGTGCGATTGACAGTAAAAGAAATTGTAATGTTTAATTTGATGAACTGAATAATGATGAATAAAATAATGATAATAGTACGTACCTATTAATGAAGTTTTATCTTCAAATTATATATTTCAATTTTCATATTTACGTTTTCTGTGACTGTGGCCAACAGTGTTCATTATTTAGATGTGAATCTTACTTAGGTATATGAGTATAATTTCAACTTATCCCTTGTTTTAGGCACTCAGTTTAGAATAGTTCCAGTTTTCAGCAAATACCCTCAAATGGTAATAATAATTAAAAAAAATGATTATTTATTTCACTTTTCCAGAATTTCCAATCAAACCCAAAACATCGAACTGCTTTTGACTGATGGATGGTATACCATAAAGGCATCTTCAGACCGAATGATCGATAGATTAGTGTGTGAAGGCAAGATTAGCGTTGGTACGAAACTGGTTATACATGGAGCTGAGTTGTTGAATTGTGAACAGGGTGTAGCACCTTGGGAGGCAAGTGTTATAATTAATACTTAAGGTGGATTATACGGGTCTGCCCGCGAAATTCAAATTTAACTTGGTTTTTCGCAATTTGTAAACTAATACGAAAAAGTGGGCTTATGGCATTCTAATTGCGCCAGTAGCAGTATCATCTTCACAGGTTTATATAAAAATCTTACTTGAAAGTGTCCAGTTTAAGAAATTAATCAAAATACTGAGTTGGACTTGAGTTACTCACAAATTAGTCGATATTCTGACTAATTTATTAACTGGACACTTTCAAGTAAAGATTTTTATATAAACCTGTGAAGATGATACTGCTACTGTCGCAATTAGAATGCCATAAGCCTACTTTGTCGTATTAGTTTACAAATTGCGAAAAACCACATAAAATTTGAATTTCGCGGGCAGACCAGTATAATCATCCTTAATAAATAAATAACGTTAATAATGTGTTAGTAGCTGTTTGATTAAGAGTAGCTTAAAGGGGCTAAGTTGTTAAACATTATTTGGTTATAGGATACATCTTCAGTACGCTTAAAAATATCTGGCAATTCAACAAGGCGCGCAAAGTGGGACGCTCGTCTCGGTTTCCATGGCTACGGCGCCATCTTGTCGCGTCTGTCAGCCGTCAAACCGGAGGGCGGGAAGGTATCGCATCTGAGGACGCTCATCACGAGGGTCTACCCCACTCTGTACATCGAGAAGTTCCCAGATGGCAGCACTTGTGAGTATTAGACGTGTATCGGTTTCCATAGCAACGGCGCCATTTTGTCGCGTCTGTCAGCCGTCAAACCGGAGGGCGGGAAGGTATCGCATCTGAGGACGCTCATCACGAGGGTCTACCCCACTCTGTACATCGAGAAGTTCCCAGATGGCAGCACTTGTGAGTATTAGACGTGTATCGGTTTCCATAGCAACGGAACCATTTTGTCGCGTCTGTCAGCCGTTAAACCGGAGGGAGGGAAGGTATCGCATTTGAGGACGTTCATCACGAGAGTCTACCTCACCCTGTACATCGAGAAGTTCCCAGATGGTAGCACTTGTGAGTATTAGACGTGTATCGGTTTCCATAGCAACGGCGCCATTTTGTCGCATCTGTCAGCCGTCAAACCGGAGGGCGGGAAGGTATCGCATCTGAGGACGCTCATCACGAGAGTCTACCTCACCCTGTACATCGAGAAGTTCCCAGATGGTAGCACTTGTGAGTATTAGACGTGTATCGGTTTCCATAGCAACGACGCCATTTTGTCGCATCTGTCAGCCGTCAAACCGGAGGGTGGGAAGGTATCATATCTGAGGACACACTTCACGAGAATCTACCCCCACTCTGTACATCGAGTACTTTGCAGATGGCAGCACGTCTGAGTATTGGATGTGTATCGGTTTCCATGGCAACGGCGCCATCTTGTCGCGCTTGTCCAGCCGGTGTTGGGTGCATCGCAGGTTATTGCTCAACGGTTGCTAAGCTGAAATGGCAATGGGAGGAGTTACCTACTTGTAGTTTAAAGAACCCATGTTGGGGCTCCAAGGTTAAGGAATTGTGACCTCGGATCGAAGACCTCGAGTGTTTACAGATTAGATACAGATCGATCCGCAGGAAGCCGCTGTATACAAGCAGCGCAAAACACCAGGGTATAGAAGTCCCTACAAGAGACCTACGTCCAGCTGTGCTGTGGGCTGTGGATGTCTATCTGTCGGTAAAACCATAGATGATTTTAATGAAACGTTGTTTCAGTGACCCGCTCCGACCGTCTGGAGAACATATACCAGATGAAGTACGAAACGGAACGACAGATCCAAATGGAGAAGCTTTACGAAGAATTGGAGAGGTTTTCTGATCAGGTATGGTATCTAATGCTAATTCGGTTTTGCGCAAATCTCTAAACCTGAATCGAGTGTGCTCAAGGACTTCACAATCTTATTTTTCACAATTCTACCACGCAGCATCAGAAGTCGCGAAGACTAAAGTGTTTTGATCATTAATCAGTGAGAGAATTCGATAAAATCATTGAGTGTACTTTTTAAAGAGAATTGCGTGTTGAACGCCGTTCCAGTATCACGTACCTCGTCCGTTTAGTATCCATTCTCATCCATTTAGGGTATCGTACATACCTAAACGTACGATAATGGATACCCGAATTTGAGCTCTAATTCAATGTCGTTATGGTTTATTTTACTTTGATGCCTAACTTCGACGATTTGATCGGCAATTCTTACACAATCGCACTTATGATCTATTATCACAGAAAATGGGCATTAGCTAATTTGACATAATATTGATTGATAGGAATCTCAAGACTCGGAAGGTCATTATCCAGAAGACATAGCAATGGACAGCGGTTCGCAAATATCCAGACTCATGAAAAAGAGCAGGGACCGCGAAGAATTCAGGGTTAGTTTTGGACATTTATCTTTTTTTCAGCCCACTATGGGATCCATCGGCCGATTACTGAAACGTATCTCCGTATGCCCGGCTCCTGTATACTCAACCTGTCTGTAATCTAAAGATAAGATAGGATATCTAGCAACAATGCTATTAATTGTCCAAAAAGTCCATACAATTTCGGACTGTCTACAACGTACGTAATTATTACCTATCAACAGATTTAAGATAGATTGAATAATAACAAACGGGCGTTTGTAATTAACAGTTTTTGACTTAAGGTTGAAGACAAGGGTCTGCCCGCGAAATTCAAATTTAATTTTTCGCAATTTGTAAACTAATACGACAAAGTAGGCTTATGGCATTCTAATTGCGACAATGGCAGTATCATCTTCACAGGTTTATATAAAAAATTTTACTTGAAAGTGTCCAGTTTAAGAAATTAATCAAAATATCGATTAATTTGTGAGTAACTCACGTCCAACTCAGTATTTTGATTAATTTCTTAAACTGGTCACTTTCAAGTAAAGATTTTTATGTAAACCTGTGAAGATGATAATTCCACTGGCGGAATTAGAAGACCATAAGCCTACTTTGTCGTATTAGTTTACAAATTGCGAAAAACCAAATTAAATTTGAATTTCGCGGGCAGACCCTTGTCTTCAACCTTAAGTGACTGATTATTGACATTTATTGTGTGGACAGAATGAAAAAAGGCAAAAGTGGAGTTAGCCCAATAGTTCATAAGGCCTCCTTTTCGAGAGCTACGGAGTTAGATCCCCAGCTAACTGTCTTTTCGAACCGCTTTCCGGGCTTACCGTGATATGTTCGGAGCAATTAAATATTGGTTGGCTAAACTGTGAAGCAAGTGTAAGCAGTGATAGCCTAGTGGTTAGGACTGTGGTCTCCTATTCGTCACAGGTTCGATCCCGGGTACGCACCTCTGACTTTTCGGAGTCAAGTGCGTTTAAGCAATTAAATATCACATGCTTCAACGGCGAAGGAAAACATCGTGAGGAAACCTGCACACCTGAGAGTTCTTCATAATGTTCTCGAAGGTGTGTGAAGTCCGCCAATTCGCATTGGGCCAGCGTGGTGGACTATGGCCTATAACCCTTCTCTGAGAGGAGACCTGCGCTCAGTAGTGAGCCGTTGATGGGTTGCTAATGATGATGTTGATGAAACTGTGAAGTAAAACATCATGGAAAAAGCTGCTTGCTCATGGTTGCGAATCCGACATGCACTTGGAAAAATTTTGCCGGTTTAATTTTAATTATTAAGCAGGTAGGTATAGCCTAGTGGTTAGGTTAGGCTAGTGGTTAGGACTGCGGTCTCCTATTCGGGGGGTTGCAGGTTCGAGCCCGAGCACGACTTTTTTGAGTTATGTACGTTTTAGTAATTAAATATCACACGCGTCAACGGTGAATAAAAAGGAAACCTGCACGCCCGAGAGTTCTCCATAATGTTCTCAAAGGTGTGTAAAGTCTACCAATTGTAAAAACTCTCTGAGGGGAGACTTGCGCTCAGTAGTGAGACGTTAATGGGTTGCTCATGATGATGAATTTTGACGTGATAACGTCTTATAAATCGATGAACACCGGCTGCACGCACGAAAAAGTGTCACGTTCCGCCTAAGCTTGAGCCTGCAAGCGACAGCGCGGAACAAGCGATAGAGAGGCACGATCGGCCCAAGCGTTGGCTTGTGACTGCGCCGTCGCCCGCCAGTCACCGTCAATGTTTCTTTATGACGGTATCACGTAAAACTATCGTCAGTAAACCGACTTTCATCATCATTAGCAACCCATCAATGGCTCACAACTGAGCGCAGGTCTTCCTCTCAGAGATGAGTTATAGGCCATAGTCCACCACGCTGGCCCAATGCGAAATGGCGGACTTCACACACTTTCGAGAACATTATGAAGAATTCTCAGGTGTGCAGGTTTCCTCACGATGTTTTCCTTAACCTTTGAAGCAAGTTATATTTAATTGCTTAAACGCACTTGACTCCGAAAAGTCAGAGGTGCGTACGCGGGATCGAACCTGCGACCCCCCCGAATAGGAGACCACAGTCCTAACCACTAGGCTATCACTGCTAAACCGACTTTACATGCAACCAATTTTTTTATTAGCCATAACATTTTCTGTACAGGCAAACCTCTCAAGCTCGCAAGCAGATCTCCTTCAGCGGCACGCGTTGAAACAGAAGGAGAAGCTGATCCAGGTCATGCAGGACAAGTTCCAGAAGATGGTGCAGAAGCGGGGTTTGGACGCGCCCCGGAACGTGGTACCGCTGATGAAGATCAGGGTCGCTGACGTAGACCCTCGTGGAATTACTAGGGGTAGGTCGTCTAAGGCAACATGGTATAAAGTACCCGGCGATATATATTGCACATCGGCCTTTGGAATAAAACGCTATTTCTATTCTATTGCAAGGAAAGCTAGCCAGAAATTCACGTAGTAATTACTGAAATCTCTTCACAATCGGCGAGCACATCACATAACATATATAAAAAAAATGCAGTCGAACTGTGAATAGAATAGAATAGCGTTTTATTCCAAAGGCCGATGTGCAATATATATCGCCGGGTACTGTACCTCTTTGGATGCTAAGAAGGCTGTAAATAGGTGAATACTAACTCCTTAAGTGATATAGTAGAGCTAAGATGTAGCTGACTATATCTTTGGGCGATAATAGGGTGGCAAATCGGTGAATATTAAGGTTGAAGACAAGGGTCTGCCCGCGAAATTCAAATTTAATTTGGTTTTTCGCAATTTGTAAACTAATACGACAAAGTTCTAATTGAAAATACTGAGTTGGACGTGAGTTACTCACAAATTAGTCGATATTTTGATTAATTTCTTAACTTGGACAATTTCAAGTAAATTTTTATATAAACCTTTGAAAGCGATACTGCCATTGTCGCAATTAGAATGTCATAAGCCTACTTTGTCGTATTAGTTTACAAATTGCGAAAAACCAAATTAAATTTGAATTTCGCGGGCAGACCCGTGTCTTCCACCTTAATTCTTTAAGCTTTAGTATAGATCCACGAAGGCTATGAAAACGGTCTCAGGTGCAAGAATAGCGTGTCATCAGAAGTATTTAATACCCTGTATTTGATATTCCATGCCCAACAAGCAATAATTTAAGAAAAATTAAACTTACTTCAATGTACCGAAATAAAGAATAACTGAGAAAGGAAAAGTGTCCATTATCTTGAAAACTACTGAACCGATTTTGATGAAACCTTTACTGTTCCTTAAGTTGAAGTAAATGTATACAAATAAAAAAAGAATGATCACAATCCAATCAATAGTTTCGGAGAAGTGTGTGGACAAACATACATATATACAAAGTACATACATCTAATAAAATTCTCAAGTCGCGGTGTTTGTTACCAAACTCCTCCGAAACGGCTGGACCGATTTTTATGAAATTTTGTGTGCATCTTCTTCTCTTCTTCTCTTCTTCCTGGGAATTGTCTCCGCAAGTAGGTGATGTTCGCCCGTTTTGCGTGATTCCTCTGGTGCAGCTCCCCGCCGGATTACTCCAGCCAGCCGAGCTCCTTCCAGAATCCGAGCAGGCCACCCAGGTCGGCGAGGACTTCCGGAAGTGTAGCTGGAGAGCCAATGTATTTGTGACGTTGGTCGGATACACTTCTGCACTTAAGCAGTACGTGTTCCGGTGTCTCGTCACCCTCCATGCATGCTCTGCACAGAGGGCTGTCGGTGATACCTAGAATGTAAAGGTGTTTGTTGAGCGAGCAGTGTCCTGTGATCGTGCCTACAACTATCCTTAATTTTATTCGGTCTAGTTGTAGTAGTTTTGTTGTAAGGCGGCGATTGAGGCATGGAAAAGCCTCTTTTGTTTGTCTACAGTCTGTGTTGTTTGCCCAGAGTTCGGCATGTGTACTTACTGTTTGGTTATGCAACCATGTTTTATACTCACAGAAGGGTATAGGAGCGATCGGTTCCGGTCCCATAACCTTCAGGGCTGAAGCGCGCCGAGCTAACTCGTCGGCTGCATCGTTACCAATAATGTCACTGTGACCTTTTACCCAGCGCAGTGTGACGTTGTTTGATTTTGTTATGGTTTGTAATGCATTGTGACAGTCAAATACAAGTTTTAAGGAGGTCGTATTTTTAGCTAGGGCTCTCAGTACTGCTTGGCTGTCTGTGTTAATGTTGATGTTAAAATTTGTTACCTGTCTGCTGGCCATGGCAATGGCTGCTGCTGTGATGCCGACACACTCTGCTTGGAAGACTGAATTGTTCTTACCAAGTGTATAGGCAATGTGTATATTTAATTCGGGGCAGTAGACTCCAGCTCCTGTTCCCGTGTTTGTTTTGGACCCATCTGTGTATACCTCGATGGTATCTATGGTAGACGTGGTAGTTGAAATGTCTTCCGTGTTGATCTTGTAATCTTTTTCTATTACATGTACTTTTTGTGTTTTATCACAAATCCATCCCAGTTGTGGACACTTCATTTGTTCGCGTGATAGTATCCGGGTATGCGGTGTGATTGTTTCTCTCCACAGCCTGTAGGTTTTTATCCTGAGAGCTGCAAGGGTGGCTTCTTCCCTTATGTGTAGGTGAAGAGGCGGTATGCCCAGTATTATCTCTAGTGCGTTTGATGGTGTGGTGCTCATACAGCTTGTAATTGCCAGGCACGCTTGTCTTTGAAATTTTTGTAGTTCCTGTTGGGTTGTCGTAAGAAGCGTTCTTGGCCACCATACTAGTGACGCGTATGTCAATGAGCTTCTTACGACTGATTCATAAAGCCACTTCATTATTCGTGGCTTGAGACCCCAGGTTTTCCCAATCATGCGTTTGCATTGATTTAGGATGATTGTTGCTTTTTGTATTTTTGTGTCTATGTGTGTCTTCCAGTTTAGTTTGCTGTCTAGCATTACTCCCAGATATTTTACTTCTTTTGATAATGCCAGACTTGTACTAAACAGTACAGGCGTCTTGGGGATGTCAGGTTTTCTTTTGTTTGTAAACAGAATTAACTCCGTCTTTTTAGGGTTAACCGTAAGATCGTTTTCTTTGCACCATTTCTCTACGAGTCTTAGCGCGTTTTGCATTATCGCACTTAGCGTGTTTTCATGTTTTCCGCTTATGAGGATCGTTAGATCATCCGCGTATCCTATCGTGAAAAAGTCACTGTTGTTTAGTTTAGTTATCAGGTCATCCACTACGAGGTTCCACAAGATTGGGGATAATACTCTACCTTGTGGACAGCCCCTGGCTACTATGCCTCTAGTCGTGCCGTTTATGTCTAGTTGGATGGCCCTCTTTTCGAGTAGGGCTCTTATCCATTTACGTAATGTTATTGGTACTTCGTATCTTCCAAGAGCATCATCGATGCTATTGAACGTTGTTTTGTCAAAGGCTCCCTCAATATCTATGAAGGCTCCAAGGGTTGACAATTTGTTGTTCATATCATGTTCAATCTTACATACTACAGAGTGAAGCGCTGTCTCCGTGGATTTACCAGTGCTGTATGCGTGTTGATTCCGGTGTATTGGTATGTGTCTCAGGGCTCCGTCTCTGAGGAAGCGGTCGCCGAGTCGTTCAAGTGTTTTCAGCAGAAAAGAAGTGAGACTGATAGGTCTGAATGATTTCGGCTGTGTGTAGTCATTCTTTCCTGGTTTTGGCAGGAAAACTACCTTAACTTCCCTCCACATTAAGGGTATGTAGCCATAGGCTATACAAGAAGAGTAGATCTTCACTAGCCATGGTATTATTTCTCCTGCTCCCCATTGTAAGAGTGCAGGGAAAATATTGTCTGACCCCGCTGACTTGAAGGGTTGGAAGGTGTCGATTGCCCACTGAACCTTCTCATGTGTAACTATTTTGTTAGCTATCTCTCAGTCGGCCTCTGTGGGTGACCACCGAGGTTCTTCTGTCCAAACAGTTGTATCTGTGTCCAGAATCCTACAGCCTGGGAAGTGTGTTTCTATGAGTGTTTGGCTGACCTGTTTGTCGTCGGTAGTATAGCTGCCATCGGTTTTCTTCAGTGAACCGAGTGTGCGGCTGTTGTCCTCAGCTAGAATCTTCCGGATCCTGGTAGCTGTATCATACGTTTCTATATTTGTACAGAAACGTTGCCATGATTGGTTGTCTTTCTTCCGTACAAGCTTTTTGTATTGGGATTGTGCTGTCTTGAAATTATCCCAATCTTCTTCTCGTCGGGTGTTCATAACTCTGTTGAATAGGTGCCTTAACCTTTGCCTTTTCTTTTCAAGGTCAGGGCTCCACCAACTGTGCTTCGGTGTTTGTTTTGTCTTTCGTGTTGTCATTGGACATGCTTGTTTGTAGCATATCCTAATGTTATTCGTCAGGTTATTAACGTTGCTGTCTATTTGTGACACATTTTCTATTATGAGATTTGACGTTTCTCCAATGTGTCGTGTGATCAGTGTTTTAAATTGTTTACTGTTGGTTTTCCTCGGATTTCTTCGAGGTGTTTCTTGTATTTTGGTCAGAGTCAGTTCGAAGGATATCCTTCTGTGGTCTGAGAACGATGGTTCATCGCTCACATGCCAGTTTCTGACTTGATCCGTTATGTTATGTGATGCAAGGGTCAGGTCAATGATTGTCTGATAACGATTTGAGACAAACGTTGGTTCTGTGCCCTTGTTTAGTATGTTAAGGTTAGTCGTTAGTAGGTAAGATACTAATTCCTCACCTCTTTTGTTGTTTGTTGTACTTCCCCAGAGGGTGTGATGTGCGTTGCTGTCGACCGAGATGACAAGGTCCGTATTATGTTCTTCACAGTGGTTTACCAGGTCCACGACTTCCTTTGTGGGGATCTGGCCTTCAATGGGTAGGTATAGTGATGCCAAGACTATTGGTCTTGCCGCCTTCCCATTTTGTGTGCATATCGGGTAGGTCTGAGAATCGGCCAACATCTATTTTTCATACCGCTAAATGATAAGGGTGACCCACCCCTAAATATTTTTGTTGGCGGTACGAAGTTCGCTGGGTCAGCTAGTAGGTACTAAGTACACTTATAAAATTTTGTATATTTGTTTGAAAGCCCTAATAGATTATTATCATTAAAATTAATGTGAATATTTTGCAGTTCCAATAATATTACATACATACGTCTAAAATTGATAACCTCCTTTTTATGTTTATATTGTAATTGTTTTTATTGTTTCAGCTATGGTCACAATTTGGAAGCCAAATGAGACCATACAGGAGATGCTTACCGAAGGGATGTGGATCGATGTATACAACGTGGTTCCTACGTCAGTGAGGTATAGAATAGAATAGAAATGTTTTTATTCAAATAAACTTTTTTACAAGTGCTTTTGAATCGTTGATGAGTCTACCACTGGTTCGGAATGCCGTTCCTGCCGAGAAGAACCAGCAAGTATATATAAAATACCCTCCTACTCCCTTTTCTAGATGTGCTACATAATATATTCGAGCATAGACAAAAGAATTTTTTTTTAGTTCAGCAAAGGAAGCTAATAACAGAGAAGTTTTATAATGTTGATATTATATTTTGAAATCGTTGAAAAACGAAGAGAAATAAGTAGGTCATCAAAGTTGCTCATTTTAGTGCGGAATCTTGGCATATTGTCATATTACACCATAAACAATTCACATTGTTATCATATTCTTTGTGGCCTGGCGTTACTGAACTAAAAACACATTTTACTGTCTATGCTCGAATATATTATTATGGCCTGGCATCGTCTTAATATATCGCATGTAAGTGCGTCTTGCAGATAGAATGGTGGGTAGCTGTGAATGAAACCATCTAAAACACTAGACTTGAGCCAATCCTACTAGTCCTATCCTTCAATTTCTACTTCCTACTATAGTACTATAGTCTATTTTATTTAACAAACGAGTACTGAGTATGTCTCTCGCACATTTCCGATATTGACAGAGTAAGATGGGTAATTGTTAGGCGTGGGGTACTGATTATGTCTCTCGCACATTTCCGATATTGACTGAGTGAGATGTGTCATTTTAGGGATGGGGCCTGGGACTCTATGTTGATTACGTGGACTAATAGCAGCGCAGTCAAAATTTTCGGTACTCGTTTGTTAAAAAAACAGCCTATACTTACTATACTACTACTATGATTTATTATAAATGCGAAAGTTTGTGAAGATGGATGTATGGATGGATGGATATGGATGGACTGTTTCACGCCACAACGAATGAACCGATTTGGCTGAAATTCGGAATGGAGATAGCTCCTACCCAGCATTAACACATAGTCTACTGTTTATCCCGGAAAATTACCCAGAGTTCCCGCGGGAATTAAGAAACCTTAATCCACGCGGACGAAGTCGCGGGCATCATCTAGTCAAGAAATATACAGTTGTGAATGTGACTTAACTCGGAATAGAATCCAGGTCCTCCCATATAACACCACATATTCCTCCTTCAAAAAAATGATGCCCGCATCGCGCCTGCGTGGATTTTGTTTTGGCAAGACCGTGTGAGAAATCTTCAACAATGATCTAAAAAGTAGCCTAGATGAATCTTTTCATAATTTCCTGTGACTCTTTCGTTAAAATTGGTTCACTCCACTGACCTTTATAATTAATCTATGATAAGGACTGGACTGGGTGCTGTCACCTTTTTTTGCGACACTTGATTGACGCCATTTTAGCGCTTTAAACAGTTACAACTAAAATTAGTGAGGACACTAGGTGACAACCTGATAGTTGATACTTTTTGTCCCATCCTGCATCTCTATAATATTAGTTCCAGAGACACTCGTTTGTCGTTTTCAACTGTGGCGCTTCAAATTGAGCCCTAATTTAAGCTGTCATTTGTGTAGACAGCCAGTCCAGTGTTAATCATAGATTTATTATAGACGTCAGTGGTTCACCCATTCCGATGATTATCATAGACAATTTTCAATTTTATTTACTTGTATAGATTAAATTGTTTTATCTAATATTTTTCAGATATTCAGAGATACAAATATCTGCAGGCAGACAGTCAGTTTTCCGTAAATCGCAACTCAAAGAAACTGAAAAATTAAAAACCATAACGAAAACCTTGAAAAGACGTTGCTACACGACAAAAGAACTCCAAAACCCGTCGATCAATACAGAATATAAAGAAGTGGATACAGTTGGCCTAATTTTCATGGTAGAACCACAGACAATAGAGTTCGAAACGAAAAATCAGCCCTTTCAAAACGTTTACCTGACAGATGCAGATAAAAATATAATCTGCGTCAATTTCTGGGGTGGTATTAAAAAGTTTGGTTTCCAAAACATTTTGGATACAGGTCAAGTGGTGATGTGTGTCAATTTACAGAAACGTGCTGGCAACACCAGGAAATATATACCGCAGTACCGTGCGACCGAATTCACATATTTCACTAAAACACCTAAAAATGATTCCATCAGAAAAATGATTAATGATTTAGTGGAAAAATTCACTACTTTAGACAAACGGAAATTTATAGATGACTGTGTTGCGTTAAAAAATAATTATCACAATTATAAGTTTGGCAACACTGAAAACGTTTCCCCATACAGATTAAATACAAGTGATTATAATGTATTTAAAAATAAAGTATATATAGATTCACCGTTAGTTAATACCTGTACAGATGTAAATTTGAATCTCACGGGCTTAGATTTTGAATCCACGTTTAAACAAACGGATACGCAAGAGCTATCCCCTCAAACTTTTCTTAGAAAAAGAAAAGTTAATGAAAAAATTGCAAAATTAAAAATGTACGGTGAGCCACCTCCTTTAAGTCCAATACATTTAATAAACAAGTCCACAGTACAGGCTTTCAAAAGTCCTCTTACAAAAAATGATATTTCGACAAGTGTTGCCAGCCGGAGTGGCTTACCCCAAAATAGAGTAGAAAATAAATCAAGCTCAGACGATTGTCATCGCAATAATGAAGAATCCAAAGACTGTAATCCAAATTCAAAAGTTTTACCCCAAAATAGGGTTGAACACGAATCCTGTGTTACCAGTAAAAAAGCATTACCTCAAAACCGTATCAATAAAATTGATTCTAGTCCAGTTTTAAGTTTAAATAGAACTCATGTTAAGAGACCCAGTATTAATCCAGTGAAATTAAATTTTTCTAATGCCATGGACATTAGTATAGCGGACCCGTTCGCCGAAGATTTCGATGGCAGTCCGCCATTGAGCTTAGATGTAAACTTTTTTACGTAGTTAAGCAATATACATATTGTAAAATATAATTATAATAATAATCAATAAAAAAATGCATAAAAATTTTATATATTGCCTTGTCTATCGTATACTAAGCAACGTACTGCAACAAGACATTGTGGCATCGGCGTTTGTCTTTGAAAAAACCTGAAATGTGATTCACTGTGTTAAAATTAGAATTAATGATTAATGATTTATAAATATATACAGCGTCATTGAATAAAAACTTATTATTTTCCTTCTTTGTTTATGTTCCAAATAACTACCTATCTATGATTTAACAAAGGCTTCTCTATATATATATGTATAATACTACTAGACGGGCTCTGCGGCCTTAAGGTGGAAGGCACGAGTCTGCCCGCGAAATTCAAATTTAATTTGGTTTTTCGCAATTTGTAAACTAAGACGACAAAGTAGGCTTACGGCATTCTAATTGCGACGATGGCAGTATCATCTTCACAGGTTTATGTACAAATCTTTACTTGAAAGTGACCAGTTTAAGAAATTAATCAAAATATCGACTAAGTGAGTAACTCAAGTCCAATTCAGTATTTTGATTAATTTCTTAAACTAAATTTTTATGTAAACCTGTGAAGATGATAATTCCACTGGCGCAATTAGAAGGCCATAAGCCTACTTCGTCGTATTAGTTTACAAATTGCGAAAAACCAAATTAAATTTGAATTTCGCGGGCAGGCTCGTGCCTTCCACCTTAAGAAATTGCTATTTGAGGTACGGTGGAACGGCCGACGACCCATGCACCCACCGGCTTCTCCCACCAGTGGGAGCAAGGGGAATTAGTATTTACCCGTACACCCACTGCGTTAGGGTAGGAATTAAAAATAAAAATATGTCGATATATCGTATCGATAAATAAATACAAAAGACAAAGACAAGAATTTTTTTACGATTGCACATCACCAAGATCCTGTCCTTCGTCTTAATTCTTCATCAAGATGTAGTCCTTACGTCTTGGTACATACAATATCAATTCACAATTGTTAGATTCCAAATCCATACCATTTACACTAGCGGCACGCTATGATGGCCGGTTTGACACATTACAATAGTGATGTGGAATGTCAATTTATTCTCGAACAAAAAACAATTAAGTTTTGTTTTTGTACCTGATTAAATAGGTTTAATAAAACAAAAATGTATATGTTTATTTAATTTATTTGAACGAACTGAATATTTGAATGAAAATGAATATACATACTTTATATGCACACAAGAAACATATGAATACAAAAGATACCAAAAAAGGTGCCACAAAAGGCCATAATTAATCAGATTCGTCCATACTACTATTTTCACTGTCGTCACTGCTATCATCACCTACATTAATAATTATATGTTCGTTTTCTATAATATTATCTATTTTCACATCTCTTTCATAATCTTCCCTTATTAATTTAACAGTTCTATTCACAAGTACATTCACCCCTTAAATGGTGCAAACTGATTTTTCTACACTTGTATACATTTTAGAAATCAATTTAATAAATAAATTTTGAGTCCTAAACCTAAAACTACATTCGATAAAATTTATGAATCTCTGCACATCACTATCGTCAATAAAGTAATACAATTATTTCCTTCAAAGTCGTTATCAATTAATACGGAACTTCATGAGCGGACAAACGTCAAACCGGCCATCATAGCGTGCCGCTAGTGTAGGTGGGCCGGTACCCAGCACCATCAGGATAAGAAATGGTACCTGGAATGATGTAGCCCAGTGGTCAATGGCTCTTCTACGCAGTATTATTATGTATTCCATACTTGGTACCTACAATATCAATTCATAGTTAATCGACAGATTCCACATCCCCACCAATAGATGAGCCAGTTCGCAGCAGCATCAGGATTGAGCAGTTGGTACCTAGATATCAATGATGTAGCCCAGTGTTGATGGCTCTACTTTGCAGATATGTATTCCATAATAACTAGTGGTTCGCCCCGAACTGAGACCTCGCGGTTACGGTATCCCATGATTATTCATTCAATCGATACATCACGACCAAAACTGACATTATTATTATTATTGCCCGTTTTCACCAAACATACCTAAATCATCCCCTAAGTAGGAGTCTTTTTACGTAGGTAGCTCCTAATAACAATCCTAAGTCCTAACATCCGTCCCAATGTCCCTTTAGGTGTCCCGTACAGGATCGTGATAAAGAAGTTGACAGAAATCATCACCTAACTTATCATAGGTAGCCCGTAAAGGTTAGGTAACGTTAGTGAAAACATTGAATTATTATGTAGGTACTAACGAGTGAAAACGGGTTACGGGCATCTGTACACATCGTCATCTATCGACGCGAATAGAAATAGTTTATTGAAGTTTAATATTTAACTAAAGAATAATTTTCTGGTTTAAGACGTTTATTGCATCATTTAAAAGAATATACAATAAATGATACTTACAGGCTAATATCTTAAATTATTACAGTTAAATAAACAGCATTTTTGAGCGTACAAAAAAGGTTACAATAACTACAGTACCTATCAAGAAATAATGCATTTAGTGAGGGTATGAGGGTAACCATCACAACAAAAGTACACCGACGCGTCAGTCGTCACACAGATATATGTCACAGCTGTAACTAAAATGGATGTGGTTTGTTTTGGATGTGGTGTGTTTACTAATTTTTATTTGTTAAGTAAATTTTTAATAATGTTTTAAAAGTACGTATGTTTTTACACTCTTTGATATTTTTAGGAAGTTTGTTAAATAACTGGGCACTTTCAAATGTGATATTTCTTCGACCATAGTTAGTTCGTGATGGTCGATGTTATTAGCACTAATTCTCAGTCTATTCAACTGTGGATATTTGTTTTTAGTAGTAAAAGTAATGTTTGTATGTATTTCTTTTGATAATATTTTTCTAATCAGAATGCATGTGTAGTATTTGTAAGTATTCGTTATGTTCATTAATTTTGTTTCGTTATATATCTTTTCTGTTGAGGTTAAAAAATCATAATGAAATAGTACTTTTATTAATTTATTTTGAGCTGTTTGTAGTATTTTAAGATTAGTTTTAGCTGCTGAGCCCCAGACTTGGATAAGGTAATCTATGTGTGGTTTGACCAGTGAGTTGTAGATCATATATCGTACTTTATGTGGTAGGCAACGTACTATGCTGCGAAGGGCTCCAGTAAGGGATGTTAACTTAGTTTTTATTTTTTTTAATGTGTGGTTTCCATGTAAGCTTGTTGTCTAAAGTTAAGCCTAGATATTTTTCGCATTCTGACCTGTTAATAATAGTGTTGCTAATTTTTAGGGGTTCGAAGTTGTTAATTTTTTTATTTTTAGCTGCAAATATTACATAGTGAGTTTTGCTGACATTAAGAGTCAATAAATTACACTGAAACTAAACATTACGCAAGTTAAGATCATCTTGGGCATCGTGGATTATATTTTCTATTTTATTACCATAATAGAAAAGGGTGGTATCATCGGCATATAGTGATAGTTCGCCTTTAAGTCCTAGTTTACTAATATTATTTATATAGATCAGAAACAATATGGATCCAAGGATCGAGCCCTGAGGGACTCCGTAAGTTATTAGTTTTTGGCAGCTTTGATACTCCCCAATTTTAACTACCTGGTAACGATCAGTTAAATATGATTTGAAAATGCTATGAGCCGTATCAGTGATACCTATGTCTTTTAACTTGCTTAAAAGTATCTGGTGGCTAACTGTGTCGAATGCTTTTTTAAGATCTATGAATATGCCAAGCGCAATTTTCTTTTCATCTATATTATTTTTTATTTTGGTTACTAGATCAACTGAGGCAGATAGTGTATTTGACATGGTTCTAAATCCATATATATAAATATATAAATATCCATATATAAATTTTAATTGAATAATATGTTATTATATTATGTACCTGAATAAAATTGTCGACGCAAAACTGTTTTTGGGATCTATCCCAACTAACTAGGAGTCACGAATACGATCTATCGTATTCGTGACTCCTAGTTCCATGGAATAGTTAATGACTGCGCCATCTATTAGCATTATTGTGAAGCTATGTGAAAATTACTGATGCCCATTAAAAATTAAATAATCTCGTTTCTTTATAATATTCATATAATTTTAGTAGGTATTTGCTGTTCAAGTACAGGATACAAGTGAAATAAAAAAATAAGTTCAGTTTGAAAATACATACCCGATTTTGCTGGAGAGCGTCTTCAAGCGAGCGTATTAAATCTCCACTTTGAAAGCCCCCCATTTCGTCAATTTTAAGGGAAAAAGTAAAAAAAAAAATATTTTTGTACTCAGTTTGAAACTTCGCACTCACTACTATGAGAGCCCCCCTGAAATAAAGATTTTTATAATTTTTTATGCAATATTCGGCTGAAGGCCATCTGGTCATATTATATCTAAATTTGAAGTAATTGCGTTCAGTAATTCAAAAGTTATAAGGCTCTGACAGACGGACGGACGGACAAGTGCAGATTCACTCTAGTAGACTCAGAGACCTCTCTTCGCTCGGTCAATAATTATTGATACCAACAATACCAATCCCAACCAAATATTGCGAGCGAAGCGAGCGGGAAAATTTTTACTGATGCATTACGCCACTATGTATAGTCCGTACTTGGTACCTATCATAGCAATCCACAACCGACACATTCGCGAGCGAGACGAGTGTGACATTTTCTACTTCTGTACTACGTCATTATCTATCTAATACCTTTAAACGAGTAATTGTTGTATATTATATATATATATATATACACATACATACAAGATATATATATATATATATATATACACACATATATATCATCATCATCATCATTATCAACCCATCATCAGCTCAGTACTGAGCGAGGTCTCTCAGAGAAGGGTTATAGGCCATAGTCCACCACGCTGGACCAATGCGAATTGGCGGACATATATATACACAAGATATATATATATATATATATATATATATATATATATATATACAAGAATTACTCGTTTAAAGGTATTAGATAGATAATGACGAAGAATAATGAGGTATATATATATATATATATATATAAATAATCTGAATCTCGGAAACGGCTCCAACGATTTTCATGAAATTTAGTATGCAGGGGGTTTCGGGGGCGATAAATCGATCTAGCTAGGTTTCATTTTTAGAAGAGGTTGTTTTATCCGTGTTTTCAGGCACTGAAAAGCCCCTTACAATATCATTAGAATACGAAGGTAAATTTCGCAATCATTTATAAAGTTCCCATAGCTCGGGAAATTGGGCGGTACCGAAACCAGAAGACCCCGGTTCGAGTTCATACGATTATACTTTCTCCTATGAATTTTATTTTTTATTATTATTATTTTCTTTTTTTCTTTTTAATAATTATATAATTTCCAAAAAACACGATTTAGCAAAAAAAATCAACCAGTTTGTTGTTAAAAACAATATCAATTCACGATCGAATAGTTTCTAAATCCCCACCATTTAAGGTGGGCCGTAAAAAATTTCGCGCTCGCTTCACTCGCAAAATTTTATATATTTTTTTATATTATTTTTTATATTATGTAATTTAATAAATCGCGGGATTTTAAAAACTAAATACATGTGGATGAAATCCCAGGCTTCAGCTAGTATTTGAATATTATTATAATATACTTAGCCATGTCTGTATACGTTTTCGGTTCTTATCTAAAAAGGGGGGTCCATAAGTCTTAGGCCAAAGGTACAAAATAATTCTTCGAAATAATAAAATCGAGGAAATATCTTGTCCAGATGTGCATTTAAGATAACATCAGTAAATATAATAAAACTAAAACTATTTTTTTTGTTTGCTTAAAACTATTTAACTAAAATAAAATTGTTTTATTCACTAAAATATTGAAAATAATCAAAGAAAGGAAAATCGTCGACACCAAAATTTTACTAAAAATTTATATAACTCACTAGGAATGTTCATAAGATAATGAAAATGAAAGGTTCTACAAATAAAATTTTAATTTCTAAAAATAAATAAACTAAAATTTTATAGTACACGAGCTGATGCCCGCGACTTCATCCGCGTGGAAAAAGTTTTTAAAAATTGCTTTTTCGTTGCACTACGCCAGTATCTAGTCCGTACTACGTGGTATAGAGCTACAATAGCAACCCACAATCGACATTTTCTTCAGCCGGTACCCAGCAGCATAAAGAATGAGGAATTGGTACTTGGAGTTCAATGATGTAGTCCAGTGGTGTAACAATGGGGGGAGGGTGATTCCTAAACCAAATCGAACGATTGTGAAATTAGGTGAATAGATTGATGTCATTAAGAATACAAAGCTACTATACGAAGTTTTTGTAAAAGCAAAACGGAAGCTCGAATTTTTTTTACGGCAGCTTGCCACTGCGTAGTTCATACTTGGTACCCATTACCCATTTAGGTGAGCAGGACCCAGCACCAGCAGAATTCGTCCAGTTACAGTTTTATTATAAGTATAATTAGATGGATGAGTTAGGATTTTGTTTGTTTGTTGTTTTTACATTGTTTTTTTTTTGAATATATTATATCTATAAAAAAATAAATTTAAATATAAAACTAAACGTTTTATATTTAAATAAAATAAATATAAAACGTTTAGTTTTATATTTAAATTTATTTTTTTATAGAATATTCTTTAAAGCATAATTATATTTTATATTGTTTTTTAAATATATTTTTTGAACGTTTTATTTTTTACTATATTTTTTGTGAATAATAATGTAGTTAATAATTATTTTTATTTATGTAAAGTTGTAATTGATTTAATTTATAATTAATTAAGGCTTATTAATGTTTATTATTTTATTCTTTTTCGTTCGGATGGATGGATGGATGAATGTATGGTTGTTACTACGACTTGTACTTGGTTGTGTCTTCAAAAGGAGGAGGTTCCCAATTCGTAGGAATCTTTTTTTATGTATGTTCACCGATTACTCCTCCTCCGAAGACGCCTGAACCGATTTGGAAAATTCTTTTTTGTTTCAAAGGGAATACTTCCCGGGTGGTCTCATTCGAAATCAGTCGAGCGGTTTTTAAAAAAATAACAATAAATTAGATACTTTGCATTAGCGCGGGCGATTGAAGTCGGTTTTAAAAATAGAATTTTTTATTATAGATTTCTTTTCAAATGTTTGTTCCCGAGACAAAAGTAGCCTTTGTCACTTTCCAGGTCCTCAACATTACCTGTGTAAAAAACCACGTCAATCTAAACTCAACAAATGCGTAAAAAATAGCGACGCATACATACATACACACAAACATACATACATACAAACATACATACATACATACATAATTGCCGCGTAATTAAAAGAAATACGTGAAAAGTAACATGCGGAAATCCCGCAGAAACTGTTTGTTTTCCCGGGATATAATGTAGCTTTAGTCACTTTTCAGGTCCTCAACTATGCCTATCAAAATACCACGTCAATCTGTAACTCCGTTGGCGCATAATTGGATCCCATTATCCCGCAGGAACTGTTTGTTTTCCCGGGATTGAAGGTAGCCTTTTCACTTTTCAAGTCCTCATCTTTGCCTATCCAAAAAATCACGTCAATATGTAACTATATATGTGAAAAGTAGAATACTAATATCCCACAGGAAATGTTTGTTTTCCCGGGATAAAAAGTAGCCTTTGTCACTTTCCAGGTCCTCAACTTTACCTGTGTAAAAAACCACGTCAATCTAAAACTCCATTACGCGTATTTTGAAGGACAAATTCGTAAAAAATAGCGATGCTATCCCGCAGGAACTGTTTGCTTTTCCGGGATAAAAAGTTGCCTATGTGCTATTCCAGACTATAATCTATGTCTGTGCCATATTTCAGCAAAATCGGTTCATTCGTTGTCGCGTTAAAGAGTAACAAACATCCATCCATCCATACATCCATCCTCACAAACTTTCGCATTTATAATATTAGTAGGATATTGGTAGGAATTAGTAAGATTTATAATTCCTAAAACAACTAAAATAAAAATTATATAATAAATTTCTAATTTCTAAAATAACTAAAATAAAAATTCTATAATAACTACATTCAACTACATTCTATTTCACTACAACTAGTGGTTCGCCCCGAACTGAGACCTCGCGGTATCCCATAATTCCCATAAGGTAGTTTTAAGTATATTAAATTGTAATTAAAACGCGCCGAATCTGATGCCGTCAATCGTCATCTGCTTTCGTGGATGGGATGCGTATTTACAATATTAAAGACAGCGCCATCTATTAACAGTATAGTGAAGTTTTGTTAAAAACATTGATGCCCATTAAAACTTAAATAATTTCGTTTCTTTATAATATTTATCTAATCTTAGTATTTGTTGTTCAAGTACAGAATATAACTCAAATTATGTGTAAGTTTCAATTTTTAAAATAAAGTGGTTGTTGAGATCTAGCCTCGAATAAAATCTCCACTTTGAAAGCCCCCCATTTCGTCAAACTTAGGAACAAATATATAAAAAAAATACTTTTGTACTCTGTTCCAAATTATCTTTAAAATGAGGTACTGCAACCCTATGAAATGCAATAGTTATTTGTGTTATATGGGGCCAAAGGAATTTTTTGTTCCCCGAGGGCGTTATTTTGAATTCAGAGCGAAGTGAAGGACTCTATAGTAGACTCCCGAGCGCAGCGAGGGATTCTAAAGTAGAATCCTGAACGTAGCGAGGAATTCAATATACGCCGCCCGAGAACAAAAAATTTTGGCCCCGAATGACACACATTATTTTTCATCATTACCTATGAGAAAAAGCTAGGAGTATCGACCTACTATATATAGAGTATAGACATTACCAATACGTATACGTATGTAATTGAAAGTTTAAATAAAACACAAATAAATTTTTATGAAATAATTAAACATTAATATTTATGTTGGAAGTATGGGCGCATAATATGTCTAATCGACAAATTTGATCACGTGACTTATCGTAGACAACAGCTTCTCAAACATTTTTGAATTTCGACACATTTTTGAATTCTCTCTTCTGATTGGTCCGCGTTAGTGCTTTAGTATGCTAAAGCACTATAACGCGGACCAATCAGAGGAGAGAAATGAAAAGTCCCATGGGGTTAAAATGAAATTTTGCTCCCGCTGTCCTCTGAAGCCAATATTCGTTTTTCGAATAGGTATGAAGAAAAAAAATTTATTTTACTTCGCATTCGCTTCTATGAGAGCCCCCTGAAATAAAGATTTTTATAACTTTTTAAGCCATTTTCGGCTGGAAGATGGCCTCCAGCCGGTTTACATATCATATTTAAAATTGAAGTAATTAAGTTCAGTAATTCAGAAGTTATAAGGCTCTGACAGACGGACGGACGGACGGACAAGTGCAAATCGCTCTAGTAAACTCAGAGACCTTCGCTTCGCTCGGTCGATAACAATTACATTCGTATCGTAGTATTAATTCTTATCCAAATAAATAGATTTCTCGTCAAGGGTATTTATCTAGCAGTAAAATACTTTTTAATTCATTCGAATCGGACCTTTAATTTCAAAGTTATCACGAGTATAAAAATTGTGAAAGTTTGTTTTAAGTAAGTATGTAGGAACATAATTTTAATAATGTTACTTCTTCGCGCAAAAACTAATGAACCGATTGCGATGAAACTTGCTAGGTACACAGCTTTTACAACAGCGTTACCTATAGCTCTATTACATTTCATCCCGTTCCCGTCATTTAGCGGCATTTGGTAAACTCCGAGAGAAGGTGTATATTATAGTGGCTATTGTATTGCCGAATCTACTTTATTCCGTTGAGGCTTGGACACTTTATCGCAAGCATATTCGTGCTTTGGATAGATTCCACCTCCACCAAGTGTCTGCGTGAAATACAGAACATCAGGTTGTCCGACCGCATTAGAAGGACAGACGTGTTGCGGCGGGCGAAAGTCAATGGCATTCAGGCTTACCGTATGCGGCGTCACTTGCTTTGGTGTGGACACGTTGCGTTGTGAGAATGCCCAACGAAAAGATAGCCAAGCGCATCTTTTATTCTGAGCTTAAGGATGGAAAGCGGAAACAAGGCGGTCAGTTCCTTAGGTATAAAGATGTGCTCAAGAGGCATATGACCAGATGTAACATCAACTTCTTCCGTTGGTAAAGTCTCGCTGAAAACCGAGGGGAGTGGAGGCAGGCTGTCACGGATTTTGAAGTTAAAAGGAGCGCAGATCTGGACGTTTAGTACAAGTCCAGATATAATGTTTCATTTATTTCTTTTTAAATTACATTCTTAAGGTAACTCACCGGTGTGAGATCTCATGTGACTCACTAAATAAGATTTACGGGCACATCTATAGTCGCACAACTTACATAAATAAGGTTTTTCGCCAGTGTGAAGTCTCATGTGACGCACTAAACTACATTGTTGCGCACATTTATAGTTACATATCTTACATAAATAAGGTTTTTCACCAGTGTGAGTTCGCGCGTGACACACTAAAATAGATTTTTGCGTACATCTATAGTTGCATAATTTACATAAATAAGGTTTTTTGCCAGTGTGAGTTCTCGTGTGACGGACTAAATTAGATTTGCGAGAACATTTGTAGTCGCATAGGTCACAACAAAAAGGCTTTTCTCCAGTGTGAGTTCTCAAGTGACTTACTAAATGAAATTTATTCGCACTTCTATAGTCGCATAACTTACAAATATAAGGTTTTTCACCACTGTGCGTTCGCATGTGACGCACTAATTTAGATTCAGTCGGAAATTTATAGTCGCATAACTCACAAATATAAAGTTTAGCACCAGTGTGTGATTTTATATGAATCACTAAATCATTTTTGCGAAGACATCTGTAGTCGCATAGATCACAACAAAAAGGCTTTTCTCCACTGTTTTCACTAGTGTCTACATTTGAAAAATTAGCTTCACATTGTGAAGTTTTAGATACAATACGATTGTTAACTTTCATTTTATTAGTAACTGGTCCTATTTCTTCGTTCTGACTTGCTGCCTGCTTCAAATCCATGGAGACAGCAGTAGCAGCTCTTTGGGCAAATATCGATTTATGTTGTAGTGGTACAATCTTATTAGGTGTTTTAAAAATATCATATAATTTGACTACGCAATTCGGTAAACTATTAATGTTTGTGAAGCCGCTGGTATTGCATGATCGCTTGTCCGGTTCGCCATTGTATAATATTTCCAATACTTGTTCACTTTTCTGGACTGTATCGGCTTCTTCAGCTTGCAGTTTGTTCCCACGATTCATCGCAAATTTCATGGACAAGGGAGCGTCTGAAACAAAATATCACCATCATCAGCCCATCAGCGGCTCACTACTGAACGCAGGTCTCCTCTCAGCGAAGGATTATATGTTATAGGGTACCTAGGCGATATAGTCCGCCAAGCTGGCACCTTGAGAACTATATGGAGAATATTAAGGTTTCCTCACGATGTTTTCCTTCTTCGAAAAGTCTGCGTGCTAAAATCGAGCCCGCGATCCCCCGAATAAGAGACCACATTCCTAACCACGGAGCTATCAGTGCTCTTGAACCAACCTATTTCTAATTTAAATATTGAGAGACAGTCAGAGGTAGGTCCAAAGGGAACACCGCCGCTGGTGGCGGGGGGGCTTGTAGCCGGTGGGAGTCCAGCGCTATCCTTTACGGATGTCCTATATAGACCTTTATATTCAGTTTAAATTCCAACTTAGTAGCACAAGCCGTTTTTTGAGAAAAAGGATCTTGACACACGGAAAGACAGATGGAAAACGAAGCGTCCTATAACTACAAGGAACCCTTAGTTTCGCCAAGTCCGTCCTTATGTCCGCTGTCTAGCGCTGAGACTATTAGTACTATAGAGCGGTAATTTGACAATAGTAGACATACATTATTATTAATTACGCCGACAAAGGTGTATAATAAAATCTTTAAACATTTCTGTGGTGGTGCAGTCGTGTGGTGCGGGTTGTTACGTTCCCTCAAATATGGTCGAGCGAAGCAATGGCTGGATCATGCGTCATGCTCGTGAACGGGTGTGGCCTACGGGAATGGAGCTACTTTGTGTCTGCCCGTCTTAACATGAATTGAATTGTAGTACTTTTCTTTTTTGGAACTTCCCCTCATTGTGGAAATATTATATTTTATTCTAACAAAGTTGCATAGGTTAAATCGGCTTGGCATCCAGCTGCCCACAAGATAGTATAAAAAACTTATTACAATGTAATAGCTTCATAATAATATTGTAAAATGATTATTTTGAAAAGAGCAACTGCTGAGTTTCTTGCCGGCTCTTCTCAGCAGAATCTGTTTTCCGAACCGGTGGTAGAATTAAGAGCCACAGGTTGGCCTACGTGAAATAAAAAATTTTGAATTTTGAAAAAAAAATTTTGATTTTTTTTAAAGACCTATTTTATTGAGTACCTCCCCAGTTGTTGGATAGTTCTTAAAAATATGGGAGGTATGTCATGAACATTTTTCCGATTGAGGGATCCGTTAGCGAATATTAAGGTTTAAAGTGAAGACTTTTGGCCCGCCCGTCGTAGCTTTCTGTAGGTCAAAGAAGTTTTAGAATCGGTTCTGTGAGAACAATATGAAGAACATTAAAGTTTCCGTTCCGTTCCATATCGTATGTTTTCCTTTTTCGAAAAATCTGCGTGGCCGGAATCGAACCCGCAATCGTCCGAATAAGAGGCCACAGTCCTATAGTCACTGGGCTATCATTGCTCTTGAAACAAAGTATAATTCTTAATTATTATATTTTTTATTAGTAATAAGTATTGAGAGAGAGTCAGAGGAAGTTTCCAATCAAAATTTCTAAATCCCCACAATTTGAATTGGAATTACCCAGCAGCATCAGGATTAAGGAACTGGGGCCTGGAGTTCAATGATATAGGTTATCTTGGTACCTTTAACAACATTAATTATTAGTAATCGACAGTCTCTAAGTCCACAGTACCTACTGTAGAGGAACTGGGACCCGAAGTTCAATGATGTAGTCTATCAGTAGAAGTTCAAATATGGTCGAGCGAAGCAATGGCTGGATCATGCGTCATGCTCGTGAACGGGTGCCGCCGGCGGGAATGGGGCTACTTTCTGTCTGCCCGTCTTTGACATGAATTGAATTGTAGTACGTTTTGTGGAAATGTCATATTCTATTCTAACAAAGATGCACGGGTTAAATCAGCTTGCCATCCAGCTGCCCACAAGATATTTGTCGGTATATTCTTTCAAATAAAAACAGAATTATCAAATTCGGCCAAAGATTTTATGGAGTTACGGAATAAAATCTATAAAAGCTTTCATGCCTTGTCTTGGAGGAACCTTAATTTTTATCAGGATAAAAATTATCCTATACGTGGACCCAGAGTATCAGCTACCAGCCTAACACTATGCCAAATTTCATATAAATCCGTTCAAATAGTTTGCGCGTGATGCAAACAGACAAATAATAAAAATAAAAAATTGTTTTGGGCTCAGAATCGTAAATAAGACGTGCTCCAATTTGTAACGGAGTGGATCGACCCGGCTGAGAGCGACCCACTTCGTTCATTAGATGTGAGGGATCTAACCTCACTTTTCACTATTTCCTAGGACAAGGAATAAAATACTCGATAAACAATAACGACTTTTATTTACAATCCTCTTAACCTATTACATGATATCGAGAGACGTTGACACAAGCCTAAACACGGTTACAATATTATACGAAGCGGGACCGCCCGGGCGGCCGACGGAAGGACGACGGACTCCCGGTGGAGCGCGGGTGACGCGGCGGTCGCGGGGGGAACGCAGACGCTCGGGGTGGTTGGACGGGCCGGGCCGCGAGGCCAGGCGCGAGCAACAGCCCCTGTGGGCCCACCAGAGAGCTCGTACCACTCGTCAACCCAGAGGGTAATCAGGCCGACGATGGGATCGATCCAGAGGGAAATCAGACCGACCCCGATGGTACGAGCGCCGCTGGCGAACTGGTGCTGGACGCTCTTGTTCGGCTTTTATACTTTTCTGTTGGCTGCTTCGGTGGGCCTCGGCGCGGTTCGGCGGAGATCGCGCCGATGAGGTCATTGGCCTGGCGAGTGCGTTCACGTCGGCCCCGCGTGGTGAGTCAGGCGGCACGTGTATTGTGGGCTGCTTGCGCTGTGACGGCGTGTTCACGCGGGTCCCTCGTGCGATGCTTCACGCCGCCCGTGTAGGCTGCTTTGCGTTGTGACGGCGCTCGTCACACTCCCCCCTCTCGCTTTGGGATGTTTACCTGTAAACATCACCGCTGGTTACACACCATCCTCTGAATCAAAAGAACTAGAAAGTGGTTTACTGTCGTCTGTATGTCACTTTGTATTTTTCGAACCTATGCGTTTGGCTGTGCCTTCCCTCCTTTGTCACCCTTTTTGTATTTGGGTAACCTCACTATCCCCTTTCGGTGGTTACCCATGCGTTTTCTTCCTCTCCTTTTCTTTTTCTTCTTCTTTTGCCCCTCGGCTACCACCACCTCTGTGGCCATTGCCTGGCCTTCTGGTGACATCGTTCGGTCGTCATCGGGTTCCTTTTTGGTTGACGGACCTTGCATTGCCGCTTCTTTTTCCGAGCACGCTGGGGTTGTCGCGTCCGCCATCGTTTACTCCACTGTAAATGATCCTTTTTTGACGTTTTCTTGATTTCGATCCTATATTTCTTGTTTTGAGGGTAGGTTGATTTTTTTCTAGTGACATTTGTGTATTCTGTGCTCTTTGTCTATGCTTTCTTATAGTCCGATGTTTGTCTGGTCGGACCTTCCCGGTCGGGTCTATGTTGGATGGTGTGTGTCGTCTTGGACTATTCGTGTTGTGTTCTGACTTTTAGCGGTTACGTTTCTTTTCGTTTTATTCTTGGAATCTTTTCATATCCTTTATGTGTGCTGTGCATATCTTGCCTCCGTTGAGTGCTTTTAATAAAAATATCACGGGCGATTTTTTTTCTATTATCTTGTACGGGCCTGAGTATTTTGGTGCTAGTTTCGCGCAGAATTTTTTTTCTGCGTTTGACAGTGGAAAATCTCGTTTAAGTACGAGTTGTTCTATCTTTGGTTCCCATTCGCGTTTTGATTTATCGTAGTTTTTCTTTTGGTTTGTTGATGCTAGTTTCTGGTTCTCTCGTACCATTTGATAAATTTCTTCTAGTTTTTGGTTTTCTTTTTTCTTAACCGTCGGTGTCGGGAGACTCTTTTCGTCATTGAAGTTTCTTAACACGGTGTTGTATTTTGATGATTTTTTCCTTATGTACTTATTCCATTTTTCCCGATTTTTCCCTATAAGGGCGGCTCTCGTGTTTTCGCGTGTTTTGTACCCTCGTTTGGTCGGACTACACTTTGGTGTGTACGGTAGGCTGTGTTTTTGTCCTATATTATACTTCCTGAGTGTGTCTTTATAATGTTTGCTTGTGACTGATTTCGCGTTATCACTGAGCAAAGTTTTTATTTCGCCACCTCTCATCGGTACGCATTCTTTTCGTGCGTTTACGGCTGCGTTCGCACGTTTATGTTTCTGACATGTTTCGCACTTGTTCACGTATTTTGCGACGTCTCTAAAAATGCCTGGCCAATAATAACGTTGTGCTGTTTTATTGAAGGTTTTTGACACCCCTAGGTGTCCTGCGCTAGGTTCGTCGTGGTTTTGTGAGAGGATTCTTCTTTTGTCGGAGTTTTTGACGCATAGCTTCCATTCGGTGTCGGGATCTAATTTGCCCCCGTATCGTGGATTGATTATTCTCCTATACAGTTTATCTTCCTGTATTCGATAATCTGGTTCTGTTTCGGGGTTCGCCATTACCTTATTTAATTTTCTTGTGTACCATTCGTTTTCGTCAAGTGACGCGGCGCATACTGGGTTTCTTGATAGTTCATCTGCTATCACGTTTTGTTTTATTGGTTCTTTATGTTTTAGTTTCGTGATATGTTTCCCCCCTTTAATGCCTTTTGGCCTTTTTTTTGCTTTTTCGAATTCCTCGGCTATTTTAGCTTGTAGTGTTTCGTGTTGTTTCTTTGTTAACTTTTGTTTGCCCTCGCGTTTTTCCTTAGGTTCTTCTTTGTCGGTTTGTCTACTTGGTTTTTGTTCCCATCTTATTGCTAGTCCCAGTCTTCTTAACAAGTCCATGCCCATTATCATTACTGTAGTTGTTGGTAGATATATCACTTGGTGTGTTAGTTTCTGTCCTGCGACTTCGAGTTCGATGTTCACTGCTGTGTCCGATGTTATTTTCGAACCGTCTGCTAATTTTATAGTGTTTGATTTGGGTATTACGTCCTTCCTAGTTTCTTTTATGTGGTTCATGATGGTCTTGTTTATGTACGTGTTTGTTGACCCTGTATCCACTAGTGCTTCGTACGTCTTGTCGCCTATTTTTACCTCTGCAAATATTCTATTGTCTTTTTTTTTCTCTTGTGCGTTCGTTGTGTAGGCTTGTGAACTTGTTTTTCTCGCTTTGTTCGTTCCGTTGCAGCAATCCCGAGTTAGTTTTCCTAGTAGTCCGCAACGGCTGCAGAAAATAGCCTGTTTGCCTCGGCAGTCTCGGGCCCTGTGGTTTTTCTTTCCGCACTTCCAGCAGCATTTCCCTGGGTCATAGTCCGGTAAGATTAGTTTTCCTTCCGGCCTTTGTTTGTGTTCCTGGTTTCTGGGCCCTGCTCTGGATTGTTCTGGTTGGTTTCCCTTGTGGTAGTATGTCGGTGTCTTGTATGTATACTGATACTGATCTGTTCGAATTTTTTCGTATTCTTTTGCCAGCTGTATTAATTCCGTCATCGTGTTGAAATCTCTTCTTTTGATGTAGAACTGGTAGCTGCTTCTCATGTTGTCATAGATTCTCTCTAGTTGTTGTTCTGGTGTTAATTTCCCATATCTTCTGAATAATGTTTGCATGTTTGTTAGATAGTCGACGAAATCTTCACGTGCTTCCTGTTTCTTGTTTATGATCGTTTCTAACAGATTTTTCTCATAATTTTTCGGATAGTAGTACAACTTGAAGCTGTCTGTTAAATCTTCCCATGTTTCCCAATATTGATTGTTGTTCCTGTACCATAGTGCTGCTTTTCCGCTGAGACATCTTGGTATGACGTGTATTATTTTGTCTTTGTTGACCTCTAATGTTTCGGCCAGTTCTTCCACTCTTTCTAGGAATTCTACGGCGTCTCCTGTTGAATCGAACTGTATCTTCCATCGGGACACTGCTTTGTCGAAGTCTGTTCCTCCGCTTTCGGTACCCATTGTGTTGTCTTGGCTAGTTGCTTCTTCGGTTTTTATCGTTTTTGATAACAGCTTCCTCAATTCCTCCACTGTGCTTGTAGTTGGAGCTGGTATGTTTCTCTTCTCTAGCTCTTCTGTTAGTTTTTGTTTGTTTAGTGAGTAGATCCAGGCAGTTGGCATAGTTCGCCTTCGATTTGTTCACCCTGTCTTGGGTTTTCTTTTTCTTTTTACGGTACGGGTGTTAGTGACTATCTTTTTTTTTTTTCCTCTACGGTCACGGTACGGTTGTTAGTTAATATCTTTATATTTTTAATACCTACGGTAGCGGTACGGGTGCTAGTTTATGTCTTTTTATTTTATCTACGGTGCGGAAGTTAGTTTATCTCTTTTATTTTTAATATCTACGGTAGTTGTACGGGTGCTAGCTTATAATCTTTTGTTTTTAATATCTATGGTCACGGTACGGATGCTAGTTAATTTTTAATATCTATGGTAACGGTACGGATGCTAGTTAATATCTTTTATTTTAATATCTATGGTAACGGTACTGAAGCTGGTTTATATCTTTTATCTTTAATATCTGCGGTAACCTACTCTGTTGCTAGGTTATTTCGCGGTACTCGGTTTAATTATTCCGGCGGTTACAGCAAGTACGGTCGGTCGGCGAGCGTTATTTCTACCTACTGTATTTTTCTTATTAATTTTTCCCTAATCTCCGCGGTGTTCCCCCTTGTGTCGTACGTGTAGTAGTTTTCTAAACGATGAGATGCTTTTCCCGTGATTTATCTAACTACTCGAGGTTAATCAAGCCGACTAATCCGGGATAAGCATCTATTTTCGCGGTTTCTTATTCTTTTCCCTACGTTTTCTTTTCTCTCTATACGGTCGGTTACTCACCCTTTCAGTAGATCCGATAAATCGAACCGATTACGTGAAAGAGTTTGTAACCGTTAAGTTGTAAAAGTCGCGAGTATTCCTAAAGTGAAATGACCTACTGTTTGATTGCCACTCTGTGTTTTCGGTACGGGTAGACACCACCACGGTCGCGTGGAGCGTGTCTATTTTTACGGAATATGCCTGTGAACGCGACGCGGTACTTTTTCTCGCGACGCGACGCGGGCGGACGGACCGGCCAAGCGTAACGGATTGGCGCGGGTGAGTGGTTTTACGGATGCGACGCGATTCTTAAGCGACGCAAAACGGACCGGCTACCTAATTGATTAGCGCGGTATTTTCACGGACGAGTAGGTGGTTTTTTTTTTACGTGTTCACGGAACGGTATCGCGGGTTTTTGCGGTGGGCGCCAAATGTAACGGAGTGCACGTTGGACGCCAAATGTAACGGAGTGGATCGACCCGGCTGAGAGCGACCCACTTCGTTCATTAGATGTGAGGGATCTAACCTCACTTTTCACTATTTCCTAGGACAAGGAATAAAATACTCGATAAACAATAACGACTTTTATTTACAATCCTCTTAACCTATTACATGATATCGAGAGACGTTGACACAAGCCTAAACACGGTTACAATATTATACGAAGCGGGACCGCCCGGGCGGCCGACGGAAGGACGACGGACTCCCGGTGGAGCGCGGGTGACGCGGCGGTCGCGGGGGGAACGCAGACGCTCGGGGTGGTTGGACGGGCCGGGCCGCGAGGCCAGGCGCGAGCAACAGCCCCTGTGGGCCCACCAGAGAGCTCGTACCACTCGTCAACCCAGAGGGTAATCAGGCCGACGATGGGATCGATCCAGAGGGAAATCAGACCGACCCCGATGGTACGAGCGCCGCTGGCGAACTGGTGCTGGCATCCGGGGTCTTCCGCGTAGGCCTTCACAGGCCTCGGGGTAACTGTTCAGGGCGATGGCCCCCTTCAGTGGTGTCAACGCCGCCTGCAACTACAGGCGGGGCACTGGGTGGGACCGGTTGGTCCGTGGTGTCAAATCCGGGGTGTCAATCCGGTGTTATCCTGCTGCAGTGCGATCGAGCCCGCGTAGTGTCGCGGGCGATCTGCGGACTGCGGCAGGGTGGTATGTCCGTGGTGGGCTTCGCCCGCCGCTCAGCGAGGTCGAGCCCGCCGGTAGTGTACCGGTGAGCGCCCATCAGCCAGCGGCGAGGAAGCAGTCATGTCCTATGTGACTAGGTCGCGTGGCAGGCCTCTTATGTCCGGCGGTCGTCGATGGTATGGCGCGATGCCATGCAGATGCTGGGATCGCGCTCCGTCGGCGCGTGCAAACATAGAGGCACTCAGGCGGTGAACGAAGTCGTCCAGGCTCTCCATGCGCAGGTCCCTGGAGATGACCTGATTCCGTACGAAGCGTGGTGCTCCGGAGATGGTGCGGAGTGACAGCGACTGCTGTGCTCGCAGCGACTTGCGGTCCGTCTCGCTGGTCAGCGCGAACCACGCGGGGGCCGCGTAGGTGAGTCGCGTGCGAACGTACACCTTGTAGATGTACAGCTTCGTACGGAGAGGCAGGTGGGACGCCAGCACGGGTCGAAGGAGGTTCCGTGCGGCGCGCGTCTGGTTGACTACGTTCTTCACGTGGGGCCGCATCGAGAGGGTCTTGTCGACGGTCACGCCGAGGTATTTGGCCTTCGGGGACCACTCAATGGTCTCGCCCATAAGTGACATCGGGGGCGGTAGTAGTCGCGCCCGCCCGATGGAGATCGCCTGAGTCTTCGCCACGTTGACCTTGAGTCTACAGTTCTCCAGCCATGTGGGAAGCGCGTCCAGTGTTCGCTGCATCTTCAGCGCTGCATGCGGGGCATTCAGCGAGGAGGTAATGAAGGCCGCGTCGTCGGCATACAGCGCTAACATGGCGCCGTCAGCGACTGGGATGTCGTCCGTGTATCTGCTGTAGCAGACGGGCGACAGGCAGCTTCCCTGAGGTACACCGGCTCGGATGGTGCGCTCCGTGGACAGGGCGTCTTCAACCGCCACTTGAAAACGTCTGTCTTGCAGGAAGGTGGCCACAGTCTTGACTACTCGGCGCGGAGTAGTAGACGTGGACAGCTTGTACACGAGGCCGGTGTGCCAAACGCGGTCGAACGCCTTCTCCATGTCGAGGAATACTGCGACTGACTGCTCTCGCTTGTTGTAGGCGGCCGCGAGGTGATGCAGTACCCTCGCCACTTGTAAAGTGGTGGAGTGTTCGGCACGGAAACCGAACTGTTCGTCGCGTGGCTGAAGATGGGGCGTGATGTGCAGCAGCAGTAGCTTCTCGAAGACTTTCGAGGTGCACGACAGAAGAGTGATGGGACGGTAACTCCCAGGCAGCATGATGTTCTTGCCAGGCTTGGGAATCAGGATGACTCGGCCGAGCTTCCACGATGATGGGAAGTGCCCGGTACGGAGGATTCCATTGAAGAGCCGCGTCAGCGTCGCGATTGCTCGCGGGGGTAGGTGACGCAGGGCTTCGTTGGTGACTCGGTCGGGGCCGGGGGCTTTGCGCAGTCTAGTTCGTCGAATCATCCTTTGGACTTGTCCGGGGGAGAACACGACGGGGGCTTCTGTCGGAGGTATCGGCGACTCGAAGTAGTCCTTCACATGTCGCTCGATGGTCTCTACGTGCTGCACATCCGCAGTCGGATTGGGTGTAAACTGCGTCTCCAGGTGATCCGCAAAGATCTCCGCTCGATCCTCGGCGCGGTAACGTGGGGAACCGTCACTGGCCATGAGGGGTCTAATCGGAGGCGGCTTCCCGGAGAGTTGGCGGCAGAGGCGGTGCATGCCGGACCAGTCGTCGCCGGCTCGCTCGATGGCGGAGTGCCAAGACTCGACTGCGACTGTCTCCAGTGCGTCAGAGATCCTAGCGGCCAGAGCGTTGAGCCGCGTCTTCATGGTCGGGCACCGCAGGTGTTGCCATTGCCTTCGCAGCTTCCTCTTCTCCTCTATCATCGCTTGAATGTAGGCAGGGAGCTGGGGTTGTCTGCGAGTAGATGCAGCGTCGAGTCTGGACTCTCGAAGCGCATTGGACATTACTGCGCTGAGGTTCGTGGCGAGTCGGTCGACGTCTGCAGGGCTCTCTACTCTGAAGGACGGCGAATGTTCGGCCATGTGTTCGGCGAAGATTCGCCAGTCCTGGCGATGTTTCGGAGAAGGCATCGATGTCGTCATCGGGGTCGTCTTCAGCGTCAAGAGGACAGCTTGGTGGTCGGAAATGAGATGATCATCCAGGACGTCAAGCGACGGTGCGGCGACTAGGCCGCGAGCGACTGCTATGTCGATGACGTCGGGCATGTGGGCTGCGACGTACGGGTAGTGCGTTGGGACCTCTGGTCCTAGCACCTCGTAGCCGTGGCGGTCTGCGTCGTCCAGGAGGCGTCTGCCATCCGGGCTCACGGTGTTCGAGTTCCACGCCGTGTGTTTCGCGTTGAAGTCGCCCGCTAGGATCGTGGGCAGCGGCGAGTCCAGCAAGGTGCGGACGTCAGCCACTGCAAGTCGATTCTGCGGCGGCTTGTAGAAGGCGAACACGCGGGTGGGCTGGCGGTCGATGCAGATCTCGACGCCAAGGGCGTACGATGACTGCAATTGTGGTACTGGCAGCCGTTGGTGGATGATGTTCCGACGGACCAGGACTGCTAAGCCCCTATAAGCAATCCCGGCCGGCGAGGTGTGGTCCTCCCGGTAGACATAGTATCCGGAAACCTTCAACTTGTCCACTGGTCTGAGGTGAGTCTCGCTGATCAGGCCGATGTCCACTCGACGCTGTGAGAGCACGGTCTTGAAGAGACGGGCTTTTTGAGGTGAAAGCCCGTCGGCGTTCCAAAACGCGATGCGGAGCTCAGCCATAAAAGGCACAGAGCTCCGCGATGCAGCCCAGGATCAGCGGGATAGGGTCTCGCTGCTCCTGGATGGCCACCAGCACCTGGTTGAGTGTGCTGATGACCTTGGTAAGTCTTGGGTCCAGCGGCGCTACCCGCTTCGCCTTCGTCCCCTCTGCTGGGGCGGCGACCACGGTGGGCTTAGACGTCTTGCTGCGCTGAGTAGGCTTCGGCGCGGCGGGCGGAGCTGTGCGCGGCGCGACAGATGGCGCGTCACGCGGTGCGGTGGGCGGCACGTTGGGCTGTGCGGCGGGCGGCGCGTCTTTGCGTGCTTGAGCGCGCTTGCCGCGCTTGCGGCGGCGTTTGCCCGTCTGCCCTGGCTGGTTGGCGGCAGCCATGAGCGAGCCGGGCGCGTTGGCCTCCGATGCGTGGGCGGTGGCGGTAGCGGATGGCGCGCGCGCAGATGTGGCGGTGCGCGCGGTGGTGCCTGCCCGGCGGTTGCGCGTTTCCTTTCGGAAAACCGGGCAGGTGGCGTTATTCGCCGTGTGTGCGCCGCCACAGTTGGCGCACGTCGGCGGGTCCTCCCTGGGGCGCTGGCAGTCTCGGGCTGGATGGTCGCCCCCACACCGCACACAGGCAATAGGCCGGTGGCAGTTATGGGACGAGTGCCGAAACTGCTGGCATCGGTGGCACTGTGCTGGGCCCCTCCTTCCGCGCCATGGCTCTATAGTGACCCCGGGCATGCACAGCAACTCGTGCACCTCATAGATGCCCGGGGTGAGGTCCTTGGTCCGCTGCAGCTGCGCGAACATCAGGCAGCCAGGTCTGCCCGGGCGAGCTGGGATCGTGCGCACGTGCTCGGGGACGTACCCGAGCTCGCGCAGCTCCGCCTCCACTAGTGCCGGCTCTGTGTTCGCCGGCAGGCCTCGGATGGCGACTTTTACGCTCCTCTCCGCGGGGAGCGAGTAGCAGAACCAGGAGAGTCCGGTGCTGCCCTCCAGCTGCGTGAGGTAGCGCTGGGTCACGCGGAACTCCTGGTCCGATCGCGGGATGAATCGGACGCCCTTGCCAAATGGACGTCCGTTGGGGGTGTGGCCGAGCAGCTTTTTGAGCTCTCGGAAGTGCGTCGGCCAGTCCGGCAGCACCTCCACGATCAGCGGCGGGTAGCGGCTGGCTGTTTTGGCGGGTGGTATGGCCGAGGTTGAAGCTGCGGCGGCGGCAGCGGCAGCGGTAGTAGTGGTAGTGGAGGCGGTAGTGGGCGCAGCGGTAGCGCTGGTGGAAGCGGCGGGGGCGGATGCATCGCCCGGCGCCGGCGTCTTTTTGAACGCGGCTGTCGCTGCGTATGTCGGGCTGGTCGCGGTCTCCATCGGTGAGTCCGGCGACAGGGTCGGCATGTTCGGCGGCGGCGGTCCTCTGTGCGGCGGCGAGGGGAAGCGCCCCACAGGGATACCCGGCTGAGCGGCGGGAAAACGCGGCGTGCGTGGGAGTGGCGCCTGCGCGGTATGCGCAGCAGGCGTAGCCGCTCGTACGGCTGGTGTCGGTGCCGGCGTTGCGGCACGGGTGGGCGTCGGTCGTCGTCTGGGCGTCGCCGGGCGGACGACGGACGCGACGGACTCGATGGACGGGGCCGGCGACAACGTCAGCGGGCTCGCGACGAATGAGACCTCGCCGGCTCCCGTCGAAGGACCCGCATCGGGGTCTTGGTTTTTCCTCGTCTTTGAAGTTGAGCGGCCGACGAGGGTGGCCTGGCCAGATGCGGCGAGGGCGTCTAGGCCGGCTTCAAGACCGGCGATTGCCGACCGCACAAAAACCTTGCGGCGCAGCGCGCGCGGACGGGTCGCGCGCCGCTGCGGCATCGGCGGTAGGCTAGGCGGCGGCATTGGCGGTACCGGCGCGGGCGACGCGGACGCGGTAACGCGAGGATGCGGGCGTGTGAGGTCGCATCAAACGGACGCGGAGGGAGGCGTTGCTGCCTAAGGCGCGACCCAGGCGGAGGTGCTGGCACGCCAGCACCCCACCGGCCTCGAACCCGGGGCTTGCCGCTGGTGGCAGACCGAGCCTTGACCGGCGGGGGTGTCGTGTTGACCCAACACCACCGTGGACGCAAAGGTTTCAGTAGGCAGTCGCACTGATGACCGAAACACTGTTAGGGGCCCGAGCGCCGGTGCAAACGGTTGCACGCGACGGCAGCTGGGCAACTCCTCACTGGTGCTGGACGCTCTTGTTCGGCTTTTATACTTTTCTGTTGGCTGCTTCGGTGGGCCTCGGCGCGGTTCGGCGGAGATCGCGCCGATGAGGTCATTGGCCTGGCGAGTGCGTTCACGTCGGCCCCGCGTGGTGAGTCAGGCGGCACGTGTATTGTGGGCTGCTTGCGCTGTGACGGCGTGTTCACGCGGGTCCCTCGTGCGATGCTTCACGCCGCCCGTGTAGGCTGCTTTGCGTTGTGACGGCGCTCGTCACAAATTAAAATTTTGAAAATATGTTCAACTAGCTGATGCCCGCGACTTCGTCCGCGTGGATTTCATTTTTAAAATCCCGCGGGAACTCTTTGATTTTCCCGAATAAAACTTAGCCTTTGTCACCCTCCAGGTTCCCAACTATACCCATGCAAAAAATCACGTCGATCCGTACAAACATACTTCCGCATTTATAATATTAAAAAAATCGGCCAAGTGCGAGTCGGGCCTCGCTCTTTTAGGGTTCCGTTAAAAAAAAAAAATTAAATAAAAATATTTCCATGTACCCATGGTAATATTTTAATTTAATTAAATTTTTATTATTTGTTGTTATAGCGGCAACAGAAATACATAATATGTGAAAATTTCATCTGTCTATGTATTACGGTTTACGAGATACAGCCCGCTGACAGACGGACGGACGGACGGACGGACGGACGGACAGCGTAGGCTTAGTAATAGGGTCCCGTTTGTACCCTTTGGGTACGGAACCCTAAAAAGTATCCTATGTCCGCGTCTCCTGGTTCTAAGCTGCCTCCCCACCAATTTTCAGCCAAATCGGTTCAGCCGTTCTTGAGTTATAAATAGTGTAACTAACACGACTTTCTTTTATATATATATATATATATATATATATATATATATATATATATATATATATATATATATATATATATATATATATATAGACTAGCTGACCCGGCGAACTTCGTACCGCCAACTTATCTATATAAATAAAACAATTAAACTATCCTAATCCAAAAAAACTACCCTATCTTTCAAGTTGGACCAAATTAGAGATAGTTACGAAGTTTGATCAAAATCGATTAAGTAGTTTAGGAGTCCATCGCGGACAAACAACGTGACACGTAATTTATATATATTAAGATATACAGAATTCGTCCAGTTGCACCGGCACCGATGACTAATGAGAGCGAGAACTGCGCGAGTTACGGTAGCTCCAGGTCAAACTGATTAACTTTGAAGAATTATGAAAAGTATCTAAAACACTAATTTCTCCAAGTAGTAGTAGCCCGGTCAAATTAGACCAAGAAATAGGGGTGAGGTTACAATAATTCCCACTTGGCTGAAAATTGGTAGGATTGTTCAAAACACTATTAAAAAAGAAATGTGAAAAGTCCTCATCGATCTGACACCTGGGAAAAAAAATTCTTCTGGCTTCTTCAGCATGCACTTTATTTCCGTAATTCTTCGTAATTTTCACAGATAGTGGAGCGACTGAAACATAATATCATCATCAGCATCAGAACCCATCAACGGCTCACTACTGAACGTAGGTCTCCTTTCTTAGGGTTCCGTCGTAAAACTATAAGGAACAATTATATTTTCGCCAAGAAGACACTGCGGACAGATGCCACTGCGCCAAGAAGACTGCGGACAGATGGTAGACAGTACTCAGTTATACATATTAATTACGCCGACAAAGGTAAAGTAAAATCTTGAAAGAGCTATTATTTTATTAGTAGATACACGTAAATGGATTTTTTTTACTCGTCTATCTCATTGTGATATGAGAAGTACCTGCGTGAAATGTATAAAAATCGGCCAAGTGCGAGTCGGGCCTCGCTCTTTTAGGGTTCCGTTAAAAAAAATTAAATTAAAATATTTTCATGTACCCATGGAATATTTTAATTTAATTTTTATTATTTGTTGTTATAGCGGCAATAGAAATACATAATATGTGAAAATTTCATCTGTCTATCTATTACGGTTTACGAGATACAGCCCGCTGACAGACGGACGGACGGACGGACAGCGTAGGCTTAGTAATAGGGTCCCGTTGGTACCCTTTGGGTACGGAACCCTAAAAACTGACGCTATCTAACGGTTAGTGCACGAATTCTAGTATAATAAGTCGCGATGAAAGATTCGCCTACGTTTTTTACGGGAGCGATGACGCAGTTGTTTTAATACTAAACGTATTACCAACTAGGCCGAGAAATAAAAAGACATGTTTTATTACTAATATTTTTATTTCCGACATTAATTCAAAATTAAGAATATTACCTCACTTCTACTACTACATATTTTACCCAGAACAACATTATTAATTGTAAACAATTTGGCTTTCAAAGAAATAAAAGTACCTCTACTCTACTTACTAATGAGGTTAACATGCACTTTAACAAAAGGAAACATGTCCTTGCTGTCTTTATTAATTTTAGTAAAGCATTTGATGTATTGAATTATAATGTATTATTTTTTTGTATAATAAAATATAAAAAAACCTAAAAACGAAATGCAAAAACCCCGACTCCACGCTGTCGTCTTTTTTTACCCTGGAGTGTTTTAAAAGCACGGAGCCAGAAGCTTGCGAAGGAGGTCCTGAACAAAGGTCGAATTAGGTGAAGCTGAATTAAGGGGCGACGGAGCGTGTCTTGTGGCGTAGGCCGTAGCCCATTTGATTTGTAAATAAATGTATTAGTAATGCAGCACAGTAGCAGAAGTAGGTAGTATACCGTACAAATCAAATGGACTACACCAGAAGACTCGATCCGTTGCCCCTTTCGTCCAGCTTCAACTTCTCGATCTCACTTCGCTAGGGAAGTCACCGGCTCGTTTCGCCCCACCTCCCTTTTTTGCTCCACTGGGCCTCGCAGGCTCGCTTCATTCAGGACCTCTTGTGCGAGTTCCTGGCTCTGTGTAGGGCAGACAAGACTGCGTGGGTTCGAGGCATTAACATTTCATTTTTAGGAAACCAACGCGTGATTACCATTAGGTTTATTTATATTTTTTAACTTACAAAGAGTGTAAAGATTTGTAATTACACAACTTACAACAATAATATTTTTGACAAGTGTGAGTTCTCAAACTGTTTTCACTAGTGTCTACATTTGAAAAATTTCTTCACTTGCTTAATCACTTTGTGTAGTTTTAGATACAATACGATTATTCACGTTCGTTTTAGTAGTAACCTGGTCCTATGTCTACATTCTGACTTGCTACGTGACAATTTAAATCGATGGAGACTGTTTCTAAATATTTCTAAATAAATATCTTTATATGTATGAGTAATTTTATCTTTTCTAAAGCCACAGCTTTTTATAGCTTTCTTTGAATCTTAACTGTCCGTATCGGTATCGGCGATACTCTTATATAATATAATAAAATAATATAAATATATCTGTATCGGTATCATATCGTCTGAAGTGCGTATCGATGCATCCCTAGTATTTACTAATGTACTAAATGTTCAGAAATAAAGGCTTATTTATTTATTTCTGATTTACATGTTTAAGGTTTTTCATCATAGTTAGTTCTCATGTGTACCTAAATTATGGGTTTTCGCACATCTGTCACATAACTTACATCAATAAGGGTTTTACGCCAGTGTGTTCGCATGTGCCTCACTATAGCAGATTTAATCGCACACCTATAGTCGCATAGCTTACATGACTAAGGTCTTCCGCCAGCGTGTGTTCGCATGTGATACATCAAATTTGAGTTCCTCGTAAATCTATTGTCGCATACCTTACATGAATAAGGTTTTTCGCCAGTGTGTGTACGCATATGCCTCACTAAATTAGATTTACGGGCACATCTATAGTCGCATAACTTTCATGAATAAGGTTTTTCGTCAGTGTGTGTTCGCATGTGCTTCACTATAGCAGATTTAATCGTACACCTATAGTCGCATAGCTTACATGACTAAGATCTTCCGCCAGTGTGTGTTCGCATGTGACTAACTAAACCCCATTTTCTCGCACATCTATAGTCGCATAACTTACAAGAATAAGGTTTTTCGCCAGTGTGTGTACGCATATGCCTCATTAACGAAGATTTACTCGCACATCTACAGTCGCATAACTTACATGAATAAGGTTTTTCGCCAGTGTGTGTTCGCATGTGATTCACCAAATTTGAGTTACTCGCAAATCTATTGTCACATACCTTACATGAATAAGGTTTTTCGCCAGTGTGTGTCCGCATGTGCCTCACTAAAATAGATTTACTCGCACATCTATAGTCGCATGACTTACATGAATAAGGTTTTTCGCCAGTGTGTGTTCGCATGTGATCCACCAAATTTGAGTTACTCGCAAATCTATTGTCGCATACCTTACATGAATAAGGTTTTTCGCCAGTGTGTGTCCGCATGTGCCTCACCAAAATAGATTTACTCACACATCTATAGCCGCATAACTTACACTTTTTACGCACATCAAAAGGGAACAAATTTCTCTGATAAAATAAACTGTTTTCACTAGTGTCTATATTATTGGAAAACTTAGCTTCGCTTTGTGAAGTTTGAGATACAATACGATAAGTAACGTTCATTTGATTAGTAATCGGTCCTATGTCGTCACTCTGACTTGCTACGTGACAATTTAAATCCATGAAGACTGCAGTAGCAGCTCCTTGGGCGAGTACAAGCGCTTCATGTTGTAGTGGTACATACTGCTTAGGTGTTTTAAACACATCATATAATTTGACTACGCAATTCGCTAAACTATTAATGTTTGTCACTCCGCTGGTATCGAGTGATCGCTTGTCCGGTTCGCCATTGTAAATAATCTCCAATACTTGTTCACTTTTCTGGACTGTATCAGCTTCTTCAGCTTGCACCATATTTCCACGATTCGTAGCAAGATTCACGAACAAGGAAGCGACTGGAACAAAATATCACCATCATCATCTTTTTTTTAGAATAGAAATATTTTTGATTCTGTTATAATATCTAATCGTCTAAACATGTCATTACAAAATCATATCGTCTGTACTAGTCTTAAGATGGTCTATGTCATGTCTATGTAGTAATTTGTCTATTGTCTATTGTCTTCGTCTAAGGGTCGTCCAATAAAGTGATTATAAAACATGGTGTCAGAAGTTTAAGTGAAATTAATAAATATAATCAGTCTTCATAAAGTCATATAAATTCTAAAATATTAAAATATAATAGTCACGTCAGCAAATAAATACAATATTTACATAATTTATCGTCATGTCGTATCAAGAAAAAAAGGTCAAGCCGGAAACAGAAACGTGCTCATTCAACAGAATTCCCGTGCTGAACATATCAAAAGCTGATAGTCTTGGCAATGCTGCAGCCTGGAAGAAGTGGTGGCAGAGTTTTCAAGTATTTCTTTTGGCCACAGACCTCGAGAACGCGTCTGAAAAACGCAAAGTCGCGATATTTTTGAACACGGTGGGAGAAAATGGCGTCGAAATTTTCAACTCGTTTTCCATTGAACTTGAAAAAATAACATTGAACGAGTTAAAGACAAAATTTGACAATTATTTTGAGCCTCAAAAAAGTTTAACAATGTTACGTCATTCATTTTTCACTAGAGGTATGAAACCCGATGAAACATTGGACAACTTCATTACCGACTTGCAAAATTTATCAAATAAATGCGAGTTTGGATCGCTTAAAGACTCACTGATAAGGGATATATTCATCGCAAATATGAGTTCAAAGTTTACAAATGTCAAGCAAAGATTGCTTCAAGAAAATAACCCTTCTTTGGAAAGGACAATTTCTCTCGCAAAGACAGTCATCATGGCGCAAGAAAACGCACAAAAAATGGACAATACACAGAGTCAAGATAATATAATGTATGTACAAAGGTCAAGGTCCAGAGGTCCAGTCAGTAAAAGTATGTCACAACGTCAAAGTTCAAGTCAACGCAGTCAGAGTCCATTCAGTCAACGGAATGTCAACAATAAAACCTGTGGTCGGTGTGGTCAGCGTCATCGTTTCAAATGTCCAGCACAGGGAGTTAAGTGTAACTTATGTCATCGCTATAATCATTTTTCCAAATTTTGCTTTTTTAATAAAAACAATGTCAGAAATTTAGAGTCAACAGTCAATTCGGAGGAGCAGACATCCGATACACAAAATCAATGCATAGGAATGGTGAAACTTAACAATAATTCTTCAAACAGTGAAACGTCTTGGCATCTTAGTATGTACATAAACAGTGTTGAAGTGAAATGCATCTTAGATTCGGGTGCTGATATTAATATTATGTCATATGTTACATTTAATAAATTAAACTTGTCTCAGTCATTAATTAAAAAATGTCAAGCCCAGGTTAAAAGTTTTGATGGCTCAACAATCAAAATATTAGGTCAATGTGATTTAATTTGTCATTTCAATAACTGTCAAAAGTATATAACATTTTATATTGCAGATATTCAATGTGCTACAGTCCTAGGTCTACCTACATGTATTAGCATAGGTGTCTTAAAAAGAGTGTTTGCAATGAGCAATAAAAACATGTCTCAATGTGAGATTTTAAAAGAATTTAATGATGTTTTCCAGGGTCTCGGATGTCTACCACCTGTCTGTCACTTGAAGCTTCAGCAAAATGCAGTACCATGTGTTGATCCACCTAGAAAAGTTCCATTTGGATTGTATAATAAATTAAAAGAAGAATTGGATCGCATGTCAGAGATGAACGTCATAGAAAAAGTCACATATCCTACCGAGTGGGTAAATTCAGTTGTTGTCACTGTCAAAAAGTCAGGTCAGTTAAGAATTTGTCTTGATCCTAGGAATCTTAATAAATATATAATCAGAGAGCATTATCCTCTAAAAAGTATAGATGAGATTAGGTCAATATTAAAAGGTGCGTCTTACTTTTCACATCTGGATGCTTTTTCTGGTTTTTGGATGTTGAAATTAGATAGTGCTAGTTCAGATCTGTGCACATTTCAAACTCCTTTTGGTCGCTATCGTTATTTAAGATTGCCTTACGGTATTAATGCTGCGTCAGAGATTTTTCATAGAGTAATGACCGATATTTTTGCTGATATCGAAGGAGTGCTAGTTTTTGTCGATGATATTTTAGTATACGGAGAGACAGAAGAAATTCACAATGAAAGGTTGTATAAAGTCATGCAGAGAGCAAGAGAAGTCAATTTAAAATTAAACAAAGAAAAATGCAAATTTTCAGTCAAAGAAGTATGTTTTTTAGGTTATGTCTTTAGTAAAGAAGGTGCTAAGGTTGATCAGGAAAAAGTCAAGGCAATTGTCAACATGCCATCGCCAACAAATGTCAAAGAACTACAAAGAGTCTTAGGTATGATAAACTATTTAGGTCCTTTTATTCAAAATATGTCAGAAAAAACTAAAATTTTGAGAAATCTTCTAAAAAAAGACTCAGTATGGGTCTGGGATGAAAATTGTGAAAAAAGTTTTCAATCTTTAAAAAATTATATTACAAAATCAAGAAATTTGAGAATGCATATACCAGTTACTAATAAAAAGTTGAAACCAGTAAAGTTACCAGTAAGTAAAGTAGTCACTTTCAGTGAATATAAAAAAAGTTTTGAAAAAAACAAGGCACAAAGTAAATATTATTATAATAGGAATAAAAAACCTTTACCACTTTTACATCCTGGTGATTTTGTTAGTTTCAAAAAAATGCCTAATTCAGACTGGCTTCCAGCTGTTGTCAAAGAAAGATTAAAATGTCAAAGGTCATACATAATTGAGGATAGTAAGGGAAATAGATATAGAAGGAATAGAATTCATTTAAGGTTTTTGTCAAACGAAAGTTGTAATAAGTTTGATGAGGTGCAATCCAATGGTTCTCCAAAAGCCCAAAGTCCAGTCCAAAGGGAAAATGAAACAAGAGTCGACAGACAGATGGAGGCAAACAGAGATTCATTGATGGATTCATTTAGTAACGAACAAGAATATTACAAGTATGTAACAAGGTCTGGAAGAGAAGTTCAATTGCCTAAACGAATTGATTAAGTGTAAAATTTAATGTCTATTGTTAAGTAAGTCATTGTCCAACTCACATCTTGTTTTCTATTAATTTTTATTTTCTTATGTATGTCAACTAAAAATTTAATTTGTAATTTCCATTTTACATGTAAATTTCTTTGTCAAAAAAGGGAGATGTTATAATATCTAATCGTCTAAACATGTCATTACAAAATCATATCGTCTGTACTAGTCTTAAGATGGTCTATGTCATGTCTATGTAGTAATTTGTCTATTGTCTATTGTCTTCGTCTAAGGGTCGTCCAATAAAGTGATTATAAAACAGATTCAAATAAAATTTTACAAGTGCTTTTCGTCGACCAGCAGCAACCCATCAACGGCTCACTACTGAACGCAGGTCTCCTCTCAGAGAAGGGTTATGGGTTGCAGGCCATAGTCCACCACGCTGGCTCAATGTCAATTCGCTTGACACACCTTGAGAACATTATGGAGAACTATTGGGTGTGCAGGTTTACTCACGATGTTTTCTTTCACCGCTGAAGCATGTGACTGAAGAACCCACTGTACGCGCATACGCTGTGTGTGCCTTATAGGTACCTTCGTTCCTTTCTCTGAACGCATTCCTTCCCCCTCCTCACACCGCACCCCGCATCTCCCGCGTCGCGTGCGCCCCGCACCGTCATTCACCCCAGTTGGGTTTGAAAAACGCAAAGCAACACGTCACGTTTGTCGTGAATATTGCGCGCCATCGTATGCCCTCTCCATCTTTATAGAACAACATTGCAACGGCCGACGCGAGTGAAAAGTACCATGGACCGCAGTGAGTGCTTTCCTACTTTCCTTTGTACGCATCTCATAACCTCACTCTTGGGAACACACCCATGACCCCCGAACAGGAGACCACAGTCCTAACTACTAAGCTATCACTGCTCTTGAAACAAACTATATGAGTATGTAGGTTTAGGTCTAGGTTACTCTTTTGGAACGTAAGTTCCTTATCGCGCGGTACGGAAGGGGGCTAGACGGCAAAATTTAAGGAACCGACACTCGACATATTTTTGAAACCGACACTTTTTTGTTGAATATGAATTTTGCATTGTGTTCGGTATTTTCGCGATACAACATTGGGTCTCCGTAGCCTAGTGGCTTCGGCAGTCGCCAAACAGTTCAAAGTCGATGGTTCGAATCCCACCTCGACAGACTGAATTTTCTATTTTTAATTTTATTTTAAATAATTTCTACATGTGGAATTTTTCCCTATTTTTTTATAACTTATAAGTTATAAAAATTTAGGGAAAGGTGAACTGTTAGGCGACTGGCGGAGCCACTAGGCTACGGAGACTCAATGTCGTACCGCGAAAATACCGAACACAATGTAATCGAAAGGAACTACGTTCCATCCGGGTGTCCCTTGACACCTCTCAAGTTTTTTTATAATATAAATATATCTGTATCGGTATCATATCGTCTGAAGTGCGTATCGATGCATCCCTAGTAATAATGTACTAAATGTTCAGAAATAAAGGCTTATTTATTTATTTCTGATTTACATGTTTAAGGTTTTTCATCATAGTGATTTCTCAAGTGTACCACAAAATTATGGTTTTTCGCACATCTGTCACATAACTTACACCAATAAGGGTTTTTCGCCAGTGTGTTCGCATGTGCCTCACTATAGCAGATTTAATCGCACACCTATAGTCGCAAAGCTTACATGACTAAGATCTTCCGCCAGTGTGCGTTCGCATGTGACTAACTAAATCACATTTTCTCGCACATCTATAGTCGCATAACTTACATGAATAAGGTTTTTCGCCAGTGTGTGTACGCATATGCCGCATTAACGAAGATTTACTCGCACATCTACAGTCGCATAACTTACATGAATAAGGTTTTTCGCCAGTGTGTGTTCGCATGTGCCTCACTAAAATAAATTTACTCGCACATCTAAAGTCGCATGACTTACATGAATAAGGTATTTCGCCAGTGTGTGTTCGCATGTGATTCACCAAATTTGAGTTACTCGCAAATCTGTTGTCGCATACCTTACATGAATAAGGTTTTTCGCCAGTGTGTGTCCGCATGTGCCACACCAACATAGATTTAATCGCACACCTAAAGTCACATAACTTACATGAATAAGGTTTTTCGCCAGTGTGTGTCCGCATATGCCTCACTAAAAAAGATTTACTCACTTTTCACCAGTGTGTGTTTGCATGTGAGTAACTAACACATTTACTCGCACATCTACAATCGCATATCTTACATGAATAAGGTTTTTCGCCAGTGTGTGTTCGTATGTGATTCACCAAATTTGAGTTACTCGCAAATCTATTGTCGCATACCTAACATGAATAAGGTGTTTCGCCAGTGTGTGTCCGCATGTGCCTCACTAAATACATTTTCTCCTACATCTATAGTCGCATAACTTACATGAATAAGGTTTTTCACCAGTGTGTGTTCGCATGTGTCTCACTAAACCAGATTTAATCGCACATCTATAGTCGCATAACTTACATGAATAAGGTTTTTCGCCAGTGTGTGTTCGCATGTGTCTCACTAAACTAGACTTAATCGCACATCTAAAGTCACATAACTTACATGAATAAGGTTTTTCGCCAGTGTGTGTTCGCATGTGCTTCACTAAAGCACCGTTACACGCACATCTATAGTCGCATAACTTACATGAAAAAGGTTTTTCGCCAGTGTGTGTTCTCATATGAATTGTTAGAGCACTTTCGTATTTACAATTGTATTGGAAAATCTTGCAAGAGAACTGCTTTACTTCACTGTGAGTTTTTATGTGTTCCACTAGCAGGCTTTTTCGTTTTAACGTTTGTTTACACACATCACAAGTGAACAAACTCTGAGAAAATAAACTGTTTTCACTAGTGTCTACATTATTGGAAAACTTAGCTTCACTTTGTGAAGTTTTAGATACAATACGATAAGTAACGTTCATTTGATTAGTAACCGGTCCTATGTCGTCACTCTGACTTGCTACGTGACAATTTAAATCCATGGAGACTGCAGTGACAGCTCCTTGGCCAATCACAAGCGATTCATGTTGTAGTGGTACAAACTGCTTAGGCGTTTTAAACACATCATATAATTTGACTACGCAATTCGGTAAACTATTAATGTTTGTCACGCCGCTGGTGTCGAATGATCGCTTGTCCGGTTCGCCATTGTATAATTCCAATACTTGTTCACTTTTCTGGTATGTATCAACATCTTCAGCTCGCACTACATTTCCATTAGGGTGGGTCGAAAATTTTTTTTTTACCCCAATCCTTTTGTAATAGTGAAATTATGTTGTCTTACAAGTTCAATATGAAATGTGTAAAAGGTTATTAATTTATTTTAAGTGTAATAGCCCGCGCATCGATCCAGAAGTTTATTAAACTAATATAAAATAGTGACGATAGATATCGATACACTAAACCAATAAAAATAATTTTATTTGTAAAAAAAATCATACTATTGTGCCAGTAATGAGATTTAGTGACATTCTTTTATAACGCCCGCAATTTTTTACTAACATTTTTGATTTTATAATTTTGAAACAGGTAGCGCACTCCTAATCGTCGTAAGCGTATCGCTTAGTGCATTTATTTTAGTTTAGTTTTAGTATTTATTGTACCAAATATATTATTACAGGTATATTATAACGGTACTATACCACGTTTAACACTAGTTACATTATTTTCTCTTTAGTTAATAATTTAGTTTACCATGGAAACTAGAAGACAACGTTATCAGTGTTCTTTATTCGAGAGTGTAGAAGATGTTCAAGACAATGTCTTGCCGACCTACAAAGATGCCATGAAATGTTATGAATGGAATAAATTACAACTTAAAATCAAGAATACTATCAAAGAACCATCATTTTTAGATATTACCGAGCTAATGTTGAAGATTTTTGGAGAAAATCGTCCCTGCCTCTCCTTCCACACACGAGAGTCATTCAGTTATTTTAGGTGTATCATTTAAATTGCGAAGACCATAGCAAATCATTTAAAAGATTATCTGCTAATCAGAAAAATATTATCCTACAAAATAACAGCATTTTGTTCGACATTTGTTCATGTAAATGTAAAGAAATTGAACTTTGCTGTTTTCCAAGAGAAAATAGAGTACCAAAAGAAGAGAAGAAGTTTTTGTTGGAACAAAGACAGGTTTGAAAGATGCAAATTAGTTAAATAGACCGTGTTTTTACGGCTTAATCACAAAAATAATTTAAAACAAGCTGCTAAGGCTAAAAAAATTTGTTTGAACATTTCTAAAAGTCAAGATAAGTGTGATGCCGAACAACATGACTTTTTGTAATCTTCAAGTGATTCTGAAGGCAATATTTCTTCTTCTGATATGCTAAACTTACTTTCCACTTCACAAACAACATAAAAATACACCAAATCAGTAAAAAGTTTGAAAATACTGCGACTGTTATTGTTTCTTCGGTAATGCACGTTATTGTGGGCATAACATAAATAGGTTAATTTTTGTTACAGTATGTATTTAATGTTTTTTTTAAACTAAATATTGCACTATATTAATTGCGTGTGCATTTTATGTAAATTAGTTAATTTTATAGTAATGTATGATGGTTTCGTAATAAAATATGTAATTTTAAATAAATGTTGTTTTTTCAAAACTTTCCAAAACTTTGAATCACATGCGCGGGCTAAAGATATGACTTAATTTAACTTTTTATAGCCAATTATTATTTGTTAAGACCTAAGACAACATAATATTACTATTATAAGATGATCAAATTAAAAAAAAAAATGTCCATACATTAGTGACCCACCCTAATTTCCATGTTTCGTCACAAGTTTCACGGACAAGGGAGCGACTGAAAAAAAATATCACCATCATCATCTTCATCATCAGCAACCCATCATCAACGGCTTACTAGTGAACGCAGGTCTCGTATTAAATGAGTTTACTTAAGTTGTGTCTCTTTTCCATTATACATAGTATAATATTTCATAAAACCTTAATGACGATACTTTCGATCCGTACAGCGTTATACTTTTAATATACCCCTGTGGACGAAAGTAGCAAGCCAATTTTTTTGCAGCTGTGTTATTGTTAGAAATCAAGACATACAAAATAATAATGATGTACATTTTTAGAGTATAGACGGAAGTTTTATAAAAATTTACTCATTTTATCGGAAATATGATTGATGAATGAGATATTCGCAACTTACACTTATATGGGTTTTTTGCAAGTGTATGCTCGTATGTGCCTCTCTAAATTAGAACTACGCGCACTTCTATAGTCGCATAACTTACATGAATAAGGTTTTTCACCAGTATGTGTTCGCATGTGTCTCACTAAACCAGATTTAATCGCACATCTAAAGTCGCATAAATTACATGAATAAGGTTTTTCGCCAGTGTGTGTTCGCATGTGAGTAACTAAATAACATTTTCTCGCATACCTATAGTCACATAATTTACATGAATAAGGTTTTTCGCCAGTGTGTGTCCACATGTGCCTCACTAAATCACATTTTGTCCTACATCTACAGTAGCATAACTTACATAAATAAGGTTTTTCACCAGTGTGTGTTCGCATGTGTCTCACTAAACTAGATTTAACCGCACATCTAAAGTCACATAACTTACATGAATAAGGTTTTTCGCCAGTGTGTGTTCGCATGTGCTTTACTAAAGCACCGTTACACGCACATCTATAGTCGCATAACTTACATGAAAAAGGTTTTTCGCCAGTGTGTGTTCTCATATGAATTGTTAGAGCACTTTCGTATTTACATTTGTATTGGCAAATCTTGCAAGAGAACTGCTTTACTTCACTGTGAGTTTTTATGTGTTCCACTAGCAGGCTTTTTCGTTTTAACGTTTGTTTACACACATCACAAGTGAACAAACTCTGAGAAAATAAACTGTTTTCACTAGTGTCTACATTATTGGAAAACTTAGCTTCACTTTGTGAAGTTTTAGATACAATACGATAAGTAACGTTCATTTGATTAGTAACCGGTCCTATGTCGTCACTCTGACTTGCTACGTGACAATTTAAATCCATGAAGACTGCAGTGACAGCTCCTTGGCCAATCACAAGCGATTCATGTTGTGGTGGTACAAACTGCTTAGGCGTTTTAAAAACATCATATAATTTGACTACGCAATTCGGTAAACTATTAATGTTTGTCACGCCGCTGGTGTCGAATGATCGCTTGTCCGGTTCGCCATTGTATATTTCCAATACTTGTTCACTTTTCTGGTATGTATCGACATCTTCAGCTCGCACTACATTTCCATGTTTCGTCGCAAGTTTCACGGACAAGGGAGCGACTGAAACAAAATATCACCATCATCATCTTCATCATCAGCAACCGATCAACGGCTTACTACTGAACGCAGGTCTCGTATTAAATAAGTTTACTTAAGTTGTGTCTCTTTTCCATTATACATAATATAATATTTCATAAAACCTTAATGACGATACTTTCGATCCGTACAGCGTTATACTTTCAATATAAACCTGTGGACGAAAGTAACAAGCCAATTTTTTTTGCAGCCGTGTAATTGTTAGAAATCAAGACATACAAAATAATAATGATGTAGATTTGTAGAGTATAGACGGAAGTTTTATAAAAATTTACTCATTTTATCGGAAATATGATTGATGAATGAGATATTCGCAACTTACACTTATATGGTTTTTTTGCAAGTGTGTGCTCGTATGTGCCTCTCTAAATTAGTATTACTCGCACTTCTATAGTCGCATAACTTACATGAATAAGGTTTTTCACCAGTGTGTGTTCGCATGTGTCTCACTAAACTAGATTTAATCGCACATCTAAAGTCACATAACTTACATGAATAAGGTTTTTCGCCAGTGTGTGTTTGCATGTGTTTCACTAAACCAGATTTAATCGCACATCTAAAGTCGCATAAATTACATGAATAAGGTTTTTCGCCAGTATGTGTTCGCATGTGAGTAACTAAACTAAATTTAACCGCACATCTAAAGTCACATAACTCACATGAATAAGGTTTTTCGCCAGTGTGTGTTCGCATGTGCTTCACTAAAGCACTGTTACACGCAAATCTATAGTCGCATAACTTACATGAAAAAGGGTTTTTGCCAGTGTGTGTTCTCATATGAATTGTTAGAGCACTTTCGTATTTACATTTGTATTGGCAAATCTTGCAAGAGAACTGCTTTACTTCACTGTGAGTTTTTATGTGTTCCACTAGCAGGCTTTTTCGTTTTAACGTTTGTTTACACACATCACAAGTGAACAAACTCTGAGAAAATAAACTGTTTTCACTAGTGTCTACATTATTGGAAAACTTAGCTTCACTTTGTGAAGTTTTAGATACAATACGATAAGTAACGTTCATTTGATTAGTAACCGGTCCTATGTCGTCACTCTGACTTGCTACGTGACAATTTAAATCCATGAAGACTGCAGTGACAGCTCCTTGGCCAATCACAAGCGATTCATGTTGTGGTGGTACAAACTGCTTAGGCGTTTTAAAAACATCATATAATTTGACTACGCAATTCGGTAAACTATTAATGTTTGTCACGCCGCTGGTGTCGAATGATCGCTTGTCCGGTTCGCCATTGTATATTTCCAATACTTGTTCACTTTTCTGGTATGTATCGACATCTTCAGCTCGCACTACATTTCCATGTTTCGTCGCAAGTTTCACGGACAAGGGAGCGACTGAAACAAAATATCACCATCATCATCTTCATCATCAGCAACCGATCAACGGCTTACTACTGAACGCAGGTCTCGTATTAAATAAGTTTACTTAAGTTGTGTCTCTTTTCCATTATACATAATATAATCTATATATATAAAAGAACTAGTAGGGCGCGTGGGTGCGCGGCCCGCAAGCGGACCGCGGTTTTTCTACTCGGCAAGTAGACTTTTAGGTCTTGATCATTTTCTATCAAAAAACCACTCTTCCATCTTTTATACTCTCCGAGATAGACACCGTTGAAGTTTGTATGGCCGCCATATTGAATCCGCTATTTTGGATTTTTTTTCAGCTCACTGTCAATTGGATGAGGTTTCGAGTGACTTTTGTTCGAGCACCCCCACCTATCTTCATTACCATGGCCGTGCTCCTCACCCACCTTCCAAACCCTCGATCATCATAATTGTCATCATTTGTCATAATGAAAATTCTTCAATAAAAACAAATATTGAAAAGGAACCGTATCAAAGTCTTGCATGATTCCCGGCTTCTAGTCTCTTCAATATTCGCCATATATTTTGTATAAAGAAAAAAAAATTCTGCCATTTTGCATTTTTTTTGTATTCATCAAATAGACCTTTGGGTTCTGATCATCTTTTGCCACGAAACCACTCTTCCATCTTTTATACTCCCCGAGATAGACACCGACGAAATTTGTATGGCGGCCATCTTTTTTCCGCCATTTTGAATTTATTTTCAGCTCCCTGCGAATTGGATGAGGTTTCGAGGGACATTTGTTCGAGCACACCCCACCTATCTTTGATACCCCGGCCGTGCTCTTCTTCCGTCTCCGAAATCCTCAATCATCAGCTCTCTCCATAATTTTCCTCCGAATGAATTTTTGTCCTCTATACAAAACCATCGGTGAAAAAAAAATTTTTAATACAAAATTTTACAGGAGAGGTGATCAATCAGTGAGTGAGTCAATCAATCAGTCAATCAGTGAATCAGCACGAGCAGCTATATATATATTAAAGTGGTGTTAGTTACACTATTTATAACTCAAGAACGGATGAACCGATTTGGCTGAAAATTGGTGGAGAGGTAGCTTAGAACCAGGAGACGGACATAGGATACTTTTTATCCCGTTCGACCGCGTTTCCGTCAAATCACTATAAACCGTGGTATAACAAAAACGCATCTGACATGGAATAACAAAACGCAAATAGCAGTGGAATAACAAAACGTAAATGGCAGCTAAACGTAATTTTGTCTTTGGTTAGGTATGGTAAAAAATTTTACAATTATAAAAAGTGTTATAATAAAGCATTACTGATATTATAAATGCGAAAGTGTGTTTGTTTGTTGGTTTGTCCTTCAATCACATCGCAACAGAACAGCGGATTGATGCGATTTTTTGCATGGGTATAGTAATGGATGTAGTAGTGGTTCCTCAGACCGGGAGTGCTACTTTTATCTCGGATAATGAAAGAGTTCCGGCGGGATTTTTAAAAACTAAATCCATGCGGACGAAGTCGCGGGCATCAGCTAGTATTTCATAAAACCTTAATGACGATACTTTCGATCCGTACAGCGTTATACTTTCAATATAAACCTGTGAACGAAAGTAACAAGCCAATTTTTTTGCAGCTGTGTAATTGTTAGAAATCAAGACATACAAAATAATAATGATGTAGATTTGTAGAGTATAGACGGAAGTTTTATAAAAATTTTATGATTGATGAATGAGATATTCGCAACTTACACTTATATGGTTTTTTTGCAAGTGTGTGCTCGTATGTGCCTCTCTAAATTAGTATTACTAGCACTTCTATAGTCGCATAACTTACATGAATAAGGTTTTTCACCAGTGTGTGTTCGCATGTGTCTCACTAAACTAGATTTAATCGCACATCTAAAGTCACATAACTTACATGAATAAGGTTTTTCGCCAGTGTGTGTTCGAATGTGCTTCACTAAAGCACCGTTACGCGCACATCTATAGTCGCATAACTTACATGAAAAAGGTTTTTCGCCAGTGTGTGTTCGCATGTGCTTCACTAAAGCACCGTTACGCGCACATCTATAGTAGCATAACTTACATGAATAAGGTTTTTCGCCTGTGTGTGTTCGCATGTGCCTCACTAAACTAGATTTAATCGCACATCTATATTCACATAAATTACATGAATAAGGTTTTTCGCTAGTATGTGTTCGCATGTAACTTCGTAAATCAGGTTTACCCGCACATCTATAGTCACATAACTTACATGAATAAGGTTTTTCGCCCGTGTGAGTTCGCACATGCCTCACTAGAGCAAATTTACTTGCAAATCTATAGTCGCATAACTTACATGAATAAGGTTTTTCGCTAGTGTGTGTTCGCATGTGCTTCACTAAAGCACCGTTACGCGCACATCTATAGTCGCATAACTTACATGAAAAAGGTTTTTCGCCAGTGTGTGTTCGCATGTGCTTCACTAAAGCACCTTTAAGCGCACATCTATAGTAGCATAACTTACATGAATAAGGTTTTTCGCCTGTGTGTGTTCGCATGTGCCTCACTAAACTAGATTTAATCGCACATCTATATTCACATAAATTACATGAATAAGGTTTTTCGCTAGTATGTGCTCGCATGTAACTTCGTAAATCAGGTTTACCCGCACATCTATAGTCACATAACTTACATGAATAAGGTTTTTCGCCCGTGTGAGTTCGCACATGCCTCACTAGAGCAAATTTACTTGCAAATCTATAGTCGCATAACTTACATGAATAAGGTTTTTCGCCAGTGTGTGTTCGCATATGCCTCACTAAAGAAGATTTACTCGCACATTTACAGTCGCATATCTTACATGAATAAGGTTTTTCGCCAGTGTATGTCCGCATGTGCCTCACTAAATCACATTTTCTCTTACATCTATAGTCGCATAACTTTCGAACTTTCCACGATTCGTAGCAAGATTCAAGAACAAAGAAGCGACTGGAACAAAATATCAGCATCATCTTTTTTTTAGAATAGAATAGAAATATTTTTGATTCAAATAAAATTTTACAAGTGCTTTTCGTCGACCAGCAGCAACCCATCAACGGCTCACTACTGATCGCAGGTCTCCTCTCAGAGAAGGGTTATGGGTTGCAAGCCATAGTCCACCACGCTGGCTCAATGTCAATTCGCTTGACACACCTTGAGAACATTATGGCGAACTATTGGGTGTGCCGGTTTACTCATGATGTTTTCTTTCACCGCTGAAGCATGTGACTGAAGAACCCACTGTACGCGCATACGCTGTGTGTGCCTTATAGGTTATAGGTACCTTCGTTCCTTTCTCTGAACGCATTCCTTCCCCCTCCTCGCACCGCACCCCGTATCTCGCGCGTCGCGTGCGCACCGCACCGTCACCCCAGTTGGGTTTGAAAAACGCAAGCAACACGTCACGTTTGTCGTGAATATTGCGCGCCATCGTATGCCCTCTCCATCTTTATAGAACAACATTGCAACGGCCGACGCGAGTGAAAAGTGCCCTGGACCGCAGTGAGTGTTTTCCTACTTTCCTTTGTACGCATCTCATAACCTCACTCTTGGGAACACACCCATGACCTCCGAACAGGAGACCACAGTCCTAACTAATAAGCTAATACTGCTCTTGAAACAAACTGTATAGGTATGTAGGTTTAGGTCTAGGTGGTAGGTTTTTCTACTAGCCGGCCCGGAGACGGCACGGCGCCGGCACACTATGGGACCAAACGGTATGTTCCGTCTCATAAATGGTTTGGACGAATGTTGTAATTCCAAAGCTTTTTCCATGGTTTAATAATCTTAAGTAACAGGACTTTTATGAATTATGTTAAAAAATAAAAATTTTTTAATTCTAGGTGTATAAAATTACTCTCAAACTTTGCACTTCGATATTTAGATCCAACCAAATTGCCCATAATGAAAGTTTAACATAAAATTATTTTTAAGTTTTACAAGAAAGCAGTGTTATATATTTTTAACCGACTTCAAAAAACACAAAAAGAGGAGGTTCTCAATTCGACGCGTATTTTTTTTGTCGATGTTACTCCATATCTCCATCAAATCTTAACTGATTTAAATTTTTTTTAATTCTAATTTGATGAAGATCTGATGAATATCTTCGGAGATGGAGGACAGAACTCCTCGATGAATGAGGAAATCGAAAATCGAATCGAGGAGAGGAAGAGAGTATGTGTAGACTTTTGACCATGCCTAGTGCTTACCATACAAACATAAGCTGAATTTCTATTTATCATCTTATTTGACAAAAGTTTATTTAGTCCGGGAGGAATCGGCGCATGAGTACCGAAAACTATTCCACCTCAATTTTTTTATGCGATCCTCTTCAAATGGCCCTCCTAATTATATAAATGCATGTTGCCAGGGCGCAACCCGGTGCCATATTGTTTAAACCGAAATTTTTTAAACAATTGCAAGGAATTGTTATTTTTCAACGGGACAAAATTTTTTTATATTCTTTATTGAAATACCAATAAAAAAGGTCCTATGACTTTTCACGATAAAGTTAATATTTTTAAAGATATGTATTTTTAAAGGTTCGAAAAATCTCAAATTTGGGTTCTTTCGACCCATGAAAAATATATTAAAAAAAAACATTATGTTTAAGTAATATTTTTTTAGGGTTCCGTACCCAAAGGGTACCAACGGGACCCTATTACTAAGCCTACGCTGTCCGTCCGTCCGTCCGTCTGTCAGCGGGCTCTGTCTCGTAAACCGTAATAGATAGACAGATGAAATTTTCACATATTATGTACTAGCTGATGCCCGCGACTTCGTCTGCGTGAGTTTAATTTTTAAAATGCCTCGGGAACTCTTTGATTTTGCGGGATAAAAAGTAGCCTGTCACTCTCTAGGTCCTCAACTATAGGTACCCCTGCAAAAAATCACGTCGATCTGTTGGGGCGTGATTGAAGGACAAACCAACACACTTTCGCATATATAATACATACATACATACATACATACATACATAAATGCCGCGTAATTAAAAGATAAATATGTGAAAAGTAGCATACTAATATCCTGCAGGAACCGTTTGTTTTCCCGGGATAAAAAGTAGCCTTTGTCATTTTTCAGGCCCTTAACTTCACCTGTGCAAAAAAATCACGTAAATCTAAAACTCCATTGCGCGTATTTTGAAGGACAAATGCGTAAAAAATAGCGATGCTATCCCGCAGGAACTGTTTGCTTTTCCGGGATAAAAAGTAGCCTATGTGTTATTCCAGACTATAATCTATGTCTGTGCAAAATTTCAGCAAAATCGGTTCATTCGTTGTCGCGTTAAAGAGTAACAAACATCCATCCATCCATCCATCCATCCATCCAAACATTCATACATCCATCCTCACAAACTTTCGCATTTATAATATTAGTAGGATTTCTATTGCCGCTATAACAACAAATAATAAAAATTAAATTAAATTAAAAAAATTAATTTAAAATATTTCCATGTACCATGGAAATATTTTTTAATTTTTTTTTTTTATTTTATTTTTTTACAAAGGCTACTTTTTATCCCGGGAAAACAAACGGTTCCTGCAGGATATTAGTATGCTACTTTTCACATATTTATCTTTTAATTACGCGGCATTTATGTATGTATGTATGTATGTATGTATGTATTATATATGCGAAAGTGTGTTGGTTTGTCCTTCAATCACGCCCCAACAGATCGACGTGATTTTTTGCAGGGGTACCTATAGTTGAGGACCTAGAGAGTGACAGGCTACTTTTTATCCCGCAAAATCAAAGAGTTCCCGAGGCATTTTAAAAATTAAACTCACGCAGACGAAGTCGCGGGCATCAGCTAGTACATAATATGTGAAAATTTCATCTGTCTATCTATTACGGTTTACGAGACAGAGCCCGCTGACAGACGGACGGACGGACGGACAGCGTAGGCTTAGTAATAGGGTCCCGTTGGTACCCTTTGGGTACGGAACCCTAAAAAAATATTACTTAAACATAATGTTTTTTTTTAATATATTTTTCATGGGTCGAAAGAACCCAAATCTGAGATTTTTCGAACCTTTAAAAATACATATCTTTAAAAATATTAACTTTATCGTGAAAAGTCATAGGACCTTTTTTATTGGTATTTCAATAAAGAATATAAAAAAATTTTGTCCCGTTGAAAAATAACAATTCCTTGCCATTGTTTAAAAAATTTCGGTTTAAACAATATGGCACCGGGTTGCGCCCTGGCAACATGCATTTATATAATTAGGAGGGCCATTTGAAGAGGATCGCATAAAAAAATTGAGGTGGAATAGTTTTCGGTACTCATGCGCCGATTCCTCCCGGACTAAATAAACTTTTGTCAAATAAGATGATAAATAGAAATTCAGCTTATGTTTGTATGGTAAGCACTAGGCATGGTCAAAAGTCTACACATACTCTCTTCCTCTCCTCGATTCGATTTTCGATTTCCTCATTCATCGAGGAGTTCTGTCCTCCATCTCCGAAGATATTCATCAGATCTTCATCAAATTAGAATTAAAAAAAATTTAAATCAGTTAAGATTTGATGGAGATATGGAGTAACATCGACAAAAAAAATACGCGTCGAATTGAGAACCTCCTCTTTTTGTGTTTTTTGAAGTCGGTTAAAAATATATAACACTGCTTTCTTGTAAAACTTAAAAATAATTTTATGTTAAACTTTCATTATAGGCAATTTGGTTGGATCTAAATATCGAAGTGCAAAGTTTGAGAGTAATTTTATACACCTAGAATTAAAAAATTTTTATTTTTTAACATAATTCATAAAAGTCCTGTTACTTAAGATTATTAAACCATGGAAAAAGCTTTGGAATTACAACATTCGTCCAAACCATTTATGAGACGGAACATACCGTTTGGTCCCATAGTGTGCCGGCGCCGTGCCGTCTCCGGGCCGGCTAGTAGAAAAACCTACCACCTAGACCTAAACCTACATACCTATACAGTTTGTTTCAAGAGCAGTATTAGCTTATTAGTTAGGACTGTGGTCTCCTGTTCGGAGGTCATGGGTGTGTTCCCAAGAGTGAGGTTATGAGATGCGTACAAAGGAAAGTAGGAAAACACTCACTGCGGTCCAGGGCACTTTTCACTCGCGTCGGCCGTTGCAATGTTGTTCTATAAAGATGGAGAGGGCATACGATGGCGCGCAATATTCACGACAAACGTGACGTGTTGCTTGCGTTTTTCAAACCCAACTGGGGTGACGGTGCGGTGCGCACGCGACGCGCGAGATACGGGGTGCGGTGCGAGGAGGGGGAAGGAATGCGTTCAGAGAAAGGAACGAAGGTACCTATAACCTATAAGGCACACACAGCGTATGCGCGTACAGTGGGTTCTTCAGTCACATGCTTCAGCGGTGAAAGAAAACATCATGAGTAAACCGGCACACCCAATAGTTCGCCATAATGTTCTCAAGGTGTGTCAAGCGAATTGACATTGAGCCAGCGTGGTGGACTATGGCTTGCAACCCATAACCCTTCTCTGAGAGGAGACCTGCGATCAGTAGTGAGCCGTTGATGGGTTGCTGCTGGTCGACGAAAAGCACTTGTAAAATTTTATTTGAATCAAAAATATTTCTATTCTATTCTAAAAAAAAGATGATGCTGATATTTTGTTCCAGTCGCTTCTTTGTTCTTGAATCTTGCTACGAATCGTGGAAAGTTCGAAAGTTATGCGACTATAGATGTAAGAGAAAATGTGATTTAGTGAGGCACATGCGGACATACACTGGCGAAAAACCTTATTCATGTAAGATATGCGACTGTAAATGTGCGAGTAAATCTTCTTTAGTGAGGCATATGCGAACACACACTGGCGAAAAACCTTATTCATGTAAGTTATGCGACTATAGATTTGCAAGTAAATTTGCTCTAGTGAGGCATGTGCGAACTCACACGGGCGAAAAACCTTATTCATGTAAGTTATGTGACTATAGATGTGCGGGTAAACCTGATTTACGAAGTTACATGCGAGCACATACTAGCGAAAAACCTTATTCATGTAATTTATGTGAATATAGATGTGCGATTAAATCTAGTTTAGTGAGGCACATGCGAACACACACAGGCGAAAAACCTTATTCATGTAAGTTATGCTACTATAGATGTGCAGTAATATCCTGCAGGAACCGTTTGTTTTCCCGGGATAAAAAGTAGCCTTTGTCATTTTTCAGGCCCTTAACTTCACCTGTGCAAAAAAATCACGTAAATCTAAAACTCCATTGCGCGTATTTTGAAGGACAAATGCGTAAAAAATAGCGATGCTATCCCGCAGGAACTGTTTGCTTTTCCGGGATAAAAAGTAGCCTATGTGTTATTCCAGACTATAATCTATGTCTGTGCAAAATTTCAGCAAAATCGGTTCATTCGTTGTCGCGTTAAAGAGTAACAAACATCCATCCATCCATCCATCCATCCATCCAAACATTCATACATCCATCCTCACAAACTTTCGCATTTATAATATTAGTAGGATTTCTATTGCCGCTATAACAACAAATAATAAAAATTAAATTAAATTAAAAAAATTAATTTAAAATATTTCCATGGGTACATGGAAATATTTTTATTTAATTTTTTTTAACGGAACCCTAAAAGAGCGAGGTCCGACTCGCACTTGGCCGATTTTTTTAATTCTCTATACAATAGTTAATAATATTGTTAATAGAGATTTAAAAAAATTTCATTGTTTATATCTTTTTTTAGGGTTCCGTACCCAAAGGGTACCAACGGGACGCTATTACTAAGCCTACGCTGTCCGTCCGTCCGTCCGTCCGTCTGTCAGCGGGCTGTATCTCGTAAACCATAATAGATAGACAGATGAAATTTTCACATATTATGTATTTCTATTGCCGCTATAACAACAAATAATAAAAATTAAATTAAATTAAAAAAAAAATTAAAATATTTCCATGGGTACAGTGTCAATAACTGGGTCTTTTACTTTACTTTCCGTTTTAATTACAAAAAAGTAATATAAACTGATAAAAAAGTAATTTTAATGACATGTTCCGATTTATGCTTAAATAACTTTTGAAAAATTGATTTCAGAAAAAAAATTATTAAAAACAAATTGTAGACAATTTAATTATTAATAACATTGCTACTTAAAGGTCCTTTAAGTATCGCTGTCTCTCTCTGACTCATGCGTTGCATCGGCCTCTCTGTGTCTTGAATCATTATTTATCATTTATCTTAAAAACTATCAACTTTATCAAGATTGTTAAAGAGAGCAATGTTATTAATAATTAAATTGTCTACAATTTGTTTGTAATAATTTTTTTCTGTAATCAATTTTTCAAAAGTTATTTAAGCATAAATCGGAACATGACATTAAAATTACTTTTTTATCAGTTTATTTACTTATTTGTTATTAAAACGGAAAGTAAAGTAAAAGACCCAGTTATTGACACTGGCCTAGTTATTAGGTCAATAAAATTTTCTTAAAAATTTTCTTAAAGGTAAGCGTAATACTTGTGAGCGCGCGAAATTAACAATTAATAAAAAGATATAAACAATGAAATTTTTTAAAATCTCTATTAACAATATTATTAACTATTGTATAGAGAATTAAAAAAAATATTACTTAAACATTATGTTTTTTTTAATATATTTTTCATGGGTCGAAAGTACCCAAATTTGAGATTATTCGAACCTTTAAAAATTCATATCTTTAAAAATATTAACTTTATCGTGAAAAGTCATAGAATCTTTTTTATTGGTATTTCAATAAAGAATATAAAAAAAAATTGTCCGTTTGAAAAATAACAATTCCTTGCAATTGTTCAAAAAATTTCGGTTTAAACAATATGGCGCTGGGTTGCGCCTTGGCAACATGCATTTATATCATTAGGAGGGCAATTTGAAGAGGATCGCATAAAAAAATTGAGGTGGAATAGTTTTCGGTACTCATGCGCCGATTCCTCCCGGACAAATTTATCTTGCAATGTATATTTAGGTCAAGTCTTGCAAGATGTAATTAAAACCATTCCCGGTTTCTGATTGAGCTAAAAATGTGCATGTACATGCACATGTACAAGAACAAAGTGTCTTCAATGAATAAAGAAAAACTGAGATGCGTCTATGGACTACTTCTTAGTATGTAAGATAATTTATAAGTTTAGGTTAAAGTTAAATTACTCATTAGCCATATTATAGGCTAGATTGTAATTATAGTGAGTATATACTCGTATTTATACTCATAATAATGGAAAAAAAAAGTGTTTTTATAATGTTTACAATTTCGCTGTATTCTACTGGTTTTAAATATACAGGGTGGAAAAAAACTATGGGCCCTGGAGGGGAACTACCTTAAATCCTTAAGTTAGATCATTTTACTTAAAGGAAACTTTCCCTTATTTTTAAAAAGAAACAAAACTGCATTCAAAGTTTTTCAAAAAATTCGCTTGTCTCACCCGGGAATCGAACCAGCTAAAAATTCAAAAAATAAAAACTCGCTATTTTATTGCATTAGTCGATGCAGTCGATGTTAAAGATAAAATTTCTCCAAGAAACATTATGTATTACACTCGTCTGTCGACAAGATATCCATAAAATCGAATTTCTCTAATCAACATTCCCTAGAACTGTTCACCTTCAACAAGTAAAAGACACGTTATAATTTTCTTATAAGTCTAACATCCAAAGACATTGTATGAAGTTTATGCTTGCTAATTATCTCTAAGTACCTAGTTGAAGATTTAGATAAAATCGTTTTTTTGAGAATTTAAAAAAAAAGAATTGCAATTAGCTTCTACACTGTAGAGATGTATTACAATTCTTGTTGTTTGAAAGTACTTAAGCTTCTAATAAATCGAATGTTCTTGATACTTCATTATTACACAATTACTAAATGGAAGCAAAACAAAACGAAATCGATAAAAATGCTCAAAATGTGTCATTGAATTTCAAAATTGCTGTCCCGCACCGCAAAGTTAAACCTTTAATTTTTTAAACTTTTCCTAAGAAGGAAATGTGCATAGAATTATTATTACCATTAAATGATTTTCTTATCTAAGTCTTCAAAAAGTTACTTAGAGATAATAAAATTAGCAAGATTTGTACTTCACACAATGTCTTTGGATGTTAAAGTTATTAGAAAATTATACCTAACGTGTCTTTTACTTGTTGAAAGTGTTCAGTTCTAGGTAATGTTGACTAAAGAACTTGTATACTAAATATTCGATTTAATGGATATCTTGTACGACAGACGAGTGTAAGACATGAGGTTTCTTGGAGAAATTTTATCTTTAACATCGACTGCATCGACCTTGCATCGACTAGTGCAATAAAATAGCGGGTGTTTATTTTTTAAATTTTTAGCTGGTTTGATTCCCGGGTGAGACAAGCGAATTTTTGAAAAACTTTGAATGCAGTTTTATTTCTTTTTAAAAATAAGGGAATGTTTCCTTTAAGTAAAATGATTTAACCTAAGGATTTAAGGTAGTTCCCCTCCAGGGCCCATAATTTTTTCCACCCTGCATACTGTTACACTGTTGTTTAATACCCTCATTAGAGTTTTTAATTTTGGGCAAATTGTCTTGAGCTTGAGTTATCAGGACATTGTTGAAAAAGTTTGCTATTAGTGGGTTCCTTATTACATTGCTTCCATGTTGTAAATAATCTATAGTCTCCTGTGTATCATTATGTGTGGACGTATGCTGTTGAATTAATTTCCATGTAGACTTAGTTTTATTATCAATATTCATAATATAATTTTTATTACTGATTTGTTTTGAAATATTGATTGTAGCTAATGATTATTATCATTTTAATCACAGGTATGATAAATTTTTTTTTATCTTATTGAGGTTAGTTGATGAGGAAAGTAACGTAGGAACACATACAGGATAGGTTTTGGTTTATGTAATTTTTAAATATTTTTTATTGAATAAATGATAGAAATCTTTTTAACATTTAAATAACACTTATTACTAATAATATAATGAAAATAACAATAATTACTTAAACTTAATTATTTAAAATAACTTTAAGTAATATTATTTAATTTTTTGTATGGTATTAAATTAAGTAATTTGATTTTTGACATGCTTTCACGAAATAAATATAATTTTTAAAATACTGGCGTTTAATTTTTCTAGTAGAATATACACTTAAGAATGCGTGTACAAATTTTCAATCCAAAATGTCGGGAAACAAAAGTTATCGATTTTCGAGACGGAAAATACAGTTTGGTCCCATAGTGCGGCGCCGGCATGTTTTTCCACCTAACGGTGACGGTGACTGACGGCACCGGCGATGACTCCCACGGACCACCGTGACGCCGTCACCGGGTGTGTATGTGTGTGTGTGCGGGGATGTTAGGGCTAGGAGGGACGTTCTTCAGGTGGTTGGTGGATTTAATTAATTGATAAACTGAAAATTCATATACTTTCAAAGTCGTGCACGAGCTTGTGATTGATTGTTAAAACCTGGTATGTATAAGTAATAAGATTGTAGACAAAGTTTGTAATAAAAGTTCTTTCTTTGCAGATCAACACAAATTACTTTTTATTCCACACCGAATGCAAAAATATAAAAGTGTACAAACACGTGTCAGCAACATGATTGAATTGTCTGATTCGAATGTCGTGATTGAACAAAATTGTTATTTTTAAAGTGGCAATTCTTTCAGTATAGCAACACTTGTTTTATGTTGGTATTTCTGAGTTGCTGGCAAACATGGTTGCGTTGGCCAATCAGGAATAAGCGCGCGTAGCCCCAACAAAATGACGCAATGAGTGGGAGAAATGGGGGGAGTTAAGCCAGGGCCGGATGGTCGAGAGCGGAGTTAGATCTTGGAATAGCTCGGTTAAAAATGAGTAAAGCATTGATGTTTGTGACACAAGTTATATAAAGATAATTTGAGCCCGTACTATGATAAGTTAAAAAAAAAAAATCTTTACGCGTTACAAATTTCCCCTAGCTCTCTCGCGCTTCCCCGCACCGCACCTCAAGTCAGACCCACTTAGTAAACCGCTCGCGAAGCACCGCTTATTAAAAATAAATTTCAAATTCAAATTCAAATTATTTATTTGCACAGATTGAGTAGTACAATGGTGTTACATTATAATAAAAGGCCTTACAATCTGCCGGATAGGCATGCAAAAATAATATTTAATAATAATTCTTATTCTAAGTTTACGTATTAAAAGTTCAATTTATTAAATTGAACTTTGGATGTTAGGAGTTTTGGTAGGTTTGGTTAAAAAAAACTAAGAATGTTGTAGGTATATCGTAAAGCATTAGAATAATAAACACTTTTTTTATATATATTTTTTTATTATTTATACCAATTCAAATTCAATATTCATAGTTAAGACAGGTCAGCTAGTACTTAATAAATAAAACAATAGATAAACTATTATACTGCATCTTCTTATACTGTGTCTTTAGGTACTGTGGGTCTGACTTGAGGTGCGGTGCGGGGAAGCGCGAGGGGTGAAGATTTCTTTACTCTATGGTGCAGGGCTCAACTTTAAACGAACTCGTAGTATAATGTATTTACTAGGGATGCATCCGATACCGACACCGATATATCGGCGATATCACGAGTTTTCCGATTTATCGGAATCGGCGATATTTATTTATTTATTTATTTATTAATATAAAGTAATCAACAGCCTTACATCTAATTAGTATACAATTAAGAATAGTTATAAAATAAGGCCAAACAGATTACACAATAATTGCAAAATACATAATTATAATATAATTTCATTTGCAGATACACCGATACTTTTGAATTTCGTGCTATAGACAACCCACGTGTTGTGTTTCCTGAATAAAAATCTCAACTGTGAATTTTAATTATTAAGCTTTGTCTTCTGATCAGTCATCAATTATTATTATTTCTATTTCTAAATAAATATCATTATAAGTATGAGTAAGCTGTGGCTTTAAAAACAGATAAACTATTTTGAAAGCCACAGCTTTTTATAGCCTTCTTTGAATTTTAACTGTCCGTATCGGTATCGGCGATACTCTTTTATAATATAAATGTATCTGTATCGGTATCATATCGGCTGAAGTGCGTATCGATGCATCCCTAGTATTTACTAATGTACTAAATATTCAGAAATAAAGGCCTTTTTAGGGTTCCGTACCCAAAGGGTGCCAACGGGACCCTATTACTAAGCCTCCGCTGTCCGTCCGTCCGTCCGTCCGTCCGTCCGTCTGTCAGCGGGCTGTATCTCGTAAACCGTAATAGATAGGCAGTTGAAATTTTCACATATTGTGTATTTCTATTGCCGCTATAACAACAAATAATAAAAATAAAATAAAATTAAAAGATAAAGGGAACATGGAAAAGGAGTCGAAATAAAATTTCATTTTTTTACCCTGGCATGTGGGGTGTCAATGTCTAGAGCTCATTAAGTGGAGTTCAAATATATATTTTTTTATTTTTTAGCTACAAAAATGAAGAAATGGGGGGCTGTCAAAATTTTCGGTTTTAGACCAATTTTGTTCTATAGGATAGGGGTCTATCTCAAAAACTAAACTAGTTAGGAATTTGAAATTTTGGTATATTATGTACTATATGTATATGTAAGTTAAAAAAAAAAGTAAAACAAACTAACATTTTTTCCCCATATACTAATTTAGTACTTTCTAAGAACTAAGATATCTAAATATGTATTTATTTAAAAAAAATGATTTGGTCATATGTACGGAACCCTAAAAGAGCGAGGCCCGACTCGCAATTGGCCGTTTTTTTTTTTGAGTTACATGTCATGTGTTCTCATGTGTACCACTAAATGATGGTTTTTCTCACTTCTGTCACATAACTTACACCAATAAGGGTTTTTCGCCAGTGTGTGTTCGCATGTGCTTCACTAAAGCAGATTTAACCGCACACCTATAGACAAATAGCTAACATGACTAAGGTCTTCCGCCAGCGTGTGTTCGCATGTGATTCATCAAATATGAGTTCCTCGTAAATCTATTGTCGCATACCTTACATGAATAAGGTTTTTCGCCAGTGTGTGTACGCATATGCCTCACTAAATAAGATTTACGGGCACATCTATAGTCGCATAACTTACATGAATAAGGTTTTTCACCAGAGTGTGTTTGCATGTGAGTAACAAAACCCCATTTTCTCGCACATCTATAGTCGCATATCTTACATGAATAAGGTTTTTCGCCAGTGTGTGTCCGCATATGCCTCACTAGAGTTAATTTACTTGCAAATCTATAATCGCATAACGTACATGAATAAGGTTTTTCACCAGTGTGTGTTCGCATGTGTCTCACTAAACTAGATTTAATCGCACATCTAAAGTCACATAACTTACATGAATAAGGTTTTTCGCCAGTGTGTGTTTGCATGTGTTTCACTAAACCAGATTTAATCGCACATCTAAAGTCGCATAAATTACATGAATAAGGTTTTTCGCCAGTATGTGTTCGCATGTGAGTAACTAAACTAAATTTAACCGCACATCTAAAGTCACATAACTCACATGAATAAGGTTTTTCGCCAGTGTGTGTTCGCATGTGCTTCACTAAAGCACTGTTACACGCAAATCTATAGTCGCATAACTTACATGAAAAAGGGTTTTTGCCAGTGTGTGTTCTCATATGAATTGTTAGAGCACTTTCGTATTTACATTTGTATTGGCAAATCTTGCAAGAGAACTGCTTTACTTCACTGTGAGTTTTTATGTGTTCCACTAGCAGGCTTTTTCGTTTTAACGTTTGTTTACACACATCACAAGTGAACAAACTCTGAGAAAATAACCTGTTTTCACTAGTGTCTACATTATTGGAAAACTTAGCTTCACTTTGTGAAGTTTTAGATACAATACGATAAGTAACGTTCATTTGATTAGTAACCGGTCCTATGTCGTCACTCTGACTTGCTACGTGACAATTTAAATCCATGGAGACTGCAGTGGCAGCTCCTTGGCCAATCACAAGCGATTCATGTAGTGGTACAAACTGCTTAGGCGTTTTAAACACATCATATAATTTGACTACGCAATTCGGTAAACTATTAATGTTTGTCACGCCGCTGGTGTCGAATGATCGCTTGTCCGGTTCGCCATTGTATATTTCCAATACTTGTTCACTTTTCTGGTATGTATCAACATCTTCAGCTCGCACTACAATTCCATGTTTCGTCGCAAGTTTCACGGACAAGGGAGCGACTGAAACAAAATATCACCATCATCATCTTCATCATCAGCAACCCATCAACGGCTTACTACTGAACGCAGGTCTCGTATTAAATAAGTTAACTTAAGTTGTGTCTCTTTTCCATTATACATAGTATAATATTCCATAAAACCTTAATGTCGATACTTTCGATCCGTACAGCGTTATACTTTCAATATGCCCCTGTGGACGAAAGTAACAAGCCAATTTTTTTGCAGCTGTGTAATTGTTAGAAATCAAGACATACAAAATAATAATGATGTACATTTTTAGAGTATAGACGGAAGTTTTATAAAAATTTACTCATTTTATCGGAAATATGATTGATGAATGAGATATTCGCAACTTACACTTATATGGGTTTTTTGCAAGTGTGTGCTCGTATGTGCCTCTCTAAATTAGAACTACGCGCACTTCTATAGTCGCATAACTTACATGAATAAGGTTTTTCACCAGTGTGTGTTCGCATGTGTCTCACTAAACCAGATTTAGTCGCACATCTAAAGTCGCATAAATTACATGAATAAGGTTTTTCGCCAGTGTGTGTTCGCATGTGAGTAACTAAATAACATTTTCTCGCATATCTATAGTCACATAACTTACATGAATAAGGTTTTTCGCCAGTGTGTGTCCACATGTGCCTCACTAAATCACATTTTGTCCTACATCTACAGTAGCATAACTTACATAAATAAGGTTTTTCACCAGTGTGTGTTCGCATGTGTCTCACTAAACTAGATTTAACCGCACATCTAAAGTCACATAACTTACATGAATAAGGTTTTTCGCCAGTGTGTGTTCGCATGTGCTTCACTAAAGCACTGTTACACGCCGCACATCTATAGTCGCATAACTTACATGAAAAAGGGTTTTCGCCAGTGTGTGTTCTCATATGAATTGTTAGAGCACTTTCGTATTTACATTTGTATTGGCAAATCTTGCAAGAGAACTGCTTTACTTCACTGTGAGTTTTTATGTGTTCCACTAGCAGTCTTTTTCGTTTTAACGTTTGTTTACACACATCACAAGTGAACAAACTCTGAGAAAATAAACTGTTTTCACTAGTGTCTACATTATTGGAAAATTTAGCTTCACTTTGTGAAGTTTTAGATACAATACGACAAGTAACGTTCATTTGATTAGTAACCGGTCTTATGTCGTCACTCTGACTTGCTACGTGACAATTTAAATCCATGAAGACTGCAGTGACAGCTCCTTGGCCAATCACAAGCGATTCATGTTGTGGTGGTACAAACTGCTTAGGCGTTTTAAAAACATCATATAATTTGACTACGCAATTCGGTAAACTATTAATGTTTGTCACGCCGCTGGTGTCGAATGATCGCTTGTCCGGTTCGCCATTGTATATTTCCAATACTTGTTCACTTTTCTGGTATGTATCGACATCTTCAGCTCGCACTACATTTCCATGTTTCGTCGCAAGTTTCACGGACAAGGGAGCGACTGAAACAAAATATCACCATCATCATCTTCATCATCAGCAACCGATCAACGGCTTACTACTGAACGCAGGTCTCGTATTAAATAAGTTTACTTAAGTTGTGCCTCTTTTCCATTATACATAATATAATATTTCATAAAACCTTAATGACGATACTTTCGATCCGTACAGCGTTATACTTTCAATATAAACCTGTGGACGAAAGTAACAAGCCAATTTTTTTGCAGCTGTGTAGTTGTTAGAAATCAAGACATACAAAATAATAATGATGTAGATTTGTAGAGTATAGACGGAAGTTTTATAAAAATTTACTCATTTTATCGGAAATATGATTGATGAATGAGATATTCGCAACTTACACTTATATGGTTTTTTTGCAAGTGTGTGCTCGTATGTGCCTCTCTAAATTAGTATTACTCGCACTTCTATAGTCGCATAACTTACATGAATAAGGTTTTTCACCAGTGTGTGTTCGCATGTGTCTCACTAAACCAGATTTAGTCGCACATCTAAAGTCGCATAAATTACATGAATAAGGTTTTTCGCCAGTGTGTGTTCGCATGTGAGTAACTAAATAACATTTTCTCGCTTGTCTATAGTCACATAACTTACATGAATAAGGTTTTTCGCCAGTGTGTGTCCACATGTGCCTCACTAAATCACATTTTGTCCTACATCTACAGTAGCATAACTTACATAAATAAGGTTTTTCACCAGTGTGTGTTCGCATGTGTCTCACTAAACTAGATTTAACCGCACATCTAAAGTCACATAACTTACATGAATAAGGTTTTTCGCCAGTGTGTGTTCGCATGTGCTTCACTAAAGCACTGTTACACGCCGCACATCTATAGTCGCATAACTTACATGAAAAAGGGTTTTCGCCAGTGTGTGTTCTCATATGAATTGTTAGAGCACTTTCGTATTTACATTTGTATTGGCAAATCTTGCAAGAGAACTGGTTTAATTCACTGTGAGTTTTTATGTGTTCCACTAGCAGTCTTTTTCGTTTTAACGTTTGTTTACACACATCACAAGTGAACAAACTCTGAGAAAATAAACTGTTTTCACTAGTGTCTACATTATTGGAAAATTTAGCTTCACTTTGTGAAGTTTTAGATACAATACGACAAGTAACGTTCATTTGATTAGTAACCGGTCTTATGTCGTCACTCTGACTTGCTACGTGACAATTTAAATCCATGAAGACTGCAGTGACAGCTCCTTGGCCAATCACAAGCGATTCATGTTGTAGTGGTACAAACTGCTTAGGCGTTTTAAAAACATCATATAATTTGACTACGCAATTCGGTAAACTATTAATGTTTGTCACGCCGCTGGTGTCGAATGATCGCTTGTCCGGTTCGCCATTGTATATTTCCAATACTTGTTCACTTTTCTGGTATGTATCGACATCTTCAGCTCGCACTACATTTCCATGTTTCGTCGCAAGTTTCACGGACAAGGGAGCGACTGAAACAAAATATCACCATCATCATCTTCATCATCAGCAACCGATCAACGGCTTACTACTGAACGCAGGTCTCGTATTAAATAAGTTTACTTAAGTTGTGCCTCTTTTCCATTATACATAATATAATATTTCATAAAACCTTAATGACGATACTTTCGATCCGTACAGCGTTATACTTTCAATATAAACCTGTGGACGAAAGTAACAAGCCAATTTTTTTGCAGCTGTGTAATTGTTAGAAATCAAGACATACAAAATAATAATGATGTAGATTTGTAGAGTATAGACGGAAGTTTTATAAAAATTTACTCATTTTATCGGAAATATGATTGATGAATGAGATATTCGCAACTTACACTTATATGGTTTTTTTGCAAGTGTGTGCTCGTATGTGCCTCTCTAAATTAGTATTACTCGCACTTCTATAGTCGCATAACTTACATGAATAAGGTTTTTCACCAGTGTGTGTTCGCATGTGTCTCACTAAACTAGATTTAATCGCACATCTAAAGTCACATAACTTACATGAATAAGGTTTTTCGCCAGTGTGTGTTCGCATGTGCTTCACTAAAGCACCGTTACGCGCACATCTATAGTCGCATAACTTACATGAAAAAGGTTTTTCGCCAGTGTGTGTTCGCATGTGCTTCACTAAAGCACCTTTAATCGCACATCTATATTCAAATAAATTACATGAATAAGGTTTTTCGCTAGTATGTGTTCGCATGTAACTTCGTAAATCAGGTTTACCCGCACATCTATAGTCACATAACTTACATGAATAAGGTTTTTCGCCCGTGTGAGTTCGCACATGCCTCACTAGAGCAAATTTACTTGCAAATCTATAGTCGCATAACTTACATGAATAAGGTTTTTCGCCAGTGTGTGTTCGCATGTGCTTCACTAAAGCACCGTTACGCGCACATCTATAGTAGCATAACTTACATGAAAAAGGTTTTTCGCCAGTGTGTGTTCGCATGTGCTTCACTAAAGCACCTTTAATCGCACATCTATATTCAAATAAATTACATGAATAAGGTTTTTCGCTAGTATGTGTTCGCATGTAACTTCGTAAATCAGGTTTACCCGCACATCTATAGTCACATAACTTACATGAATAAGGTTTTTCGCCCGTGTGAGTTCGCACATGCCTCACTAGAGCAAATTTACTTGCAAATCTATAGTCGCATAACTTACATGAATAAGGTTTTTCGCCAGTGTGTGTTCGCATATGCCTCACTAAAAAAGATTTACTCGCACATCTAAAGTCGCATATCTTACATGAATAAGGTTTTTCGCCAGTGTGTGTTCGTATGTGATTCACCAAATTATCTAATCTAATCTAAGCTATCACTGCTCTTGAAACAAACTATATAAGTATGTAGGTTTAGGTCTAGGTTACTCTTTTGGAACGTAAGTTCCTTATCGCGCGGTATGGAAGGGGGCTAGACGGAAAAAATTAAGGAACCGACACTCGACGTATTTTTGAAACCGACACTTTTTTGTTGAATATGAATTTTGCATTGTGTTCGGTATTTTCGCGATAGAACATTGGGTCTCCGTAGCCTAGTGGCTCCGGCAGTCAGGTAGATGGTTCGAACGAATTAGGGAAAGGTTCCACATGTAGAAATTGTTTAAAATAAAATTGAAAATGGAAAATTCGGTCTGTCGAGCTGGGATTCGAACCATCGACTTTGAACTGTTAGGCGACTGGCGGAGCCAATAGGCTACGGAGACTCAATGTTGTACCGCGAAAATACCGAACACAATGTAATCGAAAGGAACTACGTTTGTTACATACCGCACTTACTCAGCAAAACGTGCTTCACGTCACTACATGAGAATCCGAGAGACAGTACAATAATTGCCGCCTTCGTTTACCTTACTTCGGTGCGAACGGACGTATTATCATTATATTTTATATTAAGTCACCACTTTGTATAATCATCAATAAATCAGTACACCAAAGAGGAGTTCTTATTCACCAGCTTCAGAACAGCCCCCACTAATGTAACTCGTTCCATCCTGGGTAGCGATTGTGTATCTTTTATTCATGATGAATATTTTTTACGATTGTCATATATCGTTGAAACCAAATTGCGATTGTGTAGGACCCACCGATGACATCATGATGAAATAAAGAGCGATGGAGACCGGTCGGAGAATGAACATAAATAGCGCCACCTATTGACGAGTAGCAGTAGTTCTTAGTCTAGTCGCTTCTGCTATTCAACTATAGGTGGCGCTAAAAGCTTCTAATTTTGTCTATTTTCTGTGTTATTATTCATTCTTCTAGGGTTACATGTGAAATGAAATGAAAATATTCTTTATTGTACACCAAATTAACATAAAATAAAAGAACATAAAACATACATCATATAAGGATATAAGCTGTACAATAGGCGGCCTTATCGCTAAGAAGCGATCTCTTCCAGGCAACCTAATGACGAAACAGTAATAAGAAATACTGGATGAGGGTGTACACTTAAAATAAATAAATTATGAAAATAAAAATTAGGTGAAATATATATAACTAGTAGGGCGCTTGGGTGCGCGGCCCGCAAGCGGACCGCGGTTTTTCTACTCGTCACGTAGACTTTCAGGTTCTGATCATTTTCTATCAAAAAACCACTCTTCCATTTTTTAAACTCCCTGAGATAGACACCTATGAAATTCTTATAGCTGCCATCTTGAATCCGCCATTTTGAATTTTTTTTCATCTAACAACCAATTGGATGAGGTTTCGAGTATTTTTTGTTTGAGCACCTCCCACCTATCTTCAATATTCTAGCCGTGCTCCTCACCCACCTTCCAAACCCTCGATCATCATATCTCATCATTTGTCAAAATGGGAATTCTTCTATAAAAATAAATTTTGAAAAGGAACCGTATCAAAGTCTTGCATAGTTCCCAACTTGTAGTCTTCTCAATATTCGCCATATATTTTGTATGGAAAAAAAATTTCCGCCATCTTGATTTTTTTTTCTATTCATCAAATAGACCTTTGGGCCCTGATTATCTTTTGCCAAGAAACCACTCTTCCATCTTTTATACTCCCCGAGATAGACACCAACGAAATTTGTATGGCGGCCATATTTTTTCCGCCATTTTGAATTTTTTTTCAGCTCACTGCGAATTGGATGAGGTTTCGAGTGACATTTGTTCGAGTACCCCCCACGTATCTTTGATACCCTGGCCGTGCTCCTCACCCGTCTCCGAAATCCTCAATCATCAGCTCTCTCCATATTTTTCCTCCGAATGAATTTTTGTCTTCTACACGAAACCATCAGTGAAAAAAAAAAATTTCATACAAAATTTTACAGGAGAGGTGATCAATGAGTGAGTGAATCAGCACGAGCAGCTATATATATATATTAATATAATATTATGTGGTTACAGCCATGTATTTTTTCTTGTTAGAAGTCTGTGTACTTTTTCGCTGTCAAGTGTCAATCAGTGTCAATGTCAGACGGCAGTCTTAAGTCATTAATCTATGAAAAATTCTTTTGTTTGTATTCTAAATTCTAATTATATTCAATTATTTATTAGCTTTGTATAATAGGCACGACTAAGGGAATTGAATTGAAGGAATTTTTTTACTCGAATAAACTTTTACAAAGTGCTTTCTAATCGGAAATAGGTAAGTAAAGTAACGTTTCATTTATACTAGATTATGCCCGCGATTTCGTCCGTGCGGATTAGGGTTTTTGACTTCCGAGGGAACTACTTTCTCGAGATAAAATGTAGCCGTGTCCATTCCAAAGTAACATACATCCATCCTCACAAACTTTCGCATTCATAATATTACTAGATGATCCCCGCGGGAAACACTGCTCTTTATAGAAGAAAATATAAAAATCTTAAATTTTGATTATTTCAGACCAACACGTCGCTACGCGTAGGATAACAACAACAACAACAAACAAATATTTATTAATCCAAAGAACTTATAACATAGCGAATAAAAATGGATACTAGTAATGGCTTAGCTAGAATCATGAGATTCTGTATTAAAGCTATCACTTCACATCTCTTTGCTGATAGCTGCTTGAACGTCCAGTGGAAATCGCGCACAAGTGTTGGAGATAATAAGAACGCATCTAATTTTGCATATAGTTAAAGTTTCACCCGCGTTAGTTTACATTCCATGGGAATATCGGAATAAAAGTAACAGCTATAGGTAACAGCTACCTATGTACCTATCAAGTTTCATCGCAATCAGTCAATAAGCATTTATTTGAATAAGAATTGATACTGTGATACTAATGTAACCAACTTTTAATTTTACCAGCAATCTAATATTTTAGAACACAAAAGCTAGAGTTAGATATATTCCCTCACAGACTTTTTGTAGGTAATAAGAAGTAAGTACTTTAATGATGTAGTATACATAAAATTTTATCTATCATCAATAGTTTTAGTGCACACCAATAAATAATGAATTTCATGTAATTTTGCTACTTTTATTATTATTTAATTATAGCAGTTTTTATTTTATAATTATAGCAGTTACTTTCTGTACATAGTTCGAAAAGCTGATGGTCATTGGGGTCCCAAGGTGCTGGAGTGGCGACCCCGCAGCGGGAAACGCAGTGTTGGCAGACCCCCCATTAGGTGGACCGACGACATTAAACAAGTCGCAGGGAGCCGCTGGATTCAAGCGGCGCAAGACCGAAGCCTGTGGAGGTCCATGCAGGAGACCTTTGTCCAGCTGTGGACGTCTATAGTTAAAATCCCTTGGGAAATCGTTGATTTTCCGGGATAAAAAGTATGTGTCACTCTCCAGGCCCTTAACTATACAAAAAATCACGTCGATCCGTAGCCCTGTTGCGGCGTGATTGAAGGACAAACCAACAAACAGACACACTTTCGCATTTATAATATTAGTAAGTAATAATAATAATAATAATCTCGACTTGGCGCACGAGGTTGTCGCCATGTGGAATGTAGACTCAGCAATCATTGTACCGATAGTCGTCACCGCTAATGGTCTTATAGCCAAGAGCCTCGACCAACATCTTTCGAGGCTCTCGTTGGGTAGCTGGGTCAAGGGCCAGATCCAGAAGGCTGTTCTCCTGGACACGGCTCGCATAGTCAGGAGGTTCCTCTCTCTGGGGCCCTGACCGCCGGTTGCTTGGACCCTGTTCCCGAGGCCGGTGGACCGCTATTTTTTATATTTTTAAATGTTTTTTTTATAATCAAATATTTAAAAATGTAAATTATATGATATAAATGAAATAAATGTAAATAATAATAATATAACCTGGCAACCCTGAATGTCAGCATACATCATATTTTTTCGCCGTTACATTTTTGCCGAAATAAATATTATAAAACCGATCTCAACAGAATTTTCGATTTAATTCAATAAATTTACCATAGTGAAAACTAATTAGAACAAGAAACCATGAAAGAGCAAACAAAGAAAATCAAAACAGTCCGAAACATAACTGACACAACCTGTCATTAGATGCCTGAAAGACTACAAAAGAAATTGCACGAATTAATAATGTAGAATGCTGACACGATCCAGAGCACGGAACGCACAAACGCCACCCCCGGACTCGTCGCTCAGTTCCGCCTCGCAGCCACCCGGGACCACGCCCAATGCTGCAGTTGCGTCGAGTTCGAGCGACGAGTTTTTCTCCCCGCCGACGTCGCCACCACCAGTACATCGTCGTGGGAGAGGCCGGCCACCGACTTGCTTGGGATCCCGAGGCCCACCGGCTTCTGATAGGGTCCCCGCATCCGGCGGTAGTGTGTCGCGCATGAGGTGGACAACATCCATTAATGAAAATGTCATGCGCGCATACTTAGGGGCTACTGAGGGTGGAACCAACATGACCGCGTACCGTGCTAGGATGCATGCTTTGTTTCAGGTCCTTGAACCAGCTCTTAATGTGTCGGCTCAGCGACTGTCGGACCAGGTGCGGGTTATTCAGCGTAATCACATGCTGGACAGCGCCGTGCTTGATCGGCTTCGCTCTGAACTGCAATGTAACCGCGCTACCCCCCCCCCTCACCGCAAGCTCCAGCACAATCGCAAACTGCTCATGCGATTTCGCTGCAGCCCACTCAGGCTGGTGAGGGACAGGATAGCGGGGCTGCACATGTAAGTACCCAGTGTAGTGAACAATTGAGGAGTGCTTTGGAGAGTGCTATTCGGGAATATAGATCTTCACCACCCGAGTTTAGACCGCGGTTACCTCGGATGCCCATGAAAAATAAGAACAAAGCGCTAATGGGTGCCCTGGATTCACTGCTGCCGAGTTATTTTGACAGCAGCGAAGACCTTTCCGACACACATTCGATTCTGTACTGCGCGGCTGTTGCGGCATGCCGTGTTGCTAATGTAAAGTTTATTAATAATGATACAGCAACACGACCGAAGCCTACCGCACCAGCATGGCAGTGCAGGATCGAACGTCGTATTGATGGGGCTCGGGCACTCATTGGCAAACTACTCTGCTTCAGGGAGGGCAACACTCGCCCTAGAGTCATGCGCTTTGTGAGGCGCGCTTTCTTGGGGACTGATATCAGCCCTCAAGATTATAAGGCGCGCGTCACTGAGCGCATTGACTTCCTGAAACAGAAGGTCTCAGCATGGGCTAGCCGTATTCGCAGATACAAGTGCCGGGTCGAGAGATATACCCTGAATCGCACTTTCCGAAGCGATCAGAGGCGGGTATACCGAGGTTGGGAACACCCTGACCAAGGTGTCACCGATACGCGCCTACCGGATGATGAAGCCGTGACCTCATTCTGGCGCAACATCTGGTCGGCGCCTGTCGCTCACACTGAGGGTGGTTGGACGTGGGATGTAGAAAGAGCGTGCGATCAAATTCCAGAAATGGACCTAGTTACTATCACCCCTGAAGACGTGGCCACTGCAGCCCGTCCCCTGCCCAATTGGAAATCCCCCGGGCCGGACGGGCTGCACAACTTTTGGATAAAGTGGCTACGCAGCTCGCACGCTCGTTTGGCATCCCAATTCCAATCATCTCTAGAGTCAGAGTCGCTACCCCAGTTTCTGACAACAGGTATTACCCTCCTGCTCCATAAGTCAGGTAGTACCACGGAGCCCAAAAATTATAGGCCGATTACGTGCCTACCAACATTGTATAAACTTCTTACATCCATTCTGAGAACAAAAATTAACGATCATATCAATACAAAATCCATCATGTCTATTTCTCAGAACGGATGTAGGAATGGCTCCCGTGGTACTAAGGAGCTTCTCCTCATTGATATGGCCATTTGTCAACAGGTTCGGCGCTCCCGAAAGGATCTGTCGACATGTTGGATAGACTATAAGAAGGCCTACGACTCTGTGCCCCATACATGGCTCATGAAGGTGCTGGAACTGTACAAAGTAAACACAGTACTACGCGCCTTCCTACAGACGTGTATGGGGCAGTGGAGGACAGTCCTTCACTATCCAGGGTGTCGCCGGACCCTGGGGAACGCGGAGCCTATAAGGATTGAGCGAGGCATATTCCAGGGCGATAGCCTCAGTCCTTTGTGGTTTTGCCTGGCTCTGAATCCTCTGAGCACTCTCTTGGAGAATTCAGGGCTAGGTTACCGGTTGAGGAGAGGTGGTCAGGTTATATCACACCTCCTTTACATGGATGACCTAAAACTCATTGCCCCCAACAAATCACATCTACTAGAGTTACTAAAGGTAACTAAAGCCTTTAGTGATTCCATTAGGATGGAATTTGGTGTGGAAAAATGTGCGGTCATGCATGTAAAGCGAGGGAGGATTGTGGAATCTGAGGGTGTTGAGCTCTCGGATTCCATATACCTCAGATCGCTCTCCCCAACTGAAGCCTACAAATACCTGGGCATGGCGGAGGCGTTAGGTATCAGAGAGGCCGACATGAGGCAGTCGGTGAGGGAGCGTTTCCTTGGCCGCCTGAAGAAAGTGCTGAAAAGCCTTTTGTCGGGCGGCAATAAGGTGCGCGCCTTCAACGGTTGGGTCATGCCGGTCTTGATGTATTCCTTCGGCATACTCAGGTGGACTCAGACTGAGCTTGACGCCCTGGACAGACAAGTTCGTGCACTGCTGACCACATATCGGATGCATCACCCGCGCTCCTCGGTGATGAGGCTGTACATCCCGCGGAAGTGTGGGGGAAGAGGCCTTTTGAATGCCAAAACCCTCCACAACCGCGAGGTGTGCAGTCTCAGGGAGTACTTTCTCCACGCCGAGACGGAGATGCACCGCGATGTGGTCGCAGTGGACAGGGGTCTGACGCCGCTCTCCTTGGCTAAAGAGAACTGGCGCATACCTGTGGTGCTCAGTACCGATGACCGCAGGGTTGTATGGCAAGGTAAGGAGCTTCACGGACGCTTTTATCGGGCCCTCCATGGGCCTGATGTTGACTTTGAAGCGTCCGTGGCCTGGCTGCGCTTTGGTGACCTCTTTGGGGAAACCGAAGGGTTTGTGTGTGCAATTATGGACGAGGTCATGATGACGAACAATTACAGAAAATACATAGTGAAGGATGGAACGGTAGACATATGTCGGGCATGTCGCCGTCCTGGAGAAACTATCCGTCACATTGTCTCTGGTTGTTCTCATCTGGCTAACGGCGAATACTTACACAGACATAACCAAGTGGCCAGGATTATCCACCAGCAACTTGCCTTGAAATACAATCTTGTGGAATCGGAGGTACCGTACTACAAGTATGTGCCCGACCCAGTTCTTGAAAATGGTCATATCACACTGTACTGGGATCGATCTATCATTACAGACAGGACTATTGTAGCCAATAAGCCTGACATAGTGGTGATAGATCGATCAGAGCGCCGTGCAATGATTGTTGATGTTGCTGTCCCGCATGACGAGAACCTCGTGAAAGCCGAGAAAGAGAAACTCACCAAGTATCTCGACTTGGCGCACGAGGTTGTCGCCATGTGGAATGTAGACTCAGCAATCATTGTACCGATAGTCGTCACCGCTAATGGTCTTATAGCCAAGAGCCTCGACCAACATCTTTCGAGGCTCTCGTTGGGTAGCTGGGTCAAGGGCCAGATCCAGAAGGCTGTTCTCCTGGACACGGCTCGCATAGTCAGGAGGTTCCTCTCTCTGGGGCCCTGACCGCCGGTTGCTTGGACCCTGTTCCCGAGGCCGGTGGACCGCTATTTTTTATATTTTTAAATGTTTTTTTTTATAATCAAATATTTAAAAATGTAAATTATATGATATAAATGAAATAAATGTAAATAATAATATAACAATATGCAGGTCCATGCAGGAGACCTTTGTCCAGCAGTGGACGTCTTCTTCTTCTTTATCAACCGATAGACGTCCACTGCTGGACAAAGGTCTTTTGCATGGACTTCCACAGTCCTCGGTCTTGCGCCGCCTGCGACTCGTTTGATGTCGTCGTCGACCATCAGCTATTCGAACTAGGTATGTGCTCCGCCCATTTCCACTTCAGTTTCGCGACTCACTGAGCTATGTCGGTGAATTTGGTTCTCCTACGGATCTCCTAATTTCTGAGGAGATTGTCTTTGATTGCCATTGATTGTTCACTAGGAACTAAAAGTACCTGTATTATTAAGACTGCATCTGTGCTCAATTTAATTAATTTAGTAAGTAAATAAATGTTTGTTTATCATAGTCTTATAAAGATGTGATAAATAAGACTAATTATTTAGTACTAGTACTACTGATGCCCGCGACTTCATCCGCGTGCATTAAGGTTTTTAATTCCCGCGGAAACTGTCATTTTCTGGGATAAAAAGGAGCCTACGTGTCCTGGGTACGAGCTATCTCCATTCCAAATTTCAGCCAAATCTGTTCAGTCATTGTAGCGTGAAAGAGTAACAAACATCCATCCATCCTCACAAACTTTCACATTTATAATATTAGTAGGAAAATAATATTGGTAGGATGGTAAGTAAATAAATGCCCCTAATATAGTGTAGTGCTCAGCGAGTCGCGAAACTGAAGTGGGCGGGGCACATTGTTCGAAGAGCTGATGGTTGTTGGGGTCCCAAGGTGCTGGAGTGGCGACCCCGCACCGGGAAACGCAGTGTTCGCAGACCCCCTACTAGGTGGACCGACGACATCAAACGAGTCGCAGGGAGCCGCTGGATTCAGGCGGCGCAAGACCGAAGCCTGTGGAGGTCGATGCAGGAGACCTTTGTCCAGCTGTGGACGTCTATAGCTTGATTAAGAAGACTATAGTGTTGAGATTCATTAAAGAAAAAATTTGCTTTGCTGTTCTAATAATACTAAGAAAACTGTGAATAATTTATTTAGTACTAGCTGATGCCCGCGACTTCGTCTGCATGGATTTAGTTTTTAAAATCCCTCGGGAAATCCTTGATTTTCCGGGATAAAAAGTAGCCTGTCACTCCCCAGGCCCTCAACTATACCCATGCAAAAAATCACGTCGATCCGTAACCCTGTTGCGGCGTGATTGAAGGACAAACCAACAAACAAACACACTTTCGCATTTATAATATTAGCACAGTATAAGGAAGAGATCAGTATGTCGACGCCTTTGATCTCGTCGTAAATGCCGCTAGCGTCTAGACATGCGTCGCGACAGTGTATTTATGCTAGGGTTGTCACAAGGAAACAATTTCTATTAATATTTATAATTTGTACTATATTTCACATCAACTTAACAATAAACAATAATAATTAATCAATAACCAAAAATTAAAAATAAAATTTGTAATTAAAATATTATTAGGTAGTTGAATCAATAATAAAACCAGTTTCTTTGCTGGCCGCTTCAGCGGTCGCATGCAAATCAACTCCGCCACATGCAAATATAAGCTTTAAAAAATCTGATCACGTGGTCACATAGACAACACGATAACAAGAAGTTTGGGTACCATCAACATGGGGCCGTGCCCCATAGTGTCGGAGATATAAGCTTTCAAAAATCTGATCAAGTGGTCACATAGACAACACGAAAACAAGATGTTTGAGTACCATCAACATGGGGCCGCGCCCCATAGTGTCGGAGATATAAGCTTTCAAAAATCTGATCACGTGGTCACATAGGCAACACGAAAACAAGAAGTTTGGGTACCATCAACATGGGGCCGTGCCCCATAGCGTCGGAGATATAAGCTTTCAAAAATCTGATCAAGTGGTCACATAGACAACACGAAAACAAGATGTTTGAGTACCATCAACATGGGGCCGCGCCCCATAGTGTCGGAGATATAAGCTTTCAAAAATCTGATCACGTGGTCACATAGACAACACGAAACAAAGAAGTTTGAGTACCGTACCGTAGTGTCGGAGTGTGTCGTTTGTCGTCGTCGTAGTATCGGAGATAATAATAAGCTTTCTAAAATATGATCACTTGGTCAGCTAGTAATTACTATCTGTGCACAGCACGAACACATTAATAATGATTGCTGATTCGTGTTGCGGCTTTATGCATAAACAGCGACGTGAAATATATAAATATAATAAATAATAGAATAATAATAATAAGTATCACTTGATAGACAAAAATGTTTATGTAAAACGATTTTTACGATAGTACAAGACAGCGCCATCTATTAACATTATTGTGAAGTTAAGTTAAAAATACTGATGCCCATTAAAAATCAAATTATTTCGTTGGAATATTTCATTTCCTTTATAATATTTTTCTAATTTTAGTATTTGTTGTTCAAGTACATAGTTGTTCAAGTTCAGGATATAACTGAAATTATACACTACTTTGAAAGTCCCTCATTTCGTCAATTTTAAAGGACGAAAAGACGTGACTTAACTATGATAGTTAGCTATATGCCCTCGCGGACTTTATTGTAGGTAGGTAATAATAAGTATTTTAATCATGTAGTACATAATTTTTATGTATCATTAATAGTTTTCTCGGCGCACGCCGAATAATGAATTTTATAGGCAAAATTTTGCTATTTTGGGATTACATTACTGCAATTTTCATAAGGATCTCTAACTTTTTTAAAAATAAATTATAATTTATAACCTATGTGTTATTTCCTGATAATTTAGCTTTCTATTAGTAAAAAAAGGTTAAAATCAGTCTAGTAGTTTTAGAGCCTATTCGGTACAAACAAACAAACCTTTCCTCTTTATAATATTAGGTATAGAGTATATATAGATAGGAATGATTGTAAATAAAAACCATAGCACACCTTTCTTCGTCATGTGGAAACAGATGATAGCGTAATTCTTTATTTATGTATGAAGATGAAGTACAATTTGCAACAGCACACGTTGTATGTACTGTAGTGAGTTCGTTTCATAAGTAATAATATAATTATAATACATAATAATGTGCATTTCAATTAATTAACTATAATATTATGGCAGAATAAGGAAGGATTATTAAAAATTTTACGCAAGCGTAATATGTCAACCCTTTACTATAGCTCCCAGGTAACTGAGGCTTACACGGGAGCGTACCTCGCTCCGCACTTACCGCACCCACCGCACGATTGCCCAGTCTAGACGGCTTCGTCGAACCTCTGTATGAACCTTACCTTCGTTACTCTGTGATATTAGTAAGGATGTTAGTAAGTAATAATAATATAACAATATAAGCCTTTATTACTGAATAGTTTACATCTTAGTTTTACAAATCATTGTATATAATTTTATTGTATAAATTAAATTAAGTTTGACACTAGTAAATGTGTTTTATTTATTCAGTTTGCTATTATTCAGTATGTATATTGCAGTTCTATATTGTTTTGTCTAAGTAATATAAACCTGAAGAAACTTAAAGTATGCCAAAACAATATAGAAAGAAGTATGATAGTAAATGTTCCTATAATTATTAGTAAAATAAGACTGCACACATTTTTAACCGACTTCCAAAAAGGAGGAGGTTCTCAATTCGGCCGGTATTTTTTTTTTCTATGTATGTCCACCGATTTCTCCGGGATTTCTGGACCGATTCGCGTTTTTTTTTTAATCGGGAAGCGCAGTGTTTGCAGACCCCCAGGTGGACCGACGACATCAAACGAGTCGCAGGGAGCCGCTGGATTCAGGCGGCGCAAGACCGAGGCCTGTGGAAGTCCATGCAAGAGACCTTTGTCCAGCAGTGGACGTCTATCGGTTGATAAGGAAGGAAGGAAGGACTTCAACAAACGTGGACAAACTAAAATTATTTTTATACTTTGTAGTGGCCTTAGAAGTCGGTTTTTTGAAAAGAATTTTTAATTATTTGGAGAAATAAAAAAGATAAATGTATATTCATAAAGGTTTTTATTTCATACAAATTCCCTATGGTTTACTTATCTACCTACACTCTAATTTTATTATATGTGTAACTAGCTATCATTAATAAAATATTTTTTACTACTACCGATTATAACGAAAATTGATACCAGGGTTCCAAACGCGCCCTGGTCCGAGAAGAGCCCACTTCAAAATCAGCTGGGATATTTTTTCATTACCAACATTTCACAAATCATGTAAAAATAATTAGAATTTTCAGTCTGAACTTCCCCTCACTAACTGCATACATAGCATAATATCTATTATATTGTAAACTTGTTTTGAAAAGAGCAACTGCCAAGTTTCTTGCTGGTTCTTCTTGGTAGGAAGGGCATTCCAAACAAGTGGTATCGACGATTCAAAAGCACTTGTAAAAAAGTTTATTTGAATAAAAACATTTCTATTCTATTCTAGTGCCGCTAGAACCATTCATTCCCAAGCTTTCTTGTTCTTTAAATAAGTTAATTATTTACAAAAACTTTGGACTTGTTGAGAGACATCTCCAATATGTCTTCTGGGAGTTTATCATACAACCGGACACAGCTATCAACGAATCAGTCAGATAACCGTGCGTGAGATATTAAAGTGCACAAGTGTGTGCGCGAGCACAGACGCACTCTGTTTCTTTACTCTCATAGCCCGATGGGACGGAAAATTCGACACGACCGGAGAGAGATTAGGCGCAGGACCAAGGGCTTTACGTGCTCTCCAAGGCACGGGGTGAAACAACGCCAACTTCCTAACTCCGGGCTAGTACTGAGGATTTCTTATCGGAAAACCCCAATACTTGGTATGTTCCCACCCGGGACTCGAACCCGGGACCTCATCGGCCGCAATCGAACACACTTACAACTAGACCTACGAGGCAGTTAAAATTAAAGGACATACTGCAGTCTCCACAAACAATTAACATTTTTTTCAATGAGGTCGTTATTTACACGAATGAGGAAACGAAGACTTTTGAAAAATCATAACTTTTTATCCGGCACATTGACATACAATTTTTCTTTTGGGAATCGAAAGAACATAAGTTGTAACAGTTTTAAAAAAATCACCAGTGCTATGAACTTCTTCTTTTATTTTTAATGGAATTTTAAAATTTTCTGTAGATTTTGGATGAACTTAATTTTCTTGGAATAATTTAAAATTTAATGCTCTTAAAACCAGCTAATCAGGCTGAAATTTTTCCTAAGAGAGCACAGTTATTAGGTTAAGATATTCCATAAAAAAATTGCGGAAATTGTCACTGGAAAAATTAAAAAAAAATTAAAAGTTCGCCAAGGCGTTAATATTCCAAAATTGTAAATAAAAAAGTTTTTCTCGTAATCGGTTGGGAACAGATTTTTTTCCTTGCGGGTCCTGGTAGACCCCTATGTCAACAATCTAAAAAAAATTTTATATCCACCTGGTCTGGCCCACCCTGTATCTGTATCGGTATCATATCGTCTGAAGTACGTATCGATGCATCCCTACACTAGCGGCACGCTATGATGGCCGGTTTGACGTTTGTCCGCTCATGAAGTTCCGTATTAATTGATAACGACTTTGAAGGAAATAATTGTATTACTTTATTGACGATAGTGATGTGGGTTTAGGACTCAAAATTTATTTATTAAATTGATTTCTAAAATGTATACAAGTGTAGAAAAATCAGTTTGCACCATTTAAGGGGTGAATGTACTTGTGAATATGAACAATTTTCACTATGTGGACAAACCTCTGAAATCGCAAAAAAATATCAGCTGTTTCATACAAAAGGTAAAATTTTTATTTTTATATGATATATACCACAACTCGGCATTTGGTTTTCTAAATTGAAAATTTTTAAAAATGGAATCTAATACGATCGTCACATAGGATCGCTGGCTAGCACAACTACTACCTCCGGCAAACTCGCGTCAATGCTCAATGCAAAACAAAGCAGTTTCGAATTGACGTTGCTTCGAAAAGTATAAACTGTCAGTGCAATGCGATTGTGATATAGTTTTGACCTGGCTTTGGATTTCAAATATTGATACTGCATTACTGTTGACCCTTGCTCGTTAATTTGGACTCTGTTCAAGCCCTTTGTTGTGGATTTCGTCGATATGACCGAACGTACGCAGAGAACTGTTCTAAATAGTCAGACACGTGAGTTCGTAATACGCCTTCGTAACTATTTCGATCGTGAAGCTCAAAATGGAGGGCCAATTTTACCTATAACGTCAGTGGTTGAACGCGTAGCTGATGCGCTTAATATTGGACAACGAACTGTTAGACGGATAACTAAAAAAAAATATGGCGAGACTGGCACAGAAGAAAATAAACTTCACACACCAAAAAAGAGAAAACGAGCAAAACCAGTCGTAGGCATCGATAGCTTTGATGCCGATGCTATCCGAAGACATGTTTACGGCTACTATTTACAGAAGGAGTATCCAACAAGAAAAAAGTTGGTGCATTCACTGAAGGAAGCTGGATTATTCTTCGGTGGGGAAAGTTCTTTAGGGAAAGATTATGAAAGAGATGTGAAAATAGATAATATTATAGAAAACGAACATATAATTATTAATGTAGGTGATGATAGCAGTGACGACAGTGAAAATAGTAGTATGGACGAATCTGATTAATTATGGCCTTTTGTGGCACCTTTTTTGGTATCTTTTGTATTCATATGTTTCTTGTGTGCATATAAAGTATGTATATTCATTTTCATTCAAATATTCAGTTCGTTCAAATAAATTAAATAAACATATACATTTTTGTTTTATTAAACCTATTTAATCAGGTACAAAAACAAAACTTAATTGTTTTTTGTTCGAGAATAAATTGACATTCCACATCACTATTGTAATGTGTCAAACCGGCCATCATAGCGTGCCGCTAGTGTAGTATTTACTAATGTACGTAATGTTCAGAAATAAAGGCTTATTTATTTATTTCTGATTTACATGTTTAAGGTTTTTCATCATAGTGAGTTCTCAAGTGTACCACAAAATTATGGTTTTTCGCACATCTGTCACATAACTTACACCAATAAGGGTTTTTCGCCAGTGTGTTCGCATGTGCCTCACTATAGCAGATTTAATCGCACACCTATAGTCGCATAGCTTACATGACTAAGATCTTCCGCCAGTGTGTGTTCGCATGTGACTAACTAAATCACATTTTCTCGCACATTTATAGTCGCATAACTTACATTAAAGATTTTTTCCGCACTTGTGTGTTCGCATGTGTCTAACTAAAACCCATTTTCTCGCACATCTATAGTCGCATAACTTACATGAATAAGGTTTTTCGCCAGTGTGTGTCCGCATGTGCCTCACTAAAATATATTTACTCGCACATCTATAGTCGCATGACTTACATGAATAAGGTTTTTCGCTAGTGTGTGTTCGCATGTGTCTCACTAAACTAGATTTAACCGCATATCTAAAGTCACATAACTTACATGAATAAGGTTTTTCGCCAGTGTGTGTTCGCATGTGCTTCACTAAAGCACTGTTACACGTACATCTACAGTCGCATAACTTACATGAAAAAGGGTTTTCGCCAGTGTGTGTCCGCATGTGCCTCACTAAAATAGATTTACTCGCACATCTATAGTCGCATGACTTACATGAATAAGGTTTTTCGCCAGTGTGAGTTCGTATGTGATTCACCAAATTTGAGTTACTCGCAAATCTACAGTCGCATAACTTACATGAATAAGGTTTTTCGCCATTGTGTGTTCGCATGTGAATAACAAAATCCGATTTTCTCGCACATCTATGGTCGCATAACTTACATGAATAAGGTTTTTCGCCAGTGTGTGTCCGCATGTGTGTCACTAAACTAGATTTAACCGCACATCTAAAGTCGCATAAATTACATGAATAAGGTCTTTCGCCAGTGTGTGTTCGCATGTGATGAACTAAATGACATTTACTCCTACATCTATAGTCGCATAACTTACATGAATAAGGTTTTTCACCAGTGTGTGTTCGCATGTGTCTCACTAAACTAGATTTAACCGCACATCTAAAGTCACATAACTTACATGAATAAGGTTTTTCGCCAGTGTGTGTTCGCATGTGCTTCACTAAAGCACCGTTACACGCACATCTATAGTTGCATAACTTACATGAAAAAGGTTTTTCGCCAGTGTGTGTTCTCATATGAATTATTAGAGCACTTTCGTATTTACATTTGTATTGGCAAATCTTGCAAGAGAACTGCTTTACTTCACTGTGAGTTTTTATGTGTTCAACTAGCAGTCCTTTTCGTTTTAACGTTTGTTTACACACATCACAAGTGAACAAACTCTGAGAAAATAAACTGTTTTCACTAGTATCTACATTATTGGAAAACTTAGCTTCACTTTGTGAAGTTTTAGATACAATGCGATAAGTAACGTTCATTTGATTAGTAACCGGTCCTATGTCGTCACTCTGACTTGCTACGTGACAATTTAAATCCATGAAGATTGCAGTGACAGCTCCTTGGGCGAGTACAAGCGATTCATGTTGTAGTGGTACAAAATGCTTAGGTGTTTTAAACACATCATATAATTTGTCTACGCAATTCGGTAAACTATTAATGTTTGTCACGCCGCTGGTATCGAATGATCGCTTGCCCGGTTCGCCATTGTATATTTCCAATACTTGTTCACTTTTCTGGTCTGTATCGACATCTTCAGCTCGCACTAGATTTCCATGTTTCGTCGCAAGTTTCACGGACAAGGGAGCGACTGAAACAAAATATCACCATCATCATCTTCATCATCAGCAACCGATCAACGGCTTACTACTGGACGCAGGTCTCGTATTAAATAAGTTTGCTAAAGTTGTGTTTCTTTTCCATTATAAATAATATAATATTTCATAAAACCTTAATGATGATACTTTCGATCCGTACAGCATTACTTTCAATATACCCCTGTGGACGAAAGTAACAATCCAACTTTTTTATGCAGATGTTTAAGTGTTAGAAATCAAGACATACAAAATAATTATGATGTAGGTTTGTAGAGTATAGACAGAAGTTTTATAAAACGATACTCATTTTATCTGAAATATGATTATTATGGCCTATATATTGATGGCCAGAAATCGAGGCAAAAGTACAAAGTGTTACTTTTGTACCCGGTCTTCCCTACCGATTAAAAATATAAAGTGGTGTGAAGATGGAATTAAGGGAAAACTCAGAACTGACCTGTGTCCGAATTTTCTTGTGTCTTCGATAGCTATTCACTGGTTCACCACTTTCACATCCATATGTATAAATAAGAAGCGGTAGCGCTAAATGTCTTTGTTTTTCGGTTCGCGACGCAAACAGGGTTTTTTTTGAAAGCGTGTGCGTATACGGCGGAGTAGTTATTGCGACTGACTGTTTTTTGAAAGCGGCGGCCTGAATCTTCTATCTTCTTTGTTCTGAGTTATATGAAAGGGAGAGGAAATGAAGCGGTAATTGGTATATAGTGTATGTGTTGGACTGAATGTGTGAATGATATAACATTTTGGCGACAACATTTATCCCCCGGGCTGGAGGCATGTGCCTTCAGGAAACAATAAAGTTTTAATAAATAAGGAAAGAAGTAGTATAAAGGAATAATTAACTTATCTCTAACTATAATGAGGAAAAACTAGAATTAAATAGCGGCGTTGATAAAGGTAGCGAGATTTATTGCAGCGGTAACGGGCACAGCCGCGCAACGGGTCTTACATAAGATCTTGTGCGCGTTTTAATTTTAGCGGTACGAATTATTCCGTCCTTACCGGGGTAAACTTCCTGGACTATACCCAAAGGCCAGCTAAGAGGCGGAGAGTTATCATCGCGAATCACCACAATGCAACCAATTGTGATAGGATTGGTGGGCGTGTTCCACTTCTGCCTGCTTTGGAGTGAGGATAAATACTCGCGACTCCATCTCTGCCAGTAAGATTGTACCAGCTTCGATAATAACTCGTAGCGGTTGAGTCTATTTTGCGGCACATCGGTAAAGTCTTCGGCCGGTAAGTATTTTAATCGCGTTACATTAAAAATTAGGAGGGAGTAAGCGTTTTAGTCGTTAGAAAGATAAACAAACAAAGATAAGCTTTCGTAGGCTTAACTCCGCGTCGGCGATAAGGTGTCACATAGAATGGACCTGCGTAGTCCACACCTGTGAAAACGAAGCTTTTAACTTCACTTACGCGATAGTGAGGCAGATCTCTCATAAGCGGAAAAGTACCTTTCGGTTTTAATTTAAAACATCGATTGCAACCTTGAACACGTTGGCGCACCATATTACGAGCGACGATAATCCAATAGTTTTGGCGTAGCAATGCGAGTAGCAATGACGGACCGGTGTGAGCGTTTTTTCTATGAAAATAATCCACCAAGAGATGAACTATGCGATCTTTCGCGGGAAGCACGACTGGATGCATTTGCGAATATCCTAATTGCGACTGCGACAGTCGCCCTCCGACGCGTATAACGTTATTCGCGTCCGTAAACGCATTTAACTTTCGTAAGGCGGGACTGCGCGTATCGAATGAATGTTTCTTTTGTATGATTCGCAAAATAAACATTTCAGTATCTTCCAAGTCTGCGACGGTTATCGTACCGTGAGATTTTAAAACTTTAGCAAAGCGTAAGGCGTACACCTACGAGTGTAAGAACTTGTTCCAATTTGACATGCGATTCGCGGAATTATATAATTCGTCATAACAGTTATCATCCGCAATAAGTTTCGCGGCTAAAGTGATAAGTTTTTTGCGTTCCGGCAGCTCGTCTACGGTGTGCGTCAAAGATGAGTTCAAAGGCCAATCGCAGAGCGGTCGCGCGACCCACGAGGGCCCGTGAAACCAAAGCGTATTATTTAAAAGTTCAGAAGGCATGATAGGTCTCGATATAATGTCTGCGGGATTCTCCTTTCCCGAAACATGATACCAATTTTCAGCGGGAATATTATCATTTATAGCGGCAATTCTATTTGCAACAAAGGTTTGAAACCTATACGGCGGAGCGCGGATCCTTGAAAGAGCGATCGTGGAATCAGAGAAAGCGAATATTTTATTTATTTTTACGCGCTTGCTAATCGAGTCTATAACGGTGATCATTAAATTCGATAACAAAAGATTTGCACAAAGTTCAAGTCGCGGTAAGGATACATTGCACTTAGACGAGGCTACCCTTGACTTTGAACAAAGCAAGGTAACTTGACCTTCCTCAGTGTCAGAGGCGCAGACACGTAGGTATATAACTGCACCGTAACACCAGAGTAAAGATAGCAATAGAGTACGGAAACTACCTACAAACGTTCGAAACGGCTCACTCACACGAACATGCGCATCGACGAGACCAAATACCGGTCCTCACTACTGACAGCACCGCGAGGCCCGCTAATTGTCTCGTCGATGCGCATGTTTGTGTGAGTGAGGCCGTTTCGAGCGTTTGTAGGTAGTTTCAGTACTGGTTATAATTCTACTGTGGTAACACTTTTCGCTAGCGTCAGCGAACCCTATTAGCGAAACATTATTTGAGGTTGGTAGAATACCTATATGCCGCGGGATTTGTAGTTGTTCCAACAAATGAAGTTCTCTACAAAATTGATCGAATTTTTCAACTATTGAGCTAGGTACTGGTGCATCCCAGTCCAGGTTTAACTTCCAACATTCTTGGACGAGAAGTTTCATAAAAGCAATAACAGGGCCTATAAGACCGATAGGGTCAAATAGGCGTGCGGTGGTTGAGAGAATTAAGCGTTTTGTGTATTCGCGAGGGTTATCACTTTCGTTGATTTTAAATGTAAAAGCGTCTGACTTAGGATGCCATTGCATGCCTACAATTTTAGTAACATTGTGAGAGTCCATATCAAAGTCAATGGCGTTTGGATTTTTATGAGTGCAAGGAATTTTATCTAAAAATCTAGTGTCATTGGAGATCCATTTAGTTAAGTTGAAACCACCTGAGTTAAACATCTCAACCATTTCATGATACGTTGCTATGGCTTTTTCAAGACCATCGATTGAGTTTACATAATCATCCATGTACATATGGTTGATAGCTTCATTAGCTGCAAGCGGATACTTTGAACTACTATCTTGAGCGAGTTCCCGAACTCATGGCGAGGTAGGGCGAGCTGGATACTCCGAATGAGACTACATTGAAATTATAAGTGCCAATTTTTTTGGTTAGTATAAATCTAAAGAGAATTCGTTGGAAGGAGTGATGTTCAGGCGTGAGTTTTAATTGAAAATAATGTTTTTCAATATCAGCGGTCAGAGCAACTGAGAATAAACGTAAATTAATTAAAAGTTCAAAAATGTTATTTTGTAAGTTAGGCCCTATGTATAACAGGTGATTGAGTGATTTTCCTGAACTTGTTTTACTTGACGCGTCGAGTACAATGCGCGTTTTAGAAGTTTGTTTATCAGGGCGGTAAACAGCTCGGTGAGGTATGTAATAACAATTGACATCGAGAGAGGGGTTTCTGAATGGTCAAATTATAATTTTCACGAAGTGCGGTATTAGAATTTAATTTCTTTTCCAAATGGAATAAGCGGCGTTTAGCGATCGAATATGAGTCACCCAGCTGTTGGGCAGGATCATCTTTAAAAGGTAAATGTAATATATTTAAAACAGCCAATTTGGATATATTTCAAAACTCTGCATGTATTTTCAAACGCAAAGTAAAGAAACAGTTAAAAATCATTTAACTAAGCTAACGTGCACATCTCATTAGCTTGTCATATTATTTATAGTTTATCATATTATTATTATTATTATTATTATTATAGATTAGTTTCGAAGTTATAAGGTAAAATGTATGTCTTTTGTATAGTACATGTATATAAACACTATAATCATCTTTTGTAATGTATAATATTTAAATCGTATTTGTATTGTAAAATTTTTTATTGCATGCTGTGTTAGCCCGTAAGTGGGGTGTACAATGTCAGTTCAAAATTGTTAAGATAAAATTGTACTATAATATATAAGTAAGCATACACATTGTATACAACGTGGGCTTCCTATTGAATAAATAAATAAATAAATAAATAAATAAATATACCACAAAACGTCCTGTTTTGTCGCGTTTGTAGGTATCTAAAAAAAATGCGTTCACACGCCTCTTCATCGGGGCTAATGTGATTTTTGTGCGGTACACCTTCTAAAGACCAAAAGCGTTCCGTTAGTTTTTCGAGTGAAGGTGAACCTACCTTACATAAAAAAGTGTGAGAGTGAGTAGAGAGGCGAGTGTCACAATCAGCCTTACCCATCAGTACATAGCCTAGGGTTGTTTCTACCCCAACTACGCACGAATCGGGCAGGTACATAATAGCCTTCATCGGCTAGCGGTAAAATCGATAGGTGTTTCAAATTATTTACGTTTATAAAATCATTTGGAATTTTGTCCGATATCGTATCAATAACACGGGCGTCTATGGTGTACTTACAGCGTGCATCGTAGCGAGATTGAAGAGTTATGCGCGCCTGACCTTGAACTTGCTGTTCTGATAAGCCAATGCCTTGTAACAATGACGTAACATTATTGATTTTTAAGTTTAAGCGATCGCAAAAGGATTTTGTTACAATGTGCGACATCGATCCACTATCTAGCAGTACTCTCATTGTAAAACGTTCCCCGGCGTTATTAAAAACATAAACAACTGCACTAGGTAATAAAACGGTTGTACCACTCGATGGTGAGTGTGCGCGCGTATTCAAAGTAATATCGGACGAGACGTGCGGTTGCATCACCTGCTTCTGTGATAAAACAGGCGCGTCACTGATGGCGGCGTGGTTTGCAGTCGACTGCGGCCCCTGGGTCGCGGGTTCGATTCCCGCGTGAAGATGTAATTTTGAATGGTGATTTTTTCCACAAAAACACCTGATTTTCGATCTGCAATTCCTTGTAAAATGAAAGCCCATACAGTTTAGGCACAGACCATTGTTTCGAACAAATGGTTTCTAAAGTTAATATCACGTTCTAAAAATTTATCACATCTGTATAGAGGGTGGATACTATTATCTTTACAATACGGACATCTAGGAGCAAATGAAGCGGAATTTACGGTCGTTGTATTAACGGCTGTTTTGTATTCATTATTATTGACGTGAAATGACCGCGCGGGTGTCTTAATATTGTTAGTACGCGTAGTTTGCGGTGAATCATATTTGTTGTTCTGTTTGGAAGTACTCGATGACGTATTACTACGTAACATGTAAATTTTACTTTGTTCTTTTACGAATTGGACAATCGAATCAAAAGAAGGCATTTTTTCACTGCGGTGCGCTTGTTCGAACAATGTTACTGTTTCTTTATCTAGCTTAGCTAAGGCCAGATGAGTAAAAATAAAATCAGCTAAATCATTAATTTCGAGACGTTTTAAAGCGGCTTGTGCGGAACAGAATCGTTCAATGAATAAATCTAAAGAAGCTTGCGTGGACGTTTGAATGCCCTTAAGGCTTTAAGATGCGTGAAATAACCTTGAGAAACGGAGCCAACCTAGACTTATTTCAACGTCACCGCCATCTAGCGGCTACGCTCGGTACTTGCTCGAGAACTCAGCAAGTACATGAGAGTACCTCGAAATATATCGACGATAAAATAAACGTGCAGAGGGAACAGTGTTTTATGTTATCCTACCTAGTATCTTTGGGCCTCACTGAGATTGATGTCACGTGCAGGTGTTAAGAGTCTCCATTGCTTTAGCTTCACCTAGTAGGCGCAATGTACCATAACGAGCTTGCAAGTAGTTTATAAGTTCGAGGTAATTAATTCTTTTTGTTGTTATTCTTACCTTAATTATTTTTAATAGGTCTTTTAAAATCATTGTATTCTTTGATAGTTTTTAGGGTTTCGTACCCAAAAGGTGCCAACCCTGTTTTATCAAAAATATTTATTTAGGTAATAAACAAAAAATCGGCCAAGTGCGAGTCAGGCCTCGCTCTTTTAGGGTTCCGTACATAATATGACCAAATCACTTTTTTAAAACTAGTTACACATTTAGATAACTTAGTTCTGAGTTAGTATTAAATTAGGAAGCAGTGTTAGCCTAGTGGTTAGGACTGTGGTCTCCTATTCGGGGGGGTCGCAGGTTCGATCCCGGGTACGCACCTCTGACTTTTCGAAGTCAAGTGCGTTTAAGCAATTAACTATCACTTGCTTCAACGGTGAAGGAAAACATCGTGAGGAAACCTGCACATCTGAGAGTTCTTCATAATGTTCTCGAAGGTGTGTGAAGTCCACCAATTCGCATTGGGCCGGCGTGGTAGACTATGGCCTATAACCCTTCTCTGAGAGGAGACCTGCGCTCAGTAGTGAGCCGTTGATGGGTTGCTAATGATGAAATGATGATGATGATTAAATTAGGATATGGGGAAAGAATGCTCGTTTGTTTTGGTCACAACTTTGAAGGCCCCTATTTCTTCATTTTTGAAGCTTTTCCATGCATGGGAGCCCCCTTTATTTTTTAATTTAATTTTATTTTTATTATTTGTTGTTATAGCGGAAATAAAAATACACACTGTGAAAATTTCAACTATGTATTACTGTTTACAAGATATTATAGTCCAGTAAAAAGTTAAATGAAACCATGATCTGACCAGTTTTGGCGCAATGAGTAAAAATGTGTTCATTAATACTTAAATAAAGATATTATGAAAGAAATTTTGATTTAAATTTAGGGGAAAGGGATGAAAAAAATAAAAAAGGGGTTGAAAAATGCCTTTTTTTTTAAATAACTTAATAACGGTAGGAAATAGAAAAAAAAGTTTCAAGTAAAAGTTGTAGAGAAAAAAATTCTACACAAAAAAGTTCCTTTTCATTTTTTTGTTATCTGCTTTAGTTTAGCTGCAAAAAATAAAAATTAAATTTGCTTTGTAATTAATTATAAAGATGTATAAAGGCGGGAAACATAGTGCCTATCTCAATTAATTAAGTTTTGAATAACGGTAGTACAGTCAAATTAATAAGGTATTTTTTCGAAATAGAAGATACTTCCGAACATTATCCAACAGTTTTCAAAATCGGTCATCGTAGCTATTAAAACTCTAACCTGCGTGATGTCAGATTTCAGATTGAAACTTTTTCGCTTTCTATATTAAAAAGTTAGACTTTAGACTGTTTGAATTAAAAAGTTAGACTTTAGACTGTTTGACTTTAATTTGTTTTTAACCAATTTTAAAAAAAGAGGAGGTTCTCAATTCGCTCGCTGAGTCTTCTATTGCAAACTTCAAAAATCTAGATACTCTGATACAAAAATATAGGCCAATTATTTATACCTTTCATCCCATTGTTTATGACAATGGAGATTGGGAAATAATTTGTTAGTTAACAATTGAATAACATTTTGAAAAATGGTGGTTAAACTTTTGTTTCTCCAGGGCTCGATTCTTTCAAGTGTTAAGAAGATACTAGAAGTTTTTCAAATTTTTAAAATCACATCTTATGTTATAAAAAAAATATTTTTATTGCTGAACTCTCTTTAGCGGGGGCGCGCGCATGCTGTAACAGCCGCGCGGAGCCCTATTTTCAACGTCAAATTAAAATTATAAATAATGGAGATAGAATCCCGGGACTTGGGACTTTTTTATTGGAAATTTCCTCCTCTTAACGAGCTTTTTTCAAAATTGCTTAAATGTCAATATTTTTCGAGTTATTAACAAAAAATCGGCCAAGTGCGAGTCGGGCCTCGCTCTTTTAGGGTTCCGTTAAAAAAATTAAATTAAAATATTTTCATGTACCCATGGAAACATTTTAATTTAATTTTTTTAATTTAATTTAATTTTTATTATTTGTTGTTATAGCGGCAATAGAAATACATAATATGTGAAAATTTCATCTGTTTATCTATTAAGGTTTACGAGATACAGCCCGCTGACAGACGGACGGACGGACGGACGGACGGACGGACGGACGGACGGACAGCGTAGGCTTAGTAATAGGGTCCCGTTGGTACCCTTTGGGTACGGAACCCTAAAAACGAAATATCATTTTTTTTTTTTTATTATAACATATTTTTTATTATGACATTTTGACTTTATACAGTATACTACATTAAACCAATTTTTTATTAAATCATTTTTTTTCATCTTATTTTGTTAATAACAATTGCAATTTTTTACCTGCACCAAAATCCTTCAAAAACATTTTTCTAGAGGTGATTCCGACTCGAATGAGCCATCGCTCATATTTTTAGGACCTTTATCTCTATTTTTCACGTTTTTGAACTTGTTGATTAGACTAATACGTAGGTATGTATTTACGAATTCAAATAAATATTGACGAATTTCAAAACATAACATTGACATAACATTTGACGACCTCCCTGGCTCAGTGGTGAGCTGTGTTGTCTTATAACTGGGAGGTCTCGGGTTCGATTCCCGGCGGGGTCAATTTTGGAATTTATAATTTCTGAATTGTCTCTGGTCTGGTCTGGCGGGAGGCTTTGGCCGTGGCTAGTTACCACCCTACTGTCAAAGACGTGCCGCCAAGCGATTTAGCGTTCCGGCACGATGGCGTGTAGAAACCAATTAGGGGTATGGGTTGAATATTCACTGCCATACCCCTTCGAAGTTAGCCCGCTACCATCTTAGACTGCATCGTCACTTACCATCAGGTGAGATCGCAGTCAAGGACTAGCTTGTCATCGAATAAAAAAACACTTCGGCGATGAAACTTGACAACATAATAGTGCTGTCAATAAAGAGAACAATTAGTTCAGTTTCTACACTTTTTTGCCAAGTTGTACGAAATTAAAAATCACATCAGTGTGAATTTGCAGTACGCAGGAGGCGTAATATAAAATAAAGAGAACAATTAGTTCAATTTCTACACTTTTTTGCCAAGTTGTACGAAATTAAAAATCACAGCAGTGTGAATTTGCAGTACGCATGAGGCGTAATATAAAATTCGATCCGTAGTCAACCCAAGTCAGTTGACTTGGGTTGACTACGGATAGAAAAATACCTGAAAAATACGGAGGTATGACAAAATACGAATTTCATACCATATCAAAATACTTTAAGTATATGAGACGTGTCCATGCTTAAAACTAAGTATACAAAAGTCATGCGTTTCATCAAACTATTGTCAGGTTTTGTGCTGTGCAACTCAATCATATTTTTGTATCAGAGTATCTAGATTTTTGAAGTTTGCAATAGAAGACTCAGCGAGCGAGCCCCACACAAATGAAGTTTGATTCTTATTTGATTATGTTATCGAATTCTGTTTGTAACTCTGGAAACTAGTATGATTGTAGTTTTATTTGTAAAGTATAATAAATGGCCAATTGCGTGTCGGGCCACGCGCAGTGTAGGGTTCCGTAGTTGCCAGTCACAATATTATGCGTATAATTTTAGGCCTATATTGTACACACTTCTAAGTAGAAGTGTGTAAAATATAGGCCTAAAATTAGGCCGATCACTGCCGCTATAATCTATAATTACTAAAAAATACTTTTTAAAAAACCGACTTCAGACGCCCGCGCCACTACAAAGTATATAATTTATTGTTGTTATTGTAAAAAGCGCTCGACCGATTTCGATAAAATTTAAATGGGACCACCTGGGAAGTATACCCTTTGAAACAAAAAAAAGAATTTTGCAAATCGGTTCAGGTGTCTTCGAGTAATCGGTGAACATACACAAAAAAAAGGATTCCGACGAATTGAGAACCTCCTCCTTTTTTTAAATTGGTTAAAAACAAATTAAAGTCAAACAGTCTAAAGTCTAACTTTTTAATATAGAAAGCGAAAAAGTTTCAATCTGAAATCTGACATCACGCAGGTTAGAGTTTTAATAGCTACGATGACCGATTTTGAAAACTGTTGGATGATGTTCGGAAGTATCTTCTATTTCAAAAAAATCGGCCAAGTGCGAGTCGGGCCTCGCTCTTTTAGGGTTCCGTTAAAAAAAAATACATAAAAATATTTCCATGTACCCATGGAAATATTTTATTTAATTTTTTTAATTTAATTTAATTTTTATTATTTGCTGTTGTAGCGGCAATAGAAATACACAATCTGTGAAAATTTCAACTGTCTACCTATTACGGTTACCGAGATACAGCCCGCTGACAGACGGACGGACGGATGGACGGACGGACAGCGTAGGCTTAGTAATAGGGTCCCGTTGGTACTCTTTGGGTACGGAACCCTAAAAATACCTTATTGACCGAGCGAAGCGAGGTCTCTGAGTTAACTAGAGCGATTTGCACTTGTCCGTCCGTCCGTCCGTCCGTCTGTCAGAGCCTTATAACTTTTGAATTACTGAACGTAATTACTTCAAATTTAGATATAATATGTAAACCGATGGCCTCCAGCCGAAAATGGCTTAAAAAGTTATAAAAATCTTTATTTCAGGGGGGCTCTCATAGAAGCGAATGCGAAGTAAAAAAAAAATATCGCGTTACATAAAATTGTTACGTATCATTTTAAAGATAATTTTGAACTGAGTACAAAAATATTTTTTTTTAATTTTTCCCTTAAAATTGACGAAATGGGGGGCTTTCAAAGTGGCGATTTTATACGCTCGCTTGAAGACGCTCTCTAGGAAAATCCGCTATGGATTTTCAAACTGATTTTATGTTTTTAGGTCACTTATATCCTGTACTTGAACAACAAATACTAAAATTATATGAATATTATAAAGAAACGAGATTATTTAATTTTTAATGTACATCAGTAATTCATATAGCATCAACATAGCTTCACAATAATGCTAATAGATGGCGCAGTCAGTAACTATTCCCATGGAACTACGAGTTACGACTAACGACCTATCCCAAAAACAGTTTTGCGTCGACCATTATTATTTAGTTACTTATTATAATACAATAATTGTATTGTAATTTTTTTTGTACCATATTATTCAATTAAAATTATTTTTTAGTTAAATTTTAGTTAAATATTGTATATTTTCTATTCGCGTCGATAGATGACGATTTGTACAGATGCCCGTAACCCGGTTTCACTCGTTAGTACCTACATAATAATTCAATGTTTTCACTAACGTTCCCTAACCTTTACGGGCTACCTATAAGTTAGGTGATTGATGTTTTCTGTCAACTTATTTATCACGATCCTGTACGGGACACCTAAAAGGATATTGGGACGGATGTTAGGACTTAGGATTGTATTTAGGAGCTACCTACGTTAAGAGACTCCTACTTAGGGGATGATTTAGGTATGTTTGATGAAAACGGGCATAATAATAATGTCAGTTTTGGTTATCATGTATCGATTGAATGAATAATCATGGGATACCGTTACCGCGAGGTCTCAGTTCGGGGCGAACCACTAGTTAATTTGACTGTACTACCGTTATTCAAAGCTTAATTAATTGAGATAGGCACTATGTTTCCCGCCTTTATACATCTTTATAATAAATTACAAAGCAAATTTAATTTTTATTTTTTGCAGCTAAACTAAAGCAGATAACAAAAAAAAATCGGCCAAGTGCGAGTCGGGCCTCGCTCTTTTAGGGTTCCGTTAAAAAAAATTAAATAAAAATATTTCCATGTACCCATGGAAATATTTTAATTTAATTTTTTTAATTTAATTTAATTTTTATTATTTGCTGTTATAGCGGCAATAGAAATACATAATATGTGAAAATTTCATCTGTCTATCTATTACGGTTTACGAGATACAGCCCGCTAACAGACGGACGGACGGACGGACGGACGGACGGACGGATGGACGGACGGACAGCGTAGGCTTAGTAATAGGGTCCCGTTCGTACCCTTTGGGTACGGAACCCTAAAAATGAAGTGGAACTTTTTTGTGTAAAATTTTTTTCTCTACTACTTTTACTTGAAACTGTTTTTTCTTTTTCCTACCGTTATTTAGTTATTTAAAAAAAAGGCATTTTTCAACCCTTTTTTTATTTTTTTCATCCCTTTCCCCTAAATTTAAATCAAAATTTCTTTTATAATATCATTATTTAAGTATTAATGAACACATTTTTACTCATTGCGCCAAAGCTGGTCAGATCATGGTTTCATTTAACTTTTTACTGGACTAAATAGCACAATTTTATTTATTTACCTTATTTAAGGTTAGTGCCAATTAAGATAGACCTCTAAATTGTATGAGCGCCCATACAACTCGGAGGACTATCTTAATTGGCTTCTATTATTTATGTATGGGGACACCCTTTAAAATTCAACTTTTTTTATTTTTTGTAATTTTTCCTTTATTTGTGCTGGTAGACCTTGCATTTTGTCAAATTTTGTGATTCTAGGTCAACGAGAACTACCATATAGGTTTTCGACCCAAAACCTATAGAGTAGGTACTTCCGGTTGACCAAGAATTGTCAATTTTGGTTAAAAGCAAGGTAAGACCTATGGTATGGGTATAGTTGAGGACCTGGAGGGTGACATAGGCTACTTTTTATCCCAGAAAATCAAAGAGTTCCCAAGGGAGTTCAAAAACTAAATCCACGCGGACGAAGTCGCGGGCATCAGCTAGTTAAATAATAATTATATATATACTTCTAATAATCCATTTAGTGTCAAAGTAAAATAATCCTTGATTGTATTGATAAAAAGTCACAAATTCAGTAAGTACAACCGATTATGGAGAGTTATGGAGCGTATCATACATAGGTAAATGTATAAGAATGCATACACGAAATTGAGCTCTAATTCAATGCTGTTATGGTTTATTTTACTTTGACTCTAATGACATCGAATACGATTACGATCAATCGCTTAACTATAGACAATTGGACCTGTTACAGTTTTATTATAAGTAGGTATAGATAATACTAGCTGATGCCCGCGACTTTGTCCGCGTGGATTTAGTTTTTAAAGTCCCTCGGGAACTCCTTGATTTTCCGGGATAAAAAGTAGCCTAGATGTTGACCCAATTAATAAGTTACCACGGTATAAAATTTTGTAGAAATCTGTGCGGTAGTTTTTACGTGAAAGAAGGACAAACAAACAGACAAAAATTAAATATAAATCTGTTTTGGGCTAAGTATCGATAGTAAAGCATCCCCCAATTAAAATTTTCAAAATATATTAAATGTACCTACAGAAATCTTCCAGTTACAGTTTTATTATATGTATAGATTAATTTATAAAAACTAGTTATTTTATGTTAATAAGAGTGAATTGCGAATGTCAACCCCTATCTATATTAAAAATCTCGAGTCACGAAGTATGTTCGGGATAAACTTGAAAACTACTACGCCGATTTTGATCAAACTTCGTAACTATCTGTAATTTGGTCCAACTTCTCGGACGAAGTCGCGAACATATAAGCTAGTTATTACATGATGTCCTCCCGACCGAATCCGATCACGGCGGCCAACCTCCTATGCTAAAACGTCGCCTTAGAGGTCAGCCATCTGCGCGGGAGATATTATAGTGCAGAAGTGTGTGCGCAACCACAGGTGCACTCTCTATTCCCTCACTCTCATAGTCCGATGGTACGGAAATCCGACACGACCGGAGAGAGATCAGGCGCAGGACCGACGGTTTTACGTGCTCTCCGAGGCACGGGGGTGACTAACCAGTAACCACCAACTTCCTAACTCCGGGCCAGTACTGAGAATTTCTTTGGCAGAAAAACGCAATACTTTTTTTTAACGGCCGCAGCCCGACCCGGGAATCGAACCCGGGACCTCGTCATCCGCAGTCGAACAAGCTGACCACTAGACCAACGAGGCAGTTAGTTATTACATGACGTGTTGTCCACAGTAGGTACCTACGTATATCATCTATACTTACCTCAAGCAATTTTTATCAACATGCCTATGTAATCGAAAAATAACAAATATAAAATATAGGTACTAAATATAAAGTGTAAGTAAATACTCACATATACATTTTTAATTCTCTTGCTCTTTTAACAAGATATTTTTTCTTATGTTTTGGCATTTTTGACCTGCACTATTCACTATTTACAGTGTAAATATTTATAGTGTAAATTTTACACTATTCTTTGACCGATTAAAAAGTTATCTTATTTACAAAACACACACACACACAACACACAATTTTAAAGATGAAACTAAACATATTAAATCTATAAATATAAAAATATGTACACATTAGTATAATCCCGGGAATCGAATCCGGGACCTCGTCATCTGTAGTCGAATTTGCTAACCACTAGACCACGTCTTGTATAATACCTATACAACCACTAAATCACAAGATCTACGGTACCTACAGTCGACAGCTGTTCAATGGTACGAGTGAATTGCGAATGTCAACCCTATTGTTATAGGAATAAGGCACGTTGAAAGTCATACTGTCAGGCTTGACTTGATGTATTGCTGTTATCCACTGTTATGTAGGTATCTACCTCAAACTTAGACCATTCAAAAAATATGGTCTAAGACCTCAAGCAATTTTTATCAACATGCATATCATCATCATCACCATCATCATCATCATCATCAGCAACCCATCAACGACTCACTACTGAGCGCAGGTCTCCTTTTAGATAAGGGTTAAATAATAGAATAGAAATGCTTTTTATTCAAATAAACTTTTATACAAGTATTTTTGAATCGTCGATGATTCTACCGCTCGCGCTGGTTCGAAATGCCCTTCCTGCCGAGAAGAACCAGCAAGAAACTCGGCAGTTGCTCTTTTCAAAACAAGTTTACAATATAATAGATATTATGCTATGTTTGCACTGTTTCCACAATGAGGGGAAGTTCCACAAAAGCATTCCTATAATTCAACACATGTTAAGACGGGCAGACAGAAAGTAGCCCCATTCCCGCCGGTGGCACCCGTTCACGGGCATGACGCATGACCCAGGCATTGCTTCAGGCCATAATCCACCCAATGCGAATTGGTGGATTACACATACCTTCGAGAACATTATGGAGAACTCTCAGGTGTGCAGGAGTGCAGGATTCCTCACGATGATTTTAATTGCTTAAATGCACATTACTCCGAAAAATCAATGGTGCCCGGGATCGAACCTGCGACCTCCCGAATAGGAGACCACAGTTCTAACCGCTAGGCTATCACTGCTTACATTATTATGCCTAGCATAGGTAATAATCGAAAAAATAACATATTACACTAACTAAAAATTGTAGGTAAATATTCACCAATACATTTTTAATTGTCCACCTGTTTGGCATTTTCGAATTCACTATTCTTTGATTATTTAAGAAGTTTATAAAAGTTTATGTATTTACAAAAAAATATTTACAGTTACTGACTTAAAGATTTTATCTAAACTAAGTAAATCTATTAATATAAATATTTAGAAATTGGTATAAACTCCTTAAAAGCTAAAATTAATTTCAACGAAGTCGCTGCAAAACCGATGCGCGGTCTTCCCTCCGCAACGTCCCGGCAGGGACTGTGGATGGGGCTCGCGAGTGTTTATCAGCTCGGATTTAGTTGAATTTCAGGTTAATATTACTATACACGATTGTAATGCGGCGTAAAAATAAAGTTAAATAGCGAAAAGATTCATATTTTTAATACCTTTTTTTGTGTGCAAGAACGAATTAAAAAGCTAGCGCGCTTTTGGAGAAGTTATGCAAATTATGTCAAAAATAGGTACTCTTTGGGGTTTTTTTTACAAGAGGGTGTTGACAAAAATAAACATTTTTAATAGCCAAAACAGTTATTGAATCTTTATCTTTCATTCTTTATTTTTTATTTACGGCTTAAATCAACAATTATGTTGATATGTTGAATTAAACAACCATGGAATTTAGACATTCACGCTTCTTAAGGCCTTAAAAGAAAGAATTTGATCGTGGTCCATTGAAGCCAAAGTTCTTTTGTCTTCATATTTTTCAATTAACGCGTTCCAAATTAGGTCATAATTAGCGGCTACAGGTTGTATTCCAGAACAAATTAATATCGCTTTACCTGAGAGCTTGCCTAAGAGGTATTGCACCTTCTCGGCGTTCGATAACTTTGAATTATTATGTATGAGCGAGCTAAAATTTTCGTAGAACGCTGTCCATGTATTTGGGGTACCGTCGAAACTTCTCAGTTCCAAGGCAGGCAGTTTCTTAAGTAAATCTAGATTTTGGGTATCATTTTTTGACAATTTGGACAAGGTCTCTGATTCTACAGATTTAATATGCGAATATAATTCATCGAATGCGACCAAAGTATCAAAATTAATTACACTAGCGGCACGCTATGATGGCCGGTTTGACACATTACAATAGTGATGTGGAATGTCAATTTATTCTCGAACAAAAAACAATTAAGTTTTGTTTTTGTACCTGATTAAATAGGTTTAATAAAACAAAAATGTATATGTTTATTTAATTTATTTGAACGAACTGAATATTTGAATGAAAATGAATATACATACTTTATATGCACACAAGAAACATATGAATACAAAAGATACCAAAAAAGGTGCCACAAAAGGCCATAATTAATCAGATTCGTCCATACTACTATTTTCACTGTCGTCACTGCTATCATCACCTACATTAATAATTATATGTTCGTTTTCTATAATATTATCTATTTTCACATCTCTTTCATAATCTTCCCTTATTAATTTAACAGTTCTATTCACAACCTTTTCCCAGTCTCCTTTAGTCACATGTTCACAAGCTTCTTCTAATAATTTTAGCATTTTTTTTGTGGTAAATGGGGGTTCTGTATTGTGTCTTGCAGCATATCCCTTAATTTGAGCCCACACCAACTCAATCGCATTATACTCACAATGGTAAGGCGGTAACCGTATAACTCTGTGCCCATGTTCTAATGCTACTTCGTCAATGACGTATCGGATCTTGGTTGGTTTGTTTTCTTTTAAAAGACGTACTAATTCCGCTTTTAACATATTCATGTTTGCATCTACGCCATTTTTAACGTATTTCACGCCATAACCAAATGCCGAGTTGTGGTATATATCATATAAAAATAAAAATTTTACCTTTTGTATGAAACAGCTGATATTTTTTTGCGATTTCAGAGGTTTGTCCACATAGTGAAAATTGTTCATATTCACAAGTACATTCACCCCTTAAATGGTGCAAACTGATTTTTCTACACTTGTATACATTTTAGAAATCAATTTAATAAATAAATTTTGAGTCCTAAACCTAAAACTACATTCGATAAAATTTATGAATCTCTGCACATCACTATCGTCAATAAAGTAATACAATTATTTCCTTCAAAGTCGTTATCAATTAATACGGAACTTCATGAGCGGATAAACGTCAAACCGGCCTTCATAGCGTGCCGCTAGTTTAGGACCTTTGGGTTGGTCCGCAAGTTCGAAAGGTTTAACCTTTCCGTGACGGTATTGAATTCTTTTCGCCAAGTATCTATTAACTTGGCTCTAATTAAAAACTGTTTAAGGACTGAATCGCTAGATAAGTCTCGCGTTAGATCATATAATCTTTGTATTTGCTTATAATAAGTTTGTTGTTTAGCTTCTAGCATGCGAATTTCAATTAGAAGGTTTTTTTCGTCAGTCATTTTTAGGGTTCCGTATTCAAGATGGCGGATTCAAGATGGCGGCCATACCAATTTCCATTTGCATCTATCTCGGAGAGTATAAAAGATGGAAGAGTGGTTTTTTGATAGAAAATGGTCAAGACCTGAAAGTCTACTTGACGAGTAGAAAAACCGCGGTCCGCTTGCGGGCCGCGCACCCAAGCGCCCTACTAGTTATATATAAAGATAGATGTGTACTGGCAAAACTTGTAAGAGAACATTTTTTGAGAAGTGAGATATCGCATATGAGTCCTGAAAGCGTTTTTAGGGTTCCGTAGTAAACAAGGAACCCTTATAGTTTCGCCATGTCCGTCCGTCTGTCTGTCTGTCTGTCCGTCCGCGGTTTAGCTCAGATACTATTGGTACTAGAAATTTGTAATTTGACAAGGATACAAATATTAATCACGCCAACAAAGTGGTGAAATAAAATTGTGAAAAATATTTTTTTAGGGTACCTCCTCTGCATGTTAAGTGGGCATGAATTTTTTTCTCTCGTCTAATTATAATGGAAAATATTAAAATTAAAACAGTCGCAATAAATAAAATCTAAAACAGCCATTTGTTGTAGTAAGATATGAAAAACAATTGTACTTAATTTTACCAAAATAAATGTATGCATAACAGAGAACGATGGGAGTTTATGTATTTACAGTCAACTTTGCAATTTTTTTCTATCGAGAAAAGGTTGCATCATCGTTTTTAAGAAAAAGCCATCAGGCCAGAAATACGATCAATTATAACTACTTTTTTTTCATAATATTATGACCCATAGATTTTAAATAAGACGATCTTCATTCGGCTCACGAATGAAGATCGTCTTATATTAAGATGCCCCAGTTATCTGGGGGTTATCTGTGGGGAGCAGCTTACAGTGTCGCATTGAGCGCCACGCACACATTCACAGTTCTGGCCGATTCCGCGCCAAGCCGTAATGAGGACTGCTTCTTAAGATTCAGCATCTCGTACAAAATCGTACGCCAAAACGGTTCATGTAATCACATACACAAACACAGCTATAGATACACTGAGGCACCAACCGGGCCACAAGAACCAACCATACGACTGGTTTCTTAAGGTTCAACTTTGTATAACCCGTGTCATTAAAGAAAGGAATTATAAATGGCGTCGCTAATCATTCCCTCTCACTCGCACACGTCGTTACAGCACGCAAAAAAATTATCAGTCTGTATCTGCTTGCACACTGTGTTTTTGTTACTGTTCTTTGTCTTGTTTTCTGTTAAGTTTTTTCGTTGTTATTGTCGTTCGAATGCTGTTTATTGATCACTAATTATTGTTACTTACGTTTAAAAAATGAGCTTTAATTTAATGAGCTAATGAGCGTTTACGCGAAACGAGGAAAGATTCTTCGAAGTGATGAGCGTGAAATCGTATATAATGTTACAAAATACTTTGAAGAAGAAATATAAAATACGTTGCGACCTGACCGCGAAACATACAAGATAAGTTAAGAGGACTTAAAGATAACAAGAAATAAATAAATACCTAGAGATATTAAACATGTGCGTAGCTATATAAATAAATCAATAGTAAATAGTAATATATAGGTATATTTAATAACATAATATAGGTACATAAATGAATAAGGTATCATCACAAATACTAAATAAATAATATAAACATACAATGTGTGTCTGTATAGCTACACATATAGCAGCCCAGCTTCGCTTCGTTTTTTGCTGACGGTCCAACCTGCGCCTGTCATTACAAGTACAAGCCGCCATTTTAGATTCCATTCTTTATTGACACGGCTTATAATAAATGAGCGACACGTACGACGTTTTGCGTCTATGTTGCTCAGACGTGGTTCGACATGCCTATATCGCGTTCTCTTTCTCGAGCGGTATGTGTGTTAGTGTTAACTGTGCCGCAAAATATTGTTATTTTCATGACAAATTAATAAAGGTTAAGCAAGATTTCGCAATTATTTTGTTCATATACTGGAACATTTTTTTTAACTATTTGGGCTGTTTTTGCACTTTTTCACGGAGACCGACGGCATGTCATCGGCTTGAGGACTAATGCGCGACTGAGCTCAAACGAGCTACTATTTTCTAAACAATAGCACGTTCACCGTGCCGTTTTTGTCACGTTGATGCTACATCCTTAGTAAAGTAGAAAAACATTCTCTTTCGTACGATCACGCGATATTGATGAGGGCATTCTTAAGACGCCCCGAAGATTTGGAGTGGCGACTCCGCACCGGGAAGCGCAGTGTTGGCAGACTCCCCACTAGGTGGACCGAAGTCATCAAACGAGCCGCAGGGAGCCGCTGGATGCGCAAGACCGAGGCCTGTGGAAGTCCACGCAGGAGACCCTTGTTCAGTAGTGGACGTCTATCGGTTGACAACACTGAGCTCTACAATAAATACTGGACAGGCTGTTTTTTGACGCCTTTTCGCCGCTATAAGCAGATACGAATGTCCAAGGAACTAATAATATTGCAAATGGCGCACCGACATCTAAAAATTATTAATTTATGGTTTAATAATTAATTATTAAAAAACCTCTTCAGTTAATCTATGATTAAATATATGTATGATGCGGGTTGTTACGTTCCCTCAAATATGGTTGAGCGAAGCAATGGCTGGGTCATGCGTCATGCTCGTGAACGGGTGCCACCAGCGGCAATGGGGCTACTTTCTGTCTGCCCGTCTTAACATGTGTTGAATTATAATTAGAAATAATTACCTATGCTTTTGTTGAACTTCCCCTCATTTTGGAAACTCTGCATACATAGAATAATATCTATTAAGTATATTGTAAAAGTATTTTGAAAAGAGCAACTGCCGAGTTTCTTGCTGGTTCTTCTCGGCAGGAACGGCATTCCGAACCAGTGGTAGACTCATTGACAATTCAAAAGTACTTTGTAAAAGTTTATTTGAATAAAAAATCGGCCAAGTGCGAGTCAGGCCTCGCTCTTTTAGGGTTCCGTTAAAAAAAATTAAATTAAAAGATTTCCATCTACCTACCTACCCATTTTAATTTAATTTTTTTAATTTAATTTAATTTTTATTATTTGTTGTTATAGCGGCAATAGAAATACATAATATGTGAAAATTTCATCTGTCTATCTATTACGGTTTACGAGATACAGCCCGCTGACAGACAGACGGACGGACGGACGGACGGACGGACGGACGGACGGACGGACAGCGTAGGCTTAGTAATAGGGTCCCGTTGGTACCCTTTGCGTACGGAACCCTAAAAACATTTCTATTCTATTCTATAATTTTATTAATGTATGATTTCATAGATTAGTATTAAAGAGGTCGGTGCGCCATTTGCAATATCTATTATTAGTTCCAGAGACACTCGTATGTCAAATGTGGCGCTTCAAATGGATCCTTATTTAAGCTGTCATTTGTTTAGGGACAGCCAGTCCAGTGTTAAACTAGCGGCACGCTATGATGGCCGGTTTGACACATTACAATAGTGATGTGGAATGTCAATTTATTCTCGAACAAAAAACAATTAAGTTTTGTTTTTGTACCTGATTAAATAGGTTTAATAAAACAAAAATGTATATGTTTATTTAATTTATTTGAACGAACTGAATATTTGAATGAAAATGAATAAACATACTTTATATGCACACAAGAAACATATGAATACAAAAGATACCAAAAAAGGTGCCACAAAAGGCCATAATTAATCAGATTCGTCCATACTACTATTTTCACTGTCGTCACTGCTATCATCACCTACATTAATAATTATATGTTCGTTTTCTATAATATTATCTATTTTCACATCTCTTTCATAATCTTCCCTTATTAATTTAACAGTTCTATTCACAACCTTTTCCCAGTCTCCTTTAGTCACATGTTCACAAGCTTCTTCTAATAATTTTAGCATTTTTTTTGTGGTAAATGGGGGTTCTGTATTGTGTCTTGCAGCATATCCCTTAATTTGAGCCCACACCAACTCAATCGCATTATACTCACAATGGTAAGGCGGTAACCGTATAACTCTGTGCCCATGTTCTAATGCTATTTCGTCAATGACGTATCGGATCTTGGTTGGTTTGTTTTCTTTTAAAAGACGTACTAATTCCGCTTTTAACATATTCATGTTTGCATCTACGCCATTTTTACGAAGCCATGCGACGATATCAGCTTTCTTTTGGGATTGGGCAGGTGGCTTGTCAATTTGCATCGAGTGGTATGGGGCGTTGTCCATAATTATAATAGATGGTTCAGGGAGGCTACACAACATTGAGGTAAACCATTCAGTAAACTTTTCTCCATTCATGTCTTCATGATAGTCTCCAGTGGTTTTTGACGCAAAAGCCATGAGAGAACCTTCGACAAACCCGTTGATGGTTCCGGCGTGACAAATTATAAGTCGCGATCCTTTTCCTACAGGAACTTTGGAAGTAGATGCTGCTGTGTCATCGTTCCAAGAACGGCCTACAGTATGGTTAGCATTAAGCCATGTTTCATCCAAGAACACAACATTTTGCCAATTTTTGATTTCTTTCACTTGCCGTAAAAAAGTATACCTTGCCATCGCTATATCAAATCTTTCCATCAATATTTTGCGTTTGTTACATTTTTTGTATCGAAATCCAATGGTCTTCAAAATCTTCGTTAAAGAACTTTCCCCACCGAAGAATAATCCAGCTTCCTTCAGTGAATGCACCAACTTTTTTCTTGTTGGATACTCCTTCTGTAAATAGTAGCCGTAAACATGTCTTCGGATAGCATCGGCATCAAAGCTATCGATGCCTACGACTGGTTTTGCTCGTTTTCTCTTTTTTGGTGTGTGAAGTTTATTTTCTTCTGTGCCAGTCTCGCCATATTTTTTTTAAGTTATCCGTCTAACAGTTCGTTGTCCAATATTAAGCGCATCAGCTACGCGTTCAACCACTGACGTTATAGGTAAAATTGGCCCTCCATTTTGAGCTTCACGATCGAAATAGTTACGAAGGCGTATTACGAACTCACGTGTCTGACTATTTAGAACAGTTCTCTGCGTACGTTCGGTCATATCGACGAAATCCACAACAAAGGGCTTGAACAGAGTCCAAATTAACGAGCAAGGGTCAACAGTAATGCAGTATCAATATTTGAAATCCAAAGCCAGGTCAAAACTATATCACAATCGCATTGCACTGACAGTTTATACTTTTCGAAGCAACGTCAATTCGAAACTGCTTTGTTTTGCATTGAGCATTGACGCGAGTTTGCCGGAGGTAGTAGTTGTGCTAGCCAGCGATCCTATGTGACGATCGTATTAGATTCCATTTTTAAAAATTTTCAATTTAGAAAACCAAATGCCGAGTTGTGGTATATATCATATAAAAATAAAAATTTTACCTTTTGTATGAAACAGCTGATATTTTTTTGCGATTTCAGAGGTTTGTCCACATAGTGAAAATTGTTCATATTCACAAGTACATTCACCCCTTAAATGGTGCAAACTGATTTTTCTACACTTGTATACATTTTAGAAATCAATTTAATAAATAAATTTTGAGTCCTAAACCTAAAACTACATTCGATAAAATTTATGAATCTCTGCACATCACTATCGTCAATAAAGTAATACAATTATTTCCTTCAAAGTCGTTATCAATTAATACGGAACTTCATGAGCGGACAAACGTCAAACCGGCCATCATAACGTGCCGCTAGTGTAATCATAAATTAATTGGGTATTTGACTGATATATTTTTATTTATTTCTAATTTCTAATCTTAATATATATAAATTACGTGTCACGTTGTTTGTCCGCGATGGACTCCTAAACTACTGAACCGATTTTTATCAAACTTCGTAACTATCTGTAATTTGGTCCAACTTAAAAGATAGGATAGAGTTTATTTGTTTTATTTATATAGATAAGTTAGCGGTACGAAGTTCGCTGGGTCAGCTAGTATAATATAAAAAAATTCTTTTTAAAAAACCGACTTCAAACACCCGCGCCACTACTGTACTACACTACTGTTGATTTTTTTAAAAACGGCTCGGCCGATTTCAATAAAATCTAAATGGGACCACCACCTGGAAATAATACCCTTTCAAACAAAAAAGAATTTTCCAAATCGGTACAGGCGTCTTCGAGTAATCGATGAACATACATAAAAAAAAGTTTCCGACGAATTGAGAACCTTCACCTTTTATGAAGTCAGTTAAAAATAACGTTTTCAAATATTAACACATGGCATTTGTTTTAAATATCTTAACTAGTCTCGGAAATTAAAGTTTCTGAACGAAATGAGTCAGGAGGTCCATACAAGCTCCATACAAAATTTCGTTTTAGAAAGAGGATGCATAACTTATAATTTAAGCATACATACATAGCTTATAAGTTATTTGTTTTTTGATCAATTTTTTTTCTGTTTTTACAAATATCATTCTTACGTGTTAAATTTACGATTATATAAGTACGTCACACAGCACACTCTCTTTAAACATTTCTGTGGTGGTGTCGTGTGGTGCGAGTTGTTACGTTCTATCAAATATTATGGTTGAGCGAAGCAAAACGGCTCGACCATGCGTCATGCTCGTGAACAGGTTCCACCGGCAGGAATGGGGCTGCTTTCTGTCTGCCCTTCTTAACATGAATTGGACTGTAGTACGCGTATTTAGAAACTCCCCTCATTGTGTAAATATTCTATGCTATTCTAACAAAGTTGCGTGGGTTAAATCGGCTTTCCCTAATTTTTTATAACTTATAAGTTATAAAAAATAGGGAAAAATTCCACATGTAGAAATTATCTCTATATATATAAAAGAAAGTGGTGTTAGTTACACTATTTATAACTCAAGAACGGATGAACCGATTTGGCTGAAAATTGGTGGAGAGGTAGCTTAGAACCAGGAGACGGACATAGGATACTTTTTATCACGTTCGACCGCGTTTCCGTCAATTCACTATAAATGTGGTATAACAAAAACGCATCTGACATGGAATAACAAAACGCAAATGACAGTGGAATAACAAAACGTAAATGACAGCTAAACGTAATTTTGTCTTTGGTAAAGTATGGTAAAAAATTTGACAATTATAAAAAGTGTTATAATAAAGCATTACTGATATTATAAATGCGAAAGTGTGTTTGTTTGTCCTTCAATCACGTCGCAACAGAACAGCGGATTGATGCGATTTTTGCATGGGTATAGTAATGGATGTAGTAGTGGTTCCCCAGACCGGGAGAGCTACTTTTTATCTCGGATAATGAAAGAGTTCCCGCGGGATTTTTAAAAACTAAATCCATGCGGACGAAGTCGCGAGCATCAGCTAGTTTAAAATAAAATTGAAAATAGAAAATTCAGTCTGTCGAGCTGGGATTCGAACTGTTATGCGACTGCCGGAGCCACTAGGCTACGGAGACCCAATGTTGTATCGCGAAAATACCGAACACAATGCAAAATTCACATTCAACAAAAAAGTGCCGGTTTCAAAAATGTGTCGAGTGTCGGTTCCTTAATTTTTTCCGTCTAGCCCCCTTCCGTACCGCGCGATAAGGAACTTACGTTCCAAAATCTTATTACAATGTAATAGCTACATAATAATAATGTAAAATGAATATTTTGAAAAGAGCAACTGCTGAGTTTCTTGCTGGGTCTTCTCAGCAGAATCCGCTTTCCGAATCAGTGGTAGAGTCATGACGTTTCATAAGAGCCATAGGTTGGCCTACGTGAAATAAATAATTTAGAATTTTGATTATAAATAATGAATATCAAAATTTTGACAACAGTCAAATACCCAATTACAGAGGTCAGTGGTTGATAAAGAAAAGGATCACTTACCGCAAGTAGACCCGCAGTCTTCCGCCACGTCCGCCTCGGCTTTGGGTTCCCTCTGCAACAAGCAATGTCAAGCTGCATAGAAACCATAGAATAGAATAGAATAGAATAGAATAAAATAGAATAGAATAGAATAGAATAATTTTTTTTTCAAATAAATTTTTACAAGTGCTTTTGAATAGTCGATGAATCTACCACTGGTTCGGAATGCCCTTCCTGCCGAGAAGAACCAGCAACAAACTCGGCGGTTGCTCTTTTCAAAATTGTTTACAATAGATACTATGCTATGTATGCAGTGTTTCCACAGTGAGGGGAATTCCCAAAAATGCATACCTACGTACAATTCAATGCATATTACGATGGGCAGACAGAAAGTAGCCCCATTCTCGCTGGTGGAACCTGTTCATGAGCATGACGCATGACCCAGCCTTTGCTTCGCTCAACCATATTTGAGGGAACGTAACATAGTAGAACGTCATAGTCATCATCATAATCAGCAACTAGAGTTGGAATTTTATCCAGATAAATACTCAAAATATATAAGCAGTGATAGCCTAGTGGTTAGGACTGTGGTCTCCTATTCGGGGGGTCACAGGTTCGATCACGGCTACGCACCTCTGACCTTTGGGAGTCATGTGCATTTAAGCAATTAAATATCACTTGCTTCAACAGTGAAGGAAAACATCGTGAAGAAACCTGCACATCTGAGAGTTCTCTATAATGTTCTCGAAGGTGTGTACAGTTTTTGCAATTCACGAAGGCGAGTGAGCTTTACTCGTGGTTACTTCGTGTACATGCACATTGCATAAGTGTGCGTGCCTGTCAAAGCCTAGGTGGGAGCGGGCAGGCGCGAGCATTGCGCTCGCTCAAACTTATACAGATACGACACACACACAACCATACGTCAGTCGCCTTCGTGAGTTGCAAGAACTATAGTGTGGTGTGGTCTCTGTTTTGGATAAATGCTTGAGTAAAAATGGATATTTATGAGTATTTATCCATTTCGAGTATTTCATCATCATCATCAGCAACCCATCAACGGCTCACTACTGAGCGCAGTTCTCCTCTCAGAGAAGGGTTACAGATCATAGTCCACCACACTGGCCCAATGGGAATTGAGGGACTTCACACACCTTTGAGAACATTGAGAACTCAAGCGTGCAGGTTTCCTCACGATGTTTTCCTTCACTGTTGTCAGATTCGTGTTTAAAATTGATTACGATACATTTTTTAGACAACGATTTTTATTGATGACGTCACATCTATATTTTATCAAAGTTTAATTTTTTAATTTAGTTTCGTTTGCTGTGGAGACCCTAAGGCCATGGAGTCAAAGTGCAAAAAAATTTTTACGAGACATTTCACCGCGGTTAATTGCCTCATTTGGTGACAGAAGGGCTGGCTCATTTTTTTCGCAAAGGATCAGCCTGGCTGTCCAGCGCGGAAATGCAGCCAGTATTCTTGGCACCATTCCACGCAGGCATGATTTGTATAGTAATTAGATTAGTTTACCTATAAGTTTTTTTGTAACATTTTAATAAAAAAAAACAAACTAAAATTGAAAGTTTAAAGATGGCATATGTGTATAAAATGTGACACATTGCTCTGATTGCTCAATCCAATATGGCGGAGTGCTGTATTTTATAGTTTTAATTTATCAAAATAATCAATCTGGCTCAAAATAGATTTATTATTATTATTCAAATGACAAACACATTTTCATATAATTTATTAGTATTCAAATGACCATGCAAAAAATCATCCCCACCCACCAACAATTTTCAAACATTTCTCAGTTTTAATACATCATGGCAGCTTTTTTGACTTTCACTGACAGATAGCTCATATTATAAGGAGTAACACAGGCTACTTTTCTAACCGACTTTCAAAAAAGGAGTTGTGTTTTTCTGCCTATGTATATATATCAATATCTCCATCATTTCTAAACAGATTAGTGTGAATGTTTTTTTAATCGATACGGAAACTTTGCATGATGGTCCTGTAAAAACTTTGGGTTCTTACTCTTCAATCCTGATGCTGTAGGGTTACTGCCCACCTAAACTCTCTTTAAACATTTCTGTGGTGGTGTCGTGTGATGCGGGTTGTTACGTTCCCTCAAATATGGTTGAGCGAAGCAATGGCTGGGTCATGCGTCATGCTCGTGAACGGGTTCCACCGGCAGGAATGGGGCTTCTTTATGTCTGCCCATCTTGGCATAGAAGTTAGTCGGTATGCATTTTTGGAACTTCCCTCATTGTGGAAACACTGCATATATAGTATAGTATTTACTGTATTGCAAATTTGTTTTGAAAAGAGCAACCGCCGAGTTTCTTGCTGGTTCTTCTTGGCAGGAAGGGCATTCCGAACCAGTGGTAGATTCATCGACTATTCAAAAGCACTTGTAAAAGTTTATTTGAATAAAAAATATTTCTATTCTATTTTATTCTAAACTGTGGTGATTTATTAACTGTTGATTATGAATAGTTCTTGTGGGTACCAAGCAGACTGTAATATAGTTAAATTCAAGGACCCAACACCTCAATCCTGATGCTGCAGGGGTTCTGCCCACGCGGATGAAGTCACGGCATCAGCTAGTTGTTTAGTAATTTTATAAGGATTACTCACCTCTACTTTCAGCACCTGAGGTAAGCTGCCATGTTCAGCTAGCTCATGTAGTGTTTGCAGTCGAGCCAGGTCTTCACTCAGAGTCAGTTCTGTCTTGATGGGCATCACCATGCTCACATCCTGCTCCCTCATACCACTGTCCTGCTCACTCACATCACCGTCCTGCTCACTCACACCGCCGTCCAGTTCCAGACTGATATCACACCACTCTTCCTTGACTTTGACAGCCTCCATGTCCTCCTCACAGCCGTTGGTTATGCCCAGGTTGTCTTCCACTTCCTCCTTAGGCCGGATAAGGGAGTGTGCACCATGTGATGCCTCAGCTGATGGCTCAGGCTCCATGCTGGAGTGCTAGGTTCAACCCTTTACACACTTTTCTGTAAACAAATACACAATTTATAATCAGCAAGCCTTATATGCCTCACTACTGAGCACAGGTCTTCTCTCAGAGAAGGGTAATAGGCCAAAGTCCACCACGTTGGCCCAATGCGAATTGGCAGACTTCACACACCTTTGAGAAGATTATGAAGAACTCTCAGGTGTGCAATGAGCAGATTTCCTCACAATGTTTTCCTTCACCTATGAATCATGTGGTATATAATTGCTCAAATGCACATAAGTCAGTGGTGCATGCCCGGGATCGAATCTGCGACACCACAATTGCTCCCATCCCTGTGATAGTAAACTTCCTCAGTATCTAAGTAATGAGAAATAGAGACCCATTCTACCCAGAGTGTGGCAAAAAGACATCTTTTATTTCATGTTGTCCATAAGGTTGCGGAAGGGGGGAAGGGTGTGACCCCCCCCCCCCTGCAACGGAAATCCGTCGAATCCTAATAGTTTTCGATATATATATTTTTTAATATTGTAATTTTTTAGGTGTTAGGTGTTCGTGTTGTAAAAAAGTGTTCGCGAGAGATCTGTCTATCGGACAGAGCCAGCTGACGCGGCTTAAAACTGATGACGGTCGTCTCGTCTCTTCTCGACCTGAGATTTTGGGAGAGGTCGAGAAGTTCTATGGGCAGTTATATACCACGACACAAAAACCTGTTGAGGATTTGGCCAAAGATCCCAGAGCCAAACTGACCCGACACTATACCGAAGATATCCCGGACGTCAGCCTAGATACGAGATTAGAATGGCTCTTAAACAGCTCAAGAACAACAAGGCGCCAGGTGATGACGGAATCACTGCGGAACTCCTGAAAGCGGGTGGAAAACCGGTACTTAAGATCTTTCAGCGATTGTTCAATTCCGTCATTCACGAGGGTATAACGCCGGAAGCATGACACAGAAGCGTGGTGGTCCTGTTCTTCAAAAAGGGTGATAATACCTTGCTGAAGAATTATAGACCCATCTCGCTGCTGAGTCATGTTTACAAGTTGTTCTCGAGAGTCATTACGAATCGTCTCGCTCGTAGGTTTGACGACTTCCAGCCTCCCGAACAAGCCGGATTCCGAAAAGGCTTTGGTACCATAGATCACATTCATACGATGCGGCAGGTTATACAGAAGACGGAAGAGTACAACCGGCCACTTTGCTTAGCGTTTGTGGACTATGAGGAAGCCTTTGATTCGGTGGAAACTTGGGCTGTATTGAGGTCGCTGCAGAGATGCCGGATTGACTACCGGTATATCCAAGTGTTGAAGTGCTTGTACGAAAACGCCACTATGTCAGTACGTATACAGGACCAGACTACGAGACCAATCCACTTGCAGCGTGGAGTATGACAGGGAGATGTAATCTCCCCGAAGCTATTTAGCACTGCGTTGGAGGACGTCTTTAAGCTTCTGGATTGGAACGGACTTGGCATCAACATAAACGGCGAGTACATCACTCACCTGCGATTTGCCGATGACATAGTAATCATGGCAGACTCTCAGAGATCTCAATACAATGCTCAATGATCTCAGCAGGGTTTCTCAACAGGTGGGCCTGAAAATGAACATGAGCAAGACGAAAATCATGTCCAATGCTCATGCTCCGCTCCACCCAGTAATCGTTGAGAACTCTGCGCTCGAAATTGTAGACGAGTATATATACCAATTCAATTTCGAGAAAGAGATTAACCACCGAATCCAACTCGGCTGGGCAGCGTTCGGGAAGCTCCGAGATGTCTTCTCGTCCAAAATCCCTCAGTGCCTGAAGACTCAAGTCTTCGAACAGTGCGTGTTGCCAGTGATGACTTACGGATCCGAGACATGGTCGCTAACTATGGGCCTCATAAGAAGGCTCAGGGTCACCCAGCGAGCGATGGAGAGAGCAATGCTCGGTATATATCTCTGCGAGATCAAATCAGAAATGAGGAGATTCGTAGGAGAACCAAAGTCACCGACATAGCTCAACAGCACATAGTTCAAAGAACTGATGGTCGTTGGGGTCCCAAGGTGTTGGAGTGGCGACCCCGCACCTATATATATATATATATATATATATATATATATATATATATATATATATGTGTCGCCGCGGAGGCTAAACGGGCTTCAACCTTTAAACCATTCTCCCCGATTTTTATTATTAATTAATTAAGTTTAAATTTAATCTTATTATTAATATCCAAATTGTGCAAAACAAGTGAAGGAATAGTTAATTTACTTTAAAAAGGACGAGTTTTTGGTGTAAGTACTTGTTTGTTTCCTAATTATCTTCATGTAAAGATTTTGCTATCCAAATTGCTGTAAAATTAATGCTTGATTATTATGATGATTTTAGAAGTCATTTTTATGTGTTTAAACTATTATTTACTCGTCCATTAAATAAGTAAGCAATTTGTCATGATTGCGTCTTGTTTGTTTCCTAATTATTTTCATGTAAAGATTTTGCTATCCGAATTGTTGTAAAATTAATGTTTAATTATTAGAATGATTTTAGAAGTAATTTCTATGTGTTTAAACTATTAACCTATCGCTGGCAAGTGCCCAAAAATTAATGTGAAAAATACGCCATCTTAATCGAATGCAAGCTGCGTGAGCCCTTCCACGTGCTTTGCTCCTATTGGTCGGGCGGCATTGCATTCGATTGGATGGTAACAGTCATGTTAAATGCTTACTTATTTAATAGACGAGTAAATAAGGGCGCCTTCACATTAGGTCGCAAGCAGTGCGGCAGCAGCGCGGCAGCAGCGCGACAGCCGCAGATGCCTTCTTATTAGGTCGCAAGCAGTGCGGCTGCAGCGCGACTTGTTTAGTTTAGGGTGGCCCACTTCATTTCAATAATGGATTCCAACGAGGAAACATCATTGTTGCTCCTGCTATTGTTGGTTCTCCTTCGGCGCCATCGACGTCGCGTTCATAATAAAATTAAAAAACCGGCCAAGTGCGAGTCGGACTCGCGCACCGAGGGTACCGTACTCCAAAAGTAAAAGTAAAACGATAATATTATATTAATTTGCTTATTTATCGTTAACTTTGTTTGTAGAGGTTTATTGTTAATATAAAAAAAACTATGCTAGTTAGAGCGTTGATTTTATTTTTCCTGTAAAATATACATAAACCTCTATTGACCATAATTATTTCAGATTTTTCGATTGGTAAACTTCGGAGATAAGGGGGGGGGAACGGTATTTTTTTCGACATTTTGGCCGATTACTCAAAAACTATTATATATAGAAATAAATAAAAAACTGTTTTAGAATGCACAAGTGAAGGCCTTTCATATGATACCCCACTCGGTATAGTTATTTTACTTTGAAATTTCAAACCCCCGATTTTCCCCCTTTTTTAATAAAACTAAAAATAATTTTCGATTTTTCTTTATTTCAATGATGTTGGGCCACTATTATACACAACTATGCCAAATTTCATGTCGATAGCTTTAATAGTTACTGAAATAATCGACTGTGACAGACGGACGGACGGACGGACGGACGGACGGAGAAAGTCTCACCATTAGGGTCTTTTTACCATTTTGGTACGGAACCCTAAAAAAGACAATACTGGATTGATCCTTTGTTTCGAAATCGGCATATAAATAGTGATTATGTAACAGTATACAAAGTGTTGAAATCGATCCTCGAATCCCACAAAGAAGGACGCAATCGAACTTCAATTTATAAATCTTTCTGTGTCGAATTGCTCGTCGCTCATTGTGCAATAATTGTATGCACGTGCGCTTGCAACACCGGTTGGAAGCCGACTGATCGCGCGCGGCTGCCGCGCTGCCGTTCGCTATGACAATCACGTGTCGCGCGGCTGTCGCGCTGCTCATTTCAGTATGGAAGTCTGCCGCTTCTAAACAGCGCGACTGTCGCGCGGCAGTCGCGCTGCTACTGCCGCATTGCTTGCGACTTAGTGTGAAGGCAGTCTAAGGGGAAACTCTTGTCGATTTGAGTATTCAATAAAATCAGAAGTCTAGGTTATACCTAGGCTTCATTTTGTAGTTTAGTTTTCAGAGCTTTTGAGTTGAAATTGTTACTTGCAATATTCTTGGATAAGACGATTTAATTATTAAAAACTAACTTGTAAATTCATTGTGGAATTTTCCTAGCTTAAACTATTGTAATAAAAACAGATCGTGATAAGTGAACTTACGGTGTTTTCGTTAAAATTATAATCAACGCCTAAAAATAGCGTGGTGTTTCTTTTAGTTCCTTTTGTGGGTATCGAGCCAAGTCGAGACAAGTTGTAATTTTAAAACTACCTACTTATTTTATTATTATGGATTTAAATATTAGGATAATTAACTTTGATTTCCTATTTTGAATTAGCTTTCGCTTTAGATATTGACTTTCGTTAAAATGGATAGTGATTGCAGAATCGGTGACCCATGTGAGGTCAACGATTCTGCTCCTTTTAAAAACACTGGCGAAACCACTTCGCCGACATCAGAAGTGGGATCGCTCCAGCGATCCCTTTCTGCCGCTCAGTATGTTTCAGATCCTGGCCCCAACGATGTGTACCCAGGGGCGCCGTCCGATTGCGCGCCTGGCCCAAATGTACCAGCGCAGACGATGCAGAGCACGAGTGCAGCCCTGCCGCCGCAGCCGCTGCAGGCGGGCGCCATCCCGCCCGAGTTCTTCACACACATGGTGACCATGATGCAGAGCATGAGCGAGCGACTGCTGCGGCAACCAGGTGACAAAGTGAAGATAACGGACGTTTTCCTGCCTTCCTACGACCCGGACGGTAACGTGGGAGTACGTGAGTGGTGTGATCATATTTCTACAGCTAAAAATAATTATCAGCTTAGTGATTACGATATTCGTATGAAAGTGACTAGCTTACTAAAAGGGCGTGCTAAGATCTGGGCAGACAACTGGCTAGTTACTACGTCTACGTGGGAGGAGCTGCGTCAAGTCATCATCACTACGTTCGAGCCGGAAACTCGCTACTCGCGGGACATACTCAGGTTTAGAGAGCATGTTTATAATTCCTCCAAAGATATAGCGGAGTTCCTGACGCGTTCCTGGCTTCTTTGGCGACGGATCACTAAGGATAAACTTGATAACAGCGATGCCGTCGAAGCAGTCATCGGAACGGTGAGTGATGAGCACTTAAGAATTGATTTAATGAATGTGCGCGCTACTTCGGTGCCAGAATTAATTTCTGTTGCTTCCTCTATTCGCGCTAAACGGCCTAACCAGTCAAATAGTTTAAACCAGCCCCCAAATAAGCGTTCGAAATTTTCACTTGATAATCGAAACAATTCTTTCTGTGAATTTTGTAAAAAGCCGGGACACGATTCATTCAAATGCCGATTCAAAACCGCGTCAAGTAGTTCAATCAGTAAACCACTTGCAACGTCATCATCACCAGTTACGCCGAACAACAACAGTAATAAATTCTGCTCATTTTGTAACAGGCCGGGGCATAGTTTTGAGACCTGTTTCCGTCGCGAAAGACAGATTAACTCTAACGTTAACACGGTGTTGAAAGCTAAATCAAATTTAAATACCATGCACATTAGAATTGGTAATATGGTTTTGACCACTGTGTTTGATAGTGGCGCTGAATGCTCTTTGATGCGCGAATCCGTTGCTAGCAAACTACCCGGACGTAGAAATGAAACGGTTAATTGTTTACAAGGAATAGGTTCATTTCCGGTTATTTCCATGAGTACTGTGGGCAACACACAAGCTTTATTTATTTATTTATTACATATCACAAAATAAAAATATTTATAATATAATATATACGTGTACATATATATATAAGCATACATACATACTTGTAATTACACATTCATCTATTTATATCACATAAACATTAAGGCCACGTTTTCGCATAGGCGTGGCGTTGCGCTTCGCGCGGCGCGTCGAGTCGCGTGAGCGGTCGCGCGATATGGCCAAGGTATGAGGGCGAGCGAGAGCGAGCGAGCGACGCGCAACGCCACGCCTATGCGAAAACGTGGCCTAATACATACTCATAAAAACACATTAACACAAAAACAAATTTAATTCACACGCAGACTCGGGCGAAACCCGTAGTATGCGCAAGCGACGATCGATCGCGAAGTATTTACGCCGCTCGGGCAAGTTCGAGTGCCGATGCGAGTTTCGCGAAGCGGCCGCACGCCGGTTTACTAGGCGTGTGGCGCTGCAGTCCCAGGCGCACCTTCACCGAGTGCATTCGATCGGCTATGCAATGACATTCCATTGCCCTCTTTGTAAATCGAGTCGCGTAATGTTTATATTTCAATTGTTCTAACTAACTATTAACTTTTCTGTATTTTCTGTGCTTCCTATAACTTGTGTGTTGTGCCCAATACATGGAATACTTATCGGTGTCTTTTATTGATCGAGTCTATACTTAGGAATTCGTATACCAACCACGAACCTCCTCACTGGTGACCCCTGGTCCTTTATTAATATAGTGACCCAAATTACACGCCAACCGATAAGATGAGCAGTGGTAGTGACACAGCCGGTACACAGCACGTTAACACGCGCCGACGAGTAAGAAAGGCAGAAAAAGTAAGTAGCATTGATAACCTTACGAGTGTGCCACACCCAAAACAAATCAAGCCACCACCATTTTGGGCTGAAAAACCGAACATTTGGTTCCGGCAAGTGGAAGGACAATTCAAAACATACGGAATTACGGATGACGAAGTAAAATTTTATCAAGTTCTTGCGGCCCTTGATAGACAATACGCGTCAGAAGTTGAGGATATTATAACGGGCCCCCCAGACTACAATCGCCTTAAAACGGAACTCATCAAAAGGCTATCCGCGTCGCGCGAGAACAAGATTAAACAGCTTTTGACTCATGAGCAGATGGGTGACCGCAAGCCCTCACAGTTCTTGCGTCACCTGCAACACTTGGCGGGACCTGACATCCCTGAAGACTTTTTAAAGACTATATGGTCCAGTCGTTTACCTACGGAGATGCAACCGATAGTCGCGTCACAACCAACCCTGACACTCGACGCGCTGGCAGATCTCGCCGACCGCATATACGACATCGCGACACCAGCCAAACAAGTAGCCGTCGCGACATCATCTACGTCGATAGACCTGCTCACGCGACAGGTGGCAGAGTTGACTAAGCAGGTCAGCACCCTCCTCACCCGTGACAACCGGCGGTCGCAATGGTCGCAACCTAACGAACGTGGACGAGCCCGTGCACGTAGCCGCAGCCGCTCTCGCCGATCAGATTCGAATCACCGACGGTTCCCCACGTGTTGGTACCACCATAAGTTCGGATCGGCGGCTAAGACTTGCATCCAGCCCTGCGATTTCAACAAATCGACGGGAAACGGGCGAAGCAATCAGTGATGGCGGCCAACGATTGCAAGAACCCAGGTCGCCTCTTCATCACGGACCGCGTTACAAAAGTGCAGTTCCTTGTGGATACGGGCAGTGATGTTTGTGTTTACCCTATAAGCGCACTTCATGAGCGTCGTTGTAAAACCTCTTTTACCCTCCGCGCTGCTAATGGTTCGATTATTGATACCTATGGTTACATTCAGCTCACGTTGAATATAGGTTTACGCCGAAATTTTCCATGGCGTTTCGTGATTGCTGACGTCACTAAAGCTATAATCGGTGTAGATTTTCTCTCATACTACCGTCTCATCGTTGACATCAGCAATCACAAGCTCATCGATAGTCTGACCAGTATCAGCGCGGCAGTAAATATTTCTACTCCCGACAGCCTTGTAACGAGTGTGAAGGTGTCGACTGGCGGCAGCAGCAGGTACCACGATATTTTGTCCGAATTTCCGGATATCACTCGCCCCGCCGGTACACCAGGTACAGTGAAACACACAACACTACACCACATCCGCACCACACCAGGCCCCCCAGTGTCGTGTTCACCCCGAAGGCTGGCTCCAGATAAATTGAAGATTGCCAGACAGGAGTTTGACACCATGCTGGCTAACGGTACCGCTCGTCCATCCGACAGTCCATGGTCATCCCCACTCCATCTCGCGACCAAAAAAGACAATGGCTGGCGTCCTTGCGGTGATTACAGGTTACTCAACGCAAGGACGATACCAGACAAATACCCAATCCGTCATATCCATGACTTTTCCCACAGCTTATCTGGATGTAAGTACTTTTCAGTTATAGATTTAGTCAAGGCTTACAACCAGATCCCTGTAGCTGAGGAGGACATTCTGAAGACAGCCATATCAACCCCCTTCGGATTATACGAATTTCCTTTTATGGCGTTCGGATTGAGGAACGCTGGGCAGACTTTTCAGAGGTTCGTGGATGAACTCACGCGCGGACTTGACTTTTGCTATCCATACCTCGATGATTTCTTGGTATTTTCCAGGACTCAGGAAGAGCACGAAGAACATTTGCGCCAACTCTTCACACGTATGCAAGAATACGGCGTGCTTGTAAACACGGCCAAATGCGTCTTCGGTGCACCTGAAGTAACATTCCTGGGCTACCAAATTTCAGAGGAAGGTACGAAACCTTTAGAAAGCAAAGTCAAGGCCATCGCTGACATTCCCGTCCCCAAGACCGTCAGAGAGCTAAGACGATTCTTGGGCATGATTAATTTTTACAGGCGATTTTTGCCCAACGCCGCCCAAATCCAGGCTCCTCTGAACGCCCTGCTAACCGGATCAGTCAAAGCTTCCCATCCAGTCGTCATAACAGGAGAATCATTGCAAGCTTTCGAAGACTGCAAAAAGAGTTTGTGCAATGCAGCCCTACTAGCGCATCCTAATTCCAATGCTAAGTTGGGACTTGTCACAGACGCGTCAGACAAAGTCATCGCAGCAGCTCTTCAACAATATGTGGACGGAGCTTGGCAGCCCTTAGCGTTCTTCTCACACAAGTTGAGCCCATCTCAGGTCAAATATTCACCATATGACCGAGAACTCCTTGCAATATATGAGGGAATTAAATACTTTCGCCACATGTTGGAGGCCAATCACTTCACTGTCTATACTGACCACAAGCCACTATGTTACGCTTTTCACGAGCGAAAAAGTAACTGTTCGCCACGGCAGTTTAGACACTTAGATTTCATCTCGCAGTTCACGACAGACATCCGACATATCGCGGGTAAAGATAATGTCGTCGCTGACACTCTCTCCCGCATATATGAACTACAGATGCCTGTCGATTTAGAAGTCCTCTCTAAGGCCCAAACAACAGATCCCGAGCTTGCGAATTACCTCAATGGCGAAACTTCCCTTCGCCTCACCAAAATGACAATTCCTGGCAGTCGTACTGAATTGTACTGCGACGTCAGTACCCCGACTCCCAGACCCTTTGTCCCGGAGAGCTGTCGTAGGCAAGTCTTCAACTGCCTCCACTCTCTTAGCCATCCTGGTCCCAACGCTACGGCTAAGCTCGTTGCACAACGTTTTGTCTGGCCACTTATGCGCAAAAATTGCCGCGAATGGGCTAAGGCATGTTTGTCCTGCCAGCGAACGAAGGTAAGCCGACACGTGTCGTCACCTTTGGGTACGCTTGCATTACCTTCAGCGCGATTCAAACATGTCCATTTAGACCTGATCGGCCCATTACCGCCTTCAAACGGTTATCGGTATTGCATGACAGCCGTCGATCGCTTCACGCGATGGCCGGAAGCTGTCCCTATTGCCGACATAACTGCTGAGACGGTGGCCAAAACGTTTATTTCCTGCTATGTGTCACGCTTTGGAATTCCGATAGATGTCGTGACCGATCGCGGGATGCAATTCCAATGTGCGCTTTTCCAGCAGTTGGCGAAATCTATCGGATTCACACACCGCAGCACAACTGCTTACCATCCGCAGTGCAACGGCTTAGTCGAGCGTTTTCATCGTCAACTAAAGGCAGCTATAACGTGCCACGCTGACGAGAATTGGACCGAGTCTCTACCCCTTGTACTTCTTGGCATAAGGAGTGCCATAAAAGACGACCTGAAAGCTTCATCAGCTGATCTGGTGTACGGTGAACCTCTGCGACTACCCGGTGAGTTCTTCAGTCACAGTGTCGCAAATTACACCACCGATATCACCGACTTTTCAGCTCGCTTGAAGTCCTTTGCCGAGAAGCTCCGACCTGTGCCAACACAGCACCATTCCAAACCCAAAACCTTCATATTTAAGGATTTAAACACATGTAGCCACGTCTTCATTCGGGAAGAAACGCTACGTGGTTCCCTACACCCAGCGTATAACGGGCCATATGAGGTTTTGAAGAGAGGCGCAAAAACCTTTAAGATAAATGTTAAGGGCAAAAACGTCACAATATCCATTGACCGACTAAAGCCAGCCTACATATTGTCTGAAGACACTCTCCACCAACCTAACCGGCCAAAACCACCTGATCCTCCCCAACCCAAACCTCCAGACCCTCCCCAGCAACAAGCTGGAGATAATACCAGATTTCGGACCACACGATCGGGAAGACGAGTACGGTTCCCAGATTATTATCGTCCGTAGACACGGCCTCTGGAGGGGAGTGATGTGGGCAACACACAAGCTTTATTTATTTATTTATTACATATCACAAAATAAAAATATTTATAATATAATATATACGTGTACATATATATATAAGCATACATACATACTTGTAATTACACATTCATCTATTTATATCACATAAACATTAATACATACTCATAAAAACACATTAACACAAAAACAAATTTAATTCACACGCAGACTCGGGCGAAACCCGTAGTATGCGCAAGCGACGATCGATCGCGAAGTATTTACGCCGCTCGGGCAAGTTCGAGTGCCGATGCGAGTTTCGCGAAGCGGCCGCACGCCGGTTTACTAGGCGTGTGGCGCTGCAGTCCCAGGCGCACCTTCACCGAGTGCATTCGATCGGCTATGCAATGACATTCCATTGCCCTCTTTGTAAATCGAGTCGCGTAATGTTTATATTTCAATTGTTCTAACTAACTATTAACTTTTCTGTATTTTCTGTGCTTCCTATAACTTGTGTGTTGTGCCCAATACATGGAATACTTATCGGTGTCTTTTATTGATCGAGTCTATACGTAGGAATTCGTATACCAACCACGAACCTCCTCAAGTACTTTAACGGCAATTTGTGTCATTGATAATGTTAACGTAGAAATCCTATTCCATGTTCTGGCTGACTATGAAATGACATCAGATGTACTAATTGGGGCAAATTTGTTGTTTGAAACTGGTCTAAGTGTAATCGTTACACAAAATAGCGCAACTTTGATACCTCAACGTCGTGTTATGCAATTAAGAAATAATAGTCCGATTTTTGAAAACCTAAATCATGATCTTATTGACGAATCTGAGGTTAATCAATTATTAAGCTTGCTAAATAATTATGCCCATCTTTTCACTCGTGGTTTTTCAAAATCTCGCGTTAACACCGGTGAATTAGAAATTCGTTTAAAAAACCCGGATAAATATGTTGAACGAAGGCCTTATGGGTTGAGTCCAGTTGAGCGTGAAAAAGTTAAGGAGATTGTTAATGAGTTAATCGAAAATAACATCGTTCGGGAAAGTAAATCCCCATATTCCAGTCCGATTATCCTAGTGAAAAAGAAAGACGGAATTGATCGCATGTGCGTGGATTATCGCGAATTAAACTCAAATACAATCCGCGATCATTACCCTCTTCCTTTGATCGGGGATCAGATCAACCAACTAGCTGGGGGGAAATATTTTACTACACTTGATATGGCGTCAGGATTCCACCAAATCCCGATCTCTGCTTCCTCTGTTGAGAAAACCGCCTTTGTTACCCCAGATGGGTTATACGAATACCTCACGATGCCTTTCGGCCTCTGTAATGCACCTGCTGTGTATCAGAGGTGCATAAATCGTGCATTAGGGCCACTTTTAAATATCGGAAGTGCCAATAATGATCCTCATAGTAGCGTAGCTCAGGTCTATATTGACGATGTAATAAGTAAATGTAAAAATTTCTCGAATGGCCTTTCAAATGTAGAAAGAATCTTGATCGCCCTACGCGATTCAGGGTTTTCAATTAACATCGATAAATGTATGTTCTTTAAAAGATCGATTGAGTACCTTGGCAATGTAATAGAGGATGGACAAGTTCGTCCTAGTCCCAAAAAGGTTGAAGCTCTACTAAAAGCCCCTGCTCCGACTACGGTTAAACAACTCCGTCAATTTAACGGTTTAGCCGGATTTTTCCGAAGATTTATTCCCGACTTCGCACGAATAATGATTCCCCTGTACAATTTGACTAAGAAGGGTGCTAAATGGCAGTGGACTCACGAACACGAAGAAGCACGTCAAAAGGTAATCCACCATCTTTCCTCCGCACCAGTCCTCACAATATTTCAAGAAGGTGAGCCGATTGAATTATACACCGACGCCAGCAGCCTTGGCCTCGGGGCTGTGCTAATCCAGATCATCAATGGTCGTCAGCATGCGATTGCATACTTCAGCATGCGCACTACGGACGCTGAAAGCAGGTATCACTCCTACGAGCTCGAAACGCTAGCTGTTGTGCGTGCAATCAAACACTTCCGGCATTTTCTCTACGGGCGGAAGTTCACAGTAATAACTGATTGCAATGCACTGAAGGCTTCAAAGCACAAACAGGATTTGTTACCCCGCATTCATCGATGGTGGGCGTATCTACAGAATTTCGACTTTGACATTGAATACAGGAAGGGCGAGCGTATGCAGCATGCAGACTTCTTTAGCAGAAACCCAAGACCCATAACTGTTAACGTCATGACGAGGAATGTCGAGTGGATCAACGTCGAACAGCGTCGCGATGCTCAACTTCGCCCTATCATCGACTCTCTTTATAATGGAGAGGATATCCAGGGGTATCTGCTCGAAGGTAATGTCCTTAAGTACAAAAATGCAGACCCGATCCTGGGGATGCAAAAATTAATAGTTGTGCCAAAGTCTTTTCAGTGGAGCCTGATCAATACTTACCATAATGCTCTCAAACATCCGGGCTGGGAGAAGACTCTTCATAAAATTAAAGAGACATACCATTTTGATAAGATGAACTCCGTAGTTCGAGAATTTGTGGACAACTGTGTGGTGTGCAAAACATCAAAACAAACTTCAGGAGCCACACAGGTAACGCTTCATCCCATAATGAAACCAACGGTCGCATTTGAAGTCATCCACATGGATATCACCGGGAAGCTTGGCAGCCCTGAAGACCAGGAATACGTCGTTGTGACAATCAACGCATATACAAAGTATGTACTCTTACGTTATACTAATGATAAAAGCCAACACAGCTCTCTGGCTGCCTTGAAGCAGGTCATTCATCTATTCGGAGCCCCAAGGCAGATCATAGTGGACGGAGGACGCGAGTTCCTAGGGGAATATAATAAATACTGCGACAGTTTTGGTATTGAACTTCACGTTATAGCCCCTGGTGTGAGTAGAGCAAATGGTCAAGTGGAGCGAGTAATGGCGACACTGAAAAACGGCTTAGTCATGATCAAAAACTATGAGACTCCGGAATGGCACACAGCTTTAGAAAGTTTACAATTGGCTTTTAATTGCACTGTTCATAGAACGACTGGCACAGCCCCACTTACACTCCTTACACGTCGTCAAAACTGTGTACCACCGGAACTCCTAAACCTGGTCAACTTTGATAACGTCTCCATAGATATGGAAGCATTACATGCTCACGTTCAGCGGAGGATGACCGAAGCGTCTGCCAAAGATAAAGCAAGGTTTGATAAAGGGCGGGCAAGAATCCATAATTTCCAACGAGGGGACTTTGTGTTGATTAAAAACAATCCCAGAAACCAAACCTCGCTCGATCTCAGATTTAGACAGCCTTATGAAGTTTTCAGAGTGCTTGAAAACGACCGATACTTGGTGAAGAAGGTCGTCGGACACCATGGGCGCCCCCGCAAAGTTGCCCATGATCAATTACGACGCGCCCCACAACCAGGCGCAACCCTTCAGGCGGCCGTGTCGCCTCAAAATGATCAGCAGCCTGGGCCTTCCGGGATTGCTACGGTCTCGCATCCCTTGGCTGCATCACCTGTGGCTGCTGCTGAGCAGACTGCTTAAGTCATCTGGATCTTACACTCGGTGAGCGTATTACTTTCTTTTCAAACAGCAATTAATTATTAAAACACATAGCACATGACATAATTTTAATTATTACTATTAACTTGATATTTTTGACTATAACTCTGACTTTTACTTTGACTGACTGTTACAAAAAAAAAAAAAATAATAATAATAATAATAAACAAAAGATGTACGTTGACGTGTGGAGCCGATCAACGACCAACTTATTAAAAATAACTATTGACGTGTGGAGCCGTTCAATAGTTAACCCCATCCGAAAAGAATAAAATGTCCCCTGTGTACCACGGCGTTCAGGACCGCTTAGAGCACAGCATCGACCTTCCCAACCCCCCAGCCTTTCTTCCTTCTTTTAGAGCCTTCTTCGTGGACCTGTCCCCCTCACATCCTACCCTTTAACACTACATATAACTGTATTCATATGAAAATTATGAGCAGTGTCTTGTGTGTTAAACAAAAAAAAAAAAAAAATAATAATAATAATATTTTTGACTGTTGTCATGTGGAATGAGCAGTTAGACTGATAATGATTTACTGATTTGACTGTTGTCATGTGGAATGAGCAGTTACACAATATATGAAGTCACTTAATTAACTGTTGTCATGTGGAATGAGCAGTTACACAATATATGAAGTCACTTAATTAACTGTTGTCACGTGGAATGAGCAGTTACACATTGCATGAAAATTGACTTATTTACTTATCTTTAATGTCATGTGGTATGTGCAAATAGTTTATTTATTTAACTGTGTTCATGTAGAGTGAACAGTTACAAAATTGTTTTTATTTTACTCTGCCGTCGCTTGTAGCGAGCAGTGTCAACATGCAAAAATTTTCAAATTCAACCATGACATATGCTTCAATGCTTTATTGCCTTGGATTTTCCTTAGTTTAAGGAAATCCTAACTAGCAAAAGTCTTACTTACAAAAAGTCCCTTGGAATCTATAGGCTTAGGTTCACTGTGGAAGTGCCCTTGCCTCAAAGCTAATTTCTTTGTCTACAGAACTTAACCTGGATAACGAGGCGCTGCAGGGCACGCATCGCATGTAGTATGGCCGTGTCGCCGCGGAGGCTAAACGGGCTTCAACCTTTAAACCATTCTCCCCGATTTTTATTATTAATTAATTAAGTTTAAATTTAATCTTATTATTAATATCCAAATTGTGCAAAACAAGTGAAGGAATAGTTAATTTACTTTAAAAAGGACGAGTTTTTGGTGTAAGTACTTGTTTGTTTCCTAATTATCTTCATGTAAAGATTTTGCTATCCAAATTGCTGTAAAATTAATGCTTGATTATTATGATGATTTTAGAAGTCATTTTTATGTGTTTAAACTATTATTTACTCGTCCATTAAATAAGTAAGCAATTTGTCATGATTGCGTCTTGTTTGTTTCCTAATTATTTTCATGTAAAGATTTTGCTATCCGAATTGTTGTAAAATTAATGTTTAATTATTAGAATGATTTTAGAAGTAATTTCTATGTGTTTAAACTATTATTTACTCGTCTATTAAATAAGTAAGCATTTAACATGACTGTTACCATCCAATCGAATGCAATGCCGCCCGACCAATAGGAGCAAAGCACGTGGAAGGGCTCACGCAGCTTGCATTCGATTAAGATGGCGTATTTTTCACATTAATTTTTGGGCACTTGCCAGCGATAGGTTGTAAGGGGAAACTCTTGTCGATTTGAGTATTCAATAAAATCAGAAGTCTAGGTTATACCTAGGCTTCATTTTGTAGTTTAGTTTTCAGAGCTTTTGAGTTGAAATTGTTACTTGCAATATTCTTGGATAAGACGATTTAATTATTAAAAACTAACTTGTAAATTCATTGTGGAATTTTCCTAGCTTAAACTATTGTAATAAAAACAGATCGTGATAAGTGAACTTACGGTGTTTTCGTTAAAATTATAATCAACGCCTAAAAATAGCGTGGTGTTTCTTTTAGTTCCTTTTGTGGGTATCGAGCCAAGTCGAGACAAGTTGTAATTTTAAAACTACTTACTTATTTTATTATTATGGATTTAAATATTAGGATAATTAACTTTGATTTCCTATTTTGAATTAGCTTTCGCTTTAGATATTGACTTTCGTTAAAATGGATAGTGATTGCAGAATCGGTGACCCATGTGAGGTCAACGATTCTGCTCCTTTTAAAAACACTGGCGAAACCACTTCGCCGACATATATATATATACCCGCTATAGGTTGATAAAGAAGAAGAATTTTTTAGGTTAGTCTTGCCGAAATTCGAAACTTTAGAATGGTTGTTTTTTGTATAACCATCCAGATATAAAATTCTTACTGTAGGTTAGGTTAGGTTAGGTAAGGTTAGTAAGGTAAGTGGCCTTATCCTGAAGGCAATTAGAGAACAAGTAGACAGTGACAAGCTAAACTTCGCTACTTCGGGGCTGGTGGCAGAAGGCTTCTTCCTTGTGACACCTATGAACGTTCTGGCGAGGGACTGGTTACTGTCCTGCGACTTGGGTCTCTACAATGGCGTTCCGATAAGGCTAACGAGACGGGACAGAGCGGGACAGAGGTAGGGTTGCAGTATGGATTCCTGGTAACAAAAACTAGAGAATCCGCTGGAATACCTGCAAGGTCAAAATATGAAAAGAACGGAGCTGCAGATTCTTGACTGGAATCTCATTGTCAGGGAGCCTCTCCCTCTGGGAGAGCGACTGATACTGGGAGTCCCTCAAGAAGTCTGCCAATGCTTTGAAAAGGAAGGACTTTGGCTGTGTTATGAACTGACTCGGGTATACGCAAAAGTCCTAAAACCAAAGACCAAGATAGGCACACCGGACGTGGACATGAACACTACACAATGCCCACCAACGGGTGCAGCTGGTGATGGCTCGGGACAGGCATCGTCACATAAGGCGGACCAAAGCTGTGGAGGTGCCAGTGGGGATGAAAGGACCCCCCCACAGTGCCCTCCCGGTACGGGAGAGCCCGGAACGGCGGGCCTGTCACGGGACGAAACTGGTCCACAAAAGAGCCGACACATGAGTGATGCTGAGAAACTCGCGAATCCCTTCAGTGGGAGACGATGACGGACTTGGCATCGTCATGTGACGGAATAGACATAACACATAGCACACATCACTACACTCAATCACTCAAAACGAAACACACAAATACACAGATACACACTACACACACACTTAAGATCCTCCAGTTGAATCTGCACCACTGCAGAGAGGCCATGACGGAACTCTGCCAATTCGTGGTCAGCAAGAAAATAGATTTGGCCCTGTTACAAGAACCGTACGCAGTCAAAGGGCGTGTGGCGGGCTTGGGTTGTCTTGGTGGAGATGTGATTTACCACAGCAATGGTGAGTCCAACCCCAGAACATGTATCTATGCCAGTAACAGGATCAAATCTTTAGGACTAATAGTATCAGAGTATTACAGAGATCTAGTGGCGGTGGAAGCAATCATATCACTTGCTGATGGTAACAAGAAAAGAGTGGCTTTCATATCGGCTTATATTCCAAGTGAGACCGACTACAAACCACCAACCAAAGAACTTGAAGAAACTGTAATCAAATACAGAGGTAAGAGAACTCATATTATTATTGGGTGTGACGCTAACTCGCATCATGAGGTGTGGGGAAGTACTAACACAAATAGGAAAGGAGAACTACTAATAGAATTTATTGCAAGTAACAGTCTTGAGATTATGAACATTGGGGATACCAGTACCTTTGTCACAAAATCAAGACAAGAAGTACTAGATATAACTTTAGCAACAGAAGATATTTCCAAATATGTCAAAGATTGGAGAGTTGACCTGGATGACTCTTTCTCAGACCATCGCAGAATAACCTTCAATATCGACAGCAAGGTGGAAAAAGTAAAGGTTAGGAATATAAGGAAGACTGATTGGGAAACATTTGCTTCAACTCTAAGCAAATGGACACCAACCTGTGGCTCATACAGCAGTATAGAAGACATAGAAACAGGAGCAAAAGAACTAGAAACAGCTCTGGTGGAAGCCTTTGAGGTTGCTTGTCCGTTGAGAGAGATAAGAGCAGGAAAAGGTCAACCCTGGTGGAACAATGAGCTGAAGAAACTTAGGAAAAGAGCTCGTAGAGCCCTTAGAGTTGCCCTAAAGAAGAACGATATAGAAAGCTGGGGAATTTACAGGAAAATAAGAACTGAATTCCGTAATAAGTGCAGGAAAGAAGGCAGGAATGGCTGGCACTCATACTGCGAGGGTATTACAGATTATCCTGAATCTGCCCGCCTGTTGAGAGTGCTTGCCATAGATAGAACATGTAAACTGGGAAGTATCAAAATAGACAATGATTTAGTATCTGATCCTAAACTGATACTGTGCAAAATGATGGAAACACATTTTCCAGAGTGCCAGGAAATAGGTGTTGAAGAAGTTACCCTGGAAGTTCCCAACGCCACCTATGACTGGCTGGCAGCGGAGAACATCATAACCAAAGAACAACTAGAATGGAGCATACATTCTTTTGCTCCATACAAGGCAGCAGGACCGGATGGCATCTTTCCGAAAATGCTGCAAGTAGCATACAAACATATTGGAGACATATTACTAGCATTATTTAGAGCAAGCCTGGCTAGTGGATACTTACCTCTCAATTGGTGCAAGGTCAAAGCGGTATTCATACCTAAGCCAGCAAAGAAAACTTATCAAGAAGCAAAATCTTTTCAATGTATAAGCCTGTCGTCTTTCATACTGAAAGCCTTAGAAAAGATAATAGATGGGCATATGAGATCCAAACTAGACTCAAGTATTCTACCACTACACATTAATCAACATGCATATATGACGGGCAAATCTACTGAAACTGCCCTCCATAATTTAGTGGTCAGAATTGAAAGATCAATAAATAGCAAGGAGTTCACTCTTGGGTGTTTCTTCGATGTTGAAGGGGCATTTGACAAAGCGAATCGAAAAGCAATAAAAGCAGCACTTCAGAGAGACGGCATCGAGCATGCTGTAGAAACGTGGATCATGAACATGCTACAGTATCGCTTGATAACAGCTGAACTAGGTGGAGAAAAGTACACCATTAAATCTACTAGAGGTTTTCCTCAAGGAGGATGCTTATCACCTCTGCTATGGTGTCTTTTATTAGATTCGTTGATAGTCAAAATCAATTATATGAAGATTTACATGCAGGCTTACTCTGACGACGGAGTGCTCCTAGTCACGGGAAAGGACTTGACTACAGTCAGGAACATTATGAGTATTGGTATTAAGACTACAATGAAATGGTGTCGAGATAAAGGTCTAAATCTCAACCCTACGAAAACAAAGCTAGTACTTTTTACCAAACGAAGGAAAATAGCACACTTTGCACCGATTGCAATTGATGGTGTAGAAATAGAATTGGCTAAAGAAATTAAATATCTAGGGGTGTTGCTAGATAATACTCTTAGGTTTAGTAGGCATATAGAGGAACAATGCTTGAAGGCTAAAATAGCCCTCATACAATGCAGAAGAGCAGTAGGTAGAACCTGGGGTATGAAGCTGTGTGTAATCAAATAGATATATACGGCCATCATACTACCAAGAATTCTATACGGAGCGATTGTTTGGTGGCATAAAGCAGCAACATCAACAAATAGCAAAGAACTGACTAAAGTACAAAGGATGGGCACACTGATGATCTCGGGTGCCATGCGGACAACACCATCTGCAGCACTGGAGATTATTCTAGGTCTTTATCCTCTGGACTTGGCAGCCAAAAGAAGAGCGTTGGAGCAGTGGTATAGAATGAAACTGTCAAGACAATGGAAAGGCAGTTTCATGGATAAAGGACATACTGAGTTAGAAAAGATTTACGGAGATAAACTGCCTATGATAATCATTAATAATGATCTCATTAGGAGGCAGCGCATCTTCGATAAGAAATATAGAGTGCATATAGGATCAAAAGAAGAATGGAAGATAGAATCCGCCAGCGAAGGTATCATTGTCTGTTACACGGACGGATCAAGGCGTGAATCCACAAAGCTCAGTGGTGCTGGTATATTTTATAGCACCATTCCGGATAAGGACCAGGCAATCAGCCTGGGTAAAGGAGTTGTCCAAAATTGGTTTTTTAAATTTGAATTTAATTAACAAGGATGATTTTAATGTAGTTGGATAAAGATCCCAAAAGGCTTCTATCAAAATAATTTACAGATTTTTTAAAGCCTCCGATAATAAAAAAAAATTTTTTGTTTTGACTCATTTTTTTGCTTGTGATTTGTCGTAATTCCTTGTTCCATGTGATTTATACACCGGTAAAAAACTGAAAATATTATTCTATGTAAGTTGTCAATGTCAGATGATTGTCAGGAACAAATAATTTCATTTTCGAATAGGCAGTTCAAAAGTACCTAGTCGTAATTCCTAGTTCCTGGTCCTGTGATTCCTAGTTCCATGGTTCAAAATGACATGTATTTGGTTCAAAATGACATTTACGTGACATTAACCGGTGCCAGATTTGATAGTCTATAGATTATAAAAGTTTTTAGTGTTACCATCCATTGAAAAATATTTTCTACAAACGGTATTTTTCATAATTAATTTAAAAAAAACCGAGGACACTAAAATTATTATTTTTATGGCGTTTAATTTTATTTTTTTTTCTCTTTCACGTGATGACAGTTTGGTTCTGGTTAATGGACACTCAGAATAAAAAACCACCCTCCATACTAAACTGGGACATGTCTTTTACGAGCATATTTCAGGCCGAGACGTATGCGATCATGGAGTGTGCTATTGGCCTGGTGGACATTGTAGGTACTGATACAAAAGGAATTATTATATACTAGCTGATGCCCGCGACTTCGTCCGCGTGGATTCAGTTTTTAAAATCCCGAGGGTACTCTTTGATTTTCCGGGATGCTTTACACTCTACAGGTTCTCAACTATACCTATCCAAAAAAATCACGTCAATCCGTAGCTTTTTTGCAGCGTGATTGACGGACAAACCAACAAAGACAAAATTACGTTTAGCTGTCATTTACGTTTTGTTATTCCACTGTCATTTGCGTTTTCTTATTCCATGTCAGATGCGTTTTTGTTATACCACGTTTTATAGTGACTTGACGGAAACGCGGTCGAACGGGATAAAAAGTATCCTATGTCCGTGTCCTGGTTCTAAGCTACCTCTCCACCAATTTTCAGCCAAATCGGTTCATCCGTTCTTGAGTTATAAATAGTGTAACTAACACCACTTTCTTTTATATATATAGATAGTGACAGCCAGGCCGTAATAAAAGCTCTGGAAAGAAAGGACACCACTTCGGCTCTCGTGAAGGAATGCAAACATGCATTAAACTCACTAGCTGAAAAGACAAAAGTGACGATTGCTTGGGTTCCTGGACACCAAGGGAACATCGGTAATGAGAAAGCAGATGAACTAGCTCGAATGGGAGCAAGTATCCAATTTCATGGACCTGAGCCTTGCCTACCCATTCCGTACACGATTACCAAAAGAGTGATGGAGGGAATCGTAGAAAGAGAATCGAACTCAAGATGGAACAACTTGATTCAATATAGACAATCGAAATTGTTCCTGAAATCATTCGATAAAAAGAAGACAAGACATATTATGTCACAAAGTAGGAACAATATTGCATTGGTAATAGGAATAGCAACGGGACACTGTCTGCTAAATAGACATCTCACAATAATTAGAATACAAGAAGACCCATCCTGTCCAGAGTGTGGTGAGGAAGAGACCAGCTTCCACTTTATAGCTGAGTGCCCTATGGTACTCATTGATAAGATGGGAACTACAAGGTAAGGATAGATTAAGTGAAGAAGACCTAACAAACCTTTCAATAGGAGACATCGTTAGGTTTACGAAAGCTACAATAGAATAGAATAGAAATATTTTTTATTCAAATAAACTTTTACAAGTGCTTTTGAATGGTCAATGAATCTACCACTGGTTCGGAATGCCTTTCCTGCCGAGAAGAACCAGCAAGAAACTCGGCGGTTGCTCTTTTCAAAACAGATTTACAATATAGTAAATACTATGCTATATATGCAGTGTTTCCACAATGAGGAAAGTTCCAAAAATGCATACAGACTAACTTCTATCTTAAGATGGGCAGACATAAAGTAGCCCCATTCCCGCCGGTGGCACCCGTTCACGAGCATGACGCATGACCCAGCCATTGCTTCGCTCAACCATATTTGAGGGAACGTAACAACCCGCATCACACGACACCACCACAGAAATGTTTAAAGAGTGCGTGACATACTTATGCTACCCATGTCAAGGCATCAAACTGAAAACTAATATTCAAATGCTAATTTTAAGACATCACTTAGACACAAATAAAGTAGAAACACTAAATAGCACAGGATAATTTTGTTACACAGGTTGATTATTACTGTCTCATAAATCGCTGGAGCGAGTTATATCCACGCTTTTTTGTCATTAATATAGTCTTCAATTGTATAATATGCTTTTTCCATGAGAGAAGTTTTAATTGCTTTCTTAAACTTGTGTAAAGGCAAGTCTAAGATCGACTGTGGAATTTTATTATAGAACGTCACGCCCATTCCCACAAATGTCTTTCGGACCCTCTGGAGGCGCAGTCGAGGAATCACGAGCCTATTTGGATCTCTAACCTGCCTATCGTGTAAATCACCCTTTTTTTTGTAACTTAAAATATTTTGTCTGACAAATATTATGTTGTTATAAATATATTGTGAAGCTACTGTCAGAATGCCTATTTCCTTAAATTTTTCTCGAAGGGAATCCCGCGGTTTTAAATTGTAGATTGCGCGAATTGCCCTCTTCTGCACTACAAAAATTTTTCCAATGTCGGCTGCTTTACCCCATAGTAAGATTCCGTATGACATAATACTATGGAAATATGCAAAATAAACAATTTTTGCAGTTTCTATGTCAGTTAACTGTCGAATCTTCCTAACAGCGTAAGCAGCAGAGCTAAGCCTGCCAGCAAGTGTTGTTATATGGGTGCCCCACTGTAGCTTAGAATCCAGGGTTAATCCCAAGAACACTGTGGAGTCCTCAGTTTTCAAAGGTTCGTTATTTATCTTTAGATTATTACTGACAGCTCTGGTGTTAGGCAATAAAAACTCAACACACTTGGTTTTTTTAGCATTTAAAAGTAAATTATTTGCCGTAAACCATTCAGAAACTTGAGATAATGCATTATTTACATCGTCAAAATTGTCTTTTTTCCTATCGACTTTGAAAATCAAAGACGTATCATCAGCAAATAGTACAATATCGCAAGTATTTTGGACAAAATGTGGTAAATCATTTATGTAAATCAAAAACATGAATGGACCTAGAATAGAACCCTGGGGTACACCCATTACTGAGGCTGATCCGGATGATTTTACGTCATTGACACATACTCTCTGAACACGATCACTGAGATAAGACGCAATGAGACTAAGTGCAAAACCTTTAATACCATAGTGGCTCAGTTTAAGCAAAAGGGTCTCGTGATCAACGCAATCAAATGCTTTTGCTTTTGCTTTACAGGTAGGTTTGAGGGGGGTAGGCTGCCTGGGCACCAGTAACCTGTGTCCAAACACGGGGAATTGGGTGGAATAGTTCCGACACAGGACTGATCACCCGCCTGGCGTTTGCAGGCGTCCCCTCCACAAATACAATACAATAGGTTAGGAGGCTGTGGCGGGAGCGGAGCGAAACTCTTCCACTTGAAAACAACGGTGCTTTACCTGTAGTAGATAAAAAAACCACCAGACTATGGAAAACCTAAAGTTAGGTTAGGTTGGGTTAGAACATAAATATATTCGGTGTGTGACCCCCTTGCAAGGGAAATCCGTCTAAAACTAATAGTTTTCGAATTTTTTTTTTTTTTAATATTGTAATTTTTTAGGTTAGTCTTGCCGAAATTCAAGCAAAACTTGCTTAAGTGAAAGAATGAAGGTAAAAAAAAGTGGGAGGGAGGAGAAAAGGAGTAGAAGGAGCTTGAAAACCCCTCCAAATTAATTTTTCATTTCAGACCAATAGAACCTAAGTGCCCGGCCTGCGGCTGGGTACCGGAAACTTTTCTGTTCTAACCCAATCTAACCTAACTTTAGATTTTCCACAGTCTGGTGGTTCTCCCAACGTGTTACAGTGTGACTCATTGGAAACATACTTATTTTTTGGGAAAAGGAAGTAACACCATAATATTAAACTAAAAAATTCGCTTAGTGAAGGAGTGAAGGTAAAAAAAAGAGTGGGAGAGGGGAAAAGGAGTAGAGGGAGCTTAGAAACCCCTCCAATTTAATTCTTCAATTCAAACCAATAGAACCTAAGGCCCTGGCCTGCGGCTGGGCACCGATAATATTTATGTTCTAACCCAACCTAACCTAACTTTAGATTTTCCAGTCTGGTGGTTTTCTGCGCAGATTAATGATTATGTTTGTGTTCTGTGGTTCTAGTGTTTTTGGAAATTTCCAACATTCATATTCAAGATTTTTGGCTACAAATGCACAATATAATTATAACACAATAAATTATTTGATAATATTGCGTGTGTGCGGGATAATTAGACCTTTTGATACGATATTAACTTTAGTAGAGCTGTAGCAAACCGTATGTATTCGTTACTGAGTAACGGGTACGCCATCTAGTACCGAGTAACGAAACGTTACTTACGAATACTTTTCGTTACTCGCATGTTTCGTATCATGGTTACATACGCTGTTTCAATGACGCAATGTTACGCTGCGTTGATGCGTGTATTGAAACGTTTCTTACTGATCGTTTTGCGCATGCGTGCGTATTTTCCGCGAATTAAAAAGGTAATGTATACTTAAGGACGTACAAAGAAAATAACGTTGTTTGATGATTTGTTATAACGTTGTTAATTGATACAAACTTTTTTATTTAATTTTAAGTTTAATTTCAATCTAAGCAAAACTATTTTTATGTTGATTTATGGTTGAAATGTTGTTTAAATTTTATTGACAATAAATAATTTTGGACGCCTATTTGTAGCTTTTTCATTATAACATAAACATAAGTCTGGTTTAAACTACGGCAAAGTGAAAAATGCGGTTTGGCATGTAATGAATATGTATTATTTCTACAAATTGAAATTATGAATGCTGCGATGCCGCACCTAGTACATAAGTCATATCTTATAATAAAATTATAGAAAGAACAATACGACTCGATTAACGATTTGTTTCTCTAGCATAACATAGCATGTTATGAGGTATTAGGAGTAACGAGTAACGATACGATAGTAACGAGTACTGAATGTATAGTAACGAATACATACGGGTACGTTTTTTTTCGTTACTTTTACACCTCTAAACTTTAGAGTTTACTTAAAGTTGCGTTTTTAATAAAAAAATAACCTTGAAAAATTTTCATTTTCATTGTCGATTTTCACAAAAACTACGCATTTCCTCGGAAAAAGAAAAGCAGTTTGTTGTGAAAAGTCACTACCCCCTATCGATTCGACACCTCAAAACAATAAAATTTAGGTAGCACGATATAAATAAGCAACCTTTCTTTCTTTAATATTATGTAGAGATAAAATAAATTAGCTATAGTAATTATAATATTTTGCACGCCAGAATTGAGGCAAAACACGTTTGGAACTACATCATAATCTACGCCATACTGTTAGTACCCATGTTTATGCAAATAAATTTCATTTCATTTCATTTCATGTTTATCCCAAGACCAACTCGTCTGGAAGAACGGCTTAGGCTACTTAGCATCTGTTCCAGATCTTCTGGAGTCTCTGCCAGGAATATCCACCACTCCTCTGATATGGGCAGCCTATTTTAACATTAACCAAAAGCTACTCACTGGTTATTCGATGCTGGTAAAATTGGAACTGCAACTGCACTGCACTGCAGGTGGCTTTTATATTTTCACAATTTAAAGTCACACCAATGACCAAACAAATTAATACTCGGTCTTTAGACGTCAAACTCCATAGAGCCTAAAATAGAATCTTAACAGGATTCTAGTGTGAGTGTTCCTTCACTATGGTACATCTATACATTTTCAATCTTGCATCTCACTCTCTCGTGATTTAACGACTCTATCCATTCATGTTTAATGCAAATTTCATTGATAACCCAGCATGTCCTGCTCTAACACGATGTATAGCAATAGCGGAACTCGATGCTTATTGGTCCATCGCTTAAGCAGAATTACGTCATAGCGGAACCGGAAGCGGTTACTTTTTATTTTAGTTAGGGATGGGATTGGCCCATCGGAGTGAACCGTAACCTTATAATTATAGTGATGTACTTATCGGTTTTCGAGTACCGGTTTTTTTAATATTTACCGATTTTCTTCCTTACTAAATTCTAATTTAAAAAAGGTTGTGAAATAAAAGAAATTTTAACTTTGAATAGCTGATTTATTCATTTTCATTTCTTAAACTACCACCGGTTCTGAATGTAGTTTACTTTTGAGAAGAATCCGGTAAGAAACTCAACAGTTACTCTTTTAAAATATTGTCTGGTACATTATATTAATTTATGACCATCGCAGAGTTCCATTTAAACGCGGAATAAATTGGACTTCGCTTTTAAATAATATTTATAGGTATATAGATAGGTTTTCCAGATGTTTAATTTAAATAACCTATAATAAAAATGATGATCTACTATTGACAGTCATCGCGATCGTGATATTTTTGGAAAGGCGGTAGTGCTTCCAGTTCTATCAACTGTAACGATCACAATCCATACTATACTAAATGCATTTTTTTTAATCAAGACAACCCTATTGCCTACAATGTCTTTTGCTGAGCAGTTTTTCGTAATGAAAATCTGTCTAAACGTCAAATTTATTCGTTGATTAAATTTCCCTTGGCGATTGATAAGTGGGTCTTAAATTTACTTAAATAATAGCTCTAAACATCATTAAAAAATACGATAAGTTAGATAAGTAAAAATCTGTTGTTTGAATTAAAAAATCAGCATATTTAAGAACATGAATAGGCATGATGACAGTTGTGAAGAATCAATGAAATTATGAATATATCTATGAAAATAGGATTCATGGAATATAAAAAATTTATTTATTTATCTATTTTGTCCGAGATTGATATTTATTTTGATAAAATAAAACTATAAAATACAGCAATCCGCCATATTGAATTGTGTTCAATTCAGATCAGAGCGAAAGGTATGTCACATATCTTGAAATTTTGACAAACTACAATGACAAAACATATTTTATCTATTTTGCTGAAATAAGATTATCTTTATTCTTTCGAAATAGATATTTCCGAACACCATCCAACAGTTTTTCAATCAGTCATCATGCCTTTTGCAAAGTACTCGTAAAAGTTTTCTCTAAATCTTTTTTACAACTAGATTACAATGCATCATACAATATAGCACAACTAAATTACAATTTAACATATCACACGTAGTAATTATTAATGAAAAAATCATGAAATAAATTTCCGTTGTGGCTCTTGCACCAATTAAATAAAAAAGATTGCCTACTATTTATTGATTCAATTGATGAAAACTGTGATCAATAAAATTCATTCTCATTGATGATCGCAAGAGAAAACTAAGAAAATACTAATATAACATTTAAAAAAACATCTTAATATTATATTAGTTTCACTTTCACTTAAATTCAATAAGTAATTTAAATATATTTATATTTAAGTAATAAATTAATAAGGTATGTATTTGACAAAAATGTATGTTCTCACCATTGATTTAGTTCTTATATTATTATAGGTTACAGACAATATGAAGCGATTATATTTAAAAGCTAGATCATATAAGTTGTGTAGATAAGTTTACAACTTTATCTAGATATTATTATTCATAGGTGGTTATGAGTGAGAAAAAATACTAAACAGACATAATTTAATTTCATGAAAGTATTACACAAGCTATTGTTTATTTAATAATTTTAATTATTATTAGTAAAACAATTGATTTCATAGAAACGTTTGATAAAATAATAATTTGATTAAACGGTTTTTGTTTAACGATAGTTCACCAAATAGGTAGGTACGGCGTATATTTTCTTCAAATGTATATTCAAAACCTACTCTTCATTCATTATTATATTATCTACAAGTTTTAACCAAACTATTTAATGTTAATTATCTTTATACACCCCTACGATAACATGATTAAAAATTGGAAACTACTATAAAATTTTATTGTAGTAGGTATTCATAATGAATAACACCCAGTTGAAGTCTGTCTGGCTGTCTGATACTCCGTTGTCTAAAACCACTGAATCGATTTCAATAAAATATGCCAAGGATTTATTTCTAATGCTTATTTATGTTAGTAATTTTTTAATAAATTAATGTTAAAGTAATGACTAGTTTTGGTGACAGCGCCATCTATCGACAAAATTGTAAAGTTTTGCTTAAAAATGTATGCAATTAAAAAGTGTAATAATTTGTCCCCGGGACAAAACAGGACTAAAACATTGACTTTGATATCCTGAAAAACAGTAGGGTTAGCGCGCCATAGGGGATGAACATTTTTGTCGACGTAGGTAACCCATAATTTTGTCAAATCTGTACTGATTTTGAGAAACCTTTGAAAAAGCTGGGTCAAGTAGTGTTATTATCTAAACATAACAAAAACAAATATTATGTTGATACAGAGAACACAATACTTCTTACACAGTGAAAATAAATGAGATGAGCACAGAAATGCAAACATCAAATCACAAACAGTGATTATAATTTAATATAAGAAATTCTTTTTAAATAACCGACTCAAACTCTCGCGCCACTATACAAAGTATATTATTTATTGCTGATATTTTAAAAACCACTCGACCGATTTTGATAAAATTTATATGGGACCACCTGGGAAGTATACCCTTTGAAACAATAAAAGAATTTTTCAAATTGGTTCAGGTGTCTTCATACATAAAATATTCTCTACATACATAAAAAAACAATAAAAAAAGATTCTGACGAATTGAGAACCTTCTCCTTTTTTGAAGTCGGTTACTAAAAAGAAAATTAATGTTTCTTACTTTCACCTATTTTAGGTTACAACAATGTTAACTACTTTGACGTCGCACTGATCAATAACTACCACCTTTGGTAACTTTGGTTGCAATCAAATTTTCCATTTCCTTGAATCTACATTGTGAATTCGTCTATTAAAATTAATGCACCATTGTCTAACAATCCAAACGCCTTCAAAAAACAGATTTTTGTTCACGACAAGTCATACCAAGATGTATCGAGATTGTCAAATTGTTTAATAATATCTGTACATATGTAAACTTTACAGAGTTTTGGCAAGGTCTGTTCGATAATATACATATAGTGCCATACTAAAGCCGACAGATTACCTGATGCATAATACAATTTTATCTTACTATCATCATATTATTTAATTGATATTAAAGAATGAAATGATTCAATTTCATTGGATAACAGTGCATTTTTACAATGTTGACATTGCACACAATCTAGTCTGGGAAATAAATAACGCCAAACTACACCAGTAATGTATGACACAGCATAGGTTTGGAAAGTATTTTCGGATGGAATACTTTCTTCAATGAAAATAACGTTTTGAGCATCCGAACTATGGAGAATATCATTGATATTTCGATTTCGCTTGATAATTACATTTTTTAGAGTTCCCTACATTTTATCATCACCAGGGGTGCAATTTGCATATAAAGATTTACCAGTAGATATCTCATTAATGAGCAATTTCTTATACAAGGCAACAAATTGTTGACAGTCTGGATGTGTGCTACATCCACCCTGTCCTCGAATCTGTCCAAAAAAGATTTCCAGGGGATCCTGGTTTAAACGCTTCAAACTCAAATATTATGTTGATACAGAGAACACAATACTTCTTACACAGTGAAAATAAATGAGATGCACACAGAAATGCAAACATCAAATCACAAACAGTGATTATAATTTAATATAAGAAATTCTTTTTAAATAACCGACTCAAACTCTCGCGCCACTATACAAAGTATATTATTTATTGTTGATATTTTAAAAACTGCTCGACCGATTTTGATAAAATTTATATGGGACCACCTGGGAAGTTGACAGTCTGGATATGTGCTACATCCACCCTGTCCTCGAATCTGTTCAAAAAGTTTTCCAGGGGATCCTGGTTTAAACGCCCGGAATCAATCTTAGTTCCGACCAAAGGTGTTTAATGGTTTTAATGTCATGAATAAAGTTACGTAACGACAGTGGCTTACATTCTCTTGAGTCTGAAGCATCAAATTTCATTGATTCTAGCTTCTTCAAGGCTTCGTTCCAAAACTCTAAGTGGACTGAATTTAAAGACAAAGCATTACGTAAATTAACACTTGAATGACCAGAACAATTCAAGCTGTCAAACAAATCATTAATGAACAAAAAGATCTCGGCAGTGAAATAGCCATTATCAATGTTCACAAATGGTACACTATAATTATGAACTATTTGAAGATGTTCATATGTCTTCTTCTTCTTTTACTCCTGGGAATTTTCTCCGCAAGTAGGCGTGTCCGCCCGTTTTGCGTATGTTCATATGTCTTCATCTGGTTGTGTAAAACTCCCGAAACCGCCCTGCTGAAAACTTGCGCAGCATACACAACCTGAAAAATTCAAATTGCTAGTCATTTTTACAGAATAAATGTGATATACCTACTTCTTTATTTTGAATCTAGAGCCAAAATACCAAGTTTCATACACATAACTTGAAAAACAACTTGAATATGAAGGACTATCACTATGATACAAACATTCAACCCCTATAATCCCTTTAGGGCTTGAATTTTAAGAAACTGTGAAAGATTTACTTCTTTGTTTTTAATTGAAAGCCCAAATACAAAGTTTCATAGATAGAACTTAAAAACTGATGGACTTTCATACAAATTTCCATTCCCTATTTAACCCCTTTGGGGGTAGATTTTACAAAATCTATGAAACACGTACTTTTTTATTTTTAATGTAAAGCCCAAATACCGAGTTTCATGAGTATTACTTGAAAAATGACGGACTTTCATATACACTTTAACCCCCCCATTTAACCCCCTTGGGGGTGGAATTTCAAAAGATCCTTTTTAGTGCTCACCTACGTCATAAAATGAACCTACTGTCAAAATTTCAAGTTTCTAACTTCAGTGGGTTTGGCTGTGCGTTGATAGATCAGTCAGTCATTCAGTAAGGCAGGAAAAGTCTTTTTATAAGTACTTATAGCTGATGTATTAATATGTACTTATTATAAAATTTAAATAGCTGCCTCGTTGGTCCAGTGGGTAACTAAGTATGACCAGGTCCTGGGCTCGATTCCTGGGTCAGGCCAAAAAAAATGTATTGGATTTTTCTGTCAAGAAATTCTTATAGTAGGTACTAGCCTGGAGGAAGAAAGTTGGCGGTGAGTCACCCCGTGCCTCAGAGAGAACGTAAAGCTGTCGATCCTGCACCTGGTCTCTCTCTGGTTGTTTCAGGCTTTCCATCCCATTGGACTAAGACTATGAGAGTGAGGGAATAGAGAGTGTGACTGTTTTTGTGCACACACTTGTACTATAATATCTCCTGCGTATATAGCTACTCTCTGAGCGAGGTTGGCCACCGTGACTGGATTCAGTCGGGAGGATATTATTATTATATTTTATAAAGTGTACACTTACCTTCATCTTGTCATAAGAAGGTTTTATGTGTTTGTGGGTAAGTTTGGTTAGACTTGGCAACACCATGGATCCCATCAATAGCATACAGCTTCTCAACGTAATCCCACTGAGCTCGCTTGTTGCCGATGAGCAGATCCTTTTTCTGAAAATTGTTTCAAAAACATTTCAGTAAGTGGGGTGCATCATACATGTGATAAATTTTCTTATTATTGATTTCATAATGAATAATGTGAGGATCATTATGACCAGTTCTAAGTAAATTTTCACATGTCTCAGATATTAACGAATTTATTGCAGCAACATTGGCAGAGCCTTGATCAGACACAGTTACTCTCAAAACAAACCCAGTTTTAAGAACTTCAGCAATAATCTCTTTAAGTATCTTTTTTAGAGACATGGTTTTAATACCATCACAAACAAAATAAAATGCAATGGGTATTTTCCAAGATAAAAATATTCCACACAGCATGAAAACTAAAGCTTTGTCAGCAACATTATGAGTGTGTTGACCACACTCGAAACCTTAAATAACACCAGTATGGAAATAGAAAAACAAGTTTTTATTAATGGCCATTTCATCAAAGAGTAACGTACATTGCAAGCCCATAGTATTTTTGGTCTTCACAACATCTGCCAAATGTTGGAATATAAAATCAATACCTGGTCTTAGTGGTTAATATGGAAAATATTAATATTGGTTAATATAGAAGATATGGTAGATTTAGCTGGTAATTTAACATTACACTTCTGCAAAAATCTATAACATTTTGGACTTAATTTATACAGTGAGAGTGCAAAAAGTATGTGTATCTCACTGCTTTAGACTGCACCTGACAATCTCAACTGTGAATCTACTAATAATTTGCCAAAGTTACTTAAAAGTGGATACTTTTTAATAAACATTTTATATTTACTTATAATGAAATGACTGAAACTTTGATTTCAATTTTTTATATTTAATAGTTACTTAATGATTTCAGCTTTGGGGTGGTCTGATCCAGACAAGATGTCTCATTGAAAGGCATGGTTTTTGATGCAATGGGACTCTATTGCGAGTTACAAGATGTAATTGGGATACCATCAGTGGGACTCAGTAGTAAGTTACAAGATGTACTGAGGATATCATCATCAATGAGCATAGCATTGCATGAGTTTGGGCTTGGCTGGGAGTTCTGAATGATATTTATTGTTGAGGGAAGTTCTACATAATTCTCTTCTTCTTCTTTATCAACTGATAGACGTCCACTGCTGGACAAAGGTCTCTTGCATGGACTTCCACAGGCCTCGGTCGTGCGCCGCCTGAATCCAGCGGCTCCCTGCGACTCGTTTGATGTCGTCGGCCCACCTGGTGGGAGTCTGCCAACACTGCTCTTCTCGGTACGGGGTCGCCACTCCCGCACCTTGGGACCCCCAACGACGATTGATACATTAGTAGAAGTCAAAACCGAAGAGCAAGATGAATCTTCATGTGTAACTTGGTCTATATGCCTAGACGCAATTGGGATATGGCTGGTAACTTTAACATCGAGAGGTCCCTTGGGAACAAGCGAAGATATCTCAAGATATTTAAGATTTGACGATAGATTATGAAGTGATTTTTCATTAGAAGGTGGATTAAGGAAGGAATTGCATCTAAAGTTAATCTTAAATTATTATTAATGTTCTCTGGTTTGAAATGACTACAACAAATTCTAATATTTTCTCATTTAGAAGTTCCGGGACCAACCAACCATACATAACCAACCATACATACCTTCCATCTGTCGAGACAATTAAACGGTATTCTATGTAAATTTACTTTGCTATAACACATGAACGCATCCTGGTTCCTGGATGAAAAAGTTTACCACTCGCACTGAACTTGAAGGCACATTTTATTTGCACAAAATAACCTGTGATAAAGGCACAGCACAAATCAGACCATTTAACTATCTAGATGAAACACAATAATTATTGATTAAGGAACTTAAAATTGAGAATAGAAATAGGGGATAGTATAGGTAATAAAAGTTTATCCTGATAAAATTTAACACCGATCCGCCGCCGCCATTTGTCGAGAATTTTCGTTTTAGAAAAGAATAGGTAAGTACTTAGGGCAAAAAAATTGGAAATACCGGGAAGAACCTACAAAACGGAATCGGATAATAGTATTATTTTCGTTCATTAATCATAACTTTTACGATAGTGAAAGTAAAGAAAATTTTAAGCTTTGTCAATAGTTAACTTGAGATTTCTTTTGTTAAAAACTACATTATTTTATACACACCTTAAGTAAGAAATTAATTCCTATTTTTATACAGTAAATTTTAATATTAGAAACTTAAAGATTTAAAGCCACGGATAATTTTAAACTTAGCACCGGAAATGTTACGTAGGCAGGAAATGACGATAGATGCGAACTTTTGGTAGTGTGAAATAGAGCGAGAGCGCTTGGCACCACTATGAGTATGATAGGGACAGAAAAACTCGATAAATAGTTACTATTGTTATTCTAAAGTGAGACGGGTCTTATTGTAAATTGTTCTAGATTGTCAATAATTAGCACCGACCAAAGAGTATAATAATATATACGGAGAGCACCGACCGAAACTAGAAGAAGAAGAACAAAGGCAAAGGATATTATAATCAGTGTTGCCAGTGGCAGATAGTCAAATGTAACATAAGACAGCTCAAAAAGTAACATTTTCACGAGAAAAGTAACATTGCCTTATTTTATGCGGAAAACGACGATTCCATAAATATGGCTATTAATAATATAACTCAATAAAAATTGAAAGTATTACTTAGTCGGATTTTAGCTTCTTAAACATAATAAAATAAAGTGACTACTAAAAATTATAATACACAAAAACTAAACAAGCTATAAGTTTATGAAAATAAAACCCGACTACGTGAATAACACGCAACTATTGAGCGAATGCAAGTAAAGTAGCGAGCAACAGCTAGTAATAAGGCTGGAACCACATCTGTGCACCGTTTCGCATTTTATCCATACAATACTGTCATTTTTCATACGAGCGGTTTTTTAAACCTAGCCGTGTACGCATCGAAAAGCCGATGATGCGTACATGACTATGAAAAATTATCGTTTTTTATGGACAAAATTCCAATTGATGCGCACAGATGTGTTCCAGCCTAAGCCCTTACATTTGCCAATTACCATTTGGTTTAATACTCAAAGTTGAAACCCTTCGGCCTACACGGTGCCTTCCAAATTTTTTTTTTAAATTCATTGCCTTATTGCCTCTAGAGGGCGCCACATTAAATTAAATATGACGTCCCAAACCCTTAAACAGCGGACGGTGACACTTCTAACGATTCCATTTGTAAAATAGTGACAAGTCATCATTATCATCATCATTATCAACCTTTAGATGTCCACTGCTGGACATAGGTCTCCTGCATGGACCTCCACAGGCTTCGGTCTTGCGCCGCCTGAATCCAACACTGCACTTACTGGTGCGGGGTCGCCACTCCAACACCTTGGGACCCCAACGACCATCAGCTCTTCGAACTATGTGCCCCGCCCATTTCCAATTCAGTTTCGCGACTCGCTGAGCTATGTCGGTGACTTTAGTTCTCCTGCGGATCTCTTCATTTCTGATTTGATCTCGCAGGGATACCCCAAGCATAGCTCTCTCCATCGCTCGCTGAGTAACCCTGAGCCTTCTTATGAGGCCCACAGTTAGCGACCATGTCTCGGATCCATAAGTCATCACTGGCAACACGCACTGTTCGAAGACTTTAGTCTTCAGGCACTGAGGAATTTCGGACGAGAAGACATCTCGGAGCTTCCCGAACGCTGCCCAGCCGAGTTGGATTCGGCGGTTGATCTCTTTCTCGAAATTGGTCCTACCTAGCTGGACTGTGTGTCCCAGGTATATATACTCGTCCACAATTTCGAGTGCAGAGTTCTCAACGATTACTGGGTGGAGCGGAGCATGAGCATTGGACATGATTATCGTCTTGTTCATGTTCATTTTCAGGCCCACCTGTTGAGAAACCCTGCTGAGATCGTTGAGCATTGTATTGAGGTCTCTCAGAGTCTCTGCCATGACTACTATGTCATCGGAAAATCGCAGGTGAGTGATGTACTCGCCGTTTATGTTGATGCCAAGTCCGTTCCAATCCAGAAGCTTAAAGACGTCCTCCAACGCAGCGGTAAAGAGCTTCGGGGAGATTACGTCTCACTGTCGCACTCCTCGCTGCAAGTGGATTGGCCTCGAAGTCTGGTCCTGTATACGTACTGACATAGTGACATAGTGACAAGTAATTTAAAGAAATTATACGGGAACAGATGAACATAAACATATATACCGGCTGAAATCATAACACTCCTTTGGCTTTGCCGTAGATTAAAAAGCCTCTGTAAAGTATATTACAAACTGTCGCCTCACTCGTAAATGCAAAATCAAATACTCCAACACGAAGAACGAAAACTTGGATGCGTTCTGTTTCACGATTATTTTTTGTTTGCAGGAAAAAATTTAAATAATATAAATTTAAGTCCTAAAAGTAACGTAAAAGTAACATTTTGAGTCGTGTAACATGTAGGTAACGTGAGAGGGTCAAAAGTAACGTAAAATGTTACAAAAGTAACATTCTGGCAACACTGATTATAATACAGAAAAGAAACCATAGATGATAGAAAGAAACGTAGTTAAGGATAGGCTTGCAACGATATATCGGGAAACCGATAAATATCGATATATCGACCAATAAAAATACCGATACTTATCGATATCAACGGTACGCCGTATCGATATCTATCAATATCAAAATACCCAATATATCGAAAAAATCAGATAAAATACTGTATAGGTCGCGGCACGAAAGTCTAGCGCTGAACAAAATAGCTGCGCATGGGGTACTGTCGGGCAACCAATGACGACGGCCGGAATGCGACTGGGAGCCAATCAGCGCCATGATACCTTATTTTCGACTTCTGCGCAATAACAGTCACCGCTAGACACAAGGAAGCAGACTGCTAAAGTTATTATTTTTAAGTTCGATAGCTGGTACAAAATACTGGAATCAAGCAATTTTTTAATAAATTTTTGAAAAGGAAAATTGTATTCATTTACATACTTTGAGTATTAAACCAACATTTACATAGGTAAGGTATAAAAATTACCTAAAATATAAAATCAATAAAAGTTTGATATAAATAACTAAAAATACATTGGATTTCTCTAAGCTTTTAAATAAAGAAAAAAAATTGATAACATATCGATATATCGGCCTACAAGACCGATATATCGATATGTCAATATCGACTGGCAAAACAATGGCTGGATCATGCGTCATGCTCGTGAACGGGTGCCGCCGGCGGGAATGGGGCTGCTTTCTGTCTGCCCGTCTTTGACATGAATTGAATTGTAGTACGTTTTGTGGAAATGTCATATTCTATTCTAACAAAGATGCACGGGTTAAATCAGCTTTGCATCCAGCTGCCCACAGGATAGATAAAAACTTATTAGAATGTAATAGCTCTACTTATTAATATTGTATTGTAAAATGATTATTTTGAAAAGAGCAACTGCTGAGTTTCTTGCCAGCTCTTCTCAGCAGAATCCGCTTTCCCAACCGGTGGTAGAATCTTGACGTGTCATAAGAGCCACAGGTTGGCCTACATGAAATAAATAATTTTGAGTTTGAGTTTGAGTTTGACTTAGTTCAATAAATCATCAATATATCGATATTTTTACAAGCTTCATCCCTAGTTAAGGATGAAAACGATACATCGATGTTTCTGATCCATCGATGTTTCGTGATGGTAATATTATAACTTGTTGCAGTTAACGTAAGCTTGTTGACCGAGCGAAGCGAAGGTCTCTGAGTCTACTTGAGTGAATTTGCACTTGTCCGTCCGTCTGTCTGTCTGTCAGAGCCTTATAACTTCTGAATTACTGAACGTAATTACTTCAAATTTAGATATAATATGTAAACTGACATAGAAACTGCAAAAATTTGTGTATTTTGCATATTTCCATAGTATTATGTCATACGGAATCTTACTATGGGGTAAAGCAGCCGATATTGGAAAAATTTTTGTATTGCAGAAGAGGGAAATTCGCGCAATCTATAATTTAAAACCGCAGGATTCCCTTCGAGAAAAATTTAAGGAAATAAGCATTCTGACAGTAGCTTCACAATATATTTATAACAACATAATATTTGTCAGACAAAATAATTTGAGTTACAAAAAAAGGGTGATTTACACGATAGTCAGGTTAGAGATCCAAAAAGGCTCGTGATTCCTCGACTGCGCCTCAAGAGGGTCCGAAGGACAATTGTGGGAATGGGCGTGACGTTCTATAATAAAATTCCACAGTCGATCTTAGACTTGCCTTTACACAAGTTTAAGAAAGCAATTAAAACTTCTCTCATGGAAAAAGCATATTATACCATTGAAGACTATATTAATGACAAAAAAGCGTGGATATAACTCGCTCCAGCGATTCATGAGACAGTAATAATCAATCTGTGTAACAAATAATCCTGTGCTATTCAGTGTTTCTACTTTATTTGTGTCTAAGTGATGTCTTAAAATGAGTATTTGAATATTCATGCGTCATGCTCGTGAACGGGTTCCCCCGGCGGGAATGGGGCTACTTTATGTCTGCCCATCTTAAGATAGAAGTTAGTCGGTATGCATTTTTGGAACTTCCCTCATTGTGGAAACACTGCATATATAGCATAGTATTTACAATATTGAAAATTTGTTTTGAAAAGAGCAACCGCCGAGTTACTTGCTGGTTCTTCTCGGCAGGCAAGGCATTCCGAACCAGTGGTAGGTTCATCGACTATTCAAAAGCACTTGTAAAAGTTTATTTGAATAAGAAATATTTCTTGAGAGTAGTGTAAAAGTCTTGTGTGGTGGTGCATGTGAGTGGTGGTGGCATTGCTTGCTCGGGAACTTGGCTTTTTTGCTTGGCTGGGTAGGTGAGTGGTGCTTAGCTTTTAATTGCATGTTTGACCATACAGATTTTTTCTGTTGGCGGATTATAGCAAAATAATTTTAACCTTTTCTTGCTAGAAATATTTCTATTCTATTCGATGGCCTCCAACCGAAAATGGCTTAAAAAGTTATAAAAATCTTTATTTCAGGGGTCTCTCAAGAATCGAATGCGAAGTAAAATATTTTTTTGCGATTCATAGTGTTGCTGTCTATCATTTTAAAGATAATTTGGAACAGAGTACAAAAGTATTTTTATTTTTATTTTTTTGTTAAAATTGACGTAATGGGAGGCTCTCAAAATGGAGATTATATTTGACCTCAGAAGTCACGATCGCTTGAAAGACCGTGCTTGATACTTTTTAATTATTAGCGTTATAATATCATGTACTTGAACAAAAAATACTAAAATTAGATAAATATAATAAGGAAACTAAATTATTTAATTTTTAATAAGCTGCAGTATTTTTATCATATAACTTCACAATGATGTCAATAGATGGCGCTTCCATCTCATATTCCAAACGCAGGAGAAGTACTAATACATTAACTAATAATAATCAATTAATTAAAATTATAATATATTTAAATATCAAACAGCGATAAAACTTCACGTCACGACGTGAAGTTTTATGCATTGTTGTTTTTGCATGTTTTCTGATCGTGTCGATAGACGACGCTGTGAACAAATAATTAAATTTGAATGTTCCAAAAAACTATATCTTACCTATTGATGCCTGATTTCACTACAGTTCCCTAACCTTTATGGGCTACCTATGCTAAGTTAGGTGACGCTTTCTGTCAACTTTGTTATTACGAACCTCTACGGGACAACTAAAGGTGAAAATGACATTGGGATGTTAAGATTGTATTTAGGGGCTACTTACGTAAAGAGACTTCTACTTAGGGGATAATTAAGGTATGGTTGGTGAAAACGGGCATTATAATAATGTAAATTTTGATCGTCATATGTCTATTGAATGAATAAATAATTATGGGAAACCGTTACCGCGAGGTCTCAGTTCGGGGCGAACCACTAGTAATAACAGCTTTACTTAATAAAAAAAATGCTGTTAATTGTAATTTTATTGCTACATTTTCCTTATTCTAAAGACTTACGTACATAGACGAATGATATTTACTACCGTTTACGTATTCAATACCAATAGAGAATATTTTTAAAAATAATAGATACTATACAAATTTAACTATTTGATAGATCATTAAAAAATAAAAAAAGAACATCGATGTTTTTGGGCGATGTTTTGTGTAAATCGATGTTTGTTCTGAAAGATCGATGTATCAATACATCGATGTTTTTGCTTTCGATATTTGCATCCCCAAAACGTCTTTGAGTATATGTACGTCGTATATGTACTTCGGCAGAGGGGAATGCGTGCGCTTGGCAAGTCCTTCTCACTCGTCCAAGACCTTAGGGCTTAGACGAATGATATTTACTACCGTAATTGGACTCGCCTCGCAAGATCCTTCCCCTCTGCCACAATGTAATGGATTCAAATCTTGTGCACTGTTTTCGAATCGATTATATCATTACATGAATCGTTTTCGCACTCGTAGGTGCTCCGTGAAAAATGCTGATCTGAGCGCTTAACATGTGCAGGAATAAGATGAATACAAAAATAGGGAATTACATTCCATTTGGAAGTATTTTTATTGTGATACATGCTTTCTTTCTATTAAAAATATTTAAAGTAATATCATAAATAATAATCGAGAATTTCATCGTTTATGTGATCTAGTACGTAATATCTCGTTAAAATCGGAGTGATAATCGTAAGTTGAGTTGTGACGTAACCACACTCCCCACGAGACTACTTTTTGTTTCTTTTTTAAACAATTTCAACCTTCGACTGCTACAAATAAGGTTTAAATTTGAACACTCAAGTACAACACGAGACTACTTACTACTATTTTACTTTTGTATAGCAATTTCAACCATCACTACATAGAACTTAGGTTCAGATTCGAAAAATGAATAACAAAAATCAAATTGACAAGCAAAACTGTGTAACGAGACTACTAGTCTAAGATCCGGCTGCAGAATTCACTCTCAAGAGTGTACTCAGCAAGTGTTTGCTAAAAACCAAATTTTTACGCATATATTTATGATGAAGAGAACATTTACCAGGTTGCTGCAAAATGTGGTTGCTATTATTTTTAATTAAATTATTGTTAATTGATTTTCCGGAAAAAAAATTCATTCACTGGTTTTTTAAATAAAATATCGTCCTCTTCACGGCAATATATATAAAGACTGAAAAATCACGGATGCCGTTGTGCACTTGGCCGCACCTCTTCGTAGCCAAGTTTATACAGGTATGATTCTGATACATTTATACGTTCATAACGTACATTTATTATTTATATTATATCAAATTAAAGCTAATTATTTCTGTTTATTATGATATACGATTGCTTAGTTAAAGCTGGCCGCAAATAAGGGTTGATGGTTGTTAAAGATGGTAAATATTTAATGTAGAGTGAAAGAGAGTAAGCGCGTATACATAACTAGTCAGACGAGGATAGCGATTGCCAGCTGTACGACCGCGATGATTTTAAAGTCACTGCGCAATGCGCATGCGTCGAATGCTAGTGTTCTCAATCTCAACTGAACAGCTGCGATATTTTTATTATAACATAAAAAACGCAACATAAAAAGAATTAAAGGTTTAGACTCAACGCACATTCAACCGTTCTGGAAATCTTTCAAACAACAATTTTTGTGGACAGTCTGTTAATTCGATGTGTTTAAATGCCACTGAGTCGGAATGTATCAGATTTTGCGCGGAAAATAATGGCTGGCTGCTATTAGATAGTTTTCTAAAACCAACATGGTTCCTGAGAGACTCAACTCCAACGCAAGTTAAGAGTGTGCTATGTGATTTCATGAACAAATCTTCCGATAATGTCGACGAATCTGATATTTGTAGCGATGAAAGTGATAGCTGTGATGATAGTGTAAATGAGGATTTTTTAAATAAGAGTCACGGAAATATAAGATACATTTTTTAAATGTTTAATTTGCTTAAATGTTTAATTATTATGTAACAGACGGTTGAATACTTGAATAAAATCTAATATTTTCTTTTATATAAGTAAACCAACCAAGTTATATAAGTAAAACCAAGGGGTTTTGTTTTTCATCAATATTGATTTTTGTTGTAATTTAAAATTTGTCGTTTTGAAAAGGAAGATTTATTTTGGAGTACCTGTTTATTAAGTCGTTTCTACTACTGTTTGCACCGGTAGTAACATAATGACCACCAAACAACAACAACAACAAACGTACGTACGGTAGTACAAATAAAGTACAGTGGTACCTAATTTAATTAAAAATACTAGCGGTCACATTTTGATAGGCAACATCGTAGATGTATATTCTGCAGCCAGATCTCGTACTATACACCCTATCATTTTGCAAAATTAGATTTTATTACATAGTGCACAAGGTTGCAAACTTTTAAATTTAGTAAAAGTGATGTGACTGCGGTGCGGATCGATAACGATAAAAAAATTATTACTCATTGAAGAAGCATCGAAATTCATCAGCAAGCAATAAACTAAAGAGGATTATAACTAGCAAAAAGCTGAGCTTTGTGAGAGCTCGCGTAGTTTTTCTAACGGGTAATAATTTTTAAGTTAATGGTTAAAATAAAATAAAATAAAATAAAAATATAAAAGCCTTTTATTCATCCTTAAAAATTTTTTAACAAATCGATTCATTGCATGCATTTTTTAAATAACATTAATCAAACAAATTAGATAATATTATGTCTGTAAAATTGTAAGTTCCAAAATTGAGAAAAATAATAAGAAATTGAAAATTAATTTTGAATTTACTATATTTTACTGTAGGTCAATAAATAGTGTAGATATTAGGTATGTCAATTTATTTTAATTAGGTCTTATGTATAATATGTCAATTTTCTATGCTATGATTTAAGGATCTCTCATCGAGTAAAGGCCTCCTCCAGATTATTCCAGGTTTTCCTGTCAACAGCCTTTTTTGTCCAGTTAGGTCCGTTAGGTTTGTTAGGTAGGTTACGTAGGTAAGTTAATGGTTATAAAATTATATTTTCTTTGACAGATAACATTTGGATATGAAATTAAATTACTATGTTAAATCACAAATCTATAGGCGTGATAGTTTTTCAGTAAAGTGTACCACAAAATGTACAGCTTGTGGGATAGTTATAGGTCTCGCTCCGCTTGCCCTAATAAAATGTAAATGAACCAATTCATTACATTAAATAAATTCGACAAAAATATCGGAATATTGATATGTATATATTAAAGCTCCCTTCAATTTTATTTCACTTATGCCGAACGCTAATGTATTGTTTATTAACTAAATGTTGATTTTAGCGGAAACTTTTTAAGTTTTAAGGATAAAATATATAGCCTGTATTGTGTAAATTGAGAGTACCCTAATCGGTTCGAATGTTTAGGTGGACAGACGGTCGGACTTGACTAGACTATAAGGGTTCCGTGTTGTTTTACTTCGAACCCCTAAAAAGTGTAATGATTAAAAAATATAAATATTGCATTTTTTTAATGTTTTCCTCTTTACGTTATATTATTATGATTTTATTAAATAAGTTGTCACGGCATCGGTTTATGATGCGGAGGAGCAAGTTTTAAGATAATTTTTAGTATAGTTAGTTAATAAGTTTAATATAATAAATAAGTTTAATAGTTAATAAGTTTTAGTAAGTTTAATAGTTTTAAGAGCGGAGCGAGACCTATCACTATCCCACAAACTGTACATTTTGTGGTACACTTCGCTGAAAAACTATCACGCCTATGGATTTGTGATTTAACATTGTAAATTAATTTCTATCCAAATGTATAACACATTTGGATAAAGAAAATATAATTTTATAACCATTAACGTAAAAACTATTACCCGTTAGAAAAACTACGCGAGCTCTCACAAAGCTCAGCTTTTTGCTAGTTATAATATAATGATTATAGTCTCTAACTTACCACAGTAAGTACCAATAGACTTGGCGAAACTGTAAGGGTTCCTAGTTGTTTTACTACGGAACCCTAAAAAAAGACGTGTCACGCTAACCAAGTAAAGAGTTAGATGATTAAAATTTTGTTTGAGTGCGTTTTGCTGCTTAAGAAATTTTCTGTTTTTTCTTAGGAAAACTATCGATATAAAATATCGATATGGTAGCATCGCAATTAATTTGTCTGTCTTACACTGTATTTAACCTATATGTGTGCGTAAATGTAATAGTGTTGGATTTTTTGTCTTTTGTGTGCCATAATGACACAAATGGAATTGATAAAGTGTGCAGTTCTGTGTATGTAGTGTTTCCTCCCCCCCCCGCACCAAAAGTGGCAGACTTTTTTATATTTAATAAATTAGTATTTCGCATGGAACTAGGAATTACGACTACGCTCTATTTTTGAACGTGAAACGGGGAACTGTCATTTGAAGGTGACCTTCAAAACTGCCGTGCGTTTGACGTTTATTATAACCACAAAAATTATTTTCGTTTGAATTTTGTACCCGCGTAGACATGTAACTTGCATTAAAGTCGCTACAAACTGTTCCATTTATCTAAAATTGAGTGTTAAACTGGTTGCGCCACGTGTGCTGTGAACTCTTCAGTGATAAAAATCAAGTTCGACCGGTTCGGGCTCGGGATTTCTTTTTTTTAAATTGGTAAGCTAACTTTAATTTCTGCACTCGTACTACAAGCGTAGATGTCGTTCATTCAGACGCTGGTGTAGTTTAAAAATAGTTTTACTCTTGTTTTACTATCTTTACTATTTGCTAAACATTTCACTGCAACTCTGTCAAGTGTAGTAGGCCAGTAAATAAAGCCGTTTTTTTTGGTCAACCTCGCACCAAATTTCGATCCAATGTTAATTTTTTTTTAGGTTAAGGGTAACTTACTGACCATAAAAACACAAAATGCTGACAGATCCAGGTGGAGCTTCGATCGCAATCTTAAAGAAAAGTTTTTGACCGATATCTCGGAAACTATCCACTTTAGGGCAAAAGTTATTCAGACTAGTGGTTTTGGACTGTGGTCTCCTATTCAGGGGGTCAAGTGCGTTTAAGCAATTAAATATCATTTGCTTCAACGGTGAAGGAAAACATTGTTAGGAAACCTGCACATCTGAGAGTTCTTCATAATGTTCTCGAAGGTGTGTGAAGTCCGCCAATTCGCACTAGGCCAGCATGTTGGACTATGGCCTATAACCCTTCTCTGAGAGGAGACCTGCGCTCAGTAGTGAGCCATTGATGGGTTGCTAATGATGATGATGATGAGGGGTTGTTTTCATTTCATTGATTGCATCAAAGCTTATCCCCATGCTGTAGAAGTGTAAACAATAAGAAGATATGTACAAAGTGGCTATTTTATTATTATTGTTGAAATGTTTTTTGCATGGTCATTTCTCAATTATAGTTTTATGGCACTTATCCGCATTTAATTGAATGTTGAGGGACTTATTACTTTTTATCATATCTAAAATATTTTCATATCTCTATTTGAGTTACATCAGAGTTGTTTTACTACTAAATATTTTTTTGGATAGTAAATGGATCCTTTATGGTATGCTTTCCAGTATAGTATGATATAAATGTATTATGTAATAGGTATTATATTTATATCTATATCTACGTATTTATATGTTACTTATTATATATTATTATTATTGTTTATATCGTTAAGTTTATTAATAAGTTTTGATTAGGTATCTCATTTCTGTACCTACCTAAAGCATCTTTTTTTCTTAATTGTTCTCACATCTAGGGCATCTGGAAGAGATCCTCTTTTGTAGCGATAAGATGTCCTTGTACACGTCCTTTTTATATTTAAGTTTAGTTTTTAAGTATTAAAATGTACAGAATAAAATAAATAAATAAATAAATAAATTATCCTATGTTTTTCTAGATGACAATCTCTTTATCTCAAGGTGTGGAAAGGTAACAGACAGACAGAACATTTCCATCTATAATATTAGTATGGACTTTATACTTGTTACTTAATCATCATCATCATCAGCAACCAACAATAATGGGTTGCTCATGATGATGATGACCCTTATTACTACCAGAAACTGCTATCTATTATTGAATAATAATTTTCTTATCAACTAGTCAGTATGTTATGTTATCTTAGTGGCAACACATTTGTTTACCACTTGCCATTGACCTACACTGAGTTGTACAAACATTATTGTACTTATGTACTGTAACATTGATTGTAAGTAGGGTTGCCATCTGTCCGGGTTTCCCCGGATTTGTCCTAGTTTAGAGGGCATCCGGGGAGCATCCGGGCGGGGCTTCATTTGTAGTCCGGGTTTAAAAATTTAAAGTCTTGAATAATTTGTGTTTTATTTTAAGAATAAAAAAATTCTAACTGATAATTAAAACAATTTGTAACAAACTGTAATAAGATTTTGTTTCGTTCGGTACATTTAAAATGTAATTTTTTATTGGAATAAGTTTTTATTACACTGACTATGTTTAAAAAAAACCTGTTGACATGTCCGGGTTCTGGGCTCTAAAATTCACGCGTCTTGTCCTGGTTGCCAAATTTTAGAGATGGCAACCCTAATTGTAAGACCTATTTGATATTATCTGTTGCTTATGATTTTGACCAAAAGCTTATTTCCTAAAACATTAATGAACAGATACTCGCATCCTGATTCCTACTAATGCTACTTCCTACTAATATTATAAAAGCGAAAATTTGTGAGTATGGATGTAATGATGGATGGATGGATGCATGTTTGTTACTCTTAACGCCACAACAAATGAACCGATTTGGCTGAAATTTGGAATGGAAACAGCTCATACCCAGGATTAAAACAAAGACAGAGTTCCAGCGAGAATTAAAAACCTTAATCCACGTGGACGAAGTTGCTGGCATCTATTTTGTAATAAAAAAATTAAGTGGCACTCGGGGACTGCCGCGGTAAAGCTATTGCTTGGTATTTTTTATCAACTTATGCAATTGGGTAAAATATTTATGCAATATATTTTTTTTTGCATGATAAAAATTATGCAATAAAATAATAATTAAAAAACAAACAAACAAGAAAAGAGAACTGTCACTATTTCGCGAGTGAGATTCGAACCTGCGACATCATACACCATACGGTAAAGAAAGCGGCCGCTCGCCCACTGCGCCAAATAGAGCTACTTGAGAACCTCTAAAATGTTGAACGCTTACTAAACAACGGTGTTAGGTTTTTTCGTTACGGAATTTCTTGATTCGGTCGCCGCGCTCAAACTGTTTGTCCTAGTTCAAAGCCCGCGATAAAAGCTATGCAATAGCTTAATAATCTTTAGTTCAGATTGTGGTTATTAGAAGGTTGATTTATTTAAAGCCCAACCTGCGAAGCATGCCACCATATTGAACTTGAATTAACAAGGTAGATATTTATGTAAATAGCCGCTTTGCGTAAAACGTTGTATAATTTTACATACTTATTATGTAAAATTTGCGAAGACTAATGAACATTATTAATATATTCATTATTTAAAGTCGTCGTCGAAAATCACGAGATTTTGAACGAACGCCAAAAAGTTGATGTTGCATTCTATTAAAATATGTATGTATTTTGTATGCAATGAGTGATGTTTTCTTAAAATAAATGTAGTGTAATTAAGGCTTGACACGAACTGAACGCGTATGCGAATTCTTGTACAAGTTACTATGAAGCACAAGTAGAATTACCAACATTAAAAATTTTTATTTATTTCATGTAGGCCAACTTGTGGCTCTTATGACAAATCAAGACTCTAGCAACGGCTCCGAAAGCAGATTCTACTAAGAAGACCCAGCAAGAAATAGAATTTCACACCATTAAAATCTATGGAGACTATTCTTTTTCAGAAAATCTGTTTTCGTAATTTGAACCTAATAAGTAATTGCTTATGGTACAAAATAAATTCGTTCTATTAACCTACCACCCGCAACATGCAATGAAAAATCTATAGATTATGTGTATTTTTTTTTCTATATTCGTAATTTGAACCTAATAAGTAATTGCTTATGGTACAAAATAAATTCGTTCTATTAACCTGCCACCCGCAACATGCAATGAAAAATCTATAGATTATGTGTATGTTTTTTTCAATAAGCTAATCGCCACGCTAACCCTCTAATAGTCTAAACACTCAGGTTTACTATGGCACAAAAGGCTTTAAGTGCTCTATAAAGCATAATATTGTAAAGTGACAACAGATTGCACTACCCAGGTAGGCTACGCTACGCAGTGTGAACGATTAATTAGAGTTCCTTAAAGTCAAGAAACAGCTGCATTGAACGCATCGTCGCGTTGTGTGTGCCCAAGCCTTTAGTCCACGTGTTTAGTGTTGGGTGAGGGGGGTGTGGTTTTGACGTAATGTGGGTACAGTTGTCGTCGAATATAGATAACTTTGATCTTGATCCTGCGCAGTGGGTGATTTATCGATCTACTAGCTGATGCCCACGACTTCGTTCGCTTGGATTAAGATTTTTAAAATCCCTCGGGAACTCTTTGATTTTCTGGGATGAAATGTAGCCTTTATCACTCTCCAGGTTCTCAACTATACCCATGCAAAAATCACGTCGATTCATAGCTCTGTTGCGACGTGATTGAAGGACAAACCAATAAACAAACACTTTCGTATTTTATAATATTAGTATGAAGTATAATTTTGTGGTAAGAAGTGAGGCACGACGACGGCGTAGAGGTCTAAACCGCTGTTGATACTCTTTTCACTTCCCACGATATAGGAGAGAACAGTACCCACTACCCATGCAGATCCCCTACGTCATCCAGAGCCTTTTACCTGACGCCAAATGTACATTTATAGCACTCACCAGTCATCACAAAAGTTAAAACGCGTTAGTTTAGTTCAGAATCATATTTTGTGCAAATAAAATGAATTTGAATTTGAATACCTAATTGCGTTATGTGCGGTGCGTGAGTTGAAGAAAACCTTTGACCTTTCGTTTGATATCAAACTGGACGGATTTATCTTAACTTTATTTTTCATGAATTCATGTTTGTTATGTCCGCCATATTGGATTTTTCGTGACATCATAATACCTTAGCCTATGTATGTAGGTACGTGGACTGGAATAAGCCAACAACACCTTATATTTTATTAAAATCGTATTAGTAGCCTGGCAATTATGATTGAAGCAATGAAGCGAAGAACTGATGGTCGTTAGGGTCTCAAGGTGCTGGAGTGGCTACCCCGGGTCGCAGGGAGCTGGATATAGGCGGCGCAAGACTGAGGCAGTGGACGTCTATCGGTGATAAAGAAGACAATGAAGCGAGAAATAAACACAATCATAACACTTTCTGTCTGCCCGTCTTAACATGTGTTGAATTATAATTAGACATAATTACGTATGCTTTTGTGGAACTTCCCCTCATTGTGGAAACTCTGCATACATAGCATTAAGTATATCTATTAAGTATATTGTAAAAGTATTTTGAAAAGAGCAACTGCCGAGTTTCTTGCTGGTTCTTCTCGGCAGGAACGGCATTCCGAACCAGTGGTAGACTCATTGACGATTCAAAAGTACTTGTAAAAGTTTATTTGAATAAAAAACATTTCTATTCTATTCTATTCTATTCTATTATATTCTATACTATACCCACCCGTAAATGGCAATGTTAATTCAAATTTATTTATTTCATGTAAAGTCCGGTCAACGAGACGAGATCCCAGACGTAAACAAACCCACTGCCTGGTCATTCGCTTACGCAGGGTTTTGTAACCTTTTTTATTTACACTAATTTTTAAAATGTAAAATATATTTATTATATTTTGATATTACTATTTAATTATTAAATTTTATATAATTACTAGCTGATACCCGCGACTTCGTCCGCATGGATTTAGTTTTTAAAAATCCCGTGGGAACTCTTTCATTATCCGAGATAAAAAGTAGCTCTCCCGGTCTGAGGAACCACTACTACATCCATTACTATACCCATGCAAAAAATCGCATCAATCCGCTGTTCTGTTGCGACGTGATTGAAGGACAAACCAACAAACAAACACACTTTCGCATTTATAATATCAGTAATGCTTTATTATAACACTTTTTATAATTGTCAAATTTTTTACCATACTTAACCAAAGACAAAATAACGTTTAGCTGTCATTTACGTTTTGTTATTCCACTGTCATTTGCGTTTTGTTATTCCATGTCAGATGCGTTTTTGCTATACCACGTTTTATAGTGACTTGACGGGAACGCGGTCGAACGGGATAAAAAGTATCCTATGTCCGTCTCCTGGTTCTAAGCTACCTCTTCACCAATTTTCAGCCAAATCGGTTCATCCGTTCTTGAGTTATAAATAGTGTAACTAACACCACTTTCTTTTATATATATAGATAATATTATGTAAACCAGAGGTTCCCAAACTTTTTTTGCTCATAGACCCCTTTCAAAAGTTTGCTGGTTCCGGTGGACCCCCTGCAGCTAAATTTCTATCATATTTCCAGTCGACAAAAAATGTGAAGATAAATTATGAAAATTGGCGTTGCGAGTGAGTTCCAACCACGAAAACAACATTCTTTGAAAAAAAAAGAGAATTGATTGGTAAATTAATTAATTGATTGTGCTGTGAGTGGATGTCAAAAGTAAAGTTGACCATTCAAAAAGAAGTGATTCCATCTCAAGCTTACATTTTTGACATCTACTCACAGCACAAAAACCAATCAATTCTCACTTATTTTATTTAGAAAACTCGGAGTGGTAAAAATAAAAAAATAGTATATTTTCTTGTGTTGTATTTATTCAAATACTATGTAAGTAACTATTAATTATTATTATTGTTATCATATTTTACAATATTATATTAAGTAAGTATAGTAAATCAAAATATAATTGTACCTGCAATCAAAATTAAACATTAATAACGTACACGTAACACCTGAGAGTTCTCCATAATGTTCTCGAAGGTGTGTGAAGTCCACCAATTCGCATTGGGCCAGCATGGTGGACTATGGCCTGTAACCCTTCTCTTAGAGGAGACCTCGCTGGGTTGATAATAAAGATGACTTATATTAGTGAAACACCACACAGTCGGGAAATAAACAATTACTAATAAATTAGAGACAAAAAGTTCTACCTTTCTCGGATTTCTGTTCTAAATAAATAAATAAGTAATAAATAAAATAAAAGTATGTATAGCAAAAGGCAGCCTACTTACTTTTTCCGTCGCTGGCAATCACTAAGATCGATTCACTTTAGGTACTTTTCTCTCCGAAATTCCGGGAACAAATGAGTAACGTTTATTCTTGGCATTCGTATTTATATTGGTGAAGAATCAAACAAGTTCATGCAAGATTGCAAGCACACACACCATCCACAAGTCGTATTTGGTCCCTTTGCACGTCTGAACAAGCGTTGCAGACGGCGCGTCGGCGGCGGCTTCACTATCGACCCCCGCTTACGAATTGTGAACCCCCATTTTTCTGTCACGCCAACGTAGACCCCCGTCGAGTCTCCCGTGGACCCCTGGGGGTCCACCTGGACCACTTTGGGAATTACTGATGTAAACGAACAATTGATTATTCTTGTAAGTATGTATATTTATTCATTCTTGTATCATTGTTATCTTGTATCCCTGCTTTGCCTCCCTAACCATTATAACAATTCAATTACGATTTCCGATCGATGCACGTTGTCAAGTGTAAAGAGAATGACATCGGATTCCCGGAATTATCATGAAAAATTTAAGAGTTCCTAAGTCAACGTGGACGAAGTCGGGAGCATTAGGCATATTCATTCTAGGTTTAGGATTTTAGGAACAAAATTAAATATCGACGATTACTATTACAATAGCAGTGATAGCCTAGTGGTTAGGACTGTGAACTTCTATTCGGGGGGTCGCAGGTTCGATCCCGGGTACGCACCTCTGATTTTTTGGAGTCAAGTGCGTTTAAGCAAATTAAATATCACTTGCTTCAACGGTGAAGGAAAGCATCGTGAGGAAACCTGCACACCTGAGAGTTCTTCATAGTTCTTGAAGGTGTGTGAAGTCCGCCAATTCGCATTGGGCCAGCGTGGTGGACTATGGCCTGTAACCCTTCTCTGAGAGGAGACCTCGCTCAGTAGTGAGCCGTTGATGGGTTGCTAATGATGATGATGTTGATGATGATGATGATGATGATGATGATGATTACTATTACTAGGACAAGGAATGAAAAAGAATAAATAACTACAAAATCAAATGGCTGTCCGAATGTTTTCAAACCCATCTATAGCCTAGTTTGACCTTGAGCATTGTAGCCGTGAGCCGTGCGGCAGATAGCAAAGAAACAAGATAGAAAGAGATAGACTATATTTTGTTTGTTCCGTCGTCGCTAAGAGGCGATATTTAATCTCCATCTATTATCTATTAGGTCTGGAATCTGGATCTATTAGGTCTGGGCCCTGATTCTGTAACTCAGTTGCTATCAAAAAATGATAGCCACTGACATATATTTTTTATCCATTGAAGGTTTGCTATGAAAATAAAAGTATCATTTTCGTAGCAAACCTTCAATGGATAAAAAATATATGTCAGTGGCTATAATTTTTTGAGTTACAGAATCAGGGCCCTGGCCCCTGGTATCTCGTCTCGTTGACCGGACTTTAGGCTCTTATGACACGTTCATACTCTACCACCGGTTCGGAAAGCAGATCCTACAGAGAAGAGCTGGCACGAAACTCGCAGTTGCTCTTTTCAAAACAAAATATTACAATATCGATGTATTTACTTCAAATTACAATGTATTATGTAACACTTTCTTGTGGTTAACTGGATGCCAAGCTGATTGTTTCCATGCAACTTTTTCATCAAGAAATTCACTAACTTTGTAATAACACCGACTTAATAAATGTGTTTTTACACATTGTTTTGTGTAATGGCTACAATTTTTTCTTTAATTCGATGACAACAAGTTAGTCCTTGACTGCAATCTCACCTGATGGTAAGTGACGATGCAGTCTAAGATGGTAGCGGGCTAACTTGGAAGGGGTATGGCAGTGAACATTCAACCCATACCCATTAATTGGTTTCTACACGCCATCGTGCCGGAACGCTAAATCGCTTGACGGCACGTCTTTGAAGGTAGGGTGGTAACTAGCCAAAAAAAAATATATAAAATAACTAGCTGATGACCACGACTTCGTCCGCGTGGATTTAGTTTTTAAATTCCCTCGGGAACTCTTTGATTTTCCGGGATAAAAAGTAGCCTATGTCATTCTCCAGGTCCTAAACTATACCCATGCAAAAAATCAATCAAACCGTTGCTCTGTTGCGGCGTGATTGAAGGACAAACCAACAAATAAACACACTTTCGCATTTATAATATTAGTATGATAGTCAGTTTGCTTGCTAGGGATGCTGATGTATTCTTGGTTTCTCTTTTGCAGGCCACAATGTCGCGAGACAGATCATCTAGGCGGTTCTACCGCGCGGAGTCGACGCATGACCTTCTGTCTTACATGGACAGGGGGCAGGCGGCCTGCGAGGAGAACCGCTGGACCTTCGAGACGGCTTGGGAGGCGGCTAACAAAGGTAGCGAACTACTTTCTATATTACTACACAATGTCGCGAGACAGATCATCTAGGCGGTTCTACCGCGCGGAGTCGACGCATGACCTTCTGTCTTACATGGACAGGGGGCAGGCGGCCTGCGAGGAGAACCGCTGGACCTTCGAGACGGCTTGGGAGGCGGCTAACAAAGGTAGCGAACTACTTTCTATATTACTACACAATGTCGCGAGACAGATCATCTAGGCGGTTCTACCGCGCGGAGTCGACGCATGACCTTCTGTCTTACATGGACAGGGGGCAGGCGGCCTGCGAGGAGAACCGCTGGACCTTCGAGACGGCTTGGGAGGCGGCTAACAAAGGTAGCGAACTACTTTCTATATTACTACACAATGTCGCGAGACAGATCATCTAGGCGGTTCTACCGCGCGGAGTCGACGCATGACCTTCTGTCTTACATGGACAGGGGGCAGGCGGCCTGCGAGGAGAACCGCTGGACCTTCGAGACGGCTTGGGAGGCGGCTAACAAAGGTAGCGAACTACTTTCTATATTACTACACAATGTCGCGAGACAGATCATCTAGGCGGTTCTACCGCGCGGAGTCGACGCATGACCTTCTGTCTTACATGGACAGGGGGCAGGCGGCCTGCGAGGAGAACCGCTGGACCTTCGAGACGGCTTGGGAGGCGGCTAACAAAGGTAGCGAACTACTTTCTATATTAATACTTACATGGACAGGGGGCAGACGGCCTGCGAGGAGAACCGCTGGACCTTCGAGACGGCTTGGGAGGCGGCTAACAAAGGTAGCGAACTACTTTCTATATTAATACTTACATGGACAGGGGGCAGGCGGCCTGCGAGGAGAACCGCTGGACCTTCGAGACGGCTTGGGAGGCGGCTAACAAAGGTAGCGAACTACTTTCTATATTAATACTTACATGGACAGGGGGCAGGCGGCCTGCGAGGAGAACCGCTGGACCTTCGAGACGGCTTGGGAGGCGGCTAACAAAGGTAGCGAACTACTTTCTATATTACTACACAATGTCGCGAGACAGATCATCTAGGCGGTTCTACCGCGCGGAGTCGACGCATGACCTTCTGTCTTACATGGACAGGGGGCAGGCGGCCTGCGAGGAGAACCGCTGGACCTTCGAGACGGCTTGGGAGGCGGCTAACAAAGGTAGCGAACTACTTTCTATATTACTACACAATGTCGCGAGACAGATCATCTAGGCGGTTCTACCGCGCGGAGTCGACGCATGACCTTCTGTCTTACATGGACAGGGGGCAGGCGGCCTGCGAGGAGAACCGCTGGACCTTCGAGACGGCTTGGGAGGCGGCTAACAAAGGTAGCGAACTACTTTCTATATTACTACACAATGTCGCGAGACAGATCATCTAGGCGGTTCTACCGCGCGGAGTCGACGCATGACCTTCTGTCTTACATGGACAGGGGGCAGGCGGCCTGCGAGGAGAACCGCTGGACCTTCGAGACGGCTTGGGAGGCGGCTAACAAAGGTAGCGAACTACTTTCTATATTACTACACAATGTCGCGAGACAGATCATCTAGGCGGTTCTACCGCGCGGAGTCGACGCATGACCTTCTGTCTTACATGGACAGGGGGCAGGCGGCCTGCGAGGAGAACCGCTGGACCTTCGAGACGGCTTGGGAGGCGGCTAACAAAGGTAGCGAACTACTTTCTATATTACTACACAATGTCGCGAGACAGATCATCTAGGCGGTTCTACCGCGCGGAGTCGACGCATGACCTTCTGTCTTGCATGGACAGGGGGCAGGCGGCCTGCGAGGAGAACCGCTGGACCTTCGAGACGGCTTGAGAGGCGGCTAACAAAGGTAGCGAACTCCTTTCTATACCCAAGGGTCTGCCCGCGAAATTCAAATTTAATTTGGTTTTTCGCAATTTGTAAACTAATACGACAAAGTAGGCTAATGACATTCTAATTGCGCTAGTAGAATTATCATCTTCACAGGTTTACATAAAAATATTTACTTGAAAGTGCCCAGTTTAAGAAATTAATCAAAATACTGAGTTGGACGTGAGTTACTCACAAATTAGTCGATATTTTGATTAATTTCTTAAACTGGACACGTTCAAGTAAAGATTTTTATATAAACCTGTGAAGATGATACTGCCATTGTCGCAATTAGAATGCCATAAGCCTACCTTGTCGTATTAGTTTATAAAATGCGAAAAACCAAATTAAATTTGAATTTCGCGGACAGAACCGTATCTTCCACCTTAATTAAAAAAGGGGGAAAATCAGGGGCTTGAAATTTCAAAGTAAGATAACTATACCGACTGGGGTATCATATGCAAGGCCTTTACCTGTACATTATAAAACAGATTTTTATTTATTTTTATATGTAATACTTTTTGATTAATTGGGCAAAATGTCGAAAAAATACCCCCCCCCCCCTTCCCCCCTATCTCCGAAGTTTACCAATCGAAAAATCAGAAATAATTATGGTCAATAAAAGTTTATGTATATTTTACAGGAAAAATAAAACCAACGCTCTAACTAGCATAGTTTTTTTTATATTAACAATAAACCTCTACAAACAAAGTTAACGATAAATAAGAAAATTAATATAATATAATCGTTTTATTTTTACTTCTACAATACGGAACCCTCGGTGCGCGAGTCCGACTCCACTTGGCCGGTTTTTTTTATGTATGTTCAGTGTTCACCGATTACTCGAATACGCCTGAACCGATTTCTAAAATTCTTTTTTTGGTTCAAAGAGTAGGTATACTTTCCAGGTGGTCCCATTGAAATTTTATCGAAATCGGTCGACCGCTTTGTAAAATATCAACAATAAATACTTTGTAGTGGCGCGGGCGTTTGAAGTCGGTTTTTTTAAAAAGATTTTTTTATATTAAATTATTATTACAAGTTAGTGTACAAAGTTATAACGGTTTACCTCCAAGTTCAAGCATTGGTGGAGATGTAACTTCTTAAAGATTACAACCTGTTAATCCAGTTTCCTGTGCGCATGCTCTAAATCTTTCGAACACAATAGAGTTGCCTCCCTTTGTGTAACACGTGACCTTGACGAGGACACGTGTGCAAACAAAGCCTGATGAAATTATTATAGATTGCATCATCTATCTGTTTCTACTGTTACAAGTTACTGTACAAGTTTTTACTGTTTTCGAAAACGATACGCTTCATATATTTCTTTTTGTTTGCAAGTTTAAAAAAAAGTAAAAAAGACATGATCTGAAGTCTGGATTCGAACCCCCGAACGAGCCGCTACGTCACCAAAGCTATAATGGAACGTGTGTGATAAACGAAGGCAACAAGTGTCGTGACGGAAAGTTCTTACACTTTTTTTCGCTAATCCGCCAAACCGTCCGAAATAGCTATTTATGCAACTGCATCGTAATGAGGGTCATTTTAATTCGAGTGCTGTTTTTTGATACGAGGCTTGCCGAGTATCAAAATAGGATAGTACGAGAATTAAAATGACTAATTACGTTCAGTTGCATACAAGATTTTATCTACGACAAGGAAAATAAAATCATTAACAAAATACGCCGTAGGCTCAATAAAGTAACAAAAAGTAACTCCGTAAGCCGCCACCAGCCGCCTGTGGCGCCTCTGTCAACAAAAAGTAACTCCGTAAGCCGCCACCAGCCGCCTGTGGCGCCTCTGTCATATGAACGGTACAAAAGTGCCAGAACTCAGAGCCTTAGCTTTAGGTATCCTATTTTAAGAAGATAACCATTTCGATTCAGCTCCCATACAACGAGCTGCATCGAAATGAGAAGCAAAACCGAAAGAGGGTTCATTTCGATTCAGGTGTCAAATTCGAAATTGGAACTTTTCGATGTTGGAGTAGATAAAGGAAGTTTTAAACTTCCTTTTCGGACGGTTATCATATATGAACAAAATATATGATATTTTGTTTAATTGTCACGTTTTTTATTGCAGTTGGCGGTATCTACACTGTAATCCGGTCTAAGGCTTATGTGTCGACGGAAGAAATGGGCGAAAACTATTGCTTACTGGGTAAGAGGAATCGTTTCGTACCAATGCTGACCAAAAGCGCAGGTCCTTTTCGGTAACCGCTCAAACTCAGCTTTATTTACTTTGGCTTAAGGTCGAAATATGTATAATGTAAATAAAACATGTCTACAGCGCACCGCTTAAGTCATCGCCGCTATACCAAAGTTATTAAAGTTGACTTTAAATTGATTAATTATTATTAAAAAACACGCATGGGTAGGCTCAGGACCACTCAGCGGGCGATGGAGAGAGTTATGCTTGGAGTGTCCCTGCGGGATCGAATCAGAAATGAGGAGATCCGTAGGAGAACCAAAGTCACATAGTTCAGCGAGTCGCGAAACTGAAGTGGAAATGGGCGGGGCACATAGTTCGAAGAGCTGATGGTCGTTGGGGTCCCAAGGTGCTGGAGTGGTGACCCCGCACCGGGAAACGCAGTGTTGGCAGGCACCCACCAGGTGGACCGACGACATCAAACGAGTCGCAGGGAGCCGCTGGATCCCGGCGGCGCAAGACCGAGCCCTGTGGAAGTCTATGCAAGAGACCTTTGTCCAGCAGTGGACGTTTATCGGTTGATAAAGAAGAAGAAAAAAACAGGCTGAGCTTCAGCTCCATGACTACTATGTCAGTGGGAACACTGTGCAAAGGATAAGCTACTTGGCACTGGTGATGTGTTGGCTTGGCACTCAAGAAAAACACACACAATATGTAATACTAGCTGATGCCCGCGACTTCGTCCGCGTGGATGTAGTTTTTAAAATCCCTCGGGAACTCTTTGATTTTTCGGGATAAAAAGGAACCTATGTCACTCTCCAGGTCCTCAACTATACTCATGCAAAAAATCACGTCGATCCGTAGATCTGTTGCAGCGTGATTGAAGGACAAACGAACAAACAAACACACTTTCGCATTTATAATATTAGTATGACGTAATAATAAGGAAGAATTAATACCACGATAATAAAGGCGATTTAATTAAATTTTAGAACACAAAAGCTACTATTGTGACTTAAATATGATAGTTAGATATATTCCCTCTGGGACTTTTTTGTAGAGAATAATGCTTACTTTAATCATGTAGTACATCATTTTTATGTATCATCAATTGTTTTCTCAGCATACGCCAAATAATGCATTTTATAGGCAAAATTTTCCTACTTTGGGTTACATTATTACAATTTTCTTAAGGATCTCTAATTTTTTTACAGTAAATTATAGCCTATGGTACTGTTATTGGTGAAAAAATGGTTAAAATCGGTCCAGTAGTTACAGAGCCTATTCGGTACAAACAAACAAACAAACAAAACTTATCTCTTTATAATATTAGTATAGACTATTTGATGTACCTATGGGTATTTGACTATTATCAAAATGTATGTAACATGTAATAATAACATTTGTAAACAAACACTAAAAATAAATCGGTCAAAAAACAAAAAGTTATAAGCTGTTTTACTGTGGCTGTATCTGTCTCTTAAACAAAATTTTCTATGGAGCGTGTATGGAGCTGCTGAATCGTGACAACACACTTCAGTAGCGCTCTCTCTGTCTAGCAGGAAAATTCTAAAACTGTATATATTTCCGAGACTTTAGTTAAGATATTAAAAAAAAAGAAATTGTGTTATTATATTTAAAAACGTTATTTAAAAAAATAAAAATAAAAAATATCAGTCAAATATCCAATTTGGTAAATGGTACAACCTAATATAGCATAGCATTTTCTAATTATAACCGATTAGGGGTATGGGTTGGATTCACTGCCGTACCCCTTCCAAGTTAGTCCGCTACCAATCTTAGACTGCATCGTCACTTACCATCAGGTGAGATCGCAGTCAAGGACTATCTTGTCATCGAATAAAAAAATATTTCTTTCAAGTGCGTCTTTACAGGACCGTACAAAGAGTATTGCGCGCGCACAGAAGTGGAGGAGGCAGATTTCCCGCCGAACTCGCCGCTCACAAAGGCCGTTAACGCTATGAGGAGCCAGGGATACAAGGTAAAGGTTCTAATTTTGATATGAGAGCATGATATAGGATGTGATATAATTGTTTTTTTTTTTAAGAATATTAGCCAACCTGAACTTGAATAAACAGATTGCTATTATTGCAAGTTTTGGTCTTCTTACCCCTCACAACCGCAGCGCTCCGGATACCAATACTCTTCATTCAATAGGGTATTTGACTACTTTTAGAAAATCATATTAAATTGTTAATAATGCTATGCTGAAGCTAACAAAACGTATATTTCGGCATAATTTTAGTATTTTTCATAAAAATCGAAATTTCAATAAATTCAAAAAAATAAATTGCCGCGGAAACGTTCCATTTTTTTACATGACGTCACAGTTCACACACAGTTCAATGACAATTCCAAAGCCCAAAGGTGGCGTGAACTGTGACGTCATTCGAGATTCAAGAACGTTTTCGATCTCATGAACATTGCCAGAATTATAGCAATTTTAATTAATGTTTTCTAATTAAATAAAGCTTTATTTTTTAGTTTTGTCGTATGGAATAATGTTTTTAGATAATAAATCTTTTAGGATGACACCAGATGGAACGATATTTTTAATATAGTCAAATACCCTATTATTGTGCAATGTGCATCGAGATTGAACGCGCCAGACAAAAGCGACACAGGTCCTTCCTCTGTAACGTTCTGATCATCACTGGTGCGGTGCGTGTGACCAGTGACGGTGAAATCAGAAGAATCGTTTCGGTAGTTTCTAAAAACTTACATACTAAGGAGTGCACTGACCTCTACAATAAAATTAATCTATGATTATCACGACTGGCTGTCCCTATACAATTGACAGCTTAAATTATGGATCAATTTGAAGCGCCACATTTAACATGCGAGTGTCTCTGGAACTAATAATATATGGATGCAGGAAATGACAAAAAGTATCAACTATCATTTGTCAGCTAGTGCCTCAATAATTTTAGTTCCTTGGACACTCGTGATTGTTTACAGCGCCAAAATGGCGTCAATCAAGTAGGTCCCAAATATATGACAGCAGCTTCAGTATTAATCATAGAGGCTAGAGGAGTGGAATATTACACAACATCGGCCTTAAAGGTGTGGGAACTACTTTTAATGGAATCTTCATACTTGTCCCCAGCTCCACACGGGTACCTGGCTGGTGGACGGCAACCCGCAGATCATCCTGTTCGACATCGGCTCGGCGGCGTGGCAGATGGACAGCTTCAAGCAGGAGCTGTGGGACACCACGTCCATCGGCATCCCGCACCTCGACGTCGAGGCCAACGACTCCGTCATACTCGGCTTCATGGTGGCGCACTTCATTACTGAGGTCAGTTGCTGAGTGGGTCTGGTCGATGGACGGCAACCCGCAGATCATCCTGTTCGACATCGGCTCGGCGGCGTGGCAGATGGACAGCTTCAAGCAGGAGCTGTGGGATACCACGTCCATCGGCATCCCGCACCTCGACGTCGAGGCCAACGACTCCGTCATACTCGGCTTCATGGTGGCGCACTTCATTACTGAGGTCAGTTGCTGAGTGGGTCTGGTCGATGGACGGCAACCCGCAGATCATCCTGTTCGACATCGGCTCGGCGGCGTGGCAGATGGACAGCTTCAAGCAGGAGCTGTGGGACACCACGTCCATCGGCATCCCGCACCTCGACGTCGAGGCCAACGACTCCGTCATACTCGGCTTCATGGTGGCGCACTTCATTACTGAGGTCAGTTGCTGAGTGGGTCTGGTCGATGGACGGCAACCCGCAGATCATCCTGTTCGACATCGGCTCGGCGGCGTGGCAGATGGACAGCTTCAAGCAGGAGCTGTGGGACACCACGTCCATCGGCATCCCGCACCTCGACGTCGAGGCCAACGACTCCGTCATACTCGGCTTCATGGTGGCGCACTTCATTACTGAGGTCAGTTGCTGAGTGGGTCTGGTCGATGGACGGCAACCCGCAGATCATCCTGTTCGACATCGGCTCGGCGGCGTGGCAGATGGACAGCTTCAAGCAGGAGCTGTGGGACACCACGTCCATCGGCATCCCGCACCTCGACGTCGAGGCCAACGACTCCGTCATACTCGGCTTCATGGTGGCGCACTTCATTACTGAGGTCAGTTGCTGAGTGGGTCTGGTTGAGGTTGAGGGTTTCTTAAGGGTAGGCTTGTTATTGCTCAGTCACGAAAAGGAGCTCTTCGTACTAGTTCGGAGTTCTAGTACTATTAGTACATTAGTTCCGAGCCAAGCGACAGAATCAAACTAAACAGGTCCACAGAGAACGAAATATACTAAATGAACGATGTACTATAAGTGTCTGATTTCTTGTCTTGCGCTCGTTCGGAGCTTAGTGAACGATGATGTACTAAAAGAACGATGCATACGGAATAGCTCGTTTAGTGTCGGGAATTCATTCCTGATAGTTCTTCGTTAGTAGTATAGCGAAATATATATATATATACAGTGTGTCCGGACACGAACTAGCGATATTTTAAACACTTATATAACAACTAATTTTAAGTACAAATACACTCTAAACTTGGGCCCAATCCACTTCCCCTCTATGTGGCAGCCATTTTGTTTTTGTACTGAAATATTCTCTAAGCATGTACAAAAAAAATCATATCTCTCAAAGTTTTGGTCTTACTGACATAAAAATGGGCTTATTCGAAGCGCAATAATACTGTCCTACCGTCTACGTTACAAAACAAAGTGTTCACATTTCGATAACCTTTGAAAAAAATATGAAACCCGAAAAAAATAATCGTAAAATCATGCAAATGAACAAATTATTGTAAATAACTGCAAAAACACCCCCGACAACCCTTTTTATTTTTTTACTAGATCAAGAGATTTTGAGCTAAGCTATAATACAACATTTAATTTATAACTGTATGTCTAATACTTTCAGAGTTATTGTTGTTTGAACATAGCGCATACGCAAGCACAAAAGGCCTTTGTCGGAACCCTAAACAGGAAATCATTAAAAACACATAACATTCATGCGTATGCGCTATGTTCCAACAACAATAACTCTGAAAGTATTAGACATACAGTTATAAATTAAATGTTGTATTATAGCTTAGCTCAAAATCTCTTGATCTAGTAAAAAAATAAAAAGGGTTATCGGGGGTGTTTTTGCAGATATTTACAATAATTTGTTGATTTGCATGATTTTACGATAATTTTTTTCGGGTTTCATATTTTTTTCAAAGGTTATGGAAATGTGAACACTTTGTTTTGTAATGTAGACGGTAGGACAGTATTGTTGCGCTTCGAATAAGCCCATTTTTATCTCAGTAAGACCAAAACTTTGAGAGATATGATTTTTTTTGTACATGCTTAGAGAATATTTCAGCAAAAAAACAAAATGGCTGCCACATAGAGGGGAAGTGGATTAGGCCCAAGTTTAGAGTGTATTTCTACTTAAAATTAGTTGTTATATAAGTGTTTAAAATATCGCTAGTTCGTGTCCGGACACACTGTATATATATACTATAGCGAAGCAATGGCATACGTCATGCTCGTGAACGGGTTCCACCGGCGGGAATGGGGCTACTTTCTGTCTACCCGTCTTAACATGTGGTGAATTAAAATTAGGTATGGTTTTGTGGAACTTCCACTCATTGAGGAAACACTGCATACATAGCACAGTATCTATTGTATTGTATATTTGTTTTGAAAAGAGCAACCGCCGAGTTTTCTTGCTGGTTCTTCTCGGCAAGAAGGGCAGTTGTAGACTCCGAACCAGTTGTAGACTCATCGAAGATTCAAAATCACTTGTAAAAAAGTTTATTTGAATAAAAACATTTCTATTTCTATTTCTGAGGAATTATGAGCTGATTTCTATTTCTCATTTTCCTTTTGTGTAAATCACCTGATTTTGACACTACGTGACACGAAATAAGTGATGAAATTTTTTCATGCAATCTATAGTTCTTGCAATTCACGAGGGCGACTGACTTATGGTTGTGTGTGTGTCGTATCTGTATAAGTGTGAGCGAGCGCAATGCTCGCGCCTGCCCGCTCCCACCTAGGCTTTGACAGGCACGCACACTTATGCAATGTGCATGTACACGAAGTAACCACAAGTAAAGCTCACTCGCCTTCGTGAATTGCAAAAACTGTAATTTGTTTCAGTTCCGCAAAGCGGCTGAAGACTACAGTGACACGCCGCCGCGCGTCGTCGCGCACTTCCACGAGTGGCAGGCTGGTATTGGCCTCATCATGTTGAGGTTATCACTCTTTCGGGTTTTAAACTTTAGATGAGGGTATATAATATCAGGAATTTTTGCTGGACTTGACATAATATTCTCCTCTCTCTAACCCCTATCCGCCAAGTCCATCATCATCATTATCAGCAACTCATCAACGGCTCACTACTGAGCGCAGGTCTCCTTTCAGAGAAGGGTTATAGGCCATAGTCCACCACGCTGGCCCAATGCAAATTGTCGGACTTCACACACCTTCGAGAACATTATGACGAACTCTTATGTTTTCCTTCACCGTTGAGGCAAGTGATATTTAATTGCTTATACGCACTTGACTCCGAAAAGTCAGAGGTGCGTACCCGGGATCGAACCTGCGACCCCCCGAATAGGAGACCACAGTCCTAACCACTAGGCTATCACTGCTTCTACTGCCAAGTCCATATTGTCTGATAAAGAACTTCGTTACAAAAACTTTGTTCGAGGGCGGCCTGTATGAACAAGCAATTGTGGGGGAGGGGGTAGGGAGATTTTTTTTTAAATACTGTTCTACTTGGTGCTAGTATGTACGAACTTTTAATACGCGTGGATACTTTGGGGCTACTAGGCTATTTGTTAAGTGAGACGAGAGTGAGAGTTTTGACGTGATAACGTCTTATAAATCGATGAACACCGGCTGCACGCACGAAAAAGTGTCACGTTTCGCCTGAGCCTGAGCGTGCAAGCGAGATCGCGGAACAAGCGATAGAGATAGAGGGATTTTAAAAACTAAATCCCTCGCGGACGAAGTCGCGGGATTCAGCTAGTACAAAATAATGATAATTCAGTGATAATAATTCAATTCAATTCATAAAAGTATGCAATTATTCATCAATGTTTCTTTACCGACTTTACAGACAACCAGTTTTATTTATTTTGCAGAGTCCGCCACGTGGACGTGGCGACGGTGTTCACGACGCACGCAACACTGCTGGGGCGGTACTTGTGCGCTGGCAACACAGATTTCTATAATAACTTGGATAAGGTAACAAAATATCATCACTGTCATACAGACAAGTTCACAGTACAAACCATATACGCTGACTCTATGCGAATTGAGTATACTTATGCTACCCATATTCATGGGTAGCATAAGTATTTCACGCACTCTTTAAACATTTCTGTGGTTTCGTGTGATGCGAGTTGTTACGGTCCCTCAAATATGGTTGAGCGAAGCAATGGCTGGGTCATGCGTCATGCTCGTGAACGGGTTCCACCGGCGGGAATGGGGCTACTTTATGTCTGCCCATCTTAAGATAGAAGTTAGTCGGTATGCATTTTTGGAACTTCCCTCACTGAAACACTGCATATATAGCATAGTATTTACTGTATTGTAAATTTGTTTTGAAAAGAGCAACCGCCGAGTTTCTTGCTGGTTCTTCTCGGCAGGAAAGGCATTCCGAACCAGTGGTAGATTCATCAACTATTCAAAAGCACTTGTAAAAGTTTATTTGAATATTTACTGTATTGTAAATTTGTTTTGAAAAGAGTAACCGCCGAGTTTCTTGCTGGTTCTTCTCGGCAGGAAAGGCATTCCGAACCAGTGGTAGATTCATCGACTATTCAAAAGCACTTGTAAAAGTTTATTTGAATAAAAAATATTTCTATTCTATTCAATTATATTCACTGTCATACAGAGAAGTTTACAGTACAAGCCATAGTCCACCACGCTGACCCAATGCGAATTGGCAGACTTCACACACATAACACATTTGAGGACTTTATGTAGATACAAATATGGTTGAGCGAAGCAATGGCTGGGTCATGCGTCATGTTCGTGTACGGGTGCCACCGGCTAGAATGGGGCTACTTTCGGTCTGCCCGTCTTAACATGTGTTGAATTATAATGAGGTATGCTTTTATGGAACTTCTCGTCATTGTGGAAACACTGCATACATAGCATAGTATCATTATATTGTAAATTTGTTTTGAAAATTGATTCTTCTCAGCGGGAAGGGCATTCCGAACCGGTGGTAGACTCATCGACGCTTCAAAAGCACTTGTAAAAAAGTTTATTTGAATAAAAAACATTTCCATTTCTATTTGTATGAAGTACTCTCAGGCGTGCGTAGTATTTTATAGTAATTTTTATTGTTAAACATATGTATGTAGCTATTGTTTCATAATACATCGACGGATATTGTTATGGAAGAGCGGTGTCTTCTGGTACAAGTGTACTATTACACTTAAGAGGGCTCCAGCCTTACTTGTGTTATAAATTGTAAATGATGTTTAATAAACGAATTTTTGATTTTTTGATTTTTTGACTCAGGCGTGCGTGTTTCCTCCCCCCTGCAACACCCTCCCCCTCTGGAAAACTGAGTGTGAGTCTTGCTATGAAATAAATTGGTTATCTCTTTCCAGTTCTCAGTGGACGAGGAGGCGGGAAAGAGACAGATATACCACCGCTACTGTATGGAGCGTGCGGCCGCTCATATGACGCACGTTTTTACCACAGTTTCGGATATTACGGGTAAGTGAATCCTTTTTTGTGGCCGACATAGAAAATGCGTTATCCATAAATCTAATATATAAAATTCTCATGTCGCGGTGTTTGATACCAAACTCCTCCGAAACGGCTGCACCGATTTTTATGAAATTTTGTGTGCATATGGGGTAAATCTAAATGATAAGGGTGACCCACCCCTAAGTATTTTTGATGGCGGTACGAAATTCGCTGGGTCAGCTAGTATTATAATACAAGTAATGTGCCGAGTTTTTTGTGTGCAACATGAGCTAAAAAAATAATTAAATGACGGAGTTTTCGTTTGGTATCTACTTGAGAACAGTGTAAAATTGTTGAATTGTGATGAATGGGGAAGAAAACTGCGAAGTTTTTTCTCCAAAAATCACTCCTTGTTTGTTGATGTTCATCCTACTATCCTACTGATGCTACTCCTACTGATAATACAAAAGCGAAAGTTTCTAGGATGGCCTGGATGTTTGTTACTATTTCACGCAAAAGCTACTGGAGGGATTCAGATTAAATTTCACAATAGAATAGCATATAGGCTACATTCTATCCCGGAACATTAAAGAGTTCCCGCGGGTATTAATAAAACCTTAATCCACGTAAATGAAGTCGCAGGCATCATCTATTTCTATTATATAATATTCCGTCCGGTCCCTTTTCCTTCCCTCCTCTTCCTACATCTTCATTCTGCTTTCTTAAGGATGATGATGCGGGTCTGCCCGCGAAATTTGTGAGAACTCACGCCCAACTCGGTATTTTGATTAATTTCTTAAACTGGTCACTTTCAAGTAAAGATTTTTATGTAAACCTGTGAAGATGATAATTCCACTGGCGCAAATAGAAGACCATGAGCCTACTTTGTCGTATCAGTTTACAAATTACGAAAAACCAAATTAAATTTGAATTTCGCGGGCAGACCCTTGTTTTCCACCTTAAGATGATAAATTATTCATCATCCTCTTGACTGGCCAGGTTTCGAAGCGGAGCACCTCCTCAAAAGGAAGCCAGACTTCATCACTCCGAATGGGTTGAACGTCAAGAAGTTCTCCGCTCTGCACGAGTTCCAGAACCTGCACGCGCTGGCCAAGGAGAAGATCAACGAGTTCTCCAGAGGACATTTCTATGGGTACCATCTTTAACACTGAATTTTTTGATCAATGGGTTCTCCAGAGGACATTTCTATGGGTACGATCCGTAACACTGGATTATTTGATCAATGAGTTCTCCAGAGGACATTTCTATGGGTACGATCCGTAACACTGAATTATTTGTTCAACGAGTTCTCCAGGGGACATTTCTATGGGTACGATCCGTAACACTGAATTATTTGTTCAACGAGTTCTCCAGGGGACATTTCTATGGGTACGATCCGTAACACTGAATTTTTTGATCAATGAGTTCTCCAGAGGACATTTCTATGGGTACGATCCGTAACACTGAATTATTTGTTCAACGAGTTCTCCAGGGGACATTTCTATGGGTACGATCCGTAACACTGAATTTTTTGATCAATGAGTTCTCCAGAGGACATTTCTATGGGTAGGATCAGTAACACTGAATTTCTTAATCAATGAGCTCCAGAGGACATTCTATGGGTACGATCAGTAACACTGAATTTTTTGATCAATGAGTTCTCCAGAGGACATTTCTAGGCGTAAGATCCGTAAACACTGACTGGTTAATTATTACGTACTAGCATTTTAGCCCGCCAAATCGGCCACAATAATAAAATCTACCGCTTTGCAAAAAGGTCTACATAACTAACTCTAGTCGGAACTAAATATTTCTTTATTGTGACAACTTAATAGTGCTGTCACTATTAAGTTGTCAAGTCTCATTGCTGAATGTTTTGGACTTGGTAAATATTCATTTCATCATCATCATCATTAGCAACTCATCAACAGCTCACTACTGAGCGCAGGTCTCCTCTCAGAGAATGGTTATAGGCCATAGTCCACCACGCTGGTCCAACGCGAATTGGCGGACTTCGCACACCTTCGAGAACATTATAGAGAACTCTCAGGTGTGCAGGTTTCCTCACGATGTTTTTCTTCACCGTTGAAGCAAGTGACATGTAATTGCTTAAACGCACATGACTTCGAAAAGTCAGAGGTGTGTACCCGGGATTGAACCTGCGACCCCCTGAATAGGAGACCACAGTCTTAAACACTAGGCTATCACTGCTTAAATATTTATTTACTTTGCGAAAATAAATCAATTCAATACTAATAAAAAATATCTGTAGTTATACTCCGTAGTGCGTATATAGATCCTATAGGATATAGATCCTAGAGGTAATTTTAGGGTTGTTTTATTGTTATTGTTACCCTTTAGTTGCTAGATTCGAAATTAGCTATAGTGGCGCCCCTATTTGTTGTACTCTTTTTAAACGACTTCAAAAAAGGAGGAGGTTCTCAATTCGTCGGAATCAATCTTTTTTTTATGTATGTTCACCGATTACTCGAAGACGCCTGAACCGATTTGGAAAATTATTTTTTTGTTTGAAAGGGTGTACTTCCCTGGTGGTCCCATTGAAATATTATCGAAATCGATCGAGTGGTTTTTAAAATATCAACAATAAATTATATACTTTGTACTGGCGCGGGCGTTTGAAATCGGTTTTGACTTGATAACGTCTTATAAATCGATGAACACCGGCTGCACGCACGAAAAAGTGTCACGTTCCGCCTGAGCCTGAGGATGCAAGCGAGAGCGCGGAACAAGCGATAGAGAGTCAACGCCCAAGCGTTGGCTTAGAGAGCGTCCTCCGTCGCCCGCCAGTCGTCGTCAATGTTTCTAAAACTATCGTCCGTAAACAGACTTTACAGACAACCAATTTTTTTTTTTAAAGATTTTTTTATATTAAACTAGCTGACCCAGCGAACTTCGTACCGCCAGCAAAAATATATAGTGGTGGGTCACCCTTATCATTTAGCGGTGTGAAAAATAGATTTTGGCCGATTCTCAGACCTACCCGATATGCACACAAAAATTCATAAAAATCGGTCCAGCCGTTTCGGAGGAGTAAGGTAACTAACATTGTGACACGAGAATTTTATATATTATTTGTCAAGTAATATCTTTACGTATTGGTTTCCAGGCATTTCAACTTCGATCTGGACAAGACCTTGTATTTCTTCATCGCCGGCCGATACGAGTTCGGCAACAAGGGTGCGGACATCTTCATCGAGGCGCTGGCCAGGGTGAACCATTACTTGAAGGTAGCTTTAACTTACGTTTCTTCTTTGTCTATAGGCAGAGGCCCACCGCTTCCACTCACTGACACATAATTAACACTGGACTGGCTATCCATACTAATCATACTTCATACTAATATTGTAAATGCAAAAGTTTGTGAGGATTTATGGATGGATGGATGGATGTTTATATGGATGTTTGTTACTCTATAACTCCACAATGAATGAACCGATTTGGCTGAAATTTGGAATGGAGATAGCTCATACCCAGGATTAACACATAGACTACTTTTATCCCGGAAAATTACAGGGTTCCGTCGGCATTAAAAAACCTTAATCCATGCGGACGAAGTCGTGGGAATCATCTAGTATTATAAATGCGAAAGTGTGTTTGTTTGTTGGTTTTTCCTTCAATCACGCCGCAATAGAGCTACGGGTTGACTTGATTTTACTTCAGTATCTGGAGAGTGACATAGATTACTTTTTATCCCGGAAAATCAAAAAGTTCCCGAGGGATTATTAAAACTAAGGCCAGCCGCTCATTGTGATTTTTGCCGCCGTGACTGTCGCCAAGTAGAGTGCTATGAAGATATATGAAAATGCGCTCACTGTAGATACGAGACAATACGGCGACAAATAGTTCCAGAAACTGACGATTCTTGAAATCCATTTAAATAATGAGCACATTTTGTCGCTCATTGACATGCGGCTGGCCTAAAACAGTGGACGCATCGTGGCCACAGGTGACAGCGACAAAAAAGTCGGCGACAAAAAATCACAATGAGCGGCTGGCTTTAATCCACGCGGACAAAGTCGCGGGCTAGTAGACTATAAACACATATTTACAAGTACGTATTTTGTTTTTTTTGTTGTTATTGTTGTTGTTTTTGTGCCGTGTGGTGACGGGAGATCAGAATACAGTAGTCACCACCCCTCCTCTTCCCGCGGGTGTCGTACGAGGCGACTAAGGGGATATAACAGAGAACGGGCAGCAGCGTCCTCTGTGCTACTACTACCATCTACTGCGATCACCAACCCGTCTGCCCCGCGTGGTGATTATGGGCAAATCCTCCCCTTGGGAGAGGCCTTTAGCCCAGCAATGGACTGTTATAAGCTATTGATGATGATGATGATGATTTTGTTTCCAGTCGTCCGGGTCCGAAATGACGGTGGTAGCATTCCTAATTTTCCCCGCCAAGACCAACAACTTCAACGTGGAGAGTCTCCGCGGGCACGCGGTCACCAAGGCCCTGAGGGACACCATCAACGACATCCAGCAGAAAATCGGCAGGCGGATGTACGACATATGCCTGAGGTAACATAAAAAACCTTTTCCAAATGCCGACCTAAATTAATGATGCCATGATTAATCTATGACTAACACTGGACACTGGTTGCTAACTATGGGCCTCATAAGAAGGCTCAGGGTCACTCAGCGAGCGATGGAGAGAGCTATGCTTGGTATATCCCTGCGAGATCAAATCAGAAATGAGGAGATTCGTAGGAGAACCAAAGTCACCGACATAGCTCAGCGTGTCGCGAAACTGAAGTGGAAATGGGCGGAGCACATAGTTCGAAGAGCTGATGGTCGTTGGGGGTCCCAAGGTGTTGGAGTGGCGACCCCGCACCGGGTAACGCAGTGTTGGCAGACCCCCACCAGGTGGACCGACGACATCAAACGAGTCGCAGGGAGCCGCTGGATTCAAGCGGCGCAAGACCGAAGCCTGTGGAAGTCCATGCAGGAGACTTTTGTCCAGCAGTGGACGTCCATAGCTTGATAAAGAAGAAGAAGAAGAACACTGGACATCCTTGATTGACGCCATTTTGGCGCTGTGAACAGTTACGAGTGTCCAAGGAACTAAAATTAGTGAGGGCACTAGTTGACAACTGATAGTTGATACTTTTTAGAACTTCCTGCATCCCTATACTATTTAGTTCCAGAGACACTCGTATGTCAAATGTGGCGCTTCACATTGATCCATCTTTTTAGCTGTCATTTGTATAGGGACAGCCAGTTTAATGTTATTAATAGATTAATTGTAGAGATCATTGAATAATACGAATTAAACCGTCCAAGTGTACCAGACTAACAAAATAGAAGTTTTTATTCAAATGAGCAAAATGCCTTCGAATTAATTCTCAAGTGAATCCATTAAACTTGTATGAAGGCAAGTCTAAGATTGAGTTTGGAATGGGCTTGCTTCACGCCCATTCACACAAACGATTTTCGGACTTTCTTGAGGCGTAGAACCACGAGCTTATTCGGATTTATGAGTAGCTGGGAGAGTCAACCGCCGTTTTGGTACCTAAATTAAAAAATCGAAGCCTTAATAGCCCAACGGTAAAGGTGCGGAAGGTGGAAAACAAAAAGGTCGCAAGTTCGAACCCCACCCGTTGCACTGTTGTCGTACCCACTCCTAGCACAAGCTTCCCGCTTATTTGGAGGGAATAGGAGGATATTCCCCGCACCGGGAAGCGCAGTTTTGGCAGACCCCCACTAGGTGGACGGACGACATCCAACAAGTCGCAGGGAGCCGCTGGATTCAGGCGGCGCAAGACCGAAACTTGTGGAAGTCCATGCTGAAGACCTTTGTCCAGCAGTGGACGTCTATCTGTTGATAAAAAAGGAGAAGAAGCAGTGCATTAGTCAACTTCAGCTTGGCTGATATACTAACAATGTTTCACAGAGGTCACTTACCGGACGCATCAGATCTGCTTCACAAAGATGACACGGTCCGGCTCAAGCGGTGTATCTACGCGCTGCAAAGGGACGGCCTACCGCCCGTCACCACACACAATATTGTGAGTTCAATATTATTTATTTCATACTAGCTGATGCCCGTGACTGCGTCCGCGTAGACTTAGTTTATAAAATCCCTCGGAAACTTTTTGATTTTTCGGGGTGAAAAGTGGCCTATGTCACTCTCCAGGTCCTCAACTATGGACCTGGAGAGTGACATAAGCTACTTTTTATCCCGGAAAATCGAAGAGTTCTCGGGGGATTTTAAAAACAAATCCACGAATTCGCGGGCATCAGCTAGTAATTTATAAATAGATACTTACTTTGCTTAGTCAGTCGGTTTCTGTATTTTTCATTCAGTTACAATGTAAAGAAAACTGTTCGAAAATGATAGTAATTTTATTGTACGTTATCTCTAGAACTAATTGACAGGTTCAAAATAGTGTTCATTTCCTGCGGAAAAGGATAGTATTACATTTATAGCTGTCACTTTCGTTAAGAGATTGCGTACAACATAATTAGCACCAATATTTTGTAACATTTTGTAGCAGTAAGAGCTGATTGAAGTTTGCTTGAACAGGTAGATGACTGGAGCGATCCAGTGTTGAACGCGGTGCGTCGCTGTCAAATGTTCAACACAGTTAACGACAAAGTCAAAGTAAGTTATGGTATAGCTCAATACATGCACACGCACACACTCCTATTTATTTATTTACTAGTGGACCCGCCCCGGCTTCGCACGGGTAGGCTACAAAATAAACACAATGGTATAATCATTTAGGGCCTGGAGGTTAATGATAAAGTCTATGTCTAAAGCTAAAACCCTCATATAAATATTGAATGCCTGTATTCGATCGTTGTCCTATATGTGAGTGACTTTTGCTGCTACCCGTGAAACATTATGTCCTCTATCTCCTATAATATTTATCAGATCTTCATCAAAATTAGACAAACTATGCCTGATATTATATACTTTTAAATAAAAAAAGAATAATTAAAATCGGTTCAAATTTGACGGAATTATGAAGTAAAACCGATAAAAATTTCATCCCCTATCCTGGAGGAACCTTATTGTTTATCAGGATAAAAACTATTCTATATGTTGACCCGGAGTATTACCTATTTCTATATGGTCCAAGATCCCAGTGCCGCCAGACCTAAGTTATTTTCTCAGCAATTATTTGTGTACGATAGAGTACTATTCGAATGTCCTTTCAGTATATGCTTACTAGCTAGATTGTGCCGACGGCCAATTTCCAGATACCAGGTGCTAAAGGTAGGTAAAAACTAGAATAACTTATCTTAAATTCTCAGGGCTGATTTTCATATATGTTTTAAAGAATATTGTAAAAATTAATAAATTAATACTGCCAGACGCTTACCGCCGGCGGTTACTTTAGCCAGACGCTTTGAAGCTCCCAAAAATATATATAATTTAAGTTAACTTATATTCTCAGTTCTGATTTTTATACATGATACTCAGGGAACTATTGCGATATTATCTGTAAGCTGCCAGACCTATTGGAAGGGTCAAACATCCCCCCAGACACACATTATGCGTCCCCATATGTATGAGCGCTAGAACATGATTCACTTGTTTAAGTGTGTGAGAGATAATATCATCATACTATAATATTATAAATGCGAAAGTGTGTTTGTTGGTTTGTCCTTCAATCACTCTGCAACAGAGCTATGGATCGACGTGATTTTTTGCCTGGGTATAGCTTAGGATCTAGAGAGAGAGAACTATTGCAATATCCTCTGCAAGCTATACCCAGGCAAAAAATCACGTCGATCCATAGCTCTGTTGCAGAGTGATTGAAGGACAAACCAACAAACACACTTTCGCATTTATAATATTATAGTATGATGATATTATCTCTCACACACTTAAACAAGTGAATCATGTTCTAGCGCTCATACATATGGGGACGCATAATGTGTGTCTGGGGGGATGTTTGACCCTTCCAATAGGTCTGGCAGCTTACAGATAATATCGCAATAGTTCCCTGAGTATCATGTATAAAAATCAGAACTGAGAATATAAGTTAACTTAAATTATATATATTTTTGGGAGCTTCAAAGCGTCTGGCTAAAGTAACCGCCGGCGGTAAGCGTCTGGCAGTATTAATTTATTAATTTTTACAATATTCTTTAAAACATATATGAAAATCAGCCCTGAGAATTTAAGATAAGTTATTCTAGTTTTTACCTACCTTTAGCACCTGGTATCTGGAAATTGGCCGTCGGCACAATCTAGCTAGTACGCATATACTGAAAGGACATTCGAACAGTACTCTATCGTACACAAACAATTACTGAGAAAATAACTTAGGTCTGGCGGCACTGGGATCTTGCTCTAATAGCAAATTTCATACAATTCCGTTCAGTAGTTTTTGCGTGATGCACGGACAGACAGACAGACAGACAAAAATTAAATAAAAATCTGTTTTGGGATCAGTATTGATAATAACGCATCCCTCGGTTAAAATTTTCAAAATAGATTAAATGTACAGAAATCGTCCAGTTACAGTTTTATTATAAGTATAGATTTGTTTACTTCAATTGACACAATATACACTTAAAGCTAACCAAAACGTGTACATGCAAAATCTTAACTAATTACATACTAATTTACAATTAATTCAAGAATTAATCAATTAAACAAAAAAAAAACACACACAGATTTCTATCGTCTATTTAAAAAAGAAAAAAATAGTCTTTAAAAAAACGGATTATTTTTTAAGCTATGTACGATACCTATGTACGATCGCACTCATGTACGCACTTACGGTTGCACTCACTTATGCACGCATTGACTTAAACACGCACTACAAAAGGTTAGGTTTCTCAAAGAACAATTTGCTCAATTATGGAGTACTTAAAACTCTAAAATTGTTATAACATACACACAGAAACAAAATGGTGACTCTTAGTAATTTCAAAATTCAAAATGATTTTTTTCACGTAGGCCAACCTGTGGCTCTTATGACACGTCATGACTCTACCACCGGTGCGGAAAGCGGATTTTGCTAATATAAAGACTAACTAGTTTTAGATTAACTTAACAAGTATTTTGAAAGTACAAGTTTTTTTTAAAGTTAAAAATGACTTTTCAGTTACGATCTCCTTAAGCAGACCATTAATAGAAGTGCTCCTTAAAATTGTATAGTTTTCGCACCAGGCAATTGTTTATGTTTGTTTCGTGCACGTATTTGATCGGTTTCGAAAAGTTTGCGGTTCGATCTCCACCCGTTGTACTATTATCGAGCCCACTTCAATAAAAGCTTACTTGGAGGGGAGAGGAGAATCAATAGTCCAGCTCAGCTTGGCTAAAAAAACATTGACAGAAAGTTAAGAGAACATTAAATTCTCTTTAAACATTCCATTTTGATGTGAAACATCTATAGCAGCGACCGACCGCCAACAGTATGTATGTAGTAGTATGTATGTATGCAGTACGCAACAGTGTTGTTTATTAGGGTACACCTAACCTGTGTCTTACTAAAAATAAATAATTTTAATAATAAAATATGTCTGATAGTTATAGTTTAGAAAGAGTGTGCATTTATGTGTGTACTAAGCTTACCTGTACAAAATAATTTCGATGTTTCAAATCTACCAGGCGTCCCGCGATGGCTAACAATTTTTATTTTTTTCAGGTGATATTCCACCCAGAGTTCTTAACATCGACGAACCCGCTCTTCGGTCTGGACTACGAGGAGTTCGTCCGCGGCTGCCACCTCGGAGTGTTCCCGTCATACTACGAACCGTGGGGCTACACGCCTGCCGAGTGCACCGTAATGGGCATACCCAGTATTACTACTAATCTGTCCGGTGAGCGAAACTGAACCTTATGATCACTTGTATAAGGCTGATATTTATAGAGCGTGCTCAGGCACTGGTCAAGACTTAAATCAGTTAAATTATTATTCATAGCCTAAGTATGTCACGCTCTCTTTAAACATTTCTGTGGTGGTGTAGTGTGGTGCGGGTTGTTACGTTTCATCAAATATGGTTGAGCGAAGCAACGGCTGGGTCATGCGTCATGCTCGTGAACGGGTTCACCGGCGGGAATGGGGCTACTTTCTGTCTGCCCATCTTAACACGTATTGAATTGTAAGTAGTATGCATTTTTGGAACTTCCCTCATTGTGGAAACACTGCATTCATAGCATAGTGTCTACTGTATTGTAAACTTGTTATTGTAAACTGTTTTGAAAAGAGCAACCGCCGAGTTACTTGCTGGTTCTTCTCGGCAGAAAGGGCATTAAGAACCAGTGGTAGACTCATCGACGATTCAAAAGCACTTGTAAAGAAGTTTATTTGAATGAAAAACATTTCTATTCTATTCTATTGTATGACAGTTTTTTCATAGGAAATAAGTGTTGTTTTTTTTTTGTGTTTTAGGTTTCGGTTGCTTCATGCAAGAACATATAGCGGACCCAATGTCGTATGGTATATATGTGGTCGACCGCCGCTACATCTCGCTAGAGGGCTCCGTGCAGCAACTCGCGCAATACATGTACGACTTTACCAAGTAAGTGCAGCGCACTTAGCACTAAAAAATTGGGCAAATTTATATGGATCGTGGGCCCAGCACTTTCTTACCTATTGCCGGAATATTACCGGAATCGTTTCCGGACCGCACAGTAATAAAACTGTTCGATAAAGGTACAAGTTTTTGCCCCCTACTTAGGTTAATAACCTAATTGCAGTAGTGTAATGAATGAAATATAAATAGGAGTATTTATAATAACTAAGAATGATGACTGGGCGAATTGTACAGTTTCGAAATAGACCGTACATCTATTTTATTAACCGACTTAAAAAAAAGAGGGAGGTTATCAATTAGACGCGTTTTTTTTTGGCGATGTTACTCCATTACTCCGTCAAATCTGAACTGATTTCAATATTTTTTCATTTTGTATTTGAAAGGACATACCGGCAGGTTGGTTCCATTTAAAGGTAAGGATCTAAATTTAATGAATATCTTCGGCGATGGAGGTTTCTATTAAAAAGAAACGATGAAACCAATTCGTGAAGCTAGCCCGACATCAACATACGTGTACAAATTAAAATTATTTTATACTTTGCAGAGGCGGTTGAAGTCGGGTTTTTTTAAAAGAATTTTTATATATTATTATTGTTCTGAATATAAAAACAGTGTTTAAAATATTGGATTGAAGCAGGCGTTACTTTGCGGAAGTCCATGATTAGCAAGAAAGGGTTAGAATTATTTTGCTATAATCCGCCAACAGAAAAAATCTGTATAATTTTTACACTACTCTCGACGCACGTTTCGCCCCGACACCGGAGCATCCTCAGGAGATGTAGAGTCGACATCTCCTGAGGATGCTCCGGTGTCGGGGCGAAACGTGCGTCGAGAGTAGTGTAAAAATTATACAGATTTTTTCTGTTGGCGGATTATAGCAAAATAATTCTAACCCTTTCTTGCTAGTGTTTAAAATAATAATAGAATTAGTGGACAAAGTTAAAGCTTATCTCTAAGTAAAGACTTCTTCCAACTTCCTTCGAAATTGAGTAAAGTGAAATCTACTTAACTTAAAATGAAGGTCCGAATAATCTCAACATTCTTCCTAACTAATTAATTATAAATGTGAAAGTGTGTTCTTTTGTTGGTTTGTTCTTCAATCATGTCACAACAGACATACGGATCGACGTGATTTTTTGCATGGGTATAATTAGAGAGTGACATAGGCTTTACTTTTGATGCCTGAAAATAAAAAAGTTCCTGCGGGATTTTAAAACGAAATCCACGAGTACTAAGTCATAAAGCTAATTCTAGTTACTGAGTTTTCTCTGAAACACATATTGAATTTGTTGCCAGGTTAACCCGTAGGCAGCGTATCATCCAAAGGAACAGAACGGAGAGGCTGTCAGATCTTATGGACTGGAGAAATCTGGGCATTGTAAGTAAAAGTACACTAATATCACTTGCTTCACTCTAGCCCTAGCCAAATTACACTTCGTTGTATCTATTCTCTTTCTATGATCGATAACGCTTTAGAGCAGGGGCTCCCAAAGTTTTTTATCACGCCTCCCTTCTGAAAGGATAGGAGGTGAGGAGCGAAGGAGCGATCAAGAACTTTGTGTTGACTTGGCTACCAATTAATCGTTTCTAAGATCTCTTCCCTACCCCTTAGCCTTGTGGTTAAGACTGTGGTCTACTATTCGGGGGGTTGCAGGTTCGATCCCGGGTACGTACCTCTGACTTTTCGGAGTCAAGTGTGTTTAAGCAATTAAATATCACTTGCTTCAACGGTGAAGGAAAACATCGTGAGGAAACCTGTACACCTGAGAGTTCTTCATAGTTCTTGAAGGTGTGTGAAGTCCGCCAATTCGCATTGGGCCAGCGTGGTGAATGTGCACCACGAATTATGATGATATTGTGCACTGTTCCAGTACTACCGGCAAGCGCGCGCGCAGGCGCTGAAGATCGTGTACCCCGACTACGTGGACCACATGGACCGCGAGCTGGGCAAGCGGTTCAACTACCCGCGCCCCATCTCCGAGCCGCCCAGCCCCACGCACTCCAGTGAGTTCGTGTATTGTGCACCACATTTTAAGACTACTATTACATTTCGCATATGCAGTGATAGCCTAGTGGTTAGTACTGCGGTCTTCTATTCGGGGGTCGCAGGTTCGATCCCGGGTACGCACCTCTGACTTTTCGGAGTCTAGTGCGTTTAAGCAATTAAATATCTCTTGCTTCAACGGTGAAGGAAAACATCGAGAGGAAACCTGCACACCTGAGAGTTCTTCATAATGTTCTCGAATGTGTGTGAAGTCCGCCAATTCGCATTGGGCCAGCGTGGTAGACTATGGCCTATAACCCTTCTCTGAGAGTCTCCTCTCAGAGAAGGGAGACGTTAATGGGTTGCTCATGATGATTACATTTCGCATCCCTCTCTCTCTCGCACATTCTAATATTCTCAGTGATTGTAAAAATCTCAGATACTTTTGAGAAAATTTGGTCAATTTATTATCGTCGACTATTAAATTACAGTTATTTTAGACATTTATTTTAATATCATATACCTATAGTCAAGCAGTGATAGCCTAGTGGTTAGGACTGTGGTCCCCTATTCGGGGGGTCGCAGGTTCGATCCCGGGCACGCACCTCTGACTTTTCGGAGTTATGTGCGTTTAAGCAATTACGTAGCTTGTTCCATAAGTCTTGCAAAAATGTCACTATTTATTAATGTTTTTCAAAATAATATCCATCACTGTCAATACATCTCACTACTGAGCGCAGGTCTCCTCTCAGAGAAGGGTTATAGGCCATAGTCCACCACGCTGGCCCAATGTGAATTGGCAGACTTCACACACATTCGAGAACATTATGAAGAACTCTCAGGCGTGCAGGTTTCCTCACGATGTTTTCCTTCACCATTGAAGTATGTGATATTTAATTGCTTAAACGCACATAACTCCGAAAAGTCAGAGGTGCGTGCCCGGGATCGAACCTGCGACCCCCCGAATAGGGGACCACAGTCCTAACCACTAGGCTATCACTGCTTGACTATAGGTATATGATATTAAAAATAAATGTCTAAAATAACCGTAATTTAATAGTCGACTATAATAAATTGACCACATTTTGTCAAAAGTATTTGAGATTTTTACAATCATTGAAAATATTAGAATGTGTGAGAGAGAGGGATGCGAAATGTAATAGTCCTCTTAAGATGAAAAAAAAATGTATGCGTGTAAAAATGTATAAATACATATTGTGCGGAATACAAGTGTTGGCAGACCCGCCGCTAGATGGACCAAAAATATCAGTCGAATCGTTGGGAGCCGCTGGATTCGGGCGGCCCAAGACCGAGTCCTGTGAAAGTCCATACAGGAGACTTTTGTCCAGTAATGGACATCTATCGGTTGATAAATAAGAAGACTTGATGTATTTACACTTAATTAGGTTAAACGGAGACAATATGTGATGCGGGGCAATTTTTGTTTTTGTTTTTTTTTTTTATAAAGAATATCAGCCAATTTGAAGTTGACTAATAGTCTCCTCTCCCCTCCAAATAAGCAGAAAGCTTGTGTTAGGAGTGGTTACGACAATAGTGCAACGGTTGGGATTCGAACCTGCGACCTTTCTGTTTTCAGTCCGCACCTTTAACCGTTGGGCTATTGAGTGAGGTAATTCTATTACAACATAAAAATTTATCCAACATAACGATTTTCATGTATCATTGACTTTTAATAGTTTTTAATTAATTATTCGTTTAGTGCGTCGTCGCAACCAACACGAAATGTCCTGGCTCACGGCCTCCTACCATAGAGAGATAGAAAGGCAAAAATCCACCAAAGACCAAGAGGTCCAAACCGACATTGACCTCCAAAAACGCAACGCAATCTTCCGGAAATCTTTAGAAATCCTCGAAATTACGGATTTAGAACGTTGCAAGGACGTGGAAGTTGCTTTCGAGAAAAATCTGGATCTCAGCGAATCCGACCACGAGAATTTTCAAACTCCGAGTGATTTTCTGGAGCCGTTAAACGAGGCTGTGGTACATCAAATCGACCAACTAATCGCTAAACTCGGCGATTGTGTTGAGTCAAAGGAGTAGGTGTGTTTGGTAGTTTGCGGGATCGGTTTGATTTTTAGTGATAAAAAGTGGACTAGTTGTCTCTTTTATGTTGAAAAGAAATAGTACTGTTTTTGCACCTGTTTTAGTAATTTAATCAAAGTATTTGTGATTTTCTGAAGCCAATAAGTGGGGCTTGATTCAAATTCCAAAGTTCCCACTCATTAGAGAAATCAAAGAAAAATAAATGATCAAAGTTCAAAATGATGTATGTACCTATTTCATGTATGTAGGCAAACTTTCAGCTCTTTTGATATGTCGAGACTACCACCTGTTCGGAAATCAGATTCTGCTGAGAAGAGCCAGCAAGAAACTCAGCAGTTGTTCTTTTCAAAAGTGTAAAATGTTACAATATCTACTCGAGTTATGTCAATGTAAAAAATTATTACCCTATCTTGTGGGCAGCTAAACAAGGCCCGATTGCTTCCATTCAACTCTTTCATTAATATTATTGGTCACTAATATTTTTGGTCACTAATATAATTAGTCACTTATATTATTGGTCACTAATACTATTATGGTTTTTACTCCTAGCACAAGTATATTATGCATAGTTCAAAGGTAAATGGGAAATAATAGTCACGTGACACTAAGTGATTCTGCACTTGACTTTGCATTGTTTGCACTGAAGGCAATTTTTTTTACGTTTTTGCCACAGATCACTCTGAGTGGTTTGTGGTTTTTGCACATCATTCAAATCCGGTAAAGGGGTTGTTTCATCTTAGGCCAGGTACTTGTACGCTATCTGTGTGTTGGCGGGGACACCGCCCTGGGATCTTGACGCCGAGGTGCTCTCGAGGGCGTACTGGCGGAGGGTGGATGCCCGAACTCGGGGGGAACACCCTACGCCGGCGCAGGACCGTGCGTGGCGGAAGTTGGCGGAGGCCGATCTCGTCGCCTTTTGGCGGGAGCGGCTGCTAGCGCCGACAGCCGGCCACCGCACGATCGAGGCGATTCGGCCCGTCCTTGAGCTTTGGACGGGCCGGACACACGGTGCTCTCTCGTTCCACCTCGTGCAGATCCTCTCGGGGCACGGCTGCTTCGGGAGGTATCTGTGCAGGGTTGCGAGACGAGAGCCCACAGAGGTGTGTCACGAGTGCGGCCACGCAGAAGACTCGGCACAGCACACGCTGGAGTCGTGCGTTGAGTGGTCGACCCAGCGCGCTGCACTCGTGACAGAAGTGGGCCCCGACCTCTCACTGGCCGCCATCGTACACGCCATGGTGAGCAGTGAGAGGTCTTGGAACGCTGTCGCCGCCTTCTCTGAGGAGGTGATGACACAGAAGGAGGCGGCGGAAAGGCTGCGGGAGGCTGACGCAGCCGCGGACCCTCTCCGGCGCCGGAGGATAGGGCGCAGGCGACATGCGCAGGTCCATCAAGTGCCACCCTAACGCGAGCTCCGGGCAATTGTTGCCCGTTGAGCTTGAGCCGGGAGACGCACTTCAGGGAGGAGTCAAGGCCATATGTCCCCGGGGAAGGGTCCGGTTCGGACGTCGCTGGCTGGGTTGCGGATGATTGCGTAAGTGTTCCCGTAACCCAGTCATCAGGTGAAGCGCTGGTGCGCCGCTGGGTTTTAGTGGGTATTTTGGGTGAATGCCAACGAGTCCCACATACCCTCTCGGAAGCATTGCGGTACCTTCACCGCCTTGCTTCCGAGAGGGATGCGTAGAAGCATTTCCCAGCGATAAAAAAAAAAAAAAAAAGGTACTTGTACGCTATACCAAAAAATAGTATTAAATCATAGAAATGAAAATAAAATATGATTTCTTGCAGTTTTACAATGAATATGAGGTACAAAAAAATTGATAATTGGGTACATTTGTAGAATAGCAACTCTCGGAGTTTATCCATCTGCTTTTGTTGTCTATTTTGTAATGAGGTTACGTCATCTTAATGTCATTTCAATTGTTAAACGTCAATTGCTGATATGTCAAATGTCAATTGCTGTCAATTGTGGTTATTTTTATGTCAAATGTCATCATGACTCGTGTAAGTACGTGTCATTGTCAAAAAGAACGCCATGTTGTTGCGCTTTTACTTTGCAAACTAATTTCGCATTGTACCTAGTAAAAAGGATCTTTTAATGAGAAATAAAGAAAACATAATCACTATTTCATGACCCCAAACGTTTTGAAAGACTGTACAAAGACCTGGCCCAGGCTCCATATATATTTGAAACAACCCCTTTAGCCCACTGCTGGACTTATTCAAGCCGTTCATTTTTTACGCAATGTGTTTACCTACTGCACGGGTCCTATTGGCCGCTACAGCATTACCGCGTAGATAGGGCCGCTTGCCTAACAAGAAGCTCTACCAAAATGGCGTTTTGAGCCTTGAAGAGATCGGGTGCAACTGTTCCCTAAGGCCTTCTATGAGGTTCGGACCTTATTTTCTTCTTCTGTCTGGGAATTATTTCCGCAATAGACATTATGACCGGTTTTTAAAAACTCTTGGTTGATGTTCGAAAGTACGTATCTACTACAGTAGAAACTCGATTATCCGGCCCTCAGTTATACGGATTCGTGATTATCCGGACTACCAACCGCAACCAATCTTCTGACTGACTGAATGATCTATCAACGCACAGCCTAAGCCACTGAAGCTGCCTGCCTGAAGCTAGAAAATTGAAATTTTGACAGTAGGTCCCTTTTATGACGTACGCAAGCACTAAAAAGGATTTTTGAAATCCCACCCCCAAGGGGGTTAAATGGGGGTTCAAAGTTTGTATGAAAGTTCGTCATTTTTCAAGTTATACCCATGAAACTCGGTATTTGGGCATTAAAATAAAAATAAAGAATCACGTGTTTCACAATTTTTGAAAATTTTACCCCCAAAGGGGTTAAATAGGGGTTGAATGTTTGTACGATAGTCTTTCATTTTTCACGTTATACCCATGAAACTCGGTATTTGGGCCTTAAAATAAAAATAAAGAATCACGTGTTTCACAATTTTTGAAAATTCTACCCCCAAAGGGGTTAAATAGGGGTTGAATGATTGTACGATAATCTTTCATTGTTCAAGTTATATCCACGAAACTTGGTATTTTTGGCTCTTGATTAAAAATAGAGAAGTACGTATTTTATATTTTTTCAAAATTCTACCCCCGAAGTGGTAAACTAGAGGTTGATAGTTTGTATGAAATTCCGTCATTTTTTAAGTTTCATCTATGAAACTTTGTACTTGGGCTTTCAATTAAAAACAAAGAAGTACGACTTTCACAGTTTTTGAAAATTCTACCCCCAAAAGGGGTTAAATAGGGGTTGAATGTTTGTATTATAGACCTTCATTTATCAAGTTAGGTTTATGAAACTTGTTATTTTTGCTCTTGATTAAAAATAAAGAAGTACCTACGTACCTATTTTACCTGTTGGAAAATGTAGCTATCTCTTAATAAACATTGATTTTCGTGGATATGTAGTGGTTGTTTTTAAAAACATATAACATTATGTATGTACTACATATGCACGAAACCCGCTTTTCTTCATACATTCGATTATCCGGATTTTCGATTATCCGAATCCCTAACGACAACAATTAGTCCGGTTAATCGAGTTTCCACTTTCGAAAAAAGTATCATTTCAGCAAAAAAAAAGTGGCAGATAAAAATTGCTTTAGTTTTCAGTTTTAAAATTAACGCAAAAAGCTCGATGTTGTAATGGCGTCCTTCGTGACGTCACCTCAATGTTTTTCATAGTATTTTGTCAAAGTTTAAATACAGATGTGACGTATCACTCTGATTGGTGTTCAATCCAATGTGGCAAATTGGTGTATTTCATAGTTTTATTTTATCAAAATAAATATATCAGTCTCGCTAAAAATAGAAAAATAAATACGTTTTTTATAATTCACGAATCCTATTTCATTAGATAAATTCATAATTTCATTGATTCATGTTTTTTTTTAAATTATTCGATGACAAGCTATTACGATCTCACCTGATGGTAAGTGACGATGCAGTCTAAGATGGTAGCGGGCTAACTTGGAAGGGCTATGGCAGTGAACATTCAACCCATACCCCTAATTGGTTTCTACACGCCATCGTGACGGAACGCTAAATCGCTTAGCGGCACGTCTTTGACGGTAGGGTGGTAACTAGCCACAGCCAAAGCCTCCCACCAGACCAGACCAGAGACAATTCAGAAATTATAAATTCCCAAATTGACGCCGCCGGGAATCGAACCCAGGACCTCCCAGTTATAAGACAACAGCGCTCGCCACTGAGCCAGAGAGGTCGTCAGGTGGTTACTGTCATCGTGCCTAATTAGGCGGTGACCGTTAAAGTTCTCTGATTTAATTTGAATCCGCCATTATAAAAATAAAATATTTGTTCAGGAGCAACAACCCCGGCCGCTTCCGTCCACGGCTCCGAAGACGAAGACGAAGACGAGGTTGACGAAGAGAAGGAACTCGCAGAGTTGAGGATCACAGACTAACAGCAATAGTTACAGATTCAATATAAACTTCACATCAAAAATATCAGTCTGTAGTGGGTGGTCTTCATTTTTAGAGAATCGCACAGCTGATTAAACACGCCATGAGCAGATTAAAAGATGGCGGAATTCCAGTTCACAGATAATATAAAAATAATAAATATTCTGTCATTATATTATTTACTACGCGTTCGTTCAAAATTGAGCCCTGCACCATAGAGTAAAGTAATCGACGTAGTCGTAATTCCTAGTTCCATGCCGACAGTACGGACACAGTATAGGATATGCAGTAGTTTGACGCCTTTGATCTAGTGGTACTACGCGTTACAAATTTCCCCTAGCTCTCTCGCGCTTCCCCGCACCGCACCTCAAGTCAGACCCACTTAGTAAACCGCTCGTGAAGCACCGCTTATTAAAAATACGAGTAAAATAATTAATTTATTATTTATTACAAAAAGGATGTAAGAAAACTTAATTTCTTAGTGCACATCACGGTTAGTTCAGAGCCATCATGCCTAATATTAAAAGTTCAATTTATTAAATTAAACTTTGGATATTAGGAGTTTTGGTAAGTTTGGTAAAAAAAAACTAAGAATGTTGTATATCGTAAAGCATTAGAATAGTAAACACAATAGATAAATATATACTGCATCTTCTTATACTGTGTCTTTACTGTGGGTCTGACTTGAGGTGCGGTGCGGGGAAGCGCGGGGGGGTATAGATTTCTTTACTCTATGGTGCAGGGCTCAATTTTAAACGAACGCGTAGTACTTATCGTAGTTGGCGCGACCAGAGATTAGTAATAAGAAGTAGATTGCTAACACTTTGTAAAAATGAAAATTACGATAAAAACGATAGATACATGGAGTTACTAGTATTGCTAGTTGCATTAATTATATTAAGTTATTAACTATTGAACAGAACAATAAAATACGAAATATCGTATTCCGGTTTGACATGTTTATTTATTTCTAGGGTCAAAATACGAAATTTTCGTAAAATCACATAAAAATAGCGAATTTTTAGTTAATTATTTTTCGCGTAGTCGTATTCTAATCCGATAGATGGCGTAACATCTGAAAGACATATTAAAAACGAGATTTGTTCCGATGTATGACCTTAGCAATCTATACTTCTTTAACAAATCTCTGACCCAAAATACATAATATGTAGCTGTAAACTTTGGGCGTGTTTATGGGCAGTAACTCAAATTCTAAAGGTAGAGTTCCTATCTTCGCGTCAAGCGTCAGTCGCTCGCGTCAGTGACGGAGCGTCAGTGGTGCCGCATCTGCGTGTCTACATGCACTATGTAAAACTAGGGACAGTCATTCGATTCAAGCGTCACTAACGCGCGCGACAGGCGTCAGTGACGCTTGACGCGAGAAGAAACGGGAAAAGGGAATTCTAAACGCTAGGCTAGACGTACTTTATAAAATACACCGTTGTCTATTCAGCTGTTTTTTTCTTAATTTGTAGAGTAAACTAAAATAAAACAGAACAAGTTTTATTCATATATTTTTTTTATTAAACATAATATTAAAATTTATTTACACATTTATTTTTTATAAATAGAATAAATTACTTACCTAACTACATACTACATAGTAATATATTTCGAAACATACCTACTTAATGTACTCGAAATTTATTGTATTTTCGAATGTTTTTATTTTTTATACAGGTTTTTACCTCTGATATTACAGTCACAGGTATTTTTATCATATTGTTATAAATAACTTATCATAGTCTAAGTTCTAACTCCGCGTAAGTCAAAAAATTTAACTTAAGTAGTATTTTGTCTTTAACAAAAAATTCATAAACAGCGTCTTATTTTTTGCATCAGCTGTCGTTTATTGTACAAGTTTTTTATTAATTTGAAGAACTTAAACGACAGTATTTTGGTGCTAGTTCGATTGTACACTATCTCCTTTAAACTGATATTAAAACTAATTAAATAATGATATCATTTTCACAACGTTGCCTATAAAAAAATAACTAGCATTTTTAGACAGAATGTGTACACCGGAATTAGCATCATTTTCTTAAACATTTCGCAAAATGTGTATTTGCGTTTGGCGCGTGTAATGCGATCTAGTTAATCCTTATTAGTTGCTAAGTAGATATTGATATTATTAGAATTTCTATTTATTCGTAAATTTTATCTGTATATTTAGGTAATACTTAAAGTAACGTGAATATAAACAACATTATGGTGTCGCACAAATTAATACTAGGCGCCAATCATTTAGTCGCATCTGAATTTAAGGCGACGCATTGATAAACTATTGTTTCAAAAAATCGAGTACCGCTCTCTCTCTCTCGCACTCCCCGCTCACCCTGACTTGTTTTACGCGTCGCACTCGACCGGACCGTGCCAGCGGGTGACTTTGACTGGGTTTTTATTTAATTACTAATAACATAAGCATAAAATAAAATAACTTCTCGGTTTATGAAATAGAATAGCGGTCTGGCTATTTTATTCGTAAAAAATAATAGGATGTTGTCGCTGATAATTCCAAGCATTTGAACTTTTTTGGTGTGAAGTTTGTACTTTTTTTTAAAAATAAGTCAGACTATTTTTAAAAATTGTGTCTGGTTTAAGGAATTATACAGGTTTTCCCCTTTTTTACGATATTTTTAAAATTCTAATTATATCATTCGTTGCACTCACACTACGAATTCAAAAGTACTCGTTTTCGTGTTTTTTGGTCCAAGGTGTCATCTTAACCGCAAGGCGCGTCGCAATAGAGCGGGCGTAAAGGAAGCGAGGGAGCGGAGCACAACAGATTTGCATTAGTGTGAGTGCTAACTGCTACATCCTTACAAAAAAGGCGTATATGCGACTAAATATTGGAGCCAACTATAACTATGTATGTTTGTTACCTTCTCATAGCCAGACATTGGTAAGAAAAAATAGATTGCTAATTCTTTATATAGATTACGCTAAAAATGAAACTAGATGGCATTCCTACGATTGCAAGTTACATTTTATTGTTGCAATCGACGAAATATTGTATTTTATTGTTCTCGTTCGTCATATTTATTTATTTCAATGCACGATTTTCACACAAAATCATATAAAAATAGCAAATTTTTAGCGTTCTTCGCTTAGTTGTAGTGTTGTCGCGCAGTTCCGGTAGATGGCGTGATATCAGAAAGACAAAATAACTAATAGTTATATTACTAACTAATGTGTAACGTTAGCAATCTATATTTTTTAACTGATCTCTGTCACAGCGTAAACTTTGAACCGATCTTGTAATTTTTCGGTATCAGCTAGTAACTAGTTTACTATACGGGGTGAATGGGCGAAATACATCCCTTTTTTAAACATTAAAGTTATTTGTTATTTTTTTAAGTAACATAATATTATGACTTAGTTTGGTATCAGTATCAAGGTTTTGAAAATATGAAAATAATCGCCTTTGGATATTTTACCGTTTCCACCATATAGACCTGGGTTTTTTAATTATCGGCTTTATAGCTGCCATTTTATTTTTTATAATATAATAATATAAAAAATATATTTGAATATGCTAGATTTTTATATACAGCATGTTTCAGATTAAGTTAAATAATATATTGTTAGAAAAATCGTATTATGAAGTGTTTTAATTCGATTTATTCAGTGCCGGTTTTGAAAATATGAAAATAATCGCCTTCGGATATTTACCGTTTCCACCATAAAGACCTAGGTTTTTTAATTATAGGCTTATTAGTCCATTTCATTTTTTATATTAATATAAAAATTATATTTGAATTTGCTAGATTTTTATATACAGCATGTTTCAGATTAAGTTAAATAATGTTAGAAAAATCGTATTATGAAGTGTTTTAATTCGATTTATTCAGTGCCATCGACCGAATTTGTTATTTAATCGTTTAGAAATAAAATGTGTTCAATTTTAAAATACTTGTTTCATTTACGTAACTATTTAGATAGATACTCGAATAATCATTTAGTTAAGTAGGTAATAGATGAACACTTAGACTGCATGGTCACTTGCCATCAGGTGCTGAGTAAATAAAATACACTTACTGGAGATTGGAAGATAGACAACTGACGAAAGTCTTATATGAACTTCAACACGCTGCAGTAATTCGCTGCTTTTATACTGACTACGAGAGTCTTGATATGTCAAGCCTTTAATTTAATTCTCGAGACGTTATTGCGAGCTACATGCTCCTTAAGGCCCGCTTGACCCAGAGTTAGCTGCTGCTTTGACAGATTACGTATAAAGCTTCTGTCAAAATTACAAAGGAGATTGGCGAATTCCATAGAGTTTCTGACCCAGATGAACTGAACTGAACACTGAACGCTCACGCTCACGAATCAACTTCTCATACTTGTTCTAGTAAACCAGAGTAACAAAAAATGAATCAAAGTCTATCAAAGTTGGGAGAAAAAAGATAATATTCACTTGTTAACGGTTATTTATAATGTGTACTTGTGAATAATTATATTTTTGATCCCCATCTTCTAAAAATATGGGGTTTACACAGAAAAATACTCTGGAAAATATTAATTAAAGTTAAATGTTTTCTGAATCTGAACGGTTTTTAAAAATGCTGGGTCAAAATTCGCCAACCTTCTTTATTCCTGGTTTAAACTTTAAACCTAACCCGGCGTCTCTGCAAGCGGGCCTAAGATAGATAATATTAGCGTCAACATCATTTCAATACATCGACGGTCTACTACGGGGCACGGTCTCTTAGAATGAGAAGAGTTTGGCTATAGTCCACCACGCTGGCCAGTGCGGATTGGCCAGCGTGCCACACCACCAGCCATCAGCCACACACCTTTGAGAACATTTAGCCTGGGATTCGAACCCTGGACCCCCGAATACAAGACCGAAATTTTGACCACTAGGCTATCACCGCTCATACTTGAGCTTTACTAGTGGTTTATACGTTGTTATGTTGTGTTCATGGCTGCATATTGCATAAGTGTGCGTGCCAGTCGGGGCTTAGGTGGGAGCGGTCAAGCGCTAGCATTGCGCTCGCTCACACTTATACAGATACACACACACAATTATGAGCCACGCGCGCTTGTAAATTGCAAGAACTATACTAACATAACCGATAAAAAACTTAGGAGTCACTATTGGGTAACGTAATATCACTTGATGCTGCGTCAATATCGTCTTTGACGTCACTAGAATCGATAACACTAACGCTGTCTGTTGTAATATCTTCAGCGGGTTTTACTGTAGTGGTTCCTTCAATAGTAACATTATCTTTAGAAGTCACTGTATTACCAACTTCAGATGAGTTTGAAATTGTAGTTAATTCTGCTTCTTCATTAGCTTGCTCATTTAGTGTAACTTGTGTTTCATTACTACTTTTGTTGACATCCTCGTTCGATGTACCGATCGAAGGATTTATCATGGAATCATTGCTAATTTTGAGTTCTTCAGCATTCGTCGTTGATTCTGCTTTTTCATTAGTTACCGATTTGGTCTGTTTTGTTTCATTATTATTGTCAATTTCCTGTAAAGAAGACTCAGTAGTGGAATTTTTAGAGTTGCTTTCAGTTACAGCAGGATTTGTGATATCGTCTTCAGAAGATTCTATTACAGTTACAGTTGTGCTCTCACTTGTTTTGGCTTTTGTAGCGTCATCTTGTACGCTTGTGGAAGTCTGCGTAGTTTGATTTCCTTTATCCGTTGCAATACTGTCAACAGTTGTTAGATTAACTTCAGAAGTTACCGCAGTACTTTGTGTTGTAGTTTCATTGTCTTTATATTTTTCAATTACCCTATATTTGTTGGAATTATTATCCTGTTTAATAGGTTCCGTAGTTATTGTTATGTCGGGTGACTCTGTTGGTTCAGCCGTTAAAATATTTGTTTCATCAGGCTCATTACTGTTTACATTCTTCTTAAGCATATCATTCAAAATTTCATTCACTGGTTTGTTTAGAATTGTGGTGTCATCCACAGTGGATTTTATATTTTTGTCATTTGGATAGAAGACGAATATGTTTGTCACTTTACCATTTCCTATTAGGCTACCATAGTGATTTTCACCTTTGTTGTTCTCGACATTTGCAATCGGCTTTTTATTTTCACTACCATTGTTTCTGTATGCGTCTGTTGTGGTGTTATTCTGCTCCAGTTGCTTAGCTAGTTCTTCTTTTATAAGTTTTTCGATATACTGTAAAAATTAGGACGTCATATAAGTCGTATAAGTTTAAAATGCAAAATAAGTACAAAATGTGATTGGAATATGATTACGCATTAGTTAAGTCTACTCTTTGTATAACTTTTGTATTACGTACATATTTAGAAACAATACAAATATACTTATTTACTTATCACGGATACGTTATTTAAATGACAATGACTATAGTACGTACCATTTTTAAGAAGCCACCTGTCTCCGAAGCAATATTTTTGGCGAGTTTCTCTTCTCCATTTGTATTATTTGCTTCAGTTGTAGGGTTGTAAATATGAGACGTTTCTGGCTTAGTTTTTTCTATACTAGATTCTTCAGCAATGTTTGTACTATTGAAAGGATTCGTCTCTTCTTCACTTGTTAGATTAGTAGAATCCAGTTCCCCTACATTGTAATGGAAACCAGGTTTTGTTAAATCCTGAAAAGATTTTTTTTGTAATATTAAAAAAAAGCTTTTTTATTTTGTTAGCGTTTTTTTGGAATTTGGATTTGGTATTATTATGAAATGCTAATGTTTTTTATAATTACATTTTTGCTGAAAATATTAAAATACTTACATTCCAAACGTATCCATGATCGCCTATAAGCTTCATTCCAAATGTTTTTGGTGATCGATTGTTCATAATTTCTTTGTTAGGAATTACGGCAGCACTGATGTTGCTGAATGATTGTACTTTATCTTTTTCACTTGTATTTACAATGTTTTCTTTTGGGACCTCTGCACTACTTTCATTTACTGTAGAGTTTGCTGCACTATTATCTTGCTGGTGTACGTTTGCGGGGATGTCTTCTAATAAAGATTGAGGAGTCATGTAATATAGTATATCACGTGCTAGCTTTGAGATTGAGGGAATATTTTCATCAAACTGTTTAACAATTTTATCTTTCTGTACTGAAGGTATTTCTTCTGAAGTTGTTTTGCTTATTTCAGGTATCAATGTTGTGAACTTTTCTGGGTTTTCTGTTGTTATAATTGATGGGAATTGTTGTTTATATTGCTCTTTCTGATCTCTGATTGCTGCGCCATTTTCTGGTAGATTCAAAGGAGTTGCATACAAAGTTGCTGGTTTAATAGTGACTGATAGTTTTTGATTGTAATCGTCATCGTTGTGTTTGGGAGTTATGACATTGTTATTTATACTGACGGACTTTGGTTCATCTTCTTTATTGTGTAAGAGATTAGGATGGTATGATTTTGATGGTGCAAAGTCATTGATATATAAATGTGTTCCACTAAAATCCTGAAACATAGAGAGGAATTTTATTATTTTTACAGCCCTAAATAAAAGATATTTTAATTTGATGCTTAAATCGAGCCATATGCCGTCAAAAAATCGACTTCGATATTTTTACAAGCTTTTATTTAACTTGCAATATATGTATGTTTAGGTCAAATCTTGCAAGATGAATAAGGAACCACGTCCAAGTTTCCGATTGAGCTGAAATTTTGCATGTATATGTGAATCGGATAACAATGCAATATTATTGGAACATGGAGCTGATCTGATGATGAAGCTGGAAGATGGCTATAGGAACTCTGAAAAAACTTGGGCTTGTTTTCTTCGTCTTGACAAGTACTCTGGTCCTAGATGATTTTCAGGGTCTGTCAGGGGATAGCCAGCTAGGTACTAGAAACTTGTTTTTTTTAAATAAAATTTATAATTTACACTTCTTACGATTTGACTGACGCGTACCGATACGTTATGTGATTTAAATCTAAACTTATGAAGAACTTCTGAGATGGACTATCTATGGAAGTTTCAAAAACATTTTTGTTTAAACTCAACAAAATTGTACAAACTTACATTCCAAATTTCTCCTTTATCACCTCTCAAGTTCATTCCGTACGTGTGTGGTTTCCTTAGACCCTGTGGCAAGAACAGGGGCTTAGACTGCACGTTGTTTATTTTCTAAAAAAAAACAATATATGCGTTAATTCAGCCAGTTTTTTTTGACCATTCGATGACCAGCTAGTCCTTGACTGCGATCTCATCTGATGGTAAGTGACGATGTAGTCTAAGATGGTAGCGGGCTAATTGGAAGAGGTATGGCAGTGAATATTCAATCCATATCCTTAATAATTGGTTTCTACGCCATCGTGTCGGAACGCTAAATTGCTTGGCGGCACGTCTTTGACGGTAGGGTGGTAACTAGCCACGGCCAAAGCGTCCCACCAGACCAGACCAGAGATAATTCAGAAATTAAAAATGACCAAATTGACCCCGCCGGGAATCGAACCCGAGACCTCCCAGTTATAAGACAACAGCGCTCACCACTGAGCCAGGGCGGTCGTCAAAAACAAGTTGTCAAGTTACAACAATATTGCGATGTTCAATTGATAAACTGTAATAAATTCGTGCTAATTCGGTTGTACACAATATCATCTGTAGGTACCTTAACCAAACCAAGTAAGTGGGTTTAAAAGACTGCGGTCCTTTTTATTCAGGTATTTTAAGACTTAATTTAAGATTAGCACCAATTTTCTGATAAAGTAATTCTAACGGTCATTATATTAATCAGTCTTTTAAGATAGTTGGCCAGTAGAATAAATACTTACATCCAAAGAGTATCTTCGATTGTTTATCGGGTCCATGACATTTGTTCTAGGCATGCCAATATTTTCGCCGGTTTGCGTGTTCACATGATCGGACGAAATAATATCTCCATTTCCGTTGCTTGCATCATGATGATTCGGTTTGTTAACGTATATTAAAGACTGGAAGTAAAATATTCACTTAAATCCTAGAGCTACTTTGTTTCTACTGCTGAGATCTATAGAGCGTCAGCGTAGCATTAACCCGTAAGTCGCGAGTTGCAACGCTGAGAGTGAACTGATGGTTGGGGCCCCAAGGTGCTGGAGTGGCGACCCCGCACCGGAAAGTGCTGTATTGGCAGACCCCCCACTAGGTAGGCCAACAACAGCAGATGACTCGCAGGAAGTAGCTGAATACAGGCCGCGCAAGATTGTGGAAGGAAGTCCATGCAAAGAGACCTTTTCCTTACTAATATCATAAATGCGAAAGTGTGTTTGTTGATGTGATAACGTCTTATAAATCGATGAACACCGGCTGCACGCACGAAAGAGTGTCACGTTCCGCCTGACCTGAGCGTGCAAGCGAGAGAGCGGAACAAGCGATAGAGAGGCACGATCCGCCCAAGCGTTTATAGAGAGCGCCCGCCGCCGCCCGCCAGTCATCAATGTTTCTTTATGACATTATCACGTAAAACTATTGTCCATAAACCGACTTTGCAGACAACCAATTTGTTTTTTTAAACTTGTCCTTTATTCAAGCAGAAACGGAATAACGGATCGACGTGATTTTTTGGATGGACTTGAGGATCTGGACAGTAACATAGGCAACTCTTTTATACCGGAAAAAAACCCAGACGAAGCGTGGGCAAAAATTAGTCATTCGGTAAAAAAAAAGTTTAATTGTTGCTGTGCTAGGAAGACGATTTTGTCATTCCCTCATCTCGCGTTCACTTATAGGTATGTTGTCCACTTACCGGTCTATTCGTTAATAACCTCTGCATGTAATCCGGAAACGAAGAGACATCTAGATTCGGTAAAGTCGGGGCTGGCGGTATGTTCTGCAACAAAATTTATTGTAAGTATTTAATCCCTTGGTTCCGTAATCTATCTTGATACTACGAGTACGTAGTATAAGTATGTATCAATAATTATTACAGTCTCAATTTTTTATTCAAATAAACTTTTACAAGTGCTTTTGAATCGTTGATGAGTCTACCACTGGTTCGGAATGCCCTTCCTGCCGAGAAGAACCAGCAAGAAACTCGGCGGATGCTCTTTTCAAAACAAGTTTACAATAGGTACCTACTATGCTATATATGCAGTGTTTCCACAATGAGGGGAAGTTCCAAAATGCATATATACCTACCTACTTAGCTTACAATTCAATACAGGTTAAGATGGGCAGACAGAAAGTAGCCCCATTCCCGCCGGTGGAACCCGTTCACGAGCATGATGCAAGACCCAGCTGTTGCTTCGCTCAACCATGTTTGAGGGCACTAGGTATTAAAATATATAGGTAAAGATTAGGTACATACCACATTTTGCGAGGAAACTGTTCGTAAAACAAACAGTAGTAGAATTACTATCTGTGGGAAAATAACGACGATTAATTTAAAAAAGTTTTTTCCGTAGTTTATGAAAAAAATGTAGCCATTTATTAAAACCAGCAGAAAAAATAGTGAGTTGATAACACAATTGAAATCTTCAGAATTACAGACGAAACTGTTCATCATCATCAGCAACCCATCAACGGCTCACTACTGAGCGCAGGTCTCCTCTCGGAGAAGGGTTATAGGCTATGGCCTATAACCACGCTGGCCCAATGCGAATTGGCGGACTTCACACACCTTCCAGAACATTATGGAGAACTCTCAAGTGTGCAGGTTTCCTCACGATGTTTTCCTTCACCGTTAAAGCATGTGATATTTAATTGCTTAAACGCCCATAACTTCACAAAGTCAGGGGAGCATACCAGGGATTGAACCTGCGACCCCCCGAATAGGAGTCCACAGTCCTAACCACTAGGCTATCATTGCTTGTGAGGCGTGTTAGAAACTCTTTTTAGACCCCTAACTAGGTCTATGCAGGTAAGGGTCCACCGTCCATTTCTAGAATCTGAAGTGACAATGGGTGGGCCATATGAGGACTAGGCCGTTCTAGGTAGGTCCCAACTCCCAAGTTGCTGGAGTGGCCTCCGCACCAGGAAGCGCAGTGATGGCAGACCGGAGACCCCGCCCCACTAAGTGAACCGACAACATCAGACGAGTAGCAGGGAGTCGCTGGCTACAGGCGGCGCAAGACCGAGACATGTGAAAGTCTACGCAAGATACCTATGTCCAGGCGTGACCGTCTATCAGTTGATAAAGACAAGAAAAAATCTAGTAAATAACTATTGGTATAAAATATAAATACACAATTACCTGAGTTTCCATTTTTGTTTTTGTAACGTCACTACCACGGCATGAACTCAATATAAATAAATCGCAGAGCTATTTGATATATTTATATACCGACTTAACTAACGAGTGTCTTATCATTTATCTGTGTGTCATCTATTATCTTAACTAAATCATGTTGTGCCGTTACTAAATTAGTAGCAAATTAAAGGGTCATTAATATCTACTGGTACCTTAGTCATACTTTAAATCGTACAAATACAGTTAAATTGATGGTACAAATATGGCGATTGTATGGCGATATTGCTGCGAATCCGAACAAAATAAGTATAAGGTTTATTGTATTGGTTTGTCCTTCAATCACCAATCACGCAGCAAAGGAACAGTCGATATTCGAGGACGACAGCCACATTCTTCTTCTTCTTCTTTATCAACCTATAGACGTCCACTGCTGGACAAAGGTCTCCTGCATGGACTTCCACAGGCTTCGGTCTTGCGCCGCTTGCATCCAGCGGCTCCCTGCGACTCGTTTGATGTCGTCGGTCCACCTGGTGAGGGGTCAACACTGCGCTTCCCGGTGCGGGGTCGCCACTCCAGCACCTTGGGACCCCAACGACCATCAGACATTGGCTACTTTCTCTTTATCCCGAAAAAACAAAAGGTTTCAATTATTTTTCAACCTAACTCGACGCAAAGTCGCGATTAGGGAATGCAAACTCGAGACGAGATCGCTAAGTCGAGATCTCGAGGGATCAGAAATTCGATGTCGGCATTTTCGAGATCTCGAATTCTCGGATTTCGAAAAGTATTGTTTTAATTATATAACTGAAACATGATTGAAACTGCTTAGTAGTTGTGATTATGATGCGAGTAAGATACAACATGAATTATTGAAAAAAGTCTTTATTTTTATAATTTTTTACTTATCCTATGTTATTGAACACAAAAATTCAGACCCGTAAAATTTCTTACTAAATGTTTTTTATTCAAATAAACTTTTTTACAAGTGCTTTTGAATCGTCGATGAGTCTACCACTGGTTCGGAATCCATTTCTTTTTTAATCACGGACTCTAGCCTGTTTGTAATAGTAGCAATTCGCGAGAAAGGACTTTTACTCGATCTCGTCAATCTCGGAGATCTCGTCATTTTATGCTTCGACATTGATCTCGAAAAATGAGGCGAGATCTCGGATGATCGGGATCTCGCGAGATCGAGATTGCATTCCCTTCTTCTTCTTCTTCTTTATCAACCGATAGACGTCCACTGCTGGACAAAGGTCTCTTGCATGGACTTCCACAGGCCTCGATCTTGCGCCACCTGAATCCAGCGGCCGACATAGCTAAGCGAGTCGCGATACTGAAGGTAAATATACTCGTTGACAATTTCGAGTGCAGAGTTCTCAACGATTACTGGGTGGAGCGGAGCATGAGCATTGGACATGATTTTCGTCTTGCTCATGTTCATTTTCAGGCCCACCTGTTGAGAAACCCTGCTGAGATCGTTGAGCATTGTATTGAGGTCTCTCAGAGTCTCTGCCATGACTACTATGTCATCGGCAAATCGCAGGTGAGTGATGTTCTCGCCGTTTATGTTGAAGCCAAGCCCGTTCCAATCCAGAAGCTTAAAGACGTCCTGCAACGCAGCGGTAAAGAGCTTCGGGGAGATAACGTCTCCCTGTCGCACTCCACGCTGCAAGTGGATTGGCCTCGTAGTCTGGTCCTGTATACGTACTGATATTGTGGCGTCTTCATACAAGCACTTTAACACTTGGATATACCGGCAGTCAATCCGGCATCTCTGCAGCGACCTCAATACAGCCCAAGTTTCCACCGAATCAAAGGCTTTCTCATAGTCCACAAACGCTAAGCAAAGTGGCCGGTTATACTCTTCCGTCTTTTGTATAACCTGCCGCAGCGTATGAATGTGATCTATGGTACCAAAGCCTTTTCGGAATCCGGCTTGTTCGGGAGGCTGGAAGTCGTCAAACCTACGAGCGAGACGATTCGTAATGACTCTCGAGAACAACTTGTAAACATGACTCAGCAGCGAGATGGGTCTGTAATTCTTCAGCAAGGTATTATCACCCTTTTTGAAGAACAGGACCACCACGCTCCTGTGCCATGCTTCCGGCGTTATACCTTCGTGAATGACGGAATTGAACAATCGCTGAAAGATATTAAGTACCGGTTTTCCACCCGCTTTCAGGAGTTCCGCAGTGATTCCGTCATCACCTGGCGCCTTGTTGTTCTTGAGCTGTTTGAGAGCCATTCTAATCTCGTATAGGCTGACGTCCGGGATATCTTCGGTATAGTGTCGGGTCAGTTTGGCTCTGGGATCTTTGGCCAAATCCTCAACAGGCTTTTGTGTCGTGGTATATAACTGCCCATAGAACTTCTCGACCTCTCTCAAAATCTCAGGTCGAGAAGAGAAGAGACGACCGTCATCAGTTTTAAGCCGCGTCAGCTGGCTCTGTCCGATAGACAGATCTCTCGCGAACACTTTTGAGCCTTTGTTCCGCTCGATGGTATCTTTAATACACTTGGTATTAAAGACCCGAAGGTCGCGAGTTTGTGCTTTAGAGATCTGCCTATTAATCCGCCGGTAGGCAGCCGCGTCTACCGATGACTGCAGCCTCATCTCTTGTCTCTCCTCCATGAGCTTGAGAGTATGGTCAGAGAACTTTTCGGTTCTTTTCCAGCGATGGGTCTTAAAGAACTTAGACCCCACAGTATGGACAGTTTCCACGAACCTGTTGTTTAGATCGTCCACAGAAACACAGTCTGCTAGGCAATCGAATCGGTTCTGCAGTTCGAGTTAGAAGTTTTCGGGGTTTTGGATATGAGCACGAGAGGGTCGGAGAGTTGACTTCACCAGTCTAGCCCTTTCCAGCTTCACATTAATATTCAATGTGCCTCTTACCATACGGTGATAGCTTCCGGTTTTCACCCTGTTGATCACGGAGACATCATTGAATATATGGCGCTTGGTCGACATAATGAAGTAGACAGTACCTTCGTCTAAGCCACATTCACACCAGGGAGTGATCACAAACTCTGATCTTGTGCAGGTGGACAGGTGTACAGGAATGACCAAGACGTAAGCGACATATTGTAGAGGTGACCCACCTATCTGCATATATATTGAAGAAAAACCAAGGACGCCTTGGTATATCTGGTTGAACTGAGGTATAGAATTTACCATTGACTGATTTTGATTCAATCAAGTATGAGTTCCAGGACTTCTCCAAGTAGATTTTTGACAGGGCACATAGATCTTGGGAGCAGTTTTTAAAATGTTCATGGGAACCCATTTGAATAGCAGATTAAGCACAAGAGTCAGCCGTTTCATTACCTGGGATGTCAGAATGGCTTGGGATCCAAACAAGTGTTAGGTCTAATCCATTTTGGTGACAGGAGAACAAGGCCTCCCTAATCCTTGGAATAATGGGAAATCTAGATTTACTCCGGAATGGGTTTTCTTTCACAGACAATAGACAATTACGGGAGTCAGTAAAAATAACAGTTTGTTTCATGTTATGGGAATATTTTTCCATCATTAAAAATTCCTTAATTGGAACGAAGTTCCTTATTGCGCGTTGCGAAAGGGGGCTAGACGGAAAAAATTAAGACTAAATTGGACCGACACTTTTTGAATGTGAATTTGACATTATAATCAATATTTTCACACTACAATATTAGATCTCCATAGCCTTGTGGTTTAACATCACGGTTAGTTCAGAGCCATCACGCCTAATACTAAAAGTTCAATTTATTAAATTGAACTTTGGATATTAGGAGTTTTGGTAAGTTTGGTAAAAAAAAAACTAAGAATGTTGTATATCGTAAAGTATTAGAATAATATAAACACTTTTTTTTTAAAATATTTTTTTTATTATTTATACCAATTCGAATTCAATATTCATAGTTAAGACAGGTCAGCTAGTACTTAATAAATAAAACAATAGATAAACTATTATACTGCATCTTCTTATACTGTGTCTTTACTGTGGGTGTGACTTGAGGTGTGGTGCGGGGAACCGCGAGGGGTGTAGATTTTCTTTACTCTATGGTGCAGGGCTCAATTTTAAACGAACGCGTAATATATACTTTATTTATACCCTTTCAAACAAAAAAAGAATTTGCCAAATTGGTTCAGGCGTCTTCGAGTAATCGGTGAAAAAACCTCCTCCTTTTTGAAGTCGGTTAAAAATAGAATACAATATTATTAAAACGAAGAGAGAGAAATACTTTTATGTTGAGCGCTAAACTGCTCTACCTTAATTGAATAAGCCATTATGCGATACTATTGATAACTTTGGTTATAAGAGTAGATATTAAGTAGATGAAAGATAAGATAAGAATATATTCATTGGGAAAATATAAGAATATTTCCTTTCCTTCTCGTTTACTAATTTGTGTTTAGTCACTGTTGAGTTGAGTCGTTATATCTCAACCACTGTCTTTGGTACCAAAGTAAATTTATCTATTCGTAAAAATATTATTTACCTACCTACCTACTTGTTGAGCGGTTCTAGCCAAAGACGTGAGATTACTTAAGTGACAGTCCGAGCCTAGTAATTAAGGTGGATTATACGGGTCTGCCCGCGAAATTCAAATTTAATTTGGATTTTCCCATTTTGTAAACTAATACGACAAAAGTTGGCTTATGGCATTCTAATTGCGCCAGTAGAATTATCATCTTCACAGGTTTACATAAAAATCTTTACTTGAAAGTGACCAGTTTAAGAAATTAATCAAAATACCGAGTTGGACGTGAGTTACTCACAAATTAGTCATCCTAGGCACACATAATAATATTGGATAGAAGCAGGAGTTACTTTGCGGAAGTCCATGATCAGCAAGAAAAGGTTAGAATTATTTTGCTATAATCCGCCAACATAGTTTTCGAAGTTTATTTTTAATGAGGGGAGGTGTTACACCCTGGCTCTGTAAGCTTAAGTGCTGATGCATCATGCTGAACCAGCATGATCACGCTTCACCATCTGCAGGCGGGGTACAAGACAGTCAGTCTTATTCGGACCGTCAGAGCCATAACACGGCTGTTCATTCTATATCCATTTTTTATATTCTATTTTCTGTTTAAATGTAATTTACGATTATTCAAAGTGTAATTAAATCGTGTATTTTAATAAAACCTTTTTTTAAAAAACCGGCCAAGTGCGTGTCGGGCCACGCGCAGTGTAGGGTTCCGTAGTTGAAAGTCTCAACATACATTTTGAGCTCCATGGTTTAAATACTATAGTAAACTACAAAATATGCAACTTACACCACGTGTAATATCTAACTTATAACTCCTTCACTAATAAACCCTACTTAGCCGTGATAGTTTTCCTTTAAAATTCATTATATATACTACTGCTGTGAATTTTTACTTGTATCCTATATACAACCATTTAGCTGGCAGAGGGGGGGGACACTTGACTCTAATAAAATTTAGCACTTTAAAATATCATATTTCACAAACGGATCCCTGAATTGAAAAATGGTGTTCCCAAAAAAAGACCTCTTAGAAAGACCTATTTAACGACACCCCACACAATGGGACAGATGAGAAAAAAAAATTCATCCCCACTTTACATGTAGGGGAGGTACCCTAAAAAAAATATTTTTCACAATTTTATTTCACCACTTTGTCGGCGTGATTGATATTTATACCCTTGTCAAATTACAGATTTCTAGTACCAATAGTCTCTGAGCTAAACCGCGGACAGACAGACAGACAGACAGACAGACAGACAGACAGACGGACGGACATGGCGAAACTATAAGGGTTCCTTGTTTACTACGGAACCCTAAAAAGGCCTTAGCTAGACCCCTTATAACATTTGGTCAACTTCCCTTATAACCAAATGTTATAAGGGAAGTTGACCTACCCTATGATGGCATAATCGGAACCGATATGCTAAACGCCTTTGGTTGTAACATTAGGTAATTACACTAAAAACAAGAATCAATGATGTAGACGTAAAATTACTATTTCATGAACCCGTTTACCCGTTTTGTTGGCGGATTATAGCAAAATAATTGTAACCTTTTCTTGCTGACACATAATAATAATTATGTGCATTTTTAAGCAAATTAAATATCACTCGGTTTTACGGTGAAAGAAAACATCGCGAGGATATGTATGGTAGAGAGTTGTCCATAATGTTCTCAAAGTTGAATAGAATCAGGCGTCACTTGCGGAATTCCATGATATTTTAAAAAAAAGTATCTGGGTGGGTGATTTTTTTTTTGGTAAATCGTGTTTTTTGGAAATTATATATTAGAAAATAAATAAAATAAATAAAAAAATTATAATAATAAAATTCATAGGGGAAAATATAATCGGCTGGACTCGAACCGGGGTCTTATGGTTTCGGGACCACCCTATTTCCCGAGCTATTGGAACTTACCGAGCTATTAGGTGATGGCGAAATTTACCTTCGTATTGTAATGATATTGTAAGGGGGTTTTCATTGCTTGAAAAATGAAAACACGGATAAAACGACCTTTTCTAAAAATGAAACCTAGCTAGATCGATTTATCGCCCCCGAAACCCCCTGCATACTAAATTTCATGAAAATCGTTGGAGCGGTTTCCGAGATTCAGATTATATAATATACAAGAATTGCTCGTTTAAAGGTATTAGATAGATAGATTAATATTATTCCTTTGCTATAATCTGCGCTTGCAGAGACGCCGGGTAAGTTAACCCAGGAATAAATTTGTAATTTTGACAGAAGCTTTATACGAATTCTGTCAAATAACTCGGCGTTTCTGCAAGCGCGCCTAAATAATAAATTCAATAACATCAGTATTAGGAAAGAATTAAAAAGTTCTCGCACAATCGCATTTATTATATTTAATTGTACCTATGTTGTTATTAAATCGAAAATAAATACATATAACACGTCCTGTTTTATTATTATTTTATTAACAGTCATACCTACCTACTAACCAATTAAATAAATTAGATATCTATTGTACAAAGACTGGTCAATTAGCTACTGTAGTACATAAAATGTTTCATTTATATAACTATTTCACAGATTTTTCTTTTCATTTGTACAAGAGCTCTTAACTCTACAATAAATAAATTATTTACTAAAAATAATAAATAGTTAAAATTAAGTATGTTTATTTTGACTGGCTTTTATCGTCTTCTCTTATCCAAATCTTCATGAGTGTTGCTTTCCCCAGTTTGGTTAGCTTTCCCTTTTCCAGTTCTCGAATAGATTTCCTCCATTCGCTTAGCTACTTCTCCTTTGACAATTATTTCGACGTTCTGTGGAAAAAGTTATGTGTATTTTTAAAACATTCCTATACTTTAAGGTTGATTAATACGGGTCTGCCCGCGAAATTCAAATTTAATTTGGTTTTTCGCAATGTGTTAATACGACAAAGTAGGCTTATGGCATTCTAATTGTGCCAATGGCCAATGGCAGTATCGGGCAGTACAGGTTTATATAAAAATCTTTACTTACTTCAAAGTGTCCAGTTTAAGAAATTAGTCAGAATATCGACTATTTTGTGAGTAACTCACGTCCAACTCGATATTCTGACTAATTTCTTAAACTGGACACTTTCAAGTAAAGATTTTTGTATAAATCTGTGAAGATGATACTGCCATCGTCGCAATTAGAATGCCATAAGCCTACTTTGTCGTAATAGTTTAAAAATTGCGAAAAACCAAATTAAATTTGAATTTCGCGGGCAGACCCGTATAATCAACTTTAATTTTAAAGCACAGTAGAAACACCGTTTTTCTAAGTCTCGTACAAGAAGCAGCAAATTGCATAGTATTAAGTTACAAAATAATGTAAATTACTATCATAAATATTACTATTATATTCTGTACCAATCTTTTAATTAATTAAAATATAGAGTAATTATTCAAACTTTAGACGAAGGTCTATAAAGAGAGAAAAGAAAATCTGTAAAGCTTATACCTCATTTAGTATTCCCATGTAAGCCGTTGTCCATTTTGAAAGCCAATTCCAAAACTCATCCTAAAAATAAAACAGAGCTATTGTACTTAGGCAAAGTATTTTACTTTTAATTTAAATATTACAATAATTATTTTAATTTAGAATGTACCTTATTAAATAAGTCATCTAAGTGAAGATTTTCGGATTTGTTGTCAATTTTATTATCATCAGCTTTAAATTTTTTCTAAAATATATGTAAGTAGTTTAAATATAGAGGTACATTTGTGACCTAAATTGTTTGTAATAGAAGCAGGTTGGTATGGTGTTTAGAATTTACATAATATAATTTGTTTCTGCAAATTTTATTTATTTTATCTGCTAAAAAGTTTCTGATTGATTTAAAAATTACAATACAATATTTGGATTGTGTAGGTACGTACCTTATTAAAAAATTCATCATAGTTAAGATTTTCAAAGTATTTATCCTTTTTATTATTATCATCAATATGACATTTTTCCTGAAACATAAAATAGAGTTCAATTACCTATTCATTTAAGATTTAAATTTTAATTTAATTGAAGCAGGTCATTTACATACTTTGTTGTTACAACTTTCATCTGTTTTATTTGCAGCAAAACTTCCTGTTTTTTCTGTAATTTCATCAATTAATTCTGATCTTGCTTCTTTTATATCTGTCGTAGAAGTATCATTGAAACTCTCGATAGTTTTAGGCAAAAATGGAGATTCTTGGTCTTTTTCACTGTTCATAGTTTGATTACCAGTGGCATTAAGAGTTTCAGCGACAGGTGGTTCTAGTTGGTCATATTTGTTTTCTAAAATTGTCTGAAGTAATGAAAATTCTTTATCTTTTTCAATGTTCGTAGTTTTATTACCAGTACCAGTAAGTGATTCATTGGTAGGAGGTTTTGGTTGGCCACTATATTTATTTTCTACAATTGTCTGAATTAGTGAAGATTCTTTCTCTTTATCAATTGTCGTAGTTTCATCACTAGTTTCATTGGTAGGAGTTTCTGGTTGGTCATATTTGTTTTCTGCAATTCTTGTCGGAACTAACGAAGATTCTTTATTGTTTTCAATGTTCGTAGTGTCGTTATGAGCACCAGTCAATGTGTCAGTTATAGGTTCTGGCTGGGCACTATATTTGTTTTCTACAATTGCCTGAAGTAATGAAGATTCTTTGTCTTTTTCAATGTTCGTAGTTTTATTACCAGTACCAGTAAGTGATTCATTGGTAGGAGGTTTTGGTTGGCCACTATATTTGTTTTCTACAATTGTCTGAATTAGTGAAGATTCTTTGTCTTTTTCAATTGTCGTAGTTTCATCACTAGTTTCATTGGTAGGAGTTTCTGGTTGGTCATATTTGTTTTCTGCAATTCTTGTCGGAACTAACGAAGATTCTTTATTGTTTTCAATGTTCGTAGTGTCGTTATGAGCACCAGTCAATGTGTCAGTTATAGGTTCTGGCTGGGCACTATATTTGTTTTCTACAATTGCCTGAAGTAATGAAGATTCTTTGTCTTTTTCAATGTTCGTAGTTTTATTACTAGTACCCGTAAATAATTCATTGGTAGGAGGTTTTGGTTGGCCAATATATTTGTTGTCTACAATTGTCTGAAATAATGAAGATTCTTTGTCTTTTTCAATGTTCGTAGTTTTATTATCAGTACCAGTAAATGATTCATTGGTAGGAGGTTTTGGTTGGTCAATATATTTGTTTTCTACAATTGTCAGTAATAATGAAGATTCTTTGTCTTTTTCAATGTTCGTAGTTTTATTACCAGTACCAGTAAGTGGTTCATTGGTAGGAGGTTTTGGTTGGCCACTGTATTTGTTTTCTACAATTGTCTGAAATAATGAAGATTCTTTGTCTTTTTGAATGTTCGTAGCTTCATTACTAGTTTCATTGGTAGGAGTTTCTGGTTGGTCATATTTGTTTTCTACAATTCTTGTCGGAACTAACGAAGATTCTTTATTGTTTTCAATGTTAGTAGTGTCGTTACTAGCACCAGTCAATGTGTCAGTTATAGGTTCTGGCTGGGCACTATATTTGTTTTCTACAATTGTCTGTAGTAATGAAGATTCGTTGTCTTTTTTAATGTTTGTAGTTTCATTACCAGTACCATTAAATATTTCAGGGGAAGAAGATTCTGGTTGGTCAATTTTTTTTTCTACAATTGTCTGAACTAAAGAAGATTCTTTGTCTTTTTCAATCTTCGTAGTTTCATTACCAGTAGTAATTAATGTTTCAACAATTGTCTGATTAGAAATGTAATTTTTCTGAAAATATGATGTACACTTTTAGAAATATTAACTGATCAATAAATTAGGTATTGATCAGTTTTCTTAAAGGCTACAATCAACTACGTATACGTAAGTAAGTATCCTTTAAGTGATACGTAGTAGTAAAATTAGACTTATGAGTTTAGCGAAAACGGAACTTGAAATTTATACTTACATTTGCAGTATCTGAGTTGACAAGATTTTTCTCTGATTTTTTCATTTCTGCAATAACTTCTTTATCTTTAGGTTCATCATACTCAATAAATGAATTATTAGCACCGTCTTTTTTAGTTTGCATATTATGAGCATCTCTTACATTATTTGTAACAATGGTGCTTTTTGGTTTAATTTCTAGTTTATCGTTTTTGGTAAGATTCTTTGAATCTTTTGGTATATAACCATTAACGCTTACTTGTTGGACTGTAGTATCCTGAAACATGCTTTCATTACAGATCTGTGATAAAATAAATAATCAAAATTAAATTGTTAAATAAAAGCTTACGTTTGAGCTTCTTACTCTATCACCTGCTGTATTCTTTGTGTAAGTAACTAGTTTCCTTCCCTCGGGTGTATTTAACATTCCAGTTATATTAGCAATCCTATCTTTAACTTTTTCTTTAATACTACCGATTTTTTTACTCATTTGGTTAACACTATTTCTCATTTCTACACTTTGTCTAAGCGTCATATTTGCTTCACCATTATTCCTTACTTTTTCTTTGTCAGTTATTTGAGTAACATTTTTATTTTTACTTTCAATTTCCTTAGGCACTCGATTAAGTGGTTCATAGTCTTGAACCTGATTAAATTTTTGAATACTCTCCATCCCATTTATATCTGTTACAGGTATTGGTTTAACATTTCTTAATTCCATATCAGGTTTATTTGATTGCTTTATTTGTTTATATGGATTATTATTATTAACTGTATGTCTTTCAGTTGACCTTTGCTGAGCAGGTTGGTAAAAATATTGGTTGTAGTTGGGTTCATTTTGCATGTTATTTATGTACTGAAAAAAATATAGACTATGTGTAAACATGAGCTATTATTTCAAAAAATTATCTATGCGTGAGTTTTTCATGTGAGTTTATATTTTTGTCTGACTATAAAATATTTGTATTGTAAATTGTAGTTTTTCATATAATTAGAAGCGTTATGACTTATGCCTATACTATTGGTATATCATAATCGTCTGAACCTAACGGTCCATTACTAAACACGAGCTTTCTTTGATGAACTATATAAGTGCGCGTTGACAGACTTCATACACTTTTGAGAACAACACGGAGACTCTGGCATAAAGGTTTCCTCACGATGTTTTTCTTCACCGTTATGGCTTAGCTGTTGGATAAAATAAGGGCCGTCTCTTGGTTCACCAGACTTATGGATCAGCTTTTCTGACACGAAGTGTATAATAGACACGATGACAGTAACCAAGAATCAATGAAATTATTAATTTATCCTATGAAATAGGAGTCGTGAATTTTAAAAAACCTATTTATTTGTCTATTTTGAGCGAGATTGATATTATTTATTGTGATAAAATAAAACTATAAATACAACAATCCGCCATATTGGATTGAACACCAATCACAGCGATACGTCACATACTACTATGACAAAACTTAGATGTGACGTCACGAACGACACCATGACACTGACGAGCGTTTTTGGGTGAATTGGAAAACTAAAAAATTGAAATGGCAATTTTATCTACAAAAGCTTTTTTTTTGCTGAAATAAGATATTTTCGAAATAGTAGATACTTTCGAACATCATCCAACAGTTTTTCGGAATCGGTTATCATGGCTGTTCCGTTCCAATGCCCAAGAACCCAGAGTCTCAAATGCAATTATTGTATTAGTACCTCTTCTTCTTCTTCATCTTTAGCAACCCATCAACGGCTAACTACTGAGCGCAGGTCTTCTCTTAGAGAAGGGTTATGGGCCATAGTCCACCACGCTGGCCCAATGCGAATTAGCGGATTTCACACACCTTCAAGAACATTATGAAGAACTCTCAGGTGTGCAGGTTTCCTCACGATGTTTTCCTTCACCGTTGAAGCAAGTGATATTTAATTGCTTAAACGCACTTGACTCCGAAAAGTCAGAGGTACCCGGGATCGAACCTGCGACCCCCCGAATGGGAGACCACAGTCGTAACCATCAGGCTATCTCTGCTTGTACCTCTACCTAATCCTAATTAGAAGTACCTACTTACATTCAAATAGTAGAGTTGATCAGTGTTCTGATTCGTTCCATACGATCTAGGTACATTAACAAACTGTCTGCCATCAGCTAATACACTATTCATATTGTAATTATCATACAAAAAATTGTTTCCATAATCTTCCCTAAAAATAGGACTGATTACTGGCTTAGAGTTATCGAAATACTGAAAAATAAAGAAAATTGCAGTTTAATGACTATTTTTATTGTTATAAATCAATAAGGCCCGTTCGCAGAAGCGCAGGGTTACCCTTTTAACCCAAAGTTAGCTGCTGCTTTGACAGATTTCGTATAAAGTTTCATTCCTGGTAGTCCAGTAGACAGGTATTTTCAGATGGAAAAAGGTCAGAAGTTAATGAAACTTTGGGGTGTTGTTTAGGGATGGCTAATTAACATTTTCTCAAGTTTTGGACCTCGTGGATCCTGTGCTAAAAGAGGGGGGGGGGGGGGGGAAACGGAAAAAATGCAGAAACGAAATACGAAATAACAGGTAGTAAGGCCCAGACCCTCCTAGTCCCTATGAAATACCTCTTAAATTACATGCGTAGATGGCTATTTATTGCTATTTTAAGATAACTTATATACCTGAGTGACCTACGGAAAATCTTAGCCCATCAAAAGGTATTTCATAGAGAAGTGGGGAAGGGGCTAGGAGGGTCTGGGCCTTACTACCTGTTATTTCGTATTTCGTTTCTGCATTTTCTGAGAGCATTTACCATAGTAATGTATATTTTTTTACACCATCAGAAAGTAGAGATTTCAACGAACAAAAAGCTCACCGACTTTTTTAAAAAAGCAGATATTTTGACGGGAGAATTTTCGGTTGAAAATTAGGTGCTTTTTCAATATTAAGTCAAAAAAAAAGGTGAAAAAATAAATATTTTAAATCAGAAAAATTACAGTGTGTTTGGGACATAAAAAGGTAAGTTTTCACCAAATTTCCTGAAAAAATATTTTTTTTTGTAAAAGATAAAAATAAAAAACCAAAAACTTGGTTATTTGAATTTTTCACATACATTTTGAGGTTATGTGAAAAAAGTCTAAATACAAAAGTTGTAGATCTTTTTATTACCTACAACTTTGCCATTTAACTTTTTTCCATAGGACTTGTAGTTTTTCCAGAAATTGAGATAAACCGTTTTTTACCCTTAAACCCCCCCTCCCCCCCACTTCCCGACCTTAGATCGCCCGTAATTTATTTTTCCTTTCATTTTTGTTGCATTCTCTTCCTTTTCCAATGGGTTTCATCCTACTATTATTTTTTTTCACTTTTTATTATTTTTTAAGGCTTCTACCCTGGTCTATGTGCTAAAAGAGGAGGGTGGGGGGAAAGCTGCAAAATTTTCCTATCTGTCGACTGGGCTATGGGTTAAACCTAACCCAGCGTTTCTGCAAGCGGGCCTTAGTATAGGTGTAATGTACCAACATACTGTACAAAAGGTGTTATTGTTTTACTGTGGGAAAATAAAAACGCACTCAAGTAATTTTAAGATGTTATTTTCACGTAACAAACATGAATGTATTGTTCTTATATTTAATTGTACCGTATACTTATTGTTCTTATATTTAATTTTATTGTGATGGTTCTTAGATTTAGTTTTAGCTCTAAGTATTTTTTTAGAAGAAAATTAAATTTTCTGGAAAAGCTGCGATCCACACTTTGTATTCTGTATGATCTTCGGACCAAAGGTTTTTTTAAAATTTTATTTATTTTAAGGAGCTTTTTTATGTGGGACCAAAGATTGTCATACAACACGACGATGCTGCGAGCTTGATTGATGCTGATGGCCCAGGGCAACCAAAAGTATGGTCTTTTTCACTTTGACCATGTCATATGTACGGAATGTTATTACAGTTTTTGCATTTCACGAAGGCGAGTGAGCTTTACTCGTGTTTACTTCGTGTACATGCACATTGCATAAGTGTGCGTGCCTGTCAAAGCCTAGGTGGGAGCGGGCAGGCGCGAGCATTACGCTTGACTTATACAGATACGACACACACACAACCATAAGTCAGTCGCCCTCGTGAATTGCAAGAACTATAATAAAATTTGATTTTCTTCTACAAAAAAAAATGGCGAAATACACAAATTCACGTGTTTTATAATTTTATTTTTTTACTTAATTTTTTTATTTTTATTTTGAAGTATTCTTACTTAAATTGTAACAGCTACGTCTAGTTCTCATTGTTGTTAGATTTCATTATCTGTTCTTACACTTACATCTAATGTACTTAATTGTTATTATTCTTCACTTACTGGTCTGTTCATCAACATTCTGGTCATGTGATCCGGGTAAGCGGTGGGATCTACATTGTATGGAGCTCCTGGTATGCCCTAGAACAAAAAAAAATTGTTTTGGATCATCAGAAACCCATCAACGGCTCACTACTGAGCGCAGGTCTCCTTTTCAGAGAAGGGGTAGAGGCCTAGTCCACCACGCTGAGGTAGGACGGTGTACTTTCTTAGACAGAGGACGGTATTTTTTTCGACATTTTGCACTATTAATCAAAAACCATTATATTGTTTTAAATCGGCCAAGTGCGAGTCGGGCCTCGCTCTTTTAGGGTTCCGTTAAAAAATAATTAAATTAAAATATTTCCATGCACCCATGGAAATATTTACATTTAATTTTTTTAATTTAATTTAGTTTTCATTATTTTTTGTTATAGCGGCAATAGAAATACAAAATATGTGAAAATTTCAACTGTCTATCTATTACGGTTTACGAGATACAGGCCGCTGACAGACGGACGGACAGCGGAGGCTTAGTAATAGAGTCCCGTTGGCACCCTTTGGGTACGGAACCCTAAAAATAAATAAAAATCTGATTTAGAATGTAGCCCTTTCATATTCAAATTAAATTTCAAACCCCCGATTTTCCCCCTTTTTTAATTAAACTAAAAATATTTTCGATTTTTTTTATTCCATTGATGTTGGACCACTATTTTGTACAACTTTCCCAAATTTCATGTCGAAGGCTTTATAATTTAATAGTTACTAAAATAATCGACTGTGACGGACGGAGAAAGTCTCAACTTAAGGGTTCCATTTTTACCATTTTGGTACCTACGGAATCCTAAAAACAAATTAAATTTCGTTACGGAAGTTTCGTTACGGAAACAAGAAACATCTCACCTGATAGTTTAATTGTCGTTTGCGTCGTAACTTCTCTGTTGGATCAATCTGTGAAATAAAATAATATCAGAAACAAATTTTCAAACGACGCAAATGTGAAGGAGTTTGTCAACTTTAGAGAGTCTTACAGATATTGTCTAGGTAGATTTTTTACAGCGTTTGATTTTAAAGTACTCTCATGAAAATATTATATACAGCGTGCTTTCACTTGAGACTTGAATTCAAACGAGATACGAGAAGGTACACTAGATAGATAGAGAAGATACACTTTGTAAAAGTGTATTTGAATAAAAAAAAGCCGGCCAAGTGCGAGTCGGACTCGCGCACCGAGGGTTCCGTACTCCAAAAGTAAAAGTAAAACGATAATATTATATTAATTTGCTTATTTATCGTTAACTTTGTTTGTAGAGGTTTATTGTTAATATAAAAAAAACTATGCTAGTTAGAGCGTTGGTTTTATTTTTCCTGTAAAATATACATAAACCTCTATTGACCATAATTATTTCAAATTTTTCGATTGGTAAACTTCGGAGATAAGGGGGGGGGGGGAATGGTATTTTTTTCGACGTTTTGGCCGATTACTCAAAAACTATTACATATAGAAATAAATAAAAAACTTTTTTAGAATGCACAAGTAAAGGCCTTTCGTATGATACCCCACTTGGTATAATTATCTTACTTTGAAATTTCAAACCCCTGATTTTCCCCCTTTTTTAATTAAACTAAAATAATTTTCGCGTTGATTTTATTTTTCCTGTAAAATATACATAAACCTCTATTGACCATAATTATTTCAGATTTTTCGATTGATAAACTTCGGAGATAAGGGGGATGAACGGTATTTTTTTCGACATTTTGGCCGATTAATCAAAAACTATTATATATAGAAATAAATGAAAAACTGTTTTAGAATGCACAAGTAAAGGCCTTTCATATGATACCCCACTCAATATAGTTATCTTACTTTGAAATTTCAAACCCCCGATTTTCCCCCTTTTTTAATTAAACTAAAATAATTTTCGCGTTGATTTTATTTTTCCTGTAAAATATACATAAACCTCTATTGACCATAATTATTTCAGATTTTTCGATTGAAAAACTTCGGAGATAAGGGGGCGGGAACGGTATTTTTTTCGACATTTTGGCCGATTACTCAAAAACTATTATATACAGAAATAAATAAAAAACTGTTTTAGAATGCACAAGTAAAGGCCTTTCATATGGTACCCCACTCGGTATAGTTATTTTACTTTGAAATTTCAAACCCCCGATTTTCCCCCTTTTTTAATAAAACTAAAAATAATTTTCGATTTTTCTTTATTCCAATGATGTTGGGCCACTATTATACACAACTATGCCAAATTTCACGTCGATAGCTTTAATAATTACTGAAATAATCGACTGTGACAGACGGACGGACAGACGGACGGAGAAAGTCTCACCATAAGGGTTCCATTTTTACCATTTTGGTACGGAACCCTAAAAATATTCTATTCTATCATCATACTAATATTAGAAACGCGAAAGTGTGTTTGTTGGTTTGTCCTTCAATCACGCCCCAACAGTGCTACGGATCGACGTAGTTTTTTTGCATGGGTATAGTTGAGGACCTGGAGAGTGACATAGGCAACTTTTATCCCGGAAAATGAAAGAGTTCCCGAGGAATTTTCAAAGACTAAATCCACGCGGACGAAGTCGCGGGCATCATCATTCATCATCATTAGGAACCCATCAACGGCTCATTACTGAGTGCAGGTCTACTTTCAGAGAAGGGTTATAGGCCATAGTCCACCACGCTGGCCCAGTGCAAATTGGCGGACTTCGCACACCTTCAAGAACATTATAGAGAACTCTCAGATGTGCAGGTTTCCTCACGATGTTTTCCTTCACCGTTGAAGCAAGTGATATTTAATTGCTTAAACGCACATGACTCTGAAAAGTCAGAGGTGCGTACCCAGGTTCGAACCTGCGACCCCCCGAATAGGAGACCACAGTCCTAACCACTAGGCTATCACTGCTTTGTCGCGGGCATCAGCTAGTACAAAATATTTTAATAATATCTAATACTAAGACTTTCTTGAATCTGATCACAAAGAGAGCGCGATCTAGATACATATAGAGCGTCTTAGACCTCGGCCCAGGTGCGAGCGGGTGCGGGCAGCAGAGCGGTCAGCGTGTAGAACAAACGCGTAAGATTTATAAGAAACTAGCTGATGCCCGCGACTTCATCCGCATGGATTTAGTTTTTAAAAATCCCGCGGCTACTCTTTGATTATCCGAGATAAAAAGTAGCTCTCCCGGTCTGAGGACCCACTACTACACCCATTACTATACCCATGCAAAAATCGTATCAATCCGTTGCTCTGTTGCGACGTGATTGAAGGACAAACCAACAAACAAACACACTTTCGCATTTATAATATCAGTAATGCAAAATTAAAACACAATCTAGACAATACGTAAATGACTGTCGGATAATTAACATATTTTAATTTGCAATAAATATTGATGTCAATAATTAAGATAAAATCTATCCTATCTTTTAAGTTGGACCAAATTACAGATAGTTACGAAGTTTTTTATCAAAATCGGTTCAGTAGTTTGCGAGTTTATCCCGAACATACGTCGGGGCATGAGATTTTTATATATATATATATATATATATATATATTGATTGGAAGAAAGACGCACGGACGGTTGTGTCCTAAATCCTAATCGAAGGCGGATGTCGAGCGGCATGAGACACGCCCGTTAGCCGCCTCGCTACCCGCCCCGCTACCCGCCCCGCTACCCGCCCCGCTAGCCGCCCCGCTGCCCGCCCCGCTACCCGCCCCGCAACCCGCACCCGCTCGCACCTGAGCGCTTATCTCGTTATGATTTAACTATTATAGTTTTGATTTTTTTTTGGGAAAGCCCCAAAATAAATAAGGAAAAATAAATTAGTATTCGAACCCATAACCAAATTTTTTATATTCTAGAAAAATGATACTTACTCGTACGTTACTTCTTTTAATACTTTGATACTTTTCTTTTATTTTGTCGAACATATTATTTCTTGATTTCTTGACCTGAAAGATTGAGTCTTATAAATAAATAATTATATAGAATTATAGTGTCACTATGTCAAAAGTTTCGAAACGGATGACCCGATTTTGGCGGGAGTTTCGCAGGCAGGTAGAGTAGAGAACTACTCGTAAGTAAAGAGTGATATAAGCTATATCTCTGACATTTAGGAGTTCATATGTTCGTTTATAGCAATTGAGTGTAACTTTCTTTACGGGGAAGGAAAACATTGTGAGGAAACCTGTGTGGCGTTCTGTTCAGAGTTCAGACGTTGCCGCTGTTCGCTGGCCAGGAATACACATAAATAAATTTCGCAAATAGAGAACGAGTTATCTTCGAAAGTGTTCTATGAAGCTAGGTTTAAAATTTGGTAGTTTGAACTAGACTGCGCGGAGATGCGTGTTGACACATTCCATCCAAAGCTCTCGCGATAGCAAGACCTCCGCACGTTATTTATATTTTCTAGTATCAATATTCAGTATAGTAGTAGTAGTAATTCCGAATGTCGTCGTACCGTTCACATCGTAACTATATTTATTTATTTCTTCTTCTTTATCAACCGATAGACATCCACTGCTGGACAAAGGTCTCTTGCACGGACTTCCAAAGGTCTCGGTCTTGCGCCGCCTGGATCCAGCGGCTCCTTGCGACTCGTTTGATGTCGTCGGTCAACCTGGTGGGGGGTCTGCCAACACTGCGCTTCCCGGTGCGGGGCCGCCACTCCAGCACCTTGGAACCCCAACGACCATCAGCTCTTGGAACTATGTGCCCCGCCCATTTCCACTTCAGTTTCGCGACACGCTGAGCTATGTCGGTGACTTTGGTTCTCTTACGGATCTCTTCATTTCTGATTCGATCCCGCAGGGACACTCCGAGCATAACTCTCTCCATCGCCCGCTGAGCGGTCCTGAGCCTACTTATGAGGCACTTAGTTAACGATTTATTTATTTAAGTATTTAGGTTTATTTGACCTCTGATCCCCTATTGTGTACCTCATAACCTTATTCTACGATTTCTGTGTTTGTGCCTATAACATTGTAAAATTCAAATAGAATAATCCAAATGCTTCCAGAATTTTATTTGGATATCAGCAACCTTTAGGTAGTGCAGCAAAGCACTACACCTGCATGCCTGAGAGTTACTGCAAAAGTGTTTGAAGTCTGTCGGGCCTAACTTGGCCAGTGTTGTCAGATTCGATAGGAGACCTGTGTCTAGTAGTTGGCCAGCGGTGGGGGAGATGAATGAATGAATTAATGAAAGGATTTACCTTGTCGATGTCAAGATGACGAGGGTCTATTACTGGAGTTGGGACCTGAACAAAAAATAAGTAAGGCTTATAAATTTTAGTATCTAGAGCTGGAAGAAGCAAAGTCGAAAAGTCATACTTTCACAAAAACTAATTTTTTTTTCATTTTATAATTATTTTGTTTAATGGGGTGTATAACTAATCTCACCAAAAACATTTTCATGTAAAATGTTGCCATGAAGAGCAAACGAGTGCTTACGCACTGTCAAAAAGTTATCAGATCTCATGTAAAGCCAAAGCTTCTAACTCTACAAGCCCTAACTTCACAAACTCTACACCTTAGCCAAAATATGTGGCTTGGCCGAATTCATCCCCTAAGAAGGAGTCTCTTTACGTAGAAAGCTCCTAAATATAATCCCTTACCCAATATCATTTCCACCTGTAGGTAGATTCGTAAAAAAGAAATTGACAGAAAGTGTCACCTAACTTGACTTAAGTAGCCCGTAAAAGTTAAGGAATGTTGGTGATAACTTAAACTATACTTATGACTTAAGTGTTTGGGATATGGGATGAATTAAGCGTACATAATATAAGTTATAGACCATTACAGTTTTATTATGTCATAAATTTTTTGTGGATGTAAAATCAAGATTGGATAGATCTATGGGCTTACCTCATGATGGTCATCATGTTTATCTGTTTCGTCATCGGTGTCGTCATAATCATCTGCATCATCATCGCTATCACTGTCGTTATCAGTCTTATCTTCTGCCTTATCATCGGTGCGTGATTGGTGTTCCTGCAATGCAATGTAACTATTATTATTTTATTATTAGACAAAATATTTTACTAAAGAAAGAGAAATTATATTAATCGTACTAAAAATGGGAAAGTATCTTTGTTTGTTGGTTTGTCCTTCAATCACGCAAAATCAACAGAGTTACGGTTTGACGTGATTTTTTGCATGGGTACAGTTGAGGACCTGGAGAGTGACATCGGCTACTTTTATCCCGGAAAATCAAAGAGATCCCGAAGGATAATTGAAACTAAATTCACGCGGACAAAGTCGCGGGCATCAGCTAGTAAGATAATAAAAATTCTTTTCAAAAAACCGTCTTCTAACGCCACTACAAAGTATAAAAATAATTTTAGTTTGTCCACGTTTGTTGAAGTCGGGCGGGCCTATATACAAACTATGAAACCGATGCGCGACGCTACAGAATATGATAGACTCGTTTGTAGAAGTCGAGCGAGCATCGCGAGTCGGTTTCATAGTTTGTATTTTAGGCCCGCCCGACTTCAACAAACGTGGACAAACTAAAATTATTTTTATACTTTGTAGTGGCGTTAGAAGTCGGTTTTTTGAAAAGAATTTTTATTTTAAGCTTTTAAGTGTAGTATCCTATGATTGAGGAGGATCCTAGGACCTGGAGCTCCATGATGTAGTCCATACTTGTTACCTACAATATCAATTCGTAATCGAAATTTCCTAAATCGCCATAGTTTTAGCCTGCAGCATCAGGCTTGAGGAGTTGAAGGTTAAAATTTTTATAGGACCATTTCGCAAACATCCTCTGTCGATTAAAAAAAAATCACGCGAATCGGTCCAGTAATCCCGGAGAAATCGGTGGACATACATAGAAAAAAAAAAAAAAGATACCGGCCGAATTGAGAACCTCCTCCTTTCTGGAAGTCGGTTAAAAAGAGATATTATAATATAAGAAAATGAAATTTTTATAGAACGTCACGCCCATTCCCGCAAATGCCTTGCAGACTTTCTTGGGGCGTAATTGAGTAGCCACAACTTAAACCCTGAGCCGCGAGTTTAATAAACCTACAAACCCTCGTCTATAACTCGGTGGTTTTCCTAGGATACATCTACGACCCTTGGAATTAATCAACACATTTGAAACGACCTTCCTGGCGCAGTGGTGAGTGCTGTGGTTTTATAACTGGGAGGTCTCGGGTTCAATTCAATTTGGGAATTTTTAATTTCTGAATTGTCTCTGGTCTGGTCTGGAATCCCCGTGGCCAAAGACGTGCCGCCAAGCTATTTAGCGTTCCGGCACGATGGCGTGTAGAAACAGGTTAGGGGTATGGGTTGAATGTACAATTTGCCATACCCCTTCCAAGTTAGCCCGCTTCCATCTTAGACTGCATCTTCACTTACAATCAGCCGAGATCGCAGAATTATCTTGTCTTTGAATCAAAAAAATCAGATTTCTATTCATAGATGCGTTAAAAAACTGACTAACTGCCGCACTCAGAGTCGCTAATCGCTACTTAACGACTTAATCTTGGATTTTAAAGTTTCATTCTCAGAAGTTAACGCTTCGTTTGTACTCGTACATCAGTAATAGATTTAATGATGATCAATTACCTAATCATTAAATAATGTACTTAATTTAATACATGCGGCTGAGTGCAGTAGTTAATCACAAATCACTGATTAATCCTTACTAATATTATAAATGCAAAAGTGTGTTTGTTGGTTTGTGCTTCAATCACGTCGCAACAAGGCTACGGAACGTCGTGATTTTTTGCATGGGTATAGTTGAGGGCCTGGAGAGTGACATAGGCTACTTTTTATCCCGGAAAATCAAAGAGTTCCCGAGGGACTTTAAAAACGAAATCCACGCCGACGGAGTCGCGGACATCAGCTAGTTTATCATAATTTAATGAATGACTCTGAGTGCGGCAGTTACATCAATTAGTTCCCAATCAGCGAACTGATAGCCGTGGCCGTTGGTGAAAGGACGAAGCGACGCGTCTAACTCTATTGGCTTCTCTTGTGACGTTTTCTGTTTTGTACTGCCCTGTAACAAAAACATGAAATAATAGTTATTTGTTATACAAGAGTGCAAAGTTGCTTTTTAACCGCGTGCTCAATTTTGATGACCGAGCAAGCGAAGGATTCATAAATTAGAATGCTGAACATTAGCGAGAGAATCAAAAGAGCACGAGGTGAAAAATCTTTGCACTCGAATGCAACACTTTTCATCTCCCCATTCTATCTAAGGTTTTAACAATATGACTTTCCGAGATGTCTTTCCGAGATGGGGAGAAGAAAAAAAATTGTGAGCCTTTGCGGGACAACTGGCAGATCATGTGAAACATCGAAATTATTTTGTACAGGTAATATCCGAGCTTAGTACACACATAAATGCACACTCTAATTATAATTTGCTTTCTTTGCAAGAGGCTGCACATTTTCACTTTCCAAGCTATCACTGTCAGACATAATTATTTTTGATTATAAGCAGTGATAGCCTAGAACTGTGGTCTCCTATTCGGGGGGGTCGCAGGTTCGATCCCGCGTACCTCTGACTTTTCGGAGTAATGTGAGTTTAAGAAATTAAATATCACATGCTTCAACGGTGAAGGAAAACATCGTGAGGAAACCTGCACGCCTGAGATTTCTCCATAATGTTCTCGAAGGTGTGTGAAGTCCGCCAATTCGTTTTGGGCTAGCCTATAACCCTTTTCTGAAAGGAGACCTGCGCTCAGTAGTGAACCGTTGATGGTTGATGATAATGATTTTTTCTCAATCTTACGGGACTCTTTTCCTTACCTTATCGTCAGGTTTACCAAGATATTCTTCAACGACAAATATAATCTCGCGCAATGTTGGCAGCTTTGACTCGGGACTGTTAAACTCCATAGTGTTGTTTTCGATCTCCTTCACATTACTAATCGTGTCATTTTTCAACTGAAATCATTTAGATAACACTGTCTCAATAGCTTAACGGTTTAAGGCACGGACTGAAAAATGAAAGGTCGTCAGTTCAATCCCCACCCATGTCACTATTGTCGTAGTACCACTCCTAACGCAAGCAACGCCTATTTGGAGGGGAGAGGGGAATATACACTTTTGTAAAAATGTACTTTTTATACCTCGGATGTTACTGTAAGAAATGCAATTTCATATTAAGGTAATCCAGAGATATTTCTTACAAATAAATTAAATTGAAGCGTGTGTCGGTAATTTTGGAAAGACTAGATACCTCTAATTAGTAAGCTCATTTATGATTATTTGAACGAATTTTTCTGTCCGTCTGTTTGTCCTTCTTATCTTCCATACGGTTGATTTGGGACTGTCGAGATTTTTGCAGTCAGGTAGAGGATTGTACAAGAAGTCATTAGTGTAATTTTTAAAATTTTATCCTAGAAAATCAGCTTCCAGGAGATTTTAAAAAACTCTTGAATTTATGTGGTTTCAAAAATCAAATTTTAGGTTTTTTTAAACCTATTGGATAGGTTTTTGGTTCAGCATCCTTACTACATTATAAATGAGAAAGTGTTTGTTTGTTGGTTTGTTTGTTTGTCTTTCAATCCCGCAGCAATTTATCTACGGATCGACAAGGTTTTGTTGCATGGGTATAGTTGAGGACTCGGAGAGTGGCTTAAGCTACTTCTTTTGCCGAAAAAGCGGAGATTTCTATGCTAGGATAATTGTATATTAATCAGAGATTTAAAAATATATAGTTCAATTTATACAAACCTCTATTTGTACAACAGTGTATGCAGAGACAGCATGTAGAGCAAACAATAGCAGGACTATCTGCAAAAAAAATTAACATACCTACAAAACTTTTACCTACAAAAGCCTTGAAGCAGAGTACGAGGTCATAGGTTCGATTCCCGAGTCGGGCTCAAAAATGCATTGGGGTTTTCTGTTAAGAAAATCTCAGTAGAGCCTGTTCAATAAATCAATTGAGATGGTAAAAATTGTAAAATAGGTTGTAGCAACATTGTGGAAGAGACATCGATGAATCAAACAGTTTGATAATTTACATAAAATGTAAATGTGTCCTTTTTAACCTGTATAGTCCTGTCCTTGTGCACGTCCTTTATATCTTTGTTTCATTTTATATTACTGGTAATAAATAAATAAATAAAAATAAATCTGATTTTAATTAAAATTAAAAACTATGCATACATTAATGTGGAAAGGTGCTTTAAATGGAAAAAGTAACCCATATAAGTAAACTAGGACTTTGAAAGAACAGATACTAGCTCGGAGTTAGGAAGCAGGCGGTGTGTCAACCCCTGCCTCAGAGTGCCGTCGGTTTTTCGTTTGATCTCTCTCCGGTTGTGTCAGATTTCCGTCCCATATGAGAGTGAGGGAATAGAGCGTGAACCTGTGTAAGGAAGCGGCCGCACTGGTAAGGCGACTGGCGACGCGACGCGACGCGATAAACCGTGTTTCCGCATTGCAGCGGCGATAAACTAGCGAATTAGAACCGCAATCAGTGCGGACACATTCATTGTTGTAGTACTATTGAAAATTAGGCGCGACATAAACTTTTTTTTTAAATTTATAGACTAGCGCTTGACTGCAATCTCACCTGAAGATAAGTGAAGATGCAGCCTAAGATGGAGCGCGCTTGCCTACAAGATGCCTATTCACTCTTGATTTAAAGGTACCCTAGTTATAGTTAGTTGGAAAAACCGAAGCCGGAAGGGCATTCCAAATTTTAGCAGTGCGTATTATGAACGAGGAAGCAAAGCGCATAGTGCGGGATCGTGTGGAATTTCGACTACGTAGCGGTGCAGATTCGAGCGATGCCTTGCGGTTCGATGGTAGAAGGGTGATGGAGGAACTAGTTCAAATAGTTCTTGAGCACACTCTCCTTTTCGCGAGTCGCTTATCTGATGGGGCCGCCTCCATTTGTGTATACTGAGTTTGTTTCAACGAAATCGCCGTCGCCTTACCAGTGCGGCCGCGGCCTTAGCGTACAAACTTGTGCACTATATCATCTCCCGCGCACGAACTAATATTTTCTTTAGTAAACTAAACAAACTAATTGCTTACTATCATCCACAAATCCCGGATTTTAGCTTGCGTGCGACATAAGTCTAAATAATTGGGCGATGAATATTACACATTATTGGAACGTAAGTTCCTTATCGCGCGGTGCGGAAGGGGGCTAGACGGAAAAAATTAAGGAACCGACACTCGACATAATTTTGAAACTGACACTTTTTTGTTGAATGTGAATTTTGCATTGTATTCGGTATTTTCGCGATACAACATTAGGTCTCGGTAGCCTAGTGGCTCCGGCAGTCGCCTAAAAGTTCAACGTCGATGGTTCGACGACCCAGCTCGACAGACTGAATTTTCTATTTTCTATTTTATTTTAAATAATTTCTGCATGTGGAATTTTTTTAGGGAAAGGTTCCACAGGTAGAAATTGTTTAAAATAAAATTGAAAATGGAAAATTCGGTCTGTCGAGCTGGGATTCGAACCCCATCGACTTTGAACTGTTATGCGACTGCCGGAGCCACTAGGCTACGGAGACACAATGTTGTATCGCGAAAATACCGAACACAATGTAATCGAAAGGAACTACCTACGTTCCATCCGGGTGTCCCTTGACACCTCTCAAGTTTTTTAGTTAGTATATTAAAAGAGATTATCATATACATACCTGAGTATACATTTTATTCACAACCCTATCACAACCAAGATCTAAGACTAACTACTAGTAAACTAAACGATTTTATGACTTGTAGTGATTGAGAAATATTAGATAATATTTATATACGATTTTCTAATGAATATTTTATCTGTCATCTTTTTATCTTCAATTATCTTTATTTAACGATTTCGTCTTCATTACTAAATAGATAACCTCTTGATAAGCTGTGGTTCTCGAACCCTAAGGAAATTTTGAGGAAATTATGATTTATTTCAGTAATTCTGTATACCGTTACGTACTTGATTCTTATTATTCTTGCATGTTTTCTTTAAAGACAATATAACACCGGTCAAGTGCGAGCCAGGTCCACACACGAAGGGTTTCGTGCCATCGCACAAGATTTAGCACCAGCTATTATTAAGATCGAGAACAAGGATATAAGTTTACTTGTTAAACTTATATCCTTAAATTGTAAATTAAAAATTGTATTTAAAAAAAAACAAGCTTTTAGTAGCTGGCTACATCATTAGACCCTGGATATCATGTAGGACTATAGTAATTTTTCGAGCCCAAACTCGATAGGGATACGTCGCTTAATAACCACCTTCTCGCTACGACCCTGGATATCATCTTGGACTTAGTCTTAGTCAGTCAGAGTACTTGTCAGGACGTATCTAACGAGCCCAAATTCGATGGGGTTTTGTCGTTTTATTACAGAGTTCCGATAGCCATCTTCCAGCTCCATCATCAGATCAGCTCCATGACACAATAATATTGCATTGTCATCTGATTTACACATACACGCAAAATTTCAGCTCAATCGGAAACCGGGAAGTGGTTCTAATTCATCTTGGAAGATTTGACCTAAACCTACATAAATACACTAGTGGTTCGCCCCGAACTGAGACCTCACGGTAACGGTATCCCATAATTATTCATTCAATCGATACATGACGACCAAAACTGACATAATCATTATGCCCGTTTTGACCAATCATACCTAAATCATCCCATTGGTAGGAGTCTCTGTACGTAGGTAGCCCCTAAATACGATCCTAAGTCCTAACCTCCGTTCCAATGTGCTTTTAGGTTCGTGATAACGAAGTTGACAGAAAGCATCACCTAACTTAACATAGGTAGCTCGTAAAGGTTAGGGAACGTTTATTTATTTATTTATTTATTCAATAGGAAGCCCACGTTGTATACAATGTGTTTGCTGACTTATATATTATAGTACAATTTTTTCTTAACATTTTTAACTGACATTGTACACCCCACTTACGGGCTAACACAGCATGCAATAAAAAATTTTACAATACAAATACGATTTAAATATTATACATTACAAAAGATGATTATAGTGTTTACATACATGTACTATACAAAAGACATACATTTTACTTTATAAATTCAAAACTAAGCTATAATAATAATAATAATAATATGATAAACTATAAATAATATGACAAACTAATGAGATGTGCACGTTAGTTTAGTTAAATGATTTTTAACTGTTTCTTTACTTTGCGTTTGAAAATACATGCAGAGTTTTGAAATATATCCAAATTGGCTGTTTTAAATATATCATATACGTTAGTGAAAACATTGAAATATTATGTACTAACGAGTGAAAAGGCGTCTGTACAAAGCGTCGATCCTGTCGATGAATGGATCCAATGATGTTGAGCCATTTGGGCCAAATTTTGTTTTTAAATTTGGCTCAATGGTTGGGCCATATTTGGAATAAAAAAAAATTTTAACCCATTTATTTATTTAAAACTTCAATCAAATTAGATTAGGAGTTTATCCGTAGGACTGGCGTTACTGACATAGCTCATCGAGTCGGAAGGCTGAAGTGGATACAGCCAGCGCAATATATTGTCCTGTGGCGGCCCCTTCAAGAGGCCTATGTCCAGCTGCTGTAGGCGTTTATTGGTTGAGCTTGAGCTTGAGTTGACTGGCTAATAAAAAAAATATAAACGTAATTCATACTTTCTACCGGGGATCCAAGAGCTGGCAGCTACCTTGGCCAAAGGATTAGCTTGGCTATCCAAAGGGGTAATGCTGCCAGCATCTTGGGTACTATGCCACACTGCGGTGGCTTGGATGGGGTATTAGATTTTAATTAGTTTTTATTTTAGTTTTAATTTTAGAGTAAATTCATAATAATTCATACTATATTAGTAGTATTAATCTTTATCTTTGCCGATATTACACGATCATTAGCTGGAATAACTTTGAAATCGTTTATTTCATCCAAGAAAAATTTGGACTCATTGAATTTTCTTCTGCTGTTATTTGTATTCACGAGTACATTAGGTTCAATTTTGGGTGCGGGCTTTTTGCAATTATCGTTGTCCAAGTTTTGTACTGCATTTGCGTGTATATGTCCGTGGTATACAAGGCTTGCCAATGATTGTGAGTTCTTACTGTTCATTGGAATACTTTGTTGATAGGCATACACAAAAGGCAGTGTATCGTTTTTGGATTCATTTGGAATGTAAAATGCGTCTTTATCCGCCCCATAAGATTTCCAATTTTTGGACAGGTCTAATTTCATTTCTAAAGCAGACTTTTCTGTGGTTTTAATAGGGACAAGTTCTTTTTTATCAAAATTTAATCTGTCCGAAAATTTCTCAAGAAAAGTTTGAAGTATTTGCGTATTTGTATCAATTTTTTTCAGTATTTCAAATGTTACTCCCTCGTTTTGTTTGATTGTATCTATTATTTTGATTTTATCAACTGTCGCAGTTTCGGTAGTTGATGGTAATATAGTTATAGATTTAGAAGAAGTTGGTGTCGTTATAAGACTTTTTGATTCGGTATGAGTTTCTTGTAATTTCCTCACAGAGTTAGAAATATGTTTATTTTCATTTACTGTACGCACACCATTGTCGTCTGTTAATAGCTTTATTGTATTATCAAGATTGTATTCTTTGTTTGATTCAATCATTTTTTCTAAATGATTGCTTTCCTTAAGCAAATTATTCAGTAGTAGATCAACTCTTTTTTTGTGGAGTTTTAGTAAAATTTTAATTTGATTTTGCTGGTCAATTAAATGATTACTTAGAGGTTGCACCATATCTTGTATTTCGTCAGTTTTATTCAGTTTTTCTATTTTGGATATTTGAGACACATTTAGCAAAGTATAATAGCGTAACCCGTTGTCATCGTAACTTTTGTTGACACTTGTGTGAACCTCTTTAAAGCCTGCATTTGTATTAGTTTTGTTTTTTGGGGACATCTTAACTGTTATTCTGTAATTGGTCCCTCTTAGCGGTGGCATTTCCTCAAACTTTGGTAAACTTACTTCTTGCAAAACTGATGCAAGGATATGTTCAGTGGTTTTTTCCATTCCCTTTTTCCCAATTGGTGGATAAGTCGATGCTTCAATTCTGTATGGTTTAACATTCGTCATATATTGTTTGTCATCAACAAATATTTCCTCATTTGAGTTAAAACTTTTATCCAAAAAAATGTGAGGATATTTAGACATAAGTCCATTTGACCTAATGCCTGTATTATATAAATCTTCAGTGAAAGTGGTTTGTGAATAAGGGTTTTGAATTTGGTATATATTATTGAAAGGTGATTCATCATCAAAGTTTTCAGTATTTTTATAATTTATCTTTGTTTTCGCAGTTTCAACCGCTCTTATCATAGTATCTTTGTCTGAATAAGAGTTTTCTTTGGAAGTGGAAAATATGTTTTCATCTGAATTTTTATGGGATGCCTTCGGGGGATCTCTTGCAATGACTCTAATATTATTAACATGGCGTTTATTTCTCTTGTTCTTCATAAATACTTTTTTAGATTCCATTGTTTTCGTATTTAAATATCTGTTTAATTTAATTTTAGATTTTAAGTTCGAGATCCTCTTCACGTTAACGGATCTCCTCTTTCTATTGACAAGATTAGCAATAGTAAGCAATTCAGAAGGCTTCAATTTTTTCTTAAGAATTCTTTCGTCTAAAATGATGGGCACTTCTTTCAATAATAAGTTTTTAGATAACAAATCATCATTATTATTGTTTTCATTATAGGTGGCAATGTTGTTGTTTCTATTCTGAAATTTTGATTTCTGGTTGTGACGTTTTAATATGTTTAAATAACTGCTAAGTGATGGGTCTTCTTTGAAAAATATTTTGAACATATTAGCATTAAAGTAATTAGCGCCTACTTCTGTAATTGAACGCTTATGAACTTTATGTAAATTTTCAAGATTTCTATTCGCCATTTCTTGAAACGTTCCAGCGAGATCTTTTTTTACAGGAGATTCACTGCTAAAATTATCATCCTCATCATATGTTTGATGATATTCTCTTATTAGATTTTCTATTCCATTAAACATTTTCATACTATCTTTATCTGGGGGTTCACCTTCATACTGATTAAAACCAATTGAAAAACCGGAACCATCAATATCTTTCAAAAGCAAAGTTACATTACTAGACTCAGAATTTAGTAGTCCAGTACTTTCTTCTTCGTCACGTAGTTCTGTATTAAGTGGCTTTTGTAATCTTCTTGGAATACCATTTTTTAAAACACTATCATACTCAACATTGACCTCATTCATCTCTGCAGAGTTAACAGCTTTTGAGACTGATAGAAAGTTTGGCCCATAATATTGCTTTTTCCATGTATCTCCGAGTCTACCCGCTATATTTTCATGAGTCTCTAAAGTTTTCTCAATAGGGTCAAGTAGCCTATGCTCAATAGGCTCCAAAGGTGCTTTTTCATCAATTGATACTTTGTTTTGACTATAAATTGGATCCTGTGTTCGCTTGATAAACTTAATATGCTCAACATCATCACGCTTTCCTTGAATATCAGAGTGAAGAGCTTTTTGTATTTTATCTATAAGACTTCTGACAAGTTTCTTCTTCTTTTCTCCTCCTATGCCCTTTCCATCAAAATGTGTTTCTATTTCAATGTATAGGTCATCGTCATCTTTTTTAACTCCCTCATGAACGGTGTTTATTTTTGGTGATGTCATATTATTGGAATATCGAATTTTAATCTGTCTTTTTAAGCGTTGATTTTTAATGCTTTTGACTTCGGCGCTGTTTTGTAAATATTCAAAGTTTGGGAGTGCATTTTTTTTCAAATATTCTTCTAGAACTCTGTTAAGTAATGGATTTGGTGTATGTCTACGATTTTTGTTATTCAGTTCCATGGCTTTTGGTTCAGTATTAATATTGTTGTTTTTATTTAAGACTGAATTCTTATTTTTTTCTATATCATTTATTGCTTTACTCTTACTCGTTGTTTGTGACTTCATTTCATCATCCATTTGTTTTATTTTGATTGATTTTCCATTGTATGTTAACTTTATAAGTCCTTCTATATTTTCTTTTGGGTGGCTGTAAACATAAAAACTGTAAATATAACCTCATTATTTATCACATTAAAACTATTATTGAAATATAGTACAGTACATATTAAGAAACTACATCCATATATTATGTTTATTAATAAATATTATGTAGCTTACGTTCTATTCGTTGCTTTAGATTTATTATCACTTTCATTTATTTCAATAACTGTTTTTATGAAAAGCTTATCGTCTGTAAAGATAAATAATAATCTTAAATCATTGAAACTTATATATTCTAAAGCACTATAATTTAATTTATTACCTTTTTCCACTACATTATTGTTTGTAACATTTATGTCATTAGAATGAGAAGTGTTTAATATTTGCTCTTCAAGCTCTTTGCATTTAATTAATTCATTGAAAAAATGATGTTCTTCGTTGTAATTATTTTGTTTATTTAAGTCTGGTATACCTCTTAATATTTCTTTGGAATTAATAATGGATTTTAATAAGTTCGGCTTTTCATCTATAAATAATAAACTTGGGTATGAGATACACTAAATTATTTTAAACATAATTCATATATTATAATATTTTAAACATGATAAATATATTATAATAATATACTAGATCAGGGCTTCCCAAACTTATTTGTACTGTGACGCCCTTGGGACTTTGCAATTTTATTACGACGCCCCACAAACCAGGCTTCTAAAATAATTACCAATTTTATTAATTAGCCTAGTAACAGGTTATCAGAAAAACACTATTTTGACATTCATAATTTTTACCAGAAAATAAGAACGTAATCAAAACATAAGCATGATCTTACGAAAATTCTAATTTTCTCTTCCATAAGAGCTACTTCTTCTGAAACCTAGTAATTTTATCTGCCTATTGCACGCTGCTCACTCGACTCGGTCGCATGAATAGAATGGAATATATTAGAATTTTTTTTATTCAAATAAACTGGTTTACAAGTGCTTTTGAATTGTCGTTGAGCCTACCACTGGTTCGGAATGCCCTTCCTGCCGAGAAGAACCAGCAAGAAACTCGGCGGTTGCTCTTTACAAAACAAGTTTACATTTCAATAGATATTTACTATGCTATGTATGCAGTGTTTCCACAAAAGCATACCTAATTATAATTCAACATATTAAGTTCAGACGGGCAGACAGAAAGTAGCCCCATTTCCGCCGGTGGCATCCGTTGACATTGCATCGACATGCGACGCCCCTGGGACAATGCCAGGACGCCCCAGGGCGTCGCGACGCACAGTTTGGGAAGTCCTGTACTAGATGATGCCCGGTAGATTAAGGAGAACTCCCACGAGAACTCTGTAATTTTCCGGCATAAAAAGTAGCCTGTGTGTTCATCCTGGCTAGATACCTCATGTATCTCCATTTCAAATTTCAGCCAAATCGATTTATTCATTGTTGCATGAAAAAGTATCCATCCTCACTAACTTTCACATTTATTAGGATTAGTAGGAAGTAGGATAGGATAGGATAGGGTAGGATAGGATAGGATAGGATAGGATAGGATAGTAGGATTAAATATAACTTTTCTGAAGCTTACATTAAACATACCTTGTTTGACTTGTTCATTTTTATTATCAATGTGTTTATTAAAGGTTCGTACAAGTACATGAACTTTTTTATAAACATCGTTTAAGTCCATATGTCCAATCAAACCTTGCAAAATTATGTTATGCAATGCAAGATGAAGTAAATCTTCATTTCTAATGCCTTCTAGCTGATCTTCTTCTTTTTTGATAACTTTGGTTTTTGGTGTAGTGATCTCTAATTTTATTTCAGTTTTAGCTTCCTCGTCATCTAGTTCTTGTAGAAGGCTAGCTAATCGTCTAGTCAGCATTTTTTTCATTGCGGGACTTTTGGCATGATAAATGGTTTGCGATTCTACAAATAAATATAATTAAACTGGAAATTTGTCTTGATTTTTAATTTAAATCATAAAAGTAAGCTATTTTTTTATTTATTATTAAATTACCTATGGATCTTTTAGTTCTATATGATGGGTTTATTTCACTGTCGTAGTTTTTGTACTCATTAGATATTTGTTCTTTTTCATCTTCTACAGGACTTTCTCCATCAATTATAAAAGTTTCTGGAATCGGCGAAGTTTCTGGTAAGTCTGAAATTGTTTTTAAAGCTAACATGAGAATTTGAATGCATCTCAATTCTTCAAAATGTACATGCTATAACTAAAAGGTCAGGAAGGGATAAATTAGAAGAAGAAAAGCAGACTGGTCAATGAAAGGAACATCCTAGGATAAAGAAAGAGAGCTCACGTTTTTTCTTATTCGATAATAATCCATCGATGTCTACGAAAACGTTAGTCAATATAACGGTGAATGTGAATGCGACAGCCAACAAAGTAACACAAAACACTCTGTAGAACACTACGTCGTAATCCCAACGTGACATTTTGTTCTTCATATTATTGATCATTCATTCATCAAACTTTCTTCTTGTTGTTGTTTGTTTTATGGTTTTTAGTTACAATAAACCCTTTCGCCTTTTAAAATAAAGTTAAAATAATTAAAACATGTATTACTGTAGGTACTAAGTAGTATACGAAACAAATCTTTTGAAATATTATGTACTTTCAATTAATTTGTCAGATATTTTAACGCTGGATGGTTTTATTAAAGAAAATATATTTTAAGAACGTTTCTTTCTAAATGAACACTAATACTAACCAACGCAGTTCAGCTTCAGAGCGCTAGGAGCATTGTTTTGTAAACAACGTAATGAGCACCATGTATATTGTACAAAGAAGTTATTTTGGAATTTTTTTTAAATAAGTGTTTTATTGCTTCCGCACTTTCTTCAGGATTAAAAAACCGGCACCATATAAAGTACAAGATCCCGAAGAGAGGTCGTCCTTTACCCATCTGTTTACCAGACGAAAAGCATTTTTATCGAATAATATTATCTATAAAAAACAAATCGCAATTGTATTAAAATATGATCAAGGCTAATTAAATTAAAATTAATTTAATTAAATAAAATTTCGAAATTTTAAAGCCTGGCAATGGTAATTCATAAACGATTTTTTCAGGCAATATTATAACATCAAATTTGCAATAAAATTATCTTTATTTTAATATACTTAGGCCCGCTTGCAGAGACGCCGGGTTAGTTAACCCAGGAATAAAGTAATTTTGACAAGCTTTATACGAAATCTGTCAAATCTGTTCTTTTAACACAGAGTTAGCTGCTGTTTTGACAGTTTTCTCATAAAGCTTCTGTCACAATTACAAAAATCCTGGGTTAAGCCTAACCCGGCGTCTCTGCAAACGGGCCTTATTTATCAATTAGAAAACAGATCGGTGCAATTAATTGTGCCGGGTTACCTGTTGCCCGGATGTTACCTATATTATAATTTCAATTTCTTTTAAGTTCGTTCGGTAAACAAGAGAGTGAAACATGGAAAATAAATTTAATCATAGTTTTTTTTAAATGATGTTCAAGGCTATTGAACATATTTTAATAGAAATCCATGCAAAAATTGACTTCAATCCGTAGCAGCGTGATTGAAAGACAGACCAACAAACAAACACACTTTCGCATTTATTATTATTTATGTATAATAAAATAATATTAAATAGTAAGGATTATTCTTGCATAATATTCGGTCATGATAAGATTTTTTACTTTCCTGACTACGGAACCATACCTTGTACGAGTTCTGACCTTACGGCCGTAAGTAATACTTACTATATTTACGGTACACACATAAACTACTTACTAATACCAACTTATGTTTAAAATATATACTTCTTATGATTTTACTGGCTAACATGGTATGTATATCTGGGCACGGATGAACTTTTAGTAGTTTCATAGGTACGTATTCATACACACAGGAACCTACTGCTTTTTTGGGAAGCTCTTCAAACATCAAAAACCGGCCAAGTGCGTTTCGGGCCACGCGCAGTGTAGGATTCCGTAGTTCAAAGTCTCAAATATTATTGCTGACCTAGGATAGTCTTCTTCTTCTTCTTCTTCTTCTTTATTAACCTATAGACGTCCACCTGCATGGACTTCCACAGGCCTCGGTCTTGCGCCACTTGAATCCAGCGGCTCCCTGCGACTCGTTTGATGTCGTCGGTCCACCTGGTGGGGGGCCTGCCAACACTGCGTTAGGATAGGATACCTAGGACTGCCTAGGATAGTGCTTTTATTTTATTTATGAATAAATATTGAATACATTTTGAGTTCCATGGTTTAAATACTATAATATACTACAAAATATGCAACTTACATTACGTGTAATACCTAACTTGGGAAAAACAGATATAACTCCTTAAATTTCCTTTAAAATTCATTATAATATATACTACGGCTGTGAATTTTTTCTTGTATCCTATATACAACCCTGGGTAGCCTAAGTATGTCACACTCTCTTTAACATTTCTGCGGTGGTGTCGTGTGATGCGGGTTGTTACGTTCCCTAAAATATGGTTGAGCGAAGCAATGGCTGGGTCATGCGTCATGCTCGTGAACGGGTGCCACCAGCGGCAATGGGGCTACTTTCTGTCTGCCCGTCTTGACATGTGTTGAATTATAATTAGAAATAATTACGTATGCTTTTGTGGAACTTTCCCTCATTGTGGAAACTCTGCATACATAGAATAATATCTGTTAAGTATATTGTAAAAGTATTTTGAAAAGAGCAACTGCCGAGTTTCTTGCTGGTTCTTCTCGGCAGGAACGGCGTTCCGAACCAGTGGTAGACTCATTGACGATTCAAAAGTACTTGTAAAAGTTTATTTGAATAAAAAACATTTCTATTCTATTCTATTCTATTCTATTCTATTCTATTCTATTCTATTCTATTCTAACCATTTAGCTGGCAGAGGGGGGGGGGACACTTGACTCTAATAAAATTTGGCACTTTAAAATATCATATTTCACAAACGGATCCCTGAATTGAAAAATGGTGTTCCCACACCTACAATATTTTAAAAGACCTATTCAACGACACCCCACACTATGGGATAGACGAGAAAAAACAAAACATCCCCACTTTACATGTAGGGGAGGTACCCTAAAAAAAAATAATTTTCACAATTTTATTTCACCACTTTGTCGGCGTGATTGATATTTATACGCTTGTCAAATTACAGATTTCTAGTATCAATAGTCTCTGAGCTAAACCGCGGACGGACAGACAGACAGACAGACGGACGGACATTGCGAAACTATTAGGGTTCCTTGTTTACTACGGAACCCTAAAAAAGAAGCGGCGGACACATTGCCTGACATTAATGGAAATAACAATAACGATTTCCGTTGGTTTTTATTATAACCTTTATAATTATACTTATATAATTATATTTTGCATGTCAATTGACGAAACATACTGAATATTGAATATTATGTTAACATCTATTACGTACAATGTTTCTTGCAAATAAATACATTTCAATACATTTCATTTCATTTTATTTATTGTTTTAAAAAATAATGTTTGATTGACACGAGCCAGTGGTAGATTAGTAAAAGTTTATTTGAATAAAAATTTATTCTATTTTATTAACTTTATATTATGCTGCCCCTATGCATGATGAGGACAGAGGAAGAAACTTTTGTTGTACCCAGCTTTATAACATGAGGTCCTGGTGGATGGATACAAAAAATTACTACGATTTTCTGTTAAGACCATTATTCCGGAGCTGGATTTAGTAACCCCGTGCTTCGGAGAGCATGTAATGCCGGTGGGTCTGCAGTCGTGTCGGATTACCGTTGCATCGGTATATGAGAGTGAGGGAAAAGAGAGAGCACCCTATTATCAACTGCGTATTACCACTGGTTATCAAAGTTCTGGAACATCAGGTGATTGTTTTAACTTGACCGGATTCCTACCTCTGCACTGCATTCAAATACGGTACCGATGTATCGTATTTGAATGCAGTATTTTTAGATAAATTCGTTAGGTATTTTGTAAACTTAACTCTCTAGGGTCTTAAAAGTGAATAAGAAACAAATATTTTTTGTAACTTATAATTGGTTATAATTAAAACAATTAGTTCTGGTTAGTCTAGTTACTAAATTATAATTAAATTTATAAATAGTTTTACAAGAACCTTACTTAAAACATTTTATAACTTGAGTTGTATTGTTCTTTAACAAGTCTTTTAAAGTACAATCATAAAATAGGTAATTCTTAATTTAACAAATTTCAATTTGCATTCAATCCATCTCCATCTTGATTATTCTTTCGTTAATTCTGAAAAAGAAAAAGAAAATTAACTTATTTGAAGACATGGTTATTAAGTAGTATTCAAAGAATAATTAACAACTTGAGTATACTTTGCAAACTAAGAAACTTTGATTTTAATTTTTAATTATAATACGAATCCTATGGTACCACTGAGTTGTAATGATCGTTGAGGTGTTGGAAACCGTGGCGGCTATTCCAATGACTGTCCATCTATAAAAGACTATTCACAAAAATCACATCAACTTATGGACATCTACTACTGGACATACGATTTCCCTAATGAGCGCTACTGCACGCCTCTAGCCTAATCATCTAGCCGTTCCCAACTTCCCGTCACCTGCTTGAATACATCGGCCCTAATTCTATGTTCAGGTAAGCTATACTAACTTACTTTCTAACATCCGCCCGCCTGTGTGCCTGAAGGTCGAAGGCCATGGGATCGACCTGGACTCTGGAGTTGCTGTCCAGACCCGGCATTATGTCGGAAAAGCCACCGCTGTCCGCGTCATCTGCAAATACGAGTAGTTTGATGATGATATGACAAATGACGTAAATCATATTTCATCATCATCATCATCGGCAACCCTTCAATGGCTCACTACTGAGTGCATGTCTAATCTAAGCTTTGTTTATTTGTAGAAATGGGGAATAATTGTTGCTTTTGGAACGTAGTTCCTTATCGCGCGGTGCGGAAGGGGGCTAGACGGAAAAAATTAAGACAAAATTGAACCGACACTTTTCTGAAACCGACACTTTTTTGAATGTGAATTTGGCATTGTGTTCAATATTTTCACAGTACAATATTAGATCTCCGTAGCCTTGTGGTTTCTACAGTCGCATAAAGGTCGATAAGGGTCGATGGTTCGAATCCCAGCTCGACAGACTGAATTTTTCTATTTTCAATTTTATTTTAAATAATTTCTACATGTGGAATTTTTCCCTAAATTTTTAATAAATTAATATTAAAAAGAATTTTAAAAAGAATTTTATTTTTATTATTAATTTATTAAATAATAATTTAAAAAATTAGGGAAAAATTCCACATGTAGAAATTATTTAAAATAAAATTGAAAATAGAAATTCAATCTGTCGAGCTGGGATTCGAACCATCGACCTTTAACTGTTTAGCGACTGTAGAAACCTCAAGGCTACGGAGATCTAATATTGTAGTGTGAAAATATTGAACACAATGCCAAATTAATTAATCGAAAGGAACTTCGTTCCATCCGGGTGTCCCTTGACACCTCTCAAGTTTTTTTTTAAATTTACCAATGCGTGCGAGGTCGCTGGCGTGCAAACTGCCATCGTAGTATACCGTGCCTTCAGTGTCAGGTTTTATTTCTGAAATTAAATTCTTCGTTTCATTATGCTTTTCTTTGAACAATAAAAATGAAATTATTTCAACCTCTCTAGAGCTCCTTAACTTTTACATTTATTTATTGCGAATTAATTCAATGTTCATTTGGTTGTGATTATAATTTTGAAAATATTAGGTATTATGATTACAACATACCATATTCTTTCAATTTGTCCTCCAGTTCGTCGTTATCTATAAGAAATATACGGAGTTGTAATTTAAAATAAGTCAGAAAAGGAACAACAATCTGTAATAGTCCTTTAGGAAGTCAACTAGATAGAATAGAACAGAAAAGAAGTTTTTTTTGAAATACACTTTTGTAATGCCAAAAGTTTTGCCACTTTTGTAAGTACAATGATCAGGTTTTGTTATTATGGCTTCATTTTGGTATAAGGCTTCATATTAGGTTTAGGTTTAAAGACCTTCTCATATTCTCTTTTCTTTTTCAGATTCTCATAAAGACTTCAGTCACTTACATGAGAACTTAATTTAGAATAATGCAATTACAAGCCGCCATTAGGTACATTTACTTATAAATACTCATTCAATGCAAGTATATAAGTAAGTTATAATACTAATGTAATATTAAGTAAGAGCAATACTAATAAATCGTAGATGTTCTTATCCTAGTTGAATTTCTGTGATCAAAAATCGATTTCGTTAACTTCAATCCAGTAGATTTACTGGACAAATAAAAAAAGGTTTCCAAAACTCCATTCCAAAATTAAGTTAACATAGCATTATATTATACATAATTCATATTTTTACCTGGGAAATACATGATAGCATTTATGTCTTCCGTTGTTACTGTATTCTGAACATTTAGCGTCGGAAGTTTTGGAGGTGGTGAGGTTTCTGTGAAATTATAAAACTTGATTTTTTAATAGGAACATATACAATCGGTTTTGCTTCAGCTGCATATTGAAAAAATTTGGTTTTGGTTTTGGTTTCTTGCTGCCTCTGCTCAGCAAAATTGGCTTTCCAAACCGGTGGTAGAGTCTTGACATGTCATAAGAGCCAAAAGTTGACCTTAAAAGAATAACTAATTTCGAGTTTTGATAAAAATATTTACAAAACATAAAATATCGATCCGCACTTTTGGTCCTCTTCACAAAGAATACTAATTTTTCGTAATAGCAAAAGGGGTTGTTTCAAATATATATGGAGCCTGGGCCAGGTCTTTGTACAGTCTTTCTAAATGTTTGGGGTCATGAAATAGTGATTTTAGAGTTTTCTTCATTTCTCATTAAAAGGTCCTTTTTACGAGGTACAATGCGAAATTATTTTGTAAAATAAAAGCGCAACAACATGGCGTTCTTTTTGACAATGAAACGTACTTACACGAGTCATAATGACATTTGACATACCATCAATTGACGTTTGACAATTGAAATGACATTAAGATGACGTAACGTCATTACAAACATAGACAACAAAAGTAGATGGATGCACTCTGGGAGTTGCCATTCTACAGATGTACCCAATTATCAATTTTATATCTTTACCTCTTATTCACTGTAATACTACAAAAAAGCATATTTTGTTTCAATTTCTATGATTTTATACTATTTTTTGGTATAGCGTACAAGTACCTGGCCCAAGATGAAACAATCCCTTTATTATTCTTGTAAGTATACGGATTGCTTTTAGTTCCGTTTATTTTGTTTCCTTTACATAATACTTCCTTAATATGTAACATAAATACTTACCTATATTTCAGTATTAAGATATAATTACCCAACAAAGTCATTTCATTTTGGCTCATTTGTGGAGCTGTGGTGAGAGTAGCGGGAGAAGCGGCCGTCATCAAAGGTGGTATTTTCAAGTCTAAAAATGTAAGTAAAAAAAATGCGTGAGTTTCGTGTTACACTCGGTTGGAACGAAGTTCATTTTAATAATAAATAATAAATCTATATATATAAAAGAAAGTGGTGTTAGTTACACTATTTATAACTCAAGAACGGATGAACCGATTTGGCTCAAAATTGGTGGAGAGGTAGCTTAGAACCAGGAGACGGACATAGGATACTTTTTATCCCGTTCGACCGCGTTTCCGTCAAGTCAATATAAAACCTGGTAGGTATAACAAAAATGCATCTGACATGAAATAAAAAAACGAAAATGACAGTGGAAGAACAAAACGTAGATAAATGACAGCTAAACGTAATTTTGTATTTGGTTAATTATGGTAGAAAATTATGGTAAAAACAATTATAAAAATTATAGTTTAACGTAATTGATAATATCATCAGTAATATGTTTTCTCTTTGAATCATCATTAACAATGCCGCGAGCAAGACGATCAAATGTTTCCTGCTACAAAGCTACGGATTGACGTGATTTATTGGATAGGTATAGTTGAGAACCTGGAGGGTGACAAAGATTTCCCGCGGGATGTTATGAACTAAATCCACGCAGACGAAGTCGCGGGCATCAGCTAGTCTTCTATATATATAAAAAAAGTGGTGTTAGTTACACTATTTATAACTCAAGAACGGATGAACCGATTTGGCTGAAAATTGGTGGAGAGGTAGCTTAGAACCAGGAGACGGACATAGGATACTTTTTATCCCGTTCGACCGCGTTTCCGTCAAGTCACTATACAACGTGGTATAACAAAAACGCATCTGACATGGAATAACAAAACGCAAATGACAGTGGAATAACAAAACGTAAATGACAGCTAAACGTAATTTTGTCTTTGGTTAAGTATGGTAAAAAAAATCACAGTTATAAAAAGTGTTATAATAAAACATTACTGATATTATAAATGCGAAAGTGTGTTTGTTTGTTGGTTTTTCCTTCAATCACGTCGCAACAGAACAGCGGATTGATGCGATTTTTTTGCATGGGTATAGTAATGGATGTAGTATTGGTTCCTCAGACCGGGAGAGCTACTTTTTATCTCGGATAATGAAAGAGTTCCCGCGGGATTTTTAAAAACTAAATCCATGCGGACGAAGTCGCGGGCATCAGCTAGTATATATATAAAAGAAAGTGGTGTTAGTTACACTATTTATAACTCAAGAACGGTTGAACCGATTTGGCTGGAAATTGGTGGAGAGGTAGCTTAGAACCAGGAGACGGCCATAGAATACTTTTTATCCCCTTCGACCGCGTTTCCGTCAAGTCACTATATATTACACAAACGTGGTATAACAAAAACGCATCTGACATGGAATAACAGAACGCAAATGACAGTGTAATAACAAAACGTAAATGACGTACAGCTAAACGTAATTTTGTCTTTGGTTAAGTATGGTGAAAAATTTGACAATTATAAAAAGTGTTATAATAAAGCATTACTGATATTATAAATGCGAAAGTGTGTTTGTTGGTTTGTCCTTCAATCACGTCGCAACAGAACAGCGGATTGATGCGATTTTTTGCATGGGTATAGTAATGGATGTAGTAGTGGTTCCTCAGACCGGGAGAGCTACTTTTTATCTCGGATAATGAAAGAGTTCCCGCGGGATTTTTAAAAACTAAATCCATGCGGACGAAGTCGCGGGCATCAGCTAGTTAATAATAAAAATAAATAAAATAAAAAATAATAATCTGAAGTCAGGATTCGAACCCCCGAACCGATAGTTTCACTCCTTCGTTTGGCCGCTGCGCCACCAAAGCTATGACAGAACAGGCGTAATAAACGAAGGCTACACACAAAGGTCGTGACGGAAAAATTCTTACACTTTTTTCGGCTAACCCCCATCCGCCAAGCCCGTACCGTCTGATAAGGAAGTTCGTTCCAATATCATTTTTTTGGACTACATAATTATTTACTACCAGGACTCAGGAGAGGTCGCAGGTGCAGTCTAAGATAATAGCTTGCTATTTTGCGTACTCGGTCTATTCACAACTTTGTATCCCAAATAGAGTTAAAAGAAGTTTTATTTATTTAACAGAAATTTAGTTATGATCAGACAGGGATACTACAACTACACTTCGCTGTTACCTAAGAAACTTACCAATTACTTTGAGTCTTCTCAACGCTTTTTCCACGCACCAATTTAATACCTGTAAGTTTAAACTCTGGCCTATTTCTTTACAAAAGTTAAGTGCCATTGTTATGAATGGATCGACCTTCTTAGAAAGGTCTATTTTGGAATAATCAGTTCGAATATCGGTTTGGACTATATTTTCTTTAATATCAAGTACTTTAGTAGATATAGGAGTTGTAGAACCTTTAACAACTTTTTTATGATTATTTTTTTTAGAATGCTTTATCCATCTTTTATTTCTTTGTTTTTTAATTGGTCCTATAGTTTTATTAACAGGCGTTAGAAGTGTTGAATTTAATTTTGCTATTTGGTTTCTTTTATTTTTAGCAATGTTATTCTCTGCGCCTTCAGAAGTAGCTATGAACGTTGCTAAAATTTTATTCTTCATCAAATCGTCAATGAATGTGTTGTTGAAATAGTATTTGTATATTAACTCATCTACTGGTTGGTAGTCTTTCTCATCTAAAATCATTTGATCCTGATTTTCAAGCCGAGTTAAAGCTGGTATAGAAAATAAATTAATTTTTACTGTTTCAGTTGTAGGTATAGGAGAGGGCACAGTGGTAGTAGTCGATGGGTTAGTGTAAGAGACTCTAGCAGGCTCTTCTTTATCCTCCACTGGCTTTATCTTAGGTTTAGCTACACCTGAATTCAGTTTCGTCGGGGTCAAGTTTCTAGAGTCAATATATATTTGTTTAGCCTTCTTCAATATCCGCGCAAAGTGGTTTTGTCTGTGAGATATTTCACTCTGAGTTTTCGCTATTACGTTCTGTTGTATATTTATCTTTTCATTTTGTGCTAGCATTAGCTTTTGCACATTGTAGAACTGTCGCTGCTGTGCTAAGAATTTTTTCTGCTGATTTTCAAATTCTTTCAGATTTTTAGCCAAGTCCTTTTCTCTATTGTTATATCTTTGCTCTTTTTCCTTTAACTTAACTTCCATTACTTTCAATTTTTCGTGAAGGTTAACCATAAATAAGTATTTAGAGTTGAAATCTTCAAATTTACTCGTTAACTTTTCAGCATTTTTTGTAAATTCATCATTAAGGTCATATAGTTTATTATGAATCCTTTTTATATCTTGATGTTGTTTCATGATCTTTTTGAATGTTTTTGTTAACATTGATAAAACCTTTAACAGTCCTCTTTCGTTAATTGGTTTACTTTTTACATTTTCAACTTTCTTCGGTAAGATTTTATAAGCATTAATGCTTGGTGTGGGTGCATTATGCCAAGCCATTTCCTCTTTATCAAATATATTTCTATCTATTTTGTTAATGTTCATGTCTGTAGTGTTAAGATCTTCAGTAAATTCGATTTTTTTAATTAATTCTGACTCATATTCACGTTGAGTCATACTTCTAGGAATTATATTAAATCTATTAGTATGAAATTTATTTGCTGTTTCATTAGACAATATTGTTAAATTATTGTTTTTGATAGTTAAAGAGTTTTCATTGTTTATGTTATGTGATGTTACAGCTTTTTTATGATTAACTTTTTCTTTACTGCCATCATTGTTATGAATTTCATTGACTTCCTCAGAGATATCAGTCAAGTGATCTTTTTTATTATTGAGGAGAACAGCGATTTCGTATGGATAGTCGTTAAAGACTGATGCAGGTTTTAGAGTTGAAATTATTTTAGATTTTCCAATAGATGTAAGTTCTTCATTTGGACAATTAGTTTTATCATTGCATTTCAGCTTCGCATCAGTGAGTAGATTTGATTTATCTGCAAATTACAAAGTTCATGAGAAAATGACATCTTTATTTGAATTTTTAAGAAGTCATAATTAATAATACATAGCACTGTCTGTAAACTTCAACTTCAACAATTCAGTTTAGTTAGAGATTGCACCGTGCACAAATTATCGTCGTATAGATAATTATGTGCCTAAGATTAGATATGCTTTAATGTTAACGGATTTATGAGAATAAATTAACATACCGTCCGTCGACCGTTTGTTCCTCTCCATGTTATTATATGCAGAGAAAAATGCCGTGTTAGCCACATAGTTTTGCCCAAACGCGTCGAAGTTGTTCTGAAGTACGTTATCTACATCAAGCGAATTGGCTCTAAATATAAAATCACTTCTATCTTTCTTGTCTTTATTATTTCTTATCCACAAACCTTTATTTACAATGTTATTTCTCTCTAACCTCGGTTTCACATAATTTGATGCAGCTTCCAAGTACACAGCTGATATATAGTTAAATAAATTGAATATAGTCAAATATACCGATATATTTATTTGTTTATACATCACTATTATAATTCGGATGTCGGGACCACAATGAAATGACGGATGAATGAAGAATTTGGAATGTATATGGAGTGGGATACGAGGTTTGAAAGTTTATTTGTAAATATGGGTTTAGTGATGTTATTATGTGCACATCGATATAAGAATATCGATTTCTGCAAAATACACTAAGAATGGTTTTAAAACACACAATACACATACCTACCACATACATAAATATTTAAACCAAAAATAAAAAATCATATTTTATTACTGCAACATAGTGTGCGTTTGTAGACCTTTCGTGCTGCAGAACAGCTTGAATCCTGGAGACGTAAATAGAGTATAATTTTTTGAATAAATGAGGTCACTATCTTCAGCTAGTACCTATTTAATAAAGTAGATAATTAATTTAAGTATGCTAAAATATTATGACAAAAATTAAAACAATTCCTAGTTTGCTTTTGAGGACTCTATGACGTAATCACTATGACTAAGTATCACCGATAACGAAATTAAATTAAAAAAAAATCAACAAACAAATAAAAGCAGCAGTGATAGCCTAGGGGTTAGGACTGTGGTCTCCTATTCGGGGGGGGGGGGGGCGCAGGTTCGATCCCGGGCACGCACCTCTGACTTTTCGGAGTCAAGTGCGTTTAAGCAATTGAATATCACTTGCTTCAACGGTGAAGGAAAACATCGTGAGGAAACCTGCACATCTGAGAGTTCTTTATAATGTTCTCGAAGGTGTGTGTAGTCCGCCAATTCGCACTTGGCTAGCATGGTGGACTATGGCCTATAACCCTTCTCTGAGAGGAGGCGATATAAAAAACGTAACAGAATGCAAACGAGGAATGTTTCTTAATTACTTATATTTTATAGAGCTCTTCCGGCGAGTCACAGATTTCTCTGGAAAAAGAAAAGGAGGAAAGTTGACAGGGTTCCCACTGAATTTTTAAAAAACCTTACGCCATGCGGACGAAGTCGGGGGCAAAAGCTAGTTAAGTATAAGTTTTTCAGCTTCACAGTTGAAGATTTGGCAGCAGTATCTGGATTTCAATGATGAAGTATCTACTAGTACTATATTTTTCAAATGTCTAGGGGGGGAGGGCAGCTGCCCCTACCTACCCCCCCCCCCTGGCGACGCCCATGGTGACATGACTTGCAGTCACATTCAGATGCGATTATGGCACCTACTATAATTGGCTGAATTTATGGCGCTCTTTTGCTGCAACAAGAAATTTTAGCCAATAATCAGAGGTGATTCTGACCATCATACTACAATAAATATAATTTTTAAACCATTAGCAGCAAGTGTACCTTTCAATTGAACATGTCAACTGAATAAGGTAGAGAAGCGCCTGGAAAGTTTGCCAATAGTAGTTAAAATAAAACAGAATGAAGAGAATTATTGTATTTTATTTCAATTAACTTCAAATAATCTAAATAATTAAAATTAGGGTTACATTGATTACCAAAATAATATATAATATCTATAGATAGATAAATCTAGCCGACTACATCGTGAGGAAACCTGCACATCTGAGAGTTCTTTATAATGTTCTCGAAGGTGTGTGTAGTCCGCCAATTCGCACTTGGCTAGCGTGGTGGACTATGGCCTATAACCCTTCTCTGAGAGGAGACCTGCGCTCAGTAGTGATGATGAAAATATTATGACAAAAATTAAAACAATTACTAGTTTCCTTTTGCAGGACTCTATGACGTATTCACTATGACTAAGTATCACCTAAAACGAAATTAAATTAAAAAAAAAAACCAACAAACAAACAAACAAAATTTCGATACTGATGATTTTTTGTAGTGTCGATATATCAATATTTACTCCACTAGTGTTTACGTTTCAACATCGATTTTGTATGAGTAACGTGCACGGGGAATTTTTTGTTTTATTTGATAATCGATTAAACCTTTTGAATTACTGTTTGTAAATCGGGTTTTATGAGCGAATCACGTTAAATGCTTTAAGGTTTTTTTGGTTTTTTTGCATTAAATCCTTGGCCTTATCTGTTTCTACTTCAAAAACCCTACATCTAAATTGCTTGGTGGTAGAATATAAAATAGAATTGACCTAAAGCAGGGATTCACAAAGTGGTCGATATCGACCCCTTGGGGTCGAAAGAATATACGAAAACTGATTTTGGGGGTCAGCGTGGTCTAAAAATCGACCCCTATTAATTAATACAAGTTCTTATTTGAAACTTTCAAGATACTGTATATAAGTTGTGTTACGTGTACCAACTTGTTATAAGAATGTTGTTGTTATAATATTTTAGTTGTACTTTAATAAAACTCAACATGTCGATATGCTTGCACAAGTTCGTACAAGATGAAAAACTCGGATTTATTGGATTTTATGGCTATTTATTTTGTTAAATTTTGATGAGAAAATGATGTCAAGTTTTCTCACTTAAGTTAACCCCAAAGTTTTTAAATTGGTAAGTATATCATCATCATTAGCAACCAATCAACGGCTCACTACTGAGCGCAGGTCTCCTCAGAGAAGGGTTATAGGCCGGGTTCACCACGCTGGCCCAATGCGAATTGGCGGACTTCACACACCTTCCAGAACATTATGAAGAACTCTCAGGTGTGCAGGTTTCCTCACGATGTTTTCCTTCACCGTTGAAGCAAGTGATATTTAATTGCTTAAACACACTTGACTCCGAAAAATCAGAGGTCGGGAACCCGGGATCGAACCTGCGACCCCCCGAATAGGAGACCACAGTCCTAACCACGAGGCTATCACTGCTTCGGTAAGTATTTAGTTTGTATCAATAGGAAAAAACTAGAGATTAAGGGTTTTAAAAGTAATTTGGCTATGGGGGTCTGAGGTATCAGTTCATTTTGGAAAAGGGGTCTCTTGCCCAAAATAGTTTGGGAATCCCTGCCCATTAAATTTAAGAAATATAATTTTCTAAACAAGAAAGAAAGCAGTACGCGCTGCCCAGCCAATACCAAAAAGTTTTATTTCAAAAAATTTTGAACATTGTCGACATATCCTTTTATCTATAGATGAACGATGAAAGGATGTAAAAGAAATAAAAAACAAAGCACATTAAAATATTTTATGTGTATTAAAATATATAATGTGAAATGAAAAAGATTCCGACGAATTGAGAACTTCCTCCTTTTTTCAAGTCGGTAAAAAAATTACAAACGTGCATATAAAAAACGTAACAGAATTCAAACGAGGAATGTTTCTTAATTACTTATATTTTATAGAGCTCTTCCGGCGAGTCACAGATTTCTCTGGAAAAAGAAAAGAAAATTCCATTATTGTTATTTATTTCCGCTTTCCGAACTGGTGGTAGAATCTTGACGTGTCATAAGAGCCACAGGTTGGCCTACATGAAATAAATAATTTTGAATTTGAATTTGAATTTTCAATAAAATATAAATCAATTTACTTATAATGTTACATATAATTTTACCTTTTACAACATGGCATGCCCCAGAACTTCTGTTCGGCTCCGTACTCTTCACCGTCCCGTATTGTCTGTGGCATGTTTTTGCCCATAGACTCGGGGAGAAATAGGCATAGACTACCGCCAAATATGCCAATAGCGCCAAGTATCAGAAGTGGGATCTCCGGAGATATTGTAGCCTGGAATAGATTTAAGGAAGCTGTAAATGTGCGAAATAATTTTCTTACTGTAATCATACTTAATATTATAAATGCGAAAGTGTGCTTGTTTGTTTGTCCTTGCCACAACAGAGCTATGGGTCGACGTGATATTTTGCATGGGTAAGTTGGACCCATGGACCTGGAGAGTGACATAGGCTATATTTTATCCCGGAAAATCAAAGAATTCCCGAGGGATTTTATAAATTAAATCCACGCGGACGAAGTGGCGGACATCATCATTCTATTCTATTCTATTCTATAACAAAATGCGTTTATTACTAGCAAGACTATTCTCTAACTCAGTGCAGGCTATCGAAAGATAGAAACTAAGAAAGTGTAAAGCAGAAGTGTAGGTGTAAGTGGGAAGCAGTGATAGCCTCGTGGTTAGCCCTGCCTTAGGGAATAAATCGGTACTGCATTTTCTGATTGTACGGCACTCGCACTAGAGAGACCGTTAACACTTGCACAGTGGAATTGAGCGGAATTATATTATTTTAAGTTTTAAGCAGTGATAGCCTACTGGTTAGGACTGTGGTCTCCTATTCGGGGGGTCGCAGGTTCGATCCCGGGTACGCACCTCTGACTTTTCGGAGTCAAGTGCGTTTAAGTAATTAAATATCACTTGCTTCAACGGTCAAGGAAAACATCGTGAGGAAACCTGCACACCTGAGAGTTCTTCATAATGTTCTTGAAGGTGTGTGAAGTCCGCCTATTCGCATTGGGCCCGCGTGGTGGACTATGGCCTATAACCCTTCTCTGAGAGGAGACCTGCGCTCAGTAGTGAGCCGTTTATGGGTTGCTAATGATGATGATGAAGAAAGTGTAAGCATTTTGTAAGCAGTTGGAAATGTCAACAACACGCCAGCTGGTACTTACGTTAACATGTAGAGGATGTCCTAAGTTTGAGAAACAAAAATGAGGATACTTACCAAGTAGACAATGTACGGGACGAGGATAGTGGCCACGTAGCCGCTAATGTGCACGAGAGCCAGCCCCTGGGCTCTGACGACCGTGGGCAGCAGCTCCGCCGCGTACTGCATGCCGATGTTGTAGGATATGTTGACCGCGAAGCGACCCACGATCGCCAGGGAGGCGGAGGGCATACCTGAAATATATGACACAACTATCTATACATACAAAAAAAGTCGTGTGGTGTCGTGGGACACCAATTAGGAACGAAGTTGTTATTATAAAAATATTAATTTCAAGTTCTATTCGAGGTATAAAGAAAATAATTATTCGGGTATACATTTTTTTTGCATGATTTTTTTATCGATAAAATCAAAATGACCCCAGGGGAAGCCTAAATATCGATTTTATAAAATATTAAAATTAAAATCCTACTAATATTATAAAGGCGAAAGTTTGTGTGTATGTTTGTTCCTCCTTCACGCAAAAACTACTGGATGGATTTGGCTGAAATTTGGAATGGAGATAGATTATACCCTGGAATAACACATAGGCTACAAATTATCCCGGAAAAATCCAAGGTTCCCGCGGAATTTTGAAAAACCACTGATAGATGGCGCTGATTGTACTTAAATCACGCTTACATTATCCGCAGCATCGAGAATAAGTAAAAAATTCCAATTCAACAATCAAGTAGGATAAACACAGTTATTGAAGTTTTTCATTATCAATAGAAAATTTCTTAGGGATTAGGGATGGATTACGAAATAAATTATACAAATAGTACAAGGTATCGATTTGTCCAGTCATAGTGAGTACATTGCTAGATATTATAATGACTGATCATGTGTAGATCCTATCCTATCCTATTATTCCTATTAATATTATAAATGCGAAAGTTTGTGAGGATGGATGTTTGGATCGATGGATGGATGGATGGATGGATGTTTGTTACTCTTTAACGCGACAACGAATGAACCGATTTTGCTGAAATTTGGCTTGGCACAGACATAGAATATAGTCTGGAATAGCACATAGGCTACTTTTTATCCCGGAAAAGCAAACAGTTCCTGCGGGATAGCATCGCTATTTTTTACGCATTTGTCCTTAAAAATACGCGCAATGAAGTTTTAGATTAACGTGATTTTTTTGCACAGGTAAAGTTAAGAGCCTGAAAAATGACAAAGGCTACTTTTTATCTCGGGAAAACAAACGGTTCCTGCGGCATATTAGTATACTACTTTTCACACATTTATCTTTTAATTATGCGCCAATGGAGTAACAGATTGACGTGGTTTTTTGGATTGGCATAGTTGATGACTTGAAAAGTGACAAAGGCTAATTTTTATCCTGGGAAAGCAAACAGTTCCCGCGGGATATTAGTGTTCTACTTTTCACATATTTATCCTTAAATTAGACGCCAACGAAGTTACAGATTGACGTGATTTATTGGATAGGCATAGTTGAGGACTTGAAAAGTGACAAAGGCTACTTTTAATCCCAGGAAAACAAACAGTTCCCGCGGGATATTCGTATGCTACTTTTCACATATTAATCCTTCAATTATGCGCCAACGAATTTACAGATTGACGTGTTTTTTTTGATAGGCATAGTTGAAGACCTGAAAAGTGAAAAGGCTACTTTTTATCCCGGGAAAACAAACAGTTCCCGCGGGATATTCGTATGTTACTTTCAGATACTTATCCTTCAATTATGCGCCAACGGAGTTTTAGATTGAAGTTTTAGATTATTTTTTAGCGCAGGTAAAGTTAAGGGCCTGAAAAGTGACATACATACACACATACTGTAGTAGTAGGTATGTATGAATGTATGTATGTATGTATGTATGTATGTATGTATGTATGTATGTATGTGTGTATGTATGTATGGAATGCATGTATGCATGTATGCAAGTATGTATGTATGTATGTATGTAGGCATGCATGTATGCGAACATACATACACACATATCTACTACTACTGTATGTGTGTATGCATGTATTTATGTATGTTTGTATCCTCCTCCTACTAACAATAAATACTTTAATTATATCATATCCTACTTATTATTACTCATATTATCCCACTAATATTATTAATGTGAAAGTTTGTGATGGATGTATACGGATGTATGTTTGTATAGATGTCGTATACGGATGGATGGATGTATGTTCTCTGAGATAGGGGTTGAACTATTTAGACTGTTATACTCCATAACTTCGTTAAATTTGAACTAATTTTTATTATTACTTTAACCGACTTCAAAAAAGGGAGGAGGATCTCAATTCAACGGAAACTTTTTTATGTATGTTCACCGATTACTTAAAGACGCCTGAACCGATTTGGAAAATTCTTTTTTTGTTTCAAAGGGTGGTTTCACTTCCCAGGTTCCCAGGTTCAGGTCCCATTTAAATTTTATAGAAATCAGTCGAGCGTTTTTAAAAAAATCTACAATAAATTATATACTTTGTAGTGGCGCGGGCGTTTAAATGTATGCTCCCGGGATAAAAAGTAGCCTGTGTTATTTTCCAGGTCGTCAACTTTACCTGTGTAAAAAAATCAGCCAATTGCGAGTCGGTCCTCGCTCTTTTAGGGTTCCGTTAAAAAAAAATTAAAATATTTAATTTTATTTTTTTAATTTAATTTTTATTATTTGTTGTTATAGCGGCAATAGAAATACAAAATATGTGAAAATTTCAACTGTCTATTACGGTTTACGAGATACAGGCCGCTGACAGACGGACGGACGGACAGCGGAGGCTTAGTAATAGAGTCCCGTTGGAACCCTAAAAACCACGTTGACTATATGCACTTTTTTTTTTTTTTTTTTTTTTTTTTATTCGAAGACAAGCTAGTCCTTGACTGCGATCTCACCTGATGGTAAGTGACGATGCAGTCTAAGATGGTAGCGGGCTAACTTGGAAGGGATATGGCAGTGAACATTCAACCCATACCCCTAATTGGTTTCTACACGCCATCGTGCCGGAACGCTAAATCGCTTGGCGGCACGTCTTTGACGGTAGGGTGATAACTAGCCACGGCCAAAGCCTCCCACCAGACCAGACCAGAGACAATTCAGAAATTATAAATTCCCAAATTGACCCCGCCGGGAATCGAACCCGAGACCTCCCAGTTATAAGACAACAGCGCTCACCACTGAGCCAGGGAGGTCGTCAAAACACTTACACTTTATATGGTGAAATATTAAAACTGTGAAAGTGCGTTGGTTTGTCCTTCAATCACGCCTCAACAGAGCTACGGATCGGCTACTTTTTATCCCGCAAAGTCAGAGTTCCCAAGGCATTTTAAAGGCTAAGTTCACGCAGACGAAGTCGCGGGCATCAGCTAGTAATTTTATAAAATAAAAAATTAAAATAAAATTGCGCGCCCCCAAGTGGGCTCGAACCACCAATCTTTCGGTTAACAGGCGCACGCGAGCCAATTGCGCCACGGGAGCGATACACAACTCGTTGAAATTATTATATAAGATATTTTTTAGGCCATCAAAACATTTATAAAAGTGTCGTTACAACTTTTGGTCTTAATTTTTTCCGTCTAACCCCCTTTCGCAACGCGCAATAAGGAACTTCGTTCCAAAATGAATCCCTATTTCCCTTGATCACGGCATCACGCGTGAAAGGCTGGACCGATTTTGTCGGAACTTTGGATAGCTGATGTTATCCGACTTTCAAAAAAAGAGTTCTGTTTTTCTATATAATATGTATATCAGTATCTCCGTGATTTCTAAACCGATTTGCGTAATGATGGTCCCATAAAAACTTCTGGTTCTAAATTCTGAATCCTGATGATGCGGGGTTACTGTCCACCTAAATTGTGGTGATTTGTTAACTATGTCGATTATGAACAGTTGTTGTAGGTACCAAGTCAAAACTACATAATAGTGCAAGTTTTACAAAACAATAAAACTTGTATTATTTAGCAGAGATGATGCACAGCATCTGTGAGATCACGTGGTACTTCCCTTTTAATCCTTCGACCAATCAGAGGGACCTGTTAAGGTATCAGCCAATCATTAGACACTTCCGTTTGTTGTTTGTCACGTGGTCACAGGTATGGCGGCACTCGCCGCGCTTTGCTCATAGAAGTCTCACACCAGGAGGCCTTATTGGGATGCTGTGCATCATCTCTGCTAAATAATACAAGTTTTATTGTTTTGTAAAACTTGCACTATTATTCGGCATGTGATGATGCACAGCATCTGTGAGAGACGTGTTTATTAACTCCTGGTGACCACAAACGACGCTATGTGAAGAAATTATAATTCTAAGGAAATTATAATATTATAGAAGGATGTGATCTATATTTAAAAATAAATTAATATGTAAAAGCATATCTGAAATATAAAAATCATAAGGATTTTTCCAAAACAAAATAGAATGTACTCATCAAATAAGTATCAATCTAATTGTAGCTTCCAGACAGCATTCAATATGATAAGTACTATATAAACCAAACCAGATCTTTTGTTACCAAGTTAAAAAGGTTGGCTAAAATTTGATCGGCCAATAAATAATTTGTTATAATAAAAGTTTAGTATATTATTAACATAAGTAGGTATTTAAAGTAATTAATTGGCTTAGAGAAGCCAATTTTCTAAACATGTTTTCAATAGGTTACTTCAGACCAACTTTCAGAGACATTCCTTGAATCATTTTTATGTAAATATCGTCATTAAATCTCTCAAAGAACTGTCATTTATTATTACTAACTGACTGAGAAGAAACTCTTCTATACTGAAGAGGTCATTATGTAAGGTTAGAGAGTAGCAGAAAGGCTATAGGGCTCAGCGTAGACACGCTTTCGGGTGAAGCCCATACGTCAATCTAATTCTCAAATGCTGCGTGTTTCCCCTTTTATTTCGATAAAAAAATAATAATTATGACTCTGGGTTACCCTTTGTAAGCATTGCCTATTTATCAATTTTCGAACCAGACTTAGTATTACATTGTCATCACCCTGAATGGGCTTTTAAAAAGGCGAGATCAAAAGCGTAAAGCGAGAGGCCAGTTTATGTAGCACCTCAAACAAGGTTACTCTATTTGGAAGAATATTTGGCAAATATGTCACTAGGGTCCCAACTCGAAGATTTCTCTGCTTTTGGACTCCGAAGAGCGATTGCTTTGAGCACTTGTTTAACTTGGAAATGTGAACTCAAGTTAACCTAACCTGACTAAAAGTTGGCAAACACAGACAAGTGTCATAAGGTAGTGTCTCTCTTAAAGGAATAAGAAGACTAAAAATTAAAATAATACAATGCCATTCGATAACATTATGCCCGTTAGAAGGCATTCACTTTAAGCTGGAACGGAATTTTTTAGAGTTAATCAACCTTTGGCCTTGGCCGAAGGTTGATTTTGGCGATAGCCGATTAATCAGCTTCGGCCCGAAATCGACCTTCGGTCGGATACAGGGGTAAGACCAGCAATCTTTGCTGACATAGTTATCCGCAACTCTGGTTTAGTTGATGGCAAATAGATCGATCAGTGTTTAGAATAGAATATAAATATATATTTTTTTCTTTTTAATTTTTTAATAACTTTTTACAAAGTGCTTTCGAATCAGTCTTTTGGATATTTGTAAAACCGTCGAAGGAATCACCGTTAAGACTCCATGACGCCCAGATTAAAATATATTGATGAAATATCCAACTTTACCATCCAGTGGTTTTCAGAAGGCTATGTGATGTCTTGTCTTCATAGAGACGCTCTAGGTTGGAAATAGGTATGTTCGGGCTATGGTCCTTCCTTGGTGAGACACATTGTCTGAAAGAACCTGCGCTCTCCTGTTCTGATTTTAGATCACCAGATTCAAAAATTTCTCTTTTGGTCTATCATCTGCAGTACATGCCTTTATTATCCGGGGTTTCAAACCCGCGAATAGATTAGACAAGAGTAGGTTAGGAGGTAAATGGCAGTCACATTCTCGTCATTACATTGAGAAAGGGCCTTCGGAGCCCTAAGCAACTGCCACTGCCTCCGATACGCTCAGAGGCAGCCCCAGTAAAACTCGGGTTGAAATGACCGCGAGGCAATCTGTTGTGTTGTCCTTTCCTTTAAAGATTCTCAAAAGATTCGTTGCTTTTTATGAGTCATGTTTTTGAGGTACTGGCGGCATTGGAGTTGATTTGCCGTCTTCCAGCGTGAAAGGACTGGATAGATCGTTCGATTATGAAACTTGCTCTTGACATTTCTTTCCAACCTTAACCAGCGCAAATACCAAAGTTGGACCCACATATTCATACCACCTGTCGCAACAATGAGGGTCAGCCTCATGAATTTGGTGGTTTCAAAGCTAGGCAGGATATGGGAGCAAACTGGACAAGAATAAGTATAAGTTAGGAGGTAAATGGTAGTCGCATTCCCTTATATAGAGAAGGGCCTTCGGAGCCCAAAGCAACTACCACTGCCTCCGATACGCTCAGAGGCAGCCTCCGAAAAACTCGAGCTGCGATGGCAGCGAGTCATTGGCCGACAACGGACCCACCTGTCCACGCCACACATTTCTTATATATACAACTGCAACTTTAACCATATTCACTAATTGATCATCGTCAAATTCAAAAAGATATCTGTAACTCGGAGGTATCTTACGCAGATCCCCACAAAAGTTTTACTAGTATTTATGTAACTTATTTAGGACTTACAACCACAACTGCAACTATGATCACCATGATCGTCACCGAATTCAAAAAGATATTTGTATCTCTAAGGTATCTTACGCAGATCCCCAAGAAGTTTTATCTTATTTATGTAACTTATTCATGACTTACAATGAAATCATCATCGAATTCAAAAAGATGTTCGTAACTAGGAGGTATCTTACGCAGATACCCACAAAAGTTTTTTTTTTTTTAGTATTTATGTAACTTATTTACTTACAACCACAACTGTAACCATGATCAACTGATCATCGAATTCAAAAAGATATTTGTAACTCTAAGGTATCTTACGCAGATCCCCAAGAAGTTTTTTATCTTAATTATGTAACTTAGCCATGACTTACAATGAAATCATCATCGAATTTAAAAATATTTTCGTAACTAGGAGGTACCTTACGCAGATCCCCACAAAAGTTTTTATTTTTATTTATGTAACTTACTCATGACTTACAACCACAACTGTAACTATGATCACTTGATCGTCATCGTATTCAAAAAGATATTTGTAACTCGGAGGTATCTTACGCAGATCCCCACAAGAGTTTTTATTTTTATTTATGTTACTTATTCATGACTTACAACCGCAACTGTAACTCTCACTTGATCATTATCAAATTCAAAAAGATATTTGTAACTCAGAGGTATCTTACACAGATCCCCGAATGCCATGGCAGCTGATGCCAAGTGAGGATGCACCCCGAGAAGAAGCGCGCTTGCCTAGAAGATGCCTATTCACTTTTGTTTTAAAGGCACCCAATTTATAGTTTAGTGGTTATAGAGAAAATGGAAACCGGAACGGCATTCCAAATTTTGGCTTTGAGTATTAGGATCGGAAAAGCCACCACTCAACAAAAAGTTACAGATTTTGTTCACATTGAACATAGATACGTTCGGCTGGCAAAGCATTACAAATGCCGGCCATGGCCTTATTAGAACTAACAAAGTAGTCTCCATCATTCAATATGGGTTTAAGTACCATAGGTTTCATTAATTCATTAACTGCTTAACCTCTTATCGAGATACTCCAAGTCATTCTCTGAGGTTACCTACATTCCAGCGATAACTTTTGAAACACCGTTACATATTATTCAGTTACTGCCCCCCCCCCCCTGTAATGCTTAAACTAAGCATCTATCCAGGGAAACGTATCGTATTCCATATCGTATCACAAATATTGAAATATTGTCGAGGGAGGTTAAGTTGGTGGTAAGTACAATTTACGATCAAAGTTTTAAAGGGTCTTTAAGGCCTGTGTAGCATCACCAATTTTTGTAAAATTACAAGCAAGAAAAGCTCTGAGTACGCACGAGGTATTTTTGTATCTTTCTATTTCAAGTGGTATTATAAACTAAGCCTCGATTCTTTCAATTTCAATTTCATTTAGTTATTCGATATTACCAGGATGAGGTAAAAAGTTACTCATACCCATCGTATATTCGTACTAGTCACAGCGTAGCATCTGCGCTGGCATAGCAACAGACGAAATAGATAATGGCGGCGGCACAGAGCGCGCGACATAAAGAAAGTATACATAGGAGTATAGCTACGCTCGCTGCGAATGAAAGTGACGGTAGCGTGCACGCACAAAACTGGGTGTATTGTCACCAAACACTATCGGCGGAGCCGGTTGCACAACACGAGAAAAACATTGCTTCTCAAAAATGTGTATTGTCACCAAACACTATCGGCGGAGCCGGTTGCACAACACGAGAAAAACATTGCTTCTCAAAAATGTCGGTCAATGTGCTGACTCAGCTGACCAGACTCCATATATAGAAGAAAAACTGGGTGACTTACAGAGATTTCTCCCTTTTACCTCACTTGACGCCGGTGACTAACCCTGCGATCCAAAATTAATGGACTCGTGATCCGTAGCGTCCCGACGACGCTGCATACCGCTGGCTTCTGGTAGAAGCCCCAGCCTTGACGCCCGCGGCAGTGGTAACGATGCCACGTGGCGATGTGTTTCACGTTATCCACACAGGAATTGTCCATAATTACGTTGAAGTCCGATAAAACACACATGAACCGAAAATTTACGGTAATTACACTCAAATTCACTATTTTAGAATTTATTTATTTACAGCAATTACACTAAAATAATTTCACTGATTCTAAAATAATTTTCGGTGAAAACGTGTTTTCAAACCGGGAAGTAACGACGCTATGAGCAATGAGTGCCGCCATACCTGTGACCACGTGACAAACAACAAACGGAAGTGTCTAATGATTGGCTGATACCTTAACAGGTCCCTCTGATTGGTCGAAGGATTAAAAGGGAAGTACCACGTGATCTCACAGATGCTGTGCATCATCACATGCCGAATAATATTATTTATTATTCCAAGAGCCAACTCCTCAATCTTGATGCTGTAGGGGTTCTGCACACGCGGACGAAGTCGCAGGCATCAGTTAGTGGCTTAGAAAATTATAACCAATAAGAAAAAGCTGGTTGAAGACTAAGATATATCACTGGAGGAAGACGTTTACTTACCGAGAGGGACAGTTGTAGCTAAGAAGCTAAACAATCCGCTGATTACCATGGATCCGAAAGCAAGCCATCGACGACCCATGCTGAAATAAACAAAGAAAGGTCTATGAATTTTTTATGAAAACCTAACGCTAGACAAGATATTTGAGCAGTGTGCAAAATTTCATAAAAATTGATATATAGTAGATAGTCAGTCTTGAAATAAAACAAATAGGTATATACAAATTCAGACAGACAGATGCTTTCTGAGAGTAATTGAAAGAAACAAAAAAGAAAAATCGGCCAAGTGCGAGTCGGGCCTCGCTCTTTTAGGGTTCCGTTAAAAAAAAATTAAATAAAAATATTTCCATGTACCCATGGAAATATTTAAATTTAATTTTTTTAATTTAATTTAATTTTTAATATTTGCTGTTATAGCGGCAATAGAAATACATAATATGCGAAAATTTCATCTGTCTATCTATTATGGTTTACGAGATACAGCCCGCTGACAGACGGACGGACGGACGGACGGACGGCGTAGGCTTAGTAATAGGGTCCCGTTGGTACCCTTTGGGTACGGAACCCTAAAAAGCATTTATTTGGAACGTATACACGACACAGTTGTAGTGACAGATACTGATGTTCGACAGAACAAAATATGTGTGGTCCCAAAATGGTCTCCACTCAGCACAAATGCTATGCCTGTGGAGGAAGCAGGGGCATAGCGCTGGTCTTCCATGGATCCAGGAGTTCCGGATGACTAAACAAGATATTATGATAAAATAGAAGTTTGTAGAAAATAGTTAATGTTATGGGTTAGTGTAACATAACAAAAATATAAACGAAATAAAGTATAGTGAAGTACACAGATAATAATAGTAGGTAGTTTAATCTAATATAAACTTAAGAAAAAAAAGTGTGTGTGTCAGCTCCGACGCACGACTGGAGTTTACTCCTTACAACGTCGTAATGCATTCGCGGCGCTCGCTGCGTCTCGGCGCCGCTCGGACCCGATCGGTACGCGCTCGGCTTCCCTCGGAAAGCTCTTTCGCATTCGGACTCAAGCGAAAACCAACCTTATTTACTCAACTTTAGGGTAGAAATTTGCATCGTTGTGAAAAACGTAACGAGGTCATTCATAAGTAGATTTTACTCCTCGAATTTTTCTCATACCGGGCGCCTTATATATGAAAATCGATTCTTAAGGAGTAAACTCCAATAAACTCCAAAAAAAGAAGAAGCATACGTACATATCCAAAACCATAATTAAGAAGATGTCGGCGGGAAATTCAGTGGCAGTAGCGATGGTGAAGGTCACGAAGATGTCCAGACCCAGCGAGCCCACGTTCCTCACGTGGCCGTCAAACACCATGGCGATGGACATCCAGATGACGACGAGCAGGATGCTGTGCCGGCGCAGGCGAGGGGTCCTGAACAGGTCCACCACGGAGTAGTTCTTGATTTCGGCCTCTGCTTTGGCTATTTCTCTGGCGGTTTCCTGCAATTTGATTGTTCTTTATTAAGCTATTGCATAGCTTTTATCGCGGGCTTTGAACTAGGACAAACAGTTTCAGCGCGGCGACCGAATCAAGAAATTCCGTAACGAAAAAAAACCTAACACCGTCGTGCAGTAAGCGTTCAACATTTTAGAGGTTCTCAAGTAGTGCTATTTGGCGCAGTGGGCGAGCGACCGCTTTCTTTGATGAAGTCGCAGGTTCGGATCTCACTCGCGAAGTAGTGACAGTTCGCTTTTCTTGTTTGTTTGTTTTTAATTTTTTTTTGCAGACTTTTTATTATGCAAAAAAAAATATTGCATAAATATTATAATTGCATAAGTTGATAAAAATTCTATGCAATAGCTTTACCGCGGCAGTCCTCGAGTGCCACTTAAGGTTTTTTTTTAAATATAATTTCATCATCATCATCTATATTTTAAGGATCTAAGATCTGGTTGTGGCGTGTGGTGCGGGTTGCTATGTTCAATCAAATATGGTTGAGCGAAGCAACGGCTGAATCATGCGTCATGCTCGTGAAAGGGTGCCACCGGCAAGAATGGGGCTACTGTCTGTCTGTTGAATATGTATTGAATTGTAAGTATGCATTTTTGGAACTTCCCCTCATTGTGGAAATACTGTATATACTGCATACATAGCATAGTAGCTATTGTAAACTGTAATGAAAAAGAGCAACCACCAAGTTTCTTGCTGGTTCTTCTCGGTAGGAAGGGCATTCCGAACTAGTGGTCGATTCATTTGACGATTCGAAAGCACTTGTAAAAGTTTATTTGAATAAAAAATAGTTCTATTCTATTCTAAGAAATTATTCTGTTAAAACCTTATTAATTCTGTTAGAAAATTATGGAGAAGTGTAAACTGATGTGAACCTAGTTAAGTAAGAAAGAAGTTCCGGTTTTGTAGGACTACCTACTACATGATTCCCTCAGTTGCATGCTACACTTATTTCATTGATGTCGTCTCCTTATAACGGCTATACCTAGCCACTCGGTGCTGTCTCTTCTTCTTCTTCTGCCTCTGTGATCTTCATGATCGTTGCCATCCACCGAAAGATATAACAGCTCCATATAATGTCTCTTGTGAGGACTTCACATCGTAGCGTCACCTTTAACTATTGTAACTTTTTCGGTATTGTCTATAGGCACTATTTGATGTAAAGTCGCCCATACCAGCACCTTGGCAAGTTTTGTACCAGAAAATATTTTCTAACTGTTATTGAAGATAATAAACATGCGTTAGACATCATACCTTAAACTCCTTTGAGATTTCTTCAGGTATTTTCGTTCCATTTATTCTTTCGAATTTCTTTAAAATTTTGAAAGCTTCATCAAGACGACCCTGTGCAATCAGCCATCTGAAATTAGGCAGAAACTCAATTTATTTTAACAAACAATTGGATAGCTTAAGGTCCTCATAATGTAGCAGCTCAATGTTCTAAAACGACTGCAATGGTCTACGCCACATTCAAATAATGGTGTCACGTGATATTGGAATAATACTCCGCCATAGATTTTTGATAAAAATTTTAATATTTACGTGGATGTTTTCCAGAGCGCTTAATTACTTTACTAAATCTATTTCACACAATATAATAGACCACAAGAAGAGTCAAAGGGGTCACAGGTTCGATCCCGGCCTGTGACTTTTCGAAGTTACGTGCGTTTAAGAAATTAAATATCACATGCTTTAACGGTGAAGAAAAACATCGTGAGGAAATCTGCACACCTGAGAGTTCTCCATAATGTTTTTTTTTTAATAAATTATACAGGGTGTCCCCTTTCATAAAAATGTTCTCCATAATGTTCTCGAAGGTGTGCGAAGTCCGCCAATTCGCATTGGGGCAGCGTGGTGGACTATGGCCTGTAACCCTTCTGTGAGAGGAGACCTGCGCTCAGTAGTGAGACGTTGATGGGTTGAGGATGAAAAAGTTGCATGGATTAAAGCGGCTTGGTATCCAGCTGCCCACAAGATAGTATAAAAAACTTATTACAATGTAATAGCTTTATAATAATATTGTAAAATGATTATTTTAAAAAGAGCAACTGCCGAGATTCTTGCCGGCACTTCTCAGCAGAATCCGCTTTCCGAACCGGCGCGGCGGTAAAGTCATGACGTGTCATAAGAGCAACAGGTTGGCCTACGTGATATAAATAATTTTGAATTTTGAATTTTTTTTAAATTATGTATGCAGCACAGGCAGTGATTCCACAATGAGGGGAAATAATAAAAATGCATACTTACAATTCAATACATGTTGAGATGGGCAGACAGAAAGTAGCCCCATTCCTGCCAGTAGTACCCGTTCACGAGCATGACGCATGATCCAGCCGTTGCTACGCTCAACCATATTTGGTTACTTGCAAACTACTACTAGGTTGTAGTAGTTGTCACCACCCCTCCTCTTCCCGCGGGTGTCGTACGAGGCGACTAAGGGAATATTTAACGGAGAACGGGCAGCAGCGTCCTCTGTGCTACTACTACCATCTACTGCGATCACCAACCCGTCTGCCCCGCGTGGTGATTATGGGCAAACCCTCCCCTTGGGAGAGGCCTTTAGTCCAGCAGTGGACTGTTATAGGCTATTGATGATAAGTAGGTATCTAGATAAAGTTGAAATTTAACTAACCTAGCACTTTCAGGCACGAAGTACGGCGTCAGTACCGCCAGCACCAGGGGCACGCTGGTGACGAGAGTGTATATCTTCCAGTTGGCCACGCCCAGGGCTATCCAGGGCAGCAGGCACGCGGCGCACGTGAAGTATACCGCTATCGACATGTTCGCGACGAAGGTGCGCCATTTTGGCCCCACATATTCTACCACTGTAATGAATTTCATTGTTCTACGGTACTTTAAGGATGATTATACGAGTCTGCCCGCGAAATTCAAATTTAATTTGGTTTTTCGCAATTTGTAAACTAATACGACAAACTAGGCTAATGGCCTTCTAATTGCGCCAGAGGAATTATCATCTTCACAGGTTTACATAAAAATCTTTACTTGAAAGTGACCAGTTTAAGAAATTAATCAAAATACCGAGTTGGACGCGAGTTACTCACAAATTAGTCGATATTTTGATTAATTTCTTAAACTGGACACTTTCAAGTAAAGATTTTTATATAAACCTGTGAAGATGATACTGCCATTGTCGCAATTAGAATGCCATAAGCCTACTTTGTCGTATTAGTTTACAAATTGCGAAAAACCAAATTAAATTTGAATTTCGCGGGCAGAACTGTGTCTTCCACCTTAATAAATAATTATAGCTAAAGGGCTTTCTGTAAAAGAGCAAACAGTTTCCTTACTTGTGTATCCGTAGGTATTAGACTGAGTTTCCACGGCGCGGTTCGCGGCCCGCGCCCGCAGCGGTTGCGGGCCCGCGGCCTCCGTAGACTGCAGATTTGTATGGAAAATGAAGTCCCAATTTGTTCGCACCCGCGCAGTGGAAATTTAGTCTTAGAGCTCTTTAGCCAAACGTCAAGATTAGACCGTGAAAATGTATTTTTTCCTAAAATGAACAGTTTTATTTTTCAGGAACTCATTTATTTTTCGATTAAAATGAAGCCCATTCCTCGTATTCGGATTTTCTTACTTAAAATCGGCTCAGCCATTTCCTATAGTTCGGAAAAACATGCAGGGAGAAAAAAAATTAAAACAGTTAGTCTATGGTTCAAATAAAAATCAAAATAATTATGAGCTTAAAAAGGGGCAATAAAGACTCGGATATTATTCGAGTTTCCAATCTCCAACTCACCCACAATATACATAATGACGAAGCAGTTGTCATACGCCAGCCCCACCAGGAACCTGCAGAGGCAGAAGGACCAGAAGCTACTCGTGAACGCTGTGCCCACACCCGCCAGAAAACCTGCCATGTTCGTGCCTGAAAATATTAGACAGACGGCTGCACTAAGGCAGGTGGAAGAGGTGGAAGTCTATGGAGAGAACTATGTAAAGCAGTACAAATTTGTCGGTTCAGAAAGAAGAAGGAGACTATGGGACTTGTAAGTCAGGTGGGTAGGTACATAGGAAGAGGCAATAGGTAATTTTTAAAATCATGAGAATGATAATTTATGCGAAATAGAAGCAAATCTGCCTGTTCTTATATTAAAGGATTTGATTTAATTTAGAGATTTGACTAATGGATCTAACTCGTTCCAAGCTGTTTCGTTTTTTTTTTCAGGTGGAAGTGTCCATTCATTGGCAAATTTCTGCGAGAACAGGCAGTTTCGTTTCTTTAAAATTATGCCGGAGTTTCAGCCCAGAATAATAGAGCTGGACTTTAAAACATTTTTGATGTCAAAAAGTTTTTAATTTTAATGTTTTTTAACCAAAGCTAAGGTAGGTATACTTACCAACAATAGCAGGCACACGTCCAAATTTATCGGCTATCCATCCAAAAATAAACCCTCCCAAGATCGCGCCACAGAAGAAAACCGCTTGCGCTGTTGCGGGATAGTTGTCTTTGTCACACACCCATCCAAGCTGTAGAAACGGAAAAGGATTTTGTAGTTAACAATTCAGAAAAATCCAGAATTCCAATGTGGAAACTTTTTTATGTGGAAAGACTCGCATTTATCATTATAACACTTAGAAAATTCAACCCAATGAATGGTTTACATTATGGCATGATAATGCACATGAAACAAACAAGGAAGTATTGTAGCGCCACTACTTTTCTTGCTATACATTGATGACCTAACTAATCGATTGTTCTTTTAGATGATAACTGTATCATTTCTACTAATTCTGAGTTCTGATTATAATAATTATGAATAGTGTTTTCTGATCAATCGCAAATCAATCAAAATATAACTAACAAAAATTGGCTTCATACCTAATATAAGTATAAAAATAAGCTTTGAATTAAGGTGATCCGCTATTTTTGGAATCGGTTTGCATTAACTAAAATGGTACCCACCTCTGTAGCTATAGTTTTATACGGCACATCAGTAAAATTGAATTCCCATTTGCCTTCACATTTCTTAGTCGGCCATTCACAGTCTGGCATAAAGTTTCCACTTTCCAGAACATTGGTCCAATTGACATCGAAGACGAGACATCTTTCATACTTGGTTAGTTTACTTTGGGGGATGGAAAGGTGGCGTCTGTAATAAAAATAATAATAAGATACGATGTCACTACCATTATAGCTAGCTACTCACTACGCGTGGTTGAAAACTAAACTGTTGATCTGATTGTGATTGATTTATAAGCATCCGTTGAGGAGCAAGTATAAGTGTAAGCATATCATGCAATAAAAGAGAGTATATGGTTTGTTTTGTCAATCAGTGGTATAGCATCTAGCAAATAGTGTGTAGTACAGGAAACATAAGATATCATTATTATAAACACAGGCGCCAATGATTCAGTCCGGCAGCCGTGTGCACATAACATTTTACCCTAAGGCGGGGTCGTGTGTAGGCCACGAACGAGAGAGCAGTACGTGATTAAAGTGTAGTGTGGGTAGTGCGGATATTGTGTGAGCATTAAATAGATATAAAAATTACCTCTCCTCAAGAGTCAAATTCTCGAGTTCAGGCACATAGCACCAATGCTCCGAAGGTACCAAAGTCATGAATATCTGGGAGAAGTATACAAACGCGAAGAAGAACGCGTAGGGAATCATCAACAGGAACAGGATGCGCTGGTACCAGCCGAAGCCGCCAATGTACGGGAACAGGTCATCAAGGTCCTTCAGCTTCCGCACCCTCGGGGGTAAGGAGCCGTTGCCTAAACGAAGAAAAATACGCTTAGTTTTTCTTCTTCTTCTTCTTTATCAACCGATAGACGTCCACTGCTGGACAAAGGTCTCTTGCATGGACTTCCACAGGCCTCGGTCTTGCGCCGCCTGAATCCAGCGGCTCAATGACTTAGTTTTTGGTGACAGTTTTTTGCACACAAATCGTAAACTAAATTGATTTTGGATGTGAACCAAAAAATATTCTTTTGTATAACATGGTATCCGGTAGAAAAGATTATTTTTTGCCTTCCTATAATAGTACGTGCACAAATACCTACTTAGAGTAAAAATGCTAAAACCAGGTAGATTCGTTCCCAATTCGTTGAATTCACCCCTTGAATCACTCATAGCTTTTAAGCAGTAGTAGTAGAAAACTTTATAAGCATAAGAGATAATGGAACCGGAGGAGGGACTTTATAGGCTGAAGCATTCGCATTTCCTGTGCTAAAGTTTACCGGATCTTAAACTAATTTGCATGCAACTTCAAGTTAAGTGAGAAAACCGCAGGAGGATAGAATAGAAAAAGTTTTTCGTCAAATAGCTGTTACAGAGTTCTTTTGAATCATCACGTGAATCTACCACTGGCATTGATTCGGAATGCCGTTCCAAGAAAAAAAAAGAAAATAGATTCCATGTTTTGCAAGAACGCAGAAGCTATTGGGTTTCTGGTTTAACGGATAGTCAAAAAACAAAGATCTAAATATAATTAAATAAAAAAAATTTACCACAACCTGAGCATTTTTATGGTTAACTTTACTGAAAAACTATCACGCCTATAGATTTGTGCTTTATCATAGTAATTTAATTTCATATCCAGATGAACCATTAAAACAAAATGAACATTAACAATTTTGTATTAATTGGATATAATGTTATTGTACTACTAACGCAATCTGTTAGAAAACCAAAGAGTTAACATCGCTGCAACAGAACAATATTACCTACTCGTTAGAAAAACTACGCGAGCCCTCACAAAGCTCAGCTTTTTGCTAGTTACCATTAGGGGTCTGCATGTCCAGGGTGACAGGTTCAAAGCCGCGGGTTTCGCCCGTGGTCTCTGCCGTCTTCTCATGTGATTCCATTTTCGAAATCGGCTTTTCCCTTATAAGACACTTTTTCCGACGTCTTTCTGGTTACGGTGAAGCGAATGACAGGCGCTGGGCTAGAAAGAATAATTGTTAAAAACTAATCGTACAAAAATTAAACAAGTGTAAATTAAAAATTTTATTTTTAAATACAAGCTTTTAGTAGCTACATCATTAGACTCTGGATATCATCTAGGATCAGAGTTCTTGTCATGACGAATCAAACGAGCCCAAACTCGATGGGGCTACATCGTTTTATTACAGAGTTCCGATAGTCATCCTCCGTCTTCATCATTTCCGATTGATTCGACATAACAAGTACTCTGATCCTAGATGATATCCAGAGTCTAATGATGTAGCTACTAAAAGCTTGCATTTAAACATTTTTTAATTTACACTTGTTTCAATTGCATCTAAATAATCGCACGTCAGTTATTTCTAGATTTTATCGCGTATATTAAATGCTATAAACTGCAAGGAATGAGTGCACACAAGAGTTATAGCCAAGTGGGGTATCTTCCACTGAACAGTAGATTGATTTTAATTGGACCATATTATCAATCGTTGTATCATCACTTTATTGATATTGAATGTTTTGTTTTACTCAAAGCTTTTTCAGTTTGTTTCTGCTGTGAAACCAACAAACACTTTCGCATTTACAAAAGAAGTCGGTTATTTAGGGAGTATAGAAATAGGGTATTTGTCTGGAATTTATTTTATGTATTTAAAATAAAGCGTCTTAATATTACAATGGCATTTTTAGGGTTCTGTAGTAAACAAGGAACCCTTATAGTTTCGCCATGTCCGTCCGTCTGTCTGTCTGTCCGTCCGTCTGTCCGTCCGCGGTTTAGCTCAGAGACTATTGGTACTAGAAATCTGTAATTTGATAAGGGTATAAATATCAATCACGCCGACAAAGTGGTGAAATAAAATTTTGAAAAATTTTTTTTTAGGGTACCTCCCCTACATGTAAAGTGGTGATGAATTTTTTTTCTCGACTACCCCATAGCGTGGGGTGTCGTTGAATAGGTCTTTCAAAAATATTGTGGGTGGATCTGAATATATCAGGGATCCGTTTGTGAAATATGATATTTTAAAGTGCTAAATTTTATAAGAGACAAGTGTTCCCCCCTCTGCCAGCTAAATGGTAGTATATAGCATACAAGAAAAAATTCACAGCAGTAGTATATATAATGAATTTTAAAGGAAAACTATCACGGCTAAGTAGGGTTCATTAGTTAAGGAGTTATATCTGTTTTTTCTAAGTTAGGTATTACACGTAGTGTAAGTTCCATATTTTGTAGTATATTATAGTATTTAAACCATGGAACTCAAAATGTATTCAATATTCATAAATAAAATAAAAGCACTATCCTAGGTCAGCAATAATATTTGAGACTTTCAACTACGGAACCCTACACTGCGCGTGGCCCGACACGCACTTGGCCGGTTTTTTAATGTCTTAATCTCGGAAATATAGAGCTTTAAAGTTTCCTGTTCGACAAAGAGAGTGCTACTGAACTGTGATGTCACAAGACAGTAGCTCCATACACTCTTCATAGAGAATTTCGTTTTAGAAAGAGACAGCTATATAGTCGCAGTAAAATAGCGTAAGTATAACTTATTTGTTTTTTGACCGATTTATTTTTTGTTTTTACGAATGTTATTCTTACATGTTACATTTTCGATTTTAATTAATGAATATCAACATTTTGACACCAGTGACCCAATTCTTCGCCTTTTAATTCTAATCGACCGAGCGAAGCGAAGGTCTTTGAGTCTACTTGAGTGAATTTGCACTTGTCCGTCCGTCCGTCCGTCCGTCCGTCCGTCTGTCAGAGCCTTATAACTTCTGAATTACTGAACGTAATTACTTCAATTTTAGATATAATATGTAAAGCGATGGCCTCCAGCCGAAAATGGCTTAAAAAGTGATAAAAATCTTTATTTCAGGGGGGCTCTCATAGAAGCGAATGCGAAGTAAAACAAATTTTTTTGCATTTAATAGGGTTGCAGTACCTCATTTTAAAGATAATTTGGAGCAGAGTACAAAAGTATTTTTTTTTTTATTTTTTTTCCTAAAATTGACGAAATGGCGGGCTTTCAAAGTGGAGATTTTATTCGAGGCTAGATCCCTAAAACCACTTTATTTTAAAAATTGAAACTTACACATAATTTGAGTTATATTCTGTACTTGAACAACAAATACTAAGATTAGATAAATACACACATCAAAAGTGTCTAGGGATCAACATATATTTTTGCAATAACTTTTCTCCTGATTGATATTAATTAAAATTTTCTTTAAGGATTCATCAAATAAAGTGTTTTCGTTTGTCACAGTAACGATAAACCAAGTCACCTTTGCATTAATAAAGAAATTTGCCATTTTCCTAATAAAGGGATTTTTGACATTTGAACCACTAACAATAAAGTTCGAAAAAAAGACTGAAATAACAGTTTTCTTTAAAATTTTATTGGGTAACTTAAACAATTAATAATCCGTGTTTCTACCACGAACACTAACAACACAAGAACATCAGTTTGGCATACTCAAAATGAGTTCATCCAAATCACGCTGTGGAATGGCCGCCCATGTTTGTTGCAACAACAAAAAAAGGTCTTCTTGCCACTGGATACCCTCCATATTCGGCAGAGCTCTTCTCTGTAGCATATCCCATGCATGCTCAATCGGGTTCAAGTCTGGCGACTGAGCAGGCCAGGGCAGGACATTGATGTTAGCTGCGGCGAGAGTCTGTCTTACAACTCTTGCGGTGTGCGGTCGTGCATTATCATGCATTAACTGAAATAAGGGACCGATTTGCACTTATAGAGGAACAATGACGTCTGATACAATCGTCTCAGCATAAATTTGAGCGTTGAGGTTGCCTCTGATCCAAATCAACTCAGTTCTTCCGCCGATCCAAATACCCGCCCATACCATGATGGTTTCACCACTATAAGGATGGACTTCCTGGCAGGATTTTAATCGCTGATTATGAAATTATGAAATGCACCAAAAAGGATCCATATAAATTTATAAAATCATAAATTTATTACAAAGCCACATCTCAATCTCAAGAAATCCGCATAAAAATGCTTGATCCCTAGACACTTTTGATGTGTGTATTATAAAGAAACGAAATTATTTAAGTTTTAATGGGCATCAATGTTTTTAACAAAACTTCACTATACTGTTAATAGATGGCGCTGTCTTTAATATTGTAAATATGCATCCCATCCACGAAAGCAGATGACGATTGACGTCATCAGATTCGGCGCGTTTTAATTACAATATAATATAGTTAAAACTACCTTATGGGAATTATTATGGGATACCGCGAGGTCTCAGTTCGGGGCGAACCACTAGTTAGATGATTTTAGCAAATTATTCATCCAATGAGACTCGGGGACGTGAAAAAAAAATCACGTTGTCGCTTAGCCTTAGGTATAAAGCTGGGTTTCAATATTTGGACTTTATGTTTTTATCTTGTTATATAAGTGAGTATTGAACCTAGGCTTGAGGCTGTTTTATTGTCACTATTGTTAACAATTTAATTCTTATAGGATTAAGAGGTGTTATTGTGGAAACTGCAAAATGTCTCTTATTACTTACAGATAAGAAAATAAATCTTAAACAAATAGTGTACTTGCGATTAATTAAGGGATTAGTTTCCATGTAGGTACATATATTATAACTACTTTAAACCGGGTCTGCCCGCGAAATACCAATTTAATTTGGTTTTTCGCAATTTGTAAACTAGTTTTAATACGACAAAGTAAGCTTATGGCATTCTAATTGCGCCGAAGGCAGTATCATCTTCACAGGTTTATATTATAAAAATCTTTACTTGAATGTGTCCAGTTTAAGAAATTAGTCAGAATCTCGACTAATATGTGAGTAGCTCACGTCAAACTCGATACTCGAACTAATTTCTTGAACTGTTACTGTCTCTCATTAAGGTCATGTTTATCAAAACACACATTTTTAATTTCTTTGTGTCTGTGTATCTGTCTGCTTGTACGGGCTTTAGCTCGTTTTGTTTCGAAATAACCCTTGAACACGATACATCCTCATCGCTATCCTCACTTGAATGCTCAAGTTTCAATAAAGAAAAAAAAGTTTTAGCCATCCTCATGGGGCTTTTATACCTTGAAACATAATATCATTGTAATTTATTTTTCTTGAACAATAAAAAAAATTTGGCTGAACCGATTTTGATAGGATTTTTAGTGGCAGATTTTATGGGCTATACCCATTCAATCCCGGAAATATTTAGGTTTGTAAAAAATGATATTAAAATAAGTTACTTAAATAAAATCAAAGTTTTTGATTTACCACGTGTTTGTGAACTGTTGCCTCCAAAGACGCTATGTGTTAAAGTAAGATAAAAGTAAAATGGCTTGTTCAACGGTACGCTGTTAATGATGATTCAACGCAGAATGATTACGCTCCATGAGTATGTATCTTTTATATGCACATCTTGTGAAGGAGGCTCGGGTAAAGTGTGATAAGTGTAAAAAATAGTTTTTGATGTTCTGCACTTAACATTGCAGAACTATTTCGCCTCGCGAAGAACAAAGTCGAATTTACGAAGCTGACTGCCAACCTTCGCTAGTCGGAGAGGCACGAAAAGAAGAAGAAGACTTAACATTGAACAATAGAAATTTTTAAAAAAGCTGAGCTGCAAAGTCTGCGGATGCAAAGCCACTTTGTACGAAAACTGAGTTTTAAAATCCACAGTTGCAAATTCACTTTGCACAAAAACTAAGTTTCAAAATCTGCAGTTACAATGTCACTGCATAAAAACTACTTTTAAATTCGGTGGTTTTGATTCTGTTTCGCCTTTTGGAACTGCAGAGATTTTACTGTCGTTAGAGCACCTTAACCGGAGAAGTGAAAAAGGCCTTTGAACTTAAGTAGGTAGGAATAATAGTTGCAACCTAGCAAATGTATTCGGATTAGGAACCTAATATGGAGACTCTAAACTTAAATCCAATGGAAATGCTGAATGAAAAGCGAGGATTTTTCTAAAAATTGAGTTATTACTGTTTTAGTGAACGTTCTCTATTTTTATCTATTACCATTTGAAAACTTATAATTAATGAACGTGAATCTTATTATACATAAAGTGGATTTTGCTTGGCGATAAATGTTTGAACTATGTTATATCATAGAGTAAGGACATTATATTATATTAAATAAAAGTACTTACTTACCTTAGTGTATGTAGTTACATAAATATATACAGTATACACATATTACATGTATCCTACTAATATTATAAATAGGAAAGTTTGTGTGGATGTATGGATGTATGGATGGATGTTTGTTACTCTTTAACGCCGCAACGAATGAACCGATTTGGCTTAAATTTGGAACGGAGATAGCTCATACCCAGGATTAATACAATGGCTACTTTTTATGCCGGAAAATTAAGGAGTTCCCGCGGGAATTAAAAAAACCTTAATCCACGCGGACGACGTCGCGGGCATCATCTAGTTATAAAATAAGAAGTAAAACTCCTCAACAAAGGTACAACAGTTAGTCGATAGTCATTCCAAATCGTAAATAATAATAATTGATGTCGGTGTTGTTTAAAAAAAAATATAGGGTATCTTTTGAGTTTTAACTATTCAAAGAGATATCTTTCCGTTACGAAGAAATAAAGTAGGTAGATAGAGTAGATGATTGTCTGATGAATAAGTTTTTTGATGAAGAATAAAGCTAGAGCTACTTTCTGGTCAAAGATATAATAAGTGATCAAACGAACTTACCTGAAGTGAAGTTCGATCATTATTATATGAGTTGCTTCATCCGAAGATATAATATTTACAAAGTTAGTAATTCCAGTTACCAGATAACTACGCACGTTTCACAGATACCCTATTATCAAAATAAATCACCTTCGCGGTACCGTCCTAAATTTGCTCATTCTTTTTAGAGATGTATACGGTTCAAAACTTTTTTATTTGGGCAGAGTCAGGGAGGGTGGGCAATTATATCTTCGGATGAAGCAACTCATATAATAATGATCGAACTTCACTTCAGGTAAGTTCGTTTGATCACTTATTATATTTCTTTGCTTCATCCTTCGATATAATATTTACAAAGTTAGTTGTTTAGAGTAAAAAGTTTTGATAAACATGTACGTAATACAGATTTTGTAAATCGTGTATTTTTAATCACTTTCTTAATATAAATAATAATGAATTGCTTATACAAGCAAATTCATCTTTAACAATTAATATTTATTTATTATTTAATACTACAAATTAGAATATATTTATTTTTATGATTATTTTTAATTCATAAATTGATTCAATATTAGATGTGTCAGTCCAGCCTGCCGTTTTCCTAATTGCCTCAACGCTGTCGGCTGAGCGTGAGATGCTGTGCGCGGGGAATACGCTTAATTATGTCCACGCTGCTCCCTGATAGCGTTTATTTGATTCACCTGCTGATCTGAGGTGCGGCCTTTTTGTTAGGCTTCTTGTAAGTAAATAGCAGGTTATTTGTCCCCTCTAATCTTATATGTTTAGTTCTAGATATATAATACGTAGAGGACTGCAGTAGCGGGGCAGATGCTGAGATTTCCTTGAAAGTAAGGTAAGAAGAGAGTAGGCTTGGTATCTGCCCGCAGCGGGTGTTATTTTTTTTTTTTTTTTTTTAATAAATTAAATATCCGATATTCTTATTTTAATCCCAAATTAAATTTCGAAAGTATTCATATTTTCCAGTTCAATTGATGGAAGAGTTTGTAGTCTATGAGCAGTGCAAATTGCTAGTATAATGAAGAGTTTCTTAGTATTTTTTTTTTCTAAAGATAAGTGACTATAATAACCAATTTTTTATTTTGTCTAAACAAATCGAGGGACCCAAGTACAGAAGTAGACGTTTTACGCTCGCTCCAGAAACAATGTTGTTTCTTAGCGTAAATGACATTGCAGATCGATGAGGGTTCAAACCCCCATAAAAATCACCATTATTAAAATGCGCTGTAAGAAAATATACCTAATACTGGCCTTTGATGGTTCAAATACATTTATATTATTTGATTTACATTAACTGCCACCGAAGCTTGAGTGTGGTATTATATTGTTTTAAAATACTGTCAGAGAACGATGCTAACATTAGTGACGCCGAATTTGGGTCGGCGCCTTGTTTTAAGGGAGAAAGAGAAAAAGAGGGTCTGGAGAGTCTCGCGACACCCAGGGTGAGTTTCTTGTCCAGGGAATGATGAGATGAGATTGCAATAATTATTTATGACCATTAAAATAAAGTGTATTCAAAAACTACCGAGCTTTATTATAGGAGATAGCCGCTTGTGATAGCCAATTTGAAAAAGAAAAATTCCGTTTGACTCGTTATCAATGATTTTCCTCAGACACTTTAAAATAAAAGAAAAAAGAGGAAAATACATAGAAGGGCGTGAAAGTCCAACATAGCGTAAATGCTTCGTCAGCTAAAGCGTCCAGATCTTGTTGCCAAGTCACGGATTTTTTACATTTAATGTTGTCGTTCAAATAAAACACGGACTTAAAGCCCCGGTATCTCAATGTTATAACTTTTTATATGACCTCGGTTAAAACACCAGGAGTCGCAGATGCACGGCGTAAAATTAAGTTTCGGCATCAAGAAAATTAAACTCGGAAATAGTAGCTTTTATTTGTAATAAATTATTATTAACACACATATTATTAGCACACATATTAAGTTGGTAAGCTCTTGTCCTGTGGTGCAGTGTTTCCGCGCCCCCCCCCCCCCCAGTTCGTGACGAGTACCGATGAGGCGCTGGCCAGTTTTCCTAGTTGCCGGCTGGTCGAGTACAGTAAGGTAACGTATTAATGTTAGTATTGTCTCGCAGACAATAATTTGTAGTTAATGTACGAGTACATATCTATTCAAGATTACACATTTTCTATATAATTGTCATAAGGATATGGCTCATAACTAGCTCGCAGCTAGTTAGGTTATCACAATTTTTTTTTGTGGAGTCACAGCTTTAGGATGTGACTTATGAGTAGCTCGCCGCTAGAAATGCTATCGCAATTGACTCGCAGTCAATCCAGATTTTTTTGTGGAGTTACGGCTTTAGGATATAATATAATAATAATAAAATAATTCGTTTATTTCAGGCGATAAAATTACCCATAATATTACCCATAACATGATATGAATCATAAGTAGCTCGCAGTTAGTTATGTTATCGCAATTGATTCGCAGTCAATCCCGATTTGTTTGTGAAGTTACAGCTTTAGGATATGAACCATAAGTAGCTCGCAGCTAATTATGCTATCGCAATTGACTCGCAGTCAATCCCGATTTGTTTGTGAAGTCACAGCTTTAGGATGTCAACCATGAGTAGCTCGCAGCTAATTATGCTATCGCAATTGACTCGCAGTCAATCCCGATTTGTTTGTGAAGTCACAGCTTTAGGATGTGAACCATAAGTAGCTCGCAGCTAATTATGCTATCGCAATTGACTCGCAGTCAATCCCGATTTGTTTGTGAAGTCACGGCTTTGGGATGTGAACCATAAGTAGCTCGCAGCTAATTATGCTATCACAATTGACTCGCAGTCAATCCCAATTTGTTTGTGGATAGACAGCTTTAGTATATGACTCATGATGCGCTCGCAGTTCGTTATGTCATCGCAATTGACTGGCAGTCAATCCCGATTTGTTTGTTGTGTTTTAGTTTCTCCGATAAGGTCAATCCAAATAAAGTTTTGTCTCTTTCCGAATCTTATAGTATGGAAGCACGTCTTGTTAAGTTGAAGCATTAATAGTTTAAATGCTGCTTTGAATGATTCCGAAATGCGAGTCACATAGGATCCTGCAGCCATTGCTGAGGTGTTTCTTGGCTTGCACCCTGTTTTCACTCCCTTTTAATAGTAGGTCTGTTCCGTTATTGACGGCCGTGATACGCCGGTCGAGTTGTTGTCACCTTTGGGCATCCCCTTTTTGGTATGGGGAGCCATATGGTTGGCATGGATATTTTCACCATACTCCGGGGCGTCATTCGTCGATTTTCCAAGCATCGAGTGTAATTCTGGGTCAATTTCAGGTTGACCGACATTTTATACAATAATTTGTTAGAAAATGACCATGCAGTATCTGGATTAACTATTCTAGACGCGTCTGTGTTTACGTATGACGCAAAAAAAGAAACAAAGCTCGCATTGATAACACCAATGGCAAATGGTTTTAGTTAACGTATTTAAGTGAGGGTATTGAATGCCTCCCATTCGATAAATGTAACTTATTGCCGTCGTATTGTCGACACGAAACATTGCACAGTTATTTAAATTACGAGCAAGACTTTAAAACCCAGAAAACAACCATTACTTGAAAATAATTAACAATATGGAAGCTACTTTCTCTGCTTGTCAGCGGTATGTAAAAATTATAACCACTGGTAGATGGTTTTAACTTTTACATACCGCTCCTCCTCGAATAAACTAATCGAATAACCTCGAAGTTTATAATTCGAGTGTTTCATAAAATTTATTGATGCATTAATGTTGGATAGCCAACAGTTTCGGTTTTCTAGTATTATCGTGGGTAATTTTATTTTTGCTTCATAACAATTAATGTTTTCAGACAAAGCAAATAAAAGGTGGGTTGTTCCCTTACGCTTCGCTTGGCCCGTCGTGGCGGGGACACCACCGTCCCCCCAGACAAATATGTTTTTGCTATACAAGTACTCGAATAAAATTAACGGCTGGGCAAGCCACTAAAACTCCGTTGAGCGAATTCGTAAATAGTATTTTTCATTGAACAACGTTTCGGTAACTTTGCGCCATTTTATTACATTTCTCGAATGCATAATACTTATGATATGTAGAGATAATAATGACAAATGTGTCCCAACATAAATAAATCCGAGACACTTGGAAGTTTGTCGGGTAGGCACTAAGTTAGTTTAATCGTAACTGATGACATGTTGTAACAACCTTAGGCTCCAATAGCACTACCATAACAATCGTTATAGTTGTGTTTTACTTTCCATTAACTTTCATAATAAAAAACACTTCCGTAAATATTTGCAGAGCAACGTAATATCTAATTCAGAATATTTACGTTTTCACCGACGGTAGACCTCGATACGAAAAGTGTACGGTCCTTACGTTAATGCAAAACAATATAGTATACCATGTGGCGGCGCGTAAGCGCAAAAAAGCGATCGTAATATTCAAAAAAAAAATAAGTCCTCGTACCTTCTTCCTTGGTACGTACTTGGTACGATAATGATTTCAGCCGACGAACAATCCTACGATCACACAATCCTACAATAACACTCAATCTTCTTCACTTCTGGTTAAACTATTAAGCGCGTCGCGCCGAGCGCGTGCGTTCGTTATCTCGCACGAAAAAATAATGAGCAAATTTAGGACGGTACCGCGAAGGTGATTTATTTTGATAATAGGGTATCTCTGAAACGTGCGTAGTTATCTGGTAACTGGAATTACTAACTTTGTAAATATTATATCGAAGGATGAAGCAAAGAAATATAATTCTAGGTAATATTTCTTACATGGGAAAGAAATAGTACAGTATAAATACTTGTCATCTGGTAAACAGATGGGTGAAGGACGACCTCTCTTTAGATCTCAGACCAGACGCGAAACCTACGAGAAGTTATAAAATTTTTAATTTATAAATCTACTAAAAACAAATTGGTTAAAAAATACAAAATGTCCCTCTTAATAAGGTCATAAAAAGTTGCTGTTTTTAACGGTATCAAATAAATAAGAAAATTAAAACAAATAACAATTAATCCGCGGAAATCCAGTTATCGCTGGTTGACGCACATTGATAAGAAATTCGACTAATGCGAATAAGATTTTTTTAGCTTTAGCTAGAGCAAGAGCTATATACCTACAGTGGCTTGGCTTTAGAGCTTGAAAAAAATATATCCGTGTTCAATCATCGGGTTTACCATGACGGTTTGCCAAATGATGTCCAAATCCGGTCAGCCGTTTTCGTAGAACTTTTATATCCGAATAAATAATCCTAATAGTATTAGGGATATTTAAAAAAAAATTGTTTTTCCTTGTATGATGTTTAATCAAATTATAATTATTATCACAGAACAAATTAGTTTTGATAATTTCGAACGAAAAATACAAAATGGCATCAGAGAAGACGTATTTTCAAAGTCAGCAAATAAATAAGTTAGTACGTATTTGAAATACATAATAAATATACATAATAACAGTAAATACTTCACAACATTTAATTTAGGGCAAGTTACATAGCAGCAATTTTCACAAGAAAATGTTATAAAAAAGCTTTACAAAAAGTGACTTTGCTAAAAGACTGAGTTTCTCAGTTTCTGTACATGTCTGAGATTTTGCAATCTTTGCAAAACGGAGTTCAAAATTCTGAGTAATGTCACTTTGCTGTAGTCTGTTGTAGAACTAAATATTATGATCTTGCATGATATAATATGGTTTCGTATTGCATTTTGAATAATATACCATTCAGATTATCTTGCTTATGCAAATTACATCCAAGTATAGATTTTTGTTTTGCAGAAAACGGAAAATTTGTATTGCTCACATTTACACTATACTGGTAATTTCATAGATAAATACATACTGCGCAAACTAAAAATAATCTTGTACATTTATAACTTAAATCAAGAATTTTTAGCAACTATTTACACTATTGCTCTAGTTAAAGTAAAATAATAATAATTCATAACAGGTTTATAATTAATAACATAATATAAGATGCGTTTAGGCTAATATCTAAATTAAAATGTTATAGTTAGCCCAACTCGAAATAACACCATTCTTGTTTCAATCAACAGACTTCCAAAAAGGAAGAGGTTCTCAAATAGTTCAAATCCATTGTTTTCGTATGGTTTTAATGTTCTTAGCTTCAAGTTAACTACACTTAAGTGAGAGGCATACAATAACTAGGAACCATAATTGTTTTGAATGGAATTTTGCTTTTTTTTAACTTTGAAAAGCTTTATCTAATAAAGCTATCTAAAGAATTACTTATCGAGTTTTATTTGATCAGTGTACATCCTATAGAAGTACAAAGTACCAAGAAAAAATAGGTACTTATTTATACAGTTTAAAAAACTTTTAAGAGATCCTTCACGTATTCCTAAAAAACAATTACAAAATATATTATAAATTCGATGGCAGCCAATTCCTCCTCCCCAGTTTATAATTAAACTTTATCCTGAGCTATAATTAGTCCGCCGAAGCTTGAACTTTTATTTTTCATGGTTTTCAGCGGTTGACCCGAGTATTACTGAGTAATCGTTTTTAGGGTTCCGTACCCAAAGGGTACCAACGGGACCCTATTACTAAGCCTACGCTGTCCGTCCGTCCGTCCGTCCGTCTGTCAGCGGGCTGTATCTCGTAAACCGTAATAGATAGACAGATGAAATTTTCACATATTGTGTATTTCTATTGCCGCTATAACAACAAATAATAAAAATTAAATTAAATTAAAAAATTTAAATTAAAATATTTCCATGGGTACATGGAAATATTTTGATTTAATTTTTTTTAACGGAACCCTAAAAGAGCGAGGCCCGAGTCGCACTTGGCCGATTTTTTTACGATGGTAGATCAATCATTCAGGGTGCAACATTTGATACAGTCAATCAAAACGATCATCACAAACTGAGCTTTAAAATCTTGGAATGCAAAGTCACTTAGTATAAAAACTTAGTTTCAAAATCTGAGTTTACAAAGTCACTTTGCACCAAAACTGAGCTAAAATCTGTCACTTTGCATAGAATTTCTATATTGTACAATCGCATACAAAGTAACAAAAGTAAGTAAAAGAAGGTTTTTAAACTTAATCGGCAAAAACAGTTTACTCTTTTACCGTTGGTTTGAATACAAGTTATGGAGCACTGATTGCTCACTTACATTGGCTGAATTTATCAGCCAATTATGGCGTCAATTGTAAGTTAAGTAACGGCTATGATTTCAGCCAATAGCGACTATTATAGCAACGATCGTATTCTCATAATCATTTTGGCGTTAACTTAGGGCCAGATTTGCATAGATTCTTTGACGTAGCCAGTTTTATTACAACCTCTATGCTTCAGTATCAAACTCCGCTATTTTCCTGGTTCCTCCTCATTGACCTGGACGATAATCTGATGGAAGCTCTGACGGAAGCCCTGGATCCAGAAGCCGGTAAGGACCTCACAAAGTGGTCTTCTTGGTGTGACATCGCCGACCGAGTGTTGTATTTCTCTTGGCTACTTGTCTCTTGCTTTTTTCTGTAATATAAAACAATTCCGTGTCGATAAACAAAATTTCAAAAATGTACTGAAAAATCGCTATACAAAAGTACAGTTTTAGGTTTACAGGAGTATATTATTCCAGTAAAACTAAACAGTTGTTTTTGTCCATCCAGCAAAGATCAAGAGTGAATAGGCATCTTCTTGGCAAGCCCGCTTCACCTTGGCTACATCTTCTCTCCATTAAGTTTAGGATTTTTGTGGAACTTTTCCGAATATGTTTAGTCACACACAAAAAGACTATACCTATCCCATAAAAGAAATCAAACAAAGAGTCTACGAGTGTAATCCATAAATCATCACCATCAGCAACCTATCAACAGCTCAGTACTGAGCACAGGTCTCCTTTCCGAGAAGGCTATAGTCCACCCTGCTGGCCCAACGCGAATTGGCAGACTTCACACACCTTTGAGAACTCTCAGGTGTGCAGGTTTCCTCGCGATGTTTTCGCGATGTGATATTTAATTCCTAAATCGTACATAACTCTTCAGTCAGATGTGCGTGCCCGGGATTGAACCTGCGACCTCCCGAATAGGAGACCAGACTATCACTACTGAAATCCATAGATAGAATAGAATAAATAGAATAGAAATATTTTTTATTCAAATAAACTTTTACAAGTGCTTTTGAATACTCAGATGTATCTACCACTGGTTCCGAATGCCCTTCCTATCGAGGAGAACCAACAGTGTATGCAGTGTTCCCACAATGAGGGGAAGTTCCTAAAAATACATTGGTATTTACAATTCAATACATGTTAAGATGGGCAGACAGAAAGGAGCCCCATTCCCGCCGGTGACACCCATTCACGAGCATGATGCATGATCCACCGTCACTTCGCCCAGCCATATTTGAGGGAACGTAACGACGTGCGATATCCTCACCTGGGGAAACACGGATTGTCCCAGAACCTCTGGTCCTTGCCGAAGTCCTCCCCGTCGGCCAGGGTCTGCGGCATCTCCATGTCCATGGTCTCGGGCAGCAGCAGGCACAGCACGCCGCCCGCGATGCCCAGCACGCCCAGGATCAGGAGCGGCAGGTCTTGCGAAATGTTGGCCTGGAACACAATAGATATTTCGCAAGAGCGGTTTCAGACTAGCGTATTTTGACGTGATAACGTCTTATATAAATCGATGAACAACAGTATGTACGGCTGTGCCTTTGTTTTTGCCCGATTTTGCGTTTTGCCAGACTGGTCAATACTAGGATCGTTTTTATGCTCCCAATTGCCCAGACTCAAATGTGTGCCTGAATTTAGGCGCATCAATTTCCTCCCGACCGAATTTCGGCTACGGCGGCTGATCTTATCATCTGTGTGGGAGAAATTACAGTGCAATTTGGTGTGCGCAAAGTGCACTCTCTATTTCCTCACTCTCATATTACGATGGGAGGGAATCTGACGCGACCGAGAAGAGTTAAGGCGCAAGACCGACGGCATTACGTGCTCTCAAGGCACGGGGAAGAACCACCACCACTTCCTAACTCCTTCCTAACTGAGATTTATTTTTCTGGACAGAAAAGTCCAAAACATGTTTTAGCCCGACCCGGGAGTTGAACCCGGGACCTCGTCATCCGCAGTTGAACATGCTAACCACTAGCCTTATAAGGCAGTCAATAGCACTTACCAAGTATACGACGAACGGGGCGACAATAGATGCCACGTATCCCATGATGTGGATCAGAGCAACGCCTTGAGCCCTGACCACTGTCGGCAGCAGTTCGGCCGCGTACTGCAGCCCGATGTTGTAGGATATGTTGACGGCGAAGCGGCCGCAAATGGCTAGAGACGCCGAGGGGCCACCTGGAGGCAATAAGGAAAAGTTAATGTCCTCCCGACTGAACCCTGTCACGCCGGTCAACCTCCTTAGAAATTAGCCATCTAAGCGGGAGATATTATAATGCACAAGTTTGTGCGCAAACACAAGTGCACTCTCTATTCCGACACTCCCATAGTCCGATGGAATGGAAATTTCAACACGACCGGAGGAAGAATAGGCGTAAGACCGACGGCTTTACGTGCTCTCCGAGGCACGGGGGTGACTCACCGCCAACTTCCTAACTCCATGCTGGTACAGAGAATTTCTTGACAGAAAAACCCCAATGCAATTAACTGGCCCGACCCGGGAATCGAACCCGGGACCTCGTCATCTGCAGTCGAACATGCCAACCCTAGACCCTAGACCAACGAGGCAGTTCAGCATCGCCTTGTAAAGTTAAGAGGAAACGCTGCAGCTGCGAGTTTGTACTTATTTGAATGTCTGTTTTACCAATAGGAACAACTGTTGCCAGCAGACTGAAGATGCCACTGACTACCATGGACCCACAAGCTAGCCACCTCCTGCCCCATCTGAAAATTAGAAATCATAATAAATTAAGTTTCGTCATTTAAAAAAAATACAATATCAGCCAAGCTGGAGTTGACTATCTATTAGCCTCCTATCCCCTCCAATAAGCGGAAAATTTCTGTTAGGAGTGGGTACGACAGTAGTGCAATGGGTGGAGATCGATCCTGCGACTTTTTAGTATTCAGTTAGCTTCTTTAACCATTGGGCTGATGAGGCTTCTGAGGCTTATTTTATTCTGATACAAGCAAAGAGACAGCCTACTCTATTAAATATTCTCGTGAGTAGGCATAATATATCGTCTACAGTTACACCTAAACGACCGAGGGCGTATTCAAATGCCGAGTCGAATGTTAGAGTGATCGGCCTATCATAGAAATTAACAGACATGTGCCAAAAAATGCTGTGAGTTCAACCTACAGCTCAAAACGTAAATCAAAATCTCACCTATCCAGTACCACAGTCAAAAACGTATCAGCAGGGAACTCCGTGGCGGTGGCAATAGTGAAGGTCAGGAAAATATCCAGACCCAAAGACCCCACGTTCCTCACGTGGCCATCAAAGACCAGGGAAATGGCCATCCAAATGACGATGAGGAGTAGAGCGTTGCGACGCAGCCTGGGGGTCTTGAAGATGTCCAACACTGAATAGGTCCTGGATTCCGCTTCGGATTCCTTGATTGCTTTTTGAGATGCTTCCTGTAAATTGTAAGGGATTTGATGAAATGCTTCCTCTATCCCCAAAATTCCCACTCCCATTGACTTCTGTACGATTGTCTGAATATAATTCCTATAATGATCGCAATCATATTCAGACAATCCTACAACGATCGCAATCACTTCTGATTGGCTCTTGCTATTGGTTATAAATGCTTTGATGCAGCAAGATAGCCAAAATTTCAGCCAATTAGAGCTGATAGCGATTGTTATGCTGATGCAATAAGTTTTAAACAATCCAACAGCCCCTCTCAATAAGTATCAGAGTAAACATACCGTAAATTCGTTAAGAACTTTGTCGGGTATCTTGGTCTTGTTGATTCTTTCGAATTTCTTCATGATTATCATAGCTTTGTCGATCTTGCCTTGCGATACCAACCATCTGCAAAATAATATTTTGATTTTATAAAAATATAGGCGGTAAGGATACATTCGATATAATATTATTGTAATATAACCAACTTTTGTCCAAGTGATTTAATTTCATGCCTGATTTTGATCCGATATAATATATTCTGGCCATGACAGAGATGAGCTCCTTTTGTTGCCGTTTACTCTGGCTTCTACCTCTATCTCAGATACATAACGACTTACCTAGCACTCTCCGGCACCAGCCAAGGCGTGGCTGCGGCGATGATGAAGGGAGCGCTGATGCCCAGAGCGTAGGTCCTCCAATCATCAGCCCACAGCGCTATCCAGGGCAGGAGACTCGCGCCAAGAGTGAAGAATATCGCTATCGACATGTTGGCTACGAACGTACGCCATTTTGGTCCCACGTATTCGAGAACTGTGGAAAAAGTCACAACTTTGTTTGAATTTTTCTGTTTGTACAGGAATTCATAATTTTGAGGCCAGCGATGGTCCGATGAGTTTCATAAGTACCGATAGTATTTCTCCGGATATAATGTTAAGTGACTAGAGTTAAGGTAAGGACAATATTATGCTTAGCTACTGAATTTGCTCTTATTTTCCAGCAGGAGTATAATATCTACATAGTATTCACTTTTAAAGAGAGACATGCGGTCTGCATTTTTTTAATACTCATAGGGTCAATCAGGCCTGGGTAATGGCCAGGCCTTGATTCAAATCAGTAAATAGGTGGCCAACTTTGGCGGTCAGATATTAGCTTTTTCGTGGTCTCCATGCCTTCGTGCCATTACTCGACTAGATATCTTAAGATATTAATAAAATGAGTGCCATAATTGTGATGGAACAGCTGATTCCCGTGACTTTATTCGCGTGTATTTAGTTTTTAAAATCCAGCGGGAACTCTTCTTAGTTGGAACTATCGATATTTTATGGATATCTAGCAAAGATGGACCGTGGTCACGATGGGACTGCGGTTTTGCGATACGTCAGATTGAAGCTGTCATGTGTCGAATCTATATCTACCCGCCGACTCTAGTTTAAAATGAGTGCCAATACTACCTTACCCAAGATATACATCATGGTGAAGCAGTTGTCGAACGCCAGTCCCACGAAGAATCGGCACAGAGCGAATGACCAGAAAGCATTGCAGAACGCTGTCGCGATGCCAGCCGCAAAACCCACTAGGTTTGTTCCTAAAATTCAACCATCAACATGCTGTTAATGTTCCACCGCTGGATAAATATCTCCAGAGTTCAGTACCAGCTTTATATCCTGAAACCTGGTTGATCAGGCTGATTTTTCAAAAACCTACTCCATTCTTTGGCCATAAATTTGAAATTTCCATCTTCTGCCCAGTAGACTTTGGGGGGAAATATTCCGCACAAACGAGGTTTGAAATCGAATAATGGGGGGGATGGATAAAGCTTGCTAGTGCAAATTTTTTGGTGTTTTCTTTAGGAGAGCATCCCCTACCATTGTGTGATATAATCGGAAGAGAGTCACAGAATATATAGGTATACGGAATACGATACACAAAGAAATATCCTACAGGCATACGCCCTACATAAACAGCGTGTAAGTCTGTAAATACTGAAGGGTAGATATATAGATATTATGTGCATCTTATATATCATCTCATACAGTTTTTGAGAAAACCACACTAAAAAATATTCAAACTCAACCCTCACCCTAACAATCTAATGACAAACAAAATGTAGGGCTGCAGGCGAATCTGCTGTTTATCATAAAATGTTTGTCACAATTAAGCGCATTTATATTAATTCAATAAGTTTGTATCAAAAAAAAGTATGGATCTTTCTCTTCAATAGTTTTACAGGTGATTCTTTAGCAGATTTACATACATATAATTACATACCCTTCAGTATGGCCAAGGGCTTTTTTACACGCTGCTGTATGTAAATTGATTGTTAATAACAAAACTTCAAGTGGCACAACGGGCAATGGAGCGAGCCATGCTCGGTATATCGCTCATTGACCGGATACCTAATACCACAATCCGTGAAAGAACTGGACTGACAGATATTGTTTTGAAAGTGACTAGGTCAAAGTGGAGATGGGCGGGACATGTGGCCAGAACAACAGGCGACCGATGGACCCGCTCGGTGCTTGAGTGGAGACCACGTACCGGCAAGAGAAATGTGGGGAGGCAACCATCGCGCTGGTCCGACGACATCGTCAAGCTTGTGGGAAAAACTTGGTTGAGATTGGCACAACATCGAGAAGAATGGCGTGCACATGAGGAGGCCTATGTCCAACGATGGATTACATGAGGCTCGAAAAGAAGAAGAAGATGTAAATTGAACCTTACCTACTAAAGCAGGCACCCTGCCGTACTTGTCAGCTATCCAGCCGAAAACCAGACCACCGACGATGGCGCCGCAGAAAAAGATAGCCTGCGCTGTCGCCGGTAGGCTGTCCTTGTCGCACACCCAGTCCAGCTGGAAAGTCAATAATTAATTAGAGGCTTGAGATAGCTGCAAATCAGGAGGAATAACACGTGACGTGCTGGTCCAGTCAGCTTGGTACATAATATCGGTCTTGTCGTGTGATACGGAAGGATAGGGTAGGAATATTACCTGTGACGCAATAGTTTCTTATGGCACATCGCTCCTGTTTTACTCCCAGCTACTCGTGAATCATCCAGCGCCCTAATACCCTGGGCTAAAGCTAGGGTCCAGTCAGCTTGGTACATAATATGGCACCTGTCGTGCGGAATATATACGGAAGGATAAGGTAGGAATATTACCTATGTCGCAATAGTTTCTTATGGCACATCGCTCCTGTTGTACTCCCAGCTACTCGTGCATCATCCAGTGTCCTACTACCCTGGGCTAAAGCTAAGGTCCAGTCAGCTTGGTACATATGGCACCTGTTATGTGATACGGAAGGATAGGGTAGGAATATTACCTGTGACGCAATAGTTTCATATGGCACATCGCTCCTGTTGTACTCCCAGCTACTCGTGCATCATCCAGCGTCCTACTACCCTGGGCTAAAGCTAGAGTCCAGTCAGCTTTCTACATAATACTATGGCAACTGTCGTGTGATACGGAAGGATAGGGTAGGGTTATTACCTGTGACGCAATAGTTTCATATGACACATCGCTCCTGTTGTACTCCCAGCCACTCGTGCAGGGAATGATAGTCCACTCATCATCCGGCGTCCTTCTGCCCTGGGCTAAAGCTAGGGTCCAGTCAGCTTGGTACATATGGCACCTGTCGTGTGATACGGAAGAATAGGGTAGGGTTATTACCTGTGACGCAATAGTTTCATATGGCACATCGCTCCTGTTGTACTCCCAGCCACTCGTGCAGGGAATGATAGTCCACTCATCATCCGGCGTCCTTCTGCCCTGGGCTAAAGCTAGGGTCCAGTCAGCTTGGTACATATGGCACCTGTCGTGTGATACGGAAGGATAGGGTAGGGTTATTACCTGTGACGCAATAGTTTCATATGGCACATCGCTCCTGTTGTACTCCCAGCCACTCGTGCAGGGAATGATAGTCCACTCATCATCTGGCGTCCTTCTGCCCTGGGCTAAAGCTAGGGTCCAGTCAGCTTGGTACATATGGCACCTGTCGTGTGCGAATGGACCTTCTGATTTCGGTGGTATGGCCAGCGCCCGTCTGCAATTATCAAAAGGTACCTACTTTAATTCATCAAAAACTTTATTGCATAAGTACAGGAATAACTTTTTGTTGCTTATTTAGGGATACCTTGGTAAGGATAGATGTACGAGGCAAAAAAAAATAACAGAAATCATTACTAATTCCTTACTTAATAATTATTATAATAATAATAATAATATATTTTATTTCAGACTTACGTCCATATTTTGTTAGCAACAATTAACTTATACACCTATGTTAGTACAATTTGTGTTAGTAACAATTACTTATTCTACGTTAGTCCTTATAATCTACCTTAAGCTATTCAGGGCCACCAGCGTACGCGCTGTGGCCTAGTGCCGATGTGCACACCATTCCAGCTCCTCCAGAGAGGGCTGTCCAACTTAGCGGCCAACGTGCTGAGGAGGGCGTTAGTGCTGCTCACAAGCCTGCTCATCATAGACGCGGCACGCTTGCGCATAATCGCGTAGAAGTCATCCACACGAACATCCGCAAACATTGCCGACGCACTGCAGTGTCGAGGCTTCCTTAACACCGCCCTCAGCACGCTGTTGTACTGAACTCGCAGGGCGCTGTAGGTCCGTTGCGTATAGTTTGTCCACAGACTGCACGTGTAAAACGATTGGCAGTAGGCTCTAAACAAAGTAATCTTCACCTGCTTTGTGCAACGTGCAAATCTGCGGGCCAACATGTTGCCTCGAACCGACAACGCCCGGCGCTCCCGTTCAATATCGCTGTCATCATCCAGGCTGTCTGTTACTATATGACCGAGGTACTTAAACTCAGTGACCTGTTTAAGGGGATATCCACATAGTTTAACTGTAGGTTTAAACATGGGTAGTTTATTTTTCCCCCTGAAAACAAGGAACTCACTTTTGTTGGAGTTATAACTGAGTCCATGTACCCCAGCATACTCCTCACAAATTTGTAACAACCGCCTAAGACCACTGATTGATGGGCTCAGCAGAACCATGTCGTCCGCATAACTAATGTTGTTCATACTGACACCGTCAATCGAACACCCGACACCATCTCTACTGAGCCTCCCAATCAGCTGATTTACGTACAAATTAAACAGCCTAGGTGACGTCAGCCCTCCCTGCCGTACTCCACAACCCAGGCTATACTCTTCGCTTAGCGCATCATCCCATCTCACCACATTTTGCTGGTTACCGTACCAGAACTCGAACAATGCGATTAGCTCAGGTTTTAAGCTAGTTTCCTTCCTAAGCTTTTGCCACATAATTTTGTATGCCACTCGATCAAACGCTTTAGACAGATCCAGAAAGCATGCATACACCGGTGTTTTTCTATCCGTATAGTACCGCACAGTCTGCTTGAGGCACAGTATTGCGCTCTCTGTTGAAAGTTCCGGCCTAAAACCAAACTGCGCATCGTGCACTTGGAAAGATTTACTTAACTGTGCGTCAAGCAGACTGTCGAGGACTTTAGCTGATATTGTTGCTAAGGATATTGGCCTATAGTTGGATCTGTCCGCCGCATCACCCGTCCTATTTTTAATGATGGGCACTACCACTGTTTTCATCATAGCATCTGGTAGGAAACTGTGGCTTACACAAAGATTGAAGAGCAGCTTAAGGACTCTGGCAATGTGCACACCCGCATATCTCAAGTGTTCAACGCTGAGGCCATCGTGTCCTGGTGACTTCCCACGTTTCATGCTTTTAATTGCTTCCTCTACCTCCTTGATAGTGAAACGCAAGGGGCTAATCCCGGAGTTCACGATGTCCCCAACGTCGTCCAATCTGCAATCTATCTTGCCAGGATCCACTTTAAAATGAGCCTTGAACATATTTGCAATGTTTTCACTACCACTTATACCACCCACTTCTGCTGGAAGACGCACCCGAGCATTCAGTCCTTTTGTTTGCCGCCAGAACTCTCCGAAATGCTTCGCCTCGCATGACGTTGCTAATATATCCATTTTAATTTGCTCTACATTGTCCTGGCACCACTTAAGCTTACCCTTGAAAGCCCTGCGTGAGTCTCGCATATCATCATACAAAGCTCCACATGTCGGCCGTCCAGCCCAAACCCAGGACTGAAAGCAGAGACGAGCCTTTGTATGCGCCGGTCTCACATGCCTATTCCACCCTGTGATATATCCTTTTTTATTACGTTTTAAACACTTATGACTGTAACGTGCAGCATCCTGCAAGATAGACGTAATATCTTCATATAATTTCGCTATGACTAAATTATGTTCCGGTTTGTCACACATACTATCACAACAATCCTCCATTTCCGCGGGAAAATCAATTAGCCTTAACCTGCTATTACAAATCTCAGCATACAGTTTCATCTGATCACTATCTCTGTGCCCCCAGATCACTTTATTGTCCGCCGTGGACTGAGCTGGCTTTACTTGAGAGCGGACTAAGTTAAATTTACAGTAAACTTCCAGAGGATAGTGATCAGACCATGTCACATTTGTTTTGACATGTATGTTTTCAATATATTTGCTAGCCATACTTGTTGTAAGGCAATGGTCTAACCAACGCGATTATTATAAATGCGAAAGTGTGTTTGTTGGTTGGTTTATCCTTCAATCACAATTTAATGGATCGATGTGATTTTTTGTATTGATTTTGATATAAAGTAGCCTATGACACTCTCCAACTCAACTATACCCATGCAAAAAATCACGTTGATCCGTATCTCTGTTGCAGCTTGATTGAAGGACAAACCAACAACTTAATAAACCAAAAAACCAACAAACAAACACACCATTGCATTTATGATAATTATTATCATAGTAACGATTTCCACTCAAAAAATCAAAGAATTTAAGACCTATTTCTGCGAAGTTGTAATCAGAACAAAAATATTAAATTATAACAGAAGCAAAAACTGCAAGTTCACGGTTCAACGAGTTTGCTAAACAAAAAAATTTTACAACGTTTTTCTAGTGCAGAAAAAGTGATGGCTATTTCCTTTGAATTCTAGCAAAAAGTTTGAAATTGTTGTGTTATGTCTGCCAATATTTTACGTTAACGAAATGACGAATGAAATGTAGGAATACAACTGTGGGTTTATCTAAAAGCTAGTGCTTTTGCCCGCGGCTTCGCTCACTTTAAGTTCGATTTTTCAAACCCCTATAATCCCCTTAGGTGTTGAATTTTCAAAAACCCTTTCTTAGCGGATGCCTACGCTATACCCTTGGCCCTTATGCCTTACAGGCCGATCCGTCCAATAGTTCGAGCTGTGCGTTGATAGATCAGTCAGTCATCTTTTCATTTTATAATAATAATATTAAATTAAATTTATAATTAATATTAAAATATTAAATTTTATAATTAGAATATTTAAGAAGAAGGTAGAAAATGATTGCTAAAGTGTGACGGTTGCAATCACCTTTTAATTCGATTAATAATTATATTATTATATTATTTCGATTATGTTTAGGTAATTATTATTTGGCACTAAAGTAAAAGTTTTATTAAAAAAAAATTAATATTTATTTACTCTCTTAAGTTATGCCTGATCTTTTTTAAACCCCTAACATAGGCATCTATCTACGATATTTTTATATGATCATTTTTAGGCGTGGATTGATTGAGTTGTAAGAATATTGTGATTTGAGTAACTTTATGCATCTATAGAAGGCTCGCAAGTAATAAAACTACACAAGTACATTACCTACTTCAACAGTGAAGTAGGTAATGTACTTCCAAGTTTTTTATGGAATCTAATTATTTTATTACGCTGTAAAGATAATACATATTATATATACCTAAAACGAATGTCGTTAGAACTTCAATATAATTATAAATGAAGGTTGTAGATTCCCTTACTAAGTACTACTTATCTAATTTAAAAGCTACAGATGAAGGTCCATTTATGTTTAATAATAGGTACTTCCTAGGATTTCTAGAAACACTAATAGAGATCACTTTTTATAGATACCTAAGTGTTTCCTTCTCCATCATCATTCCTTTTCTCTTGTTTTATATACGTTGCACGTTGTTTGGTACTTAATAGGTACTTAAATAAAATTAAGCGTTAACCAATTAAGGATCGGTAACGCTGATTGCTATCTTGATAATTATGTGGATTAAATAATTAATTATTATTAACACGCTCCTCTACACATCTGGCTTAAATATTCGACCTTCAATGTGAAGATTTTGGATCAATTTATTTCATATTATATTTTCTAAGCCAATCGCCGGCTCATAACTGAGCACAGCAGGCCTAGCATGCACGCGTGAGAAAATTTTGTCTACCCCTTTTCTCGTATAATCTCTATCGAAACTTACATGGTTGCACACCATGATTCGTCTCGTTACGTCAAAGTAGAGACAAAATTATTTTCTCTATTTTTCTCTACGAAAGCTAACATGGCGAGTGGCAACGTCATTTTCTCGAATTTTGAAGTTTAAAAGAGTAAACGAGAAATCAGTCTATCGACAATACCTCTCTCTCTCTTCGCGAGATATCACTTCGACGTATATGGTCTCCTTTCGAATTAGAAGGGTTTTCTTTACCCTTCTCTGTGAGGAGACCCTGCGCTCAGTAGTGAGCCGTTGATGGGTTGCTAATGATGAATTTCAGTTTCAAGTACACGTATGTTGAAGTCGGGCGGGATTCAATAGAACTATGAAACTACAACACTAGCCCGACTTCAACATAACTGTACCAAGTACTATTATATTCTGTGCCTGGACCTACAAACTATAATTTTGGCTAGCGTGGCGCATTCGTTTCATCGTTTCTATTTAGGCCCGCCCGACTTCTTCAGCATACGTGTACAAACTGAAATTCACAATTAGCAACCCATCAACGGCTCACTACTGAGCGCAGGTCTCATCTCAGAGAAGGGATAAAGGCCATAGTCCACCACGCTGACCCAATACGAATTGGCGGACTTCACACACCTTCGAGAACATTATGAAGAATTCTCAGGTGTGCAGGTTTCCTCACGATGTTTTCGTTCACCGTTGAAGTAAGTGATATTTAATTGCTTAAACGCACTTGACTCCGAAAAGTCAGAGGTGCGTACCCGGGATCGAACCTACAACCCCGCGAATAGGAGACCACAGTCCTAACCACTAGGCTATCCTAACCACTGCTTAGTGCTTACTGAAATTATTGAACGCGTTTTACCTACCAATAAAACGCTTATTAATTTACTTACCTTATTCGAAGCTTAATTAATTGAAACCACGTGCCTATCTCAATTAGTTAAGCTTCGAATAACGGTACAGTCAAATTAATGAACGCGTTTTACTTACTAATAATCCAATAAAACGCTTATTAATTTACTTACCTTATTCGAAGCTTAACTAATTGAGATAGCACGTGGTTTCAATTAATTAAGCTTCGAATAACGGTACAGTCAAATTAATGAACGCGTTTTACCTACCAATAATCCAATAAAACGCTTATTAATTTACTTACCTTATTCGAAGCTTAACTAATTGACATAGGCACGTGGTTTCAATTAATTAAGCTTCGAATAACGGTACAGTCAAATTAATTTATACTTTTCAGTGGCGTTTGAAGTCGGTTTTTTAAAAGAATTTTTATATATTATTCAGATAAGTAAACTTTTCAAGTGCTTTTGATTCTCGGTGAGTCTACCACTGGTTCGGAATGCCTTTCCTGCCGAAAAGAACCAGCAAGAAACTCGGCGGTTGCTCTTTTTAAAACAAGTTTACAATAGGTATTATGCTATGTATGCAGTGTTTCCACAATGAGGGGAAGTTGAAGGAAAAATGAAAATTTACAATTCAATACATGTTATGACGGGCAGACAGAAAGTAGCCCAATTCCCGCCGGTGGCACCCGTTCACGAGCATGACGCAAGATCCAGCTGTCATCCGCTATCGCATGCTCTTGCCAACAACGGCAAAACCAAAAGTGTTATGATTTTAGGAGTCTATGTATGAATGTATGCGTATCTGTATGTGACTATTTACCAATTTTCCCCTGTAACGAAACACTACTGAGCCGATTTTTTTTTAATTTTTTTTTATTCGATGACAAGCTAGTCCTTTACTGCGATCTCACCTGATGGTAAGTGACGATGCAGTCTAAGATGGTAGCGGGCTAACTTGGAAGGGGGTATGGCAGTTAACATTCAACCCATACCCCTAATTGGTTTCTACACGCCATCGTGCCGGAACGTTAAATCGCTTGGCGGCACGTCTTTGACGGTAGGGTGGTAACTAGCCACGGCCAAAGCCTCCCACCAGATTTTGATGAATGAGGTGTCAATCGGTTGTCTAGGATGGTCCGGGTTATAGGCTACCTTTTATAATAACAAAATCTTTATGATGCTTTTTTTTTTTATTCGATGACAAGATAGTCCTTGACTGCGATCTCACCTGATGGTAAGTGACGATGCAGTCTAAGATGGTAGCGGGCTAACTTGTAAGGGGTATGGCAGTGAACATTAAACCCATAACCCTAATCGATTTCTACACGGCACGTTTTTGAAGGTAGGGTGGTAACTAGCCACGGCCAAAGCCTTCCACCAGACAAATCTATATCTATCTATCTGTATCTTATTATATCCAAGCAATAATGGGTTTTGAATACGAGTCGTTGTTCAGGCAATAAGGGGCTTAATTGCCTGGCATCAGCGGCGCCTCTTTGTGCAATGTGGATCAGTGTTATTTATTAACAAAGGAATTGCACGCGGCCGCACTGTACTGCTCGTGAATGGACAGTGTTCAGTGAGCTGCATTGAACACTGCGACAGTGTCTGATTGCCTTGTCCACCTTAGGCGACGACCTACGTTACCGGTAGATAGACCTATAAAGCTAGATACAAATACAACGCGCTACGGAAAGGCAGGCTCGGTAGACCTATAAAGCTTGATACAAACACAAAGCGCGACGGAAAAGCAGTTCTGGCTTTTGGAAAAAGTTTTTGGCCTATTCTTTCAAGAATTTTTTATTAGCAACCCGGAGTTGGGAAGTTATTGCGCCCCCGTGCCTAGAGAAGCACGCAAAGCCTTCGATTGGCTCTCCAAACGTGCCTGTCTAATCGAGCGTATGGACTATTAATCGGTCACAAAAGAAGCGTTCTCTACTAGTAGGTACATTCAAAAGACTGTACTAGTTCGGACTTCTAGTACTATACGTACAGTATTTCGGAGCCAAGCGACAAAATCACTGACTAACGTGCCCGTCTAATCGAGTGTATGGACTATAATTATCGGTCACAAAAAGAAGCGCTCTGTACTAGTACATTCAAAAGTCTGTACTAGTTCGGACTTCTAGTACTATACGTACAGTATTTCGGAGCCAAGCGACAGAATCACTGACTAACGTGCTCGTCTAATCGAGTGTATGGACTATTATCGGTCACAAAAAGAAGCGCTCTGTACTAGTACATTCAAAAGTCTGTACTAGTTCGGACTTCTAGTACTATACGTACAGTATTTCGGAGCCAAGCGACAGAATCACTGACTAACGTGCCCGTCTAATCGAGTGTATGGACTATTATCGGTCACAAAAAGAAGCGCTCTGTACTAGTACATTCAAAAGTCTACTAGTTCGGACTTCTAGTACTATACGTACAGTATTTCGGAGCCAAGCGACAGAATCACTGACTAACGTGCTCGTCTAATCGAGTGTATGGACTATTATCGGTCACAAAAAGAAGCGCTCTGTACTAGTACATTCAAAAGACTGTACTACTTCGGACTTCTAGTACTATACGTACAATATTTCGGAGCCAAGCGACAGAATCACTGACTAAATAGGTCCACAAACGAAGTACTAAATGGACTATGTAGGTACTATAATAGTTTGAATCCTTGTTTCCCGCACGTTTAGAGCCTAGCGACGAAGCACTAAAAGAACAATGTACTATTAAGCATACGGACTAGTTCGTTCTCGTACAGTGTCGGGAATTAATTCCTAATAGTACTTAGTGCATGTACTACACAAGTTTATAGACGATGTGTGTGAGGTTATAAGGCTGTATGAGTGAGGGTAGAGACTATGTGAGCGCCCAGTCGCCGCTGAAAATGGCCGCCGTAGCCGAATTTTTTTCTCCGATAGACGTCTATGATGCTGAACATAAGTATTAAGTACTAGCTGATGCTCGCGACTACGTCCGCGTGGATTTAGTTTTAAAATCCCCCGTGAACTCTTTGATTTAATATAAAAATTTGCGTATGTCACTCTCCAGGTCCTAAACTATACCCATGCTAAAAATCACGTCCATCACGAACCATTGCAGCGTGATTGAAGGACAAACCAACAAACAAACACACTTTCACCTTTATAATATTAGTAAAATAGTTTCCGCAGCGTATACGCGATTTTTGGATTTTTCGTCGTTACTATTGCATATTTTAAAATGGAAAAGTAGTTATTTTGACATATAACTGTAATAGTTAGACATGGTACCGTAGATTTTTTTGTAGATATTGATGTCTTCTATAAAACTGTAGTACATCACTTTACTCTATTGTCAATAGTTACCGCAACGTAGGTACGCGATATCACTTCTTCGAGACTCGATGATTCGATGAAGTTCGATAAGGAAAACTTCATTATTATTATTATTGAACCACCTGCTTTCAAAACGCAAATCACAAGAATAAAGGTCAGATCAAAATATAAAAGGATATTCATGTATTCTTGAGAATGCATCCGGATTCTAATGATACAATCAGATGATCGGAAATCTTTGACACGTCTGCGGTCCCTATTCGAAACATGATCACGAACTGCTCTATAATGAGGTAGGTACTTACCACACTATGCTTATCGAATCGACGAGATGCATTACTAACTTTTGTCTGTGAATTTGTCCACAAACTTTTATTTAAAAGATCTGGACTTTTGCCCGTGAGAAACTTCTTTCTTCTTATCGAGTGATAGACAACCACTGCTGTACCTACATAGGTATCTATATATGGACCTCCACATGCCACGGTCTTGCGCGTGAGAGTACACAGAATAATAATTACCTAATTTGGCACCGGTTTTATCACCAACGTCGAGTGCCGTTTAGCCGAGAGAAAATTGGGCTTTCTGACAGTTTTTGTATGGGAAATCTGCCAAAATATCAAAACTCACGAATAAAACTTATTTTTGAAATCGGCCCTTAAAAGAATGTTAACATTAAACTAGCTTTTGCCGGCGACTTCGTCCACGAGGAGTTGGGGTTTAAAAATCTCGCGAGAACACTTTGTTTTCAAGAATAAAAGGTACTATGTGAAGGCCTATTTACTCTCCAAGTCCTCAACTATACCCATGACAAAATCTTGTAGATCCGTTGTTTCTTTGCTGCATAATTGAAGGACAAACCAACAAACAAACGCATTTTCGCATTCATATTTTTATTAGTAAAGATACAGATAGTAACAAAGACTTGTGCGCGTCATGAACATTAGCAAATTCATAGAATTATCTCGGGATTTTGATAAAATTTATGACGTAAATAGGTACTTTACCCAGTCCTATTGTTACAATACCAGTAGGTGTAATAATTTAAGTTTTTGAAGTGCAAAAATGCATAGTAGGTACCTACTTGTCGTTCAAACTGTACTAATATAATATTATGACCACTAATGTAAGCCACATCGCCAATTAATATTCATTTCTGCAAAAAGTTGCTTTTCATAATTATATACTAATATGAAACATAAAAACCGGCCAAGTACGAGTCAGACAGACACGAAGGGTTCCGCATCGTGCAAGATTTAACACCGGCAATAATTATAATTAAGTGGAGACCCTCTTATATATATTCTGTGAACATTTCAAGTACTCACATCTACCTATTCCGGTACATGAGATACAGCCCACAGACAGACGGACGGACAGCGGAGGTTTAGTAATAACTAACAGGGTCCGGTTGGCACTCTTTGGGTATGGAACCCTAAAAATAATTATGATATTAGTATTACGTTTTTGAAGTGAATCTTGTTGTTTGGTAGTGGAAAATCTTATACGACTGAAATGGTGTTGGCGCTACGCGGACGTAGCAGCTTTGAGCTCCTTGTTGCAGCAACCGGCAACTCACAACTATATAGTTGCTTTTACGATTTTCAGACAATGAGAAAATGCGCAGACGTAGCATCTCTAGTCGCGAGTTTCGGTGATCGCAACTAGTAAGGAAAATAGTAGATAGAGATAGTTTGACAGTTGCCTCAACTAAAGTTCCTGGGAATCTTGTAAAAATTTGACAGTTGCTTAACTTAAGTTCCTAATGTTATGGAAACTTGTAAAAAGTTGGCAGTTGCCTCAACTAAAGTTTCTAATGTTATGGAAACTTGTAAAAAGTTGGCAGTTGCCTCAACTAAAGTTTCTAATGTTATGGAAACTTGTAAAAAGTTGGCAGTTGCCTCAACTAAAGTTTCTAATGTTATGGAAACTTGTAAAAAGTTGGCAGTTGCCTCAACTAAAGTTTCTAATGTTATGGAAACTTGTAAAAAGTTGACAGTTGCCTAACCTAAGTTCGTAATGTCTGCCTGCGCCTGATTAACGCCAAGCTTAGCATTGAGTATCAGTGAGTCAGTTATATTAGCGGATGTCCGCACTGTTAGGTGAGGTTAGTGTGAAGGATGCTGGCGTTTAGCTTAGGTAATTGCTTTATTTTACTACTGCGCGTAGTTTTCAATGAAAACTGTTGTACTCCAGCCTTTAACCTCTACAGACGCCGGCAGAAAAATCCTTTAAAGTAAAATAGTCATTTTAAAATAATCATCATTTAGTCCAATGATGTATTTTATGTCTATTGATATCCTTCATCCATCCATCCATCAGCCTGTATTTATCCACTGCTGGACATAGGCCTTTCCGAGAGCGCGCCACCAAACACGGTCCTCCGCTTTCCTCATCCAACCCTTACTAATATTATAAAAGCGAAAGTGTGTTTGTTTGTCGGTTTGTTGGTTTGTTGGTTTGTCCTTCAATCACGCTGCAACAAGGCTACGGATCGACGTGATTTTTTGCATGGGTGTAGTTGAAGACCTGGAGAGTGACATACGCTACTTTTTATCCCGGAAAGTCAAAGAGTTCCCGGGGGATTTTAAAAACAAAATCCACGCGGACGAAGTCGCGGGCATCAGCTAGTTTATTATATTTGATAGCAGCCACCGGGGATTATTCTTCTGTTGTTCTGTTCAACTTATTGAGGTATTGAAAGACAAAATCCGGTTGTGGTATTGATCAAAATGATAAAAAGGAACTTTTTTGCATCACTATTCATAAAACTAAGATTAGTTATGTAATTCGTTGGCCAGCTTTCATTTTTTGTTCTTGTTTTTGCCCGTGTTTTTCCTTAAACTACTTTTTAGAGATAATCTTTCTTTCCAAGTTGAGTTTTTTTTCTTTCTTATGTAAATTTTATCTGTGTAAACTTGTTATTAGCTTAAATTTTCTTATGTTCTTATCTATTTAATTTTTATAATTAACTGTAAGTTTTCCTTGTAAACTCTAGCGTTCGACTCTACCACCGTTTCGGAAAGCAGATTTTGCCGACAAGAGCCAGCAAGATACGGGCTTTGCCTATACAAAAAATAATAATTACTTAATGCTTACATTGTGCCGTGTGGTGACGGCAGATCAGAATACAGTTGTCACCACCCCTGCTCTTCCCGCGGGTGTCGTACGAGGCGACTAAGGGAATATAGCGGAGAACGGGCAGCAGCGTCCTCTGTGCTACTACTACCATCTGCTGCGATCACCAACCCGTCTGCCCCGCGTGGTGATTATGGGCAAACCCTCCCCTTGGGAGAGGCCTTTAGTCCAGCTGTGGACTGTTATAGGCTATTGATGATGATGATGAATGCTTACAATAAAATAATTAAATATAAAAAAAAATCTTCTTCAAACTCCCGCTTTACTACATTACACACACACTATACAAAGTATATAATTTATTGCTGATATTTTAAAAACCGCTCGACCGATTTCGATAAAATTTATATGGGACCACCTGGGGAGTATACCCTTTCAAACAAAAAACAATTTCCCAAATCGGTTCAGGCGTCTTCGAGTGGACATACATAAAAAAAAAGATTCCGACGAATTGATCACCTCCTCCTTTTTTGAAGTCGGTTAAATAAGTAATCTACGAGCATTCGTGAGCGTTAGCATCTAAAAGTGTTTGAAATCCATCCTACGAAACGCTATATAGTTCAACGTTTCTGAAACAAACGGCTAGGGCGTGGAAAGCTCTTCCGGCCCGTCTTTTTTTCCAGCCACGTATAACTTGAACACCTTTACGGCAAAAGAGAATAGGCATCTTCTAGGCAAGCGCGCTCCAACCTAGGTTGGAGGTAGGACTCCTTTCCATTTATCATGTAATCATTATATGAAGGAGGTCCCGATCCTGAGCAATGAGGAATACGATGCAGAGAGAGAGAGAGAGAGAGAGAGAAAGAGAGTGCAAGATGGTCCGCTGGCTTGCACTCTCTCTTTTCATAGCCATATTATAGCTTCTTCTTAATCTTCTTTATCAACCGATAGACGTCCATGGCTGGTCTCTTGCATGGACTTCCACAGGCCCTGATCTGCATCCAGCCCGTCCCTGAGACTCGTTTGATGTCGTCGGTCCACCTAGAGGGGGGTCTGCCAACACTGCGCTTCCCGGTGCGAGGTCGCCAGTCCAGCACCTTGGGACCCCAACGACCATCAACTCTTCGAACTACATAATATGTCTATACTATAAATCTGTTTCTACATCGCACTAACATTGATTAAGAAAATGACCGAGTAAAGTTGCATAACGTCAACATTTCGACTGTGTTAAGTATTCTTAGGTAACCGTTACGTTGTTACTATTTGAACTTGAACATTTAAGGTTGAATAAGTAAAGGTCGTTGAATTCGTGCGGAGGCCAAGTTTATTTTGGCCACTCATCAGCCGCATTCGACAGAATTATGTTATTTAGAAACTTATCTGCTCTCATCTCAATAAAATAAAAATAAAATTTATTTTTTGCGCAAACGATCAGCCTGGCTGTCCAACACGTAAATCCAGCCCTTGTTTTTGGTACCATTCCAAGAGGGCATGATTAATTGTTATATAGTATGTAATTAAATTAGTTTTATTGTAAAACTAGCTGATGCCCGCGACTTCGTCCGCGTGGACAAAGTAATAAAAAAGAATTGTTTTATGTTAATCGTGAGGTTTTTACGATTGTACTACGCCACTATATAATATTCTGTACCTACTTGGTACCTGCAAACCTACAATATCAATTCAAAATGGAAATTTTGTAAATACCCACAATTTAGGCAGGACCAGCAGCATCAGGATTGAGGAGTTGGTAACTGGTCTTCAATGATGCATCACTGGACTACAGTCCAGTGATGCAGGCGAGAATTTTCGATTGCACTACGCTTCTTTTTAGCTGTTTATACTTGGCATCTACAGTAGCAACTGAAAACCGAAATTTTCGTGAGCGAAGCGAGTGCGAAATTTTTTTGATCGCACTACGCCTCTGTGTAGCCCATACTAATTGGTATCTACAAAAGCAATCTATAATCGACACTATCGCTAGTAAAGCCAGTGCGACATTTTAAGGATTGTACTACGCCACCATATAGTCCTTACTTGGCACCTACATAAGCAACACAAAAGCGACGTTATCGCGAGCGAAGCGAGCGCGAAATTTTCAGAACTGCACTACTTAACTATGTACTCCATACTTGGTTTACACTCACAAAAACAATTAAGAAAAGACATTTTCGCCAACGAAGCGAGCGCGAAAATTTTTAAGATTTCATTGCATCACTATGTAGTCCAAAACGAACATTTCGCAAAATTTTTTAGGGCTGCACTACATAACTGTGTCAATCATACTTGGTTCTTAAAGTATCAATCAAGAAAGACACATTTCGCGAGCGAAGCGAGCGCAATTTTAGATTGCACTACGCTTATTTGTAGTTCATACTTGGCACCTACAGTAGCAACTGAAAACTGATATTTTCGCGAGCAAAGCGAGCGCAAATATTTTTTGATCGCATTAAGTACGCCTCTGTGTAATCTATACTAATTGGTATAGACAAAAGCAATCTATAATCGACATTATCGCTAGTAAAGCGAGTGCGACATTTTTTACGATTGCACTACGCCACTATGTAGTCCATACTTGGCACCTACATAAGCAACAGAAAACCGACGCTATCGCGAGCGAAGCGAGCGCGAAATTTTTTAGCACTGCACTACTTAACTATGTACTCCATACTTGGTTTACACTTACAACAACAATGAAGAAAAGACATATTCGCGAGCGAAGCGAGCGCCTAATTTTTTACAATTACATTGCATCACTATGTAGTCCATACTTGGCAATCGAAAACGGACATTTTCGCAAATTTCTTAGGGCTGCACTACTTAACTGTGTCCTTCATACTTGGTTCTTACAATACCAATCATGAAAAGACACAATTTTGCGAGCAAAGCGAGCGCAAAAATTTTAGATTGCGCTACGCTCCTTTTTAGTTTCTACTTGGCACCTACATTAGCAAGCGAAAACCGAAATTTTCGCGAGCGAAGCGAGCGCGAAAATATTTTGATCGCACTACGCCTCTGTGTAGTCCATACTTATTGGTATAGACAAAAGCAATCTACAATCGACATTTTCGCGAAGCGAGCGCAAAAATTTTCGATTGCCCTACGCTTATTTGTAGTTCATATTTGGCACCTACAGTAGCAACTGAAAACTGATATTTTCGCGAGCGAAGCGAGCGCGAAATTTTTTAGGAACGCACTACTTAACTAATTACTCCATACTTGGTTTACACTCAGAACAATAATGAAGAAAAGACATTTTCGCGAGCGAAGCGAGCGCAAAATTTATTAGGACTGCACTACTTAACTATGTACTCGATACTTGGTTTACACTCAAAATCCATACTTGGCAATCCAAAACAGACATTTCGCATAATTCTTCAGGGCTGCACTACATAACTGTGTCCTTCATACTTGGTTCTTACAATACCAATCAAGAAGTTACATTTTAGCGAGCGAAGCGAGCGCAAAAATTTTCGATTGCACTACGCTTCTTTGTAGTTCATACTTGGCACCCGCAGCAGCAACTGAAAAGCGATATTTTCGCGAGCGAAGCGAGCGCGAAATTTTTTAAGGAACGCACTACTTAACTATGTACTCCATACTTGGTTTACACACGCGAAGATTTTTTGATCGCACTACGCCTCTGTGTAGTCCATATACTAATGAATACAAAATTTAATATAATTTTTTTACAAAAGAAAGTATATATATTTTTTTTCTTAATTTTTTAAAACCGCTCAACCGATTTCGGTAAAATTTAAAAACCACCTGGGAAGTATACCCTTTCAAACAAAAAAGTAAGAATTTTCCAAATCAGTTCAGGCGCCTTCGAGTAATCGGTGAACATACATAAAAAAAATTGAAAAAATAGATTCCGACGAATTGAGAATCTGCTCCTTTTTCGAAGTCGGTTAAAAAGAAATCTACAATCGACATTCTCGCAAACGAAGCGAGTGAGTCATTTTTTACGATTGCACTATGCCACTTTGTAGTCTTCACTTGGTTGGTACCTACAATATGAATTCATTATCGACATTTTGTAAACACCCACTATTTAGGTGGGTATTATCATCAGCAGCATCGGGATTGAGAAGTTGGTACCATTAGTAGTTGTAGCATGGGGAGGAGAAGGGTGGAGGATGATTCCTAAACCGAACCGAGCGATAATTAAATTAGCTAAATAGATTGATGCCATCTAAGAATACAAAGCTACTGTGGGAAATTTTAGTAAACGGAAAACGGAGACGCGAAATTTTTTACGGCTGCGTTATGCACTACCCTAAGTAGTTCATACTAATTGTTACCTACCATTGGTGAGCAGTACCCAGCAGCATCAGAATTGAGTCCTCTTTAACGGCTCCACTACACTATTATATTTTAAATATTTGGCACCTACAATATCAATTCACAATCGACAGTTCGTAAATATCCATGATTTAGGTGGGCAGTACACTGCAGCATCAGGATTGAGGAGTTAGGGCCTGGAGGTCAGTGATATAGTCTAAAATTAGTATGTAATGAATGGCTCAGGTCAAGATATGGCTATAGTATGAATGTAATAAGATCTATATACGTATATATCGTATGCGAGTGACCTGGAACTATCCGAGAGAAGTTTTGGCCTTTATCTCCGATAATATCTAGCAGATCTTCACCAAAATTGGTCATTGTATTTCTTGTCGTACACGCTTTCAAATAAAGAAAGAATTATTAAAATACGTTCAGATTTGACTGAGTTATGGAGTAAAATCAACAAAAAGTTTCATCCCCTATCCTGGAGTAACCTTATGTTTTATCGGGATAAAAACTATCCTATATGTTGACTCGGAGTATCAGCTACCGCTGTACTTAACTTCATTTAAATCTGTTCAGTAGTTTTCGCGTGAAGCGCGGACAGACAGACAGACAGACAGACAGACAGACAGACAGACAGACAGACAAAAATTAAATAAAAATCTGTTTTGGGCTCAGTATCGATAGTCAAGCATCCCCCAATTAAAATTTTCAAAATATATTAAATGTACAGAAATCTTCCAGTTACAGTTTTATTATAAGTATAGATAGATATCCATTAAAAAAATGACATTTTGAAGATACTTATTTCAGCTGATGCCCGCGACTTCGTCCGCGTGGATTTAGTGTTTTAAAATCCCGCGGGAGCTCTTTGATTTTCCGGCATGCCTATGTCTAATGTCACCCTCCATGTTCTCAACTATAAATATCCAGAAATCACGTCAATCCGTAGCTTTGTTGCAGCATGATTGAGGGACTAACCAACAAACAAACACACTCTCGCATTTATAATAAGTATTAGTAAGGAAGAATTAATACTACGATAATAAAGGCGGACTAATTAAATTTTAGAACACAAAATGTACTAATATTGTGAGTTAAATATGATAGCTAGATATATTCACTCGGGGACTTTTTTGTAGAAAATAATGCGTACTTTAATCATGTAGTACATCATTTTTATGTATCATCAATAGTTTTCTCAGCACACGCCACATAATGCATTTTATAGGCAAAATTTCACTATTTTGGGTTACATTGTTGCAATTTTCTTAAGGATCTCTAATTTTTTTGAAAATAAATTATAGCCTATGTTACTTCCTGATAACTTAGCTTTCTATTGGTGAAAAAATGGTGAAAATCGGTCCAGTAGTTACAGAGCCTATTCGGTACAAACAAAAAATCTTTCCTCTTTATAATATAAGTATGTGTTGGTTATATACTCAAAGATTAGTATAGAAGTATAGAAAGGTACGACGGATATTCGAGGATGCGTATGTGGCGTATACAACCTCTTCAGTGGGATTATAAAATAGCCAGCTGTCAACGAGAACTATTTGAGTTTCGAACATTAAATAAGAAACATAGCTAGGTATTTGTGTTTCGAACATTAGAAACAAATAAATAGCGGCGCAAATAGTGTGCGCGTAAGATTCTTTCATCATAAAATCATAATAATAAAATATCCAGGCCGGCCGAATTCTTGTATATTTATTTTCATCTGTTATTATAAGTTCGTGTTCATTCATAACTATTTAAATAATATCAAAATACGGTTGATGCCGTTTTTGATATTATTTAAATAGTTATGAATGAACACGAACTTATAATAACAGATGAAAATAAATATACAAGTGTATGTACTTGTATATTTATTTTCGTCTGTTATTATAAGGTCGTGTTCATTTATAACTATTTAAATAATATTAAAATACGGCATCAAGTCTTTCATTCATTCCAATATATAAATATGTGGAGGTGAACAGCAGTTCAGATACGTGTAAACCGACCAATATCATCGTTTCATTTTCATAGCTTACCGCTTAGCCCTAGTATTGAAACTTTTTAATCAGAGTTAAGGAAACTAAGAAATGAACTAGATTAGATGATGATGAAAGAAAATATGAGACAGAACAGCCAGTTGAAAATTGAAAAATGTCTTGAAATTGAAGCCAAATACGATACAAATGTAAACAAGTTTAAAAACTGCAACCGGACTACGAAAAAGTACGAAAAGCGCCATATTGATTTTGTTCTTAATTAGGTATGTCTTTGTTATTGTACCTAGGTACTAACCAGTGGCGGATTTAAACATTAGCCGCCAATTAGCTGTTCAATTTTTGCCGCCCCTACCGTCGCGTCGTACGTTCGTACGTTCGTCGGAATCTTTTTTAGGGTTCCGTACCCAAAGGGTACCAACGGGACCCTAATCTACTAAGCCTACGCTGTCCGTCCGTCCTTCCGTCCGTCCGTCAGCGGGCTGTATCTCGTAAACCGTAATAGACAGACAGATGAAATTTTCACATAATTATTATGTATTTCTATTGCCGCTATAACAACAAATAATAAAAATTAAATTAAATTAAAAAAAATAAATTAAAATATTTCCATGGGTACATGGAAATATTTTTTTTTTTAACGGAACCCTAAAAGAGCGAGGCCCGACTCGCACTTGGCCGATTTTTTTATGTACGTTCTCCGATTACTCGCAGACGCCTGAACCGATTTGGAAAATTCTTTTTTTGTTTCAAAGGGTAGGTGTATACCTACCAGGTAGTGTATACCTACTATTTCCAGGTGGTCTCATTTAAATTTTATCAAAATCGGTCGAGCGGTTTTAAAAAAAATCAACAATAAATTGTAAACTTTGTAGTGGCGCGGGTGTTTGAAGTCAGGTGTTTATAAAGAGTTTTTTTATATTAAATTATTACAACCCAATTATTTAGTTGATTGCACAATATGAAATAAGTAGTTTATGGGGTACCAAAATCGGTAACGAAATAATTTTTATACAATTAATTTAAAATTATGTATTTTATGGACTTTATGCCATTTAGGTATACCTGTACATATATGAATCTTTTTAATTCAAAAATTTGATGCAAAGCCACCCCTTAAAATTTGCCGCCCTAGGCTCCGTCTTACTCAGCTTGCTGGTAAATCCGCCACTGGTACTAATGTCGGGTTAAAGTTTTCAAACTTTAGTCTTGTTAACTATTAAAATTTTTTTTTAGGTATTTTTAAAACCTCGATATCATCATCAGCTATTAAATGTTCTTATCTCTTTTAGGTCGCGCCAACGTTGCCTTTCCTAGGCTTTTTGCATCCAATCGCGAACCTCGATATTTCTCACCCCATTATATTTGCAAAATCTGATGTCAACTTGTTTGACTTGTAATAATTTAATAAGTCATTTTTTTGAATTAAAAAAAAAAGAAATTACTTAACTTGATTAAAGTGGACTTGCGTGAAAACCCGAACATAACCCAGACTGATAATAATTATTCATACATTTACAAAAAAACTGCTGAATTTTTTTTTAAACTAACAAACGGATGTGACTCCCTTTAAAATTACATTCACAAAAGTGTGATATGAAACAGGAAGGGCCTTGTGCACAACAGCAAATTATCGAACCTTGGTTTTTTAATCATTTTCTGTTTAGCCGCGCCGGTTGTATTGTTGAATCGGCTGTTCCACTGGTCATTACGTGGTTCTGACCTCCGTTTTGCTTTTATTAAGTGTTTAACTTGTATTTTACGGCTTGATGAATCGTAGACTTCAATTTTTATTTATCTAATTATTAATCCTTACTAATATTATAAATGCGAGTGTGTTTGTTTGTTGGTTTGTTGGTTTTTGGTTTGTCCTTCAATCACGCCGCAACAGGGCTACGTATCGACGTGTTTTTTTACATGGGTATAGTTGATGACCTGGAGAGTGACATAGGCTACTTTTTATCCCGGAAAATCAAAGAGTTCCCGAGGGATTTTAAAAACTAAATCCACGCAGACGAAGTCGCGGGCATCAGCTAGTTAAATTATAAATCCGAGTGAAGTTAGCTTAATATGTCAAGCGGTGCCTGTTAGCATTTGAATAGGGATACTAATGTCATTTTTATGGCTTTAGTGAATTTGGACGACCTTCCAGGTGCGATATCCGGCAGTGTCCAATTTGGGATTTTATAATTCCTAGTTTGTTTCTCGTCTACGAAAGTATCTAGACATGGCTAGTTGCCGCCCTACCAGCAAAGACGTGCCTGTTACGATGACTGTGATGATGAATAAGAATAAAATATTTAGAATAGAATAGAAATATTTTTTATTCAAATAAACTTTTGAATCGTCTGGCTCTACCACTGGTTCGGAATGCCCTTCCTGCCGAGAAGAACCAGCAAGAAACTCGGCGGTTGCTCTTTTCAAAACAAATTTACAATACAGTAAATACTATGCTATATATGCAGTGTTTCCACAATGAGGGAAGTTCCAAAAATGCATACCGACTAACTTCTATCTTAAGATGGGCAGATATAAAGTAGCCACATTGCCGCCGGTGGAACCCGTTCACGAGCATGACGCATGACCCAGCCGTTGCTTCGTTCAACCATATTTGAGGGAACGTAACAACCCGCATCACATGACACCACCACAGAAACGTTTAAAGAGTGCGTGACATACTTATGCTAGATGGGTCCATATGGAGCTTATGCTAACTAGATGGGTCCACCCATTTATTCCATCAATCCGTTTCCATCTAAGAGTCAGCTACACCTCGGAAGGTTTAAGGTTTTGACAACCAAACGCAAGCGTGGCTGGCATAAGTGAACAATTATTTATTGACCCTCCAACTTCCAAGTATTTTGATCAAAGTTAGTGAATTAGTTTTTTTTTCGGATTGAGTAAACTGCTGGCCAGAATAACCGTAGTACAGTTGGAGGGGGAAAAGGAATACTAGTGAGTGTAAAAAAAACCTATGAAAAAACGATAGAAAAACGACAGTCAACGTATTACAGGTTCATAAGTAACAATAGTGATTTGTGTTATATGGGGCCACAGAAATTTTTTGTTCCCCGAGGGCGTTATTTTGAATTCAGAGCGAAGGGAAGGATTAGAATAGAATAGAAATATTTTTTATTCAAATAAACTTTTACAAGTGCTTTTGAATAGTTGATGAATCTACCATATAGTAGAATCCCAAGCGCAGCGAAGGATTC